>CARXXK010000001.1:79301937-80628007 GCA_949089665.1 Macrosiphum euphorbiae
TCATTTAAGTATTCACTTCGGCTGTAGTAAATTTGCACCATTTTTTTTTTAAATCCGTATGTAATTTTCATCAAAATAAGGATATGTAATTTGCACCATCCTCAGGTAGTAAGAAATAGGAATTGTAATTTGCACCAAAATTATAAATAAATAATCATTTTGGTGCAAATTACAAACACTACTTTCGACTACCTGCAGTGGTGCAAATTACATATTATCTTTAATTTGGTGCAAATTACAAACTCCCTTCAATTCAGCCGTGCATAGGTATTGACACACACGGGTTATATTTTGACCCATTGAAATTACCTGGTATTTCGTCGATGTTTTTAATTTACAAACTATTAAAAATAAAAACTAAAAAATATACTAACGTTTGTATTGTCGTTTGTCATTTGTCACGGTTGGTTACACTTTCATATTATATGTAACCACTTTAGCAACCGCATAGTATGCTCTTCGATTACTCTTGGTAGGTCCCATCCATGTACACATAATTATTTACCTATGTGCATGGCAATCGACAACTAATATAATTATATAAAAACAAATATGGCTAAATATTTACGTCAGCAGCGAGGATTTGACACAGCGTCAGGGTCGCTGTCGCCCATTTACTTCGAACAATTTTATATTCTTATTTAAAATAAACCCGACCACGGTCACTATAATAATAATAATAGACATGCGTATCGGCCACCTCCTCTCTCGCCAACGACACGTGATCAAATAATAATTTGATATTATCATATTTTGTTCATCGCCTGTACCGCAGATGTCGTCCAATGTTGTGTTATTATTATTAATTTCTATTCCAATCGAACTTGCACTTCATATTCATTAATATTAATGAGTACTAATATATTATTATAATATAACAAATTAAAAAAAACGCATTATTCTTTTAATTGTTTAAGCAATAGCTATGGCGGGAGCCAGTGACGTAGCCAGGATTTCTAAAAGGGGGTACAATAATTGTATTATTTTCACTATAAAAAAAAAAAAATAGAAATAATTCGTATTCCTACTTATTATTATATATGACCACATATTATATTACTAAATACATCCATGGCAGTTCCCCCATCCCTTGGCTTTTTCTGCAGGTTCGATTGTCATATTATTATTCACAATTTTAATGTCCTAAAAAAACTTGAAAATTCCATAACAATTCTAAATAGCGAATTCAATTATTTTTATTTTTAATATAAAAAATATAAATTCTAATAATAATTTGGTATAAAATATAATATACATTTTTAAACTTTTAAAGGATTGTAAATAGTTGTACAGACAGAATTTATCATTTTGGATTTATTTAATCTGAACTAAAAATATACTTTCTTTTTTTTATATGTGTTTAGGCTTTAGATCATATATAAATTATAAAAAATCACGTAAAAACATATGCACATTTCAAAATAAAATTAAAAAAAATTTCAAAATGCCACCAAATGCCACAAAAACTACTATCTACGAATAATTCATAAATATTTTTATATGAATTAAAACATGTCACAAAATCCTACTATATTTCCCACTATCCATTGAGTGGCGGGAGGTGTAAAGAACTTATGGGTCTGGAAAATACATTTTGAACCATAAACATTAAAAAAAAATTAAGCAAATAAATTAAAATAATAATATACGACTTTAATTTCTGTGAAAATATTGAATGCTGTTGAATGAATATTTGTAAATGCTTCAAAAACTTAAATACCTAATACCTATAATTAAATTATAATATTTAATGAATACATTTTATAAAAAAAATAAAATATGTTACAGCAATAATCAAATATATTTTGGAACGATAAAGCTCTGAAAACTGAATATTTTAAGAACTGTATACTCGCCAGTATCGGAAACGGGAAATCACAAAAATGCCGAATTAGCCGATTAAAATACAACTATACCTATTAATAATACTAATAATAGGTATATAATATCCAATTTTATAATCAGTGGTGAATAGAAATAACACGAGAAATACTCTAGCCTTTCTTCTTAAACGATAAATAAAATTATCACCACTTCACTTGTACATAGGTTGCAGGATCGAGCACGAACGACTAACGTATTTTTCGTGTTGTTTTCATTCATCGCTGATTATACAATTGGGTAGACATTTAGAACAAACAAGGTTCAAGGTAAAATTATTTATTTCAAATAATTAACCAAATATAATAATAATAAATTACTAGTATTATACCCACGGGCGACGATGCGTACTGTTACGGCGGAAACGCGATGCCTAATCTAATATTGTTATCGATAAACGATAAACCAAATGTCATTAGAAATTATATTGCGATTTTATCTACTATGTGTGTAAGTTAGTCGTTGTTGTTGAGTTGTCACAGGAATAATATAAAATATACAGTCCATTAATAATATAATAAAAAATTGTTGTAAAGTCGTTTATCAGGCAACACGCACCATTTTTTTTTTTAAATATGTACCCATCTATTTTACATATTATTTTATATTAGGAACATGACACACGTCACATTACGATATACCTACAACAATAATATCGGGTTATGTTAGTATGCACAGGTTGCATGAAAGTACCTACTTATGTAATATATGATTAACGTAAATACTATACAAAAATAAATTATAATATACTAGCTGATCCCGTGCACTTTGTTGAACGTTAAGTGTATCAACTCTATACGACTAAAACTATATTCAATTCGTTATTTAATATTTGGTGTATGGTGTTCAAAATGTATCTTGACTTTTCAGTTGCCCGGTATCAAAATGATGATTCGCAGCAGTACATTATCAGGTAGACAATCTACTCTGTTTGTACGTAAGTGTATGGTTTAACTCTAAAGTATCAAAGTTATACCAAGTGTGTCGTTTTTACTTAATTCCAACTACGGTAGATTAATATAATTAATTTATACAAAGTCCTATCCTAACCTAAAATCCGATAAATAAAAAAAACAAATTTAACCCCTTTTTAAATTAACCTATCTTCTTCCCAGAGGTCTAATCTACACACAAACATTAATTTATATGTATCTATTATATTAATGAACATTTTTGATTTATAATATTTATAACAAGTTCCATTAACGTTTAGAAAACAATATTTTTTTTTTGTTCACTATAATAATTTAATATGAATATAAAGTGTTTTTTTTTATACAGTTGTCAGAATTTATCAGCTTAGTAGATAGGCCGAATACATTATAAAATATAAAATATATAGAATGAGTTCGAAAAACTAATGCGTCTATTCCCCTTTTGATCCGAAATGATGATAATACTCTAAACCAGTATCGAAGTTGGCGTACCTACATAATAATATAAAAACAGATTTTTTTTCTGTATGCTCATTAATCATAATATGTATATAGATTGGTCATAAACAAAAGTTACTACGGTCGGAAATTGTTTTAATCCGGCACTGAAAATAATATTTATTATATTATTATGTAAAATATTACAGTAGGTTAAGTTATCAGGGGTCACCGACATTTTGTTGATTAAGATTTACTAAGAATGTATTTTTCGAATTGACTCACATAAAAAATATAATTAAAAAAAAAAATTTAATTTGAAAGTCCTTACATAACTAATATTAATAATAAACACACATATACAAATAATACAATTAAATTGTTATGTTGAGTATATATTAGTGTTTCGCTTTAAAATCCTTAATAATTTTTACACAAATCATGCTCATTACACTGTAATGTTGGCGTAGAAGTCTATAAATGTATATCGATTTTCAGTTGATTATAACCTGAGGAATATTCGCTGAATGCTAATAACGAAGAGTGCCGTTCACGGTGCTCGAGTATTGTAGCGGGGTGAGTATAATAATATAGTAACTATACAATTACGCGTTCAACCATCGATTCCAGGAATTCATAGCAGAGGGGATGATGAGGTGGGTCGGCGGTGTGGTTTTCGTCTCTCACCGTCGGAGTTGCCGAGAACAAAAAGGCCACGTGCACCGTGCAGCGACGTTGCCAAAATCATTCCGATCCCTCTGTTCGAGGATCAAGGAACGAGGAGGTGTGTGACGGGGGGGGGGGGACGTTGGATGTCGAGTCCTTCCTTCCGAATAACGCCGAACTCTAGTATACGCAAACGCCCGGGGTATAAAAATAACCACCCTCGGGGACTGTCAATACCGATCCCTAATATATATATAGTTATATATATATTATTATGTTTATAGCTTCGGCAACCTAATCCTGCGGACTATATGTATACATCGGTTATTCACAGCAGTGTGAGCGGTGCCCATGTGTGCACGCACAAAACTCACAATAAATCAATATCTTCTTCCACAAAACACAGCGCGAAAGTAAGATATTATAGAGTGGTCAACAAAGATATTTTAGTGTGTCGGATTCTTGAATTTCGGGCTGGGGGGTTCGGGCACCACGGGCGGTGCGCAAACAAATTCCAAAATCGAGATGAAATAATATATTGTGTACACAGAGTTTCTTTTTTTTTCCTTTTTTTCCAGAAACCTTGCAAGTCACATGTATGCTGTATCGTCGAATGTTATTCTCGCAACTCTCGGGTCGAAAAGGAATGTCGGCCGGGACGACGCTATAGAAACGAGCCGTACGACGACGGTATTATTATTATTTTCGTAAACCCATATAAACTATACACATTATTACCAGCTGTGCGTTTTCAGGGGTTCTCCGTTTTAACGCCATTATAGAGACACATATTATATCAACAGTGAGTCGACGATGTGCCGCTACAACGAGGCGGAAAAATATGATTTTAATTTTTTTGCTCAATTCGTATAAACGCTCATATCTATAAAGTTGGCACGGGGGTACAATATTCTAGGACTATAATAATTATTCTGGTATCAAAAAATTGCTAGAAATTTGCTAGATTTTGCTAGGTCGTTTTCAGAATTTGTTAATACCTATCTCATTTAAGTGTAAATCAAAATTCGAACATGCCGGTGCCAACTTGACACAGCACCCGGTGTTTAACGGGGAGCAAAAGGGCAACCATCCCCGGCGTCATAATTATCATATTTTATGAACGGCGTCAACATATGTTTAATACCCATATTATTAGTTATTAATATTTGTATTATAGCTATTTTATAAGTTAGATTTTACACAGTGAAATTAAAAAGTAAACAAAAGCGGCAATCGACTGAATTACCGCCCGCCAACGACGACGAAATATTTTTTTGACACTGGTAGTATTGGTGTAATATATTTAACTATTATACGATTACTGACAAAGTGATAACTGAGTAACTGACTAGTTTGTTTTATTATGTGATCGATTTAAAATATAAATATACGATTAAATAATTTGGATATTTGATATTATACTCTACTATACCTAGGCACACAGTTTGTCAGTATATTATGCTATGGACATTAGTTGATATTAAGATTATTAAAACTTAAAAGCCTAACTAATCCTATACCTTATGTCAGTGACGCTGCAACATAACTATTTAGAATGAATTTGATAATATTTAAGAATAATATTTTTTTGAGTTATTGACAACTAATGTTAATGCTAAAACAGCAGTCCTAATGAATTAACATATTTCGCAAACAATCAAAGTCCACCTATTGGTAATGTGAATAATAGTAATAATGAAGTATGGCGTAAGTTAAGGGGCCTGGTCGCGATTTTTCAAATTTTCCGCAATTCTATAAAATTTGAAAATTAAATTTTATATTTTAGTTGCCACCTCAATTATAACACTTTTCCACTCTTCTACTACCCAATACCTATTTAGGGGGGGGGGGGGGTTGATAGGGTGTATTATATCGGTCAAAACACAGTTTACAGGAAAAACTCTCACCCCTCGTGGATTGGTCCGATTTTTGTAATTTTTTTTTTTGGTAGATAGAGGAATATTTTTTACAGGGCGCATTGGACTTCGATTTTTGATTACGTCGCTAAAAACAAAAAATAATACAAAAACTAAAAAATTGTAAAAATTGATTAAATTCAAACTTGTAACATAAGACTTAGAAAAATAATTTTGAAAATCCAAGTCCAATGCGCCCTGTAAGAAGTTTTCCTCTATCTAACAAAAAAAAAAATTACGGAAATCGGACCAATCTACGAGGCGTGAGAGTTTTTCCTGTAAGGCATGTTTTTGAGCAAAAAAACAGATCGCGTGCAGGCCCCTTAAACATAATGTTTATACTTATTATTTATTGCTTGTAAATTATTACCTTATATGTTTAATTTAATGAATAATAACAAATAATTCATAAATTCGCTTCGGGGAAAATTAGCAGAAAAAATTGATCTAAAATTCTTATATTCATATAAATATATTGTATTTTAAATAGTTTTTTCAATATTGTTAATTCTATTCCTCATAATAGAAGTGCTTGTTGTTTTTATTTACTACACTATAAACATCTAAATTTAAATTATAATTAAAACATAAATTATTATAGAAATTGTGGCAAAGTGAATTATGGCAGAAAAGGTACACTTTTTGTGGAAACAGGCAATTTCGTCGTGTCGTGCACTGCAGTGTCGTGCAATTATCGTTTCATTAAATTCAGGTAATTTTATTTTTACCCTGGAAACGATAAGTAAAATAAATTGGTCTTAGAAAAGTCTTGTATTTCTCTAGAACGTGGGTGACTTCTTGGCTACGGCCAGTTTTTATCAGACAAATTTCACATGATATTTTACTTAAACGTACATAATGTTGTGTATGACATTTAAATTTCAGATAATTGTGTAAAGGCGCGTCTTTGGTGTCGTTTTCGAAATGGAACGAATCGGAAAATAATATATAATATCGGTTTGGTCGTAGTCGTGGCAGGTGGTATGCCGACAATGGTTGTATAAACCGGGAACATGGTGTGCAGGTTTAAAATATAACTGTCAACCACCAAATTATTTATGGGGTTTAAGATGACCCTTCGGCGTCGGGCTTAAAAGCAAGCAAGAAAATGTGTCTTTTCTTATCGAGGATTATCGATACTGAATAACAATAATAATACAGTCACTGCCAAGTATCGTAAATAACATTTATTTTTTTTTGGGTGGACCGGTCGTATTTTATAATATTTTACTGAAATCATAAAACGTATTAATATCAGTTTTATGATTTCAAAAGAGAATTCAAAAACACTACATCCCGAGTGATCCTATGCCGAGCGCTGTCATTCTCGCTGCCACTCCCCGCCAAGTCGTACCGTGTTCTTCCACTCTCTGCACTTAACCCTTTAACCCTTCTCAACCATATACTACCTATTTACGTATTCACTATTCTGGTTTGGAATTGAATCGTTTGTATCCGTATAGTATATATTATTCCCCGTCCCATCTTACCCACCACGACAGAAAACTTTGAAAATGATGGTCAAAATTGTTAGCTTTAAAAACACTGGAATAAAATACATATTAAATGATATACGCACACGTCCAGAATATATATAAGTATTGAAATAGTGCGTTAGACATTCTCCGTTTTCGAAAACGTTAACGAGTCATTATGATATCCATTAAGAATTTATTTGTTAAACGTGTGTTTTAAGAAGCTATTAACCAAATTGCAATGCTTAATATATTGTCATTAGACATTCCACAAGTTTGGTATTTAAATCACCGACGAAATCAAAATGATATACATGAAACGTTGGACGATTAACATTAATATAATATACAAAGTATTAATTATACTCTTAATGTATATCATTGTGATTTCGTCAACAATTTAAAAACCCCTGTAATGACAAAATATCGATTATCGATGCACATCGACATTTTCATTATTTTACATTCATATATTTAGTAGTACAAAGAATATATTAAGTACCTAGTGTAACTGAGTTCGTATAGAAAGGTCTGATTCTCTATGTCCCTTGAAAATTTTTATTTGCGGATTTTACTGTGGTTATGAATATATGATAAAAACTATGAAAATCACATGAATAATAAGTGAATTGAGAAGTTTAAAAAAAAAATGGCTTTGGTAAAAAATTATAGTTTATAATATTTAATATGTATACCAATACATTTTGTGTTTTAAAAATATTGTTGATTAATGATTGTCTAATTAAATTTTAAAAATGTATGATAACTAGGTTAGGTTATGTATTAATTATGAATTCTAAATAATGCATAATAATTAGTAATAGGTATATTATATTATACAATAAAATAATATATAATATTATTTTCATTCGATGTTCATAATAATTGATAAATATTATCTGTAGGAGTTTTATGTTCGACGCTGGTAGTCGTAACGACTGGCTACTTGTCCAGCATTATTAGTACATGCTATGTTGCTGGTCTATATTTAAATTAAATATGGATGAAATGCGTGATAATAAATATATTTATACTATTAACTGTTATGTACTGTACTTCGTATCATTTTCACAATATAATATGTTCTAAATTTTATTTAAATTTTTAAAATGTATTTATTAGTTTTTTACTAATCTGGTTCAACTGTGTTATAAACAGTTTTAGCCATAGTTTCGCCGTTGCAGCATAGGTTGGTTTGACTTGGTAATATAAAATATTAGCTAGAAGCAAATTAATATTGTGACTGTAGCTGATATCTGTCGTTTTTTTAAATTTACATTAAAATAATTTTTAATTTTAAACTAAGTGTTAAAATTGGTTTTTATTTATTTTTACAGTAGTGAATTTATTATTAGAGCCGTGTTCATTTTTCCTTAGACTATACTCAAATATATGGCTTTTATAATACAATGCGTAAAAGGTTAAAAGTACTTAATTCAGAGGCAGTTACTTGATAACGATTACAATAGACCTATAGGTGCTAGAGGATCAGTAGACAATAATAGGTGATTTTATAATAATAGCGATAACCTAAAAATTTCGTTTACTATTTCAATTTATTATAATTTAATTACCTATTCCTAATACAATAATGAACAAATATGAATATCGGATCTAAACATTTACCGGCTCTATACACCATATTATAGTTATTTGAGATATATATAATATTAGTGTGAAGATCAGTGAAAGTCGAAAGAACTGATTAAAACCGTAAGTTATTAAATACTATTCGACTAAAGCTATAAGCCTATAACAAGTATTAATAATGTTATCCTTGCAATTAGTAGTCGTACTGATATGATTTTACTGTGTAATTATGATAAATACTATATATTGTATAGTTTCTATACTAATATAGTTGATTATTCATAAAAACTCATATTATTTGTATTTATATAGTCTTTCTTAAAGCATAAAAACTAAAAGTAACATCGAAATTACCAACATTTAATGGGTAAAAAAGTTATAATATTTCTTATAAACGATTTTAGCCATAGTTGCACCATTGCCGCATAGGTTGGTTTCAGTTTTTATTATCAAATATCAGCTAGAAGCAAAATAATATTGTGACTGTAGTTGATATCCGTCGTTTTTCTAAATTTAAATAAAAATAATTTCTATTTTTTATTTAAAGGCTAAAATTGCTTTTAAACTAAAAGTTCCGTTGTGAATTTATTATTATAGATGTTTTCATTTTTTCTTAGACTATACTCAAATAAATGGACTTTTATTATATAATATAACGTATACGTGGATAAAAGTACCTAATTCAGAGACAGTTACTTGATAAAGATTCTAATAGACCAGTGGTTTTCAACAGGGCGACCTTAACCGTTAGTTTTTGGTTCGGTTCCATAATTTGTTTTTGAACTTTATTTGCGATAAACGTTAAATCAAGCTATGTTAAAAAAACGGTTATAATATAAGTGGTTCACTATTTTACTAGAAAAACGTTAAAATTGTTTATGTTTTTAGACAATTTCGGCAAAAAACGTTAAAAAATTTAAAGTTCTTGAATGATAGACCTAATAAACGTTGTTAAGTTATTCGTTCTTGAATATTTAATCAGAAGAACGTATTACAGTAATATGTTTTGATTTTTGAATTGCTATATGTTAACTTTTGTAAGACGGAGACAATAAGGGCAGGCTCAAAATAAAATAATATTTTGTTAAATTATGCCATTTATATCTACATAAATAAATAATTATAGAATACAAATACATTTAAGAACAGTTTTAAGACTATAATTATATATTTGGATCTGAAACTTAATTATTAGCAAGCATATAATTCCATGTGAGTTACGTTTTATGCCTTATAAGTACTTTAGTATCTTATAATTACGATAAACGATTTACATGGTTAATTCTCTTCAATGTTTCGTACATTATTATTTATTTATAGTATTTATTGATTATTATTAGTTTACAGTAAACATTGAATATTATTTACTTAGGGAGGCATGTATTTATTATTATTTTTACTAATTAATGTATTATGTTACTATAGTATTACTCATAATAAATTATTACCTATATTATCGTCATATTATATCATCTTATATTGTCAAAAATAAATGATCGGCTCTTGGATTTGTTTAATTTATTTAATTTATTTAATTTACTGGTGTGCCTCAAAAATTCACTATGTGTGCACGGTCTTCTGAAAAATGTCAACTATTCGTCCAAGAATAAAATTATAAAAATATAATTGATAAAAATTCGTTAGTGAGTCAAGTACACATTTCTAATGAAACGTATATAATTATAATCCATATCAATTTTGTTCATCTAACTATTTAGTGCAAAAAAAAAAGTGGCAGTTTGTAGTGAACATTTTTTGAATAGCATGGTGTGCCATGTTTAATAAAAGTTTGAAAACCACTGCAATAGACCTATACTTATTAAATTGTGATAAAAAAATAATAATTTAGGTCGCACGTCTGTTGGAGCCGATTCGATTTTATAATATACCAACGTTACATTTACTAGTTACATATTGGCTAAATTATAATTGTACTACTATAATTTAGAAATAAACATTATTGGTACACCTTCAAAAATACGGCTGACCTTCAAAAATATTTTAAACGCTGACAAATATAAACATTTATCGTGGCCGTCTATAGTGATAATGGTAGTTGCGATTTAGCTAAACTGGTTATAGCAAACGGTGGTTTGATAGAAATTCTGAAGTAAGTATTTAATACTGAGTTAACAGCGCACGAGTACTTTCGACAATAAATTCTTATATTATGTGTATAATTTCTATGGACAATAGCAACGTCAAGTTTAAAGGTCAAAGTAAAAATAATATAGATAATAAAGTGAAATTAATAAATATTTTAATAATAATTTTTTATCAGTATTTGTTCTCAATTAATACCTATTGACAAATTTGTTTGAAATACTATAATAATATAATGATAATACTTAAATTTAAATATTTTAAGGTTGAGGTAGGTACTATAATATAGTGATATATATTATATATTATATCAAATGTTATATCTATTTAAATATAAATACAAATACAAAATAAATTTTTCTATATTTTGTAGTATGTTTTTAGGACTTATACATAGCAATAGAATACTGTGGTGTGGAAAGCCTCAACGTCGTACATTGAAAATTATGAAAACTGTGCACTTATCGACCATGAAAATTAAGATAATATTTGTCATTGTAATTTATTTTACTCGTGTTTGAAGATATGTATGACACACGAGAACACAAAATATATATTTTAGCTAGGTTCTTATAATAAGTATAATTTGAAAATGCCGACTTGAAATTATAATTTTTCTTCACGTACACAACTTGCGTAGGCAGTTTTAAAATTTTAAATAAGGTTCCATGTAAGTACTCGTAGTTCAAAGTTCAAACTGTAACCAAACAAATATTTAAACACGGTTTTTTTCGTAGTTCTTTTAAATTCAACTTTGGACAAAATTAGATATTTAAACAACGAAGAACATAGTTAGAGAGTCACTTTTTGACCTTCAAAGTAATATTTGAATAAGAAAAATGATAACATTTTTATACCCATAAAATGTTTGTAATTTCGATATTGAGAAGTTTTTATGGGCTATGAAACACCACAATTAATATTATAAATACAAATAATATCAGTTTTTTTTATATGATAAAATTAGTGTAGAAACTATACATATGGTATAGTTTATCATCACTATATTGTAAAATTTTATCAGTACGACTAATAGTTGTAAAGATAACAAATTAATACTAGTTATAGCTATATTCGTATTATGTTTAATAACGTACGGTTTTAATCAGTTCTTTCACTGACCTTTACACCGATATTAATATATATAATAAATATTCCTTGAATTAATTAATAAATATATAAATAAATAAATAATAATATCTCAAAAAACTATAGTCTATAATACACGATGTATAAAGTCGTTAAATGTTTCGGCTAGATGCTCATATTTGTTCATTATTTTATTAGGAATGATGTGATTAATAATTATAAGAAATTGAAATAGTAAACGAAATTGTTAGGTTATCGCTATTATTATTAATCTACTGATTCTCTGCTTAAATACTTTAATGAAAGTTAAAAGAAAAACAGGATAGTACTCATGGTTAGAGAAATGATAATTTTAAATAGTGACATATAATATTATATCAAATGAAGAAGATAATTTGTTTATGGTCCTATAATATTCCCATTAAAATGACGTTATCGGGGCCAAAGATGATATAAAATGATTAAAAAATCCATACTTAGGTATAAATTGTAGTTATTGTAATCTAATGAATAAGTACGTAGTGTACAATAATAACTAATAACAATACGTAATTCACCGAACGGCGTGTACTGCCCGTTAGCTAGGACGCTACTAACAATAAAGTTTACGCACAGGACGACAAAGTCTCCCAAGTGAAGTTTGATCTTTATTATACTAGTCTACGGCATAGGTGCAATTTGGGTTAAATTTATGGGGTTCTAGATTTATGTCGAATAAAGTGATCAGTAGGGCCCCCCCCCCATTCATACATCTTAATTTTATACACCTTCGCATTAATTTTAATATAAACAATTACCCATGAAAAAAATAGACTACACTTTTATCTATATTACTATTCTGAAAGGTACATATTATTATGTATTATTATGATTATAAAAATAATAAGGTCTTGGAAATAAATGTATCAAATGTATCATAATATTATAGTAAATAAAAATTCGATGATGCTATCAAGAATTTGGGTTTGCTAATATGAATTTTGGTAGTGCCTATCAAGTATTGGAATGTCGTTAGTAATTTTTTAAAAAACACGTTTAACGAATAAATTCTTAATGGTTAATATGATCATAATGACTCGCTAACATTTTTGTAAACGGTGACTGTATAACTCATTATTTTAATATATATTATATTCTAACCGTGTGTGTACATCAATTATGAATTATTTAGAATTCATAATCAATACATAACCTAACTTTGTCAGTTGTCATCATTTATTATCTTATAAATAGTAAATTAAACAGTATTTTTTAAAATAAAAAATGTATAAGTATGTATTTTAAATAATATAATCAATATAAACTATATTGTTTTGCCACCCATTTTTTTAACCACTAAATTCACTTATTATCCTTATTATTTCATAGTTTTTATCGTATATTTATAACTACTGTAAAATCCACAAATAAGGATTTTCAAGGACAAATTATATATTTATGTTATATAACTATATAATAGGGTTCATAATGTGTTGCAATTATCAAAGTACATAACTTATTATTATACACTCGTTTAATAACACTGCAATAATTGGTTATAACTATATACTCTTGCCACTTAAACTGCACAGCTTTTATGTAGGTATTAAGTTCTTACTCCAGAATTTCTATCAAACAAACGTTGGCTATAACCAGTTTAACTAAATCGAAAATTACCATTACCTGTACTACAGGCGGCCACGATATATGTGCTCAAAAATAAATCTGCAATTTTAAACGCTGAAAAATATAAGCATATATATCGTGGCCGCCTGTAGTACAGGTAATGGTAAGTTTCGATTTAGCTAAACTGGTTATAGCGAACGTTTGTTTGATAGAAATTCTGGAGTAAGGACTTATTAATACCTACATAACAGCTGTGCAGTTTAAGTGGCAAGAGTACCTTTGACAATAAATTCGTATATTATAAGTATAATTTACTATGGAGTATGTTTTCATATTTAGCATATTGCCAATTATTGCAGTGTTATTAAACGAGTGTATAATAATAAGTTATGTACTTTGATAATTGCAACACATTATGAACCCTATTATATAGTTATATCACATAAATATATAATTTGTCCTTGAAAATCCTTATTTATGGATTTTACTGTAGTTATAAATATACAATAAAAACTATGAAAATAATAAGGATAATAAGTGAATTTAGTGGTTAAAAAAATGCTTATATTTTTCAGCGTTTAAAATTGCAGATTTATTTTTGAGCACTAGAAGAGTTCACGTAGGTTTACCGCAATAATGTTTAGTTTTACATTTTAGTAGTACAATTATTATAATTTAGCTAATATATATAACTAGTAACTATAACGTTGTTATAAATACATTTTAATGGAACGTCAAATGTTCTAAAATTCATTGAACAAAAAACAAAAAAAAATTAATCAAATAATAAACACAAATTTTTTTACAGATATTTCAAGTTAATCATTCATGTATCGCAGTTTATTTTTCTGTATAGTTAAAATGATCTGTACCCACATACAATTCTGGATCCACAGCCGGACCCCTGCTGTACCCTGCGGTAGCCCACCCCCGCATTATCTATAAATTATACTATGACTTGAATAGATAAATTTGGTGATCTATTGATCGGCGCCTCTGCAGTGCTTCCTTATATATGAAGGGTCAATTTTATTGATATGCCATTTTCGGAATCATCAGTGAGCACTATGCATTTTCTAATATTTATATAAGCGAAAAAGGTTTCACAATATTTCATATTTCAGTATTCTGGATATACATTTTTGTAGAAATTCGAATATAATTTAGCATAGTGAGTATTATTATATAATGATAACTGTCATTTGGAATTTGGAAACCGATAAAATGCATACGTGATCTGACACAAAGGAAATATAAAATATAGTACTGTCGATAAATCTCTTTATATTATAATATAAGGTATAAAGTATATTTCGATGGCGTAGTGATAGTGCGATACAAAAGACGTTTCCGCTACCTATACGAATTCAAGAGATTAAATCGATGGCGTAGCGCACAAGTGTGATAAGTGACATTTTCGTAATTGTTCAGGAGAGCGATTTTTAAGTTTGAGATGTCATAACAAATTCAAAAATGTAACGAACTGTACGACATCTATCGGAGTAAATAATGAACTATTCACTTACAACGTTTGATCATAATGTGCAGAATTGTATGATTAAATTGATTATGCACTCAACTCATTTTTCAAAAAAATGTCACTTATCACACTTGTGCGCTACGCCATCGATTTAATCTCTTGGATTCGTATAGGTAGCGGAAACGTCTTTTGTATCGCACTATCACTGTTTACACACAAATACACACACACAAACATACACAAACATATATTTGGAGTTTGGACCCTATTTTTTCTAAAAAAAAAAAAAAAATGGAGGTTACGTGTCTATATACTCTATATACACCACATGACCGAAAACCTACACTAAATCATTAATATTATATTCTTGCATAGTAATTATATTATATTGCAGCTTTATCTTTTGTCCTTCGATACTCGTATAGATGGAAGTATAAATTGAATAACTCCTCGATGATGGTAATAATTGTATTTATTTTGTGCAAAAACAGTTACGATGAAAAATAGTCTAAGTCCAATTAATTATGTCTATGGTTTAAGCGATATGTGACTAGTGAGTAATTAGTGACTGTTCAAGTTGAGGCTGGTTGCTCGTCTGTCCCTGTCCCTTCCATTAGTTCACAAGACCATACATGGTCATCCTGCGGTAAGGCTATCGTGGGATTTGTCACCCGGTCATCGTTTTTGCACGTGCCGGATGTTATCGGATAACATCTTGTTATTTTAATTATTAATAATAGCACAAATCCTAATCCACAGTATTTTAGAATTATTTATATGTAAGTAGTCATATATCTATTGCCTGCGCGCCGTTCATGGTCATGCGCTCGATATTATTAGCTTCGCGCTGTATATATGATATCGTCGCTCCACTACACACGTACTGTATACAATATACATGGTACCAGCGATATTATTATTATTATTATTATTAACGTTTACGCGATCAACGATCGCGTATTACAATTATATTTATATTTATGCGGTGCGTCTATTATATGATAAACAATACACATTCTGCATACGAGTTCCTATTTTTCGTAGCTCAGTTTCATTAGGTAACTATTATCGGTCGTATGCTTGTATTCAATAAATCCTTTTCTCAAATAGCTTCTAAATATTTTTCCCTATCGAAATCTCTGGAATATTGATAACCTTCTTCTGTACTTAAATCAACTAATAATTCCTTATCGTCAACTGGTTCGTTACTAGTTTCTTTAGTTAATTCGCTATCCTTGTTATTAATAATATCAGATTTAATTAATATGACTTCTCTAATTTCCTGATCTACTACTTTTATGCTTTCAGTTTCGCTTTCTGTTAAACTAGTATTGGTTTCTTTTTGACTCATTAATCAATAGTCATAATCAATTAATTAAATTTAAATAATCAGATTTAAAATAAATGGAATTAAGATTTAATTGACACAAAAATAATTTAAATCGTTCGTAAATAATTATTTCGTTAATGAAATCTACCTAAATAATTATATCAATAATACTAATAAAATATCAAATAAATAAATAACTTCGCGTTGCATATATGATATAGTAGCTCCACTACGCACGTACTGTATACAATAATATGGTACCAGCGATATTATTATTATTATTAATATTATTATTATTATTTATTTATTTACAAACGAACAGTGAATAAGTACAATAAAGCGATAGGAACATTTGTTTAAATGTTTTTTTCTTTAAGCAGTTGCTTGTGTTGAAGGAATTATTATTATTATTATTAACGTTTACGGGAGCAACGCTCGAGTATTACAATTATATTTATATTTACGCGGCGCGTCTATTATATGATGACGTACATATTAGAATGAGATTTAGATTATTTTATAAGAAGATAGTCACAGCTCGCTACACTTTCATGAAACTCGATAACAATTCCACACAATAAAGTGCACTTTCACCTCTGTTAAAAAAAAAAAAAACGAACCTGTACCTATAGTTTTGCTACATGATTTTATTCTAAAACTTAAATATGACGAAATATTTAAACCATTAAATTATAATATTTTTAAAAGCTTATCTCATATTGAGTGTTATAACCTTTTTGAGATGTTTATTTCAGAAATATATTTTGTCATGACGGACCACAGATTTCTATATAGTGTACTAGTGTAGTAAAAGTTCAGTGTGGGCATGACACGTGGACGGAATTCGGTCGTCGTGATAATAATATGAGTGTTATTTTAACCAGCGAAGCAACCGAAAAATATTTTTTATAAAATAATAATACACATAATTATAGCATAATATTATTGTTTTGTCACAACTAATTGTTTTAAAAATATGAATGATGACGTTTTTTTCCAAAATTGATTCTCGTCCAGACCAAAGAAAAATGTATCTGAATCACGTGTTTCTGATACTGTCGTCGATAATAATCGATAATAATCGCCGATCGTTTGTTTCATTGAAAATTATTTTTATTTTTATACCTAGGTACAAACGTATTCTAGGTAGGTACTTCAACAAGGGTCAACAACTAATTTCTATGGGGACCGTTTCGAAACAAACCAAACATCCAACGGTCCAAAACACATTTAAATACCCAGTGACTCTTATCACACATTAAAAATTGATTACAATCATACTAAATTCTAATAAAACGTAGTCTAACCTATCATAGGCAACTCCCGGAATTATTTTTTGCACCTATGGGCTTTCAACGTAACGCTCGGCGAAGGAGACATGTATATAATATTATATAATTATTATGTATAACGCATACTCACCACAATATCGGAACATTTTTTTTATTCGTCATTTTATTTTAAAATGTAAAAACTATATTATATATTTTTTGTCACGCCTGCACCTGTACGTAGTACCCTGGGAATGTCAAATCTAAATATAATTCGATAATTAATTATAATTTCGTTAATTAGGTAATATCGTTGAATAGTAATTGTAAATAATACTATTTTTGACCACTCCATACTTCATTACTAATAGTTGTACTGATGATTAGTTGTCGTATAACGCACGTTTATAATATTATTAGAAATAAATACATTATTTAAAATTATTATTGGTTTTTTTTTTTTGATTTTTGAGATAATTGAAAATGTGTTTGCCAAGTGTTTTTTCTGTGTTAAAATCGTATTGTCAAAAATGGTACACGAATATTCAAAAGCATATTCTTTGTTATTCCAGCACTGCGAGCAAACGTATGCCCAAAATGGTAAAACCACCCTCCACTGTTGGAATAAAAGTCCCCAACCGTCGATGAGCTCTGTTGTGTACGAACGTAAAAGGAAAAACACACCTGCCCGAAGATACATAATATTAATAATAATACAATACCCGCACCTTTATATACATAATAACATAATAAATTCTATACTATAGAATGGTCGAGGGGTGGTTAAAAACATATGATGCCGAGTTTGAGTAGAATAGCGTTCACGTGATCACTGCAATAATATAATATAACATAGTATATTAAAACCGGCTACCCCGCGAATCCGATGCATATGCCATGCTGTCCTTGAAGTCTTGAAAACGTTAAAAAAAATAACACGATGCACGATTACAATGTAAGAACTCTCTACAACCGCGTGGTTATTCGTACAAAAAAAATACTGTATAGTGTATACAGTGCATGCCGTCCACTATAATAAAAAATATATAGTTTTCCAACGGAGTATCCTACCCATGTCTAAACAACGATCGGTGTCCGTCTGATGACAATAAGTCTTCTGGATTCTTAAAAGATAAAAAATAATGTACCCTCACGTATGGTTGTGACTGTAATTCCACCGACACTTTATTTTACCTGTAAGGCTGTAAAACACTTAAAATCCAACGACGGTAATCTATAGATTACAACTGTAACTGTTTTTAGTATAACAACACACTTACACACATATGCAACAGTCGTCTGTAATATTTTGTCAATTTATTTAATATTTATTATATTTTACCTATAATAGCTACCTATCATTATTGATTTTTAAAATTGTATTATTGTATCCAAATATAATATAGGTAATATTATATTATACATAATAAATATGTACATACATTATTTGGGTAGGTACCTACCTATTACACATTATACATAATGTTAATTATCATTTATTATTGACAGTAACCTATAATCAAGCCATGTTTCGTCGATGGGTTTCTTCTTGCTCAACTTTTCACGTCTTTGTTATTACTCTTATCACATAAACGTATCGTGCATAAACTTTATAGATTGTTTATTGCTAATAAAAAATAATAAATACATTTATTTTGTATCAATTTAATATTTAACATATTTCAACTAATTCGAGATTTGCGATTTTATCAAAACTATGTGATTAAATACGAGGTGGCCCACATTAAGGCTCGTCCACACTATGCCATATGGCTTTGCCAAATGGCATTGCCAAGGGTGATGTGGACTTTTTGTTGGCACAGGCCATTTGGCATATATCGGCATAGTGTGGACGCGCCTTTAGAGAGCGTTTTGCGTTTTACGATAAATCACATATTATATCAAAAACAGTAACAAAATATTTTAATCGCAGATCTGATGTCTGCCAATAAGCATGTCAGTGTTTTTGGAAAACATAGCTGCTGCTGTTTTATTGAAAGTTCCAATTTGGAATAAAAACTAGGTAGATTAAAATAATTTGTAACCAAAACTTAAAAATGTATACTGAATTTCACAAAAGATCAAAAATATTTTTATATTTATATCATGGTAGTTAATGCAGATTTCCAGTATAAATATTTCGAGAACTCCAAAAGGCTCTCCTTTCTCTTACTTTTGAATTACAACAAAGTTATATCTTTTTTGTCAAAAGCTTGATTCCTGTTTTTATTTAATTTCAAATTTTTAACGGAAAAACGTTACCCGAATGTATTTTTAATGATTTTACAATGGAGTTTGCTTTTTTTCAATACTTTATCACATTTTTGTCGTAGTCATTCATATAATTTTGTAGTATATAGTACAATAGCCAATGCCCTTTTTTGTATTATTATTTTAATTATAGTTTTTGATTATAATAGTAGTAATTATAAATATTTGTATAATAATAACAATATGAATGATATTTAAGTAAGTATTTTATTAAAATCGTACGGTTACAGTTCGAACACTAAAAGTGGACCCACCTTCGATTTTCATCATTACAAACACCTAACACGGGAAAAAAATCGAACTCCTCACTTTTCATTCAGTTTCAGTGTATGGTGCATCAGTTTAATTTACCACACACTTCGGCGTACGTAGTTCGAACTACACCGTACACGGACAATTTATTAAACCTTAGTGGGTGGCCAATATACGTACGGTACTTACGGTTCAATATATATATTATTATATAGTATATATATATACAACATATAGGTATAATACATTTGCAGATTTAATCCCGTTTCAGATCATATGTGTAAATATAATACAAAACATATGGTTCAATCGTCTTAAATGTCATGCTTAGAATAACGACATGGGGGATCCGTCCTTCCGGTGTGAGTAAACTCGGAGAGTCCGTACTTTCTAAAAGTCCTATTGTACCATAAAATGCCAATTGTCTGTGTTCCCGAAATGCTGTTAGCAAAAAAAAAGCAAAAAAAAAATTACCGAGTAAGAGGATGAATCAACTATAACACGTTTCAAGTATACAACAATAATAATTGTTAGTAAACTATATTATGATAGTGTATCGGGGAGACCTCCCAATATTTCCGACAGCAATATTATTCAGTCTATATTGTTTTTGGAATAGATTGTGAAGCTGATTTGTATATATTTGATCCGTAAAATATTTTCGATTGAATGACTGATTTGTGAGCCGTGTGAGCCGGCAATCAAATAGAAGATAATAATATATAATAATATGTAAATTACTTGTATATACAATCTAACCATATTTACCTTTACTTTAAAAAAATATATGTACTTGATAAAACCCTTGATACTGTAACTCAATTTAAATTGTAACTAATTGCCATATAGTTGCCGATTTATAAGATCGAAAAAAAAACCAATAATATTAAATTATTCTCTAGGCGGAACCCGTTCTGACGGGAAGGTAATCCAAATAATGATATTCCGTCTACAACAACATAATATATTATCCAACACTGTCATCCCGTGTTTCCCCTCTGAGTGTCTCCACTTAAGTGCTTTCGACCCGTCTATACATTCATGTTGATATATTAATACAGCCGATGCAGTTCAAAGAAACTAACACAGTAAACAAATATAATAGAATATTATACTTTATAGATACGAATGGACGTGAGAGAAATTCTTAACTCAGGCGTATAGGTACAACAGTGAACAGAGGGTTATCGTGGTACATCAAATTGAAATGAAATCACAAAAAAACATTTGTAATCGTCCGTAGTGGCTATTAATTTTAATTTCCTTCAGTAGACGAAATTACCATACTCACCTCATTAAAAATCAAGAAAGTAAAAATACACGTTTGAAAATAACAATATATTATTATGGTAGGTTCTTGTTTGTTATCGTCGCGACACGCACCGTACATAACATATTTTATCACTTCGCATCGGATAACTGTCCGTACCTACTGCCAGGTACGATGATGTTTATTAATTTCTGTCTTCATATATAACTAAAAACTACATTATATATTTCTTCCCATGTGTAAGTATTCAAATTGCTCTAAAACGGCTGCATCGATTCAATGGACGACGTTGAGGCTCTCCACGTCAAAGTATTCTGTTTCTATGTATAGGTATTAAATACTACAAAATCTTGTAAAAACATACTTTTTATTTGTATTAAAATTTTAATATTTACAATAGGACCTACCTCAACTTTAAAATGTTTAAATTTAAGTATTGTTGGTATATTATTATAGTATTTCTAAAACATTTGTCAAAAAGTATTATTTTAGAACTAATACCAATATAAAACTACTTTTAAATATTTATTTATTTCACTTATTATTAGCTATATTATTTTTCCTTTGATGTTTTTGATATTAGTCATCTGTTTAAAGTGGCAATTTATATTATATTTTTGTAGGATTTAATTTTGTTTATATATTGTAATGTATTTTATTATTTATACCTGGCCAGTCTCCACTTCACATTTTGAAAGTTATTATATTTTATTATCTATTTATTTGTTTAATCTTCGTGTCACTTCGAGTTATTGAATTATTAATTTTATTATGAAATAAGTATTATAAACCATAACCAGCAAACCGTGCAGCTTACCATTACTAAGAAAACTTATAATACCACATTATAATTTCAAGTCAGCATTTTCAAATTATACCTACTTATAACTCAAAATAGCTAAAGTGTATATTTTGTGTTTTCGTTTGTCATAAATATCTTCAAACACGAGTAAAACAAATTACAATAATAAATATTATCTTATTTCTCATAGTCAATAAGTGCACAGTTTTCATAATTTCCAATAGACGAAATTGAGGCTTTCCACGTCAATGTATTTTATTACTATGTATAGGTTCTAAATACTAAAAAATCTTGTAAAAATATATTTTGTATTTCAATTTCAATAGATAAAACAGTACCCACCTCAACTTTAAAATTTTAAAATGTAAGTATTATTATTATATTATTATAGTATTCCTAATAAAATTGTCAATAAGTATTAATTTCTAACTAATACTAATAAAACACTATTATTAATATATTTTCGGTGGTGTAACTATACAACAAATAATCAGTAAATAAATGAAATTTGAATGTGTATATCAGCATTTTCTGAACACCATCCAATTTGTTTGGTTTTTTTTTTCTATAAATGTCAATAAAGCGTTATTCGTGTCGGTTTGATAATAAATCAATTTATGATGATAAAGCTAACAAGTAACAATACAAAATCGATTCAAAACAAAACTTACAAAAATGAATAAACCGAAAAATATTTTACTGAAAATAATTTAATAGAAAGAAAAATTGGAACAATATAATTAGGTAGAAAATATTTATAGATGGATCCTAAAATGAAAGAACACTTAAAAGTGGTATAGTTAGTATTGAATAATAAAAATAAGACAATGATTAATTAATATGATTATGATAGTATCGACTATCAAATAATAAATATTTGGTTATTTAATTCGTGTAATTGACAACCGTCGAAAATTTTATCAGTATTATAATATCGTATAGTGTATGAAATAATAAATATTAAATAATATGATAAATTATCACATGGAGAATTTAACGTTTGGTGTACTACATAACATTGTTCGTCATGAAGTTACCATACATTACAATAGTCGTATATAAAGCATTATTATATTAATTATCATTCAAATTCGATAAAATATTGTATTAATATAATTCTACAGGAAAATTGTTCTCCACGTAATAGTTCTGACTATACATGTACTCGGAGCCTCCTAAAAAGGGGGGATTGGACCTGGAGTACAGGTAACAAGCTATTTTAAGCTATTTTAATATTTACGTAATTGCTATACATATTATAATATAAAAACCCAGCGTACAAAAAAATTAAATGCATTGAATGAATACACTGATTTCACGGCAACCAGTCATCAAATTGGTAAATATATATATTTATTATATTTATTGATTTATAAATCTAAAATCTATATTCTATTCTGAAATACTTAAATGCTCTATAACTCGATCATTTTATCATTTTATTAATAGAATATTTCAGGAATTTTTTTTTTTTGAAAATAATAATATTAATAATATGTAAATTTATTGTAAGACGTATGTAATGATTTCGCGACCCACCACTCAGTGAAAACCTCCTCGACCCGAGGTTGGGGATCGCTGCCTTAAACTATATACCTTAATAGATTTGATAGCAGGCTAGTCAATCAAGATCGCATAATATGGTTCGTCCACGTTTTAGATTTTAGTTTTAGTACCTTTTCATTTGACATTTCATTAAAAACTAGTATTTTTATTTATACATTTAATATGAAGTTAATTATGATTTTATATAAACTAGTTAAAATCAGTTTTGAGTGTTGGAAAAACGAGGTTGTGAAAAATAATGTTGACTACATAGTTAAAACTAATTTTTAACTGAAACATAATATATAATATAATATTAGACTATACACATTGTACACAATTATTATTTCCAATATAATATTATGTTGTACCAAGGACACTCCGACACAGCCATATAGTATATATATTTTAATGTATTGCAACGACCCTCGCCGATACATACACTAACATTATAATAGGTCATACAAAAGAAATTTATAAATAGGGTGGATATGTTATCTGTATACCTACATTATATTGTACCTACTACAATTTATACGTGACGGTCACAAATCCAGAATGCGAGGGGTGAAAATATAACGACGACTTCGAAAAAAAATACTTTTCAATGATTCGCAAAGTGTTATCTTATTATTACTTAATGTAATTTCTGAAATACGTTTTAATACACTTCAAAATTGAATATTAAAGGATGGTCTACCGACTGACGGTGTTTCGTGTCTGACACGATTGTATAGACGCACGAAACCACTTTACCTCCAACATGATGCCTTCTGACAAAGGTCCTAGCTTTAAAAAGATATTTCGTCATACTCGAATTCGGTGGAAAACTTAAACAAAAAAAGTAGATGAGAAAAAAAATTCCTAAACTGGATCGATTAATTAATTTTTTATCGTAGATGGAACAATTTCGGCCGCAGTTATAATGACAGGTAGGTATCACGCAATGAAAAAATAAATTTAACAACATAAAAATGTTTATGGAAAACGAACAAAACGGCATTAAACAGTGGATTTACGGCAAAAATATATATTATACGATTTACAGAGAGTAAAATTGTGGAGACAAAATCTATTTTAGTATCAATTTATTTAGGAAGATAGGCAACAATTTTTATACTTTTACGATTTCGTTATGATAATTTCCTATTGATATATATTTTAAAATTTTATTTGTTAGGTTTTGATCTATAATCATTATGTTATATTGCTTTTACACTTAAACAAATAATTTATGAATAATATGATACACATTTTATGGATATTATTGAATTTAAACATTTGAATAATTTAATATTTCGGAAAACAACTAATTTCTTATTTATTTGAAATATCTTTTTACTAAATATTTTTTTCTTATTTTTATGTAACTACATATTATTATACATCTATACGTATGTTATATAATTATAATATTGGTGCCTATACAGAAGAGATAATAATCAACTTTAAAGTATTATACTTATCAGAGTACTTACCTATATATAACTTAATATTATTTTTTCTTTTAATTACTCCACAATAATTCGTAATAATATTATGGTAAATATTAAAACATATTCCACATCAAAATATACGAATTTATTGTCAGAAGCACACCATTCAATCATGGGCGCTGTTAACTTTTAACTTACGGATCTTGTGTTCTCTTAACTTGACTATAGTTCGTTATTTTCATTAACTTTCCCACCTTTTGGTAGGTATATACTAGAGATGTTCCGGGTACGCAGCAATTACTCGATGGCCCGGGTACTCGATTTCATATTTAAGACTCAGCTCTTACTCGGTACCAGGCGAAATACTAAATTTTAACTCGAATCATTTCCAATGACCAACGGTAATTCATAACCGTAAGATAAATTGTTAAATTACTTCAACTGTAATTTTTTTAGATTCTGAGTGGAACGATGAATGTATTGATTTTACAATGATGTGTGTTTTTTTATATTTTTTTTTATATTTTTTTTTGTGTCTGTCATCACGTTTTAGGACAGTAAAAGTGCTTGGATTTTCTTCAACAGAAGCTTATCTGATAGGAAAGTGAATCTAGTTGTTACTTGGGGGGGGGGGTCAAAAGTGAAAAATTCCCAGTAATTTTCAAAAGCGCCAAGAAAAACCAAAGAAAAATTAATTTTTATAAGCATTTAAAGTTCAAAAATTGACAAAATATGGAAAAATCACGAAAATTCGTAAAAATTTTTGTTTTTAAATCTAAAATTTTAAAATGTAATACAAGATTTCATATAAGATTATCTACCTTTATCAAAAAAAAAATGTTCATAAGAAAGTCAAATTAAATTTTTATGAGCGTTTGAAATTCAAATTTTTACCATATTGGATATTCACTCGATTTCATATGTAGCGATTTCCTTATTTCGATGTAATTCAAAAACGAATAACTGTAGATACATGAACATTTCACTAAATGTTTATATTAGCATTTACTATACCCCATACAGTTTTGAAAATATTTTGACTCTTTTTGGGCTGTTTACGGACATTTTCAGTTTTCAATTTCCTTAGTTTTTTTTTCTATAAATATCAATAAAGTTTTTTCTGTTGGGCCAAAAAGTGTAAAAATCTAATACAAGGCTCCTGATATATTTTTACAATATCAGTTGAAAAATATTAAAAATACATAGGCACAATTTTTTTTATAAGCATTTAAAGATCGAATTTTGACAAAATTTATTAAAATCTCGAAAATTATCAATCATTGTAATTTATAATTTATAAAATGTTCAGTTTTTATAGGTATGGATTGCAAATTTAACACAATGGTTCTCATAAATAGTTAATACTGTAACCAAAAAATTAAAAAAAATATATGAACACAGTTATTTTTTACAGACATTTTAAATTCAAATTTGGACGAAACTACATATTAAAAACCTAGAATAACTATTTTAGTTATTTTGTTGTGATTGAATAATATTATTCGTGGGTACTTGAAACTTCTAAAGTGTACTATTATATATCTATGATAGTATCAAGGTTGTTGTTGATGTATTACGCGTTATAAGTACCTAATGGATATTGTGATATGATAATTCGGAATTTATTATAGATACCTACATAGGTCTAATTTTGGTTTTGTACCTTAGATATGTATATAATATGTCTTATACCTAGACTGACATACCGTCTCCGCTCAGAATCGTTTTTATTATACAATGATATTATATCGTTGAATTCAAATTTAATATCATCCATTATACAGTGACCCACTTGTAACCTACTGTACAGCAGAGCGACACCTACTTGCCCACCTTTTTTAAATTAATATAAATTACATAGAAAAAAAGTATGTTGCTGCGCGCGAGTCACCAATATCGACACATATTCGGTTGGACGTAAATTTGGATCGGCGATACGGGAAAGGATAGCAGAGCTATCTAAGTCAACATTACATTCAATTAGAGGCACTTAATTAATTAATTGAAAAATTAAATATAATTAATCAAATAATTGAAAAATTATAATAAAAACAATTGATTAAAAAATTAAAAATTAAAAATGTTCATGTTTCTGATTTTTTTCCTTTGTATTAACCTAACTACCTGTCTGTATGCCAAATTTGAACTTTCTAGGTCATCTGGAATTGGGTTAGAATTTTGATCTATACTCGTAGGTCAGTCAGTCAGTCAGTGATAAAAATGACGATTTTGGGACGTTAATATCTAAATAATGGTTTGAGGTGTGTTTATGAAATTTGTAGCACATATGTATCTCGTAAGTCTGAATATATGAGCCAAATTTGACATGTTTATGTGGAATATATTTTAAGTTATGAGGAGGTCAAAAGTGGCTCCAAATGGTTCGTGTAATATTACACACGGTGCTGCTCGCTAGTTCTGTTAGCTAGAATTTTGCTTGACACGCTACTGCGTATATAGATTAAATTTTCAATTCAGATCAAAATACTTCTATTTAACTATAATATTTTACAAGTGGTCGGTTTTTTTTAAGGAGACACGCAGTCTTAAAGTCTCCCTCGGCGGGCGATTGTAAATTGTGCCCACAGTGAACCCAGGTAATATAATTCGTCAAATATTTTACAGAGATTTATAATTTTGTAATCCGCAAACGAAATAAGTAAATTTTAACTGACTGATTGGCTACAAGATGTAATTCTATCATAATTATCAATAAAGTGGTACCTACTTTTAATTTTTAATTTTTATTTTTATCAACATTATTAATTATTTTTTCCAACAATACCTACTTCTGGAAGCTCGATAAACGTTTTTCAGACCATTTATCATTTTATTATTCGTCCAGCGTAGGTACCTTTATAATTATTATGATTTCGATACGTCGATTACGGCTTTATCTGTCAAGATAAACGCTAAACGGTTGTCAAGGTCCTCAAACCTGTATGGATTGTACTGCAGTAAAAATACTAATTGGTCAGTGTTGTTATATCGTAATCGCGTTTATTGTGTACATATTTTTGTTTGCACAAGAACTGCTATTTTTATTTACGTTTTATAAGATAGGTAGGTACCTACTGTCTTTTATATTATTTAAAAACTATGACTATTTGCTTTGGGGATGTTTTTTCCGATTACCTACCTACTTTGAGGCTGTTTGAGTATAAGGTGCATGGTTTGCTTACATTTTTGTATGATATGATTTTTTATATATAATATATTGACAGTCACATAGATAATACAAACATGAATAGGATAATATGTCTTATGAACGGTTGTGAATGTTTCCTATCGAGGCCAACTAAGAATAATATACCTATGTCGAGTATCAACTGTCAATATTTAATATTATCATATTATACAAAAATTTAAACGAACGGTCAGAATTTGTTATCACTTCAAGACTGAAAAAAATATTTTAGTGGCCTTAATCTGTGATGTGCCAAGTTTTGTTATGTATGTTATGAATAGTCGATGCTCGATCAAAATCGCGTGTTCACAATTTTTTCGTTTACGTGTACGTAAACGGTTTCGCAAACGGTTTATTCAAAATCGTTTTGCCGACCAATTTTACTGTTTACGACTTTTTCAATAGTTTACTAAAGATTAATGTTTCTGCTAGGTACCTATTACATCGATAATATAATTTCGTTTTGGAGATGGATAAAATTCAAATACCATATTGGGTGGCATAGGTAAATAGTCGGCAAACCGTTTTGTTTCGTTACCTCCACGAAAACACTTCTATATAGGTATACTTAATTTCAATCGATATAGACCATCGCGTCCTATCCACGCGCTTCAAAATTCTGTGACATCAATTATAATACAAAAACCGCGTTACCGATTGTCACTTACCGCTGACCGCTCGGCTGGACCACAACTTCAGTAAATACGTTTTGGCCGAGATGACGAAGACGAAATGCAAAATGCCCGGATGTCTGCACCTGCGTAGGTACGATTAATAACAATAGATAATATAATAATATCGCCCGTATGTCATTAATTTATATGGATTTAATGAGATTATAATATTTACGTGTAGCGGTGTAGGTATTCGAATCAGTGTCTGGACTGCTCCACTGTTGCACCCACGCTCAATTGTTGCCGATATCTATAATAAATTATTATTAATTAACAATCCAACAAAATTGAATAATTATTTTGTAGTTAAAATGTATAAAATGTTCAACTTTTATATCTAAGGATTGAAAATTTAAAACAAGATTCCACGTAAGTAGTTTATTCTGTTACCAAAAAATCTAAAAAATACAGAAGGACAGTTTATTTTTATAGTTATTTTAAGTTC
The DNA here is from genome assembly GCA_949089665.1 of Macrosiphum euphorbiae. NCBI lineage: Eukaryota > Metazoa > Arthropoda > Insecta > Hemiptera > Aphididae > Macrosiphum > Macrosiphum euphorbiae. The sequence goes on from CARXXK010000001.1 coordinate 79,331,599, forward strand.
AAATTTGGACGAAATTACATATAAAAAAACCTAGAATAACTATTTTAGTTAGTAAAGTTAAAGTACACTATTATATATCTATGATAGTATCAGGGTTTGTTGTTGATGTATAATGCGTTATAAGTACCTAATGAATATTGTGATATGATTAATTTGGAATTTATTATAGGTACCTATTATATAGGTCAATTTTTTTAATACCATAGATAAGTATATAATATGTCTTATACCTAGATTGACATACCGTCAGAATCGTTTTTCTTATACAATGATATTATGTCATTGAATTTAAATGTAATACCATCCATTTTACAGTGACCCACTTGTAACCTACTGTACAGCAGAGCACCTTTTTATATTTGATTTTTTAAGTAAATTAAATTGTTCGGTTGGTCCCCTTCTACAGCTGATGGGTATATCCTCATGGGATGCTCAGTCCCATATATCAAACATAATATATATAATAAATCCGTACTGCAGAACGTACATAACATAGATTGTATTACAGGTAATATAACGTATCTGTAGGTGGAGTGTACATGGAATAAGGTTTAAAAAGGTAGTAATCGATTGAATTATGTACATGAGTCCTATATAATATGTAAACGTTATATATATCATTTATAATCTTTAAAATAAAATTATAACTGTATGTTACAGATTTCGATATAAGATATTTTTTTGCTGGAAACGGCTAATGGTGGAAACGTGTTATAGTGTGTGGCAACTCAGGTACTAGGTAAACTACATAATAGGTATAGTATTTCGTTGACGTTTTACTGTTTGTACCCGAGCCAGACAGGATAAAAATTCGAATTTTAACTGCGCAGTACACCTATTATTGTTATATTATTTATACCATCGGAGTTTACTTTTCGAGTACCTACATCGATTGACCTTCGATCCGAAGACGAATATAATGCATTCCTGTCTACACAGCACGCAGGAGTTCGGGTAAGTACCAACAAAATATACAATACAATATATGGATCGACCACCGACTGCGGTGACAATATTATAGTAATCGCTAAGGTCTGTCTGGAGTCTTTTGAACAATTAAATGCAGCCACCTCGTCCGCATTTTCCTGTCCCAGTCATGGAGACGTGCCTACAATATTATTATTATGAGAGTACTATATTACTATATGTTATTTGGACCAAAATGTTTTAAGTAGAATGTATTATATTATGTAGTCGACATTATCGAATATTCGATTATATCGGTCCGTAGGTACTTATATTATGATCGTTAACGTCGAGTCTCGACAAATATTCGAATCAATATAATAATGATTTTTCGGCATTTCCAACTACCCACTGCCTTATCAGCGGCGGCCTATAACCTCTGATAAATATTACAAATATTGATAGCCGATCCATCGTAATCGTGTAATATAACGTAATAATACGGGCAACAGTGCTGTACTCCATTCAGAATAAGTTTTGAAAAAGCTATGTGCGCTGTTATTAGCCACAGCTTCGTTACTCGTCGTGAGATACGCCGCCGGTAGATCACGTAACAGACCTGCTCGAAACCACACACGTTTTGGTCGTACATTTTTCCAGACTTATTCTGAATAGAGTATAGTCATTTAACAGTTTTGGATAAAAATTAACGCATTAAAAATTGACCTAAAATAACTACCTATAATAAATTCCAAATTAATCATATCACAATATCCATTAGGTACTTGTAACGCGTTATACATCAACAAAAATCACTGATACTATCATAGATGTATAATAGTATACTTTAGAAGTTTCAAGTACCCACGAATGATATTATACAATCACAACAAAATAACTAAAATAGTTATTCTGGGTTTTTTTATTATGTAATTTCGTCCAAATTTGAACTTAAAATGACTATAAAATAAACTGCTTGTATGTATTTTTTAGATTTTTTGGTAACAGAATTAACTACTTATGTGGAATCTTGTTTTAAATTTTCAATCCTTAGCTATAAAAGTTGAACATTTTATAAATTATTAACTACAAAATAATTATTCAATTTTAAATTTGATAAAGTTTGTCAAAATTCGATCTTTAAATGATTATAAAAAAAATTGTACCTATGTATTTCTTATACTTTTCATCAGATATTGTAACAATATATCAGGGGCCTTATCAGAATATACAGAAACATTTGAAGAAAAAATTTTATCTAATGTATTTATTAAATTATTTTAAATTACATACATATATAAAATAATATTATTATAGTTTTATTATTGTGCTATCTAGAGACTTAACTTACATTTTTAATTATTAATTCATCATTGCTTTCAAATTTAAATTAACCTATACTTAAAACTCTTTAGACCTAATTGAAATCTTCAAGGATCGAAGCAGAAGTGTCTTTTGATTATTTCCCAAAAAAGTAAAAGTAAAAGTGTATTGACTCAATTATTATGGAGGTAAATTATGTGTTCAAAATTAAATTTTTAGGAAAATTTTTTTTGTCAATTTGTCAATTTTAAGATCGATACGTGACTTTTTTGAGAACATTAATAATCAAATTATTTGATCTCGAGGCTTGGCTGCGTTGAATCTTGAAGACTTTAAGTCGATATTAAATGATTGAGGTTGTTAATATAATACGAATTTGAAAAACATATTATTATCAAACAATTTAAAAGGCTTGACTACGGTGTACCTTGAAGTCGTCAAGTCGGTACAATTAATATTGAAGAAGTTAGGATTTAAAGTGTTATTTAAAAAAACTATAAAAATAAAATATAATTTAAAAGTTAAATTTTTAGAACTTAGATCAGCTATGATAAAATATCAAAAAGTACCTACTTGAGCAGAAGTATTTAAATAGTTTTAACTACTTAAATACGCGTATTTTCAATACTTTTCAAGACAAGTATCTGTATTTCAATACTCTTAAAAAGTATTTTTTTAGGAAGTATTAATTGTTAAACTACCTAACATTCTAATAGATTTAAACAACAATTTAACAACTGTGTTCCAGAATACAGAATATAATATAGTGTATATATCGATAAAGTTATGTACTTATTTTACAATTATAAGTTTAATATATTTACAAGACTTATATTTATTTATTTATTTTTTTATTTTTTTGTTTTTATAGTCAATAAATAAGAACTTTTGGATAAATTAGGTGTTCACAGAGTTAATTTGAAATTATGTAAATAAATCACAACCATTGTTATTACTTATCTGTTCATTGTTTTCAAAATTTACATTAACGTTTTAATATTTAAAATAAAATTGTCAAATTTGTACCCCATTGTTAATTTAGTCGTTTAAAGTCTGTGTTAAAATAATTCCATATTTACATGAAAAAAAAACATTATATAGCCATATAGGTAGTATTATTTAAACATTGTTAATTAATCAAAAGTTCATATATTATATTATCCATTTATAACTTAGAATATAAAAATTAAAACCATAGTATAAGACCCGGTTTTTCATTCATCCAGTTATTCGACAGATACTTATCCGTCGGATAAACTTATCTGACGGATAATCTTTAAAATAAAGTGATTCAGGTTTTTCAATGTAATTTTATTCTCCAGAGTTGTCGATAGGACAATTATACTAACTGAAATTTTTAATCATTAGCTAATAACAAAAGTTGAAAAATTTATACATTTTTAAATTTTAAATTTGATACCTACATTTTGTCAAAATTAAACTTTAAATGCTTATAATTAAATATTTGTGCATACGTATTTTTAATATTTCTCAACTGTTACAATATACTAGGAGCCTTTTATTAAATTTTGAAGCTTTTAGACCCAACAAAAAAGATTTTATATTCGTTTATAGAAAAAAAAACTAAAAAAATTGGAATCTGAATATGAACGTCATCAGCTGAAATCAAGTGAAAATATTTTGAAAATTGTATCATGTATAGACAATGCTAATATAAACATTCAGTGAACATTTCATGTATCTACGGAAATATTTGTTTCAGAATTACTCCAAAACCAAAATCGATTTAGTTGAAAACCGATTTTGAGTATAATTCCTGTTTTTACTTCATTTTTTTTGTTTTTTTCTGGCACTGTTGAAGACACACATAATTGTAAAATCAATAAATTTATCGCTCCGCTCAGAATCTAATATATCCTATATTCCTATTATATAGCCTATATTTTAGAATTTTGTATAATGTATATTGTATATTGTATTATGTGTGTAGAATAGTATAGCTACCTATATAATAGTATAATACTAGAATCATTTGCTCTGTAGTCGTATGACTTGTGAATATTGATTATTAATCTTTCCCTTGCATCTTAAAACAAATTTTACCTACACGATAATATTTAACTGCGACCACTATAGACGTCTAAATATATAGATCTTCTCGCGCACTATTCGACTTACTATAATAAACGAAATAAATTATTTAATAAGATAAAAGGCTATACTCACCATAGTATAATATATTAATACATTATACACTTTCACAAAGCATAGAGTATAGATATGTTATCTTTACTACTTTACGATTCAAACTCTTTCGTTTTTAAAACTTGATTTATTTACACTACGCATAAATTAGTAATTGCCTAAAATGATTCAATATACAATAAAATTGCTATAATAAACAAACTGTGAATATGTTTTCAAAATTCGAAGGGTTGGTCGTAAATTTGGTCTGGCTGTGAAACTGTGGCGGTGAATCTGCGAAATGTCATAGACCCATAAATTATATGATAAAAATCTTCAACCAAAACCCATTATAAAATATAAATTATTCCTACACAAATATTCTCTGTTATAAATAATCAGTAATCACTTTTCAGTCTACAGCTCTGCACATCTGCCTATACTCGATACCCGGTTAGTGTTAAAATTTTTACTCGGCCAATAGGTAGGTACTCGATACCCGGTTAGTAATAAAATTTTTACTCGGCCAATACTCGGTACCCAGTTTAATACTAAAAGTTCTAGCCAGTATATCTCTGGTATATACCCTCCTATAAATAAGATCACGACTGGGTGGTAGACCGTTTTGCGTGCGTTTCGCGCAGCTGGTTTTTGATTAGCTCTCCGAAACGTCTGTTGACGATTATACAGCGCTGTTGCAAATATCAATAGCATACACTGTATTGTTTTATAAGTACGCAGACGACTGTGTTGCCACTTGAGCGTTCCGTATGCAAAAGTGGTTTGGGACCCCAAGGACGAGCGGTGCGGTAGAGGAAGTGGTTTTGAATACGCGACCAGTAATTATCTTATTATTCCATGGCGGGTATATTAATTAGTAATGAATTTTATACAGTGGCGTATTTGAGGGATGGCTATGGGGGCGATTGCCCCCTCCCACTCTATGACTTGAAGAATAATCGGTTTTTCTATAGGCGTGTTATATTGTGCATTAAAAGTGTGCAAGTTAATGAAAATAATTAACTGCGGCAAGTCAAGTTAATTTAATTAAATGCCATTCAGTTAAGTTAAAAGTTAACAAAAAGAAAAAACTATATAAGTTTAAAGTTAAAATAGAAAATAAAATTAACTTAACTCAGTTAAAAAAAAATTACTGTTTTTTTCAATTTACAATACTTTTAAGTCATATACTTTACTAGTATTTTGTTGTACACAAACATTTAATAAGACTTTTAACACTGTGTAAATAATTAGATTATTTTAAACTATAATTCGAAAATCAATTAACAAAATCAAAAAAGTGTCAACGAATCAGTACCTAGTTCCAGTTGATTACGCATGACACGAAAAGAAAATTAACTTAACTGCACGACAATGCTTATTAACTGTAAAAAGTTAAGTTACAACAATACAAATTTTAACTGAATAATGTTGTTTACGCCCGAGAATTCAACCGTAACAGCCGAAGGACCACTCGGTGATGCCCGAGAACAATTTTGTTTATGAGGAGGGTGTTTGACGTTGGCCTGCGTCACTCCTACCGCCTACTATTGTGGTAGATAGGCAATCCTAGGTGCTTTCGCCTGATGGTTGGTGGGTAGGCAATTCTACGCACGACGACGACAACGACAAGGATGGGAAAGGCCTATTTGAAGGAGTGGTGATGGTGCAGGCTAGTTATGGGGAGGGGGTCTCTGTGGCCGATTCGGTTTGGCGCAATGACCACAGAGCTCACAAAAATAGGGATAATACTTAAAACTACCTTAACCCTACTGCAGTCTTGAGATGACCCACTGGATTGACGCTGTTAGCATTCGTCGACCTGGACGACCTGGGACGGCCTCTCACACAACGTACATACCTACGTTGCTGGCGGACTTACGAGCGGAATCTGACGGCACCGACGTTGACAACAACGAGCTGCCAAGGGTGATGACGAGAGTTATAATAACAAAGTACAGACTTACGAATTTTTGTTGAAGATCGTATCTTTGTTGTTTCTCAGATTGTTTAGTGACACACAGAATAATAATAAAAATAATAATACTAATAATCGGCAACCGTGTGCACCATGAAAAATAAAGTACCTAAAACGAATATTTTTATTCGCTTTACTAGCGGGCCACACACACCATTCACGAATCTCTATATCAGCAGATCACAATAAATAATATATATATTAAGAATAATATTGATCGCTATATGAGCTGATCACACAATATATAAAACAAAAAAACGGATGGACGCTGTAATAGAAAAAAACACGAATCATAATAATAGAATAATTGAATAATAATACAAAAGGGCGTTGGCCGCAATAATAAAAACAAAAACAAATTTTTTATCTTATTATTGCGATAAGCAATAATTGCTTGAAGCGAACAAATGTTAAAAACATTAACTTTTTAACTTAACTTTGACTTTTTAACAAGTTAATGGCCCACCTTTGGAAACCTTGGCTGTGAAACGTATCTAGGGATATATGTGTTGTACGGGTAGCTTTGAGAACGATTTCGACTTGTACCTCGCAATGAGGGATGGATCGGCCTTACTCAGTTACAGAGTAAAACTCGGTCGTCGGTTGTCGTTTGCCCATCACTATTTTTAATTCTGACCTTTTGTGTAAGACAGTGGTGCGTCGTTCAATTTTTGGGTTATGCACGGTTTTCGCATCGACTTTACTTTGAAGGGTCGTAAGTCATTTGCGCATCAATAATATTCAACAATAGAACTGAAAATAAAAAAAATTATTTACGTACCTAATTATTTATTTTTAATTAATTTTTACTCAAACTATATAACTTTAAGTATATTTTGTTATTTGGAGTAAAATGTGATCAGTTGCTATACAATTATAAAATGTTAAAATTATTTGCAAAATTGTCGAGATTTTAATGAATGGTGTAAAAATTTTAACTTAAAACTCTAATTTAACAAAAATGTATGTTTCAATAAGTATCTTTATTATTTTTAAACTAAAAATTCTTAAGTTATACGTTATCTAAATTACTGTAATATAATATATGTATGTATATTTATATAATTATGACAACAATTCAATTGAATTAATCCAATTCATTTTTAGTTGTTTGTATCTATTTAGGTATTACCTATATGTAAATTACGAAAATCGTTGAATTTTCAACCAACAATTATTTTTTATACCCTTATTATATATGATGCAAAATAATTTGGTCGCAAGATAATACGAAAACGATTATCGGCCTATACTGATGCGCAAATACAATATACGGCCAACTTGGCGGGCCGCGACGGTTTTGGGCCGTTTGTGTCAATGGAGACTAAACGTTTGACATGCACAGACCATAGTATACCTACTGGGTTGTAGGTTGTCGATATTAAATATGTAAGTGGGCTGGTAAAGTAGGAAACCTGCGGAAAACTCGGTGGGCCGAATTTGTTCAATCCGGCCCCGAGGACTCGGTTAGAGAATCTTTCCGGCAGCTAACCGGTTGCTCCTCGGACGGACGATTTACTCGTACACTCACGCGCACAGAGTATATGTCACACACACACACACACACACACACACACACACACACCAACTCGCTAACACGCAACCGCCTCCGTTAAATCCTCGACTGGTCACGTACCCCACGACACACTGCTCACTCAAGCTTCGTTTATGAATCTCATTTGAGTCATAAGTATAGCTAAGGCCATACTTATTCTTAAGCATCGACCATGAGTATTTTAGTATATTGCCAAACTTATCATAATAATATTATTACGGCCAAGGTGTCCACCGTATCGTAATCTGGTTTACGACGGTGTTTTTCGCTGATAAACAAACACTAGGAATAGGTATTGTTATTATTATTATTATTATTAACATAATTATCATTATTAATATTATTAAGTACTATAGTCTATAATATTACTGTGTCACTTAATCGACATGTACGGACTATACGCACCAGTTTTTATATTTTTATACAACCTCATACGTTTGTAAGTCTGTAAAATAAAGTTAATAATATTAATGTTTAACTAGATCGGTTGGATGTAACACTGAACCAGGCGTGAATCTAGGGGGGCAGTAGGGAGGCCCTTTGGTGCTGTCTTATACATTTATTTACTTATTCATATTACTGTAGGTGTACAAATCACAAGGTAGGTACTATACTTTCAAGTATATTTTCACCATTCTTACGTAAATAATATCATACATGCAACAATGGACCCATAAACGGGTGATTGTAAACTCCGCCCGAATACCGGTTAGATAGAAAGGTACCATGAAAAAGTCTAATTTAAACTCCGCCAGTTTTATTTTCATACCTGGAATGGATATATAGAAACTCCACCAGTGTTAAGGCCCTTCTATTATGTATCACTAAAAAATATATCTCAACTAAGTTAACTCAAAAATTAAAAATAATTTATTGTGTTAGAGAACGCTATAAATAGTTATAATAATGGATTTATATTAGACATAATAGTTAGAATATCTAGAAATTGTATCACATAATTTTGGCACACCGTTCAAAATGTAATATTATGTCATAATAATAATAATATAATATACCTATTATCGTCTATCATTTTTTTTCTAACATAGCACTGTCCATTGTAATTTGTATGTTTTTTTTGGACTTTTATTTTTAAGTTTTTTTTTTTATATTTTTTTTAATATACGCATAACTAACTGGCAAACTATTTTTTAATAAGCATGAATATTACTATGAAATTATGATTTTTTGTTTAGTAATAATCTGTATATTATATTAATTGTATACTGTTACTTGATTTTCTTCACTGACGGAGCTTACATGAACCCAATTTCATCTGTTTTATTTTCCTGATAGAGTTTACACTAAAATAAGGTACTCGTGGCGGAGTTTGGATGCGTCCCTATAAGCTAATGGACAGCGCTTAGAGAGAGAAAACAGTGGTACAATATAGAGTGAGCAAGAAAAAAAAACATAGTAGTAAAATGTATACAGTAAGAAGTAGTTACACCCGCATGTGTTGTATCTGTCTTACACACGTAAAAAAACGCGTTTACGCAGTCTGAGTATAAATCAATCAATTTCGGTACTAGATTAAAATTCCTATTATAAAATTGAATTGTGACAATATTTATGTCGTTGCGTTTGTTCCATAATACCCGATATAACGAACGTTATATGTTGTTTAGAATTAGCAAAAATGTTAAAACTTTAAAAAAAACTTTAACTTTTCAAAATTAAAATTGTTTTAACAAAATCACCGTCTTGACTTTTAACCTCTAACCTCTAACCTCGTAACCATTTACGATCGTTTGTAATATATTTTTAACGATTTACAATCTGCATATTTGAATATTTTACACATCCACTGGTCAGATCGATGGGTATACCGTTATCTGTATTTACTATTCTATACCAACAAACCGCACTGTATCATATTTGGTTAATGGTGTTATCGATACAATAATATGATGTTAGTTAGTTCAAATATTGGAATATTAAGGGGATTCGATACCGTGATTTTCTGTTTTTGTCTAACACACGACATAGTATTTTAGATGTGTTTTTTGCCAAACATACCAATTTATCTAATGAAGCGATAATAATTCTGAAAACACATTTGAATTTGTCGTCAAGTCTACTTGAAATCGACTTTCCCACATTTTTGATATTATCACCCAAATTTTTTACAATATCATATTCAATAAGAGTATTTAAAAATTCTGTTATTTTAATTTTGGAGAAGTTAAAATCAAAAAATCAAAAATGTGGGAAAGTCGATTTCAAGTAGACTTGACGACAAATTCAAATCTGTTTTCAGAAATCGTATAGCTTCAATATATCAATTGGAATGTTTGGCAAAAAACACGTCTAAAATACTATGTCACGCGTGTGTTAGACAAAAACAGAAAATCACGGTATCGAATCCCCTTAATGAGTAAATAGGTCATGAGTTATGACCTAACCATCAATCAATAGTTGATTAAAAATAAATGTAATCATTAAACCGACAACTACTACTAATGTACATTTTGTAGATAACGTATAGGCAATGGTTTAAAATGTGCCTACATATATAGGAATTTTAAAATTACATATTAACAAAACGTAATACATTTAACAACAATATTGTAACTAATAAGACGTTTCTAATGAATATTTATTAAACTAAAAAAACCGATAAGGTACCAAAATGTCTTCAAAAATGGTTTAGTTCGTGTAGAAATCATTGTGTTTAAAAAAACACTAACAATAGTAGACACATAAGACAATAATATCATCATACAATCCTAAATTTTTTTTTGTTGGTGTTAGCTACTTTTATTTGAATAACATGGTCAATTATTGTCAGGCTCAGGGCCAGATTTTAGCTTTTTAAAATGAAAATAATACGCCCATTTCAGGAAGATGACCAAAATTAGTATTTTTTTATACGAAAAATCAAGCACACTGACACAGTATTGTGAGGACCAACCATTTACTTTCGCCATGTACTTGACCAATAAAATAAATGTTAAAAAAAATATATTTTACTTAAGGAATATATTATTATTTATTATTAATCAAGTATAATATGTTATTTTCAACATAATTTAATGTCTTTAAGAAATTCTATAAGTAATAAAGATACAATATTTTATTATTCACTTAAATATCGGTCGATGTGTATTTATTAATTTTAGTCAATACTTGTATTCATTGTATATTTTACTTGTACTAAACATCTATTTGCCATTAATGACTTAATCTATATTATTTTAATAATATGTAATTATTTTGTACCTATAAGTAATTAATATGTAGTTTGAAAAATTATAATGTTAAATAATAAACGATATACCTAATTAGTAATTACTGTTCCATTTAAATTTAAAATTCAAAATTTAGTGTTAAATATTTCAGTTTAATTTTTTTTTAAGCATGATAAAAACGAAAAATAATAATTTATAAAAATAAAATGATAAAAAAAAAAATAAATTCTAAATACGGACATTTAAAGTTAATAGTCATCCACACATGACGTGCAGTACATTAATGTTGTACCTCGCCATAACGTAAACATCTTATCTCAAAATAAGCAATAATGCAATATATCCATTGAAGTATCTATTTTCTAAAATATTGAATGCATAACCTGCAAACTCACGCTAAGTCAAAACTCGTATTCACATACAACAGTACTACACACATGTTTGATAACCCCCCAAAACCCCGTCTACATACATACACATGACAAGTCATATTATCGTATTCACATTATTCATCCACCGATACATATGTACCTAAATCCAAAATATATTACATATATATGTTAGTGGCAATGTGTATAATATATTTAATATATAAAATGCCAAGGAATTCTATATAATACCTGGTGGTTTTTAAAAAAGTGTGAAGTAATTTTTTTTTACATACATTTCCTAAATATTTTGTATAATAACTAGACATTTCATAAAATGACAAACAACAAATTGGCAATCTGTAGAATAGTGATATAACCCAAATAAATAGATTTTTTTCTATCATAATTAAGACAATTATTAATTTTATTAGTGCACAAAAAAATATTTATTACAAAGTAAGTATCATTAATATTACAGAATATAATGCATAAAAATTAAAAAAAAAATAATTTGTAAACATGCAGTTATTAATTATTATTACTATTATATTACAAAGTAGGTATCATTAATATTACAGAATATAATGTATACAAATTTAAAAAAAAATAATTTGTAAATTATTATTAGAGTATATGACTACGGTGACAAAATTATCGCGTTATCTGTCGGCAATCGGAATTCTACTTTATAGATTACAGATTACAGATTACTAATGGATTTATATATTGTCAAATATCAATAGGTACTGATTATATGGATTTAATATATTACCTATAAATTGTTTGGCATTTCATATAATGCTTAGGTAATTTAAACAATTTTATAGATTGCCGGCTGTATTTGGTGTTATATAGAATTCCTAGACATTATATAAAATACCAATATTATACACATTGCCGCTAACATATACACAAGTAAACTCAAAATATAGGTATATACATACACACACGATACGTCAAGTCAAAATATCGTATACACTCGCATACACACAAATAAACTCATAATACATCTGTCATTTTACCTACACGCATGCACATGTCACCACTTATTACTTTATAAAATTACAAACATTTTTTTTCAAATAATACTGCCAGTGACTATGAACGTTGGGACAACTAGACCAGATCAATATTATTGTTATCAGTGCATTATCACTCGTTTAAAAATTATAGCATAATAAGTAATAACCACAGAAATATACTAAAGAATAAGGCATAAATGATAAATATATAATGTTATATTGTTATAATGTTAAAGGAAAACCACGATGGCTTGGTATTTTTATTTAACAAGAAAAAATATTATAAGCAGAAACAAATTAAGAATTAAAAGAATAAAAAAAAAGTCTATGAATAGGTACTTTTACTCAAATATCTACTTTAAAACACTGACTATACCTTAGTTTTTTAAATCACCTAAGAGCCTTTTCATATTTCTTATTGTAGCTTCTCGTATTCTTAATTTTTGTTTCAAGAGTCTAATTTGTTTTTTGTACTTAGTTGGAGTACTAGTTTGAACTCTTGGTGACACAGGGAAACTGATTTCTGGACGCATTTTTTTTAGAAGGAGTAATTAGTACGGGGGAACTTGTTGCTTTCGGAATCTTAGTTTCTGTCCATGACCAAACCCATGACTTGTTGATAGTAAAGGTAGTTTTTCTGTAGGTGATTGAATAGTTGTTGGCGTCGTATTTAATACGTCTGTCTGATGTAGTGGAGTTTCACTGGATATTGAAGCTGTTGATGGTATATAATTTTTTTAAATTAACTACATATGCATAAAATATGTTATTAAATGTTGATAGTAATTTACTTGATGCTACAGGTCTACCAGGAAAAACTGATGGTACTGTACTGGGTTTAGGTTTTAACTTATAACTGCCGCCTGGACTATCGACAAAATCTGTTTTTAAAAATGGATGTTACATATTCGGCTTGACTACTTCGGTATAAATCCATGACGATTTATGGCCAACAACCATATTTCCAAACGAATTCCATCGTTGATTGGAAACCTAGAGTTGTAATATATAGAATTGTATTTAGGTAACTACCTACTCTCGTTTCAAAACATAAAAAATGTTTAATTTTACATACGTAAAAAAGCGGATATCGCTACCAGTACTTCCTCGAGAATTACACTTTGGAACAACGCAACAAGTAGGCATTTTAAATGTAGGTCAAATAAAATATAATTTAATTTACCCACGACAATTATTATTATTACTTAATTTGAAGTTTGAACAATATATTAATATGCGTCTGGTTGTCGTTGAATAATAAGTGATAAACTATTCTATGTACCTATCTGATAAAGTTTGCTTATCGAGTAATGTTCTTTACATATGGAGGTGTGTTTCACTGATAACGAGAATACGGCTATCTAGTATCTATATATCTGTGGTAACAACATTAATTTATTCAGAAAAATATAAATTATTAATATTTTATGGTTTCAAATAAAGTTTTATTTATTTATTTAATTAATGTTTTTATTTCATACAAAATATGCCATATAATAATGTAATGCATTAGATTTATTTAAAAATGACTCCAGTCAAAAAAAGGGCCACTAACTACTCCTTTAAAGAAGAGAAAACTTTGCATGCTCTAGTTAAAAAAAAAAATGCTTCAACTATTGAGTGCAAAAAAACAGATGTGAACTCAAATCAACTAAAAGCAGCCTCCTATGAAAAATTAGAGATAGAATTTAACAGCGTTTGTGGTGAATGTTATCGATTACCCAAAACTCTTCTTAGTAGGTACGAAAACATAAAAAAAACGAAAAAGACGTGTTAGAGGTGGGGGACCTGCAAAACCACCTCTTTCTTGGGAATTCTTGGGAATCAATTGACTGGTTTCAATTCAGAGTTTGATGATGACACGAATCTTACCATACCGTGAACAGGAAGTGTTATAAACTTGAGTAGTAATAGTGGTATGATTTTGGCATCAAATACTGGATTGAAACCAATTGATGTGGTTTTGGATTGGTCTGAATATAGTTCAGACATGTTAAGAACTCGTCCCTCTCATGTACTTCAACCACTAGCCTCTCAACAAAATATGTTTGATGCATCTTTTAATGAAGAAACCGAAAATATAAATAGTGAAGGTAAATAAAAACCATGTTAAAAAAGTTGTTTTTCTGATTATGTTGATTTAATTGAACTATTATATACAATAATAGTATATATAGTAATTATATATTATATTATGTAACTATATAAACATTTTATTTAATTACATACTTATTAGTTGACTGCATAGCTGAAATATTGAAAGATAAAGACATTATGGACTAATATGGAGACAGTAGTAGATGATGGTAACAATTCTGGTAATCTCTCCATTCAAAATAATGTTAAAGAAAAAAAAGTAATGTTTGGTATGTATAGGTAGGTCTATGTGGGTACCTATTATGTATATATCTAATCAGTGGCGGAACTAGGGGTGTGAAGCCGGGGATTAATCCCCGGGCTTAAAATTTCAGTGAGCGTAATTTTTCTTTGAGTCTTTATTTAATGCTTGGTGATAGAAGTTAAGAAAACATTTTTATTTCATATAATTTTGTTTATGATGTTGTGGTGATCGCCGCGTTCTAGGGAATGAAAATAATAAGCTCATTTTTTATGTATAAATTATGGCCTTTTAAGTCAAATATAAAGCATTAACCCAATTAATGTTGGTTAAGTTTTAAAGTGGGTTATTCCAATCAAATTTTGAAAAATATTTTGTACCTATATGCTATTGCAGGTGGGTTAGTCCAACTCATTGAAAATTTGTTAATCACTTAAATCTGAATCTTATTTTATATATTATATCAGTATAAACTTGGTTACAGCACAGTCCACAGAATATATTAATTATTATATATTATTATGTGTTTAAAAGTCAATAAGTATGTTTGTAATTTTAATTCCAGTTATTATATTATTAAGTAATTAACTTTATAATTTCATATTTCACCAAACGTTATTAAACATATTACCCACATCTGTGCCCCAAACACATTTTTTAATTTCACATTTTGTATCTAATTGACAAGCCCTTTCTAATGAGCTATCAACGAACCACTATTTCTTTTCTATTTAGTAAAAATTATCGACATTTTAAAAATGGAGTTTATTTTCAATTCAATGGCCATACTTACTTAAATAAAAATCAAGAAAGTAATAAGTTTTAATAAATTTATCAATATAAGTTACCTTGGACAATTTCCAACTTTCAACAAGTTTCTAAACTATAATATTTATTTATTTGAATATACGGGCTAGGCCCTTTTTTTACATAGAAAAAATTGATAATAATATGGTTTACAAAGAAAGAAAAGTAAATAGAAGATGGAAGAGAAAAAAAAAAAAATAAATAACAAAAAATAATAATATTATAATGAAAATGAATGTTAATTTTATTATTGTAGAGTAAATTCCTCTATCATATACATTCATGTAAATTATAATAAGATTTAGGTACTTGATGAAATTTTAAAATTGGCCAAGGTAACTTACTTTGACAAATGTATTGAAACTTATAACTTTCTTGAATTTTAATGATTTATAAATGTTTCCAAAATGTAATTTGTAAATGTACTTAAAATAATTAAAATATCACAATATAGGTCGCACTCGAAATCGTCCATTACAAGATAAGCTTACTTTATTTTTTTTTTTTTATTAATAAAATAAGGCCTTCCTAGCCGTTGCAGGCTATCTATATCTATGGATAAAAGACAATATTAGTTTGTAGCTATTTTAAAATGATAATTATAAATATAAAATATGGACAGATGTATGCAAATTTTAAGCTAAATAAAATAAATATTCTAAATATTACAATATATGAATATGGTATAGTTACAGATACTTGAGATACTATATAAATGCAAAACTATTACAATATATATAGATTAGACTGGAGGTTGATTTTGAATAATGAGGTCATGAGGGCGGCCGCGTTTTAGACGTCGTTGGAGTGGGGGATGAATATGGAGCTTAATAATAAGCTTACTAAATGGGCCTCTTCCAAAATAAACTTAGTAAGGTTTCAGGAAAAACTAATGAGAAAAGAACTTAACCTTATGATTGAGTTAATGAATTCCAGACATAAGAACTCTTAAGAAATAGAAAAAAGAGAATCAGATCACAGAATAGAGCTTATGAATAAAATAAAAGGTTAAATAATTAATTAAAATTAAAATAATTAATAAAAATTAAATACAGTTATTAATTAGGTATAATATACAATATACCATAGTGTTAACATTTATTATGTTAAATTTGTATTAAAAATATTCTATATTATGTTAATGTTTTTTTTAAATTATTAATTTATATTTTAAAAAATCATTATATCATGTTTGTCCAGATAAAGACAAATTCAATTTTACATTGCTTCAAAGTATTATATAAAGTGTTTCTTGTAATTTAATTTGCCCCATTAGGTCGACGGTTTTGTGCCTCTGTCCCTTGTTCAAAAAATGATAGGTTGATTAGGTTTTATTTAATTACAAATAATTTTAAAATGTTCATAAGTCACTTAGAAATTTAAATGCAAATAAAAAACCAAAAGATACCCAATTTTATAGTCATATCTTTAAATTGTATAATATTATGTCGAAATTCACTCTAATGTCTTATATACAACACACATTGGTTTTACTATGAGGTATAAAATATAGAAATGTTGTACAATTTTCTTTATCCAAATCATTAATTGATTTATTTTTAACACTATAATCAAAATATTATCAAATTAACATATTGTAATCATTAGGTTTAACTTAACACGTTTGCTGCGTAAGACGCCAATTGGCGTCATTGTACATAGTTCGCATGTGCTGAATGGCGCCAATTGGCGTCATGTATCTTGTTATTTAATAGACTATAATTTGGTCAGCGTTACGATTAAACTTTTGGTTTTTTGTCCGCGTCTTCTATAAGCATTGTTTCATAATCAAGTGCAAACTGTACACTGATATTTTAATTTTTCAATTTTTAGGAAATTTTTTTTTAAAACTAGAATTTTATCAGCGTCACGACAAGTATACAAAAATATGATACGCAGTGAACGTGTTAATGACCATTCAATTAATATTGAGCTTATAAATTATAATAAACAACGATGTGGTATAAGCCAAATACAATGTATACGTTTTTGACCAGCACTCCACATTGGGCTCTTACACATTATAATAAGCTTATATGGCATATCAAAATAATTATAAATGCATAATATTTTGTTTTATATAAAAATATGCAACACTAATTTTAACACATAAATGAACAATAGGGTCATATTGTAATATAAAATTGTAATTAAGTATAATATTATGAAATGACTACAACAATATTCTAAGTATACAATTTTGTTATAGAAATAATAAATGTTAATTTGGTGATACATTAAATAAAATTGACATAGACAATAAAATACATTCTTAAATTAGCAAATTTTATCTCTTAAAAACATCCAAATCAGGAATTTTAGATAAGAAACATTAAAAATGCTTGCATTGCATGGGCGTAGCATACCCTAATTAACAAGGGGGACTTAAGTCCTTGACTATTTTTTATTAAACTATGCTAAAATTGAATGTATTGAATTACAACATTAATAGTCATTACAGTTATATACTTATATAAAAAGTTAAAATGTACATAGACAATCAATAAATATGCAATGCATGTTTATTGAATTATGACTCTGAAGTGAGTACCTACATTAAAAAAAAAACAAAACAATTTTGAAAGTTTTATTTTATTATTACATTATATATTAATATTCTTAATATAAATAAACGTAGGATTAATACAATTTACCAAGCTTTCAAATAAAAAACATTTTAATGTCCCTACTCTTATGATAAATGTAAAGTCTCGTTTAATTTGTACTACAATTTGTTCAATATACTATTTTTAATTTTACGTTATTTTAAAAGCATAGACTATTAGAATTAGATAAAAGAAGACTAACCTAACATAGGGGGACTGAACCACTAATTGGGGGGACTATAGTCCCCCCTCATCCTACGCCCATGTTGCATTGGAATTATTTTATCACATGTCATCATGTATCACATACCGTGTATTTTATATAACTCTTGGGCGTTTTCTAGATGTTGAGGGTTCTTCATCTGTTTCAACCAAAGCCCTTTTTTTAGATAAATTCTAGAATATAATTAATAAATAAATGTTAGTGTAAATAATATTAGATTTCACTATATTTGATAATTATATAAAAATGGATATATAAGATAAAAAAAGAACAAGCTTGGTACGTTTATGTACAATTAGTTAGTATAAAAGGTGCATAATTAAAGTTTTAATATAAATAAATAAGTATCATATAGATAAATCATATTATATATATGGCTATTTGGAACACAAATACTTCATATAATTATATAATAAGTAGAATATTTTATCAATTCTAATATCCAATTTAATGTAAGAACAATAAGTTGGTATTTGTTATTAAATTTTATAAATTATCAAATAGTATAGTCTGTCTCACGAAAGAACAGGACCGTTTCTCACATGTAGACTGATTTGATTGGTGAGTGGATGACCACGTGATCACGCTTACAACGAAAAGTTGGTAGGGGATGCGCGGCGGTGAACGAGTTTTGGTCGGCCGCCGGTCCCGTTCTCTCGTGAGACAGCCTATAGGTATTATATGTTAAAAACCAGTTAGTATGAAGCTTTAGTATTTTAAAAGGGTCATTTGAATTATTAATTTACCTTTACATCCCATTTTTTGTGTAAACTCTGGAGTAACTCAAGTGGATTGCCATTAGCAATAGCTGAAATTAAAAACAATTTAATTTTAATTTTAAAATAAACACATTATACTTATATTAAATAATATACACCACGTATAACAGTAATCCTTATGATTTTCATCTATAATGTATACAAATTAAGTTAAAACTAACAGTTCTGAATGCATTTTGTAATAAACAGATTAATTTTGAGTAGATGAGTATTTGAAAAAAAGTGTAAAACTAAAAATATATAATGTATTCATGTATTAGTATTAATTTTAATATTTTGTATTATCCTTGGTATTATCATTACACTATAATGTTGTAAGAAGGATACTTCTAATCAAATTTAAAAAATAAATACTAAAACTCTATTCAAGAGGAGAAGACACATGTAAATTACTTGATGAAAACACAAATACACGTGATTTCAGACTTCCTATGTTGGACTTAAACTGTCGCACCACACTGATAAGTAAACCGATTGTGAACAAAAGTAAATAAGTCCACACATAAGCACTTGTTACTGTTGTTCCTCTTTTAGAACAAAGTATAATGTATTATAAAATAATAGAACTACTACAAACTTTGTTCGGAAGGTATATCTTTTGTTGTTATGTAAACTGATGAAGACTTATTTCCACAACTTTTTTTAGTGAAACTGCTAAAATTGCGTTTGTCATAGGATGGAAAGCCATCCAAGAATTCGGCTATAGACTGAAATATATAAAAGTATAATTAAATATTGTTTTTTCTTTGGTAGATTAGAAACGAAAAGTGATTCTGAATCGTCTAATACAAGTAAATATTTAAAAAAAAAATAAATACCAAGCGCTTTGTAAAACTAATAGCTATTGGGTTGTGTATAAAATTATGATTAAAAGTATTATTTATGATGTAATAAGATACAACACTGCAGTGGCATTATAAACAATTTAAAAGTACATCTGGAGCATTATACAATTCAAAAATTTCAAGTTCGTATGTTAACTCGTCGTTGGTATCGCTATGTAAAGTCCCGCCATTGGTATTGAGTGAGCGCTGCGCTCACCTTGTTGTTTTTTCATCATTATTTATTATATAATGAACATAAAATATTGAAACCAACAACAAATTATTTATAGTTTAATCTTTTACAAAAAATGTTCTTACAATTTTTCTAGATTATAAATTGTTAACCACTAAAAATTAATTTATAATTTTTTATACATAATTATATAATAAGATAATCATTATCATTCATCTTCGCCTTAGTGGTCTGGAATATTTTGCTGATTATTATACAGTACACATATAAATGTTGGGTGCTACTTAAAAATAGGTCTCAGTTTACGAAAAAGTATTTGGTTGACCTATTGAGTGATTGAAATGCTGAATTTATGGATATTAACAACATTGCATGTCGATATCTAATCAAGAATTATTTATATAATTTTTATATTTGCAAAAGTATACTTAAATATGTGTCGATTGAAGGTATAAATAGTATCAGATGAATCAAGTAATAAATAATCACATCGCGACCACTGACGGGTTAAAAATGTTATATTAATACATTATAGTCCGCAACACTAACACATTTGACAACAACCGGGTCGTCGTGATTGTACTAATATCAAAATATACGTATGTGAGAAAATATAACAATGTGACATTATTAATTTTATATTTTACCTAACCTAACATAACCTAATCTACATATTTAATTATTTATTATTATATGTCAAATATACCATAATTTGATGTGATGTGGATTCAGATTTTGTCTACTGTTCTCTTAAACCAATCCCCAATCGAGAATTGCTACAACAGAATGTAAACCTAATATCACTTTTAACGGAGAACGTGTGGACCATATTTTGTTTAGGTATTGTGTGAGGTATGGTGTTTTATTGTACTCACCATGTCGGACGCTACGTAGTCAAAAATTTGCACCGAAAAGTGTGTGTAGAAACCGTTCTAGAAAATCGGAATTGTAGTCGGTTTGCAACAGGTAGGTAATGACGGATAATTGATGGATTACTGGTCGTAGTCTCCGTCACTGGTACGCGATTGTAAACTAATAGTTTACACTAATTACCTATTTCTAAACATTTAACATACCATTATTAATAAAAACGAAGGCTTACCATGATTCTCTAGTGTCACCAATTGCCGACATTCGGATAAGGAATTTGTAATACAAAACGGTAGTTGCAGTTTACCTATACTTTAGTCGTTTTGAATATTGTGTTTCGTATGAAAATTTGTTTGTTTACATCACGGACTACGATATCTCAGTAGTTGTTTACACGCACCATAGATGTATACAACAACTAGACGGCCTGCCGTCTCCTTCTTGTCATCGAAGTCGGCCGCCATTTACAAGGCGGGCAATGTTTACACATTGAACTATAATATGATAACTGGAATGCTCACCAAGCAGTGTTGCCCGAAAGGGAATGTTAGAAAGAGATGGAACATACTAATAGTGTTACTATCTTTGTCTTACACACGGCGCTAATATCTTAAATTAATTTTCCGCGTTCCGCGATATTATTTAAGACTTTAATTTGGTTTTTAAAACTTGGCATCTCATTATTTTATAATTTCCACAAATTCTTTATGATTAAATTAATAGAATATAAATAATTTAACGATGAGTAAATAGTTTATTAGTAGATAATTCTAATTTATAATACCTATAACAAGTATTGAAATATGCTTTTCTTGTGGACTCCTACATTTGTTATATAAATGTAAAGGAAGTTGCGAGGATTTGTATGTTGGGAATAAAATAACAAGTTGTAAATTTAAAGTTAGAAGGTTTTAATTCATAATTATAAGCATATAAAATAACAAAAATGTATCATATAGTTCAACGTGTTTACAAAACAATATTATCAGTACCTCTTCAGTTATCACAGTATATTAATTGATCAAATAAATATTTTATTAGTCTGAAATCTGAAGTCTATTAAATTCTAAATTTCAAACTAATAACTATTGCTTAATATATTATATTTTGTTACATACCTAACTTATGTAATATCCAATTACTTTATTGATTTATAGCAGAGTATGAAGAATTAATATGGATATTATTGTTTGAATGAGTTAGGTACCTACCAATTTCATTTCACCACCACCGGAAACAAATTGTATATAGGTAGGTAGGTACACTTTTTTGTCAACTATTTGTTTTATATATATAATATATATAACTTATATCACCTATTCTTTCCACATGTGTGCGTAGACTATAATATGCCTAGAGAATAATATTGTTATAATATTGTCTTATTTGTCTCAAAGATTGTTCTATGCTCAAAGTGAAAACAAATGTTATTTGTAATATTAATATATTTATTTATGTAGGTACAAAAGTTTAATTTATATATTTAACATTATACAATATTTGTATAAACTTGCAACTTGCAAGTGAACAATTTTATGAAAACAAAATAAAATAAAAACTTTAAATATAACAAACAAAAGTTTACTGGTGATAAAATAAAATAGCTTTTGTCAGTGTGTGGCGTTTATTCACCGGGTTAAGAATATTAGTAGAAAACATTTTTCCAAATGTATGTAAACGTACACTCAAATATTTTTTTTATATTCATTTGTATCAAAACCATTTTATGAGGACGGTCTAATAATGATATATTTTCAGATATTAAATCACTAAAAATATTATTATTTAATGCTAATAAGTTATTGCAACTCAAAATTATTTTCCCTTCTAAGTTAGAAATATTTAAATCTTTTAAATTATCTGTATAGAACAGTAAAATTTTTTCAGCCTCAACAATAACTTTAAAAACACTATCAGAGGGAAAGATAAGACCCCCACGGTTTTTGAAGTTAACAAATCGCAAATAAATATCTGAGGAACAATAACAATGATCAACGGATTTCCTTAAAAGAGCAGTAGTACATGAATTACATTCTATTTTTAGCATAAATTTTCTAACAATAAATCCAGAAATGTAAAATAAAACATTGTCTTAAGCATCATACATATGGGAATTTCTACAATTTAACAATTTCAACCCATTACTTGTTTCATCACCATCATCAATTAATATTAATTTCCTATTCCATTTAAAATCTAGTATAGATCCAAACGTGTTGCAGTTACCATTTGTCTGACACTTTATTGCATTTTTTATAAGAATCTTCTTCATAGCAGTTTTGAACTGTTGAACATTGGGATTGTTATTGGATCCATAAATCTGTCTTACACAAGCGAAAAAGATCTCTAGATGGTCTTGAGAAAACTTATAAGAGAGAATATACTTAAATTCTGGACACTCAGTAAATAATGATTTTGCAATAGCAAACATCGACTTGACGGCAGTTGCAAAACCAAAAATAAACGTTTTTTTGTTTGTCTTATACAAAAGCTTATCACCAATACTTAAAGAAAACAGATAATCAATTAAAGGTAATATCTTATTTTCCATTACTTGAATATTAGCTTTAAAAATAGCGGATTTAAATCCTTTGGCAAAATGGTTTCGTGCGTTTAAAAAATCAAAAAGCCTATCAATATTGCGACAATATTCTACAGTAGCCTCAGTATTAGAAAAATTAGGATAGTCAATCAATCTAAGGTATTCTAAAGCATCCGCTGTTGATGTGCTAAGAGTTTGGGCAGCAAATTTGACTTTCATCTTATTATTTTATTTATTAGAAAATTTGAAACTTAACTCTTGTTGTATAAAATGCAAATTTTCAATATAACTCCACATGATTGTTCCTTTATTTG
Source organism: Macrosiphum euphorbiae (assembly GCA_949089665.1). NCBI lineage: Eukaryota > Metazoa > Arthropoda > Insecta > Hemiptera > Aphididae > Macrosiphum > Macrosiphum euphorbiae. Next base: position 79,355,586 of record CARXXK010000001.1, read on the forward strand.
AATTTATTTCTTTTATGTTCCCCAATGTATTTCTAACCAATTTCAACATATAACATGCGTCGGGTATAAAATAAACATTGTCATTTGTAATTGGGTGTTTAAAGCTACATTCAATATCATCATAGTTATCGACATCTAAATTACAACCTAGTTTTTTCATAGTTGAAAAATTTGTAGCACAGCCATGACATGTTATAGACCAAACTTTTAAACCAGCTGCATGGGTTAAAGAAAGAGCACATTTAATGAGTTCAGCCTGAGCTGTTGCTCCTATTTTGTTTTGTACCTACCTATAGGTATCTTCCATTTGTCATTACAATTTGTTAGCATGAAAACAAGAGCTTCAGTGGCAGTATTATTTGTAAATTCGATATCTAAATTATTACCAAAATCACAATAACCTATAAACTGTTTAATTTGTTATGTAAGAAAACTGAGATAATGGAGCATACAAAATAAAGGTAATCGGAAAAAAAATCCCCAGCTACAATATTACTCACAATCACATGCAAATGGTTGAACAAATATATTTTGAACGTTAATTAGTATCTATAATTAATATTTAATGACAAATACGTATATTATATTCTATTATAATAAAATATATTAGGTATATTATATTGTTAAAAAAATTATAAAAATATTGAGAATGATCGATACGTCAATTAATAATACAGTTAAAAACATAGGTAGTATACAAAAATATTATACAAAATATAGGTACCTATAATTATTATTATTATCATTATTATTACCACCTATATCTCGTATAAAATGTTTGTATACCTACTATATTATACCTACTAAATATTTGTATATGTTATGTTTTTACTGTGAGTATGTGACTATAATACATTCAAAATTCAATAAATTATTGTTTGAGAATTATTTTATTATGAATATAGTTATTATTATTATTATTGATATTACTATTTACCACCTATATTTTAAATTTTTTATAATATTTTTATATACCTACTATGTTTTGAACTGTATTCTTTGACGTATCAATCACTCGAAATATTTTTATACTTTATATATTTGTGTACACTACTTACACCTCCACAAAAATCATAAGTAATATTTGAAGTTTAGAAAACGTAATATTTTATTTCAAGGATTTAATTTTTACAGAATTATACCAACATAAAATGTGTATTAATATAGTAATATAAAATGTTGTTCTTAATTTTTAAAAAATTATTTATAATTATAGTTATTTATTTATATTATTTTTATTACCTATATTTTGTATAATATTTTTGTATAGGTACTATGTGTTTAACTGTATTATTTGACGTATCGATAATTCAAAATATTTTTATATTCTACACCTATTTGTAACGTTGTTAAGTTAGTTATTTAATTTGAATTACACATAATATATTATCGTAATTTAAAACAAAAACGTTTAAAAAATATTTGTTACTAATTAACGTTTAAAAAATATTTGTTCAACCATTTGCATGAGGTTGTGAGTAGTATTGTAGTCAGGGGATTTTTTTTCCAGGATTCGAAATAAACGACTATCCGTGACAAAGTTTGGATAAGAACTGAGAAGTAAGTTTGTTTTGTTTTGTATTTGGATTTACGACAGAAAGCCCAAAAAAATATACCTACTTAACACAAAATTAAAATGGATTTATGCAATGCTACACAAAAATGAAATGAAATATTATAATTATTTAAGCTTTAAAGTAATGATTTTCGTTCTGCAACCATTTAAGTTTTAGGCCTTTAAAACTCGGTGGAATACGCTGTGTATAGCCCCTGGATAGGTTAGGGGTATACCCCCTGTGTATAGGCCTTGGACTCTTCAATAAATACTTATGTCATGGTGACCCGTTTCTTTCTGAACCATACATTTTCCAAATAAGTAATAGGTAACCTCATACGTATCAAAATTCAAAGGTATCAAGTAAGATATTCGTAGGTACCTTGTACCTACCTATGTAGAGATTTATGAGAATGGCAAAATATAGGGATTCGTATTTTATATACTAATATAATAATAATTAATATTATTATGTAGGTTCAATTTTGGATTATAATGATATTAGATTCTGAGTGGAACGATGAATGTATTGATTTTAGTATTTTACAATGATGTGTGTTTTTTTTTTTTTTGTGTGTCTATGTACACGATAAGTAGTCGAAATAATGCTTCGATTTTCAACTTAAATATCTTGTTCGATTGGAAAGTGAATATCGTGGGTGCATTGGAGAGGTCAAAATTTAAAATTCAAAGTAATTTTCTAAAGCGCCGAGAAAAACAAAAAGTGTAAAAATTTAATTCAAGGCTCCTGATATATTGTTACGATATCAGTTGAAAAATATTAAAAATACATAGGCACAATTTTTTTTTATAAGAATTTAAAGATCGAATTTTGACAAAATTTATCAAATTTAAAATTGAATAATTATTTTGTAGTTAAAAATGTATAAAATGTTCAACTTTTATATCTAAGGATTGAAAATTTAAAACAAAATTCCACGTAAGTAGTTTATTCGGTTACCAAAAAATCTAAAAAATACAAAAGCACAGTTTATTTTTATTGTCATTTTAAGTACAAATTTGGACGAAATTACATATTAAAAATCTAGAATAACTTTACTATTTTAGTTATTTTGTTGTGATTGTATAATATTATTCGTGCTTACTTGAAACTTCTAAAGTCTACTATTATATATCTATGTCTGTCTACAGGCACGGCACTAGAATTTTTTTCCAGGGGGGGGCAGAGTGGGGCAAATATTTTTTTTTACATGGGCTAAAATTGTTTCAACAAATGCTGAGGTTATTTAAATTTTAAATGAAATATAAATATTTTCGTATCATATAACATAATATAGCTATTAGCTATATAGTACTTACGTTTTATATTGTATGCTCTAAACGTCTAAACATATAATATTTACAAACTTTTGAATAGTTAAAAATGTTTTAAGAATAATATCAAATATTTTTTTTGTACCTTTTGTAATATGTAAGAAAATGTTTAATCACAGACCTAAGACCTTCAACAACTATATTCATAATGATAACATGATTTACAAAAATAATAATTTCTTTATGAGCTAAATATTGATTTTTTATACAATATCTGTTTATGCACCATACAGTAAATGATTCAAAATCTTATAATATTGAAAAAGTTAACAAAAATGTATACAATTGCACTGATATCAGTAGGAATACAATTTGTTTTAAATAAAAACTTTTGATTACCTACCTACCTTATATTTAACTAGTAGGTACATTTTAAATTTTTAATTCAATACATTTTTAAATTGGTATTTGCATAGTAGTGTATGTATTTACTATTGAAGTACCTACTTTATATTTTTTGTTAAATTTTTGAGGTTAAAATAGTTCATATATACAAGGTTATATACAAGGCATATATACATTGGCATGTATACATTAAAACATAGATACTTTAAGAAATCCTTTTTTATTAATTATCAAGTAATATGTGAACTAATTACCATGACAAATAAGATTATAAAAATAACAAAATAAGAAAATTGAATAAATTATTTAATTTTAAATAAGAAATTTGTCATGCTAATTACTAAACTAATATAAGTAGGTAGGTACGAATACCAACTCCTTACACAATAGTATTGTGTTAATCAAACATAAAAACATTTAAAATAATAAGTCATCTAAAAATATTTTTAACTGTATACAACAAACATTAATTGTATCGTACATATTTTTCAGTGGAGGGGCTGGCGAGGGGGCTGATCTGTTTTCTGGGGGGGCTAGAGCCCCACCTTGCCCCACCCCCTTGGCGCCGTGCCTCATCTATGATAGCATCAGGTTTGTTGTTGTTGTATAACGCGTTATAAGTACCTAATGGATAATGTGATATGATTAATTTGGAATTTATTATAGGTCAATTTTTTTTAATACCATAGATAAGTATGTAATATGTCTAGATAACAGACTGACATACAGCGTACAGCCTCCGCTCAGAATCGTTTTTCTTATACAATTATATTATATCGTTGAATTCAAATTTAATACCATCCATTATACAGTGACCCACTTGTCACCTACTGTACAGCAGAGCATCTTTTTATTTTTAAGATTAATCATAGCGACTTTTGTCATTTGAAATAGCATTAAAAATAAAATATAACACCAGTTAAAATTACTATATAATACAACAAAGTTTAATTAAGGTATAAAATGATTTATAAGTACATAAATCTACGTCAAGATTAAGTTATACCCTAAAAACTATTTTTTTCCAGCATTTCATGATAACTGCAAAAAATACGTATATTATTTAATAATAATAAAATATCGAATAATAACATAATTCACGAGTAGTTGTTGTAACTAATGTTGGAAGTTGGAACCCACATTTACATTCAACTAATAGCAAGCCGTGTACACTAGTTATAACATGATTTTATAACACGTAATAATCTACTTTTTGTGGTAAACGCCAAACGGTAGTGATAGTGAACAGTAGTGAATATTATTTGAATATTATTTATTGAATATTATTTCTAGTGCTCAACCATTCAAGTTACCCAAATGTGGCAAGTAAACCCATTTTACGGTAGTAGGTACCAGGGTCACAGGACGGTGATAGTCGCTTGTTCGGTTTCGGTGGCGGCGGCGGTAATGCGGTCCGTGTCGCTGGTGTCGACGACGGCTCGTTCGGCTGTGACATTCGCTGCAGCTCGTTCGATGGTCATCACGATCACAGCATACGCGAAATAATGCTTCGATTTTCAACTTCAATATCTTGTTCGATTGGAAAGTGAATATCGTTGGTGCATTGGAGAGGTCAAAATTTAAAATTCAAAGTAATTTTCAAAAGCGCCAAGCAAAACAAAAAGTGTAAAAATGTAATACAAGGTTCCTGATATATTGTTACGATATCAAATGAAAAATATTAAAAATACATAGGCACAATTTTTTTTTATAAGCATTTTAATATCGATTTTTGACAAAATTTATCAAATTTAAAATTGAATAATTATTTTGTAGTTAAAAATTTATAAAATGTTCAACTTTTATGTCTAAGGATTGAAAATTTAAAACAAAATTCCACGTAAGTAGTTTATTCTGTTACCAAAAAATCTAAAAAATACATAAGCAAATTTCATTTTTGTAGTCATTTTAAGTTCAAATTTGGACGAAATTACATAATAAAGTACACTATTATATATCTATGATAGTATCACGGTTTTTGTTGATGTATAACGCATTTTAAGTACCTAACGAATATTGTGTTAGATTAATTTGGAATTTATTATAGGTACCTATTATATTTCAATTTTTTTAAAACCATAGATATGTGTATAATATGTCTTATTCCCTCTGACATTCCGTCTCCGCTCAGAATTGTTTTTCTTATACAATGATATTATATCGTTGAATTCAAATTTAATACCATCCATTATACAGTGACCCACTTGTAACCTACTGTACGGCAGAGCACCTTTTTTTTTTAATTTTATAATACCATATTATGTAATAATACCTAATTATACACGAGACATTTATTTTTCCCTTCTACTTTTTTTTTTGTTTTGAATAAAACCCATAGTAGGTAAATACCATAGAATATATACAGGGTGATTCAAAATTTATGAAACAGACATTTTATCACATTGATATTCAAAATGAGGAAAAATGTATAATTTCATATCAATCAAATGTTGTTTCAATCAAATTGTACTTAGATGATTCTAAAATCAAAAATCGTTCGTATTATACATTTTTCTCTATTTTTAATATTAATGTCATAAAATGTTTGTAACATAAATTTTCAATCACTCTGTATGCTATTTTCGAATAATTTTTCTATTTTTGTTTTAGACGCGCTTTCAATAAGTATAAACGAATTACAGAACTATAAATTTATAATAATATATTTTTAAGTATTGTTGTTGACAATAATTATCTATCGAGATTTCAATGCAAGTGTAATCTTGTGTCTTAATATTATTATTAACACTTTAACATTATATTACTTATAATATTATAATTGTTAATATATTATAATATTTATTTAAATATCACGGTCTTCGATTATGGAACACGACAGATACAATAATAATGAGAAAAAAAATTGAGTCACTTAAGTATTTAAAAATTATATTAGGTATTATATTAATTATTACTTACAATTTATAAGTTATCAATGTTATGCCTATATTTACTTACATTTTATTTAGTGAATAATTATTTTAACAATATGTAATTACAATTTATTTATCAGATATTTATATTAATTCAGATATTTATTAGATAGGTAGGTACCTATGTATTAAAAACGAATTTGTATGAATTAAATAATCATTGAATTCTCATATTTATCCCAAATAGTAACAATATTAAAGACCGGATTTATATGCATTTTAAATTGTAAAATATGCTTGCAAACATTCACAAATAAATCTAAATATGCAAGAAAAAAAATACAAAATATGCAAATTAAAATTTTTATTCAGTTTTGTACATTATTTTAATTTTGGAGTGTTAATTACCTGCCCATTTATTAATTATATTACAATTTTTATAAACAAAAAATAGCACAGATAATATGTAGAACAGAAATGTAATTTGTTAAATTGTAATTTCATTTTTAATCATTCATACCAAGTAGATAGGTAAAATTCTAGTAAGTGTCTACAATAAATTCAATTTTCTAAAACATGAAATATTTGATATATAAACGTGTCAATAATTTTTTTTTTTTTTTTGCTCAACACCTATTTGGATTGTTAGGTAGTACAAGTGTATTTATAAGCTTTTTTGTTAAAATATTCAAAAATATGCAGACCATGCCATAAGGTCAGAATATACATAAATATGCAGTATGCAATTTTGATATTTATCAATCAAGTAATGATTTGTGAACAACCCTTGACTGCGTATTTATGATGTAGAAAATGCAAAATGCATTTTATGCAAAATCCGGTATTTAGTATTAAGTATTGAAATTAAAAATTTAATTGAAAAAAATGCAATGAATAAAAGACAATAAATGGTCTGGAAATTAATGAATCTATTCTTTATTCATTAGTTATTACAAGTGTAGTAAACGAACCCTACATTTTTGCACGGGTACGATGAAAAATATGCCAGATGGATCATTAATTTTGATGCAACCACACACCAATCATGAGCGCGAAAACAATGATATGCAGTTAGTAGATGATCTTAAAAATATTTTTAAAAGAAGAGCGGCTTTAGACAGTGTACAGTTGAAGTTAATTTACGATGAAGAGTGCCGAAGATAAATTAAATATATTATGTTTTTTGGAACACAAAACTACAATTATTTATTATATTGATAATAATTATATATCTTTTAGACATCCGTTGGCAGCAAACTTGTATCCATGGTCTACTACTGAATCGCTAATGCGCTTAGCTCGTAGATCATCTATGTCTCCTTTACCAGACAATTTACTGCAACTGGCAATCGTTTTTGAAAATGGACAGTTACCAAGATATAACTGCTGTGTTGCTGAAGTTATAATTGACGTATAAAGGGACGAGGGGAGTGAAAATGGTGTGCAAAAAGTTAAAAAAAATTAAGTTTACAAATAGAGAACCCACCTTTAACATTTGCCCAATTTTGAAATAGTATTAAAAAATATTATCTAAATCTATATTTATAGATATTTCTATGGCGAATAATCATATTTTATAGCTCATTCATATATTATTCACTCATTTTTATCCTTAACCATGTTTTTTAATCCATGCAATTAATGTAAAGTACAATGAACAAGCATAATAACTGTCTCATTTGTAATAATTGCTAAAGCACTTTCAAAATAACAAGTTATAAAGTTGACAACAGTCAATAAACAGATCGGTAACACAAACAATAAATATTAAACATAGACATTGTGATTTGTACTAATTTAGTATTTACAATCACTATGACTGTGTAATGACAACCTAAACTTATAACCACCATTAATAATAGTTTATATTTAGCTACCAAGTACCAACTCCAATTTAAAACTGGAATTTGAATGTAGTTAGTGTTTAGTTCATTTTTTGGTTTATACTGTTGCAGATCAAATTTTCTGAAATGTTCTGTGTATTACTATAATATAGTTTGACCATACGTCCCGTATTATACGGAATTGTCCCGTTTTTCCACTTTGTATCCCGTTGTCCCGACAAAAGTTATACGGGACGCATTTTGTCCCGTATTTCAAGTAGGTCCCGTATTAATCCCGTTTTTCTCTTTATTGTTAATTTATAATTTTATAATTTTTTTTTTTTTTATTCTACGATATTTTTGTATCACAATATTCAATAGAACATCTAATCTATACTTATCAGCATTATTTTTAGATTCTTGTCTTAACAATAAATTATTATAATTGCTGCGGGTTGATATAATAGAGAACTAATAATGTCACATCATTATCGACAACGTTAAACCGACGATTATAAATACTAATGATATAACGATAACGTACAAAATGTTATTAATATTATTATATTGATGTGTGACGTCATCTACTAAATAAGTACAATTCCATCCGCCACAAGTTTGTTGTCAAATATAATGTCTATTCTAAACTTCCTTACAACAAATATTTTATCGCTTTTAAATGATTTAAAAAACAATAATACCTATTTATAATGAAAACTCATTCAAAAAAGTACTGATCTATTTTATAATACTTTTTTATCTTACGTAGAAACATGGGGTTGCCACTTTGACCAGTTGAAAATATTTCGCTGGGTCCAACTAATAAACTGTCCTACTTGGGAAAATGTTCAAAAATGTATTAAATTTCTTATGGAAAACAACCGAAATAATTCTAACATAAAATTAGATGAAGATAATTTATTTGATGAATTCAGTCATATAGAACAAATTTTTAAATCACGAATTCATGAATGGCAAAAAAAATCCGCTAAAGTAGAAGTTAAGTGGTGTGAAATATTTGAATACACTAGATAAAGCTCATAACATTGATACAACTAACATATCAAAAATAGTAGAATATTCTTTGGCAATTCCTGGTACAAATGCTGCAGTAGATCGGATTTTTTCAACCATTAATTTGTTGTGGACAGATGAAAAAAATCGATTTTTGGTTGAGACTATCAAATCAATTATAATCGTAAAAACACACTTTAAAAACTTATCTTGTAATGAGTTTTATAATATTCTATTAAAAGAAACTAGGTTACTTGATGAAATCGGTTCAGCACAAAAGTATACAAAAACATCAAAAGAAGAAATTTACGTGCCATCGTCATCAAAATAATTTTTTTTTGGACTTTTTTGTACATATTATACTTATTAATATTTTATTTGTATTTAAAAACTATTATACAGCATACATTTAATTTGTTTTTTTTTATATTAATATAGGTATTTAGTTAAAATTAGAATTTCCTTTTTTTTTTTAGTTAAGTAACTAAAGTGTCCCGTATTTTTATTTTATTTTTATGGTCACCCTACTATAATACATTGTTTTATGAATTTCAAATAGTTAGTTTAAGAATATATTAACTATTTTTGGCACAGTTTGATATAAACTTAATTTAGTTTTAAAGTAAAAATTTAATTAAACTTTTTTTTTATTATTATACAACTACTAATATTGTTTTTTTTATTTTTATTTTTTAACCTAAATTTTGTATTTACCATATTTTATTATTTTGAAAAGTCATAGAAAAATTTTTATATAACAAACCAAAGTACCAACTAGATAAAATTTCTTACCAGAACCCACTTTCAAAGTTGAAAAACAAAGCATTTTTCATGCCTCAACAGAACAAGAAACATGATCTGGTTTTGCGTAAACTTCCCATTTTTCCGTTTCATAATTGTTTCCTCAATTTCTTTTTTTTTGGAACTTATTTAAAAATGTTTTTTTATTACATATAGGTTAGGTTAAATCTACTAAATATATACTAAATATACTAAATCAACTCAATTTAAAAATCGTATTTGATTTTATTTACTGCTATCTTATTTTTTATAAAATTTTATTTTTTTCCGACATAGCGTGGACCGCGATGTCAAACATATTCCCTAATATAACTGTCAAGTTTAAGTTCATTACATTTTTATTTAAATGTATTCATGTAGTTATGTTACAGTTACGTTTAGTTGGTAACAACAAAAAATATTGTGCTCGTCTTTGTTTATTCTAAATTCACTACATTTAAAATTACCAATTATAATGCACTTTATAACTTCACGGGTTTCAAAACCTTCAGTAATATTCACACTCATGATTCTTGCTGTTCAGTTAGGAAAATTAATCAAACTGAGATACTGAGTCTGAGTGATTGAACCAATAAAGAAATCTGTAGTTCTATATATTGTACTATATATTGTATATTATATTGATACAGGTATACCTAATAAAGATATATTGTCTAATATTGTATATTATGTATTATATTTACCCAAACGTTCTCTGATTGGACTGATTTACCTGGTAAAATTGTTGATGAATTTAAAATGATAAGTATGCACTCACAATATTTTTTGTGGGGAGGGCAACTGCCATACCCTCCCCCCCACAAATACCGCCCTATGAAGGTTGGGAATTAATGAGTTAAAACGTTAAGTTAATTAACTACTTAGTTACTTTTTTTAATTAAACTATTAACTTAATAAGTTAATTTTTGTTAAGATGAACATGTTAACTTCAAGTTAATTTTATTTCTAAAGTATCTAAATTAAGTTAATATTCATCCGAAGAATAATGCAAATTTTTAAATGGGTTTTTACTTTCATGTATAATTTTAAAATTCCCCAGTAATCTTCTTGAGCATAAAGAAAAATTATCTATTAAACCATATAATTATGTGTCTGGAATTTTTTATTTTTGCAAATTAGCAAATTTTAACTATACACTGAGCATTAAGTTACTTACTTTTTTTTCAAAATTAACTTTTAACTTAATGATTTAACGAAAAAAATTAAGAGTAACTTTTAACTTAACTTAACGAGTTAAAAAAAATCTTCAACTTGTCCAGCCTTGCCGCCTATATTGTATTCTGTAATTGTATAGTATTACTGAGTATTAGTATTAAATTGTTTTTTTTACATTATACCCAATAACAGCAAAAATCCCAAAGTCTGGAGGACAGGAAATAAGCTGAAAGGCGCATTAAGAGTATTCCATACTACACTTAGTGGAAATTGACTGAAAGATGTTTAAAATAATTATTATAACATACATAGGTGATAAAACTACAAGTTCCAAAGAAGCTTGCTTGCATACTTTTATGTAGAACAGTTTTTTTTAACGTTTATTAAATAAAAAGTTGTGAGATTAATTTGATAATAATAAAATATTTTTTTTTGTTTTATACGTTAATTATAAAATTAATCTTTATACTGTAGTTAAAAAAAAATATAGGTATGTACCTATACACATATAAAAAAAAAATGTGTATGTTTTATTAATATCAAGCGTTGTTGGTTGTTAATAGTCAAACTCATAAAATGGTATTAAAGAAACAATAATAATAATAATTCTATATGCATGGCCAGAAAGTGGTCTCACCACAACTGGCACTTCTTGGCGGGGTTCATGTTGGAGCCTAGAGGACACCGGAAGTCGTCGCTGAAGTCTTTCATGTTGGAGAACGGGCCGTTGATCCGGAAACGGATGGGCGAATGTTTGTCGTATTGGATCACATACTCTTCATAAATCATATGATTCTTGGCACACCACGCATTGGCATTGCTCAACCAGAACATCTGCTGAGGCGTGTACTCTTGGAGCCCGGGCAATCGCGGTTCGACTCCATGTCCTTTGGCCCACTCTCTGTACGCGTTATATGCTATGCTCAAGCCTCCATTGTCGGAGATATTTTCACCCAGTGTTTGAGTGCCGTTCACCTGTGGAAAATAAGTCGTTAGGATAGGTCGGATTAAATAAGGAAATAGCATGATGTGGAGGGGATGAGAAATGAGTATTACCCTAATATTTTAGATTATTGAAAAATATTTATAAATTCTATTTTAAAGAAAACTGATCGGTGTTTTTTGAAATATCAATTACACCTCAACTACGATGTGATAAAAATATGTTATATGCGAGTTGACTGGTTGACAGGATACGCGTGGTCGTGTGGGGACGTTTTCAACTTATATATAAATATATTGTTGAATGGGATTATTGAGTGATACCAATGACAATAAGAAAAATATTGAAATGTTAATTTATATACTTTGAATATAAATGTATAACTGAAAATTTGTTCTATCAATAAGAAAATTAGTGCTTCTGTTGTTTGTTAGAACGACATGCCGTATTATGGCTAGTCAGTGGTACATGGGCACATATTTTATAATGGGCGTACAATAGTTACCCCCTGAAGTCAAAATTTCAATATTTTTTATACGAATTGCCTCCCGACTATATAGGTACGAGTTTTCTCCTGACGTACCCTACATTTTATCTTAAACTAAAATTGTATACCTAGTACTAGTTGCCTCCTAAATGGCAGGTAATAAATATATAAGTTGTTCCAAACATTTACAAACATCATGACGTATCAAAATAAATTTGTTATTTCAAAGTAGTAATTTATGACTTTTGTTATATTTGATATTTGATACGATTATATCTATACGACTAAAAATTAAGATTATATACTCTTTTGCGTAATGATAATATATAAATATATAATGCAGACCAGACCTGAGCCAGGTGGCAGACTATAGTCTATAGTAAGTAATATACATGTTCGAGTAACGTTTAGTTGATTTAAAACACTCTTTGTACGATATTATTTTTACAAATATTATTAACTGGTTTTAAATTGTTGCTCTAGTTTTTAGAATGAATCAATGTGGATCAACATGGTTAGTGAAAAGTGCAAACGTGTTAAAATAATTTAACTAATTTAATTTTTATATTCAAAAACGCTTTAATATAATTATATACTAAATCGAAATATTATAATACAATTTTAAATATAATATTTTTAATTATAATAATACAACCAAATGTTTATTATTTAATACCTACATAATATAATAGAATGTTAAGTATATTATGTTATGTTAATAAGCTCATCTATTTGTGTGGAATTTTTTAGTGAAGTTTATGAAACACTACCTACTTAATTATATAGGATAGTAGTGTGGAAATTCTTGGGCGGCAACTAGTATGATATACCTACTTGTATGAACCATGAACGCCGTACGGTATAATATAATATCATGTGGGTACGTACTAAAACAAAATCATAATTGTTTTTTTTTAAATGAATTGTTGCATGTATATTCATTCATATATTGTAATTTGTATGTTCTAATTTTGAATTTATTAAAATATATCATTTTAATAACTCGCATAGGACATGTCAATGTCAAGAATATTGATGACTGTTTATTGCATTGTGCCGATGCGGCTGACCAACCTATATACTTACACACAAGGGGAATTTTTAATAGTTCCATTCAAACACAAGATAAATACATTTTTTATTTTTTTTTTTACATTTTAGAACACATAATTAAAATCCATAGATATATTTGCATTGTGCAATTACTATTCGATTGTTCAGTGAAATGGAAGAACCATCATTAGAAGTTTAGGAATCTAGATATACAAAATTCGGGAAAAATTAAGTTTATAATAAATGAAAATGTAACTTCGAAATTAAACCACGTAAGAACGTAGTCTCAAGAAATTTATTTTATCAAACACACCTTGAGACCGACTTCATGAGAAGTATAATTTCCATATTGACTGATGAAACACTTTTCCTTCTCCAAAAAGCGTTTATTCGTCTCCTCCGTCCACCAGTCTACCATGTTGCCATTCATATCATAGTTTCGGCCGTCGTTATGAAAACCTTGAATGATCTCGTGACCAATTACAAATCCAATTCCACCGTAAATCATGTATTGGGGACGATCGTTAGAGAAGAACGCACCTTGCAAGATATCAGTAGGAAGTACTGGAAAATTAAAATAATTTATAGTATAATAAATATGGTTGTAATAATGCCTATGTTTATGTACTAATATTATATTATAGGTCTAGTGTTCAAAAAATTATTTTTCAAATATATTCCATAATTCATAAAGTATCTATAACATAATGTGTTTAAAAAAAAAATTCACATTTAATAATATAAACAATTTGTTTTTAATTTCGAATATATTAAGTATTGAGGTTAGGTGCACCCAAAAAATTGTGGTTGGGCCAAGAAAATAATTGTTTGATGACTTCTAAATTTTATTAACTTATTTAAAATTATAAATCATTATTTTGATTGCCTGATTTTTATTTAAAAGATTAATTTTAATTTTCACCAACATAACAACACAATAAATTGACACTGAATAATTAATAACTAGGTATAGTATAATATAGGTCTTTATATTATTCCAATATTACTCACTGATTTTGTTTTCCATTTGTATATAGAACCCATTTGCCACTGTTAGGAAACCATTGCGATACAAATACTCCGATATATTAACAGGTTTCCTTAAACTCGAAAACTCATAGTCAATGCTAAATTTAGTCAAATTCAATAGTGATGTATAAAAGTCTTGATCGTTGACTTCCAACTAAGAAAAAAAAAAACGTAGGTAATTAGTAAGTAGTAACTAAATACTCATTTATCATAACAAGAACCATTTTTTAAATGTTTTTATCATGTATTGTATTCTAAGAAGCTCCAATGCGCTATAGTATGGACGTATGGAAATAATTACATTTTCATAATACGCAATCAACTTGCTATCATCCAATAGCTCAAAGTATTGAGTGTGTGTCATTGCCTTTGCTTTGTCCATCGCTTTTTTCCTAAATTAAATAACAAAAATAATAATGTCGTAATGTTTTTTATTGTCTCATCTCAGTATCAATTTTTACTTTGTGCTGTATCAACCGAGAGTCAATCTTTACCTTGTTTTATCGTCCATCCACACATTTGACGATATTGTTTTATACAGTTCCTCCTTGATACCATTCACCATTTCTATAACATTCTGTTCAGCGTTTTCGTTGAAAAACCGTCTAACGTATAAAGACTGAATAGCTAAATTAAACAATTCAGTACTGATATCTGCGCATTCCTTCCATCGGGGTTGGGTTATATCATATTCCCTGTACATAATCTGTCTTTTTCTCAGTTCTTCTGTAAGATAACTTAAGGAATCAACCACATATCTCCAAATCACGTAATTCGCTTGGACCCTGCCAATAAAATCATATTAAGTTCTACAGTGTTTTTAAGGATATAGATAATTAAAAAAAAAATTTATATGAATTAAAAAAATTATTTAATACCTACGTAATCAAAAAAAAATATATAATTGAAAATTAATTTATATCATGTTGACATAGATTGGCTATTACTGCTTTTATTATAAAATCAAATGAGGTTAATATTTTGTAGAAAATGATACAATTAGCTTTTTAATTTATTAAAGTTATGTATTTGTTTTATAATATTTACCTTTTGGGCGTTTTGCTGAGTAGTAGTTCCAAGCCCGAAAAGTATTTCAGCGAAGTCACACTTATAATATCGTCCTGTCTTATGAATTGGTTCAACATTTTGTTAAGAAAGTCTTGCCATGGTATGCTTGGGAACTTTTGTTGTAGATCGGCGATTTTCATCGGCTTGTATAGCTTATCTATGTCCTGTTGCTCTTCCTCTGGCATCGATATCTTGGCTAATTCTATCTCAAAGTCCAATGACTCCCTCAGCTCCTCGGTGGCCCTCGGCCGGTCAGCTCCAAACAGCACCGCGATGTCCACCATGTACCTGTAGTATTTGTCCACGGAATCGTGATCTTTGCCCTGAATCAGGTACTCCCGTGGATGTCCCAAGAACGCAGGGCGCAGCTGAAATGTCGGTTGATTTGGGCCATAGTTAACTTAACTGATTATTTGGTAACCACTTCTGATGATAAAATCTTCATATGGTAAGCTCTACCATGTCAACATTTATGTTTAACCCAAGGCAAATAATAGGTATGTACGCTCAACCTAGTTGTTTTGAATTGTATTGCTACATTGTGAATTGGAAACATTGAGATATTGATTATAACTATAAATATAATATCTATTTATTACCATTTTGTCTTAGAAAAAACTGCATATATTAAAAAATTATATATTATAAAGACCAAAGACGGTTCGGCAACATCGATTTTGGTTTTTGAAGTAACTCTAAAACAAATGACCGTAAAAACATGTCATTTTCACTGGTTGCTTATATAACCATTTTCTATACAAGATAACATATTTTTCAAAAAAAGTTGATTTGTTTTAACTGTATACAGACATTTTCAGTTTCAAATTTTCTTAGTTTTTTTTCGATGAATGTCAATAAAACTTTATTTGTTGGGTGAAAAATCATGAACATTTAATACAATTCTAATAATATATTGTTACAATGATATTTGAAAAATATTAAAAACTCATATTCCAGCTCAATATTTAGAAGCGTGGTTGAATTAACTTGGTTCATTATTCAATTCATATAAAATAAGAAAAATATCAAACACATTAAGTTAAAAATTTGATCACCTATATTTTTGTATAGATACAACTATTTTTAATGATAATTGAGAATAACAATTTTTTGTCATCAGGAGACAAGAACAAACGATTCTGCCTAGTTTCAAAACTATCCAATTTATTTAGCTTAGGTGCCCGTTTTTAAAATTTTCCGCAAATGTTATACTTTTTCACTAGGTAAGGTTTTATAGGGTGTATTATATCGCAAAAATGACTTCAGTGGAATAATTCTCAGGCCTTGTAGAATTGTTGGATTTTGATAACTATTTTTTTACCTGTAAGAAGAGGATTTCCTAAGGCCGCATCGAATGTTTTTATTTTATTCCAAAGAATGGTATAATTTAATTTATAAAAAAATTCGCTCTGCTGTACATTTAGTTTCAAATGGGTTACTGTATAATGGAAGGTATTAAATTTGAATTCAATGATATACTATCATTGTATGAGAAAACTATTCTGAGCGAAAACGGTCAGTCAGCCTATGATATTACTATGTATATTTGATGATATTAAGGCGAATAAAGTAATTTATTTATAACCTATTTACGTGGAATCTTGTTTTAAATTTTCAATCTTTAGCTATAAAAGTTGAACATTTTATAAATTTTTAACTACAAAATTATTATTAAATTTTAAATATGATAAATTTTGTCAAAATTCGAACTTTAAATGCTTATAAAAAAAAATTGTGCTAATTTATTTTTAATATTTTGCAATTGCTATTGTGACAATATATTAGGAGCTTTCTATTAAATTTTCAAGTATTTTTACTCATCAAATAAAATTTTATTGATATTTATAGAAAAAAAAACTAAAAAAAAAATGGAAACTGAAAATGTCAGTAAACAGCTCAACATAAATCAAAATATTTGGAAAATGTTATGGTGAATAGAAAATGTGAATATGTTTATAAATTATAATTCAGGACTCTACGCATAATGACAACAGGTACTTAATTGTTTTGGTTTTATGTTGAATATAATGATATTGTATTAATGTAAAATAACTCACATACAGAATATTTGCTTTCAATGCTTTAATATCTGGTCCAACCGATAAATCCAAGATGTACATTATTAATTGTACCTTGTTTGGCAAAATTAACTTGTACATACTGTCCATCCACGTGAACTTCGATTCGTTCCATTTCTCGGCTTCCAGCACCGGCCATCCACCGATGCTTTTCAACATTTCCTTGATCGGTCTCAAGCCTAACTTTTCGATTCGTTCTGTTAACATAAAGTTTATAGTGAATTATTTGATACGAGTATATCGATGTTTCCAAATCACGTTCTAAAATCGTGATCTAGCTCGAATTGTGTATGTGGTATTTTTGAGACAGAACTTATTAAATACGAATGACATATTTAATATTCAGTAAAAACGATCATCAGATGTGACAAGTTTACTAAAAAAATACGAATTAGAAGTAAGAAATAAAAAGCAGTACAAAGTTTGTAAAAATTCAAAGAAAATAAATGTAGGCCAAAGGTCACAAATCTGCTGTACAGTAGTATAGTATTTACTGTATGTAATAGCAGTATTAGTATAGTAGTATTTCTATAAATATTTCAGTTCGATGACCTTGTATTGAAAAGGGGTTTTCACTGAATGAAATATTCTATCCGAATATGTAAAAAAAAGTCGATGTTGGCATTTAAAAAAAGGTAAGTTGTATCGCGCATGCGTGTATCGAAAAATTAAAAATTTGAAATTTATCTGAAAATGTGTATTTAAGTACTATCTGTCATTCAGCGAAAACCCCATTTCAATACGAGGTCATCGAACTGAAATATTTAGTGGTACTTCATAGAGTACCATCATTTAGTGGTACCACACTGTATATAATATTCTATAAGACATAACAATATGTGCTGTTTATTTGTTTAAACTTTTATTCACGCAGTTCGAACATGTCACGAAAAATACCCCCAAATATAAAATATATTATAATATGACAGTATAATTTTACTAATATGATAAATTTGTAATATCATTTTATACCTTGGTCCATGCACGATTTAAACAGTAATTTCATCATCTTGAACGGTCTCAGTTCGTCCAGTTGAATGGGTTCGGTAACAATCATTCGCTTCTGGTTTAATTTCGCTTCTTTAATCACAGTGAATGAGTTTCGTTTGATTTCGCCATCATTGAGAATTGTGTTTTTTATAAAATTACCACACGCAAACTGATAGAAATCATCACATGGATCTACTGATTGATCCATGTTGTTGATTAAGGAAGCCGCTGGAATATTAATCAGTTTTAGTATCATATTACATAAAGCATACAGACATATGAAGGGTTCAGGGGAAAAACGATCATGGTCAATAGAAAGAAAAAATCAAATAATTATTATAGTACCTTTTGGTTAGTTTCATAACGAATCGACACGTGAATCGAGTTATGAAAAATAGATCACGGTTAATGATATAATACAGGTTTAAATATTACCATAACGGGAAAAAAGGCCAGAGTCCCACTTTAAAACTGCAATACTAAACATTTTAGGAATATTGACTATTATGGTTTTTCCCCGTAACCCATCATCTATAACTATCAAATGTTTAATGTAAACGTTTCATCAAATTAAATTTAAATCAGTTATTCATCTAATCGTATATCAAATGAATGACGCTTACCAGCTTTCACACAACCAGTTGAGAGGCAAATAAGGTTATCTCTTTCGTATTTACTATTCTGGAGCATCCTCCATGAATTGGCAACCAAACCATTTTTTTCAGGTGATATCGACGGAATGCTCTCTGTGAAAATTACAAAATTAGTTGTAAGTTATAATCGTATAATCTAGTTAAATTGTCATTATACCTTAACTTGTATGTACGGAGCATACAATTATAATCATTTAATTATGTGTATGTAACGTGAATTATATATTATAGTCTTTCATTTATGGCGGATAGTCGACTTAACGCGTCGTAAATCATTTAAGAACTTATCATATTTTTAGAAGGAATATTATAAAATTATAACTAAATAAAGTCTCAGAGATTAAAGCTAGGTACCTACCTTCTATCTACCATTAAATACATTATTGTTTTTTTTTCGTATAATCTATAATAATTAAGTACTGATTGCGATAAACATGAGCACCAATAAGAAAGGCACTATTATTATTAGGTAGGTACGTCCAACTGGCTCTTATTTCGATATAGTTTTTAATAAATTAGTTAAAAAATTATAAACACAACATCACTATATTTCACATGACCAATAAAATCACTTCTGTATTAAAACATATATTAAAGAGTACTAAAATGTGTTGTTGGATTTTGTGTTGATTGGTACTTCGAATCTGTTCGATGTACAAGGATAATATTCTTCCAGAGGGATTTTAAAAATATAGGCAATAAACTGAAACGTAATATATAGGTACACTGCATATTATATATTTATATAGTATATACTCTGAGCCAGTTATCACGATATTGATCGATGTGTAGGTATCTATTATACAGTCTTGTAAAGTACTTTTATTTGCATTTTCTTATTAATAAAAAAAAATACTTTTTTCCAATCCAGAAAAATAGTTTTAAATTTGGGACGAGACATATTATAAATCATGAACATTAATTTTGTTCTTTGAACGAAATATAATATCGGCCCATGATATGATTATTTTTATAAACACCAATGTATTGTATCCCGTATGGCCGTATCATATAGGGTCAACATTTATAAATAACTTATGATTACGATTATTTTTAATTAAAATTAATAAATGTTAATTACCAACCACTCAAAAACTGATAAAAACTAGTTGTGAAAAAAGTATTCTAATAGTATTCGAATATATTTTTTAAGAACTATTCGAATACGTATTCTGAATAACTTAATACTCATTTATTCGAATATGTATTCTGAATACAAAATAAAAGTATTATTTACAAGACTGCAATTATCATATTTTCTACTTTTATAGTACATTATATACTAGTGCCGAGCACAAAATCCGGATCAATAAAATTCATATCCGGATTGATCCGGATTGAGACAGATGTTACAATCCGTTAAATCCGGATTTAATATACTAATCCGGATTATGATTCAAATCCGGATTATGATACAAATTATTATAACACGATTTGAAAACAATTTTTTTATATTTATCTAAAATCTTTAATATTATTCACAAAATATGTATTTAACTACCCAATTACTACCCTTTAAGATACTCAATGATTTCAAAACTAGCCAAAAAATATTTGTGTTACCGTCAACATCTACTCCATCTGAAAGAGCTTTTTCCACTGCAGGAAACATTATAACTTCAAAAAGAAATTGTCTGGCTGGTGAAACAGCCAAGTGGTTAATATTTCTTTCACATAATGCTAAATTATAATTTATATATTATTTTATTTGTTGTTGACTATTGTATGATGTATGATGTATAATGTATAATTTTATAATGTCCTGAATTTCTACAAGTTTAAATATACTAAGATGTAATAAACAATTTTCTATCAAACGTGACAACTTGAGCAAGTTTTCAACTTCATACTTCTGTAACTTTTTGATTTTTATAGTAAAGTTTAAAGCTAAATTTGGAATCACAATTTAGTCTTGGTGTATATATTTTTTTTAGTATTATTTAATATTTACAATACAGATATTATTATTATTATTATTATTATTAGGTAGCACCTTCAAAGGGTAATGAGGAACAGAAATACATAAGTACATACTACATAAACAGAAATATACGAAAATCAAATTTCTATGATCAAATTACAGTATGCCTAAAATTGATATTACATACAATAACATAAAGATACTTAATGATTAGTTGGTAATACCTAGAATAAAGGAACATCATAATAATTTATTATTATAAATCGCAAAAACATTGGTTATAACTTATATAATATAATATATGGTTTTCTTATTTTGGTTTTTTCTGTATATCTTCCTACTACATACTACATAGGCAGGTATCTAACAATAAATTGTGAAAAACTCGAAAAAAAATAATATATACCGACTATTACGTACCTACTATCTATCCTATATTAACTTATTTTATCTTCGTTACCGATTGCGCTTGATACTATGTCATACAATTTTTATTCTTACTCGCGCTGCAGCTGTGGTTCAAGTACATCATTGTCAGAGTTAGGGCCAAGAACGACGATAGCATTTTGCCGGCGACGTTGGACAGACTCCGTTCCAAGTTTATCGGGCTTCTGAAATGGAGCAGACACCAATATTGTTATTCTGAGGTAATAAAATATTAAAACGTACTCAGGTTTGAGAGTGTGTGTGTGTGTGTGTGTGTGTATGAAATTCATGACCAGTGGGTAAATAACAGTGTATGATAACGATAGTATGTAACGCTCTCTTATAATATATAGGCTGGGTGTCCACATTTTTGCCAATATTTAATAATATTTTAATTTTAATAAAGATAAATTTAGTATGCAATGTGTGAATATAAATTATATGTACATTATTTTACAACAGTAAAACAACCTTATTATGTTCTTTATAAATATATTGAATAGGTACAATTGTATAAAATGTTGAGCGGAGCTACTATAATGTGTTTTGTTCTTATTTCTAATAGGTACCTTAACGAGCAATGCGATTTTTTCAATTATTTTCGATAAATAATTTTTTGTTTGACTAAAAAACTTGAAAATGTCATACTAGGTTCCGCATAAGTTGTTAAGAGTCATGTAACAGTCTAACGAAGTTTTCACGTTTTAGTGAAAATCACAAATTGAGATTTTAGGTATGTAGATATAGCCGTATAGATACTTAAGCCTACTTATACATAATTAGCATAATATATATATTAGGAAATCTTAATTCATGTATAAAATGTATAATAATTAATCGTGTCAGTAATGTCAATATCTTATAAAATTAATAAAAGTTTACATAAAAATGTATGTTAAATATTTTATTAAGAAGACTCTTGTCGTACACTTGAAAGTACCTGTTTGTTATCTAGACGTGTAAAATACGTAAATTGTAGTATTAGTTATCTTCTTATAACACTTATTATAAGCTTATGATACAAAATGTATACCTATAGAGTACTCTATAGATTGTTTAATTCAAAGAGTACCTACAAAAAAAATAAAAATAAATAATAATAATATATTTTTTAGTTAGGTAAGTTTTTTAGTTACGTAATCCAACAGAAAGATAAAAAGTGATTTTTATGTCTGACAATAGGTGAATAATTAATTAATAGAATAAAATCACGATATTAGGTGAATGGCTACAACTCATTTGCGCACATTTACCTTTTTTACAACTCATTTGCGCACAAAAACATAACTCATTTGCGCACAATTTACGAACAATAGAAACCTTTTTTCCGAGAATTTTATCCACGTATAGGGTGTACATAATCTCCATACAACCATATTTTTGATTTGGTCAATACTGGTAGTGGACAATTATTATACTCAAACAACATTTTCCTTCACCCTTTAAAAGGACTTTCTGTCTCATCATATTCTGATGTTATAGGCTGGCGAGTGGTGGGTTTAAAAATGATGTTTTAGCTATTACACATTATTCAAAATGTTGTCAAATTACAATAAATTAGGTACAATCATTTTTACAAGTCATTAAAATTTACAAATTACAATAGATTAGGTACAATCATTATTAATTTTTACAAAAGTCATTAAAATTTACAATCTACATAAATTACAGTTAATACATAATATTTAATATTTATTGGTACGCGTTTGCATCAAATAGGTTATAAGATCAATTTTTTTAAATTTGTAATCTGAATATATTTTTTAAAATTTTGTTTTTTTAATATTTCTGTCCTACGTGTGTTTTCCTTATTTTTTTTTAATGAGTTTATTTTTAAATCGGTGTCGTCTTGAATTTCCATGAGTATTTGTATGATTTGGTGAATATGAGGGTGGGGGGTATAAAATTGGCTATTAAAGTGCATATGAAAGTTTTCAGCTCCGTTTGTTGTTCTAGGGCTATCGTCTGGTGCACTAGCCCATAATTCTGGCCCAAAATCAGCATCAAAATCAATATAATTTTTTTAAATATAGTCCGGAAAATCCATACTTATATTACTAGGAGCTTCATCCGAGTTTAGATAAGGTAAACCAAAAAAATATTTTCGTCATATATTATTTCGTTATTATTATTTACAATAATACTAGCATTACAAAATTTATTAGTACACCGATAATTGAAATTTCCATTTTTTAATTTCCTATACTCTCGAAATTTGAATTTGTTCAATATTTTACAACGTTTTTCTCTCCGTGTTAAACAAATAGCGTCCATTGTTATTACACCGCACGTTGTGCTTTAAGACTATATAAGGCTATATTGAAGATACTCCAATAACGGGTGATCATTGATATCAATAATATTGAACGTGTAACGTGTTGGACAGCTTAAGACACCCTGTACACCCAAAACTGTACTTAAAAGCTGGTTTTCATTGTTTACTATTTTGTGCGCAAATGAGTTGTCGTAAATTTAAAAAATATATTAATATGTGCGCAAATGAGTCTCCACCAGGTGAATTCAGTTGCTATAAGCGTTGAAAGGATAGGGAGGGAAATTCTCAGTGGTGCAGGATGGTAAAAATCGGCCAACTAATGGAGAGGTAGCTTGTGTAACATATAAATTATTCGGTAAACGGACACTTTGTACTATCTATTGTTTGAGTTGCATACCGCGGACACTTTGTACGGTGAAAATAAATTGATAAAAATCAATCGCGGACACTTTGTACGATATAAATAAACCGGGAAATATAGTCGAGAGATAAGATAAAATTGACTTGCTCAAAACTTTAGATCGCGAATCGTGATCAAATATTAGGTGGAAGTGTTCAAAAGTGACTTGTACGGGTAAAGTTACTACAAACCTTCATGAATAAAAACCAAAATACACAAAAAACAATCCACGAAGCCTGTACACAGCACGAAAATAAAATAATTACAAATACACAATTACTTGAAATAATTTGCCATACTTTTAATTTTTAAATATTATATTAACTATTATTATTATTTTATGTCTGTTAACTACATGGGTTTTGTAATAACAAATTATGTGATAATATGATATAGGTACTATATATACGCACTTGTATCTTTTGTTTTTTTCATTTGAAAAATACACACTTCTATTTAGGTACCTACCTCAAATAGTACAAACTGTCCGCCATGTACATTGTATTGTTATTTGAAATAGTACAAACTGTCCGCCATATTGACGGTTGTTACTACCTGAAATAGTACAAACTGTCCGCGGTTTTAATTTTTTCTAGGTGACCGTACAAAGTGTCCTACAACCAAATTATTCGTGTTTGAGAAAACTATAGTAATATTGTGATATTATGATTAACAAAAGGACCGTCCGTAACAAACTTATATCTATAAAAGTAAATTATGCAATGTTAACGTCCAAACGTTTCCATTCACTAATCACTCACTATTTGAACGCATCTATTAAGACGAAAACCATAGACATATAAATTATATTTAAATATATTACATTATAATTTATATTACTAGATTAAGTATATATTATTGTATTATTATATTAAATTACACATAGTTAATATGCCTATGGCAAAAATGAAACGATATCGCCGTCATCGGTAGATAAGAATCGGCAGTCTAACAAAATAATAGGTACATTTGAAAATTTCTCAAAAATTATCGTTACACACATTTTACGTTACCTTAATAACACCTGTCGGTTGTAAATGATTAGCGGGTTGTCAAAATTCTGCATCTTCATTTTTCGTCCAGTCTTATTGTAAATTAAATAGGAAAAACACGGTTGAACAAAGAAAAAAATCGCATATATCATATAATTTGAATTATAACTGTTGAAAGTGAAGCTTGACGGACTAATGACTTTAGTATTAGTATAAATTAATAATAACTAGCCACAATATTATATTTATGTATACGTATAATATATAATAACATACAACAGGACAATAACTGTGACAGCACACACACACACCGTATACGCTATACGACGGTGCCTGTGCAAGTGAGTAATACAAACTTCAAATGCCCTATGTATTATATGAACAACCGAGGTCATGTTACATCCGTATAGAGCACGAGTCGTATACTCGTATAACTAGATACTGAAATGTACACACGTGTCAAGGTTGACTATTATTATTAATTGTATATTTCAACAGTAACGGTATAGTGTCGGTGGCGCTGGAGCGTAATTGATTGTCGTCAGGAAGCAAAACAGAAAAGAATTGTAATAAGAAAATCGTTGTTGAAGTGAAAACGGGTGTCTGCCAGTCAAAAATATAACGTGAACGGTTAGACCAGGGGTCACCAACTTATTTCTATGGGGGTCCGTTTTGAAACTTACCAAACTTTGCGAGGTCCAAACATATCTATAATATTATTATCTATCATATCTAATTTGTATTTTTCGAAATATTCTATAACAGCAATATTATATATGTCTTCACCAATAGTGGTTCCTGACAGTGGTAAAATAGTTAATGTTTCTTCAACAAACTGTTCACTGGTATAGTCGAAATATCGTACAAAAATACACAACTGAGCTGTATGAGTCTTATAGATCAATTTAAATGCCCCCCCCCTTTCGAAATTTGAACTTCTGACCACGCCAAACTTTTGTGCATCGTTTGTGCAGAAATGTGCACCAGGTCTGTGCACAAAAACTCCCAGCGCTATCCAAAAAACAAAGTGGGGGGCCATTGAAACGAGACACCCCTTTTTTGAAATTTTAAATATTTTTCATATTAATAAATTTCATTTAGGTACCTAAAAGGTTTGATACAATTTTATCTAAAATCGTGGGCTGGTACAGATTTACAGATTTTACTAACAGCAAGACATAAACTTCCCGCATAAAAAATATTTAAAAATTAAATTCCAGCGTTTCAAACACACTAATACAAAAATCTTAATTTAAAATATCTAAAAACATAACTACCGCTTATAAATTATAACTACAGGTAAGCAATCCTAACTTAAAAATAAAAAGTTATAAAAAGCATATAGATTAATATAATAATTGCATAAGTTGTATACAACCGACCATTAGTATCTGATACTTATTAGTTGTATCATCTTATAATACATGTTTTGGGCATAACATTTAATTTTACACTTTTAATGTAATTCCGATTGTATCAAATTTGTAATATTTGTGTTTTTAGACGGCTTGTCATGCATAGAATACTATTACCACTACACCACACTCATTTACTGACCATTTTTAAATATTTAATGTCACAAAAATATTGAGTTATAATGTCACAAGTGTAGAACAAATTGGAAATGTATCCCTACAGATTTTGTACTGTTACTCAAATAAACATTATTATTTATATGTAATATTATACCCACTCAGGCACTCAGCACTCAATATTTTATAATTTTCATGAAAACATACAATTACACCACTAAACACATTATCTTTCTTGAATTATTGTTAGAAGCAATCATAATAAAATAAACAAAGAATTTATACTTTAAGTTAAATTTATTAAAAAATATTAAAAATATTATCGATTTCTTGTGTTAATTTAACAACATTGTTTTAATACTATATTAATTAAACAAACAAATCTGAATTCTTCAGTAGGTACACAATATACTATATTAATAACTATCAGGCACAGAATTAGAATTTTTTTGCCGAGTGTTCTGAGTGATTCAGATACATTTTGTTCAAGAACAATGCCACAACAGACTGTTTTTTTTCATAAGCTACAATGATTACTTAGATAAATAATTTAATTAAGATCAAGAACTTCTAGCATACATTTATTTTTTTAAAACACTCAGTATTTTTTTATCATACTATAAGAAATTATTATTCCTTATACCATGGTTTTAATTTTTATATTCTATGTTCTAAATGGGTATTATATAATATAATGAACGTTTGATTAATTAACAATGTTTAAATAATACTACCTATATGGGTATATAAGGTTTTTTTCATGTAAATAAGGAAATATTTCACACAGAGTTTAAACGACTACATTAACAATGAAGTACAAATTTGACAATTTTTTTTCAAATATTATTACTGTTAATGTAAATTTTGAAAACAATTAACAAATAAGTAATAACAATGGTTGTGATTTATTTAATTGAATTTCAAATTACCTCTGTGAACAAATAATTTATCCAAAAGGTCTTATTTGTTGACTATAATATAACAAGTTGGACTTATAACTTATAACTTAAGAAGATACGAAAATTGTATATTTTGGAAGAGGCACGCGATTGACTTTTGCTCCAGAAAAAAAATACGATTTAAATTATACGAAAATTTCGATTTACAGGATATGTGCCTGCGCGATGTATATAAAACGGCTATTTGGAAACGAACACGGAAAATGATGTTTTCCAAACCGCTTTTCACCGAACGGGTAGAGAACGTAGAATCAAAATTTAGAGGGGTCCCTCGGTTAACTTGGGCTAGAAATAGAAAAATACGAATTAAATTATACGATGATTTCGATCTACGGGATATGTGGCTGTGCGATGTACTTAAGACGGCTATTTGGAAACGAAAACCGAAAATCATGTTGTCCAAACCGTTTTTAATCAACCTTATAATCAACGAAGGTTCAAAAATTGTATATTTTAGAAGAGCCACTCAATGGACATGGTAACCAAAACAAAAAATACGATTTAAATTTTACGATAATTTTGATTTACGGTTATGTGGCTGCCCGATGTATTTAAAACGGATACTTGGAAAAGAAAACGGAAAATTATGTTTTCCAAACCACTTTTAATCGAACTTATAACCAACGAAGTTACGAAAATTGTATATTTTGGAAAAGGCACTCGATGGACTTGATAACCAAAAAGAAAAATACGATTTAAATTATACGATAATTTCGATTAACGGTTATGTGGTTGTGTGATGTATTTAAAACAGATATTTGTAAACGAAAACCGAAAATTGTGTTTTCCAAGCCACTTTTAATTGAACTTATAACCAATGAAGATTCGAAATTTTAAATTTTAGAACAGGCACTCGATGGACTATAAATCTAGAAAAAAAAATACGCTTTAAATTATACGATAATTTCGATTTATGGTTATGTGGCTGTGCGATGTACTTAAGACGGCTATTTGGAAACGAAAACCAAAAACTATATTGTCCAAACCATTTTTAATCAACCTTATAACCAACGAAGGTTCGAAATTTGTATATTGTAAAAAAATCACTCGATGGACTTGGTAACCAAAAAGAAAAATACGATTTAAATTATACGATATTTTCGATTTACGGTTATATAATTGCGCGATATATTTAAAACGGCTATTTGGAAATGAACACCGAAAATTATGTTTTCCAAACAACTTTTAATCGAACTTTTAACCAACGAAGATACGAAAATTGTGTTTTTAGGAAGAGGGAGTCGATGAACTTTTGCTCCAAAAAAAAAATACGATTAAAATTATACGATGATTTCGATTTACGGTTATGTGGTTGTGTGATGTATTTAAAGCAGATATTTCAACACATCGGTGTGATCAAACAAATTGTATCAAATTTGTAATATTTGTGTTTTTAGACGGCTTGTCATGCATAGAATACTATTAAAACTACACCACACTCATTTACTGACCATTTTTAAATATTTAATGTCACAAAAATATTGAGTTATAATGTCACAAGTGTAGAACAAATTGGAAATGTATCCCTACAGATTTTGTACTGTTACTCAAATAAACATTATTATTTATATGTAATATTATACCCACTCAGGCACTCAGCACTCAATATTTTATAATTTTCATGAAAACATACAATTGCACCACTAAACACATTATCTTTCTTGAATTATTGTTAGAAGCAATCATAATAAAATAAACAAAGAATTTATACTTTAAGTTAAGAGGGAAACGAACACGGAAAATGATGTTTTCCAAACCGCTTTTCACCGAACGGGTAGAGAACGTAGAATCAAAATTTAGAGGGGTCCCTCGGTTAACTTGGGCTAGAAATAGAAAAATACGAATTAAATTATACGATGATTTCGATCTACGGGATATGTGGCTGTGCGATGTACTTAAGACGGCTATTTGGAAACGAAAACCGAAAATCATGTTGTCCAAACCGTTTTTAATCAACCTTATAATCAACGAAGGTTCAAAAATTGTATATTTTAGAAGAGCCACTCAATGGACATGGTAACCAAAACAAAAAATACGATTTAAATTTTACGATAATTTTGATTTACGGTTATGTGGCTGCCCGATGTATTTAAAACGGATACTTGGAAAAGAAAACGGAAAATTATGTTTTCCAAACCACTTTTAATCGAACTTATAACCAACGAAGTTACGAAAATTGTATATTTTGGAAAAGGCACTCGATGGACTTGATAACCAAAAAGAAAAATACGATTTAAATTATACGATAATTTCGATTTACGGTTATGTGGCTGCGCAATGTATTTAAACGGATATTTTAAAACGAACACCGAAAATTATGTTTTCCAAACCACTTTTAATCGAACTTATAACCAATGAAAATACGAAAATTGTATATTTTAGAAGAGGCACTCGATGGACTTGATAACCAAAAAGAAAAATACGATTTAAATTATACGATAATTTCGATTTACGGTTATGTGGCTGCGCAATGTATTTAAACGGATATTTTAAAACGAACACCGAAAATTATGTTTTCCAAACCACTTTTAATCGAACTTATAACCAATGAAAATACGAAAATTGTATATTTTAGAAGAGGCACTCGATGGACTTTAAATCTAGAAAAAAAATACGCTTTCAATTATACGATAATTTCGATTTACGGTTATGTGGTTGTGTGATGTATTTAAAACAGATATTTGTAAACGAAAACCGAAAATTATGTTTTCCAAACCACTTTTAATCGAACTTATAAACAATGAAGATACGAAAATTGTATATTTTGGAAGAGGGAGTCGATGGACTTATGCTCCAGAAAAATAATACGATTTATATTATACGATGATTTCGATTTACTTGATATATGGTTGCGCAATGTATTTCAACGGATATTTTAAAACGAACACTGAAAATTATGTTTTCCAAACCGCTTTTAATCTAACTTAAAACCAACGAAAATACGAAAATTGTAAATTTTAGAAGAGGCACTCGATGGACTTTAAATCTAGAAAAAAAATTCGCTTTCAACTATACGATAATTTCGATTTACGGTTATGTGGTTGTGTGATGTATTTAAAACAGATATTTGTAAACGAAAACCGAAAATTATGTTTTCCAAACCACTTTTAATCGAACTTATAACCAACGAAAATACGAAAATTGTATATTTTGGAAAAGGCACTCGATGGACTTGGGATCCAAAACGAAAAATACGATTTAAATTATATGATAATTTCGATTTACGGTTATGTGGTTGCGCAATGTATTTAAACGTATAGTTAAAACGAAAACCGAAAATCATGTTTTCCAAACCTCTTTTAATCGAACCTATAACCAAAGAATATTCGAAATTTTAAATTTTAGAACAGGCACTCGATGGACTATAAATCTAGAAAAAAAAATACGCTTTAAATTATACGATAATTTCGATTTATGGTTATGTGGCTGTGCGATGTACTTAAGACGGCTATTTGGAAACGAAAACCAAAAACTATATTGTCCAAACCATTTATAATCAACCTTATAACCAACGAAGGTTCGAAAATTGTATATTTTAGAAGAAGCATTCGATGGACTTGGTAACAAAAAAGAAAAATACGATTTAAATTATACGATAATATCGATTTACGGTTATGTGGTTGCGCAATATATTTAAACGTATAGTTAAAACCGAAAATTATGTTTTCCAAACCACTTTTAATCGAACTTATAACCAATGAAAATACGAAAATTGTATATTTTAGAAGAGGCACTCGATGGACTTGATAACCAAAAAGAAAAATACGATTTAAATTATACGATAATTTCGATTTACGGTTATGTGGCTGCGCAATGTATTTAAACGGATATTTTAAAACGAACACCGAAAATTATGTTTTCCAAACCACTTTTAATCGAACTTATAACCAATGAAAATACGAAAATTGTATATTTTAGAAGAGGCACTCGATGGACTTTAAATCTAGAAAAAAAATACGCTTTCAATTATACGATAATTTCGATTTACGGTTATGTGGTTGTGTGATGTATTTAAAACAGATATTTGTAAACGAAAACCGAAAATTATGTTTTCCAAACCACTTTTAATCGAACTTATAAACAATGAAGATACGAAAATTGTATATTTTGGAAGAGGGAGTCGATGGACTTATGCTCCAGAAAAATAATACGATTTATATTATACGATGATTTCGATTTACTTGATATATGGTTGCGCAATGTATTTCAACGGATATTTTAAAACGAACACTGAAAATTATGTTTTCCAAACCGCTTTTAATCTAACTTAAAACCAACGAAAATACGAAAATTGTAAATTTTAGAAGAGGCACTCGATGGACTTTAAATCTAGAAAAAAAATTCGCTTTCAATTATACGATAATTTCGATTTACGGTTATGTGGTTGTGTGATGTATTTAAAACAGATATTTGTAAACGAAAACCGAAAATTATGTTTTCCAAACCACTTTTAATCGAACTTATAACCAACGAAAATACGAAAATTGTATATTTTGGAAAAGGCACTCGATGGACTTGGGATCCAAAACGAAAAATACTATTTAAATTATATGATAATTTCGATTTACGGTTATGTGGTTGCGCAATGTATTTAAACGTATAGTTAAAACGAAAACCGAAAATCATGTTTTCCAAACCTCTTTTAATCGAACCAATAACCAAAGAATATTCGAAATTTTAAATTTTAGAACAGGCACTCGATGGACTATAAATCTAGAAAAAAAAATACGCTTTAAATTATACGATAATTTCGATTTATGGTTATGTGGCTGTGCGATGTACTTAAGACGGCTATTTGGAAACGAAAACCAAAAACTATATTGTCCAAACCATTTATAATCAACCTTATAACCAACGAAGGTTCGAAAATTGTATATTTTAGAAGAAGCATTCGATGGACTTGGTAACAAAAAAGAAAAATACGATTTAAATTATACGATAATATCGATTTACGGTTATGTGGTTGCGCAATATATTTAAACGTATAGTTAAAACCGAAAATTATGTTTTCCAAACCACTTTTAATCGAACTTATAACCAACGAAGTTACGAAAATTGTATATTTTGGAAAAGGCACTCGATGGACTTGATAACCAAAAAGAAAAATAAGATTTAAATTATACGATAATTTCGATTTACGGTTATGTGGCTGCGCAATGTATTTAAACGGATATTTTAAAACGAATACCGAAAATTATGTTTTCCAAACCACTTTTAATCGAACTTATAACCAACGAAAATACGAAAATTGTATATTTTAGAAGAGGCACTCGATGGACTTTAAATCTAGAAAAAAAATACGCTTTCAATTATACGTTGATTTCGATTTACGGGATATGTGGTTGCGCAATGTATTTAAACGTGTAGTTAAAACGAACACCAAAAATTATGTTTTAAAAACCACTTTTAATCGAACTTATAACCAATGAAGATACGAAAATTGTATATTTTGTAAAAATCACTCGATGGACTTGGTAACCAAAAAGAAAAATACGATTTAAATTATACGATGATTTCGATTTACGGGATATGTGGCTGCGCGATGTACTTAAGATGGCTATTTGGAAACGAAAACCGAAAATTATGTTTTCCAAACCACTTTTAATCGAACTTATAACCAATGAAGATTCGAAAATTGTATATTTTGGAAAAGGCACTCATTGGACTTATGCTCCATAAAAAAAAATACAATATAAATTATATGATAATTTCGATTTACCGTTATATTGTTGCGTGATGTATTTAAAACGGCTATTTGAAAACGAACACCGAAAATTATGTTTTCCAAACCGCTTTTAATCGAACTTATAACCAACGAAGATACGAAAATTGTGTGTTTAGGAAGAGGCATTCGATGAACTTGGTAACAAAAAAGAAAAATACGATTTAAACTATACGATAATATCGATTTACGGTTATGTGGTTGCGCAATGTATTTAAACGTGTAGTTAAAACGAAAACAGAAAATTATGTTTTCCAAACCTCTTTTAATCGAACTTATAACCAAAGAATATTCGAAAATTTTAAATTTTAGAAGAGGCACTCGATGGACTTTAAATCTAGAAAAAAAAATACGTTTTAAATTATACGATAATTTCGATTAACGGTTATGTGGTTGTGTGATGTATTTAAAACAGATATTTGTAAACGAAAACCGAAAATTGTGTTTTCCAAGCCACTTTTAATCGAACTTATAACCAATGAAGATACGAAAATTGTATGTTTTGGAAAAATCACTCGATGGACTTGATAACCAAAAAGAAAAATACGATTTAAATTATACGATAATTTCGATTTACGGTTATGTGGCTGCGCAATGTATTTAAACGGATACTTGGAAAAGAATACAGAAAATTATGTTTTCCAAACCACTTTTAATCGAACTTATAACCAATGAAGATTCGAAAATTGTATATTTTGGAAAAGGCACTCATTGGACTTATGCTCCATAAAAAAAAATACAATATAAATTATATGATAATTTCGATTTACCGTTATATTGTTGCGCGATGTATTTAAAACGGCTATTTGAAAACGAACACCGAAAATTATGTTTTCCAAACCGCTTTTAATCGAACTTATAACCAACGAAGATACGAAAATTGTGTGTTTAGGAAGAGGCATTCGATGAACTGGGTAACAAAAAGAAAAATACGATTTAAACTATACGATAATATCGATTTACGGTTATGTGGTTGCGCAATGTATTTAAACGTGTAGTTAAAACGAAAACAGAAAATTATGTTTTCCAAACCTCTTTTAATCGAACTTATAACCAAAGAATATTCGAAAATTTTAAATTTTAGAAGAGGCACTCGATGGACTTTAAATCTAGAAAAAAAAATACGTTTTAAATTATACGATAATTTCGATTAACGGTTATGTGGTTGTGTGATGTATTTAAAACAGATATTTGTAAACGAAAAATGAAAATTGTGTTTTCCAAGCCACTTTTAATCGAACTTATAACCAATGAAGATACGAAAATTGTATGTTTTGGAAAAATCACTCGATGGACTTGATAACCAAAAAGAAAAATACGATTTAAATTATACGATAATTTCGATTTATGGTTATGTGGCTGTGCGATGTACTTAAGACGGCTATTTGGAAACGAAAACCAAAAACTATATTGTCCAAACCATTTTTAATCAACCTTATAACCAACGAAGGTTCGAAAATTGTATATTTTAGAAGAAGCATTCGATGGACTTTAAATCTTGAAAAAAAATTCGCTTTCAATTATACGTTAATTTCGATTTACGGTTATGTGGTTGCGCTATGTATTTAAAACGGCTATTTGGAAACGAACACCGAAAATTATGTTTTCCAAACCGCTTTTAATCGAACTTTTAACCAACGAAGATACGAAAATTGTGTATTTAGGAAGAGGCACTCATTGGACTTATGCTCCATAAAAAAAAATACAATATAAATTATATGATAATTTCGATTTACCGTTATATTGTTGCGTGATGTATTTAAAACTGCTATTCTTAAACGAACACCGAAAATCATGTATTCCAAACCTCTTTTAATCGAACTTATAACCAAAGAATATTCGAAAATTTTAAATTTTAGAAGAAGCACTCGATGGACTTTAAATCTAGAAAAAAAAATACGCTTTAAATTATACGATAATTTCGATTAACGGTTATGTGGTTGTGTGATGTATTTAAAACAGATATTTGTAAACGAAAACCAAAAATTGTGTTTTCCAAACCACTTTTAATCGAACTTATAACCAATGAAGATACGAAAATTGTATATTTTGGAAAAATCACTTGGACTTGGTAACCAAAAAGAAAAATACGATTTAAATTATACGATGATTTCGATTTACGGGATATGTGGCTGCGCGATGTATTTAAAACGGATACTTGGAAACGTAAACCGATAATTATGTTTTCCCAACCACTTTTAATCGAACTTATAACCAACGAAGATACGAAAATTGTATATTTTGGAAGTGGCATTCGATGGACTTATGCTCCAGAAAAAAAATACGATTAAAATTATATGATGATTTCGATTTACGGTTATGTGGTTGTGTGATGTATTAAGACGGCTATTTGGAAACGAACACCAAAAATTATGTTTTCCAAACCGCTTTTAATCGAACTTATAACCAACGAAGATACGAAAATTGTGTGTTTAGGAAGAGGCATTCGATGGACTTGGTAACAAAAAAGAAAAATACGATTTAAATTATACGATAATATCGATTTACGGTTATGTGGTTGCGCAATATATTTAAACGTATAGTTAAAACCGAAAATTATGTTTTCCAAACCTCTTTTAATCGAACTTATAACCAATGAAAATACGAAAATTGTATATTTTGGAAGAGAGAGTCGATTGACTTTTGCTCCAGAAAAAAAATACGATTAAGATTATACGATGATTTCGATTTACGGGATATGTGGTTGCGCAATGTATTTAAACGTGTAGTTAAAACGAAAACAGAAAATTATGTTTTCCAAACCTCTTTTAATCGAACTTATAACCAAAGAATATTCGAAAATTTTAAATTTTAGAAGAGGCACTCGATGGACTTTAAATCTAGAAAAAAAAATACGTTTTAAATTATACGATAATTTCGATTAACGGTTATGTGGTTGTGTGATGTATTTAAAACAGATATTTGTAAACGAAAACCGAAAATTGTGTTTTCCAAGCCACTTTTAATCGAACTTATAACCAATGAAGATACGAAAATTGTATGTTTTGGAAAAATCACTCGATGGACTTGATAACCAAAAAGAAAAATACGATTTAAATTATACGATAATTTCGATTTACGGTTATGTGGCTGCGCAATGTATTTAAACGGATACTTGGAAAAGAATACAGAAAATTATGTTGTCCAAACCATTTTAAATCAACCTTATAACCAACGAAGGTTCGAAAATTGTATATTTTGGAAAAGGCACTCATTGGACTTATGCTCCATAAAAAAAAATACAATATAAATTATATGATAATTTCGATTTACCGTTATATTGTTGCGCGATGTATTTAAAACGGCTATTTGGAAACGAACACCAAAAATTATGTTTTCCAAACCGCTTTTAATCGAACTTATAACCAACGAAGATACGAAAATTGTATATTTTGGAAGAGGGAGTCGATGACCTTTTGCTCCAGAAAAAAAAATACGATTAAAATTATACGATAATTTCGATTAACGGTTATGTGGTTGTGTGATGTATTTAAAACAGATATTTGTAAACGAAAACCGAAAATTATGTTTTCCAAACCACTTTTAATCGAACTTATAACCAATGAAGATTCGAAATTTTAAATTTTAGAACAGGCACTCGATGGACTATAAATCTAGAAAAAAAAATACGCTTTAAATTATACGATAATTTCGATTTATGGTTATGTGGCTGTGCGATGTACTTAAGACGGCTATTTGGAAACGAAAACCAAAAACTATATTGTCCAAACCATTTTTAATCAACCTTATAACCAACGAAGGTTCGAAATTTGTATATTGTAAAAAAATCACTCGATGGACTTGGTAACCAAAAAGAAAAATACGATTTAAATTATACGATATTTTCGATTTACGGTTATATAATTGCGCGATATATTTAAAACGGCTATTTGGAAATGAACACCGAAAATTATGTTTTCCAAACAACTTTTAATCGAACTTTTAACCAACGAAGATACGAAAATTGTGTTTTTAGGAAGAGGGAGTCGATGAACTTTTGCTCCAAAAAAAAAATACGATTAAAATTATACGATGATTTCGATTTACGGTTATGTGGTTGGGTGATGTATTTAAAGCAGATATTTCAACACATCGGTGTGATCAAACAAATTGTATCAAATTTGTAATATTTGTGTTTTTAGACGGCTTGTCATGCATAGAATACTATTACCACTACACCACACTCATTTACTGACCATTTTTAAATATTTAATGTCACAAAAATATTGAGTTATAATGTCACAAGTGTAGAACAAATTGGAAATGTATCCCTACAGATTTTGTACTGTTACTCAAATAAACATTATTATTTATATGTAATATTATACCCACTCAGGCACTCAGCACTCAATATTTTATAATTTTCATGAAAACATACAATTGCACCACTAAACACATTATCTTTCTTGAATTATTGTTAGAAGCAATCATAATAAAATAAACAAAGAATTTATACTTTAAGTTAAATTTATTAAAAAATATTAAAAATATTATCGATTTCTTGTGTTAATTTAACAACATTGTTTTAATACTATATTAATTAAACAAACAAATCTGAATTCTTCAGTAGGTACACAATATACTATATTAATAACTATCAGGCACAGAATTAGAATTTTTTTGCCGAGTGTTCTGAGTGATTCAGATACATTTTGTTCAAGAACAATGCCACAACAGACTGTTTTTTTTCATAAGCTACAATGATTACTTAGATAAATAATTTAATTAAGATCAAGAACTTCTAGCATACATTTATTTTTTTAAAACACTCAGTATTTTTTTATCATACTATAAGAAATTATTATTCCTTATACCATGGTTTTAATTTTTATATTCTATGTTCTAAATGGGTATTATATAATATAATGAACGTTTGATTAATTAACAATGTTTAAATAATACTACCTATATGGGTATATAAGGTTTTTTTCATGTAAATAAGGAAATATTTCACACAGAGTTTAAACGACTACATTAACAATGAAGTACAAATTTGACAATTTTTTTTCAAATATTATTACTGTTAATGTAAATTTTGAAAACAATTAACAAATAAGTAATAACAATGGTTGTGATTTATTTAATTGAATTTCAAATTACCTCTGTGAACAAATAATTTATCCAAAAGGTCTTATTTGTTGACTATAATATAACAAGTTGGACTTATAACTTATAACTTAAGAAGATACGAAAATTGTATATTTTGGAAGAGGCACGCGATTGACTTTTGCTCCAGAAAAAAAATACGATTTAAATTATACGAAAATTTCGATTTACAGGATATGTGCCTGCGCGATGTATATAAAACGGCTATTTGGAAACGAACACGGAAAATGATGTTTTCCAAACCGCTTTTCACCGAACGGGTAGAGAACGTAGAATCAAAATTTAGAGGGGTCCCTCGGTTAACTTGGGCTAGAAATAGAAAAATACGAATTAAATTATACGATGATTTCGATCTACGGGATATGTGGCTGTGCGATGTACTTAAGACGGCTATTTGGAAACGAAAACCGAAAATCATGTTGTCCAAACCGTTTTTAATCAACCTTATAATCAACGAAGGTTCAAAAATTGTATATTTTAGAAGAGCCACTCAATGGACATGGTAACCAAAACAAAAAATACGATTTAAATTTTACGATAATTTTGATTTACGGTTATGTGGCTGCCCGATGTATTTAAAACGGATACTTGGAAAAGAAAACGGAAAATTATGTTTTCCAAACCACTTTTAATCGAACTTATAACCAACGAAGTTACGAAAATTGTATATTTTGGAAAAGGCACTCGATGGACTTGATAACCAAAAAGAAAAATACGATTTAAATTATACGATAATTTCGATTTACGGTTATGTGGTTGTGTGATGTATTTAAAACAGATATTTGTAAACGAAAACCGAAAATTATGTTTTCCAAACCACTTTTAATCGAACTTATAAACAATGAAGATACGAAAATTGTATATTTTGGAAGAGGGAGTCGATGGACTTATGCTCCAGAAAAATAATACGATTTATATTATACGATGATTTCGATTTACTTGATATTTGGTTGCGCAATGTATTTCAACGGATATTTAAAAACGAACACTGAAAATTATGTTTTCCAAACCGCTTTTAATCTAACTTATAACCATCGAAAATACGAAAATTGTGTATTTAGGAAGAGACATTCGTTGGACTTATGCTCCAGAAAAAAAATACAATTTAAATTATATGATAATTTCGATTTACCGTTATATTGTTGCGCGATGTATTTAAAACGGCTATTTTTAAACGAACACCGAAAATTATGTTTTCCAAACATCTTTTAATCGAACTTAAAACCAACGAAAATACGAAAATTGTAAATTTTAGAAGAGGCACTCGATGGACTTTAAATCTAGAAAAAAAATTCGCTTTCAATTATACGATAATTTCGATTTACGGTTATGTGGTTGTGTGATGTATTTAAAACAGATATTTGTAAACGAAAACCGAAAATTATGTTTTCCAAACCACTTTTAATCGAACAAATAACCAACGAAAATACGAAAATTGTATATTTTGGAAAAGGCACTCGATGGACTTGGGATCCAAAACGAAAAATACGATTTAAATTATACGATAATTTCGATTTACGGTTATGTGGTTGCGCAATGTATTTAAACGTATAGTTAAAACGAAAACCGAAAATCATGTTTTCCAAACCTCTTTTAATCGAACCTATAACCAAAGAATATTCGAAATTTTAAATTTTAGAACAGGCACTCGATGGACTATAAATCTAGAAAAAAAAAATACGCTTTAAATTATACGATAATTTCGATTTATGGTTATGTGGCTGTGCGATGTACTTAAGACGGCTATTTGGAAACGAAAACCAAAAACTATATTGTCCAAACCATTTTTAATCAACCTTATAACCAACGAAGGTTCGAAAATAATATATTTTAGAAGAAGCATTCGATGGACTTGGTAACCAAAAAGAAAAATACGATTTAAATTATACGATGATTTCGATTTACGGGATATGTGGCTGCGCGATGTATTTAAAACGGAAACTTGGAAACGAAAACCGAAAATTATGTTGTCCAAACCGTTTTTAATCAACCTTATAACCAACGAAGGTTCGAAAATTGTATATTTTGGAAAAGGCACTCGATGGACTTGGGATCCAAAACGAAAAATACGATTTGAATTATCCGATAATTTCGATTTACGGTTATGTGGTTGTGTGATGTACTTAAAACAGATGATATTTGTAAACGAAAACCGAAAATTATGTTTTCCAAACCACTTTTAATCGAACTTATAACCAACGAAAATACGAAAATTGTATATTTTAGAAGAGGCACTCGATGGACTTAAATCTAGAAAAAAAATACGCTTTCAATTATACGTTGATTTCGATTTACGGGATATGTGGTTGCGCAATGTATTTAAACGTGTAGTTAAAACGAACACCAAAAATTATGTTTTAAAAACCACTTTTAATCGAACTTATAACCAATGAAGATACGAAAATTGTATATTTTGTAAAAATCACTCGATGGACTTGGTAACCAAAAAGAAAAATACGATTTAAATTATACGATGATTTCGATTTACGGGATATGTGGCTGCGCGATGTACTTAAGATGGCTATTTGGAAACGAAAACCGAAAATTATGTTTTCCAAACCACTTTTAATCGAACTTATAACCAATGAAGATTCGAAAATTGTATATTTTGGAAAAGGCACTCATTGGACTTATGCTCCATAAAAAAAAATACAATATAAATTATATGATAATTTCGATTTACCGTTATATTGTTGCGCGATGTATTTAAAACGGCTATTTGAAAACGAACACCGAAAATTATGTTTTCCAAACCGCTTTTAATCGAACTTATAACCAACGAAGATACGAAAATTGTGTGTTTAGGAAGAGGCATTCGATGAACTTGGTAACAAAAAAGAAAAATACGATTTAAACTATACGATAATATCGATTTACGGTTATGTGGTTGCGCAATATATTTAAACGTATAGTTAAAACCGAAAATTATGTTTTCCAAACCTCTTTAATAGAACTTATAACCAATGAAGATACGAATATTGTATATTTTGGAAGAGAGAGTCGATTGACTTGGTAACCAAAAAGAAAAATACGATTTAAATTATACGATAATTTTGATTTACGGTTATGTGGCTGCGCGATGTATTTAAACGGATACTTGGAAAGGAATACAGAAAATTATTTTTTCCAAACCACTTTTAATCGAACTTATAAAAAACGAAAATACGAAAATTGCACATTTTGGAAGAGGGAGTCGATGAACTTTTGCTCCAGAAAAAAAATACGATTAAGATTATACGATGATTTCGATTTAAAGGATATGTGGTTGCGCAATATATTTAAACGTATAGTTAAAACCGAAAATTATGTTTTCCAAAACACTTTTAATCGAACTTATAACCAATGAAGATTCGAAAATTGTATATTTTGGAAAAATCACTCGATGGACTTGGTAACCAAAAAGAAAAATACAATTTAAATTATACGATAATTTCGATTTACGGTTATATGGTTGCGCTATGTATTTAAAACGGCTATTTGGAAACGAACACCGAAAATTATGTTTTCCAAACTTCTTTTAATCGAACTTATAACCAACGAAGTTACGAAAATTGTATATTTTGGAAGAGGGAGTCGATGAACTTTTGCTCCAGAAAAAAAATACGATTAAAATAATTATACGATAATTTCGATTTAAGGTTATGTGGTTGTGTGATGTATTTAAAACAGATATTTGTAAACGAAAACCGAAAATTATGTTTTCCAAACCACTTTTAATCGAACTTATAACCAATGAAGATTCGAAAATTGTTTATTTTGGAAAAATCACTCGATGGACTTGGTAACCAAAAAGAAAAATACGATTTAAATTATACGATAATTTCGATTTACGGTTATGTGGTTGTGTGATGTATTTGAATCAGATATTTGTAAACGAACACCGAAAATTATTGTTTTCCAAACCGCTTTTAATCGAACTTTTAACCAACGAAGATACGAAAATTGTGTATTTAGGAAGAGGCACTCATTGGACTTATGCTCCATAAAAAAAAATACAATATAAATTATATGATAATTTCGATTTACCGTTATATTGTTGCGCGATGTATTTAAAACGGCTATTTGAAAACGAACACCGAAAATCATGTATTCCAAACCTCTTTTAATCGAACTTATAACCAAAGAATATTCGAAAATTTTAAATTTTAGAAGAGGCACTCGATGGACCTAAAATCTAGAAAAAAAAATACGATTTAAATTATACGATAAATTCGATTTACGGTTATGTGGCTGCGCAATGTATTTAAACGGATATTTTAAAACGAACAAAGAAAATTATGTTTTCCAAACCACTTTTAATCGAACTTATAACCAACGAAGATACGAAAATTGTATATTTTGGTAAAATCACTCGATGGACTTGGTAACCAAAAAGAAAAATACGATTTAAATTATACGATGATTTCGATTTACGGGATATGTGGCTGCGCGATGTACTTAAGACGGCTATTTGGAAACGAAAACCGAAAATTATGTTGTCCAAACCGTTTTTAATCAACCTTATATCCAACGAAGGTTCGAAAATTTTATATTTTGGAAAAGGCACTCATTGGACTTATGCTCCATAAAAAAAAATACAATATAAATTATATGATAATTTCGATTTACCGTTATATTGTTGCGCGATGTATTTAAAACGGCTATTTGAAAACGAACACCGAAAATTATGTTTTCCAAACCGCTTTTAATCGAACTTATAAAAAACGAAGATACGAAAATTGTGTGTTTAGGAAGAGGCATTCGATGAACTTGGTAACAAAAAAGAAAAATACGATTTAAATTATACGATAATATCGATTTACGGTTATGTGGTTGCGCAATATATTTAAACGTATAGTTAAAACCGAAAATTATGTTTTCCAAACCTCTTTTAATAGAACTTATAACCAATGAAGATACGAAAATTGTATATTTTGGAAGAGAGAGTCGATTGACTTGGTAACCAAAAAGAAAAATACGATTTAAATTATACGATAATTTTGATTTACGGTTATGTGGCTGCGCGTTGTATTTAAACGGATACTTGGAAAGGAATACAGAAAATTATTTTTTCCAAACCACTTTTAATCGAACTTATAAAAAACGAA
The DNA here is from genome assembly GCA_949089665.1 of Macrosiphum euphorbiae. Lineage (NCBI taxonomy): Eukaryota > Metazoa > Arthropoda > Insecta > Hemiptera > Aphididae > Macrosiphum > Macrosiphum euphorbiae. The sequence continues at coordinate 79,399,208 of CARXXK010000001.1, forward strand.
AATACGAAAATTGCACATTTTGGAAGAGGGAGTCGATGAACTTTTGCTCCAGAAAAAAAATACGATTAAGATTATACGCTGATTTTGATTTAAAGGATATGTGGTTGCGCAATGTATTTAAACGTATAGTTAAAACGAACACCGAAAATTATGTTTTCCAAACCACTTTTAATCGAACTTATAACCAATGAAGATACGAAAATTGTATATTTTGGAAAAATCACTCGATGGACTTGGTAACCAAAAAGAAAAATACGATTTAAATTATACGATAATTTTGATTTAAGGTTATGTGGCTGCGCGATGTATTTAAACGGATACTTGGAAAAGAATACAGAAAATTATTTTTTCCAAACCACTTTTAATCGAACTTATAACCAACGAAGATACGAAAATTGTGTATTTAGGAAGAGGCACTCATTGGACTTATGCTCCATAAAAAAAAATACAATATAAATTATATGATAATTTCGATTTACCGTTATATTGTTGCGCGATGTATTTAAAACGGCTATTTGGAAACGAACACCGAAAATTATGTTTTCCAAACATCTTTTAATCGAACTTATAACCAACGAAGTTACGAAAATTGTGTATTTATGAAGAGGCACTCATTGGACTTATGCTCCATAAAAAAAAATACAATATAAATTATATGATAATTTCGATTTACGGTTATGTGGTTGTGTGATGTATTTAAAACAGATGATATTTGTAAACGAAAACCGAAAATTATGTTTTCCAAACCACTTTTAATCGAACTTATAACCAATGAAGATTCGAAAATTGTATATTTTGGAAAAATCACTCGATGGACTTGGTAACCAAAAAGAAAAATACGATTTAAATTATACGATAATTTCGATTTACGGTTATATGGTTGCGCGATGTATTTAAAACGGCTATTTGGAAACGAACACCGAAAATTATTGTTTTCCAAACCGCTTTTAATCGAACTTTTAACCAACGAAGATACGAAAATTGTGTATTTAGGAAGAGGCACTCATTGGACTTATGCTCCAGAAAAAAAAATACAATTTAATTTATATGACAATTTCAATTTACCGTTATATTGTTGCATGATGTATTTAAAACGGCTATTTTTAAGCGAACACCGAAAATCATGTATTCCAAACCTCTTTTAATCGAACTTATAACCAAAGAATATTCGAAAATTTTAAATTTTAGAAGAGGCACTCGATGGACTTAAAATCTAGAAAAAAAAATACGATTTAAATTATACGATAATTTCGATTTACGGTTATGTGGCTGCGCAATGTATTTAAACGGATATTTTAAAACGAACACCGAAAATTATGTTTTCCAAACCACTTTTAATCGAACTTATAACCAACGAAGATACGAAAAATGTGTATTTTGGAAAAGGCACTCGATGGACTTAAAATCTAGAAAAAAAATTACGATTTAAATTATACGATAATTTCGATTTACGGTTATGTGGTTGTGTGATGTATTTAAAACAGATATTTGTAAACGAAAACCGAAAATCATGTTTTCCAAACCTCTTTTAATCGAACTTTTAACCAATGAAGATACGAAAAAAGGTGTATTTATAAAGAGGCACTCGTTGGACTTTTGCTCCAGAAAAAAAAATACGATTTAAATTATACGATAATTTCGATTTATGATATATGTCCCTGTGCGATATATATTTAAAATGGCTGTTTGGAAACGAACACGGAAAATTATATTTTTCAAACCGTTTTTAACCGAATGGGTAGAGAACGTAGAATCAAAATTTAGAGTGGTCCCTATGGTAACTTGGGTTCCAAAAAGAAAAATAAGATTTGAATTATACGATGATTTCGATTTACGAAATATGTGGCTGTGCGATGTACTTAAGACGGCTATTTGAAAACGAACACCGAAAATTATGTTTTCCAAACTGCTTTAAATCGAACTTTTAACCAACGAAAATATAAAAATTGTGTATTTAGAAAGAGGCGCTCGATGGACTTTTGCTCCAGAAAAAAAATACGATTTAAATTATACGATATTTTCGATTTACGGTCATATGGTTGCGCGATGTATTTGAAACGGATATTTGGAAACGAAAACCGAAAATTATGTTTCCAAACCGTTTTTAATCAATTTTATAACCAAAGAATATTCGAACATTGTATATTTTGGAAGATTCTTTCGATGGACTTTTGCTCCAGAAAAAAAATACGCTTTAAATTATACGATAATTTCGATTTACGGTTATGTGGTTGTGGGATGTATTTAAATCTGATATTTGGAAACGATAACCGAAAATTATATTTTCCAAACCACTTTTAATCGAACTTATAACCAACGAAGATACGAATATTGTATATTTTGGAGAAGGCACTCGATGGACTTGGGATCCAAAATGAAAAATACGATTTAAATTATACGATAATTTCGATTTACGGTGATGTGGTTGTGCGATGTATTTAAAACGGATATTTGGAAACGAAAACCGAATAAGTATACACGTGCCCATAACCGTAGAATGAGTATAATATCTGTATAATGTATATTAGCCATCCAGGAAACTACACACCGAACATTGTCTGCGGGTCAACACACCGGTGTGATCGAACTCGTACAAGTCGTAAACAAGTTGGACTTAAAAAAAAATGATCGTTTTAACTCTTGACATTTATGGTTTCGTCTGTTCATATAATAAAGAATTACATACCTACAGTCTACCCATCGCATATATATATATATATCGTATATGAATATAACATAGTGTTGTTGTTATTATTATCATTATTATTCATTGTATTTTCGAAATGAATAGCTAGACCACTAAATTCTAATACTACTAATAATAATACCATAGATGCCATAGTCAATACACGATTATTCGTGATCGAGGTCTGAATTCACTGCGCAAAAACTTTAAATGTAAATATCGCTTACAAATTACAATAGATAAGTAATTTGGTTTTTTTAAAACGGTTTGCAGATGTGTATAAAAATTACTTATTAGAAACCATAATCCATCAGTTATTACACCGCAATATAATATGCTAACTGCTAAGTAGGTACAGTATAACTATACTGTTAGGTTAGGTATCGTAATATTTAATATTCGAAAATTAACTTAATATGCGTATAATTTAACAGTAAAAAAATACTAACAGATATTTTTTGCAACATTATTCCTAGCAGTAACGCAATCGTTTTTAGATAGGTTTTTAGTTATTTTTCAAACATTTTTGTTTCACATTATGTCAGGTGTTAGTCATCGAATACAATTTGTGATTTGTCATATAACAATAAAATTGGTTGATAAAATGATTAACGACATTTGCTATAAGTGGATCAATTTAAATTTCATTCATAAAGTGATTACTAATTAGTAATTAGATATTAATTTGTGTTTCATAATAATATACGCACTTCCGGTACTTCCCTACTGTATTATTCACTATTTAGTGACGATATCGTAGGTATAAAGAGTTACCATTAACACTAATCGCTTATCAGTGTTGATATTTCCTTATTCAAACAATAAGACGTATAATAAGTATATTACCTACATACCTACTTTATTAATATATATGTAAATGGTAACTAACTGAGTTAAATTTTAAAATGTACCGTGGCGCATTTATAATACTCAAATAATGCGTTGAGTAAAAGATTTATAATTTAAATAATTTACGGTTATACCTTATTCCATCGATGTATTAACTTAGATAATTATTGAATAATGACTTACAACAAATCTATAAAATAGTTAACTAAAAAAAAAATTTTGTATTTTATATTTTTCATATTTTAAGAAGTTGTAAAATTGTCAAGGTTTTATTTTGTCTACACTTCACTGTCAAAACAACATTTTCATAATGAGATGAAGGTCACATTTTTAATTATTATTGGTCTTGAAAATTAAAAAAATTATCAAAATATTCCTATCCTACAATATGCAATTCAGTTACAACGGGACTCGATTTACTATAGGTTCTAATACACCACGTATAGGTAACCTATATTATATAGTCTATATTATAACATATTATAAATACATGTATTTAAAAATTAAATTAATAAGAGTTATCAAAATAATTTATAATATTATGTCCAATCACCATCTATTTACTACTCTATTTATTACTCCTTAATTGTATTACTCCAAGTTAAGTATTACTTAACTGTTTTAAATAATATCCACTAATGAATGATGTAGACTATAGAGGAATAGGTAGATAACATAATTAGTTTTCTTATACAATATGATATTGCATAGTTATGTTGCATTTAGTTGAATAATTGATTGGGCCCAAACGATATTATGATATTATGTATAATGTTTATATTAAATTTATGATGCAGGTGTATACAACATTTAGTTTGACGAATGACGAGTAACATACCTGTTGAAATATAACTATTTTAACAATCATAGTGAGTGGGCAACCACATATTATTTGTATCACAACACTGATTAAGATGATTTTAAATAAGAATAATAATTCTTGTTTGAGAAAAATAAACACAATTCCCGTGTTTATGATATATTGTAATTTTAAGTAAGTAGGTACTCTGTTGTTCTAACTTGCATATTTTCAATGAGCGACGATTGACGAATGATGACCAATGGATTTATAAGTGTTTTTAAAAATGTAATGTCTCCTAAGCATATTTTGTTATTCTATGTTCATTAATTATTTCTCGTTAAAGTGGATACCAGACGACACACTTGTGAATTGTTGACGATACCTACTTGTCCAGTCACTCATTCTTCTCTTCGGTTTTACGATGTGAAATTATAGTTTGTTCATGAACAAAATATTATGCGATATGGGCGGGAGGCTATTAGATTTTTTTCGATTGGAGGATAAGCCGCCCAAAATCGTTGATTTGTATAAAGGGTTCTTAATGCTATCCAACATTCATTAAGCCATTTATTTATAATGTAATACACAAATTATAACATTACTAAATGGTACCTAGAATTTTGTGTTGAAAGATAAGTGTAATATATTGGGAATGTTGTGTAACAAAAATAAAACGTACAGGTGAACATAGTAGTTTCCTGGTAAAAAAAAACTGGTTTTTTCCTTATCTATGGAAAAATTCGTGTGGAGTGATTTTACGACATGAAGTAAACAATACAACCGCGATGTCCGCAGGCTGTAGAGCATTTGGCAGGCTTTATACTGTTATATGGTATTGTTCGCATCGTGCGCAAGTGAAACGTTAATATTTCGCAAAAGCCTTACGAGAAAACCCGATACCTACCTATTATTTTACATAATAGTAATTTTTCGACAATACTAAAAAATAAGTATAACCACATAGTATTTAGGCGTTTAACTGGTACACGATTATTTGGCAAAAAAAATTGGTACGTTTCAGATCCTGGCCTCGTAGGGATACTACATTTGGGTACGAATGACGGAGCCCTACACATAGATATTGGTATTTCTAGGTACCCTATGCGATGTCATATTGTATTAGTTATTATTACTCCGAACCCGATGTCCGCCACTACGACATGACTATTACACGACCATGACGTGGGTACTAATACTACTATTAATTATTATTAACTAATATTCGTCCGCATACCTCTGGTAGTAATCGTGTCCTCAGGTCATGTGTCGATGGCATCACAGGCCATCATCGTAGGTAGTCCTTTCACGGTCACGAGCGGCGCGGTTTTTAGTTTCACCCCGAGCAAATTACACTCGCACAATATAATAATATATTTTAATCGGTGGAACCGAACGACGATCGTGAACCGAAATCGGGTGCTTTGGGCACGGCGGCGCGGAAACCGGACAAGGAACGGACGCACACGGACCTAACAACTGCGTTTGCCGGACGGTCGCGACACTGAACACGTTGCGCTGAAGCAGAAGCACTGCACTGTCGTCGTCGACATAGCGCGGGCACATGCGAATCGTGCGCGTTCACCGCAAGCAACGGTTTCCCCCCACCCCCAATAACCGACGACCATTGGTGGGAACGGTCCGCGCCGAACACAAAATCGAGACGTTGGCGATATTGGTAGGTGTATAATAGTAATATTAATAACTACATATTAGTTACGGTCAGGCCCGGATTGAGGGGGGGGAGTAGGGGGTCCCGGGGCCCATATAGTGTTGTCGCTGCTTATAACACGTCATTTTAATCAACGGTGGTGGTCATTTGTACTTTTTATAGTGAAAAACAATTATATTTTAAGATAAACTAAAGATAAGGAAATTATAATAGGTACGAAAATACTAAATAGTATGTACCAGTAAACACTAACTACCGTATCGTTCCAGAGACATTGTTTTCGATTATTGTGTGTTTTTAGAATTTTCATACTATTTTTCCCCGGAAGACGACCGTGAGTGTCAACGATGACAACATCGGTTAGAATTTTTATAAAAAAAAATACAAAATATATAAGCCTATAAAAGTATATGCCTGACCTATTAAAATGTCTGAAACACAAAAGCATCTCAGCAGTGGAGCAAAGAAGAGAAAATAATAAGGAAATAAGGAAAAAATTTAAAAAAAGTGGCTGGTTTTTTTGAAATGTTGACTTTTAAACTATATAGTATACATGTCTTACTGGCAATAATAATTATATGATAAAGGTATTATTATAAAAATAAGTATTTTAGAAAAAAAAATTAATAGGCTTAATATTTTAAGGTTTGTGAATTGATGCGGAGTTATGCCAAAAGAGAACGCTGTTTGGAATGTAATTTAAAAATATCCAATATTCTGAATAAGTTAAATCAATTAAGGGTTTTACTCTAAAAAGTTTTAGAATTTTTATAAGTACCTAACAAAATTTGTTTATTTCCATTCTCAATTTAACGAAATATTTGTATTTTTCGAAAACAGAAAATGTATTAATTTTATTTCCCCATTGATCTTGTTGATGGATAATAGATAATATTATTAATATCTGACATTGGACGAAAACTAAAATATAAAATACAAACTTTTATAATAATTAAACAACTTTTTTATTAAAATTAATAATAATATTCAATTGTGCATAATGTTAAAGACTCATACCTATTTATGAACTTAATTGATTAATGTCTTGGGTATAATAGATAATACGTGACCAATGTCGAAAATAGGCCCACAATGTATCTGAATACTGCGGCAGTGCAGCAGACATAATCTATCGATTAATATCAAAGAGGCCCATGTATATATATGTATATCATACTGCATCAGAGACATTGGGCTTTGTAACACAAGTAACATAATCAAATATTAATGACCTTGTTCAAATAATCTCAAATTCGCCCAAATGTAACATTGGCCCTTCTTAAATAAAGCTACTTATTTAAAGGTATGCATGTACGACTCACGCTAATGCGCTCAATATTATTAATTTCAAACAAGCATAGGAGCAGGAGTTGCAGGACTGTATTTTATTTTCCATTGATGTTGGCCCGCAACCAAGAATCTGCCCCTGAACCCCTTATTAAGGCTTAAGGTCTTAATCCGGGATTCGTCACAGCCGATAGGTACCAATAATTATTTTTATAGGTAGTGACTTATTAATTATTACTTATTACTTATATATAATGTATAATATACACAATTACATAATAATTTAATAAACAATAATTATGGGTGAATATCCATATTCCTACCGAATGATGATGATAGTATAGTATAGTAATAATAACCTATGGTCGGGCGAGATAACTTTTCAGCCGCGTCGGCGTGTCAAATGCATAGACGAAGGTAAAAAATTACACGATTCCGCTCCGTGCAGTAGAGTTTAACTGCAGAAATACCTACTGCGCAGTACCCACAGCTCTCTCCTACCAATACGACCTATTACCTGTGTGTGTGGACCTGCGACATTAGCGTAAAATTGTCTGCGAATATGTACAAGTCATAATTTTTCGACGGTGTTGCGACAGTGTAGTAGTGTACTCTGCTGGCACACACGTATCACATACAATATACCTATAGAGAGGGAGAGATGTTTACTATATCGTTAACACGACAGTCATCGAACCTATATTAAGTACCTAGGTACCTATATATATTATGGTTCGCGTGTCGGTGTGGTCGGTCGGTTTACTTTATAATTGTATTTAATAGTTGGTAATATGGTATAGTAGCCAGTAGGTACCTACTTTATAGCGGGTCACACTACATATTATTATTATACTTCGTTGGTCGAATAAAAAACAGAAATATTATCTATCAATAATATTTTATACATCAATCACTAAACTTATAATAATGTATTACTATAATATTGTTACTATCTGTCTGTATGATATATTGATATATATATATGATAATATTATGTCAATATATATAACATATAATTAAAAATATGAATATAATATTTTAACTACTTACCTATTGTGGATACACGCTGATTATGTATAGATATTATATTTCGTATAGAGTAAAATGTTGTGTTAGATAATATATATGACACATATACATATTTTTAAATCTAAGAATTTATAGTTAATAATATCCATCCTAGGAGAAGTACTGGCACCATAGTTCCTCCTCCAGTCCTCGATACCATAATAAAAAAAAAAAGTTAATAATATCCAAAAACAGACATAATATAGTCACATACATAGTAAATAAAGTCATGGTCGAATTACTGTCGGATTATCAAATGGAATTTCATATTACAGCCTAGTGCATACAGGTTCATGATATACTATGTACATAATATTATTTATTATTATATTTTAATGTCTAAAATTTTAAATGCAATATGTTATATATATTTGAACAGTATGAAATCACTTGAGTATATTTTATTATTGTTGCATGTTTATGACATACCACAGGACAAATTATTACATAGGTAGTACATACAAACATATTACGATAAGATTTTAACTTTAATTTGTTTGTACAATATATGATCTACCTATATATAAAACGCATTTTTACATTAATAAATTTTGTAATATTTCAATATTTTATGAAATAGAATATTTGGTACCTACAAAATTAACCTTGGGAATTTTGATAGTTAGACAGAAACTAAATATATGTAGATGCAACTACATAATACAAATACGAACTTACCTGTGGAGTATGGACTATGTTAAACGTTAAATTTAAATAAAATAAAATAATTTCTTTCAAGTATAAAAACATATACCTAGGTTTTTTAAAACTCTAATTGTTTTTATACAGTTGTTGTTCGCACGAAATAATATTCAATGAGTATTGGATTATCAAAAGTTATTACTTATTATTAAGATGCATTAATGTAGGTAGATAATGTATTATTTACCACACTACCTGCTGCTATTGTGACATTGTGTATTGTACTGCCATGTCCAACATAGGTATATATTTATGTATATTATAATGTATACATTATAATTCTCTCTTAATAAAAAAAAAATTCATAGTAATATTAATCACAAGTACAAAGAATATTTTAATTATTAATGATTTGGAATTTCTGAATGTGCTTTCAAAACATCCATCTATTTATCGTTGCATTATACTACAGACTACAGTCTACATTAGTACATATGCATAGGTACCTGCAGAAAAATTGTTGAAACAATTTTTTGTGTATTTATAAGCAATTACGCCTTTAATCATACGTTTTGAAGAAATATAAAAACAATTACATTTTAATTTACCGATAAGTTGAGGTACGTTTCAGTGAATGGTCATAGTTAGTCCCAAACATATTATTATTAAAATTAATTTCTGTTATGTTCATTAATTTACAAATTAGAGCATAAAAATCTATCTCTCACAATATATATTATAGGTACCTAATATTATACTTTTAGCCTGCTTTGATAATTATTAAATAATCACATCGGATTGCGTTTCCTCGGTATTATGGTATTTTATTTGTAAATAATTATTTTTATTTTATTTATAAAAACATTGGTGTACCCCCCATAGTGTAGTACCCAGACTCTGACACTTAAGTCTGTGGTACATAATATTATTATGTTGGTGTCAGCATTTAACGTATTCTCACGAGCCTATATAGGTATTTGACGGTGGGGGCTCGCACAGTTGTTTTCGCTTGTTTGACATAATATAATATTCTGAAGGTGCAGCGAATGAGCGGAGTCAGTGGTGCACACTGCTGCAGGCGCTGACTTATGTTCAGAATCTCTGACTACTGATTTGTATGAGTTTTTAATTAAATATATAAGTAAAAACGTGTTAAAATCGTCTTTAATAAGGTAAAATCTATTTTAATTAAATGTGAGTAGTTTGGCCCACAATATTATACCGTCACACTTCAGCGGTAGACGGTCTAGTACATAAACTTCAACTTCAACTTATATTGCTTACTTATAATATTCGTGAGGATGTAACCATACATTAAACATTTAGTAATCATTGTCGGAATTAAGCATTTCAAAATATATAAAAAAAATTTGCTTAGCTACACATTTCAAAAGAAAACTATTATACTCCTGCAAATACAATACCTACATAATATGTACGATACTACGATTTCATACCATACAATATGTACCTACATCAATTAATATACTATTTATTATTTAAAAGAGTAATATATAGGTAGTGATAATGTGATATCAATATAAACAGATAGAAGAGGTGTTAAGGTGAATAATATACGGAGACAAATATGTAGAGAATGAAGATTTATTATTATACTTTTAAAATCGTCTTGAAGAGGAAGACAAACAGAAATATGAAATAAATGTGATTGATTTAAAAAGAAAAAAAAACGATACAACAAACAATTCAGTATGCAGAGATAAGAGTTAATCATTAGATAGTGGACTGGTTTAATATTACGCCGCAGCAGGTTGCACCCATATAATATAATATAATATAATATAAACTCTACACACACACTCCTGTAATATGAACTACAAATACAAGTGCATTACGTATGTTATGTAATATTTATATATATATAAACGAAGAGACATGATATACATAGAAATCATAATATACTTTATACTAGACGGATTAATTATTTAAATATTGTCAAATCCATACAGATATATCCTGGCGTATACTTTATTAAAACACCGAGACGAAGTACACCGATTACGAAACTATAACTTAAGTGGTCGACAGGCAGCCACCACTGCAGTTGGAAGTTATAATAATGTACAAGGGTGAGGCCCGTCATCGGAATCGTCGAGAAAAATATTACTATAGTCTAGTCTAAAGAGTCGTGATATTATAAATGGGCATTTAAAATGTTAAGGCGGCTCTTAGTGGCTATTATTTAAGGGGAACAATTTAGGCAATTTCTAATCTTGTCGTCGCCGCCCGTAATCTATGTGTTAGTCGTAAATGATTATTAGTGTGAAATTCGAAGAAATTCGAACTCGAAAACAATAGATTTTATATCGCCCGGCTGCGGGCACACGGTTCAATAGCACACGTACGCGCATGCACAAGTCAACGTAATCACTCTCGAAAAATATTTTTGTACACTCACAACAGTGAAAATGCTAATAAGCTGGCGAAAAATACACATACTTCTAGTAGTCCAATTTCAATTTTGAAAAATTATTTGAATTCGTCAGCCTCTTTTCTATGATTTGTAGGAAACCGATTTTGGATATTTTAGATAATTTACGTATATTACGGTTCCAAATGAAGACGTGATAATAATGGCATTAAAATGTTAAGCTTTATTCCAATGGAAGTCATGCCTTTCAAACATTCGTTACACAATATGCATTACTGCATTAGAGTAAGTCTTCATATTTTATTATTTTATGTTTTTAAATTATTGAAATCATTTAACAGCTGAAACACGGTGGTGGACTTAGGATGAATCGTAACACGCCCGAGCATACCCTGACAATAAATCCGTATTCCGTAGCAAATCGTAATAACGCACAGTTATTTCATAATTCGTTAAAATTCTTGTATACATACCACCTAGTCATATAATTAAATAAAAATGTCCATAAATTGTTATAAGGCTGCGTCTGAATATTGCGTTTCAAAACTCATTATATAGGTAATGCATAGTAAAATTCCTCTTCCTACATGTTCAGAGTTTCAGACTCCGGACTGTCAGCAAACAAATTGTAACTGAGGTGTAGTTAAAAACCCTAGGTACACATAATTATATCATAATATATTATAATATATTAAATATAAATAATAAATATGCATTATTCTAGTATGTAAACACAATATAAAATATATAAATAAATAATAATATTACTATTTAAAATGGTTAATTTTTATTGATAAAATTTTAAATCAACTATTCTCCACTGGCCAAACAACTATTCTCACAATAAAAATAAAAAAAACTTGGAATCGACCATACCAGACTCACCCACTGTTATCCAAAGTCTCGCGAGGAAAGAATCAGATAAAAGTCATATAATGTCAAACTTTCTGTCTACATATTTAACCGAATTTCACTCATACCACTGTCCACGAAGCAAGGATCCGAAACCATTTTATCTGAGGAGTGAGTAAACATATTCGAAAGCTTAAGACCAGAACTTTAATACCTAATATATTATCTTTTTCCTGCAAACCATATTAGATAAACTAATATAATGTACAACTTTATAAATTCGTACATCACCCTGCACACTAATAATGTAATATATTTTGTAAAAAACAATTAATTCTTAGTAACCGTAATACCAAAGGTTATTTTTCTCATAAATAAAAAAAATGCATTACATTATCGATAAAAATGTGTAGGTATGCTTAGGTATGTGAATTCAAGCCCTGTTATTTGGTTATTTTCATATTACCATATTCATATGCCTCTTACGCAATTTACTTTGTCACACAAAATATAAATCCCGCATGCATTCTGTTGTTTTGATTTTGAATCTTTATCTACTAGCGACTACTGCAGCATGCAATTCGTATGCGTCGACAAATAATTATATTGAAACTAATGACTAATTTAATAACAAATCTAATAAAACTAAGATGATTACATTTTTCAATTTTTTAATAACAATAACAATTCGCTAACGGCCAAAAAAAAAAAATGTCATTCGTAACAATAATTGTGTCCAAACGCCCTACGCTCAATTTTGTTTTTACCGACATCAGATTTAACGATTTATTTGTTATATTAAAATTTTTAATCAATAACCATCGACAAAATATTTATGAAATAGTGCTATACTGCGATGTGGGCATGTGGCATTATAATATTAATATTATAACAGTCAACAAACTAAATTTCAATTCCTTGAATAACGCACACCATGGTGTGAATCTAAAACACAATAAAATAATGCAACGATTGGGGTTGTCGCATACAATAAAAGACTATTAAAACTGAACGGTTTGAATTACATACACTTTTTTAATATGACCAAATGGTAACCATAACTGCAACTGTATTACGCCAATTTAATTCATCAGCCGCACAAGAAAAAACAAAGAAAAAAAAGATAGTGGAACAAACGAAGTTGCTTAGAAGATTTCCCTCGAAAACCCTATACCACGGGCAATCGACCATACACGAATTTTACCATTTACCATAGTGACTCGAGCCTAACTTTTTAGTTGTTGGCCACCATACAGACAGACACGTGCATGAGTGTAGCTCGTTCGTCGCGCCTATTTGGGGTAAATATTATTTTTTAATAACATTGAACCAATCGGTGATATTAAAAATAATATAATATTATTGTATTCGTGTTTCAATCTCGAATATTACGAAACTTGCCACGACCATGAACTTAGTGTCTTACAATTACGAGGGATATTATACGTATATTATATATGCTTTGTTTTGATTGTAGTTATTGTTGTTATATTATTATTATGTAGGTACTATAGTTTACTTTTTACTTTACGTTACCTCAAAAAAAAGAGTTATCCTAATTGGGTAGCTGTAAAAAACAAGTATTATCAAAAATTTGAAAGTTAGACTTTTTTATATGTGTTACATAGCTTTCTGTGAAAAAACACACGCACGATAGTAGTTGGTAAACAAACTTTCAAAATATAAACGTAATCCACATTGATTACCTTTCAGGAAAATAAGTTGCTGTTTACATTGACACATAGCATCAGTGGCGTACCGATAGGGTGGCATGACGGGAAAGTGCCCAGGGCCGGGGAGGGCCCATCAAAAATTGTGGCGACTTAAAAAAAACAGATTACCGTTATTACAGGATTTTGGTTTTTAATAAAACTAAGTTCTAGTAAAATTTAATTACTTTAAAGTAAAATAAATGTAATAACTAGAAAAATGACTGATACAACACGCTTACAGGTCGATTACAGTTCTTGGACATTTTATAGAAATCGTATTAGATGCTAAAACAAAACGGTTTATAATTGAAAATGGGCATGGTAAACCTAAATCTAAGGGACCTTTTACTGAAAATTCAGACGTTAGGTCTTTTTTAGAAAAATATTATTTTGCAGTATCTAAATCGGGTTTAAAAATCAAACGTTCATGACTGTGTTATTCTATTATACTTCAAAAAGCATAATATTTCAAATAATTTGGACAACAGGTTATTGTGATTGGAAACACATAGTAGAAAGCATTGAAAGACACGAACAATCACATTTCTTGTTTAGTATATTATGAAAAATGGGTTTTAAATAAAACAATTACTGAAGAATTAGAGCTAAGTAAAAAAAATAAATTATTTTGGCGTCAGGTTTTAGAACGAATTTTAAATATTACTCTTACATTGGCTGCTCGAAGCTTACCTTTTTGAGGCAACAGAGAAAAGCTCGGCAGTAGAAATGGCGAAAATGGTAATTTTATATGTTTTGTTGAGATACTTGCAAAATACGACGCAGTACTAGAAAAAGTTATTAATCAGGGTAATAATAAAATAAATTATTGTAGCCCTAGAATTCAAAATGAATTGATACAGTTAATTTCAAATAAAGTCGGTAACGAGTTGGTAGTTAATATTAAAGAAGCTCTTTTTTTTCATTATAATTGATACAACACAATATATTTCAAAAGTTGATCAGTTAAGTGAGATTTACCGTTATTGTGTTATAGAAAAATATGAGCATGGAAACCCTAAAAATATATGTGTAAAGGAAACTTTTTTGGCATTTCATGAAGTTGATAATCAATCCACCTCTTCACTGTCTGAACTAATAATACAGAATATTGAAAAAAAAGGAATAACTATCGGTTGGTGCTGTGGTCAGGGCTAAGACGGCGTATCTATTATGAGTGGCATGTATAACGGCTTACAAAAAATAATTAAAGATATCGAGCCAAGTATGTCCATTGCTCAGCTCATAATTTAAATTTAGTTGTCAATGATGCTGTGAAAAAAAAATATCAGAAATGACAATATGTTTCGATATTGTTGAAAGAGTTTTTGTTTTTTTTTTTGACATAGTATAGTAAGATGACGTATATTGTCAGATTTGATTAAGGAGTCTAAAAGTCAAAATGGATAAGGGATCAAAAAACTTAATCCGACAAGATGGGCTGGTCGTTATTATGAGGTTTTTGCGCTTAAAGTTAGATTTGCTGAAGTTCAAAAAGCTCTAACAAAAGTTATACTTTGTAGCTCCAAGCCAGATGAGAAAAATGAAGCTGAAGCGATTAAAAAACAAATTGAAAATTACAACTTTATTTGTACTTTGGTTTTTCAATGTAAAATGTTACAAATAATAAATCTAACTTCGAAAACTCTCCAGTCAAAATCAGTTGATTTAGACAACGCATCTAACCTATTAAAAAACGGTTATGAAAAATTAAAAGAATACAGATGGAATTTTAAGATGGAAGAAGCATACATGGTTGGTAAAAGTTGGTCCATCTCTACAGAATTTGAAAACAAACGTCGTAGAGTTGTGAAAAGATATTTTGACGAACTATGTACTGATCAGCGTTTAACTTGTCCAAAAAGTTTATTTCGTGTAACTATTTTCTATCGAACGTTGGATATATTAATAAATCAAATTAATCGACGGTTTTCAAGTTTCCATGAATTAATGCTCAATTTTACATGTTTACAACCTTCATTTCTTACAATATCGACAGATCTAGAACTTTTAAACAAAGCTAATAAGTTAGTTAACAAATACAATAAAGATTTATCAAAAACATTCACAAGTGACATTTTAGCTGTAAGATCAACTCTTAAAAATGAAATAAGTTTACTTATTTCAACAAGAGATCTTGCGAAACTTTTAATGGTAACGCATCATTCGTTAACAGTAAGTTTCCCAGAATTATGTACTGCTCTTTTATTATTTTTGACAATTCCTGTTACATCTGCAAGTTGGGAATGGTCGTTTTCAAAGCTAAAAATGATTAAAGGATATTTAAGAAGTACAATGACGCAAGATCGACAAGTGGCCTGGCATTACTTTCAATCGAACAAGAAACAGCTCGAAAGGTTAACTTCGATGTTTTAATTGATAAGTTTGCTGAAGCAAAAGCAAGAAAGAAGCAATTTTCATAAAACTGACGGGACACATCTTTAAATGAAAATTAAATATTTTAAATATTTGATTATTACCTTACCTATTAGTTATTCATGTTATTTAAAAAAATGAGATACATATTATAATGTGTAATAAAAAATGACCAATTATTCATAATTGTATAATAAATATGTTTTTAATTATTTATTACCTATTATAGCAGGGGTGATTTAGATATAAATTGTGTGACTAAGTGCATGCTCTTCATATTACAATTTTATAAGACCAAGGTCCAAGGACCCGCTGGATTATTTTGCCACGGGGAATCAAAATTTTAGTTACGCCACTGCATAGCATGCGTACTATTATATTAAAGATAGTGATGTAGCTTGTGGTCAACCTAAGAAACAATTGTGTCTTAAATTAAATCGATATACACAAAATGCAAACTATAATAACATATATAAGTAAAAACCACATAATAATGTCAACAGATTTTCAAAAACTAATAAAACATAATTGTTTTATATAAATAATAGGGAATTATCCATTTTGTCATCAAGTCCTTTCAAATATACTTGTTTTTAGGGGGTTTGATATATTTTGTCAAGATTTGTAGGTAGTGTTATAGAACTTAAAAGACTTCATAGTCGGCTATTTCTTAAGGGGCAAAACTCAGGCAAATTCTAGTCACGTTACAAGGCGGACATAAAATTATACAACAGACCATATACCTATAAACTAATAACTACCTAATAACTTAGTTTATAGGTCTATGAAATAGACCGTTTGGTAGGTAATAATAAAATCAAACCATTTCAACGATTAAAATTGACTTAATAGTGTTGCCAGATTTTGATTTTGATTTTATTATTGGAAAGAAGAAAACTTTATTTGTAGCATTAGACTTTTTAAATAACTTTTAAAAACACCAAGAAAAATTATACATTTCAAAATACTAAAATATATTTTGTGATTGCTTAAATTTAATAATGATTTCTGAAATTTGAATTTGTAAAATTAGTCAAAATCTAATTATGATATGAGGTTTGAGACTTTTTCCTATAAGACAAATGTTGTACTAAAAACGCATAGGATCTGACCCCCTCATAATGTATGTCTGGATTTTATTCCGTACTAAACGATATTTTTGATGTGTAGCAACTTGCGTCATCTCAACAGTCAAATCCGTCAACAAAACTGTCTATAAATAGCAAAAACACGATAAAATCAATCATAATGAAAATTAAATAAAAATAAGCTCTAGAAAACTTCCGAACTAGAAGTATACAACTTACTGAGAAAACTTGTGTTCCTATATATCTTTTTCATTAGTATAGGTAATAGACAATAGTATTTAGTTTATTTCTATATAAAACTGTATAATATTAAAATAATGAAACACAAAAAAGGTATGAAAAACACCTGTTATAAATAGCCAAATAGGTATTAAATAATTTAAATTAATAGTACTCTACAAAATTGGCTATTTTCTTTTAGGTAGGTTCATGGAAACGTATTGTGATAATATTATGAATAATATTATCTTTGCTTTATACAATTGTATTATTTGTATTCACCGGTGATCGGTTATAGATTTGTGTTTATGTTATAATTTACAGAATACCTATAATATATATTTTTTATTGAATTAATTGCCACGATACTTCAAGTGTATGAGTATCTATGTAATTTATATAAACCAAGTGTGTTTAATATCATTAAATAATAATATTGTGTATTGTTTATTTTTATGATGTCAAACATAAAATCGATGAGCTAAATAATAATTAAGCAGTATACAAAATTAAATCAATTTTGATCGCACCGGTTAATAACGTAAATATTATATCTGTTTGCTTTTATGATTAATAATTAAGCCTGTTAAATTGTTTTACTGGTAGATGTATATAAAAAAATCTAGACAAAACAAACCCAGCGATGAAATGTCCATAAAATTAGTGGTTACAATTAAAACCAGTCAACGTGATTCAAATGGAAGTTCTTGGGTCGAAAATCAAGAAAATCTATACGAGTTTTATCTAGGAGACACTAATGTCACGCCTCAGAGACCAACTAATATTAAATATGAATAATATATAAGTTCTAATGAAAATTCGCTGGATCAACGAATTTTATCAAAAATATGGACCACTACTCATGTGGAACAAGAACAAGAAAATCATCTCAATACTTTTCGTCAACTTCACATTAAATCCCTTGACAATTTACTGAACAACATATTTAGGAAACGGCAATATCACAATGAAGAAGGCCTGGATGAAAAAAAAACACGATGTTGGTGCAAATCTTCTCTTTCCCAAAAATAATATTGGTGATGATCATATTGAAATTGAACTTACTGAGAGTCCGGCGTTTAACATTTTAAACGTACCGAGCAGTGTTACTGTAAAAGGGTAATGCTGTATAATCGAACCCTTATTGGTTATTGAATATTGATTATGCTTCTTTAATCTGAACGTCTTGTATAACTATTTTACGAGGTTTTAGACATTTATACTGAACTATAAATTATCTAGAAAGTCTTTAACTATTTCAAAAAAGTACAAGACCTACTTTCCTGTATTAATGTTTTAATTTAAAATGTAGAAAAAGTATCAATTATCAATCTTGATTACCATGATTATTAACTGATTGAATGAAGTGAAATATATTATTAATACAATAATTATGATACGTTTATCATTTTTAGGCACTTATTGGGCACCAACCAATAACTTATAAATTATTATATAACCTATATTTTGTATAATTGTAACTAATGTAAATTATTAGACATCTAAGTACTAGCCAATTCATTTAGGCAATTTATCCTATATGGTGATATGATTAAATAAAATAAAATAAAATAAATTGTTCCTTCATTTATCAATGGACGTTATTATTAATTACAAAAAAAAATCACTCCTAAAACGTCCAAAGCAATTTATTAACTATTTTTTAATCGAGTTCCGCTATTTCAGAGATGGAGATTGTGAAAGATCGCAAAAATCGAAAGAAGTTTATCTAAATAACTTATCAAAGCCACGCATCAAGATCGACAATATCTCGCAAACAGTAAATTCTCTCATATAACGTGGAATGTCAAACCTCGAACATCACCACGTGTATGGCCGGTACTCAGGTCCACAATTTCAACATAATAGACACTTTCAACAAGATGGACGTGAAGCAATACGTAATCCCGCCATCGACCATTGATGAAGAATTAACTGATGTGGAAATTCGACATTCCATACTCGCGGACAGACAACTGTTTGATGACGAAAATGATCCTGTGAATGGCGATGCAGCTGAGGACACCATCCCGATACGAAAATGTTTTTGGAACGGATATTGGCCCAAAACTCGTTGGACGTGAAACTATTTTGGTCAAACGATATAGAAATTATGAATCCCGAGAATGAATCGCACTTGGAATCGCTCTTGGACCAAAATGTTTTCGGTCTTACATACTGTTTTACACTGACGTTGCTTGGCGATGCAGACAAGGGCTTAGCCGTCATATGCATGCACTGGAACGAGACCGAGAACCACTTGTTGGCTATTGTCTACAGCAACCTGATGTACACCAATTACGCAGACAAGCAATACGCATCCGTAGCCGTGTGGAGTACGAAAAATCAACATACTCCAGAATGGTAAGAAATATTATGTGAAGCTCTTCGAGTTTACCTTTTACATCGTTAAAACAATATTGTTATACCCGGTAAAAAGTAGGCGATGAAGTGTGATGAATTACAAAACAATTTATTATTTTGACTTTTTCAACATTTTATCACACTATACCTACTCTAATTACGTCTTCATTTAACAAATGTACATGTCATAACTATTATTATTATATATACGTTCCACTTAAAAAAAAGATAAACGGGTTCAATAAAATGTCTGAAAAACAAGTTAAGGTACTTAGTGCTATACTGTCATGCCTCCCTCTTCTTACACTGAGCACCAATTATACCGGACAGTTTGGGATTTTCGTCATTGCTTAATGTGAACGCTCAATGTCTTTCGATCGATTTTATAGATTCTACGAGTTCAACACATCGGCTATTACGTGCTTAAAGTTCTCAATCAAAACAATGAATAATCTTGCCATTGGATTTGACTGCGGGAAAATATTAATAATCGATATCTCTAAAAAATCTCTCAACATTGTGTTTCAAACGTCCACTACACTATCGTTAGATACTACCAGCATTTCGGAGCTTTTTTGGACCATCAACACTGAAAACAAAATGCCCCATGAAATCAAATCAGAATGTCTAGTTAGTATAAAATGACTAATAGTTAGTATAAAATGTCTACACAATAGTATTAGGCACTAGGTTTAAATTTACATTTTCTTCACTTGCATAGATGGCGTGCAATACGAGTGGTTGTATTTCACGTTATTGTTTTTCTCACGGCAAGTTTCAGGAAAAATTAGTCATAAAACTAAATAATAGTTTAATAAAAGAAGAACTCCCAGAGAAGAATTTGAACAAAAGTAAAACGTATAAATCGGTTTTTCGTGCAACTAAATTTATCGAACTGAACCAAAATGCGGATTTGGTGGGCACTGCGGACGGTTTCGTCTACTCATTTTTATATGACGATTTAATGACTCGTTCAAAAAAAATTTCTCACTTTGGAATTATCAAATCGTTGGAAAAATCTCCTTTTTCTCAAGATGTATATTTGACAACTGGTTGCGACTGTAATATAAACATTTGGGTTAGTGATGTTTTTATTGAACCAGTAGTAACTTTAAGTGTTGGCAAACAAATCGAAAAGGCTATTTGGAACCGGAATGTTCGACAATTATATAGCATCTATTATTGGTAACGTACAAGATGTTATTAGCCAAGTACATATAATAAGAGTTATAATATACGGGGTGTTTTCGAACACGGACGCATTTTCGCGCCACCGTATTTTCAGCATATGTCCCCAAAGCTGCGCCTCGAATGCCGAAGCTCACGAGGTGGCTTACCCCCTCCTCGGCCGTCCAGCTCCGGGCCGTTCACCGCCGTAGGCTGTGCCGCCTCCAAGTCGTGTGTCTTTTCCAGGCGGTCGAACCCGACACATCGTTGCGTTCGTTCGCCGCGTTTCACTGGGTTTTGGCAACCAAACCATATGTACCTACAACCGATGCATTTCAGTGTTAAGTCGTTGCGTTGTTAAACCTCGTGGTTTGTGTCGCCGTTATATCATTGCGTGCCGCCGCTTATACCTTTGCGTGCCGCCGCTGGCTTGTTGCCGTTTATTGTGTGCCGCCGCTGGCTTGGTGCCGTTCATTGCGTGCCGCCGCTTACCTATATCTTTGCGTGCCGCCGCTGGCTTGTTGCCGTTTATTGCGTGCCGCCACTGGCTTGTTGCCGTTTATTGCGTGCCGCCACTGGCTTGTTGCCGTTTTCGCGACACCCCGCGTTCGTGATCGAACCGCGTGCTACTCGCGCAAAAGTACGAGCTGTCGCACCGTCCATCGATTAACTGAGAAGAGCTGTCGCAGTTCCAGCATAGGACCAAGGAGTTTCCTTCCCTGGCGTGTGGTAATCCTCGCCGTGCCCAGCATCGTTACTGCATTGTAGTCTTGGTTTATATACATATTCTATTTTTTTTTTTTTTTTTTTTTTTTTCATTGATCATTAAGCCCGGCAACTATGGCCATTAGCTGTTTTTGTTTGTTTTTGTTTGTTTTGTTTAGTTTGTAGGGGAGGGAACTGTTGGTTTGTAAACACGTGTGTTTGTGGTGGCAGAATTTTTATTGGGGCACCCGTAGGTTTCTGCCATGCCCCGGAGTGGGGGGATGGCGGCACTTGTTTTCCGGACACCGTGACTTGCCCGGAAAAAAATGCCGCCCGGTGGTCGAGAATCGAACCCGCGACTGCCAGCGCCACGGCCGACGCGTTAGACCGCTCGGCCACCTCGTCCCCCACATATTCTATTATAGTCTATTGTTTTGCGGCATAATTTCCAATCACTGTTATTATTATATTATTAAGCGCCTAGCCCATTTGTACTCGCATTTGGAGTTTATCTATTATTTATTATTATTTATACTTGGGTAACCTTTTCCCGTCTCAACACACCGCAAGTCGTTGCCGCAAACCGCGATAGAAAAGTAGGTGCGGGGCGGCGAACAAACAGGGTAATTCAAAATGTATGTTACAATAATAGGTATAGTAATAGTATATTATTGTAACACAAATTTTGAATCACTCCGTATATTTTAACTCTTATTCTATGTATTTGGCTAATAACATCTAGTACGTTACCAATAATAGATGCTACAATTGTCGAACATGTGTCCTGCTCCAAATAGCTTTTACGATTTGTTTGCCAACACTTAAAGTTACTACTGGTTCAAGAAAAACATCACTGACCCAAATGTTTATATTACAGTCGCAACCAGTTGTCAAATATACATCTTGAGAAAAAGGAGGTATAGGTGATAATAGGTATAGTAATAGTATATTATTGTAACATAAATTTTGAATCACCCTGTGTATAATAACAACATGTATTTGATATAATATACTGAATGATTACCCTTTTTCATAAAATGATAAATTGTATGTAATATAAAAATAGAAGTTTGTATAGAGATCATGTTTTCAAATTCTTGTCATTTTATAGTACTTAAAGAGTGACCTGTGACGATACAAACTTTTATTTATTAAAAAGAAAACCTCCGCTTTTTTACTGTAAATTATTTAGTGGACAATTTTTTTTTTGAAAATGTTGGTGTTCCTAATTAAAAATTTGAATGATTAATTTATCAGAAAATTAAAATGTTTACAAAGGATAATAGTTGATTAAATAATGTATCTTTAGTAGAAAAGAATGGTTGTCCTTTAAAAACAGCAATTTCTATCTCCAAAGGTAACTCCTCAAATCTCGAGAATTTGAAAATATGGTCTTTAACTTTTAAGAATACTTGAAAATTCCAAAAACAAATTTTATATAATTGTATTATTGAAGAAGAAGAAAGGCGGTGAGCATGCTTGGAATAATTTTATATAACTTACATATAATATGTGTAACCGTAAATTAGGTGATTCTTTTAAAGTACTCATTTTATCAATAAGTGTTAATGTTTTTGGAAATATTTTTTTACATAATTCATAGTAACTATAAAAAAACTTTTTCTATTTTTGTTGTTATGATTTTGATGTGTTTTACTTTTTTGAATGACCCCATATAATTTAAATTGCATATTCTGAAGCAGATTATTTTTTTGTGAATTCAAATGCATGAAAATTAATTAGTTATAACTTATAAGTAAATCTTAAATTTAAATTAACTAACTAACACCCAAATGTGTATAAAGTGTCCCATAAAAATATATTGTAATATTTTAATATAATTAAAAAGTTAAGACATGGACTGGAAAAACAACAATTACTTTTTACTTACCGTTTCAATTGGATTACTTTCAAGCTTAATAACCCTAATCTAACAGTAAATGACAACTTAATAAATAACTTAAAAAATTAATATACTAAAAATACATTTTTTTAATGTTGTTTTGTAATATCTTCAAATTTAGTTAAAAAATAATTTCAAAAACGGTAATACTCTTCAATAAAATGTGTGTTTACTTATAAAAGAATCACCTAGTAATTTGTATACAAACCTTCACAACCATGACTTCGTAATTTTGTACAATGGACAACAATACGTCAATGTCTACTGCGGCAATTAAGTTAACGATCTTGATGAAATAAATATAATATTATACTGATAAACAGCAAAAAAAAAAAAATTCAAAATCTTGATTAGGCTTCAAACAAGGTTAACAAGGTATAAAATCTCGACTAATGAGCCTTTTTCTTATTATCTTTAGCGGGTATATTAACCATTTACATAAATAATGTAATGTACCTAATACTGCAGGGTATGCCAAACAATTTTATTATTATTTATAACACATATTTTAAAGTATTTAATGTTTATTTATTTCTAAATATTGTTCTAATTTCTAAGCTTAAGCTACTGTACTATTGAGCTTCGCCCTGTTTCATTAATTCAAATAAATCGTTATCATCATTATATTATTGTAATATTATGTCCACCTTGGTTTCGAACAAATTTATCCTACGGTTTGAAATATTAGTTAAGATAAATTATTAACTACCATTATAATATGTGACTATACTGAAAGACCGAAACGAATTTAAATTAATCAAATTATTATTCAGGACAGGGATAGGAGAATTTTTATTTAGGACATTTTTTCTCCGTGATTATAATTTGAATTCAGTCCGGTTCTTCCGTATAGTCACGAAATATATTACATTTATGAAACATTTGATCTCATTCGCTTTTATAGTCGTTAACGTATAATAATAATTTTTTTGTAGTAATTATTTAGCAATGTGTTTGGTTTTTCAGACAACTGTATACAAATTTGGGACTTAAGTGTGACGAAATATGAACCGATATTTATACAAAAAATGCCAAACCCCGATCAAAAGTGTACCGGCTTAGAATTTACAGAGGACGGTAAGCACTTGTGCGTGTCCGATATTAGCGGAAAAATTGTAGTGTATGTTTTGTCGAACATTTCGTCACACGATAAAGACGATGAACACTATAATTTAGTGTATGCCATCGTAAAAATCATATACGGTACAAAATATTTTCCCAGCGTGTTGATCAAAGAACGAAAAGAGTTCGCTGAAGTGTTCAGTAAACTGGATTACGAGAAATATGGACGTAAATATTCCTAACTAATTTCACTTTTTTACACAATTATTTCTGTAATATTATCTAGAACTGCCATATTTACATATTGTATACATGGATATTATGCGATATTGTATTTATATTTTGGCAACACAATAATATTTTGGATATTAAAAATGTTATAAGACAAATAATAATATGTGTTCAAACGTAAAGTTTATATTGTTGTAGTTACTTATCAAAGTGTAATTTTTTTCAAAACCTTAGAATAGTACAGAAATGATAATATTTTAAACTTTCTACAAACGATTGGGTACATCGAAAAGTTTGTGGGTTATCTTAATTTCAATAATTTGTCTTTAAAGATTTTTTAAACTCATTTGTAAAGAAAACTAACTTAATCGCTGCATTTCAAAACTAAGGCTATAAAAATGGGTGACATTTGGGTAACCCAAAATGTTCTGCTTAATCGTTTGCAAAGAGTTTCAAAAACACCAAATAAATTACAAACGAGTGTGTTGAAAAAATTGGGTTTCCAAAATTTCACACAATTCTCTAGCCACACATTTTTAAAATAAGCATAGGTGAAACTCTATTTCTGATTTTATTTACAAATGAAAAGTATGTTTTTATAAGCCTTTACAAACGAGTTACAAGCGTAATGTAAAATAATTATGCACACTATTTGATTTGATCAAGGAGGCTGAGGAAATGTACGTATGTTTCATATTTTAATTATCTAGTCTATCTGGTCACAAAAATCATAAATCAGACCCAGTTATATATATAGTTACGAGTATGATTGTTGTACCACTGGTAACGCAGACCACAGTCACTGCCATTCAAATGTATTATCCCATATAGCAATATAGGTATAACGTACCTATATTATTATTATATTTACCTATATATATATATGTATATTAATACGCAAGCACATTTTTGTCGTACCAATAACTCTACCTATACGTGTCGGGGGGAAATAGATAGATCATTGAAAAGATAGTATAGATTAATTTTCAGAATAAAAAAAATGTACACTTAATATAATAATGACGTTAAAGCAGGTAAAAATTGTAAAATATGAAAATAGGAGTACACCAGTAGTGCCATCTGTCCAGTAAAATACAATTTAAAACATTTTTACCAGGCGAAATTAGCTGATAGTATTACTGAATATAAAAATAAGTAACCTAACCAATTTATATGGTAGTAAAAATAAAATAAAAGTTAATTATTGTCTTTTATTCGAATAAACATTAAAAGGCAATGTCCGTACGTTTGTTACTATGTAGAAGTTAGCTTATGGAGTATGGACTCAAAACCTTAAATACGAAATACCTATTTTTCATATATAAGACATTTATATGTATGAACATACGGATAAAAGGAGAAGAAGCACAATCGCCAATACCGAACCTTGTGTGCTATATCAAATGTAATATTTTAGAGCGTGTTGTTTTTACAATTAAAACGGTTTTTATGGTCAATTCTTGACCAATGGACAATGTTAATATTACCTATTATGTCAAATCATAGATTATTCTTATGTTTTATACCACGTTATCGTAACCACAATGTAAATAATATAATACATATTATTAGTGATGTGAAATTGTCTATATTATGAAGTATCGTATCGTATACATGATATTCAAGTGCTGTATAGAAATATTTTGTATAATGGTGTAAAATGTGTGAAGTACATTTTTTACTTTCTTGATGTTTAATCAAGTAAATACCTTCTACCTACCTGTAAAGTGTAAACAATTGGTTTATCTAAGTAACTCTTGTGTTTAAGGTAGAGTCGTAGAGAGTTATTTTTTTATAATCTAAAAACTAAATTAATTTACAAGAAATAAAGACTAAAGACAACAATTTTTCATAGTTTTTATATTTCAGTTAAATAAAAATTGCATGAAGTTTTATTTCTATTTCTATTATTTTTTACTCTAAGATGTTTCTTAAAATTATTATTTAGACAATTGAAATATTTAGGTCTCAAATAATCAACACATTTCTGGACTATATAGAGGTACCCTTTTTTTGTATAGTTTACATTTTAGAACATATTATCTTAATGTGTCTCATATACTTTTATATGAATATAATTGAGACTATTGAGAGTCATTTTTAATATGAATGATAGAGAATATTTTTCATATAAAAAAATAATCTGAAGTACACGGAATTCTTTACAATTATCTTTGGTAGATCCAACCCGTTCTGTTTTATTAAGGCTGCAGATACGAATGGCACTATTTTCCATTTTTTAATGAATTTAATGGTTTTAGTGGGTTTTCAGAATTCAGAGGCATCACCCTATATAATTATACCATATTATAGAATAAACTGATAAAGTGATGTACATACAATTTTTATAATATCTGAGTTAAGAATATTGTTCAAACTATATAGTTCATATTATATAATAGTTCGTAGGTGCATATTGATATTTCATACATAGCAATTCCATCAAATATTACAATCTAACACCAAACTTAAATATCTAACTTTTGGTTACTCTATTACTTTTAAATTTATTTAATGTAAGATTTATTACAATCATTACAGATTGTTATTTCTGATTTGGAAACTGTGTACAATTATATATTATAGAAATAGCAGTGAATGCGGTTTTTCATAATTGATTGCTATCTTTTCAAAATTAAGTTTTCAAATGATTTTATTCAACTCAGAACCTGCTTTACTATACACCATTACTTTTTTATTACAATATAAGTTTATATTATTCATTTATTCCCAAAAAGCCATTAAACTATTTTTTATAAGACGTAATAAGAAATAAGATATCTCATATGAAAACCAATGCAGCACAGGCAATTTTCATGTACAAGATATTATAAATGTTAATTCATATAAAACTATAAAAAAAAATGCAATTTTATATTAATATATTATGTAGGGTGTAGTAATAACTGGAGAGGATTTGTTTATTTCACACGGAAATGAGATATATTTCATATGCCATATCTTCAAAACACTGTGCATGCCTAGTACAGACAATTGGCTAGTATTTATTTTTATTATACAATACTCGTCAGCCTCGAATCACTGTAATATGAATAATATGCTGCCAGGAAAAAACCTTTACCGAGTTGATATAGTTGACTGCCATGAACCGTCTTTCATACATTGCCACATGGTATGACCAGTTTCGTTCAATTATTATAAATCTTTTTTCATTTTTGATTCATTTAAATAAATTTAATATAATAATTACATATTATTTGTTTGTATAAGCCTACATAAAATACCCATAGACTGTATTATTTATATTGAAATGTCTGTTTTCTTCTAGGTTAATCTTCGAAACTGTTAAACCGATTTTATCATGTTTTTCTTAGGCATGTAGAGGGTTTTTCAAGGATAAAAGTCATCAAGGCTATTTTTTAATTTTTATCAGGTGGCTACAACTATAGTTGGTAAATATTTCTTCCGAATTGCGGCCTGAGATTTTCCTAAGTACTTAAATGTTTTCGTGGGGGCTATACATGACAATACAAAATATCAAATATCAAATTATATCTTATATTATATTATTTATATGTCGTATTTATATTTGTAGATAAACGTTCTAAGGCTCTAGCATTCACATACATTTTATCCTATAATTGCATACGGATGATTTAGATATCGCTTTTACAGTTTTACTTATCGAGTATATATTTTATATATATATACCTATAGTTGACAATTTGTACTGTTTTTTTTCAACGGGTACTTAAAATACTTAGTTACCTCTAAAATTCTTTTCATTTCCACTTTCCACAAATATATAATATAATAATATACAACAGTAATAGTTTACGTGAGTATAATGAGTTGTCTTGTCTGCAATTAAGAAATAACTTTAAGTGCTAGAGCGTAGATCAAAACAAAACGTTTTTAATTATTCGGTATTAAAATTAATCAAAATACTTTGGCCAGTATTGTAGTAGATTTTAACTTTTATGAACAAAAACAGTGTACATAATAAGTATAAACGAGTCTGTACGCAGTTTTTATTATTTTAATTCAATAATTGTTGTTATTTTAATGTAGTAATATGCTCAAGTCGCGCCATGACGTACTTACTCAAACGTTGTTCACGGTTACCACTTACCGGTGCGTGCGTATTTATACGTACCATGCACAAGTGTAGACAATAGTAAACTAGTAGTACGGGTAAAAAACAATTTCATTTCCAAACCAGTTTTCATTTCACTCAGCAACGATTGACCGACCAGCAGATTTTTAGAAGCTTGGCGCAGTGCATTTTCGTCCGTACGTCCGTGCAAATATAGAATATTTTTACAGACCTACAACACGCTATACTACATCATCATGGCTACATTACAAGAGGTAAATAATAATTATAACGATAAATAGTATGACAATAAAAATATTAGACAAATAATAAAAATAATAGACATTTTAATATTTTATTAATTTTGTTGTCTACAGTATAATTTTAAAACAAAGTTAATATTTTATAATATGTTATAAAGAAGATTTTTTTTTTTATATAATATAAACGTTTTTCCTATTCACCGAAAATTAAATTATTTTAAAGCAACCAATAGTATTAAGTATATTGTGTACGCACCGTAAACGAGAAAAGGCTCAACTTTCATTAGGATATTTTTGACTATACTGTGGTGCAATCAAGCAATTTTTCACTAATTAAAGGAATTTTTCGCAAAATTCTAATTTATTAACTATGTCTCAATGATAAAAGTCTTTAAAATATTTATGTCTCGAGTTTTTGTTTGAGTACACTGCAGCTGCTGTACCTATAAATAACACCATTATAACGTATAGTACTATTGAAATAAATCATTCTTCTCTTCGGTGATTCGCAAAAATAAAAATGTGCTTGTTCATTCTCAGTTTTCAAATTTGTAATTAAAAAAATGAGTTTCTCTTTTTTTAATGACGTTTTAATAACTATAATAACGATTTCGAATTATAATTAT
Source organism: Macrosiphum euphorbiae (assembly GCA_949089665.1). Taxonomy (NCBI): domain Eukaryota; kingdom Metazoa; phylum Arthropoda; class Insecta; order Hemiptera; family Aphididae; genus Macrosiphum; species Macrosiphum euphorbiae. The sequence continues at coordinate 79,429,225 of CARXXK010000001.1, forward strand.
ACAAAACGTTTAAACAATACGCCATGGTGTCAATAATTTTAAATCAAACTTATGTAAAGTATGCAATTCTTATTAATCGGTTTTATACAATTTGAATGCATTTAAATGTGTGGTATAATAACATTACATTTATACACACATTTAAGTGATAACAATCATGTGAACATTTAGATATTAAATTGTACATAAGTGTATAGCACTCATTACTGTGGGCTTCAAGCTAACTAAATTCTATCGATTTCTACGAGATAACATTTTATTTTACGATCCGTGATTATCTATATTTCATAATAATATATGCTATTTTAATCAAAGAAGACTTTAATTATACGCCGTATTTTATTTTTGCAGCAAACAGTTTTCAACATTTTATAACCACTGAAACTTTTAAATTAAAACAAAGGTCTATAACCTACGCGTTAAATTATACATAATGAATTTCAATTATATAGTCTCGCATAAAACATTTTTTTTTTTTACTCCGATCAATGTCAGTTACAGTTTTACCTGACCGAATAATGCATAGTAACAATTTATTATAATACAATATTGATTATCGTAAGTTTATAATTGATAAAATCTAACTTGAGTTTGTGGGCAGTGTAAAGAGTTGCCTATTTAATTTTAATCTTTTTAATGACTCGTTTCGTGAAAGTCCTACCACGTTATATTCATATTTATTCGATACCTATATATTAAAATAACATAATTTTTACATAGGTATTAGGTTATTTAGGTATTAGATACGTTTCATCATTAGGTTCCTTACTGAGTTTTATCATTATTATTATTTTCTCCTTGTGAAAATCTAGGAAACACTCGATCATAATATGCACTTGCGAACTATACAGACCGTAGAGTTAAAAAATATAATAATAAGTGCAATAATTATCGAGAGCCAGACAACTAATTACTTTAGGTACGTTTTTAAAATCCAGCAGACCGTTGACGTGTAAGCATTATGCATGCACCTAATGTCCCAATAATACATAGTTTATTTGCGGAATAAGACCGCGCGGAACGTTACATAAAATAATTTAAATGGTAGGTATAATATGCGAATCGACGTGCAAAATGTATTACAATGATTTCGAAACGATCAAAGACTGTTTTGCGCAGACGTCAAGTATATTGTTATATGTAGTAGGTATGTGATATTATTACAACCTTATAACCACTGCCTGCACTGTATATTATTATAAACAGGTACGCGCCGTATCATAATATAACTTCAAATGTCGTTATTGGTAAAGGTCTTTACCGACTATATAGCTATCACAAAAGTTAAAAATCTGTCACGAAAACTATCTACTTTTCCACTTCGGCGTGCCCATATATTATAACGTACCTACTTACGGACATGGTATATTGATGTATGTATATTATAATAATATTGTAATAATATACAACAACAATCGTGTACGATCGCTTCGTGAACTCGTATATTATATCTCCAAGTGAACTACGTCCTGCGCATTACACAGAGCCCCCAGAGGTCAACAACTCTGGGAAATAAAAACAATTATTTTCGATGAACCTATATGATGTGTGTGTATACACTGTATAAATGTATAATATGTGTAACGAAGAACATATAGGTATATACACCTTAGTGTATATACCTATGTTATAAAATATTATATTGTACAGTGTACCTACCTGTTGTAAGCATAGCCTTTAGCGAGAGATTTCTTCCGCTTCCTGGTGCAATTGTATATATTATTATACAAAACGTACATGCTGTATATTATGCTATTGATCATCACGTAATATAACTCGCGTACGTTGTACATATTTTACGTTTAAAATAACAATAATAATATTATTATGTGTTCGTGCGTTTGAGGTAAGAAAAAAAACGCGTTCGGGCAATAATAATATTATTATCGTTGGCTGGACGGTGTATACCTATATATATATATATATATATGGGTGTATAATATTATTACTGTTCCGTTATATTTTGGTGTAACGTATTTGTGTGTGTGTGTGTGTGTGTGTGTGTGTGTGTGTGTGTGTGTGTGTGTGTGTGTGTGTGTGTGTGTATCTGGACATATCGTTATGATTGTTATTATTTTTTTGTGTTTTTTACAGCGTTTCGAAGCAGCCGCCGAAGAAGTGAAAACGCTCACTAAGAGACCGACCGACGTCGAACTATTGGAACTGTACGCCCTCTTCAAGCAAGCCACGGTCGGAGACAACGACACCAGTTAGTATATTATAATATTAATAATAAACTATAATATTATACCTATCATATAGTATTACTATACTATAAGTGTTCGGTGTGACGTTGTATTTGTGTATTATTATTTAATTGTATTATTGTATATGCACGCCCGGACGTGAAAAATAAATTACGGTGAAGTAGAGTAGAACATATTTATAGTATTACAATACTATAATGCGTAATGCAAGTACACGGTGCATAATTAATGAAACATAAATTTCAATTTTAAATGCATGACATTTGCTATCGAGTGGCACAATATGGATTATTAAATATATTTCAGTATTGGAGAAACGAAAAAAAATATATAAATAATAATGAACTGTGTTGTGTGAGTTGTGTTGCTTATATATAGAGAATTTAAATGTTTGTATTATGTGTCTTTGTTTAAAATAATACTGTCGTTATAGACTATGCCACTATGTAAAGTACAATTATTATCGATTGAGACCGTCAAGAAGTTTGAAAATAAAATAATAACGTCAACATACGTCCTGCCTAATACTCGGCTTATAAATATTCAAAGTATTCTTAAGAAGTTCCTAATCATAAATTATAAATTATGATCAATTATTGTGATTTTTGTTGACCACTTAGCAACTTTGTGTCAATACTCGACACATTTCATAATATAATTTCTGAGTCATTCGACTTATTCGGTTATTTATGCAATACCTACCTATACCTACATATAATACTGGTTCCATAAAATCCTGCCACCCATTCGATTTAAAATACGATTTTAGATTGTAGATTGTACGATTCAAAATATTTTACCGGAATATAAAAAATTATTTAAAACAAATTTAAAGGCGATTAAAAAAATAGTTAATAGACCAGGAAGCTTTTATTAGAGCTGTAAATAAACTGATAAACCGATAAGTGAGTGATCAGAGATGTGTGGGGAAAAATATTAGGTAATATAGGTAATGTCATAGGGAACGGGGATTACTTATAAACTCAAGAATTGGATATTAAAATCAAAACAATACTTTAAAAAATTTGTGGCATAAAGAAACAGACTTACACAATATTTCATCCGAATTATTATAATATATTACAATAAATAATATTATACTATTGGTGCTAAACAAAAACATGAGTTTGATCAAGTGTATAATATCAACAGTGGAAAACGTATACTTTTCGTTACATACGTTTTCTGGCAATTTTTTTATCGATTTTATAGTACTTCTTGTACTAATACAGCAAACCACCAAATTTAAAATTAAATCTATGGTGACCGCTACGATAGCGAACAAAATTATTCATTACTTATGAGTATTCACTCGTTTAGGTTTTGTATGAGTTTTGACATTTCACGAAACTCGTACATTCGTACAAACAAAAAAATAGCTCGTGTTAGTTGGGTGTAGTATTGTAACTCTAAGGGTGCATATTTTTCTGACGATTCGTAAACTATTGAGATTAAAATATTCTAGAGTTATTCATGAACTGACACATCTTCAAACTTAAAAATAATAAACTCTACTCTACTAAAATATAGACCTATATAAAATAATCAAAATATGTCATACTTTAAAAAATTGTGTGATTTACTTGTTTATATACTTACGGTATTTAGGTTACATCATACCCACCTACGACCTAATTATCTATAGAAATTTACTAACCCTGGCATGACAGTATAATAGTATAATATAATACATTTTTATTAATATTATAGGCAAACCTGGTATGTTTGATTTGAAAGCCAAAAAAAAGTGGGAGTTTTGGACCAACTTAAAAGGAACTTCTAAAGAAGACTGCCAAGAAAAATATATTGCAAAAATTGGAGAATTCATTGTCAAATACAGAGATTGATTCCTAAAAATATACTAAGATGTTTATAAATTTATAATGTACCTTTTATTGTACTTATTTTTTTTTGTTTTGTTTGTTCACTCGTATTCAAAATTCAATATAATTTAAATAAATAAAATGTTTTTTTTCTATTTTTTCATTTATAATATGTAATAAAATCAACAATCAATATTAAAAACGAATGATGAACAAATTTAACTTTTATGGGGATGGGTCTGTTTTCCTCTTTAAACCCTATATCTGTCTTTCACAAAAAAAAGGTAAGAAATGATTGCATTTATTACATTTTAAAGGGTCATTTCTATTTATGTACTTATTCTATATTTTTTTGTTTTATATTAATTGTTATTTTTTTTTTATTGAACAAAAACATCGGCTACTAGGCCACTAGTTATTGAATTACATTTTTTTTTTTTTTTTTTATGGTTTACAATTTGGTTAAGGCATACATTTTTATTTAACTATTTATTAAGTATTAAAAAAAATATTAACTGCAATTATTGAGCCTTATTTTGTGTGTGTAGTTATTATATAATTTATAAAAAAAATAACCAATAATAATTCATTATGTATAATTTTTAAATTTTTTTAATTAATTTTGAAAAGCATCAATTACAAGGTTATTAGCCTGTCTTACATTTTTTTTACATTGGTGAAATAGATTGAGTTTTCATTACATTACATTAAATTACATAAACTATGTATATTATATTGTAGTTATTAGGTATAATAGTGTATAACAATGAAAATTAATATTTTAGTATTTATTGCATTCAGTCAACTTACAATTAAACTTAAACTTAAGAAACTAAACTTAAAAAAAAAACCTCATTTGTAAATATTCCACTGTAAATATTTGTAACGGGTGTTTTAAATTTTAATTAAATTAAAAACCAAAAGACTATCTACTAGTATAACAAGGTATGTTAAACTAATTTTTACCAAAAACATCGCATAACTATATTATTTAATAATATTATTATATTATTATAATATCTTGTGTAGCCGAGATAGGTATTATACATAGTAAAATATAAGCAAATACCATGAAGAATAAAGATATTTTTATTCTTCATAGTAAATACCTATGTACCTACTATAGAACAGTGTGAATAGGTTTGTGATATTATTGGTGGATAGCTTAAACTAAGCGAATAAATATTTTAAAAATGTCACTGTATAGTGTATATAAAATATAACGATAGGTATAATAATTAAAAGTGTAATATATTAATATATCAAGTTTCTACTGTTAATATGTTTAGAATTACAACTAAATAACTAAGGAAATAACGAACTCATAATAATTGTTAGTGAAAAAATCGTTATTTTCCGATTGAATATCCAATTTCGTCGAAATTTCAATTTCAAACACTTATATCTATCATTTATAAACCAAAAATTTTGATTATATGTTTTCAATGTTTTCACTGATGTAAAAACAACTTATGAGGAACCTCATAATAAACTGTCGGGATTTATGTATTAGAAACAATGAATTATTATCAAGATAAACGAAAAGAAATAAAAAAATGTTATAGAAATACACATTTCAAAACATTGAATTAAGTCAAATAATTTAAATAAATTTAAATATTTTAAGAAAAATTGATTTCTTTATTAGACTGTTATATTATTATTTGTAGAGCATAAATTTAACAATTATAAACTGTTTATTAATAAAAAATTTAAAGAAAACATTTAATATTTTAGTGTAATACTAACTGAATATTTTTAATTTTTTCGATGCATACCGAGTGTCTATTTGATGATTTTTTAGTGCATAAAAGTACTAGATCTATGTAAAGATATATATTTTATTGTTATCAGTGTTTTAAAAATCATTGTTTAAAACTATATTGTGTAAGCATAATATTAATAATTGAGCACTTAAAAAACATTGAAATAAGCGAAAAAAAAGCGATCTCAAAAATGGTTACCTGTACAGACTCATGTTCCATAAATAGAAAAACAAATAAACCATCAAAAGCTTCCACGGTTTTGCTATAATTATATTTTAAAATACTAGGTGTTTTTGTGCTAGTGATTTTATCTCTCTTTGATTTTATTTTCCCGAGACTGTACAAAATTAAACACCAATTAGTTTTTGTCAATGGATCAATGTGAATACAGCCTGCGTCGTTTTAAAGTAGAATACGTACAGCAAAATAAAGGGCAGAAATAACTAGTAAAATAGGTACATAGAAAAAACCACCGAAATAAGAAAAATTAGCACTTACAGATTTCACATTTTAAATCGTAGTAAAATGACATATTATGACTTTATTATTACACTTTGAAAGAGTCTATACTATGGAGCCAAAACAATTAGCAAATGCTTCCAAACCGTAATATGCATATTGATACTATATAACAGGGGCGTCATTTGGGGGTGGGCAGGGTGTGCAACGGCACCACTAACATAATAGAATAAATGATTAACAATCCATTAATGCTCCTATATGACGATATGATTACTATTAAAAATTTATAAAATATTCTTGGCCCAGTGGCTCTGAAGTCCAAAATTTTAACTATGACATTAGACACCTCCACATAAAATTTTGACACCCACCTATTTATTATAATTACCTTACCATACACCAAGTAAATATATATTTTGGCACCACTGATTCATGCATACAATTTAAATTAATTTTTTTTATCAGCTTTATCAGCTTTATTATAAAATGTATCCTTATTTGATAACTGTGTGAAGCGAGTCTTATTCGGTGGTTTTATTATGTAAGACAGTTCGTATCAGCTATAGTGGAGTGAGCATAGCATAGCTGATAATATATTAGGACCTGTAGAAAAATAACTAATAATGTGTTATTTTGTATGAATATTGAATAGTGTTTAATTTTTTAATTACATTTATTAAAAATAATTCCTTAAGCCGTATTTGCTTTTAATTCTCCAAATAGTAGTAAAATGGCTTCTGTTGGCGGCTAGTTGCTTATACATGTCTTAGTTGCTTTTAAGGCTTTTAACTGCTAGATATTTGAGAATAACAATATAAATTAGATGATATGAGTAATTTTTTATTATTATTATAAAAGGGATGGAGATAATATTAACATACTTAAATACTTTAAACGGTATGGTTATTGTTCAGATATTAATGTTAAAATTGGCCTGCCTAAAATCTTGCACACCCGGAAAAAAACTGAAATGACGCCCCTGCTATATTATATAATATTATAAGGTGACTAATATAGATACACAAACTATAGTCGATAAATCATTGCGTTAAGTATATTCTTGTCAAAGACCTCGGAGAACCACCATCAAAGCTTATAAAATATTACCTTTCGAGGGATCAGATTAAAAAAAAAATAAATTCTGTTTCTATATTATATTCTAAGTAGTAGGTACTATACGATATTTTTCCCCAATAAGGTAAATTGAATAGTTATTATATGTTTTTGGGTATATAGTACAATGGTAAAACATCTATATAGTAGCATGATACATTTAATTAGTAACTTAATCGAACCGATGACTGCGTGAGTCGAAGTCAACTGCATGCGACCGCACTGCACCACTCAGGCTCCGATTTTACTTTAAAGCTGATTTTTTTTTTCATAATTTTTCTCTGTATATATCCAGCTGCTAAATAATTTGTTTTACGAAAAATGTTTTCTGAACACCCATCCTAAAATCATCAGGGCCCCATAGATTCTAATTATATACATATTCTGTACATATTGAAATAAACATTTATTTGCCACAGTTAATTATTTCGTCGTACCTACGCTTATAATTGCGTATAATATTTGTCAAAAATTAATTTCTCGTATTATATTACTATTATAATATATTCTTATATTATATTTATCGAAGAAAATGTCGAACCGCGATAGCTCTGGAAAATCGTCCGAAGTGGAAATCGGCGCCAAATCGACCGGAAACGCTGTCACTTCTGAGGGATGCGATGGGTTCGTCGGCCAGGCGTCAACACAGCACGGTTCTACGGAGGGACAGGCGACGTTTTCGGGAGTGGCAACCGCGGATTTCGGATGGAGATTGCAGTCTGAATTTGAGACGCAGGAGCCGGCGACGATCGCTGACTCACCGCAGCGGCCTGCCGACTCGGGACAACAGAGTGTTTCGATCGTCTTGGAAATCTGCGCGGGTTCGAAGTTTAGAATGTACATTTCGATCCTGAATCGGGAAATATCGACGCCCCTTGACGAGCTTCAAGTCACGACGGATGCGACGGAGTCATCTCCTCAGTGGATCGTGTCTCCGCTGCCATTAGTCCGGGGGTTGGCGGATACCTTTTTGTCGACACGGCGTCCGTGTTCGTTTCGGCTGTGCGCCACGGTCTGCCTAGACATGGAAAATGCCTTCAATACGGCTTTATGGGCCAGGATAAAGGACGCATTGGTGTCGAAAAGAGTACTACATATACAGAGTACCAAAACTCTATTCGACACCAAGGCGTCCTCTATCCTGGCCCAAACGGACTAAATCAAAATGTACATCCTGAACTTTAAACCCGCGCTGATTTCCAAGACGATCGAAACACTGTTGTCCCGAGTCGGCAGGCCGCTGCGGTGAGTCAGCGATCGTCGCCGGCTCCTACGTCTCAAATTCAGACTGCAATCCCCTTCCAATATCCGCGGACCGCGGTTGCCACTCCCGAAAACCTTGATAACCCCTTGATAGCAATTAGAACTCCGCCACCTCAGATAGAAGTGCTGTTATTATGGTTTCTATCAAGTCTTATTACTTGAAAGCCAGCGAAACCAAGTTCACTGTCACTTATGTCAGGAGTCAACCAGGTTTCTGTGAGGATAATTATATCATAAAAGTAAAACATAGGGAAAGAACATCTGAGGCTGACTAATTTTGTTCTAAGACCACGAACATTTTGATAGAATATTTTAAGGTTGCAATTTAGGGTATTATCACAAATGTTATTGTTACAAATATTAGAAAAATGAATAGGTTTACAAAATGAAGCTTTAAAATTAGTGAAGACATGCAAGAAAGAATCTAAAGTTTGTTCAGCAGTGTAGCAGCGTGAGCAGTTTGAAGAACGAAGTTTAGTGTTATACATACAATTGCATAGTTGATCAGTTAAGTAGGAGTAATAGCATGAGTTATTTTTTCCCGTTTTGTTTAGGCCAAGGAGTGCTTGCCTAGGTAGCGACAAGTCGAGTACGGTTAGTTTTTTGATTGGGTAAGAGCAGAGTTTGATGCTTGATGGAGTCTGTCCTAGGATGATCTACGGACCGGTATAATGTAGGGGAATCCATCTCTGTATTTGATTACCAAGTCAGATTCACCGTTCTTTTTGCGATTTTCCAAATCAGCTTATACAAGACGAATGCTTCACGCTCACTCGGAGTGCGATCGCGAGTAACTGAGATGGGACGGCGCATATTGTCAGTATGAGTAGCTCTAATATTTGTATTATAGTCAAAGACAAGTTTTATAATTATATAATTTAATACCATCCTACAGTGACCCACCTGTAACCTACTGTACAGCAGAGCGATATAAACTTAGCCCCTTTTTTTACGATGAGTTTGTGAAGTATGGTTTTTTAACCTAAGACGCAAGTATTTTTGGAAAAATGTTTAGCTATAGCTGAAATATTTTATAATACTAAAAGGGAAAAATCAGATTTTTAGATAATTTGTTTGGCTTAACTATTGTTTTTGACTACGATACCAAATTATATTTCAATTGAAAAATGCTATGTTACAATATTACTTCAAACTATATATATTAACATTTTTGTTAAATGTGTATTGTTATAATACTATTACTTTTAATTTAGAAGAGTTATAATTATAATTTTTATCGACAAACAAAATATTTAGGTTAATCTATGACAATATGCCTTATGAGGACTATTAACAAAAATGTTAGTTTACATAAACATACCTAATATTTTGGTTGATAATTTTGCCAAAATAATATTAGAAATATTTATTATGGATAAATTTAATATGGAAGTGTATAAAAATTATTGTTTACATTTTTAAATCTTTAAACACATTATAGATAGTTCTAACTTGAATTAATATGTTGACACAAATAACTTAATATTTTTGTGAAATATTTTATTATTTTACTCACAGTTCTGTATAAATAGTTACATAGAAATAAGCCATGCAGATTCCCACATTATAATATTAATTTATGTTTTATTGTCGTGACTCGTGACGTTGTTGCTCGCATTTTTCTTATTAGTATTGATGACGAATAACGTCGAATGACTCATTAATTTAGTTTTTTTTATTCTTCTAGTATTTTATCTTTATTTCTTTACTCACTCGATGCTCCTACTTTCTAAACATGAAGTATGTCGTCGGTTAAACCAACTTTTACGTAATAAGAGGTACTCAGGAATTCAGATTTCAGACTGGTTTAATTCCGGTAACTGAAAACATTTGAAATTATATACAAACAAAAATTTGTAGAAATCTTCTTCAAGCACGACACAAGATATAACTAAAAAATAATAAAAATAATAATATAGGTTGGTTCTTGGGTACATTTACAGTGTAATTTCTAGTGAAATAATTTTTTTTGTGCCGAAAAATGGTGTACCTACTATAATATATAATATGTTGTATAAAATAAGTACTTCAATCTGTGTGGAATACTTTTATTTTTACACTTCATAGCTTTATAAAAAGCTAAAAGTATTAGATCGATTTTAGTTGTAACTAAAAATTCTAGTTTGGTAGCATTTAAAAAAATGAAAATGAAAACCCGTTTCACACGTGCAATGGCCTAATTAAATCACAAATGTCAATTAATCCAATTTATGAGTTCAAACATTTTCGTTGAATCCTAATATCCTATACAGTTGCATTCGTTTTTTACATGTAATAATAATATATCATATCATAACAATATTTATATATAATATACGTACGGTGGCAAAAATGGGATAGCAGCCAGCTGCTCCAGGCTAGTCGTTATATAGTTTTGCTGGCAGGGCTGGCACCGCCAAAATCGATCTTTCCATTTTCCAGCAAGTCTGTTTATTGCCAGTACCTATAATAATATATATTTCCATTTTCATTCACAGCAAATAGTTTTTAGATTATGGTAACTCTTATTGATACCTAACAAATATTAGTATATGGATATAAAGAGCATATTATTATGTATAAATATATGAAATAAATAATTAATTAACATTGTATTCTCATTGAAAACTTCTATAAGTTATAAGTTGAAACTTGATCAACTAGGTGCAATAAACTATAATATTAATAAAATCATAACACTTTATCATAATTATCATATGTATTGCTAACGTATTACTCAAATTTCCTCTGTTTCCTATAAATTAATTTGAAAAAGGATTGTGAAAATATTAAAGACCAATTTTTGGCGAAAAAAGCAACGCTCTGCTGACAGTAATAGTGAACTAGTATAGTGATATAACTATATGACTGTCGAATAAATTTAGAGGTATATTTCTAGGCCAAGTAAAATAATAGAACAAATTATTTTAATTTATTTTGATATTAAATGTCTTGGCATTCAACATGTTATTAGAAGTTTGATAAATGTTTACATTATATGTATTGTAACTATTTGGTTTACTTGTTACGCATGACAATAGATATAGTTTTAATATAAAAAGAATTACAGTTAATAATCTTGTGTAATTATCTGTCGTCAAAGGCCCGACTTTTCGTAGTTTTCCGATAGGATTACATCCTGTGGCACTATAGAATAGTATACTCAGTATAGAATAGTAGACATATTCTGTAGTCTGTTTTTTGTTTTGGATCCAAGTCCGTAGAACCAGACTCCTTTTGTTGTCTGTAGTATTTCGATTTGCATGGATGTTTTTAATTGGGTTTTAACAAAGTCTTGAATGAGGGGTATTCCCTTATATACATAGGCGTGCGCAGACTTAAATTTCTGGTCGAGCCTAGACAATTATAGTGCCCTAATATTTGGAATATAATTTTTTTTTAACACACCAACATACATGTTGATAATATATTAACCTATTAATGTCTTTAGTACTATAGTTATTGTATTTGTACCATAGGCGCACATTGGGGGTGAATTCAGGGGGTGCTGGAATAATTTACGTTACACAAAACTGAAGGGGGCTTTGCCCCAACTCCATCCTAAATCCTAATACTATAATAAATTACATTGCAATTATTTTAAATTTGTATACAATTTGTAAATAGCAATGAATCAAGTGGTTATAACCTTTCATTGATATAATTACGATTTTCTATAATATGATTGCTGCTTATTGTTTAATATTTTTACGACAACTGAAACACTGAAACGTGCATTTATGCAATACTGTTTTAATCGCAAATTCGTGAACTGTTGTCTATTTGTAATGGAAAAAAAAATCCGAACCACAATAATTTATTAATGATTGGTGAAATACTGAAATAAATTTCATAGGGAACTGGGAGTGTTAGTTTAAACCTTGGGGGTGCTAAGCACCCCCAAGCACCCCCCTATGTGCGCCTATGATTTGTACCTATAAAGGTATAATGTTTTTCTTTAGATTAATAAAATTAGGTTAGGTAGGTACACACAAATATTTTTGATTTTTTTATACTTTCACGACAACCAAATTTTCATGATCTCCACGAACATATTATTATAATATAAGCATTATAATAAAATATTTAAATACATACGCACATTTTACTATGCCCCTAAAAAGTTTCAGGTCGAGCCTGGGCTTGACCGGCTCGCCCCGTGCGCACGCCTATGCTTATATATTCGTTTATCCTCCATGAACTAGTGATGATCAAAACAAGACCAAGAGTCAAGACTCTTACAAGACTCTTGCTATTTTCACAAAATATATAAAGAAAAAAACAAAACACCTGTTATAGCTGTGTGTATTTTTTTTGCTATGATTTCTAGAATGAAACTTAAATCCAATATATTATAATATAGTATATTAATAATTCACAAACATAAAACAAGTCAAACGGTTGGTCTTGGTCTTGCACCAAGACCAATTTTGAACATCACTATAGACTATATTATAATATATTAGACTTAAGTTTCATCTTAGAGATCATAGCAAAACACCGACACACATTTAGTTTTTGATGTGTGTGTGTTTTTTTTTTTTTATTTTTTTTTTTGTGGCTGTCATCACGCTTTGGGGCAGTAAAACTGCTTCGATTTTCTTCAACAGTATCTTGTTCGATATGAAACTAAATCTAGTTGGTGCTTTAGGAGATCAAATTTTAAAATTTCCATTAGTTTTCACAAAAAAAAACATAAAAATTAAGGAAAAACGGGAATTGTTGGTTAAAAAACTTGACAATTTAACAGAAGACTCCTAGTATATTGTTTCAAAAGTAGATGAAAATATTAAAAATCCTTAATTACAGTTGTTTTTTATAAGCATTTAAAGTTCAAAAATTGACAAAATATGGAAAAATCACGAAAATTAGAAAATTATTTTGAGTTAAGCATTCGTTAACTTTTTTCTTTTTAAACTTAAGATATGAAAATGTAATACAAGCTTCCTCATAAGTTTGTCTACCTTTATCAAAAAAAAAAAGGACTAGATAGTTAAATTTAATTTTTATGAACGTTTGAAATTCAAATTTTTACAACATTGGATATTCACTCGATTTCTCATGTAGCGATTTCTTTATTTTGTCGTAATTCAAAAACAAATAACTGTAAATACATGAAATCCTATACACCGTACAATTTTGAAAATATTTTGACTCTTTTTGAGTTGTTTACGGACATTTTAAGTTTTAAATTGTTTTAGTTTTCTTTTCTATAAATATCAATAAAGTTTTATCTGTTGGGCCTAAAAATGTAAAAATTTAATACAAGGCTCTTGATATATTGTTACAAGAGCAGTTGAAAAATATTAAAAATACATAGGCACATTTTTTTTTTATAGGCATTTAAAGATTGAATTTTGACAAAATTTATCAAATTTAAAATTGAATAATTATTTTGTAGTTAAAAATTTATGAAATGTTCAACTTTTATATCTAAGGATTGAAAATTTAAAACAAGATTCCATGTAAGTAGTTAATTCTGTTACCAAAAAACCTAAAAAATACAAAAGGACGACCCTAATAAAAATAAAGAGTTGGTGAATTTGAATGTACAAGCATCAGAATTTAATAACCTAGATGAGATTGACATACACAATGTAAGTTTTTAATAATTGATTATTCTTATACAATGATATTATATTATTGAATTCAAATTTAATACCATCCATTATACAGTGACCCACTTGTAACCTACTGTACAGCAAAGCACCTTTTTTCTTTATATATTTTGTGAAAATAGGAAAAGTCTTGCAAGAGTCTTGGTCTTGTTTTGATCATCACTACCATGAACCATGACAACCATGACATCTTTTAACTTATTCATAGAAACTTGTTTTTGAGTAGGTATTTGGAATTTCTTTTTTTGTGTGAGAGGCTGACGTAATAATTCTAGGAAAACTTGGTGGATCAACCCCCAAATTATTGAGGTGTACAGTAGGAGTGAAGATTTTATTTGGAGTGTTGATTTGTGGTTTACTAATGTGAAGAGATTTTTCCATTCTGATATAGCCTTGGGTGAGTTTTTTGTTGCTATGGATTTTCCAGGTAAGTGTTTCACCTAGAAAAACACCAAAATACTTAACTGAGTTATCTTTCTTATCCCATTATATTACTTGGTTTTCTACATAAAATCGCTAGAGATCACCTTACTTGTGTCTTTTTAAGGCGAAAATGTTTGTGGCACATTTGGTTAATTTAATATTTTTTAGTAGAACCAGACAGTGACTTAAAATACTAAGACATACTACTTTGGTAATAACGATTTTTGATCTGTGATTTACTATCTTCCTATTACAGTCTATGTATAATATTATTAAATAGTACTGTGATAGTGTGATTTCAGATTTGTAATAACAAATAAAGTTATAGACCTACAGGCGTACATGTCATACTATCGTGTAGTGTGTACACAATTCTGTAACGTATACCATGAATAAACGTCATCATTAATACGATCAATCAGATGTAGGTAAAGTTTTATTATTATTAGGTATATTATTTTCGTGTAGATACTCATAGCTGCTATGTTAAATACTGCAGTAGCAGTTGGTAATCGAAATATTAGTGTTTTGTCAAATGGGATATTATCTTGTGAAAGATGATAGTTTCGATTAGGAATTATTGATTCTGCTATCATGCAAGAATATATTTTAATTTGACGCTGTCAAATGATATAATATTTGCTATATAAAATATGAATTAACGTATATTTATAAGTTTAACAGGTATATTTAAATAGCATAAAGATTGTTTCTATATCGTGTGGTTTGCGGAAATAACAAATGTGAGTGTGTACCTACCTATACAGTGCACTGTTCGGTTGAAAAGGAAATATTATTACACAGGTATGTCGCATGTAGTACTTATTTTAATATTATAATAATATAATATTATAATATTGTGATATTTAAAAAATTGTGAAACGCTGATATTTTACTATACACCATCGGACCATCCCTTAATCCTTATCGTCCATTCACTCTAACAGCTCAGCCTTGAATTTCTAACACGATTTTTCCTGTATTTGTGGGTAAGTATCATTATACGATTATAACTGAAAGGCTAGTAAATTATGTACTTGCATGTTTTTTTTTTGCTATAAAAATTTTTTTAAATATATCTTGTGATGAATTCGGATTTGGATTTTGAAAATTAATCATTAATGTATTTAGCCCAGCTCTGTCAGTACTCAGTTGTCAGTATCATAAACATATAAGTACTAGTTTCCATTTACACGCAGCAATTATTAATTATTATCCATTATAACCGACCGTAGGTATAGTAGCCAGTAGGTACCCCATACTGAGTTTCCACTAAACCAATTTTATTGCAACTGTAATCACTTCTGTTTGTAGTATTAATGAAAATGCATAAATTGTTATTCAAACCAATGTGCATCATTTCATATTGATTTTATTTAATGAATAAACGTTTACAATATAATATACTGTATTAATAGTCAATTTTCAATATATCTATGAAGAATAGATAAAACAATACTAATACGGATGTCGGCTGACGACTGTACCTAATGTTTTTAATTGTTAATTATTTTTTAATACTTAGGCACACGTATATACGGGCACACGGCGTAGGTATATCTGACGAATTACCACTAGCTAAAAGTACCATTAGCAGGTAGCTTGTACGTTAATGTAGTTAAGTATAATCCGAGTATGATGATATATTATTACTACTAACTTGTACATTAACTTGTTTATGTATAGTATTTAGCTTATAGTTGAGTTTAATCAATTTGTATTATCTGTAACTGAATGTAAAAAAAAATTGTTTGTGAAAATAAGTGTACGGACGCAGGTACAATGTACACATTTTGCTTATAAGTTATTTAAACATAACAATATAATATTAAAACGTTTAAACATAAATTATAATAAAAGCTGTGGAATAAATATTATATTATTCAGATTTAACTTATGGTTAGATATATCCATATAGTTATTAATGATAATATATTGATTTATTGTATAATAAATAAACCTGATTACAGATTAGTGATTGATGATATTGTGCATTTTAGTCTACATATTTTAGTCTATTTATTTATTTATTTGTTCCCAAACAAAAAAATATCCAATAATGTATAGGTACCTAGTACCTACATAATTATATCAACTAAGGAAACTAAACTTTTTAATACGGTACCTCTTAAGTTCTAATGACTTTTCCTTTTAATATTATTAATACTGAGATACATACATCACCTTCATCAAATTAAAAATAATGAATAAAACATTAACAATATAGTTTGTTATTTCCTAGTTCGCCGACACCACGGTTATCTACACCTGTAGATAACCGTAGTTGACGTCTAATTCACCTCCAATCGGTATTCAGATCATTGTATTTATATAAGTGCTTACATAAAAAATATCTGACATAGAGATATAATAAAAATAAATATAATGTAGTATAATATTATGACCCTGTGGTTTGGACATACTTAAGTTTACATTTTTCAATATTGCACGACCGGCATAATTATCCACGCACTTATGCTTTATACTTTATAGTATTCGTTGTTTCAGTATATTCTGTGAATATTACAAGTGTTAATCTCAAGAAAGACTTGATTTTTTTCCAATTTTAAGCCATACCATAACGGCGAAAAAATAAAATGAATAAATTATATGAATGTTGTATAATATTATAGTGTTTACTAGCTGTTTGTTACAGTACCTATCTAGTGGCTATAGTGCTCAAGTTCACGTTCACGCAGTGATAAAATATTACTACAAACTAAAATCATAAATTTTATTTAAAATCCACAGGGGACTTTTCAGTTATTTATTAATTTATATACTTATAAGTAGGTACCTATGTATAATATTATATTGATTGATGTCAATCATTAAGTTATAATAACCTATGTAAATCCAGTGTTGGGGAGTAACTTAACTTAAGTTACAAGTTACTGTAACGAAATTACTTTTTAAGTAATTTGATGGTAATTTAATTACATTTTATTGTAAGTAATTTATATGTAATTTAAGTTACTTTTTTGTAGTAATTTTTACTAAATTACTCGTTACTTTTTTTTGGATTAATACATTTTTTAGAACGTACCTCCTATTGGCTATTGATAATATTGTTTGTAGGTAAATATTAAAATATATCATAATATAACTTATTAGTATTTTAATTTACAGGTAAAATTGTATGAACTGTAGGTACTATTTTTGTTATACCTATTGACAGTTCGACTATAAAGTGACTTTTAGAATGGAATTCTTATCTTTACTCTGTACTCTGTGTTGTATCGTCGCGGACGGCTCACGGCGTCAGCGTCTGCGTATACAGCATTGTTGGAACTATCAATAAATAGTAATAATAATAAAAGTGAGGGAGACGGAGTGGCCGAGCGGACTAAGGCGTTGGTGGCAACGCGCACCGTAGCTGGTTGGAATCTCGGTAACGGGCAGACTACAGGTGCCCAATTTGAAATTCTTTCAAGCTAAAACACACGTGTTTACAAAAACCTACCGTACCCTCCATCTCAGTTAAAAACCACCCAATTGCTGCGGGTTAGTTAATATAAAAAAAAAATAATTAATAAATAAATGTGTGGCTTGGCTGCTAGCTACCAGTCGCGCAATACGACTGAGAGTAAGTTGCGCCCGCTGCTACTAGTTCCCGGATGGGTGACCACCCGGATTCGTAGTAGTAAAAACCTTGCCACACTTACACGTGTTTACATACATACCGTAACAACACTTTACCATACCAAATTTACCAACCACAGTTTATAATCCCCTACAACAGCTTATGGCCATAGTTTCCGGGCTTAAGTTCAATAAAAATAATAATAATAATAGTGTAGCAAAATGAGTATCTGCTAATAATTTCACATTTTTGATTGGTATTACCTATTGAGTTTATGTATTGTTATATTGACAACATGATTATTAAGCTCCAGTGATATTTTTGAAAAAAAGTAACTTCTATTGTAATTCAGTTACTTTTTAAACTCAAAAGTAATGTAACTTAACCTTATTAAAAAAAAAGTAACTTTAAAATAATTTAGTTACAATTTTGATAAGTAATTAGTAATGTAATTTAATTACCAAAAATAAGTAACTTCCCCAACACTGTGTAAATCATGAATCACGATAATAGATAGGTTCACACATTTATGTAGAATGCCATTACCTATAGTTGTATTGCTATGCCAAGAAGCAAGTAGCTCATATTATCATAGTTGTTGGAGAATTGGACATTTTTCAAAAAACATTAAAAACTGGTTGTAGATACATAAAGATATGACCTGCTGTAGTGCAAATTCCCGGCACTCCCCTGTAAGAACGTCAACAAATTGTAACAATTGTCTACTGCAATGACAGACCTCCTCCCAATAAAACACACATCATTGTAGAATCAATATTCAATACAAGCATTGCTCAGCTCAGAATCTAAAAGGTGATATTATTACAGTACAACTTAATTGAAAAAAATAATGTAATGATAAATAATGAAAAAAAAATATTGGATTATTATTTATTTTTGAAACCGACATAATGTGATAACGTTGATAATACGTCAACATATTAAACAACAGGATGAACGTGAAATAAATGTACATAATATAGGTACTCGTATTAATATTATATGCAATAATTCAAGTAAAAAATATTTTTATCTTATAAATGTGTGTTAAATATGTAGGTAAATATATATTACCTTCTTTCTTTATTTTAGAAAATTGTGAGATTTTTATTATTTTCATAATACTATATGGAGGGAAATTCTACCAACCTATGAATCCTAGCAAAAATTTTAGAGCCCAAGTTCCCCTTGCTGCATTGCCCTTCACAATTACACCACTGGCTGTTACAATGTCATTAGATACTATCGCACTATCAAAAAGTGCATGATATTATATAGATTATAGTTCATAGTTCATTATTTGGTGTAAATTGTATAACTCGACTGCTTGAGTCTCACCTAAAGTTAATTTTCATACACTAATGACTTTGCTTTTTTAGGGCATTACAAGCATTTTTGTCCATAAAAATTAGAGTTTTCTACTTTTCTCCACTGATGACATCCCCTATACAAAACGTATGTATACAGTATAGTCAGTATATGCCACTAGCTTGTCGTTCAAATTCAAAATATTATCATATTTTTTTTTCATAATTAAATATTTTTATACAACATATTTTTTTAGGCTCAAATAACAAGATTTTACTATAATAATAGCCACAATCTAAACAAAAAAAATGGAATATAATTATTTTTACACCGGATTTCCTATTAGGCATAGCAAGGTACCTACTACCTACTTATCGTGTTTGTTAATCGACACATAATTATTTACATTATTATATTATATTATCTTATCTAACTCTATTGTGTATTATTAATTTAATTCAAACAATTATTGTTCAGAAATTTTCCGATTTTACTTATTTTGACCGGAACAAATAATAAAATGTTTTTTGAAAATATGTCACGTCCAAAGTGTATCTGTGTAATGTGTATATGTAGGTATAAATGTATAATATAATATTTTAAAAATATTGGTGATAATGTAAAATCTCAAATATCTATAGAGTACAGTCAGTACAGAGTCTACGATATAGGATTATAGTGATATTACGATATACTCGTAGGATTATAGTGATATAATGTTAATTAAATCTTTCAGTGTTGCTTATGAAAATGGACGAAAGGCAAAAAGTTAATAAATTTAATAATATTATTGAAATATTATTCAATCGGCGAGCACACCGTATTGTGAGTAGAGTGTTATTTACTGTTATTTAAATAATATCTGCCTTACCGGTTAACCACCTAAATATTATTATACCTAAAGTTACAACCGGCACCGCGTGTGACCTTTTCTCGCTCCAATGTCAGAACACCACAGTTAAACCGCCGTCCCCGACCACCACTCCACACACTTA
The DNA here is from genome assembly GCA_949089665.1 of Macrosiphum euphorbiae. Classification (NCBI taxonomy): domain Eukaryota; kingdom Metazoa; phylum Arthropoda; class Insecta; order Hemiptera; family Aphididae; genus Macrosiphum; species Macrosiphum euphorbiae. The sequence goes on from CARXXK010000001.1 coordinate 79,449,765, forward strand.
ATAACCTGTACACGCCATAATGATATTCACGCACTCTGTAGTCCGTACGAACGACCGCTCTACGCCGCCACCGATCGTATATGCACTACGTAGTTATAGGTACACTGCAACCGTTATCAACAGTTATCACCAACCACTCCGCGTCAGCACTCATCATCACTAGTTGGCCGACTTTTAAACTGTTCACTAGTTCACCCGCAGTCTCCGCAGATTCGTACTTCGTTGTTTTGCTGACGTGCACACCAATCCGTTCTCAGAAACACGCACCATGGTAAGTACTCACGATGGACCGCATTTAAACCATAATATTTCATTTGTTTTGTCATAACAATCATACTAATATATTATTAGTTATTATATTATAATATTGAATATGTATAGTTGAAAAACAACGTGTTCGTAAGGTTTTGTCTCCTTAGGTAAACAAGAATCATTTTTTACCTGTTGATTTTTGGCTGTTGCCTAATCTCGAGGATATACCATAGATTTATCAATATTTACATAATTACATAATATGCAATGTAATGTATTATCATGTCCCTGTTTTTGTGTGTGAGAACCACTGTGAAATGACTAATAATGTCATCAAGTGTGACACAAAACCAAAATCTAAAAATCCTTATATCTTACTGATATGATCATGCACATTTATAATATTATATTGTGTTTTCAGTCTTTCGAAGAAGCAGTTGATAAGGTAAAGAACTTGAAGCAAACTCCCAGCGACGCCAATTTGTTGGAGCTCTATGCTTACTACAAACAAGCGACTATTGGTGATGTAAATACAGGTAATAAGACTTGATACTAATATAATATGATATATTATATGTGTACTGACATAACAATTTTTTATGTTTTACTTAGCCAAACCTGGGTTTTTGGACTTTAAAGGAAAGGCCAAATGGGAAGCATGGAATTCAAAGAAGAGCACAAGCAACGACGAGGCTAAAACAAAATATATTGAAATTGTTGATAAGCTTGTTGAAGAAATCGGCCTCAAAGATTAAACGGAAAGGCTCACCTAATGCTCACACACATGCTACACACAAACATTTACTTATAAAGTTTACTTAATCTATTTAATTTAATGATTACAAACCATACGTATGTTATATTCATATATAATATATATTAAGATAACCAAGCTTGTTTGGTTGCATTTTAAAGTGTGCTTCTAAGTCACGCAGAAAGACTATTCTATACTTTTATGATCAACTTTGTTAATTTACATCACAGTAAAATTATTGTTAGTTTATCAACATAAATACATAAATGTATTTTCAATATTTATGTATTTATTTACACATTATTGTAGATTAATAATTATAAAATTATAAACATTCTCAATGATATTAGTTTATAACTATACACATTATATATTTATTTTTTAAAAGTGCCTTAAATTAAAATATTTGTTTTTATGAATTAAGTGATGCGTCTTTTTACTTTCTTCAAATTGTTATATTATATCAAGTCTTATAACTAGGGTCTGGACTTACAAAACTTAAAATAATATGCATTTTTGAGGATTGATGCTTATATTATGCATTTCCTACATTCTTAATTTATTTTTAATTAAGCTTATTGAAATTAATATAATATCCAATACTTTCTTAATATAGTATTCGTATTTCTTACTTTCAAGTTAAATAAATAATGTTTTAAAAAGAATTAAGTTTTAAAGTCATGAAATAATGTTTCTACTAATTTTTTTTTAATTATTTGTGATATACATGTATTAATATTATAGCTATAAAATATAACAAGAATAATAACTGTATAAACAAACTAAAGAATAAATAAATTGTTAGTGCATAATGTTCAATTGTGATTGACAATTATAAAAATTAAACATTAAAGTTCAATAAAATAAACTTAGTTTAAAGTTTATAGATATATCAACTTAACAACTATGCATATGGCATTTGGAAATTAAAATATTTTTAAAACATAATTTCCAAATATTTTAATTAAAATTATAATCAACATTATAAAATTTGAGTACAAATATTTTTTGAATATTGCACTTTAATTAAAATATTTGGAAATTATGTTTTAGAAATATTTTTATTTCCAAATGCCATATGCATAGTTGTTAAGTTGATATATCTATAAACTTTATCACAATTGAACATTATGCACTAACAATTTATTTATTCTTTAGTTTGTTTATACAGTTATTATTCTTGTTATATTTTATAAATTACTTATAGTTAATAATAAAACAAATAATTGTGACATTGTCACTCTTTTCTTTCTTAAATTAACAACTAGTTGTTGTTTGATATTATAATCTACAGTGAAAATAAAAATAAAAATCTATCAAAATATGCATTTATATGCTAAGTTAAATTTATATCCATTCTCTTCTACTCAAATTGACCATACTTCTCTTTTCTATCAAAAAATATCAATAAAAATATGTAATTCCTTATAAAATATAAATCCAGACCCTACTTATAAACATATAATTATCTGGCTGAAAATTAGGGTTAAGTCAATTATTATATTATTCTATATATTATAACTGAGTGTCATGAAATAGGTACCTACCAACAAATTATTGACTAGTTCAAAATGGTCATAAACTTTAAAATGTTTAACAATAAACATGTATTTTATGATTTCTGGACTTACAACAGACATTTAAAACGTAATACTTTAAATAGATACGTATTAATATTATTGAAAATGAATAGATAATATCAATAATTGTTCTATTTGAGTTATAAAACTAATACCATTCATCAATTTATACTTTTTGGTAGTAATTAACTACCTATCAATATTATGTAATATTGTTTAATAGGTGCCTACTTAACCTATTAAATAATAACTAGGTACCTAAATGATACTATTATTCTATTCTATATACTCTAAAGTATTTATAATAAATGGTTATACATTTTATACTTTATTTCCTGGTTTTTATTCCCTCAGGATCTAAATATTTATAACATAAAGACATTTGTACAGATAACTACATAATTTTAAATATTAAATCTTCATTTCAAAAATATTAGTTTTTACTTTTAAGTAGGTAGGTAGGTAATTATAATTTATATTATGTAGGTAACTTACCAGTTTTAAATTATAAACCTAGCAGTAAAATAAAAGCAAACTGGTCACTTTTGATATGCTTGAGTCAATATAAGAAAATAATTTATTGTAAATACATCAATACATTTATTTTATTGTAATATAAAATATATAATACTCATTAGTTAGGTCTTAACCATTGGGTATAAAAATTGAATGATGAAGGTATGAAAATATGAAACTAGCTCGGATGTTGGTAATATCTGAACTGCAAATGAACCAAACCAGAAACAAAAAAAATACAAAAAAAAAACAAACACAGAACATTTAACATATGAATATAAAGAATTTTTTTTTTATTAATTTAGGCATACTTCATGTTAATAGGTACATTATTATACGGTCATCAGGTCATATATTATATTGTATATATAATATAATCATGATTCATGAAGACTTGAGAGATATTTGTTTTTTATGTCTAATCTTACTGGACTATCGTGTTAAAATAAAGTTTATTATTATTATATTATAATAATATGTACCATGAACTTATTAGGTACCTATTACAATGTAGTACTTCATAGGTGTGCCGTGTTCGCAGGATTTTGTGTCGGGTGCAGCATACATTTTTAACCAGCCCTAAAGAACAATAAGCAGCCCACTCATTTTCCATATATAGCCCCCCCCCCCTGAATTCTGTTTAATCCCACTGTGTAAAAATGTAATATTTTATACATTCATATAATCACTAGTGTACCAGAATCATTATTATAAGGTATAGCCCCCTCCCCCATATAAATTCATCACTTTACGACTATGCCTATTATGGTTATAAGAAATATAGTAAATTGTAAATAAAAAGTAATAATATTTTTATGTATTAAAATATATTACTCTATACTTTTATAATTATATTAAACATCACATAGGTAATATAACACTTATAAGCATATAGTACTTAATTAATAATAAGTATTTATACATTAGTCATAATATTGAAACTCTTAAGAGTTAGGTACGTAAAATAAAAATAAATAAATAGACTTACAATATAAGTCAGCAATTATTAGGAAGCAAATGTTTCAATTCATCAATTGACAATTATACATCATTAAAGTCAATACTAATTAAAAGTTCTTGTTCGACAAACAAAAAAAGAAGCGCATCCAATCTTTTTTTGTGACATAGTATTTCTTAATTTGTTTTTTATAGTGCTGAGTTTTGAAAAACTACGTTCACAGCTACAACTATAGTCACTGGAATTGTCACAAACATTTTAAGACAATTAAAAACATTTTTAATACTGTTTTAACCAATCGAGCCATTTGTGTACAGAACTTGAGTTTGTACCGTTTGGTGTATCTTCTTGGTGTATTGATAAAATAGTATTATCATTTTTCATTTGAATAAAATTGAGCATTTATATTTAAATTTAATAATAAACTAAATATGTTTAAAATTATTCATTCTATGCATATACCTTTCAAATAAAAATCTACCAGCCCACTAAATCCAAAATTAATTTCAGGTGCAACGAAAGCAGCATTCACTGCACCCGTGCGCATGCCTATGTAGTACCTAGGTCATGACGTGGACTAATGTGAACTATGGCACTATGTATTTTTTATAGTATGAAAACTGAAATAGGATAAATGGATTGATATTTATAACTCACCTAGATTTTATGATTTATCACTACTCATGTTTTGACAATCCTGATTCCTGGTGCTAGATGGCACTGCCGTGTATGATTTATTTTTGTTTTTATTTATAATTTATAATTTTCAAACTTTCCGCGATAACCAAAGGGGTTTTCATTTTTTTATTAACCACCAAACATGTCAATATTTAGGGTTTGAGGATAGTCCTAAATATAGTCATTATGAAATAATCTTTAGCTTATTTAATGTGTTGTGCAGAACAGGTCACAGATACGTAGTTATTATATAATTGTGTATTTGTGTAACAATTTATAGTCATAATAATATTATATTATCGGTTGACGAAATGACTTTGAACATACGATAACGACATTCTATCTTTCTTTGGCAGAATGAAAGACTGCCTATGAATGTGAGCAGTGAGTGCATTGACATTGTCTCCTTGCTTATAAATTGTAATTGAGGTGTACCTATTGATTATTGAATATACTATTAAAATAGGAATCATTTATCACAAATTGTTTGAATTTTCAATTTTTTACATATCTACGTCCTACGACTTACGCGTCTTACAAAAAGCACGGTACCTACTGATGTTAAGAAAAAAAAAATTTTTTAATGTAATATTGTCATGAAAGAAAGCGTCGGAACATTTCTCCACCCCTCGATGTTTCGTAAATTTTCGACCTCATGTGAACCACCTGTGATCTATATAACTCCAAAAATATATTTCTTTAATCTCTACCACTGTCTTATATGTTATACAGGTTTTTATATTATTAATATTTGTGTTATCTATATTACTTCAATGTACTCGAATACTCGATGTACCAACCTATACGATGACTGCAGCGTAGTGTAAGTTTCCACACCACCTGTTGTGCTTGTTAAACGACATTATATCACATATTCACATCGTCCATGTTGTATTAGAGGTATTACATGTGGCTCGTTTTTTTTATTGTGGTGTCCCCTGTAGGCCTAATCCACATCGCAAGTGAGAACACGCGAACGCGGGTCGACTACTATACAATATAATACAGGGTTATTCAAAATGATTCATCCGATTTAAAGTGCTTATATTATTTTATTTTTTAGGTTTAGAACAATATGTTATACATTAAATAAAAGAAAAATATGTCAAGTTTAATTAATTGTATCTATAAATGTTCTATGTGAGCTCCTTTGGTTACACGAATAACATCTAGTCGGTAGTAGTCGGATTCATACCATACTTTTTGCAGCATAGACTACATGGCTGTTGTTATTCGATTTTTCAATTCAACTAGATTTGATGGCAGTGGTGGTATGTACACAGTGTCTTTAACATAACCACAAAAGAAATAATCACATGGCGTCAGATCTTTATATAGCCATTTTAAATCGGATGAATCATTTTCAATAACCCTGTATTGTATAATTTACATAGATCAGTACAGCGAAAATTTCACTACTCTTGTATAGCATTTTTCCTTATTTATACATCGATAAGACATATTATAATATGAATAAATAAATAAATAAACATCGAATTTAACGTTGAGTATGTTTTAATTTCGTCTTAACACGGAATTCACACATTTTCGGCTTGCTATAGCGTTGAATTTTAATGTGTTTTAGCCTCGGAGGAGGCAAGCTAGTCTGCTGGTGCCATGGGATATATATTTCAATATTTGTCACATAGTATTATAAGTCCAAGAGGAGTAACAATACAGTAGTTTTAAATTATTAGGATGATATTTCCCGATCCTTTTTTAAAATTCAACACCGTCCTAATATTATAACTATAACTATATTATTATTACTATATTATTATTATATTTATCATATTTGTATTATTTAGAGATTACCAAAGTCCTATTTCTAAGTCTCTTACCGCACTCACTATTCCTATTGGACCTCTTTATTCAACCTGTTTTAAATAATGTCGTGAAACTCGTTTATAAATATTTTTTACAGTTCTGGAACAAAGTGTTTATTTTGTGTATGTAACGCCGGCCGGCGATAGTGGGTGGTGATGTGTTTAGTGTGGAGATGAAATTTTGAGGGGATGACAATACTAAATAAATACATTTTACAAAATAACTAATACATAAAATCATCTTACTTGGTTTAAGCATCCATAGTTTAGCTTACTTATGCGCTGACCAAGACTTATATCAAAACAATTCCTTATCGTCACTTGGACTTAATAACTTTTCTATAAAGCTTTACTGGTGTTGAAACATTGTAGGTGCATAAAACAAAATCAGATCTGTCATCTGTGGCCAGATATAATCCTTCGTTAATAATTGCATTCATTGTTGATGCGTGTTGATGAATCTAAAAAGTGTAATTGTTTTATGTTGAAAATAAAAAGAACTTATACGTTACAGACGGAAATAAACTTAAAAAGTATACTATAAGAAAACTTTTAGAAAACAAAAGTTATAACAGTTATCAGAAAAATTCAAATATTATTAACGAAAGTAAAAAGTAAAAACTGACGTATTATATTATACAAATGTATTTTGAACAAAATTAAAACCGTAATAACATTAATAAGAAAATTAATAACTAGGCAGCATATACTATTGAGCCAGCAAAATTATCTATTATTTATTATAATAATAAAATAATATGAATATTGAATAACTTATTAGTGTACGTTTGTTTATTGTGTGTTTGTGGCCAACACACGTTACAACAAGTTAATACCAAGTAGGATTAGCTCTACACTAAGGCTGCCCCTATTAACGTCCATTATAGTACTATAATACATGTACATGTAGTATTAAAAAAAAAACTACTTAACAAGAAATTAAAGATCTAAGTCTTCCTGTTTAAAGCTATTCTAATTCAAGTTCAAATCAGTCAGAGTTAAAAAATACTTACTCACCAGTCAACTGATTGAAAATAATTGTAATAGCATTAGATATTGATTAGGGCATTAATGAGATAGGAGAGGTGAACCACGTCGTCCAGAAATCTGAACTTGCAGTAATTTAAATAAATACAATTTACTGGCCTAAAAATGATGTAGTAGTCACAGTTCAGTATTTACTGTTACTGTTTCACAAAAATATTAAAAATACAGGTAGTAGGTACATAAATATACATTTGAAACTATTGTTAATAGATTTACAGTGTTAAGGGGAAATCATACAGGAAATCTTTATAACGTATGCACCCCTAAAAATATTGGTCTAGTTGCACCTATGTAAGGGAGACTTTAGGACTTATAAGTTATAATTATTTGTTTGTGTTTCTCTAAAATTTATTTCTCAATTTCGATGCTCATGAGGAAGAATTACATGACGTTTTTTGGCTGACAGTTTGGTCCCTAAAATGTTTAGAGCTCAACTGGAATATGAAAAGGTCATTTTAAGAGCAAATTCCTATACAAACGAAGGACAGAAGATAAATGACTAATACAATTAACAGTTATTTTGAGTGAAATTAACAAATAGAAATAATTATTGGCTATAGCAACAATAACTTTTAGACAATATTAAATAATATAAAAATCAGTACTAAATACCAAAAAGGATTAAAAACTAAGATAATAATAATATGTCATATGTACATTATTGATGTTAAGTCAAATAACAATTTTATAAAACTAGGTAGGTTGGTAGTAAGTGAAAAATATATAATATCAAACATAAATATTTACAAAAGGTATAGTACATACGCAATACGCATAGTATCATAATCAATATATTTAATACTCAATCTTTGTCCCTCCATGATTAATTTATAGGTTTAATTTTATTACCTATCTAACCATAAACTATATTTTTAACTAAGTATTATTATTATATTAATTATAACTAATATTATATTATCTACCCATTCCCGCATAACTATTAAAAAAATCAATGAATGTATATTGATTGAAATTAATGAATTTTAAATTAGGTATATATTAAGCAACCCTTATAAGCATTAATCATCAGTTAATAACCAATCGTAGTTTTTTTTTTTAAAACTGATCGTGTGGTCATAACTCATAATGTTTTAAAATACCTATATGGCTACATTTAATCGTTAATATTTAATACTTATCTATAATTCAGCATTTTAAAAGACGAGCATTGATTAATATAATTAATAAATTAATTATTTTAAGTTTAGGTAGGTATAATTTGATTAAAATTTAATTACCTAGTGATTTGTGACCACGATTATAGAGAGTGAGCTTAGAGACCGCCGACCGAGAGTATGACGCAGACAGCATTCAATGGTAAGTAAAATTTACCACTTACATTAGAGTAATGTTTGATCAACAATGACTAATTATTTTTCTGCTTGATGGCGGACATGGGGCAACTTGGGAATTATCAAAAGTGGGCTGATGGCATAAAGTAAACAAATTAAATGTCTTATAAATCTTCGTTGTTAAATCCTGTGTTAACTTTATTGACCCGTTCTTTATAATTTAGCAGATTTGGTATTTAAAATCCACTTATCTCGACCAAAGAGCATTTCATCAGGAGTGTTATACACTTTCAAATTTGTTATTTTTAAACGTCGAGTGTTTTGGTCGAGTGCTTGTTGTAAAAATCACAGAATTGAATAATATTGTATGATGACCCTTCTTCTTCAAGTATGTATTAAGATTTATGATATCGTTATCTATTATAATTTATAATGTAATAAAAAAATATTATGTAGTAGTTAAAATTGTAATTGTAAAATTGTTCAACTGTGAAAGTGATTTTTAACAATTATTTTCATGAATCGTATAAAAAATGATAAGCTGATATATAGGTCGAGATCAAATTGTTATAAGTAACCATCGAATGTATAATAAATGACAGGTTCCTTTTTTGCTCATATTTTCTTTTATTTAAATTATTATACTTTTCAAAGTCAAAAAAAACGTTCACTATCACATAATGACGTATTTACGAGGAGGATCCAAGGGCTTACCTCTCCGATTGGTCCATATGTAATAATTTAAGACTCATGACGAAGTTATTTTTTCACTAGATTATTAATGTAGCCTACAAGTTTGTGTTAAAAAAATATGTTTACCCCCTTCCCCCATGAAAAATTACCTAATCTAAATACACTACTCAACTACTGTATCGCAGACCACAGTCCTAAAAATTTAGGAAGGTACTTCAATCTAATAATATTTTTACATTGAAATATTGGACTATAGGTTTGTAGATAATAATTAATTTCGTTAATGATTTAATGTCATCATTCATCTTTGATATTACATTCCTAGAAGTACTGAGTGCGTCTATATGGGGGGACGAAGAGGTGTTCACCACCCCCACCATATCTTGAGAGATTTTTAGAAATTCTGTTAATTATTTTAGTTAGTTTTATTTATTTTTTCTGTAATTGTACTGTTTCCGATTACATTAATACATTAATATTAATGATTAATGATTCATAGGTACATGCGTATACTCATAGACATTAATTATTAATAATAAATTAAATGGTTATAGTGTTATACTACTTATGCTCATATTTTAATAAATGTATATTATATTCTGTTGTCTCAATAATATTATCTATATGACTATATGTGTTTAATATTGTCTATCTATCTATAACCTCTATAATATCTAACCTCATATCTATATTATTAAGTCCATCACAATTCACAACAATAACATTTTTTTTTTTAAATTTTAAGTTCAATGGTTTATTTTAGTTAAAATAATGAAAAACTATAATTAAAAAAAAGCTGATAAGTGGATGTCGCTCTGCTGTACAGTAGGTTACAAGTGGATCATTGTATAATGGATTGTATTAAACTTGCTTATTTAGCTGTGCGTCGAGCGGCCGAGGACTCTCGGAAGTCGGAATAGTACGCGTCCCCGGGTTGCGGATTTGGGGGGGGGTCGCCCCGCAAAGGTCCGTCCCCGGCTCCGGAGGATGAAGCCGGTCGATCCGTCCCCGATGGACAAGGGTGTCGGTAGGGGTAGAGCGGCGGTAGGCCTATTGAAGCACGTACTGATAAAGGTCCGTCCCCGGTGGACAAGGGTGTCGGTCGCGGTGCGGGTGGATTAAGCTGAATTCCGCTCCGTGGACAGCTATGATTAAATGACCCGTGGGTCAAAGGGGATGCCCCTCCTTTGACACACGGTCGTTCGCGAGGCCACGAATTAGAATTGGTTTGCATACAATTAACAGTCAATATATAGGTACTTATGTTTTGAAATATCATGAAAAACCTGTATCTATTATAATTAAAATCGTTTAATTGTAATCCGTGTAGTAATGTATTCATAAATCAAAATTAATAAACGAAAGAAGGGTAATCACGTTCTTTATAAAATATAGGTATAAAAATGTATACAATTAAAGTTAAACGCACGGAAAAAATCATTTGTATAGTTCTATAATATTAAATATACAATTCTGATTTATACGTTATTGATTGTCAATAATGTCATATTATATTATGTAGGTGGATTGAAAGTACAACTAATAACTATTAAAATGATTTTATGTGATCGATGTTTTTACATTCGTCTAATAGCCCTATAGGAACCTACAATGCATTACCATCTGGTACCTAGCTATTTTTCATATAGTACCAGAAAATTCACCCCTAATGAGTAATGAGCAGATTGACCACTCAAATATCTCAAAATATAACAGTAGATACAAGTAGGTACGTATTATTTACCTATTTTACCTACTAAAAAAATGTATTTAAAAAAAAGTACACCACTTATTATACATTTATACATAATATCTAAATATCTAAATAAATGTATGAAACAACAACGAATACCGTTCACTTTTAAGGAATACAATATAGGCAATATTATTAGTGTGCACTGTGCAGGTAATAAATCATACACTAACTGGTGTTATTTTATGAGTTAAAAAATGTTTACACGATTTTGTACATTTTGTCAAATTTGTTTATAACGAAAAAAATTGTATTGTTGTTTGAACATGCAGATTATAATTCATATGTTGATTCCTTTTTATACATGCTTACAAAATAAAATTTAGTGCAAACATTCATCGTCAAATAAAGTAAAAATTTTAAATGGGTTTTTAATTTCTAATGGACTAACATTGTATTATAGCTCAATAGTTAATAATTCAAATGAATGTTACTTATAGGATGACTTCTGTAGGTAAATCGGACGTCATCGCAATTCTTGTTTTTCAGGAGTTATCGTTTTAGACTAGAAGCGACAACATCACTATGCATTTTGATCGTCAGAACCACTTATTGAGCTGGTGTAATTATAAAATTATGTTAACGAATTTTTTTCCATTTCTGGTTTTTTTCGATACGATGACCACAGCTTAATGATTCATATGGGTGGATTTTATATAAATATCTATATCATTATAATCGTCCATTAACCGAATCAATTTGTCATTAACCAGAAGCTTTTGAATACATATTAGTATCGAGTAAAATAATATAGGTACCTACTTTTCGTGTATTATTGTTATTATAATTTATTCATTTCGTTATGGTTCAACTTTCAACACAGTCAAAATATTAATATAATTAATATTACAAATAAAATATGTATCGTATCGCTTTGAATTCGTTTCAAATTCTCAAACATTACGATGTCGTACCTATCTATATTGAGCAGAACATAACGCTTGGATATTGTATATATTATTCTCCTTTTGGCAAGGTCGTGCCATAGGTTGGTCCGGTCATTAGCCGTGCAATAAAACCAGTATTCTCGACGATCCATCGCCTCAGTTACCTTATTATTATTCTCCCCTGTCAAACACTCTACATCAAAAGTTGTTCCTTATTTCGATGTATTGTAAGTTGTAACGCAATCTAAATACATTTTAAATTGTCTGCATTGTCAGAAGATATCAAATATTTCTTTGAATTCTTTTTATTTGAGTCACAACTTGCATTTATACATTTTAGTTGTATTAAAATATAATAACAATTAATATGAGTTTGTTATTACTTGCAGTTTATATTTTTTACTTCAAAATGTTTATACTTTTTACAACACCCATCCAATAACACGTTTAAACTTAATTTATAAAACTTATTATCATTTACCAAACAATTTCAATATACAAATGACATAGTTATCTAATAAATTCAATTTTTTGTTGATTTTTGTCTATCAGAAAACGCAAATACCATTAATTATTTCAATAAAGACATAGGTACGCAAAACCATTATACAACTTGCACATTTAATCAAACTACTATAACTTACTACCTATATCCGATAAATTGTTAAAAACTAATAAACTTATGAAGTTGTAATTACAAACAATTTGTTTTTACAATGATATTAACTTTAAATATATTATGTAATACGTACGGCTAATGGCTATCCTTCCTACAGTATATAGGTACCTACTCTGTATAATGTACAGAGTGACGAGTGTATTATAATACTATTGAATTTATACACATAAATTCAATAACATAAATTATTAGTATTTACCGGTTACAATCTATACATTCAAATCATACTTATCAAAATAAAATTTAGCATCATACATTAAATTATTGCTTCCAGTTATTTTAACCGACATAGTTAAGAATCAAATTATGTATATGAATTATAAATTATAATACTTATATTATGAAAGGAATGATAAATATGGTACAAAAATATTGTGTATAATAAAATTGGAAATCATAAAATTGTTAGAGTCTATAACGAATGGACCAGTTTATGCATGCCACTTGTAAACATAACCTGCTGATAAATGTTTTCTGACAGTATTTAAAAATACGCCTAATATGTGAGTGTGTATAAGAATTACGTGATTAACATTAATTTCGGAAATAAATATTTTTCATAGCAACTTATTAGATTGCTGTTGGAGATTTAAATGAATAAATTTTTCATAAAATAAGGACTATACTAAAGGACATGACCAAGGATGATTATGCGCTGTTGAATGTATTGGTATGAATAATAATGATATAATATCTATCAATCGAGTGAAAAATTAGACGTTTTTGGATTATTGATTTCTGATATAGCTTCGTTTCAGCGGATGCTTATGCAACCTTAACCCAAATTAAATAATTCACTAAGTTTGTTTGTGTATACGAATTCACATGCCGCGATTTATTAGATACGTGTTTTTAATAAATTTCTTATAGTAATTCAAGATTAAAATAGCTTATGCAGTTATCAGGGTCTTAATTGTTTTGATTTAAAAAAAAACATTGAACATATTACATTACTCATGCAGTTGAATACAATGTTAAAACGTTAATGATCTGTACTTCTGTACTTCTGTATTCATTCACTATTTTATTGTATTTCACCAATTTATTTAGGTTTAAGTGAAGTTCAAATTTTAATCTACTTACAAATTTTATTATGAAAAAGAATCATCCATGACCCTCTGTGAACCTATACAAATTAAAAAAAATAGTATAGTATTAATTAATCAGGTATCCATTTAAGAACAGCCGACGATTAGTAGTGAAGTGAAGAATGACATAACTATAATAACTCATAATAAGAACCAAACAGTAAAAACGAAATGTAATATTATACAGAAATATTGAACTTTATATGGATGTATTAAACAATATTATTCCTTACAGCTATAGTAGGTATCTATGGTTATAATTGGAATTGAATTAACAATTCGAATATAAAATCTAAACACTCTAAGCTATGCATAATATTCAATATGACTTTGTAATATTTATATTGCAATGTAATTATTTTCCTATTATTGATTAAAAAAAACACGAAGTTGCTTTGCTGTATACCTAGTAGTAGATTTTGAGTATATTTCGTAATTAAGTAGGTAATGGAAAATATAAAATCATATTATGAAATTTGATTTCAATATTAAATCAATGCATTCAAAAAACAACTCTTAGCGGAGACTGTGTGTCACTGTCAGTCTCTATTACTAAAAATATTACAATTAGTTTTTGTTTCTGGTAATACGGTAGATAGATACAACTAATTTTTACCAAAAACATCGAATATTTTAATGTAAATTAACTTATTAGTCGATAAAAACTTACCACGGGTAAATTGCTTAAAACTAGTCTCAATGTAAAATATAAAAGTAAAATAATAAAATATATTGTAAATTGTATTTATTGTAGACATTTTTTAGTTTTTACTGTAGAAAGATGCTTAACTTCAATATGTTTTCTGATAGGAAAATAAATTTAGATGTACCTACCTAGTTTGTGTGGTAAAAACTCAAAAGTAAAACATTTCCAGTACTATTCATAATAATAATAACTAATAAGGAAAGCAATTAGAGAATACCAGGAATTTTTACACAGAACCTGTTCTCAACAAAATCGATTTATTTATTTTGTTGTAAATCTAACTATATTATATATATCTATATTCTATAATATGAAAATGAATTGCTGAATGTTTTGCTAAGCGCAAATCTCGAGAACGGCTGGTCCGATTTGGCTCAAATTTTTGTTTAAGATGTTCGTAATTGCCAGAAAGAAAATTTTAGGAAAATCCACCGGAAAAGTAGGAAATCTGGATGTAAAAAAACAACAACAGTGGCGCAACAGTGTATTATATATTGGTTGCTATTGGTTAATCGGGCATGTTTGTAATTTTGTATTATTATATATAAAAATGAATTTTTGTGTGTAGATTAGACCTCTGGGAAGATGCCAGGCTAATTTAAAAATGGTTAAATTTGGTTTCTTTTTTATTCATTGGATTTTAGTACTGTTAGGTTAGGTTAGAATTTTGTATTAATAAACTATGATATTATTATTAGGTACCTATATAAGTATTATTAAGAAGTTTATGTAGAAGTCAAAATGATGGTGATACGTGATAACAATACTAAACATACCAGCCATAGTAATAAAAGTACATTACTTTATATTATATTCATATATATTATCTTAATATATATAATTCTACTGTACGTGTGTTGTGATTGAACTCCTCCTCCTCCTAAACGGTTTGAGCGATTTGAATGAATTTTTTTGTATTCGTTTGGGTGACACCCCGGATTGTTTAGATTCATATATAATCCCCCTAGGTCCAACCAGGGGATGTGCTCAAACGGTGGACATATTTTTGTTTATAAATGGTTGCCATGGGTTTTAAAACTATTATACCTAATAATAATTATTGGTAGCAGTAAAATCAGTGATTCATTCAATGCATTTAATTTTTTTATACACTATCTTTTGATATTATATGTATCTCAATTACTTAAATATTGAGCGTATTATACTCACATATAAGTTACGTACATAAAACAATGCCACGTCTTCGTGGACGAAGAGGAAATATTGGTCGATAGACTTGGTATTCACAATTAGTCCAGCCGTTTAGGAGGAGTTCAGTGACTTACTTGGTATAACTTTGATACTTTAGACTTTAGAGTTAAATTATAAAGATACGTACAAACAGCACGGGGTCCGCGATCTACCGGCGGTAGAGTGCCTACCTGATATTATACTACTGCGAATCAGAATTTTTATCCCAGGCAACAGAAGAGTTAAGATACATTTTGAACACCATACACCGAATATTAAATAACGAATTAAACCAAGTTTGAGTCATATAGAGTTGGTAAATTTAACGGGAAACGAAGTGCACTGAATCAGCTAGTAGTATATTATATATTATTATATTACAAAATATTTATATTGTCATTTACCTATACATATGGTATAATTTTTAATATATTTAAACTCTTAAAACTATTTATTGACATTTGAAAATGTCGATTTTTTCAAGTGTTTTTTTTTCTATACAATCCGATAAAATAATTTTCGCTTAGTCAACAAACTTATAAAAATGTAGTACAAAGATCGTCATAAGTCGTAATTAAAGCTATTTAAAAATATTAAAGATACATTGACATGCATTTTTTTATAATTATTTGAAGTTCAAATGTTAACAAAATTCGTCAATCTGGATAAATTTTCATAGCTAAAGCATGGCAATTTAATACAGGGTTCCTCATAAATAGTGTATTCTGAAAACAAAAAATCAAAAATATTTCTAGACACTATTTTTTTCATTGATATTTAAAGTTCAAATTTGGACTAAATTAGATTTACTTAAACAAAAATTAAGCATTTTATTATTGTGTTGCTGTTCAAAAATATTATTCTTGGGGAATTTTACGTACCTATATAATTTTATTTCTTATACACAATGACACTTTAAAAATATTTAGATTAATTTTAAGCTATTCCTGGAGTGTCACCAGTGGGTGGCTTCTCCTTCATGTTTTTCTGGCTGTAATCTTAATTTGTTAATACTTAAGCTTATTATACATAATTTGTATAGATTGTTTAACTTAAATAAAAAACAAAAAAAAAAAAAATTTAAGCTATAGCCTATTTATACCATGAACCCATTCACACCGTTCTATGGTTATTCGGTATTGACTCAAAAGTTAATAACAATAATAAATGATAAACATATTATACTATAGGTACTATTATAATAATAAAACATCAATAATAAAATAATTCATTCTACCGTAAAATTACTATGATAGTAAAATAAATTACTTCAATTGAAATTTCAAAAATCATTTATCATGAAATATACTTAGAAATATTAAGCTGATCGACCGTCATTGTTTAAAATCGTTTTCTGTAAGCAATGATTGATAATTTAATACATACAATATAATTTACAGTGATTTACTCTACGGAGAGTTACACTTGTCACCAACGGTACAGAAGAGCGATCTCTATGAGAGTTATTAATATGAGGGTATACTTCCTCCTTTTTTTTTTCATTTTTCCCGGTTATTTTAAAAAGTACAGAAAAATTGACCTACCAAAGTACAACCTATATCCAATTTACGGTACCAGAAACCTTTCACAAAGTTAATGGTTGGAACATTTTTTCTACTAGAAAAAGTGTCCTCAGCCACAAACTATATAAAGATGAAAAACGCGTCATTGTAAAAATATTGAAAAGTACTTATTAGGAATTTACTGCTTTTAACCACAACTCTTTAAAATTCTCTACTTAAAACCATTCTCAAAATAGAATGTTGTAGTTTTTCTGCTTGAAAACATGATGACAGTTAATAGACACAATAACGAAAAAAAATTGAATTTAAAAATACACACACATACATCATTAGTGAAATTAAAACGTTCATCGGTCTACACTGAATTTAAAATGTAATATGTATTTTAACATGTATTTATATTTTATTATACTAATAAATCATTCTATAGTTGTTTTTTTTTTCACTAAAACAAAAACATAAATTTGAAATAATTATATAGGTAGGTACCAAAAAGAAGTTTTTATTAATTTAAATAATTATATGAAACACTTGACTACACTAAATAATTAAATGGTAATTAAATATTTTGCTTACCAATTTTCTTACCATATAGAATATATATTATCAGTTCACTCAGTTGATGTTTGATATAATTAAATCACACTAACATTTAATTTAAATAATTTTATAATTTTAAATCTGTTCCAACAATAATTGTTTATTACAACCTATGTAATATATAGATTTTAAAACATAACGTCTTGCATCCATATAAAGTGTATTGCAATATTTAAATTATTCTTATATTTATTTACTATTACATCTACATCAAATATAATAACTAGTAATTTTCTTGTAATTATAGTGGAGACCAAAATTAATTTTACTAACGAATAATCGACCTGAAATTTTAGAAACATAAACGTATAATATCATGGAATTATTGGAACGTTAAACTTGGCAGAGAAAGATAGATTTCTTTTAGACCTTAGATAAGTTAGAAGTAAAGATAATATGAATACCAATATCTGTATTTATGTGCATGTATAAAATAGTAATACTTTCGATTTTCGAGTCAAATGGTTTTTGAATCGATGAGCTAAGTAACTTTAATCTAAAATGAAAATATATTTTTGTCTGTTTGGCAACTAACCTAAAGTTTTTATAATCCTTTTGACAAATGCGTTTATACAAAGATGTTTGGAGACTACTTGTAGCTACATAAATTGAAATTTCAAACCGGTTTTGTTTTATTTTAAATAAAAATAATACTATATTAAAAACAATATTAACATATATTATATTAATTGCTTTATATAATAAACTAAATTAATTTAACCACACTTGTTTTTAAATAAGATTATTTTATATTTGAATTCAATGTATATTATGTATATGTATATTAGATTGTCATAGGTACATTTACATTTTAAGTTATGATGGACATAAATACATAGAAGGAAATAATATTGCTAACTATTTTAAATTATTTTTTTCTTCCTATATTTTTTTATTACTTACCGTTAATATAACAAAGGGAATTTAAAAAGAAATGATATAGTTAATTAAATATGCTCAATAGTATAATACAATACTGTTATTATTATAAGAAGTTTATCAAACAATAACTTTATCAATTAGATAGGTCAATTAAAATTAAAATAATACATTTACATTTTTATTTTTATTTTATGAAAACGTAATTCTTAGTTCTTACTTATGTATAATTTAGTAAGGCTATTTTTAAATAACCAAGTATAATCTTATGCATTATTTTGTAATAATTTTAATTAATTTTTTGAATAAAAATTCTGAGAAAAGATTATTACATAAAAAAGTAAGTATAATTTAATAAAAAGTAAAACATTTTAACAGCTAGCTAAAATAAATACGTTATTCCCTAACTCTTTAAAATAACAATGTAAATATAGATCGTACAGGCTATAATTATCTCAGATATTAAAGCCTTATTAACCCAATCAAAATAAATAAATAAATAAAGATCGTGTATCAAATTGACTTATTGTAATAACTATTTTACAATTGTTCAATTGTATACAACTGTAATATGTAGACCACTTTAGAATTTTGCAAATTAAAACTACAAATTGTCTATATTTTAGATTTTGAGCAAAGCGATTTGGATGTATTGATTTTACAATTATGTATTGTTATTTGTTGTTTTAATTCTTCGAAAAGATAATGGGCCCCACTGAAGAGGTTCGTGTACCTATGTGTGTGTTTTTTTCGTGTTTGTGAACACTTTTTATAATAGAACAAAATGCACAGATTTCAACTTCAGCATCGTTCCTGGTAGGAAAGTGAATACAGTTGGTATCTACTATTTAGGTATTATCGCAAAGCCATTTAAAAAATATTTAGATTCATTTTAAGAGATTATGGATATTATTATATACCATGAACGTATTCACAATTTTCTATTTTAGATAAGGCAGGCCCGTGAACAGGATTTCTTCTTTATGAAAAACAAATGTTTAAAATATAGATACATCAATTATTAGTAAATAGTATGATATGTATACTAATTTTTGAGTATATGATAATATGTATTTACATCAATAGGTGTTTTATTATAAACTATAGTTGATCCTACGCACTTCGTTGCCAGTAAAAAATTACAACTTTAAAAAAATTGTGATTGCTCAATCCTTCTGGGTGCAACTCAGCCTCCCTGATAGACAATCTGACTACGTCGGATCGTGGACAAAATGCTATAAGCAATGTGTGAAAATTTGATTTGATGCATGCTTGCACCTGATTTTCCCGATTAACCAATGGTAACCAAATAATAACTAATCATTTCTACTTATTATTTCTCCTATAACCAATAGCAGCCATTTATAAACAAACATTTTTCACCGTAAATCCCAAAATCCCCGTTTGAGCACCTCCCCGGATTGGACCTAGGAGGGCGAAAAATACTTTACAACCTATTCTCATACCTACCAAATGAACAAAAAAAATTTAATTAAAATCGGTCAATCCGTTTCGTAGGAGTGCGACCACAAACACCGTGACACGATAATTTCATATATCAGATATATAGGTAGCTGAATATTACCCAGTGTAGCCCGGAAAAAAATTTTGATCGTTTGACTCATTTGGGTGTAACACGCTGCGGAAGCAATGTTTTTTTAAATGTAAATCATATTATATTTTAATGTATAGCCATCCCGACCGGCGTTGTCCGTGAGATTATGCGAGCAGTATATTATCAGGTGGGCAATCTAACTGTGGTAGATCGCAGACCCCGTGTGGTTTGTACTTAAATGTATAATTTAACTCTAAAGTATCAAAGTTATACCAAGTTTGTCGTTTTTACTTCATTCAACCTACTGTGGATTAATACAATCAATAATCCAAATCCTAACGTATAAATCCTATGATTAAACCAAACATTCGTATGTATATAAAGAATAAAAATAAGAAAAAAACAATGCAAAAATTGGTATACCAAAACCGTGGTTCGGATCTTGAGACATTCTGTACTAAAATACATTGATGTGCCACTGCATTAACAGTTATTATTATTAAAACTAATAGCAACAATTCACAACCAAACATTTCTATTGTAAATCTCAAAATCCCTGTTATTTGAGCACCTCCCCGGGTCTAACCTCTAATTTACCCTTTTTAAATTATCATATCTTCTTCCCAGAGGTCCAATCTATCACTGTAACAAATGTCATCGCAATCGGATGAATGATTTAGGAATGCATAAAGGACACACACACACACACAAACATTCATTTTTTATATTATGTATAGATAAAAAAAATGCTATAAAGCATAAATTATTATTTTAATAAATTTATACGAGGAGTTGAAAAAAATTCATTCAATGCTATTGGTTGATATAAACATATAATGTATATAAATCACGACGTAGGTATATAGTAAATTCAATGAATCCAGTCCATTTAAGCAATTTTCTCTCATTGTTGATTGTAGGTAAGATTTTGATGACCAATTCGATAAAACCAATAATACTGTTGGTACAACCAATAATGTAGCCTAGATTCAAAAAAAGTGACAATGTGTCCCTCACATATCAACTGGGTCTGATCCCCCCCCTTGTGGGCAGATTAGTGATATTAAATCAAAAGTTAATGACAATTATATAATATAATATACATAACATTATACACTGTTATAAAAAATAAAAATTAAATATTAATAATATAAATAATAAATGCCATGTTTTCTGAAAAAATTAAAACAACCAACGTAATATCATGGGTAGGTACTAGTAAAATGAATTACTTTAATAGCAATATCAAAAAATATATACTGTATATACTTGATGTGGGCTGACGGCCGTTTCCGCTCAAAATCATTTTTCGTATACAGTGTATACAATATCATTGAATTCAAATTGTATACATCCATAACCAGTGACCCATCCGACACCCAAGTAGTATACAGTAGAGGGGTACCCACTTGCCCATCTATTTATTTTTATGACTGTTTAAATGTTTTGTTAAAAAAATAGGTTTTGGAAGTATAGTTCATATAATATCTGTACTCTGTAATACTGGTATATTTTATTTGTGGTTATAGGACATACCTAGAAAGTAGTCGTATTGTGATTAAACGCTATGCAAAAATTAACAACAAAGAATGTCGCATAGCATAATTTTTTTTGGAAACCTAAGAAACTTATCAAATGGATAATATTATGTCTTCAGTGTAATTTCATATTTGTATGATTATGTTTAACTCACACTTGTGGTACCTATATAGTTTGTAGCGAAAACGAACACACACGGAGATTTTAAACTGTTCGCGAAATAGTCGATGGTACAGTCAACGAAATATGCGTGTTATAAATAAGATAGGATCCGAAATAATAATAGGAGGCACCCATAGCACTTTAGTGATTGAGAGGTGAAAAAAAAATGGGTTTTAGATGTACACAATACACATAATAATATTATACCCTGTACGCTCACCCGAGTGCCAGGAGCAATTATTTATATCTGCGATAACGATGGTGTCAAAATCCGTCTATATAATAATATGGGTAGGTAGGTACTTATAATACTTATAATACTTTAATACTATAAATTTTACTGCAGACCTGAGGAGTGTGTACAGTGTACGCATTCGTTTGCATTCGCAACTTTAATGGCTTTAGTGGTATTAGTAATAAATTAATGGAATCAAAAAACCGCAAGCAATTCCAAACCAGTCGTCCAGACCAAAGGCATATTTTATTGTTATTGTTGACGGGCATTCCTAATCAGTGAGTTAAGTACGGCACACGCGGTATCAAGGTCTTCGGACGCTCGTGCCAATATTTTTTATACAATTATTCGGTTTGACCGTATGAATTATTCTATTTATTATTATATTATGTTCTTCCACAGTGTCACGACCTAGACAATCGTCTACGACGCGCCAGACCCATTTTACTAGGTACCTATCATTATAATGTTTACATACATGAAGTGCCATTTATTACCTTGGTGGAATATTGTTTATCAAACACTGAACGTATACAACTGCACTTCAACAATTCGAAGCGTAACCCGAGCATAAATTAAAATTCTGTCGTTTACGTAATATTTTATTATTCGATTGAGAGTCCGAACAGACATTTATTGCAGTAAATAGGTATTATTCAATTTATGATAGGTAGTAATAACCAGTTAAGATTCGAGTTGAATATTTAATAATAATAATATATTTTGATATTCAATATTACATTTATTTGTAGCAATACGGCCATTGGGATTAAATAATTTTTATAATTATATTTATAATTATCACTAGTTAATTAATATTAGTAAATACCTAAAACAAAGATAAATATAAAAATAAATGTATATGTTGGCTTTTGTTATTTGTACAATAAAATAAGAGAGAGAAAAACGAAAATTAAAATAATAACATTATAATATAAACCGTCAAATGTCACCTTTAATAGGTATTTATTCTGTACGATTATTATGCTATGGAAGAAAACCGTACTTAATGGAAACTAAATGCGTGATTTCTACCAGTGCCAAATTCAAGTTTCTACATTATTTAGATTGTGCAATATTGTGCTAATGGACGCATAAACGATAAATCTAACGGATTTCCTTAAATGTATATATTAATATAATATATAAGGTGATTCGGAGCTTGGACTTGGATCTTAAGTACCTAAATATTTTTTTTTTATTGATCAAAAACCAAGTTAATATTATTCAAAAACCTAATGAGGTATTAGAAAAAACGGAATAATTATTGAGTTGATTTTAAATTGAATTGAGGCTTTGGTCAAAACAAAACATGGTAAATGTTATTGGAATCTAATATCGTGTATACAGTACCTACCTATATAATATAAATTATAACTGCCATTAAGAATGTCATCATCAAGAGTAATAAGATGAAAAATATTTTGATATTCATTGTAATTGGTAGTTTACATAAATAAAAATATAATATATCATACTATACAAATGGTTTTGGTTTATACCTAAATTATGAATAAAAGAATCAAATTAAGGGCTGTAATGTTGTAAATATAAAAATTGTATAAATACATAAATTATTTGAATTTATGAACAAAGATAACAGTTATAATTATGAAAAAAAGGTCGTAAATGGCACCGTTTTATATTACTAATACACTTAAGAGCATATAGTTACCTATACAATATACAAAGTGTACAGATTAATGTTCATTTTTAAACATGATATAGGTAATAAAAATAATCGGTGTCAATTTTTATCCATATCGATTTTTATTTTTAATCAAGTTTAAAATAACTATTTTTATTTTCATTATTTATTAATTCAAGCTTAATTATAATGTTACAATGTGTCTATACCTAATAATTTACAAGTTACAGATTGTTATATTAATATGTTTTATTTTTTTTTTTTAGGAAGGTTAAATACTATTTTTATGTACTAACTCGTATTCATTTTTTTTTTAATTCCTCGCAATCCCGTCCAACGATAATATGTCGAACACGTTTCTCAGACGTATAACATAATGTAATGTGTACTTATACTTATGTAAATACAATTGTCTCCGTAGTTGATTTTCTTTAATACTTCTTACCAGATGCATATCAGAAATTGTTGTCTTGAAGACTTGAACGACCTGATCCCATAAATAAACGATATTTTATAGTCACCGCGGTAAACTATTTTCAAATGCAATTTTTCTTATTTAAAAAATGAACAAACTCACACACACACACATATATAGGTACATACTATATTATGCAAATTCAATGTTGCACACATGTTTATAACTGACATATTTTTTTTCATATTGACCGATTTCAAATATTTCTCTATCGTTCCGATCACACACGACTACACGAGTGACTTATGATATAATATTTGATGAGAAGGGCGAGGCTCATTGTAAACACTAGGTAACGTGGTACAAACAACAATTACTGAATTATATTATTGTAATGTTGTGATCTATAGCAGTTAAGTGGTCGTTGTTGGACACTGACCAACCGTCGGAAATTATAAACGTGTAATATTATGCCGTGTCGCGTAGGATCTGTTTAAATATCGTTGGATGAGTTTTTGAATATATAATAACACGGCCCAGGTTCACTGGCCAAGACCATGACAATTGAATTATCCGTCGCTTATGCATACCATTTATTTTTAATACAAATATTCGTCCAGACAAGATGAAACCAATGATCTTTTTAACATATTATTACGCGTGTTTAATAATAGAACGACGATACAACGACCTGCTATAATGGGATGGAAGGGAAATAACGAGATTTTTAAAAGTTATTGTGAGAGAAAATCGCCGCCATGGATGTGTCAAAAATGTAATATTTCTATTAAAAATTGAACGAAAAAAAATATGCACAAGCATAAAAAACGATAATTTAAAATATAAGATTACCTCTAGCAAAGCTTGAATAAAAAAACGAATACCTGTAATATAAGTTACACGCCTTTGAATTAAAAATTTCTTTTACATCGGAACCCTTTTGTCTAGATTATTACAAAAGAAAATGTGTTGTTTAATTAACACGACGACTTTACATAATAATAAAGTATTATATTATACTGCAGACGATAGAAAGAAAATTAGCGATTACAAATCTACATAAAAATCAACTATAGAATATTAACATAGGTATCCGAAATCGAAAGAAAGGAATAATTAATAATTTGTCAGGTTTAGAATTATATTCGATTAAAAATGTGATGTTTTAATTGAATTGTAATATATATATGAAATCAAAATAATGCATTAATGAATCACTAATTGCTTGAAATTGTATAAAAGAGTAAAACCTTAAGAAATATTATTATATCAAAATGCATGTATTTTTATTGCATTTTTATGTTTGACATTAATCTTAGACATTATACTTAGGGAATATTACACATAGCCTATGCCCCATAGGTACCCATTTTAATAGAATTGTAATTTGTAGTAACACATTCGATATCATGATATATCTACGATGCAGAATGGCTACTTTTCTTTAAACATTGATAATAACTTAAGTTTATATCTTGAATTCTTGACTCATGACTTATGAGTTGTGTGTGCTTAGTAAATAGTAATGTTGAACGAAGGTAATGATAAAATAACTTTTTACACGAATATTACCAGTTTTTCATATATATAAATATTTTTTTGTCGATTTATACACACCGGTGAACTGAATCAAACAGTCTGAATAATAAATTATTTATATTAAAGCAATTAAATTAGATTGAAAATATATTATGTTAATTGGTTTTCAAATAACGTGTGCTTTTTGGATTCCTACAACATTAATATACCTTTATACCAAATACTTTTAAGTTTTAGTTTTATTGTGGAAATGGTTTCTTTTTTTATAGGTACCTATATAATATGCAGTATGCATACATTTTCATTTACCATTATTTAATTTCTCATTAATTTTTATAATTTATATTTTATTTCATCAGGATTAAGAGTACCTATATGGCTATATATATTATATTAATATGTACAGTATACATACACATTAATTTATTACATATTCTTGTTTCATCCACCAGTTCATTAATTTAAATATATATTTATAATGATAGCTATTATATAAATAAAACAAAACAATTCAAAAGTAGTAAACCAAACATGATAAACCACTCACACAGTACGTATACGATGACGATTATTTCGTATAGCCATATATAAGTAGTACTGGGCTCATGTAATTGATAATTTAATTATTAAAGGGTTCATTTTATACGAAATAAAAATCATAGTGCTCACAGTTAAACTATAGCTTTGAAATAAACATACACGCACTACAATTAAGCAATAATAAAAGACACCTATAAGGTGCCTGTAGGCTATAATACATAATAACCGAGTTCATAAACATTAATATTTAGGTTGAATTAAAGTTTGATTTTCAATACATGTCACGTAAATACATTGTCACCTTAATTTGGTACAGTATTGTTGCTGTTATACATTAGTAGGTAGGTACATTTATTATTAAATGGACGCAATACGTCCACGAATGTATATCCATTTCATGGTCACCGAGTTTCGCTCTAAAAATCAAATCAAATTGTTTTCGTTGCCGGTGTTATATAACTTTTATAACATCTTTAGACTAAACAATTATTGTATATTCCTCTCTGCTTGCATCAGAAATTTAGTAGTGATAGTATTAAATATATTCAACCCTCATTGGTTTGCATTAGAACTTTTTTTTTCTTAACTTAACAGTCCACTATTTCAGTCTTATTCGGACAAATAGAATTATATTTTAATTTTTAGGTATATTATGTTTTTATCGTAGTTTAGTTTAGTGTTTATAACCAAAAAATTTTGATAGTTTAGATCAACAACCATAGATTTCAGCAATGTATTCATGGACTCAAAACAAACATCTTGTACGGAAAATGACATTTGATGTGTTTAAAATATTACATTTTTACTTACATTTCGTGCGTTTGAAGTTTGAACCATTTTTTTTTAATGATTCACACTTTGAATAAAAAATGTAACGTAACGTTTATTTTTCCATATGACACATAAGCAATCTAAAACAAAAAACCGATGTCATTAGTATTATCCGACCATCGATCAGTATATCTGACAGTTTTATTATGTAGAAAATAATAATATAGGTACTAAATCTACCATACAAATAGACAGTATAAAACGTGTTATTATACACTTTAGTTGTTATTATTTTCAGTTTCGAGGTGGTGCAGCAGCAGCGGCAGCTGTAGTCACGTGGATCACAGAATTAATATTTTAAGTCGGAGCAATACAAAAATGTATCGGAGAAAAATAGCTCACATTGAAGACGTACTTACAGAAATGCTCGATTTAAAATATCCTCATGCACACAGCAGCTTATCATATATTATTATAATAATATAATTATATTATCCGATGGTCCTGATGTTCAGAGATTAATCCGTCGCGAGATCGCTGCGGAACGATAACATTATTATAACCGTTCAGCCTCCACGCATGGTGTGGCGCCACCGTATACGCCGGGTAACGATATACCTATATGGGTACTCTACCAACACCGAAGACAAGACGACGGTGGACAAAGTGTACCTATGGCTGAATACGAAACGGACCTCTGGACAGTTCGTGGAGGAGACGTTTTACGGGACAGTATGCATTATAATATTATAATAATATTATACTGTTGCCGGCGTAATAAAGCTCAAGTCGTGTCGCAATCGCGTGAGAACCGAATCGCCGTCACGTGATTCCGAGATGGAACCGCAGCAGTGGTCATCAATCCTTACCCGCAGCAACCGCGATTTATGTGGATATTCGTGTGCAAAAGTCGCCGCCGCTATTGTGTTTTGCCGTCTTCAATTGTCATCTGGACCCGATAAAAACGCGTCTCGTCGTCGCGTATGCCAATGCATAACAATAATAATAATAGTAATAATAACACGGAACGTATATATACACAACAGGTAGAGGTATATACTATATATATGTCACGGGTGCCTACATGTTATATACTTATATTATATAAATGTATATATAAACTGCGAGACTCTACATTTTTATTTATATATATTTATATAGATACTCATACATACACGTGTTTAAGCGCAATATTGATACGTCTGTCGGGGTTATGTACATAGAATAATATTATATACATATAATATTATAAGAGAGCATACCTTCGGCGTTTAAATTTATGACGGTCAGCTTGCGCACTATACGATACAATATTATAATATCGTATGTTATGCTAACACACACACACACACACACACACACACACACACACACACACACACACACACACACACACACACACACACACACACACACACACACACACACACATAAACACGACCTACAACCGTCGCTAGGCCTTGTGACCGTCGTTGTCGTCGTCGTGCCCGCGGTGGTCATCAGGTGGTCTACTCGGTATATGGTGGCGATTTCTCGCCGTCTTCAGGACGCTGCTCTGACACGTAATATAGATCTCTGGTCACGATCTATCTGCCGGGACTCGCGTTTCATTATTGTTATTAATTCCTATATTATTATATTGCCGAATACCCAGTTTTTTTTTCCGGAATTCTAGCCTTCCGGCGATCAACGGACGAAATTAAATTTGCCAATAAATATCCGTGTTTATTATTTGAGTTTTAAACACTGAACAGTTTGAACACCTATAAACATTGACGTTATATATCATTATAAATGCATAATATATGAGTTATATGTCTATATTACTCCATAAGTGTGTGATTATAATTAGATTAATTACAGTTTAGTGAACATTATTTTTAATCGTCCCTATATTAGAGAACTCGCATGGAAAACTATAACTTCTCATTTGGTACACCTATACACTGACGTCTGACAGCTATCCCAACAGCAACTGCTGCTTAAGAGCTAGTTCCGTTTTTATTGTTTTTAATATGTAATTGATTTTCGATAAAAAAATTGAATATGTTTTAATCTTGATAAAAATTGCACAATGTTTTATATTTTATTATTATTTACTAAACAAGTTTGGATATCGCATTAAATATACAGTTCTAAATTATGAATTTTAAATTTTAAATAGACTATATTTTGGTTTAGCGTGTTTTTTGTTTTTATTGCTTTGATATTTTATTTTACAGACTGCAAAAAGGGACACCTATACCGGCTATACCACATACAATTACCCACAGGGAATTTAACTTACCGGTTCGACAAACCGATTTGTTCTTATTCCGATGGATAAATCGTTATTATTTAGCAAAAAAATTCTCCACCGATCCGTATAATAACGCTCATGCTTATCGACGTCATTTGTGTTCAGTATATAATATGTAAGTGGTGTAATGGTGCGCACTACATATTATAGGCGTCGACGACCGGTTTCTTCTAAATGCCAGTTGATCGAAAACCAATTTCCCTCCCTCGACCAGCAATCGGCTAGAACATTTCAACAAACTCGTAATTGTGAAGATTAGACCTTTTATTTATTTATACTTACGGAATAAATACAGTCTAAAGCGAAACACCACATTGTTGCAAAATATTGGCATAGGTTTGGAGTGGATCAGGTAAAGTTCCCCCAACTTCACAGACATTCCAAAAAGTCTTGTCGGATCGACCGAGTCTTTCAGAGTAATTTAAACGATATTCTTAATGTTAGTTTCGCATCGATTACTTCACCATATTTTAAACCACCACAGTTCAAAATCCATTACACCGACATTAATACGTCGATATGTGTAAATTATTAACTTTAAATATATTCGAGGAATAGGTAGATTATGTATATGATCACCTTATGTGTATTAAAAGGTTTATATAATGGTGTATTTTAATATTATGTATACAATAATGAAGGTGTATAAATTTAGTTTTATTTTCAATAAAATAAATTTAAAATCGTAGACGGATCACTAATCATGGTAATATTCTAAGTTGAGTCATAATATATTGATTCCTTTTTTTATTATAATATTTATTATATTATTCTGATAAACTGTAACTGGGAGAAATCAATGGTAAAAAGGTATAACAAGTTACATTTTTATAAAATCTTTTCAATCATTTTTTTTAATTCAACAATAATAATAAGTACTTGAAGAGGTGAAATACATAATATAGGTGTATTATATATAACAATTATATTTTAGTAAAGTATAAGCGGGTAACTTTTCCATTGTTCGATAAAAACATTTTTTTTTTTTTTTTTGACTGTTATATAAGTTGTTTACTTTTATGTATAATGTCTTTGTACATAATATATATATCTACAAAATATTTGCCTTATTTATCTAGTTGTTATTTCTATATATGGGTATATTATGTACTCTTTGATAGGTGTATTTAAAAATGCGGTAAGTTATAAATGTAAGCTTTTCATTATTTTTTCAACCTTATTTTTTTCTACTGACGTTTTTTTTTTACTTTTTATGTGAATCGTTTTTGAAAAGGGTAACCAAATAAAGAAATAAAGAAGTTAAAGAATTTAGATCACGTTATTTAATGCGCACAAGATCATTCTCCGGGAATCATAATATATAATGTTATTACAAATGCAGTCTATAAAGAATAAATATAGGCACATCTAAACATCCTCGGGATGTGTATAAACGTAATGCACTTGTAGTTATAGTTAACATTGCAGAATTTTTCTGAGCATTTTTATTTATTTTATGTTGTTTATGTTGTTGAACGCTATTATAGTGATTATGTACTTTTCTCGTAATTAATTTTATATTACAAATTGTAAATATAGCCGTTCTATAACTAAGAATGGAATCTACAATATTTTTTTTTTTTTGGTGGACACTGATGCACATCGAATATTATTTATTGGTTAATAATTGTATGTATTTACTTTAAAGTTTATTATTATAGTGTAACATGATTGTACACGGTAAATATATCATTATAAAATGAACACTGTAACCGGAAAAATATACACAATAAATTAAAGATTATGTTCTACTCGATAATAATATTATAATGTAGTGTTGAAATTTGGTTATTTTCGGTGCTATTCATGTGGCTTGAATGCTTGGTAGTTGATGGTGGTCCACGCAAAACGTGTTATAGTCAAATTACGATGTGTTTCGAACTCTTAATGAACAATATTTTATTTCTTATGGTAGTGTGTGACATTATAATATGTACATATTATTACATTTTAGTACACACACATAATATTTAAAAATAATAAATTTAAATAATTATTAAATTTAAATAATAATTATTATTATTAGAGCTCCTTTAATACACTTGTACCTATTAACTATATATTTCGAAACAACAATTTTAAAATAATTGATTATGTCTAAAAATTACATGAGAGAACACGTGTAATACTGCGATATAATTATTACCTTAAGATAGGTGAATTTTAAGTACAAATATATTATAGTAAGCTATATAAAAAACTTACTCGTAAGATTATATTATTTAAAGTACACTTGATCATTATTTACCTAAACTTATATAACTTAATGATATTTAGTCACCATATTATAATTAAATTTCAGATATATTACCCATGATTTATGATCGACTTATTGATGAGTTTATAAACGTTTTATAACATTTTATATTGATTACAGTTTAGTTGTTTATATTTTTATAGATCGTTATTAGAGAATATCGATTACAGAGGCCATTACTCTTTAGTAAGTCACTTTTGCAACTGATAAATTAATATTAAATACAAATATAAGTTGGAATTTGAAAAATTTAAAACAATTGCAAATTATATATTTGTATGTATAAAAAGTACATCACGAAGTATTTTTTGTTTAAACTCTATTAATATAGGTTGATCAATGATCAATGAATATCTTAAAAGTATAAATATGTATAACATATTTTATAATACTATACCTACGTCCAGTACAGTTTATGCGTGACGGAACGATTTTTTACCTATTGTATTTAATTTAACATCCGTATGATATAAATGTATTATAATTTATATTTTCATATGATGTATGTATATTAATTTATTTTATACATTTAACCACTATTACGTTTAAAGGTTTAATTGGCCTTGATAATTAGGTTCCTATCCACAGAAGCACACAATTATTCCACTGTATTTAAAATAACTTCAGACTTACTTTGTATCATGATCTTTTTTAAACATTCACATCCATCTCGCATTTGATCATAATTCTTTCAAGGTCTAGGATTTGGTCACGCTAATAATTTTGAAAAAAAGTAATGGGTGAATAGTTTCCTGAGAACTCCGCTTCAACGTGTTCGATTGCAAGTAAGTACCTAATACAATTTAAACCTATGAGCCGTATACAATTTGATACACATATAATGATGAATGAAAATATTATAGTCAGTTCATTCAGTTTACATCATATTGTACAAGCCTCGTTTAAGTATAAATCTAAAAAGTATAATACGGTTTTTATAAGACGTACCTAATACCATCAACTCAATGCATAATTCCTTTCAACATTATACGCATAGACATGAAGGTATTGTGTAGTAGTGAAATACCTATTAAATAACGGAAACTCGATAAATATTTTGTGAGTAAAATAATGTGACAAACGGTAATATTGTACAAACTAAATTACAATAAAACGATATATGTAATGTACGAGTATTTAAGTTAGTGTTGAAATTCTTCGTCTATGATCGAATAAATAGGTGCATTACTTTTTGATAATATCTGCTGCCAAAATTAACTTAGATACATACCAATTGTCTGGTTTCAATAGGCATACCTATCTATTCTATTGAATAACAAAACATTCGATTACAGTGCCAAGATTTTTTTCACGACTTAACATCCGCAAAATCCAAGTACATTTTTCATTGTTAAATATTATAATTTAACACCTACCGAATAAACTGAACCGCATATATTATAAGTAATAACTAATAACTGTCGTCATAATGTTGTCACCAGACAAAACTTAAAGCCTTGGGGCTTAGGCTTAGAATTTACAATACACCGAAATAGTTGCTAAAATATGTATTTGCGCTGAAAAATATGAATTTAGGGCGTGTGTAGCGATATAAAACACTTCATCATTTTTAAAACGTTTGAAATGGAGAAAAAACATGTTCTCATAATTATTTATTATAATATTTGAACTATATTATTATGATCACATTTAAAGCTACATAATAATAGCCACGTTGTCAAATATAATATGTTTAGTTCAAAACAAGTAAACAGATATACGTATTAATATTTTTTTTTTTTGATGCATAATAAATAAATGACCGTCGTTCTCTTTAAACACAAAAACATATAAATGTATTATTAATATCCTTGGATTTTAATTTATGGAACATAATACATAATTGCAGCGGTTATTGATTTCATTATTATGTACAAGCAAATTGATTGTATATAATTATGTTTAGGCTACTCATTGTACATACGATTTATGGAGTATGATAGGGCCTATATGCGATTCGAATGACGAGCGTTCTATATTATTATTATGTTATGTGTAGAACCTACCTATCGTAATAGTTTTGCAAATTTCCACGACACCGGTGTGAGAGAATCTGGCAGAAGAAGAAAATCGCAAATCACGGACTCAACGAATCGATTTGTTCGGAAAAATCACAGCGCATTGCGAAATTCCGTTGAATAAGTCACGGACATCGTCGGTAGTCACCCATCGGACTGCCAACTGATTGCGAACTGGATATCCCTTTCCAAAGCCGTCGATCGGCCTCTGAGTTTCCGGTCGCGCGCCCACCAACCCGACCGAACGTGTATATACCCTTTCCGGACGACCTTGAACCGGTCGGTGGTCACACTCCCCCCCGGATGATCGCTCCGGCACGGGGTGGAGACGCCGCTGCCTCCGTGACCGCGGAGGCTTACCGACATCATTCTACCGTGGTCCGCGCCGTCCACCGGACATACCATGTCTCGTCGTGTCGTCAACCGCCCAAGAAACCGCCGCTGGTCGGCCATCGGCAGCACCACCTCAGGTACATTATAAGCTCGAATATTATATACTGTTTCGTATGGCGTAGTTTCGATTGTATAATAATATTATTATAAGAATAATGAAATTGTATTCGAAATATTATTATCAATAATCATCATCGTATCGATAGGTAGTTAAAATTTTTATAATGGTATTGTACCGTTGAAGAGTATAATCAGTAGTGATGACATGACGTCGGACTATACGGGCACGTGACGTGAATCCTAAATCATATTATTAATACAATATTAGTGAAAAAATATCCTATGCGTTCTCCGATCGGAAAACCCGCGCGGGTGACGCTAGTGCGCGACCCGTGCACGCAGGATGCGGTCGTCGCCGTCACGAAAATATAATCACAAATCGTAAGAATATTATTAAAAATCACAATTTAACGTTTTCGTCTTCAACAACTGTAACACCACTTCTGGAGTTTTTTTTCCTATACAAATATCGTTTAAAATCGACGCCCTGCGACTTGTTCGTTCAATAATAATATTAATACATTCGTTTGCCGTTTACAAAATATTATATAAACACGTTCAGGCTCTGTGGAGCCGCGTGTCGGATGCTCTCACTCAAGGCTCACAGCTCAAATCGTTTTGTTTACTCCCATCCAGATCGCCCGCGGTTCATCCACCGTGTATATTATTAAGTACATATTATATATATATTGTATTTTTAATCCGTTCGGGATTTAATCCATTTCGGGAGTTTGACGAGTCAGCGACTCCGACGTAGGTAGATACCTGACCTGCAACATATTAATAACTATAATCTTGAGCTTTTTACGACACGACCACCGGAGCCACTTGATCAGGTCTATCTGTCATCCGATGCGATTTTAAATAGAGGTACGTAACATAATAATTACTATCGGTTTAAATCGCATACTTATAATTATTATATTATTGAATATATAGGTACAAAGAACCGTCTTGAAATTAAATTTGCATGTTTTTTTTTTTTTTTTGTCATTTGTCGTCTTAATGTCTTAGCAGTTTTTTTCATACATACCTGTGTCCTTTCGTTGTTGAATAAAAATAAAATTGTGTTCAACACTTTAAATATCAACTCGTAATGAAATTATTAAACCACTATCTCTCTCAATAAACTATAAAATGCAATCTTAAAATATATATCCTCGCGTTTATTTGCAATTTTCGTTATTTGTCATCTTAGTGTCTTCGCATTTTTAACATGCTTACTGTTTCGAATAAGTACATTTTCTTAACACCTCATAAGACAACTTTTTTCATTTTTTTTCAACGAGGTTTAATAAATAATCAAATTGTGAGTATTATAAATAAAATATGATTTATTTAAATTTTTTTGCGATTTTCATGATTTGTCATCTCACTGTATTCAATATTCATACATATATTATTTTTAAATTGTTTAAGTTATTAATACTTATTTTGTTTCGGAAAATTTCACACATACTATAATATATACGTTCCAAAGAAAAAAATTAATTCACCAATTTGTATTTTGTACGTAACACTGGTTAGTTATTATAACCTTAATAGTTTATATATTATCTTCTGCTGACGGTCAATTATATTAGAATTACATTATCTAGTGCCAAATGGAAATATTGTTTTTAAAATTGTATTTATGTTTATTTGTGTAACAACTTACATTAGCTTATTATGTTTTGATGACAACAAAAACTATTATAGAAGATTAAGATGATGCGAGATGACGTACTTTTGATGAATATTTAATATTAACCACTTAGAAATATTTTGGTTTTAAAGCAGTAAATTTACCTATTAACCGAAGATTGCATACTTAAGTATATTTACATATTACATTTTTACATATTTACATTTTGAATAATCATTAACTATTAAAATATAATTAAATTATACACTTTTAGCTTACGATGTTAGTAAATTTAATATTTTTTAATTTATAACTCGTTTTGAGATTATTTAAAATCTATAGTTTTCAGAAAACCAATTTTCCAATTAAAATTTAAAATGTTTAATTTCTGTTGATTTCATTATTAAATACCTAAGCTTCAATGTGTTTAATTTAATTTTGTTTCTCATCACATATAAAGTACGGTGGTTTTAATGTTAATGCTATTTAGTTCTTACGTATTCTACGATAATAGGCCGGAAGTTCAAACGCACGTACCAATTGGTATTTATTTTTATTGATTTCACACTTAATAAAACTGTATGAGTTGGAATTAGAAATAATAATTTTTTTCACCGAACTACGGGTATCGTTAAAACTTTAAAATATTATGATCGAGTTAAAAAAAAAAATATGAATAAACAAAACACTAAAATCATTCTAAGAACCATTCGACGTTATAAATTATAATATATTGAGGCGTGGTGCCCTTTTATTACTTACGTTATACAACAATATAATAATATAATATAAACACATTTTTGGTATTGTTCTTACACGACATAGATACGTAACAAAAATCTGATTGGGTTCGATTGTTTAGCGCGTAGTAGCAGTTACTCATTTGGTGACGACGGTATCCCGCCAGCCATTATTATTGGCGCATACTCAGCGATCGGGTGTTATTATGTGGCCCCGAGGGCGAATATCAGCGGCACATCTGTATATAATGTAATGGTCCAGTTGTAATGCTACTACAGTGGCGTCTCTTTGATGCGATTATGTAGATTTGTCGGCACTCTAATTAAACCAACAGATCGCGTCTAATACGAGATAATTACGAATTTGCCCCGAGTCATACGGTAGTATCTTATGTTCACGGGTGTATATTAATATATTTATTATTGTAGTCACCGTCCGGAACACGGTTGCCCGGGCTTTATTGCACTTGACCTCTCTCAGTAACTAACCTGTTGTCCATATGCATTAATACGCGTCTCCGAGTTTGATACACATCGGTATGGGACGTCTATAGACAATATTATGTGCAGTGTAGGAAGTGTTGACAGATTACACGACAAAAAGGTATTTACCAACGGACGTCGGCGGTTAAAAAACGGCTTCAGCAACGTTCGTAAAAAAAAATTGATCGACCAGAGATACAATGATATATATATTATATACATAATATGATATATTTGTGTATATATGAAATAAACATTATTTATCGTCACGACCTTGAAATCGCTATGCACAGTCTAATAAAAAAACCCATCTAAAACGTTATGTATTTGGAATTCGGATGGAGAATAAAATCGTATACTTAACGTGATTTTTAACTTTTGTTGAAATAAAAATTAAAATAGGTAAAACTAATTGTTATTAACAAAGATCGGACTAATGGTGTCATACTTAAGCCATTAATTTGGGGTGAAAAATTTGATTGCTTAATTTTGGACAGGTAGCGCACTAGCGCGCCAAAATTACATAACATATTAAAAGTATTAAACTAATGGAATCGATTTGTAACGTAAGAGTTCGTGAGGGTCGTGAAACCACTTTTTCTAGTAAAGAATCGAATATTCCTTAATTCTTTGGGTCAACGTATTTACATACTCCTCACGAATATTAAACAATAAGACCGTCACTAATGTGTTATTGCTGTTTTTTTTTATAGATAAATAGTGATTTTTTATGGTATACAAACATTTTTTTTTTTATAATAATATCAACTTTTCGAATGAAGGTCTATAGAACATAATAAATTATAATTTGTTTGTATTACGGTAAAAATCTAAAAATGATGCAACGTGATGCGTTTTGTTCATAAAACATACATGCAAGTACGTGCAATGACGGTTATTTAAAATATTTTCAGCCATGAGGATCATCGGTGTTTTGTTTACCGTTATCCTTTTTTTCGTACCATCACGAGGTTTGACGTACATAGATGAAGATGAATCATCCGATAATCGCAACAGGGAATTTAATATTTTACCAAGTAGGGCGGCTATTGAACGAGTACCTCATCAGTTCGAAAGGTAATGTTTATTGAACCAATCAACATTTGTTCATTATTATTTATTATACATATATTTTTATTACTCTAAAAACTGATTTGGTGACGTTAACATAAAAGTCATTTATGTTCAACATAATAAAAATTCCAATTGATTACTCATGTGTAAAATACATAATATAAGTAATAACTAATAAGTATATATTATTTTAATTTAATTCTAAACAAGTACTTATTTAACATCTCAATAATTTGCATATTCGTGTACGAATACAAATTATAATGCAGAATATAGTTCTATTTTCGACCAAAATTATAACCATGAAAATAATGCAATAAAATATTTCATTTATCCTCAGATATAAAATACACGTTCCTGTTCGCGATGCTGTTGAAAAACTGCCATCGAAAAAAGATCCATCACCCTCAAAATATAGACTAGCGTCTGGAAGTAATGTTTTTTTTTAAGTCTTGAAATAGTTTTATAAATATTTATTTTTATCATAATTAAATTTCTAGGTGCCAATGTTTTTTGTCATCTTGACTCTACACAATACCATAAAAATCAAATTCCTCAAAATTTGGAAAAAATAATTTTGTCGTCTTGTACTCATGTATTGTTCAGTTCTGCAGATACAAATTTTGACACCATTGCAAACAATTGGTATTCTAGTCAATCAAATGGTATAAACATTGAATAAATATTCTGTGTATAATGCTCATTTGTTTGTTCATAATATTTTACTAATTTTTAGGCACGTTTCGCTTCAATCGCACGTTTAAAAAGAAAAACCCTTCCACAAAAATATTATTATTAACTAACGATATTTTGCCCGAAAGTGTATCATTTTCAAAGAGAGATTTTATCATTTCAGTCTCGGAAGTTTTGAAAATTAGTGGATTTGATGGACTAGTTTTATCTGATGTTACACCAACAACCTATAGTAATACATTTTTATAATAACGTTAAGTTTTAAGTTTTATTATTTAATACCTACATTTTAGACGAGTTTGGTGAAGACGAAAACACCAAAGAAGAATTTCCGCTATTGATTGAAGAATTGGCCAGCGTGTTAAAACCAAGAGGATGGTCATTATCGTTAATTGTACCACCACTGGATCAAACGTCAAGAAACTATGACACTAAAAGAATTGTTCTAAATTTGGATTTCATTATTCTCAAGAGTTTTGATTTTAGACAAGACGAAGAGAAAATTATTGGTCATCACGCTCCACTGTACAGTGCAGTAGATAGAGATCCATCATCAAAATATCGCAATGTGGTAAATATTTAAATATTTATCAAATTATGGTTTATATAGACAACATATAATATAAATTTGACTTTTCAAGGATCATATGGTGAAGCATTGGATACACAATGGTGCAGATCCAAATCAAATAATAGTTGGTGTAGCACTATTCGGGAGAAGTTTCAGATTGACTGACCCCAAAAATTTCCAACCAGGCTCTCGAACAAACGGGGATGGATATGCTGGTAGATGGACAAAAACTTCTGGATTCCTATCGTATTACGAAGTATGTGATCGTACAAAAAAGGACGATTGGAGACAATACTCGGACAAATCTGGTTCCCCGTTTGTTGTTAGAAAAGATCAATGGATCAGTTATGAGAACCATCACAGTTTAACACGAAAAGTAAATTGAATTAAACGATAGAAGTTGAATTTAATAATATAATTATTGTATTTTAGCTTGAATATATGGAAAAATTATCATTAGGAGGAGTAATGTTATGGTCATTAGATTCAGATGATTATAATGGGCTTTGTGGCACTCCTTGGCCACTTGTAACCACTGTTAAAACATATATTAGTAATGGTGAGTTTAAAATTTAAATAGATAATGTAAAAATATTCGTATACTATTAAATTAAATTTGTTTTACTATTTTTAAAGTCAATAAAAAAAATTCAATGTCAAACGATCTACGAGAAACACCGTTACAATTTGGTAATTGTCATTAGCAGGCTAAAATGTTTTGATTTTGGCACCTAATAGTTAATTTAATTTTAGATGTAAACAAAAAAGTGGTATGTTACTTTGCCAGCTGGTCATGGTATCGTTACGGAGAAGGAAAATTTGCTCCGGAGTATATCGACAAAGGTCTATGTACACATGTAGTTTATGCATTTGCTTCTCTAGACCCCAATGATTTAGCAATAACATCGGGAAATGAATGGGAAGATTTTGAAAACAGTAATAATCTATTAATAGTACAAAATTATGATTAATATAAAGTGATAAATATTTTGAACTTTTAGAATTTTATGAAAGATTGGTGTCCAATTCAAAATCTGGAGATATCAAAGTTATGATATCAATGGGTGGTTGGACAGACTCGGCCGGTGATAAATATTCAAAATTAATTAGCAGTGGAACTTCGAGGAGAAGGTAAATTTTCAGAGAGGTGTGGTAAAATAGAATAAAAATAATTTATTTTATTACAGTTTTGTAAATTCTGCTGTTGCGTTTTTGAGAAAATATAATTTTAACGGTCTTCATCTGGACTGGAATTATCCTGTGTGTTGGCAAGCCGATTGCACTCAAGGTCCATCTTCGGACAAAACCAATTTTGTTAAACTAATACAAGTACTGTCATTGTCTATATAAAATACAAAAGGTTAATATTTAATTGATATTTATATTGTAGGAGCTTAAATCGGAGTTCAATAAACAAGACCCGCCGTTTGAATTATCAGCTGCAATCTCTGGTTATGAAGAAATTATTAAAGAAGCTTATGACTTCCCGAGTCTAAGTGAGTACTTAGATTTTATGTCTATAATGACATATGATTATCATGGCTCTTGGGAAAATGTCACTGGACACGTGAGTCCGGCTTATTATAAAGATGGCGATGAATTTCCTAAGTACAATATGGTACGTTAATAGAAAACAACATAACATTTTCGTAGTTTCAAATGACAATTGTTTTCATATATTTAGGATTCTACCATTAAATTAATAAGAAAATTAGGCGCAGATCCGTCAAAGATCGTAGTTGGCCTTCCGTTTTATGGTCAGACGTACACATTGTCATCGAATTCAGAACACGGGCTTGGTGACCCAGCTAAAGGATCAGGATATCCTGGTGAATATACACAGCAACCAGGAATGTTGGCGTACTACGAAATTTGTAATAGAGGTACAGTCAAAACTATATTAAATAATTTTACAATACCTTTACATACATAATATAATTATATCCATATACCATTTTGTATATCACAAAACATAAT
Organism: Macrosiphum euphorbiae; assembly: GCA_949089665.1. NCBI lineage: Eukaryota > Metazoa > Arthropoda > Insecta > Hemiptera > Aphididae > Macrosiphum > Macrosiphum euphorbiae. Next base: position 79,491,260 of record CARXXK010000001.1, read on the forward strand.
ATGATTAGTTTCATTAATACATATAACGTTGATCATGCATGGTACTTCGATTAATGTATAAATAAGGGTAGATATGTACAACTTTTTCCTTGGCCAATTTAAAAATATTATTTTTTATTATAATGCATATATATATATATAACTATTTATTTAACCCAATGAATTATGAATGTGAATAGAAAATCTTTATTAATATTATTTATTTTTTACTTTAAAATAATTGTATTTATGATAAAAAATAGTTTTTTGGTAGTTCGTACCATATATATTATATATTTATAAATACAAAATGTATGTTGAAGTTTCTAATGAAAAATGGCAAGTATCAAGGGATAAAAATAGTGGATTTGATCCATATGCGTATGATGGAAATCAATGGGTCAGTTACGACGACGAGATATCTATTAAATTAAAGGTACAATACAATACAAACATTAGAATATTAATATTTATCCTATAGGTTTAGAATATTGAATAATTGTATAATAAATCATTTGATTTCAGTCTGAATATATAGTGAATCAGGAACTTGGTGGAGCTATGGTTTGGACAATTGATTTAGATGACTTTAACAATATATGTTGTAGAGGTTCTTATCCACTGCTGACAAAAGTTAACGAAGTGTTTAAAAGGATTCCAATTAAATCAACAAATTTGATATGTAATAAACCAGATTATCCAACTACACCGACTTATCAGATTCCTACGACTACTGAAGAAGGACAAGGTTTGTGTTTTATACTTGAAATTAGAACGAAATAAGATGTTCTAGTCCCGACAAAAATCTATGATCTGTATTAAGCATCCATAGGTAATAAAATACTGACTATAAGTAGTGGAATATATCGAATAATACAAATACCTTTTTTTACTGGTGCCATATCAAAGTCAGCAACTTCTACTATAGTACTACATAGGTATTTACTTAGGTATACTTAGGTATTCAAATCTTAACACACATAATGAATATAAATAAAAATATATTTATACGTAAACTAATCAAATAAATACATACAATTATGTAGAAGAGTTAATTTAAAACAATTATTAAAATAATATATAAATACATTTCTGTCTATATATTCAATTCATAAAATAGCGAAAATCGTGATATAGGTTTATTGTTTATTAAAAGTATTATTGGTTATATATAATATATATATATATATATTATATATATTATATGTAATCAATGGTAGTATATATTATATTATATAATTGTATTATAATTTATAACTCATAAGTGGTTAAAGCTAATATAAAAATGAAAACTTTTCATTACCACTAACTAACAATGATATAATATTTTAATTACCTATAGGTTCTTGGGAAGAACAGTCTTCATCAACAGTACCAACAACACAACCTACTAGACCTACAACAATATCGACAACACAACAACCTACTAGACCAACAACTCAATATATAACTAAACCACAAACCCGACCTTCAACTACAACAACTACAACCCCTCCGACCACCTCAACTACAACCACAACTGAACCGAATATTGATGAAGTAATCGAAATTGAACAACAGACAACTCACAAGCCATCTGCAAATCGTCCTTGGTGGTCAGAGTACCATACTCAAAAACCAGAGCAACAAGAAATATGCAAACCAGGAACGTATCAATCTTCTAAAGACGGTTGTCAGAACTATTATCAATGTAAAAACGGACGTTATAGGAAATATGCTTGTAAAGAAGGATTGCTGTGGAATAGAAATGCCAACAAATGTGATTCGCTAAGAAATGTTGACTGCAATGAACCCAGTGAGTTTTTAGCTAAATAGTTTTTATTAAAATATGTTAAAATTAATATTAAAATTATTTACAGCCAATTCTCAAATTTCTGAAGTAACTACAACAACAACTACGACACAAAAACCTGTCACGACATCAAGACCTACAACAATTAGACCAACCCCTACGTGGCGACCAACGACAACAACAGGCAGACCGATCACTACATGGCGGCCAACGACAACAACATCCAGACCGATGACTACATGGAGACCAACAACAACTGTAAGTCAATTGTAGTATAGAGTAACTTTTAAAATTTCAATTTAAAAATGCTGATTTTGTTTTATGTGTGTATTAAAGACAAAAAAATATAGGAATTGCGTTGAAGGTGAATATGTAGCCGCCATTGGTGACTGTACTTCATACTTTGTGTGTTCGTACGGTTATTTCGTTAGACAGTTTTGTTCAGCTGGATTGGCCTGGAACGATAAAAAAAAAATGTGTGACTGGAAATATAACGTGTATTGCAACTACCAACGTTCAAATAGTATATTTACATACACCAGTAAGAATTCCAACAATTTTAATTTTATTCGGTTTATCGCTACATAATAATCATTTTTTGTTTGTCAATACTCTAGGTATGTTAGTCAAATCTTCGGTGGAATGTCAAGATGGTGAATTCGCACCTCATCCAGGAGATTGCAATAAATATCTACAATGTTTATGGGGAAAGTTTAAAGTTAACTCATGCCCTGCTGGTCTCTATTGGAATAACGTGAGATTTAAATTAAATAATAATTTTGGTTACATTGCAGTAATTTTCTTTTTGATACAGAGGTTCAGACTTTGTGACTGGCCAATGAATTCTGGGTGTATGCCGTCTCAAGAAATTAACACTTACCCAACCGATGAACCAGATATTCCATCATCGCCTAGTCAACCGTCAAGTACTGAACCAACCACGAAGCCAACTACTTCGAAACCAATAATAATAAAGCCAACGACTTTGAAACCAACAACACTGAAGCCAACGACTTCTACTTCTACTACTACTACTTCAGAATCAACTACAGAAGAAAACTATATTCCATGGAAGCCAACAACTGGAGTCCCTACTACGGAAGATCCGTGGGCTTGGAAACCTACCACTACAACTGCCGCAACTCTTCCCACGACCCAATCGAACTATCATTTGACGGGTAACTTGAGGCAAAAATGATATCTTACAACGCTTATAATACAATTTTCGTTGACCTTGTAGGACAGTATAAAGTTGTATGCTATTTCACCAACTGGGCGTGGTACCGACCTTCGCCAGGTAAATTTTTCCCAGAAGACACGGATCCAAATCTTTGCACTCATGTAGTATATGGTTTTGCAACTCTGGATTACACAGAACTAGTTATTAGAGTATTCGATTCATGGGCAGACATTGATAATGGTAAGCCTGAAGTTAAGGTTCGATCAAAACAAAAAAAAAATGCTAAAAAGAAATTACGTTTTTTTAGGTTTCTATGAACGAGTAGTGGCACTCAAACGACGTGGGGTCAAAGTTTCTATTGGTTTAGGTGGATGGAATGATTCAGCAGGTGATAAATACAGTCGTTTGGTCAATAATCGTTCCAGTCGCAAAAAGTTTATAAACAATGTACTCGATTTTATGCACAAGTATGGTTTTGAAGGTCTTGATGTTGATTGGGAATATCCGAAATGTTGGCAGGTAATAAAATATATACATTATTATTATTTTATATTTCTTAAATTATTTTTTTTATCAATAATAACTTAAACTAACAAAATACAGACCAATTGTGACCAAGGCCCAGATTCTGACAAAAATGCATTCTCCAATTTTTTGATTGAGCTTAAACAAGCTTTTAAACCACATGGATACTTATTATCTGCTGCTGTTTCTCCTAGTAAAGTAGTAATAGATTCGGGTAAATACATTTATTTGTTTAATATTTTTGAAATCGTTGAATTAAAAATATAATTATTTTAGGTTACGATGTACCTATATTAAACCAATACTTAGATTGGATTGGCGTAATGGCTTATGATTATCACGGTCAATGGGATAAGAAAACTGGTCATGTTGCACCAATTTATAATCATCCAGAAGACGACATCGAGTATTTCAACTTGGTAAGTTAAACAATAATATTGTATTATAATGTTGTAGTAAAAAATAAATTATCTTATTCAAATTAATTTTTTTATAGAATTATACTGTCCATTATTGGATAGAGAAGGGCGCAAACAGTAGAAAAATTGTTCTTGGGTTCCCATTGTACGGTCAATCATTTACGTTATCTAATCCTAAAGTGCATGGTTTAAACGCACCTTCATCTGGTGCAGGAGAAGCTGGTCCGTTCACGCGATCTGCTGGATTCATTGCTTACTACGAGGTATGCCCTTTAAACGATTATAGTTTTAAATTAATTACTCAATTAATTACTTATATTGTTATATAGATTTGTCGTAAACTTGCCTCCGATCAATGGACCATTGTTCAAGACCCACAACATAGAATGGGCCCATATGCATATAAGGGTAACCAATGGGTAGGATTCGATGATGTAAAAACAGTAGCACAAAAGGTAAACGATTATTTAAAAAAGCTTAAATATTCAATAAAGTCTTATATATATAATATATATATATATTATATCTATTTTAGGCAGAGTACGTGAAATCTATGAATTTGGGAGGCGCAATGATTTGGGCTTTAGATTTGGATGATTATCGAAACGTATGCGGCCAAGGAAATTATCCACTACTCAGCACTATCATGAAAACACTAGGCCAAAAACACGGTAAGAGTTTATGAATTCTTTGATATTTTGTTAAGATTAGTAGTACTTATAATACACTTAAAAACAGTATTGTATTTTATAAAAATTATTTTTACATATTTTTTTTTTAGTTATATGTAATATAGTAATAAATGTGTGCATTTAATATAACTCTTCAGTGTTGTAAAGAATGACTTAAATATAAATTTCAATTTCAGTTAGTATAACATTAAATGTACTGTATGTAATAATAAGGTAGGTACGTTCATTTTTTAAACAAGTCTGTGTAATATTATTTATTCAGAATTTTCATCAGTCATCTGTACATACAAAATATTATATAATACATGTATTTATTTAACTATATGGAGTTACATTTTGTTATTTTGACATAATAAATAACACTTAACACGATCATAATATGATGTTCAATGAAAGTTGAAATTGCAATTCACAAAACTAATAAGTACTTAAGAAATAGAGAAAAACGAACAATCTAAAAATAACACTTAATATTCTATACAATTATTTATAAGAATTTAAAATATTTTAAATACTATTGTTTTTATTTAATAATTCTAAATAAAAAAGTATGATAATATGTATAATGTAAATCAACAAAATTATTTTAGTTGTTCTAAGTTTTTAATCAATATAATCCGCTGTCGATTTCTACGGTACACGTCATAATAAGACAGCAAATTGTTGACTAAAAATATTATTATAACATTAAAATAATATTATTCTTGATTATAATATTAGTACCCACATAGGTATATAACGATTTTATAATAATATTATTATATTATCATTACAAAAATGCTGTCAGGGAATTATAATATGTTTTGGAACATTTAAAATAATATACCGATAAAAAACAGATTTATCTAATGAAAACTTTTTTTCTTTATTTATACAGGTAATCCACAAACTACTCCGATGATACCTGTAACAAGTAAACCGACAACATCCATGACTACGACGTCATCACCGCACTACAACACTTCAACGACCGAAGTGTCTACGACTACACAACTGTTACCGACAAGACCAACAAAACCCTCGTACGTGAAGCCGACGACGACGACGAAGCCAACGACAACGACGACGACAACGATGACGACTACGACTTCTACCACGACGACCACGAAACCGAAACCCACGACGACCGTGAAACCTCCATCCCCGGAATACTTCAAAGTCGTTTGTTACTTCACCAATTGGGCTTGGTACAGGTTCGTAATGATTATTGAAACGTACTACGTGTCCGGAGATTTATTTCGTTGGGATTTTTAGACATAGCGGCGGAAAATATTTACCCAGCGATATTGACCCTTCGCTTTGCACACACATCATTTACGGGTTCGCTGTACTGGACAACGACGAACTGACCATCAGGGCGCACGACACTTGGGCGGATTTCGACAACTGTAAGTTTTTGGAGGCAATTCTGAGAGGGGGAGGGGATGCGTGATGCGATTGCTAATTTTTTGTCACGCGTGTTTGCAGTTTTTTACCGCAAAGTGACGTCGCTCAAGAAATTCGGCGTCAAAGTGCTGTTGGCGATCGGAGGTTGGAATGATTCGGCCGGCAGCAAATACAGCGAGCTGGTCAACAACCCGTTGGCGAGAAGCAAGTTTGTGGAACACGTAGTCGGCTATTTGAAGCAAAACGATTTCGACGGACTAGATTTCGATTGGGAGTATCCGAAGTGCTGGCAGGTAATAAATCGACAATCTATAATATAGACATACGACCGGTCGAGGTTTGTCCGGAGGGATCAAAATATAATAAATTATATTATTATTAACTATTATCGTTGATGTGCACCGTAATGGCGTATTATAATATGAACAGGTCGACTGCAAGCGGGGCCCGAAAAGTGACAAAGAAGGGTTCTCGAGACTATTGTTGGAACTACGAGAAGCGTTCGACAAAGAAGGTTTCCTATTGTCGGCGGCCGTGTCGCCCAACAAAGTTGTAATAGACGCGGGTACGTGAACAATAGCAATACTACGAATGTACAATACCCACACAACTGGTCGTGGTGTTTTATTCGAGTTCGTTTGTTTCATGATTAGGTTACGATGTGCCACTACTCTCGGCGACATTGGACTGGATATCCGTGATGGCGTATGACTACCATGGACAATGGGATAAGAAGACCGGGCACGTGGCGCCCATGTACTCTCATCCTGACGACTTTGATATGACTTACAACGCCGTAATTATACAATAGTTATTAATTTCATTTAGAGCTCTGTGATAGAAAAAAAAAGTTAAATAAGACTACACTTATGCAAGAAAATAAAATTGGTGAAATATTTACTCGACATAACAAAAGGCTAATAACGTTGATTAAAAATCGATTAAAGTTCAAATGAATGTTTTTAAAATAAATAAACAATTTTAAATATTTATATGAATTATAAAAATACAACTTTTATAGACAATTAAATAATTTAAAAAGTAGCGAAAAAAATATTCACCAAATGTTCAAACGCATCAAACTCACATCGGCCCTGATCACACCGTATAATGCACTATATTATAAAACAACGATGGCACTTTTTTTCAGAACTTCACGTTGTACTATTGGGTGAACCAAGGTGCGGATCCCCGTAAACTCATAATGGGTATGCCCACGTACGGTCAGTCGTTCTCGTTGGCATCCAGTAAGAACAACGGTTTGAACTCACCTACCTACGGTGGCGGTGAAGCGGGTGATGCGACCAGGTCTCGGGGATTTTTGTCCTACTACGAAGTAAGTACCCAGCTATAATAGACATAATTATATTATGAATTACCCACACTGAGGACTTGAGTTTTCACACGTTCGCCGGGTTTTCAGATCTGCCACAAAGTGTTGAAGCGCGATTGGCAACTGGTCCAAGACCCGCTGGGCAGGATGGGCCCGTATGCCTACAGTGGCAACCAATGGGTGTCGTTTGACGACCAGGACATGATAAGATTCAAATCCGAATTCGTCGTGCGCAATGACCTCGGTGGCGCAATGATATGGGCGTTGGACTTGGATGATTTCAAGTGAGTGAAAAATACATTTCCGTCCGAAAATAGCACTCATATACCGTGCTTGTAGCGAAAACTGGGTACTCTCTGATAACTCAGTTACCAACATTACTCACCACACTGTACATATTTTCAAATTCTGTTTACTGGAGATTGATGATCTTATAGTCCAGTTTCGTGTTCTGTGAACAGGATTCAAACATATGCATAGGGTACTGACTACTGAGTAATATGGGTTTAATTAAACAGTGTACACTGTTTTCGGTATAAGTAATATCCAGTAGGTAGATATATAATAATATATTGGCCCGATGGATTGATTTTAGAAACGTATGTGGCTGCGAAACGTATCCAATGCTGAAGACCATCAACAGAGTGCTGGGAAGGTTACCAGGTCCGGGACCAGACTGCTACTTGGACCAAGAACGAAATGACTTGGACGGGGTCGTCATCGACAACAGTGACGTCGGGTACGAAGAGGAACAGGGCAGAGGGCAGTGCACCGAACCACTGTTGAAAGGACACGGGACGGACTGTAACAAATACGTGATTTGTGAATTTGGGTCGTTGCTCGAACAGTCTTGTCCGTCCAATTTGTACTTTAACAAGGTAAGAAAAAAAATTCTTATAATAAAGGCTATGTTAAATCGTTGAATTGCTTTCAGATGAACATGCTGTGCGATTGGCCCGAGAATGTCAACTGCACCCAAAAGAAACGTATGTCATCCTCGCACAGGCAACTGCGATTATTACATTGATGAATCTCAAACCTCGTATAACTGGCACACATCGGTTAATTTAGGTCTACCTTTTGAAATACGACAATTATCATATTATACCTAAGTCTAATTGCAGTACACTATACAATTAAACTCTACATACTGTCCCTCTGTGTTCTCTTTGTCCGTTTCGTTGTACCAAATAATCTATAAATGCGTATCTCGACACGGATTAATGAGACAAGTCGCGTACTCGTATTTAATTTTAATTTTAAACCAAATTATTGTAAATAATTATGTTATATGAGTAATATTTGTTTTATTATTGTACAACGAAAAATTACACGATTAACGATAATCAAAATTATAAAATGTAGGTACCTAGGTATATTATAAAAATTAAAAAGGTAAAAACTAAAAACTAAAAACACATCTTAAATTTACACAACATTATTTAAAACTCGTGTTATTATTATAATATTATTAATATTATATTTCTGTTTCGTCTGAACTCTGACTGACTCGTAACGATATAATAATATCGCTTATGCCTTCTGGGCTCTGACGTATTGTTATAATAAAATGTATAATAATTTTATTCCTCTTTATAGTGATATTAATTATTATTGTATGTAATATAGTTCTACCATTGTGATTTGTGTGTTATTTATACCTCAATACCTACATTCAATTTAGGTCAAGTTTATACTTTTAATAATATTATTTTTCCTATAAAACATTATCATTAGCGTTTTTAATAATGTCTAATAATTAATAGTTATTTCTACTTTTTTACTATTCTCATACTTAAATGGTAATTACTGATATTATGATTTATGATAACTATAAAACAATATGTACACCTAATTAGTAATCACACAGAATTTATATTCATTAATAAATTATGGCGAAAAAATACTTCGTACAAGTCTCATTGAATACTGATTTTCAAAACTCTATTTTCATTTTTCAGTAGTTTTTATAAACATTTAAAATCTAAATAATCAAAATATTGTTAGTATACGTTTTCCAGGCATATTATATTTAAATAAGTAGGTAGCTGGTGCGACAATCAGAAACCAATCCGAAATAAACAAAGTTATGATATTTCACGTAAAAAAAATTAACAAAATCTCAACATTTTTCTAAGTAAGAAGTGATATTTTAGATTCTGAGCGGAGCGATGAATGTATTGGTTTTACAATGATGTGTGTTTTTATATTTTTTTATTTTTTTAGTTTTATATTTTTTAGTTATAAATAGTTATAATTAGTTATAATAGTTCATACTATAACCAAAAAATCTAAAAAATATATGAACACACTTATTTTTTACAGACATTTTAAATTCAAATTTGGACGAAATTACATATTAAAAAACCTAGAATAACTATTTTAGTTATTTTGTTGTGATTGAATAATATTATTCGTGGGTACTTGAAACTTCTAAAGTGTACTATTATATATCTATGATAGTATCACGGTTATTGTTGATGTATACGCGTTACCAGTACCTAATGGATATTGTGATATGATTAATTTGGAATTTATTATAGGTACCTATTATAGGTCAATTTTTTGTTTAATACCATAGATATGTATATAATATGTCTTATACCTACATAGACTGACATACCGTCTCCGCTCAGACGTTTTTCTTATACAATGATATTATATCGTTGAATTCAAATTTAATATCATCCATTATACAGTGACCCACTTGTAACCTACTGTACAGCAGAGCGACACCCTTTTGCCCACCTTTTCTTCTTTTTATTTTAAAAAGTAGGTTAGGTTATTTTTATTTTAAAAAGTATATTGACCATCTATACAACAGATAAGGTATAATGAGTAAGTGTGGTAACATAAGAACATTTGGCATAGAAAACATAAATAAGAATTTTATATTTTTTCTTATAAAGTAATTTTAGAATTTTGAATTAGTCTGATATTATTTTTCCGTACAGTGTATTGTATTCCACTTAACTAAAAATTATCAACCTTAACATTAAACAAAAAGTGAATATTAAAGATTATTTTCAATACAAAAAAAAGTGCTCTGCTGTACAGTAGGTTACAAGTGGGTCACTGTATAATGGATAGTATTAAATTTGAATTCAATGATATAATATCATTGTATAAGAAAAACGATTCTGAGCGGAGACGGTATGTCAGTCTAGGTATAAGACATATTATATACTTATCTATCGTATTAAAATAAATTTACCTCAAATAGGTACCTATAATAAATACCAAATTAATCATATCACAATATCTATCCATTAGGTACTTATAATGCGTTATACGTCAACAACAAACCCTGATACTATCATAGTCCATACTCCATAGATTTATAATAGTGTATTTTAGAAGTTTCAAGTACCCACGAATAATATTACACAATCACAACAAAATAACTAAAATAGTTATTCTAGGTTTTTTTTTATGTAATTTTGTCCAAAGTTGAACTTAAAATGACTATAAAAATAAACTGTGCTTATGTATTTTTTAGATTTTTTGGTAACAGAATTAACTACTTACGTGGAATCTTGTTTTAAATTTTCAATCCTTAGATATAAAAGTTGAAAATTTTAAAAATGTTTAACTACAAAAAAATTATTCAATTTTAAATTTCATAAATTTTGTCAAAATTCAATCTTTAAATGCTTATAAAAAAAAATTGTTCCTATGTATTTCTAATATTTTTCAACTGATATTGTAACAATATATCAGGAGCCTTATAATACATTTTTACACTTTTTAGCCCAACAGATAAAACTTTATTGATATTTAAAGAAAAAAAATTAAAATGTCCCTAAACAGTTCGAAATAAATCAAAATATTTTGAAAATGTTATTGTGTATAGAAAATGCAAATATAAACAACCAGTGAAAATACAAATATATATACGTTCATTTGTTTAAGAGTTACACCAAAAACCAAAATCGATTTTTTGGAAAACCGATTTTGCGTAAAAATTCCTGTTTTTCATTAATTTTTATGTTGTTTTTCCCGGAGCTTGTGAAAACTACTAGGAAATTTTTACTTTTGACCCCCCCAAAGTACCAACTAGATTCACTTTCCTATCAGAAAAGTAACTGTTCAAGAAAATCCAAGCACTTTTACTGTCCTAAAACGTGATGTTAGACACAAAATAAAAAAAAAATAAAAAAACACACATCATTGTAAAATCAATACATTCATCGTTTCACTCAGAATCTAAAACACAGTCATAAATCATAATGCAAAAGCATATAACATAATCAAACATATATTATAGTTAGTAATATATTTAAATATTTCAAAGCGTTAATTTGTCTCTAGTTTAGCTGATATATAATAAAATTGTCCTTGAATATCATTATTTAATAACGTTGATGCCTGTGCAACGTTTAATGTAGGCAAACTAAAGTACAAGGACGTTAATTTAAATGCAGAATCAATTTTTCTTATGTTTTAAATAGATAATATTATTAAGGCCCCTGCAAATGTGTAAATTTTAAGGAGTTGTGCTTAGGCAATTATTTCGTCCTGTGATTACTGATCGGCTTTGTGTGTGTAGTAAATGATCATTAGTTTGGTATACTGCCCTACCATCACCCGCGACCCACATCAATTTACAATACATTGTTATTTCTTATCTAGTTTATCACGCACGCACATGCACAAGTCATTCAATGTCTAGATCAAAATATTCAAAACCAATTAATGGACTTGAAATAGCCGTCGCACTGACAAGAATTAAGGTACTTCTAGTGGTTCGATTTAAAAAATGTAAAGATGTTTGTGTTGGTAAACAAGTTTACTTTGCATCGGTTGGAGCACTTTTTCAATTTTAGCAAATTTTTGACAAGAATAAATATTTTACATTTTATAAATATATAGACTGTTGTTATTGAACATATTCAAAAATATCTAAAATATAAAAAATATGCTCCGACCGATGCAAAGTAGACTTGTTGTCCAATTAAAACATCTATACATTTTTTAAATCGAACCACTAGAAGTACTTTAATTTTTGTCAGTTCTGATGAAAAATTAATAAGGTTTGCAGGGGCTTTAATATAAAATTAATTAATTCACAAATAATAATCAAATAAATGAAAATTCTACAATAATATTTTTACTAAGTAATAATTTCAATAGATTATTACGGTATTCACAGTAATTATGAAAGTTATATTAAGATACCACAAAATTAATTTAATTATGAACTCCATAAGTAAAGAATTTAGTTGTTTAAATTTAATATAATAACGATATGAATGAATTTATTTTTATTTATGATCAGTTTTATGCAATGTTCTTTATGAATAATTTTAAATCAGTGAATGCTTTTAATTAATTAATTTTATTAAAGATTATCACAATCATAACAGCTCTTATATTATTATTACCTATAAGTAGATACCTACTATTGCTAATAAAATATTATACTAATCAAAAATGATTATTATATAATATGTTAATTAGCCTTGTGAACCGAGTACCATCTAAATTTAAACTAAACTAAACGGTATAAAAACAATTATTTAATCTTAATAACTACATTTGGTTCAGTGAGTAATATATTTTTCAACCTAATGCTATAGTAAAAACCAGTAACCACTCTAGTTCAATTTTTGAGACGAATCCTAAATCATGAATTGCTGAAGCTTATCACCCTACAGTGGGTTGATTCTTCAAAATATTCGTGACATTCAAAAGTCTTTTCAGATAACATTTCAATATAAATTTGTTTTCTTATCAAGTAAATGTATCAATGGGCATTTTGCTACTTAGATGAGTTACGATTTGTTTTAAATTATTATGAATTACACATTTACACGCAGTGTAAAACATCTGAATATGCGTGGTTTTATGGATTTTTCCTTATTTTATGGTCCGCCTGTTCTTATTTTTATTTTATTTTACACAATAAACGCCGAATTGAATATGCATTAATATTATTAACAATTACAAAAAAGAACAAAGACATAATGAAAAGAAAACAAAAAGAAGAACTAAAGACAAACATTCCAATCTCCCATCATCCAGGTCAAGGGTGTTTTTTTCGACAAGTTAGTCAAAAGCAAATAAAAAGTGTCCTGTAACATGGTGTTATTAGGTTCCCAAGTACTGAGTCATTATAGAAGACGTGGAGCATCTATTCAACTTTTTAGTCCTCAAATAAAGCGTGTTCCAATACTTTTGCTCCTTTATAGTTTATTCTAAGGAGAAAAATCCTGCACAACAGGTCCATAGTAATGGAATTGTAATACCTAATGGGGATTCCTTCAAATTTTAGAAATCCATTTTGAACCAGATTAATCCTCCTAGAGACGGATGCTGTGTAAGGCAACCAAACCATATGAACAATTTTGGCTATCATGTGGTTCCCATTTTGTTTTCATAATTTTAACTAACTAACTCATACTTATAAGTAGATAATCAATTTATATTTTAAACTGTATAATAATTATGCAATTTAATAATTTATTATTATTGTTATTACAAGAAGCGTTTGTTTTATTCATTCTAATTTCTAATAAGCCCTGATTCTTTTTTTCTATTTTATTTCGGGTAGTTCCTAGGGACTAGGAATTTTACTTGACTTTTGGTTGTGTAATTTTACCCTTTTTAATAGTATTTTAAATTGTATGTGCATAAAGAGTATTTTTAACTAGATATTGAAGAAATAATTGGAATTATTATTGGAAAGACTACAAATAATATGTACATAAATCAACTTAATCATAATTAGATTTATTTAATGCATTTAAGAAATATGGAAATTTAATAATTTTCACAACCAATACTGTTATACATAATATAATATACTCAATATTAGTTTATAATATGAATAAATTCTTTTTTATTTAGTTTATTATTTTACTCATTTAAAATTAGTATAATTAAAGGAATTTAATATTGTATGTAGGGGAACGGAGTGGCTGAGTGGATTAAGGCCACATAGCCACCGGTGCGATGCCGGCCGCGCCCCGCGGGTGGCATTTTTCTTAGTCACTGTGTCCGGAAAGAAGTGCCGTCATCCCCCAAACGGGCATAGCAGATATACCTACGGGTGCCCACTTAAAAATCTGCCAACCCAAAACACACGTGTTTAAACTTACAGTACCCCTCCCCCACAGTAAAAACTACCCAATGACCTAAGTTGCCACTGATTAATAAAAAAAAAAAAAAATATTTGTATGTATAATGTATTTTATATGAACACTCACACGTATATCCGATTTATTTAAGTTGTTTGTTCTATGAATCTGATAATAAAAAATATAAAAATAAAAATAAAATAATATAAATAATAATAATAATATAAAGTACCTACTTATAATAACTTGTTACGTCTCTTGGTAGTAATATTGTAATGCTTATATTATATATTAGGTTAGATTAATATATATATATATATATATTGAATGATTTGTTTGGTGTATAGATCAATGAAATTTTATAAACCTAGTATGTATGAAACCTAGTATCTACTTCCGTATTTTTCAATCAGTGCAATTTTATATATAGAAATGTAATAGACAAATACAGCCATGCAGGTTACACAATTCGGAATTTAACTTATGTTGCGTAACACATCTATGTATTATAAATTATCACAAATTTATATAAATAATAATATTAATTGAAGACTATAGTTTAATTGGTTGTATTATGTTTTTTTTTTTTTTATTTCATCTACCTGATACATGTATAATATGTATAAGTAATATATTATTATTGCAATGTTATAAAGACCTATCGTGTTGGATATTGTTGTAATACATATTATAGGTAATTATACCATAGATTAAAATAATATACATTTGTATACTAACTAATCTATGTTTATAATTTATACAAATATAGACATACCTATAGTAATATAGTATTATATACTCACATACTGATGTAGGTACTTGCTGCATGTCTCGTGCGTGTAATTATAGTTAAGCAAAATCGATTTCTAGGTTGGAATAAATACTGCCTATATAATATAGGTATCATCTATCTTTGATATTTGCTCAATATTATTAATATTGACTTATGTATTTTATCGTCAGATTTATAGATAGGTACCTCTTTGTAGCATTACTATTAGCTTTACTCTACAACTAACTCTTAGAGCTCTGAGCTATAAAAAAAACTATATTGGAGTTGGCAAAATAACTGAAAAACTATTGTTCAAAAGTCTTGAGATATAGTTGATGTTTGAAGGATATATTTTTATAATCAGACTAAACGTTTTAATGTACTTATTCAATTTGCGGAATACCGTAGATTGTGTTAAAAATAATGTCTTGGTTGTTTTTTAATTTTTTGAAAATAAATGGCTTACTATAGTTTTGGCAAAATAGTTTTGAGTGAGATTATCATTTAAATGTCTAATGTTGTTGGTAATTGAGGTGTTTTTTTTTTTTTTTTTGATTGAGATTGACTTGTTTACTCGATATTTATGATTGTAGGGTAGATTTGTTTGTTGTTGTTTTCGACACAACGTTTGATGACGAACGTCTTTAATAGGAATGCGCGATAGTTAAAATGTAACATATACACGTGTAGTTCAACAGTGTCCAAACGCCTACTGTGACAGTTTTAAATGTAATTTAAACAGACAACGATAAAAGAAAATAATAAAATACTGCAAAATAAAACATAATCGTTAGCAAAATATAATATATATTATAATGTTTAAATAACTCAGCCTATTATATATTTCTAAGTATATTTGATAATACTATTATGAATAGAGTAGTTTATTTACTTTTTACATGGAACCTTATTTTAAATGTTCAATCCTTAGCTATAAAAGTTAAACATTATATACATTTTCAACAACAAATTCATTTTTAAATTTGATAAATTTTGTAAAAATTTAGAAAAAAATGTGTGTCTATGTATTTTTAATATTTTTTAACTGCCATTGTATCAATATATTAGGAGACGCGTATTCCATTTTCAAGTTTTTTTACCTAATGAATAAAATTGTATTGAAATTTATAGAAAAAAACATAAAACAATTGGAAACTGAAAATGTCCTTTTAAACAGCTAAAAACAAGTAAAAATATTTTGAAAATGTTATGGTGTATAGAAAATGTTAGTATAAACATTCAATGAAAATGTTATGTATCTACTATCTATTGTCATTTGTTTTAGAGTTACACTAAAAACCAAAATTGATTTGGTCGGAAACCGATTTTGGGTAAAACTTCTAGTTTTTCCCCATTTTTTTTTTGTTTTTTATAGCTCTTTTGAAAACTACTGGGAATTTTAACCTCCCGAATGCACCAACTAGATCAGGGATGGCAAATAGGATTTGTTGAACGTGCCAACTTATGACACAATTGAAAAAAAAATTCAGCCGTGCCACCAACTATATTTGTTAACACAGAAAATTTTTACAAAATATATATGTAAAATGAGGGATAATGATGTGGAAAAAATCAACTTTTATTGATTGTAAGGAACATTTTACTTCACGTTATTTGAAAGATTTTTTATGTCTGGTTAATATGCGCTGTTGCTTGCAAGGTATATCTTACCTATATAATATATGAAAATCTCGTGTCACGTGTTTGTCCGGGTCTCCGGGAAAAAATCCGAAACTACTGAATGGACCGATCTTGATGAAATTTTTACACTGTGGTAATTTGGTCCGACTTAAAAGATAGGCTAATTTGAAAAGGGAGAGGACCAACCCCGGGAGGTGCTCAAACGGGAATTTTGAGATTTCAGATGGACATTTTTGTTTATAAATACGATGATTGCCATGAATAATGACGTCGTATAAAATGATTCGTTCTAGAAATTTCAATCCAGAATTAAAGTGATTCGTTTTAATTCGGTACCACTAGAACAAACAAACTTTTTATTGTATACATCGACGATTTGTTATTGTACACATAGGAACCAGGTACATGGGCGAACGGGGGCTCAAGCACCCATTAAATGTATTATTTGGTGCTGGGCACCCATTAGAATATTGAAAATGTATAGCGTGTATTTATATTCAAGTTTCAACAATTTTAGCAAATGACTATTAAAAAAAAATTCTAGCTGTGATAAAAATTGCAATTTTTATAACAAAAATAAATTGTATTATTTGTATTGATAATAAAATGTAAAGGCGGATTTCCACTATACACGTAAGTGTGTACGTGCATACAAATCTTTTGCCGTGATTGGTTGGTTATAGGTTAAGTTACCACACGTCCACACAATTAACCACGAATCATGATACCTTGTTGTTTTACATAGCTGAACATTTTTCGTGTACAAGCAAACGTGTATAGTGAAAACCCTCCTTGAGATAGTACGGTTTTTGTAACCACTAACCAACATCGTGGTAGATATTCAATCACAACTGAGGTATCCATCAACAATCTATGGCTGATGAGACAAATTACAAAATTATTATTATTTTGGCTGTTCCGGTATCGTCTTGTACTTCGGAATGATCTTTTTCAGCACTTTGAAGATTAAAAACATATTTTTTAAGGTCTACAATGAAACAAAATCGTCTTAGTTAAACGATATTGCTTTACTGTATATCCGTCGTAATGAAGTTATTGATAGCTAAAAGCTAACTTATTTATAAATTAACCTATAATACGTCAAAACATATTTATTTTCTGAACAGTCAAATTAAATTAATTTTATTTTGTGTTTTACTTAGATATTATTATTATTTCTTAATAAGTTATCAATTTGGTATACATTTATTTTGTTGTATAATTAATATATTTTATAATCAATGATGATCGCATATTTCAGTGTACAACATGGTATATTTTATTTAATATTTGTATACACCAATAAAATCCATAAGAAAATGTAAACGTTTTTGGTTAAGTAGTAAAATTATGACACCAATAGGAGCAATTTGGAGAACCAAAATTAAAATTTTAGGGGGTTAAATTGTAACTAGCCCCACCTGAAAAGACAATCCCATTTTTTAAATTTTACGGGGACATTATCTTGACCAGTGGCTAAGCCCCCTCCCCCAAAATTATGTATTTATGCCTATGATAGTATGATACCAAGGAACCCATTAAGTTTTTTAAAACCTGGCTCTTATGATTTTACACATTCAATCAGCATTGTTATTATTTGCCTATAAGCAATATTAATTCAATTGTGCAGATAAACTTTTTATTTTTAATCTATAGTTATATAAAATTTGAATTAAGTTTTTTACTAACAGTCAATGGATAATTTCATAAACTAAACAGGACCGATTTCAATAATAATGTATATTATCCTTGAGACTAAAGTGTGTGTTAAGCTTCTTATTATTATAGTTTTTTCAACCCATATAGGTTGCTATAGGATGATTCACGTATATCGTTTTGGCTCATGAAAATCGAATAATATATAGGGTTGTCGTTGGTTATAGAAATACAATTTTAAAAAAAAATGGTTTAGACTACCCGACCTGGCAGGCGTTTTTATAGGATTTTTTTTTTTAAATAAAATAAAATAATATTTTATTAATTATTTATTAATCAAATGTACAAAAGAAGGCAATGTCTCTATGTGGCTATGAGTGTATTTTTGTAGCTTATAGACACAAAATCTACTCTACCAATTTTAATAAAAGTTTCGAGATTATTCTAAAAGATATCAAAAAAGTTTAGAGAGTAGTTTGAACCACATTAAAAAATATACCATTATACCAATACTTTTCAAATGTATTCAGAACACGTATTCGAATACTATCTTTCAAAAGGATTTTTTTATAAATACAAATACATTTTAAAAGTATTCAAAATATTTCACAAGTACCTACTTTTTTTAGTACTTATACTAAAATCTTTTACCTTTTTCACAAATATATACTTATAATAATTATTAATAAATACATTCTTTAATTGGTTCAAGAATTTCCGATGTCACATTTAGGTTCCTATTATATTGTCAAGATAATCTTGATGACCATTTTTTAAAACTATTTTAGTAACGAAACAAAAATATTGTTCGTTGAAATATGACGGTAAAAACAAGAAAAGTATTTAGTATTCTGGAATAAAAATCAAGGAAAAAGTATTTTGAAATTTTTTGAAAAGTACAATTATAATTCAAATTCTTAACATGACTGCCAAGTTGTATATTCAATCTGCCACGGCCTGATTGACTAGTCCATTTCGGTCAAGTTAGTTCGGAAATATCGAGATAACTACACCGCAGTAACGATTTTCCGGCCAATTAAGATAGGCACATTACAACCGAAATAGGCCGATATAGCGTCATATTTTATGTTTGTTAATTTTTTTCCCCGGTTGAATACCCGAGTTCAATTAAAAAAAAATAGCAATATAGAACTACATGAGGAGGGAGGCCTACCAGTCTTGGAACCCTCATATTGAAATTTTCTCGAGGACATCTGTAATTTTGACTTTTACATTTTAATAGAATATGACGATTTTCCTATGACCAATACTAACAATTCAGACTTATTGAGGAAAAACAATAATTGTATCATTATTCGCTGTGCAGTGCGGACATTCGTAATTGTTGTTATTTATATAAGACATAAGTCGTCATGAAGCATGATGAATGATGATATATTACCATTAGACACGATAAATAATGTATCCTATATGGCGATATGTACGTACAGCCATACATCCATGCAGAGATCGAAGTTATTTATTTATTATATTATATATTAAGTAACTTAATAATTGTGTAGGTAAATCGTAGGTATGTGTCAACCGCACAATCCCATACATCCATCAATGATATTATACATACCGTTCATTCCACGTGGCCATCGTTACAGTACCATTTACGACATCTAATTTCTAAACTAATTATGATGGTTACGATTCATTTGATTAAGTTATTAAAATTATAAATTAAAATTGCCTAGAATAACTAATATAAGCTATATGTGTGAGCAGTTAACGTATAAAATAATACGTTTTGTGTTAATAATATATTCCCATACAGTATGGTAATAAATGGAATTATCAATTGTTTGACTTATAAACATTTTGGTTAATAATTCATTTTTTCAAAATGTTTAAATTACTTAGGAAAACAATTTGTAACTATACTAAAGAGTAACACTCCCAGTAAGAATATGTCGTACCAGTATAATTTTATGTTGACCCCATATTACTAAACATAACAAATTGTATATTAAAAAGAATCCATTTTAATCAATTATTTTTAATATAAGAGCAAATTGACAGTATTATCAAATATAAAGGATTTTTTAATATTTTTCTTTTAAAACAAGTTATGATAATTTCTAATATTCCTAATAATCCAAATAACAGTGTAAAATGGAAGATTTTGTATACGTACAATGTGCTATTTTATTCACGAGTAAGATGATACTCAGGTACGAATGTACGGCGTCCTCTCAAGTTAGAAAGGAAAAACAAAGATAAATTGTTTAGTAATTACAAGGTGAATATTTCAATATCAACATAAATTATAAGTACCTATAGGCTAACCTAATACTTATAGATGTTAGAATTATTGTATGTAATATTAACTTTATATATTCTATTAGTATTAATACATGTTCATTATAATCAATACTAAAGACATGCCTATAGGACGTATATCGTATGGAACAGAGATGATCGTGATGTCAATTTTCCAAAGATAAGTTACCTACCCATATAGGAGTCAAGACGTACAAGTCGATATGAGCGTGTGAGCTGGTCGCCTGTGGCCAGTGGGTAGGTATAATATTATATCGATGTCGTACGTACCTCTTTTACGTGTTTATACATTTTTACCGTCTCGACGTGTTACGTAACAGCTCGTCTTCCCCTTCTACACCGATGGCGTCGGCGGTGGGTGCCCGGCTGACTGACGTTGCCGTTCCCTTGCTTAAGATCAGTTTACGACGAACGGTCGATGATCTCTGACATACCGTGTATCTTGTATTTTATTATTATTATTATTATTATTATTACATCCGTTCATACCACGCGGAATGTGGTCGGCACGACAGACCTGAAAAACGGTCGACGAGTAGTGCAGTTGCTGTATGCGTCTTACGATAAAGTAGAATAGACAGATCGTGTTGGAAAACAGGAAAACGACCTGTTCCCTATTTGGCGTTTGCTTTCCGACCGTGAGTGTTCGCCATGGGCCGCAAAGGCGAGAAGAAACCGTTGTTGGCCAACAGCAATGCCGACAATTCCCGACCAGAAAAAGATGTCACCCGTTACCGGAGCCTGGTGAGTACTGCACAATTTTTTACGGTTCTCTCGACTTGAACAAATGATTATGAAAAAATACAAAAGTACGAAGCAGGCGTGCGTTCAATATATTATATTGTCTAGATTCTGCAGGGTACATGTATTCGGTTTTATAATTCTAGACAGCTAGTTATGTATCCATTATAAAGCACCAAATCCCGTCGAAAAATGTCGGTCATTTTCTTTTGCGTACAAACCCGTCTCGGAGACTTTGATAAGAAATAGGACACATTTCGTACTCGACAACTGGGAGGTCTGAATCCTATAAAAGGTTGCGTTGATGTCGTCAACTTCTATTAATCATCATAATATGCACATTATGGCATTATGCTATAAACGTGTATCATAAATGTACAGTATCTCTGCAGCAGAACGTTCATAAAATGTAATTTACTTATAAATTATAATATAGGTAGGCGAATGCTTATGCAGTGCTGACAAATACGTGTTTTTAGTTTGCGGTGGACTTTTTCAGTACAATATTACTGTTGTTTTCCTTCTGGATGTCTAAACTTTATATTTGGATAGTTTAATAGGTTACAGGATACAGGGGTAACTATTATACTGTTGACTTTTTCTTACACTTCAATATGTCATTATAATACTCGCTACACAGCGTATCTGCATTATTGTTTGAATTTAGAAATAAAAATGAATAATATACGTTGAATATAATTTTCACGTTTAAACAAATGAACGAGGGTATTACACCAACAAATAATAAATATGATGTGGTTATTATTTATTAAACGGACATAAAGGACAGTATGTATCCGTATAAGTAGTACAATTGTACCTATATCGTATATGTTACAAATATCTAAAAAAATAAATAAATTCATAGCGGTATAGTTACATTAATAATAAATAACAGAAATAAGTTTAACTTGGCAAGTGGGAATATAAACTCAAAAACAGAATAATCTAACTAAAAAAATAGACGGGGGTGTAGCTTTTTTCTCAGATGAATTATGACTATGGGATGAATATTAGTAGTATATTACTAGAACTAACTAGAAGAATAAAAGAAATTATGGATCGTGTGAAACTGGAAAGAATTAAAAAACTGAATTTGGAGAGAAAATAAGGAAAATATATGCGTCTATACTCCAAGCATCAGCTTACGCAGGTCAGTGGCGGTTAAATGATTTTATCAGTGGGAAGAGGGGGAGGGAGGGATATAGCTGATTTTTTAACCTGCACTATTTGATTATTAAAAATATAATGTATGGTTATCAGATCTTAAACATTGAAAAAAAGGTCATAAGAGGATCTATTCCCTTCATAACCCCCTATTTGACCGCCACTGTATTAAGTTAGCCTTTATACTCTTTTATCCAATAATGATGCCAGACATAGCTTACACAGTAGGTATATAAGTAACACGATAAAATCCAGTTCTAAAATTTCAGACTAGAAAATAATGTGCTTATATATATAAAATGTACTCAATATGTATAGTACAACTACTTTTTATATTTACGACATTATATATTATATAGCCTTTATTTGGTACAATAATTCATTTATTTTGTAGTGTAACTGTGTTAAGTATTAATCCTGTATAAGCACATGGTCTGTGTGTAACAAAAAAAGTTCCTAGGTAGGGGGAGGTAAATTTTTTTCTCTAATCATGCCTATTTTCATACAATTAATAATGTTAGAAAAAAATCGAAAAATTGAAATAGATCTCATTATTATATTTACTGTTAGGAATTAAATAAATACTCAGATTTACCATACTTTATTTATAAAATTGAAAAAAAACTACTTAGGTACATGTTGTATATTCTAGATTTTAATAACTATAGAAATTTAATTTTTGCTTAATTTAGATAGGTAGTAAATATTCTTTTGAATCTAATTTAAATGACCTAATTACAATCATATTATTATATTATTCATGTTCCATACAATATAATGTTTTAATATTTACCTAAGAACATCATTTAGTTTAGAAAAGGGAAGGGGTTATCTTAGCCATTAACTATGTTACAGAAGCATCTAATTATAAGGTCATATATAGGAAAAAGTCATGGTTGATAACTGAAGATTAATTAAAGTATATTACCATTTTTATATCAGCGAGTAAATCATTTTAACAGTTTTTGTTAAAATAAACACGCACGTAAATTACATTACCATTTTCCTCCGTATACCGTAGTTGTACGTTATTATTACATCAGAAGGAAATATTTCGCTGATCAAAAAGCTATAATTCAAAATTTGATCTTATCAAAATATTATACACTTTGGTCGACAAAATTGAGAACCCATTACCCATAATCAGTAATCAGTGTAGGTATGCCACTACTAAGCTGTGAGAACGAAAAACTAGAAAGAGCTTGATGCATACTTGCCACCTAGGTATTGTTTAATTCGATGGAAGATAATACATTAATACTGTACCAATTATCATTATACATTTGAAAGTGAAATAAATAGCTATAAATTCGATTTTGTTTTCGAGTGAATGTCAGTTAAGACTACGCTTGCTGAGATTCTTTCAATTTATTTTCACATAAATTAATATATTAAATTAGCTATTTCCGGATAAATAGTTTTTTTACCTTACACCAACGGAAAATGCTAAGGCAATCAAAAAAATGACTTTTTCTAAACATTGACCATTTTTTACAATCAATAGATAATTATTTGATAGTCTCTTTGAAACTTTTGGAACCACAATAGTGTTAAACAAGATATCATTGTTAGGCGGTAGTAATTATGTTTTTGTTTATTTATCTATAGTTTATTCAATTTCATTGTTGAAAAATGATTCTTAAATCTCTATAAATATGTCATGATTACTATTATATAATGTTATTACAGTAGTTACTAGTTTCGCCTAAAGGTTAATAATCGAAATCAATCATTTGTGTGGAAATCTCATAATATTGTATTAGTTGCATGACCTTATGCCTAGTGCCCAGTGCATATTTTATTCTTGAGTTAAAAATTCGTAATGACTAATTTACATATGTGTTGAGAAATGTAGTTCTGTCTATATGCGTAATTATAATATTATATTAAAATAATAATGATAATAATAATATAAGCAATGACTTAATATTCTCGTAAACAGTATACTTACTTTAATAAATTATCGAGCAAATACTAATAAATAATCGAATAAATAATATACATTAATAGCGCAAACCTAATATTGTAATACTTATAAACTATGATATATGATATTACTATATTAGGTACGTACGCTGTACATATAAAGTGATATGATAATTTTTTATGATGCATTTGTTGTCGACGATTTTTGTGCATGAGTACGTTTATTAATATATATTATAATTAACACACTTTTCAGTTTTCACAACTAAACAGATAACTCACTCAATAAGGCAATGGCCTACATGGTTATAATTAAATTCATGAGTTATCGTAATGTAAACATAAACAAATGGAAGTATTACTAAATGCGAATATGCAATATAATTTTAACTCAAACCATGTAAATAATTCTGCCCAGTTGTCGATTCCTGCAGTATATTTGATGAATTTCGCAATATTATGTATTAATGTTGTATATTATATAGGAGATTCTAAGCGGAGAGATACGTTATACGTTTTTTTGTGTTTTTGTCACTCTTTTTATTGTAGAAAACATATTCCGATCATAAACTCCAAAGAAGGTTTCTGATATCGAATTGGATCTAGTTTACAAACTACAAATGATTGTGAGGGGGGGGGGGTCAAATGTAAAAAATGTCCATTACTTTTTAAAATGATCAGGAAAAATAAAACACGAAAACAATTGAATGTTTTGCAATTGCAAAACTAATTTTTGACAAAATTGATTTTGTTTTGATTATGCAATTCACAAATGAGTAAACGTAGAAACTTTTTCACCAAATATTTATGTTTGCATTTTCCAGACATCAACATTTTAGATTCTGAGCGGAGCGATGAATGTATTGGTTTTACAATGATGTATGTTTTTATATTTTTATATTTTTTTTTTTTTGTGTCTGTCATCACGTTTTAGGACAGTAAAAGTGCTTGGATTTTCTTCATCAGTAGCTTTTCTGATAGGAAAGTGAATCTAGTTGGTACTTTGTGGGGTCAAAAGTATAAATTTCCCAGTAGTTTTCACAAGCGCCGGGAAAAACAACATAAAAATTAAATTTTATTTGTTGGTTGCGAAAGCTTGAAAATTTAATAGAAGGCTCATAATATATTGTTTCAAAGGCAGATGAAAAATATTAAAAATCCTTAGTCACAATTTTTTTTTTATAAGCATTTAAAGTTCAAAAATTGACAAAATATGGAAAAATCACGAAAATTAGCAAATTATTTTCAGTTAAGAATTCGTAAAAATTTTTCTTTTTAAATCTAATATTTGAAAATGAAACACAAGATTCCTTATAAGATTATCTACCTTTATCAATAAAAAAATCTCTACCGGACAGTCAAATTAAATTTTTATGAGCGTTTGAAATTCAAATTTTTACAACATTGGATATTCACTCGATTACTCATGTAGCGATTTCTTTATTTTGTTGCAATTCAAAAACGAACAACTGTAGATACATGAAAATTTCACTGAATGTTTAAATTAGCATTTTCTATAAACCATACAATTTTGAAAATATTTTGACTCTTTTTGAACTGTTTATGGACATTTACAGATTTCAATTTTTTTTAGTTTTTTTTTCTATAAATATCAATAAAGTTTTATCTGTTGGGCCAAAAAGTGTAAAAATTTAATACAAGGCTCCTGATATATTGTTACAATATCAGTTGAAAAATATTAAAAATACATAGGCACGATTTTTTTTTATAAGCATTTAAAGTTGGAATTTTGACAAAATTTATCAAAATCTCGAAAATTATCAATCGTTGGAATTAAAAAATTATAAAATGTTCAGTTTTTATAACTAAGAGTTGAAAATTTAAAACAAAGATTCTCTTAAATAATTCATACTGTAACCAAAAAATCTAAAAAATATATAAACACACTTATTTTTTACAGACATTTTAATTTCAAATTTAGACAAAATTTCATATTTAAACCAAGAATTACGATTTTAGTTATTTTGTTGTAATCGTATAATGTGCCCAAAACCTGTTTTTGGTCTCTCAACAATCCCCTCTGATGATTTCTCACTCTATGCGCTGTCCATTAGTTTATAGGTCTATGCTCTATGGTATAACATAGAATATTATATAGTATTCTAATATTCTATGGTATAATGGATATGGATTTTGTATAATAAATGAAATGTTTTGCTATCCGACCAAGGTTTATCAGCTTCATTTTTACAATGTACTATGACGTACATAACATAATGTAGAAGTTATCTACTGTAGTATAGAAGTCTGTGTAAATTATGTACCACATTTTACAATAATCATAGAATATAAATAGGTATGACCTCAAAATATTTCTTGTTCGTTCCCATATGATAAGCACAATTAATTATGGCCTATCGTATGCTACAATTTTTTTTATAAGCATTTAAAGATCGAATTTTGACAAAATTTATCAAATTTAAAATTAAATAATTATTTTGTAGTTAAAAATGTATAAAATGTTCAACTTTTATATCTAAGGATTGAAAATTTAAAACAAGATTCCACATATATAGTTAATTCTGTTACCAAAAAATCTAAAAAATACATAAGCACAGTTTATTTTTATAGTCATTTTAAGTTCAAATTTGGACGAAATTACATAATAAAAAACCTAGAACAACTATTTTAGTTTTTTTGTTGTGATTGTATAATATTATTCGTGGGTACTTGAAACTTCTAAAGTGTACTATTACTACTATTATATATCTATGATAGTATCACGGTTTTTGTTGATGTATAACGCGTTATAAGTATCTAATGGATATTGTGATATGATTAATTTGGAATTTATTATAGTTACCTATTATAGGTCAATTATTTGTTTAATACCATAGATATGTATATAATATGTCTTATACATAGACTGACATACCGTCACCGCTCAGAATCGTTTTTCTTATACAACGATATTATATCATTGAATTCAAATTTAATACCATCCATTATACAGTGACCCACTTGTAACCTACTGTACAGCAGAGCGACACCCACTTGCCCACCTTTTTAAAGCTTGATAATCTAATACAACATATATATTCATGAGAAAATAAGTTATTGTTCTTACAGTAATTAAAATATATATATATCAAAAGCACATAGTAACAACTTCTATAAGCATTTGAATCTCAAAAATCGTCAAAATTATGAAAATGTTCAAGTTGTTTTTTAGTCAAAAATTAATACAATTTTCAATTTTTATAACTCAGCTTTGAACCTTTAATACAAGTTTCATCATAAGTTATTGAGTTATTCTTATGGAAATCTCAAAATCTCAAAATGAGTAATACCTACGCACAATTTATTTTTGTAAATATTTCAAGTTGTTTTTAAAATTTGATATTTTTGACTAAAAAATAACTAAAATCTTTATTTTTCAAGGGAGGCTTGAAACTTATCTTTTTCATGTTTATTAATATTTACTATACACAATGAAATTTTAAAAATTATTTATATTAATTTTAAGCTATTTATACCACGAACTTATTCACGCCGTTTTACGGTACGTCGGTATTAACTTATAATCATAATAAAAGTTATTTCAAAAATTAGATTAAATGTATTACCGATAGAGAAATAAATCACTAATACCAGTATAAATATATAATAAAATTTCTATAGAATTGTTTCCGGTCAGAATCGTTTTTCATTTTATAGAATGGATTATCATTGAATTAAAATTGAATACATCCATTACAGTGGCCAACTCAATGACGAGGTACCTACACGGATACACTCAATAGTCGACACAATATATTCTACAGCAGATCGACTTTCCAGTTATTTTAAATTTAAAACCAACCAATGTGAACTTAGCTCAGTGTTCATAATTTAAACATTTTTAATTTCCTTTAAATCAAAAGATTATTTATTTATTAAAATTTATTTATTTTTCTAATAACTATATTAGACGCACCACCATTATAAGACAAAAACATTCGAGTTATGCATGATGGCTGTTGGTGGATAGAGAGTCATCAGGTAAATTATTATTTCTAAATTACATATTCAAATAATAATTAAATAATATGTATATTAGGACATAACTAGGAGGGGCTCCGGTCCGCCCCCCTAAAAAATTTCACCGACGACATTTGTTTAGAATCCGTATGGAAGGAAAAAAAATATATGTATAGGTACTCGTATATCATATAGCTGGGTGCCTGGGTATAAGGTAGTAGGTATATATATTATACATAGAACCTCGTATAAACTAAACCGTCCCATAAAAACTACGTTGATAAGAAAGGACACAATTCTAATTAGTATTAGTATTATACCTACCTAAGTTAAGATAAATTTGTAGTATAATAATCATGATTGTCCTTTATCAACTGACTAGATCGTAAATGTTATCTTTTATTGTGACACTAATCCGATTTAAAGCAAAATATATTGTCCGATACTCGCCTGTCGTCAGTCGATGTTTGTCTACTTTCATATAAATATTTTATTTCGTTTTGTTTCTGTGCTCGTTTCGGTTTCATTTCTGTTTTATAATAATCAAATATGAAGAGAGGAGCACTTGAAAATTTTTTTAAGCCCGCACCAAAAAAACCATTTCCTGATGGGCTTTTAAATCAACATGAAAGTCAAGAAAATAATCAATCAGTGCGCAGTACTTCAATAATTGATGCATCAAATGTTGTGAGTACTTATATTATTGACATTGGAACTGTTTCAAATCAATTATTTCAAAATAAATCTTCTACTCCCAATAACAGTATTTTTAAAAGTAATATTTTAAATTCATTATTTATTCCAACTAAATATTCTGTATGTCATTACGAATTTAATTTTTTTCTTCATTAATAAAAATGGTTAAAATTACTTATTATTATTTTTTTTTCAAACTTAACCTTCCCCCTCTCGCCCCGAAATAAAATTCTGGCTACGTCCCTGTGTTCTTTCAAGTCTTCACTCTTCAATCTCATATATTATTATGATAATGATATATTATGCAAATTGCTCGAGGAAAATGCGTGCATAGTAATCTAATACGAAAGCGAGTGAGTTATGCGAGTTCCCATCATTTGACATTTCTGATCCGATGTCAATTGATACTTTTAGCCTAAAGCTTGACGGACATTTGCCATTCGTGGTGGCGATCGTTCGAGCAAACCATTCTAATATTGAGATACAGCGTGTATTGGTTTACATGTGGAGGGCCCGTAATGCGTTGGTATGGTTTCCACGATCACGTAATTTCACATTTTTATTTATCGATTGACTATTAATACTAGAAATTAATACTAGTAATAAGTGTTTGTAGGTAATAAAAGTTTTTCAAACAGTTTGCGCAAAAACCTGAACGTCATCGTTACAGTTCTATACGCAAGATGGCCGAGTTAATAAAAATAATCAACTTGAGTTAATTAAGTAAAGTCATTGTTGAGTTATATTTTAATAGGAAATTAACAAACGATATGGTAAATTATAATAGTTTAAAGTTAATATGGAGAAAAATATTAACTCAACATGCAATATTAAATGAAGTTAATTATTTTAGATTCTATCTAAACGAAGGGATCAATGTATTTTAGTTTTACAATAAATTATGTATTTTTGTTTTTTTGTGTGACACTTTATAGAAGAAAAAATGATTGGATCTTCATCTTCGAGAGTGTTTTCTAGTGGGAAATTGAATATATAGGCACTATGGTCTATGGGAGCTAAAAGTAAAAACTTGCCAATACTTTTCTTATTAATCTAAAAAGAATATACGTAGCACTTACATATTTAATTACACATTACCAACTTTTGACAAGATCGATCTTGATATTTTGTTGTAATTCAAAAATTATAAAATATACAACAATTAATATTTATATTTGCATTTCCTAGATGTGATTTAATGTTCAAAATATTTTTACTCTTTTTGAAATTATCGACTTTGTCTATAAATATTGTTTAAAATTTACATGCTCGATCAAAGACTTGAAAATTTAATACACGGTGCTTTAAAAATTTAAAAAAGACAGACAGGAAAAAAAACACCCCATTGTAAAACCAATACATTCTTTCGCTCCACTCAGAGTCTAAAATTTAAATATTTCATTATTATATAATTAATTAATTTCTAAACACAAATACATTTTCAAAATACCAAAAAGAATTTTAAGCTATTTATAAGCATTTGAATTTTTGAATTTTTTTCATTATTTTATGCTGGATCAAAAATTTGAAAAATGAATACATAGCTCCTCGTAAATTGTTTTTATATTAATTTTAAAATATCTAAAATACATAGATAATATGTAATTTATGTAATATTATGCATTTGAAATTATTATAACAAAATTCATCAAAATCACGAATCAAGAGTAACTTAAAATATTTTACATATTACCCTAATTATACAGGGTGTATCTTATGTCATTGTACGCGGGGTTTTTTGACGATTACGGAACGATAATATGGAATTTCGTTAAAACGAAAAAAGACGTGTTTCTTTATTTTTAACAAGCATTTTTTTTATAACAATTTCAAAATTTTTAAACACGCAGGTGTACCAGTAGCAAAATCAACTTTTTTTTTTCAAATGGTAACCACTATAATTTTTAATGGATTCCTATAAAGCTTTTTTTTCTGAACATTTTGGTAGTCGAATCGTCAATTTTGGTTCGCTAGTTTATTAACTATGGTCCTCCAAAGATTAGTAAAATATGCATTAATAATTTTAATTGAAATAATGGGTATAAGTTTAATTTACAAGCGCTAAACAATTTTTTCTTGTAACTACCATTTGATACACTACAATAGTTGAATCGGTAATCTAATGACACCCTCAAAAAAATAAAAAATAAAAAATATCAAACACAATTGTTTGTAAACATACTTCATTAATTTTATTTTAACATACGATCATAAAAATCAATATTATTATTTTAATTTATTATTATAATCGTAATTAATTACTTTACATTTTTTTCATCACAGTTACTTTTCTTACAATATCATAAATTTGAATTCTTAATTATAGGTAGGTTAGGTTAGGTGGCTAAGGTAATAATGGTAAATTGGTAGATGGTATTCGATTGTTGACATTAATATGTGCAACGAAAAAAGTGCAATGTTTGGTGGTGCTCTTTTCGTAGTGGTATAAAGTATAAACTTGATATATTAACCATAGATTCCCTATAATGGTATCGCATCCAAAGTATGAACTTAGGAGTTGTAATTTATTCATCCCTTTCCATCCTTTTTAGTTTTGGAAAAATGTAAAGTAATTAATTACGATTATAATAATAAATTAAAATAATAATATTGATTTTATGATCGTATGTTAAAATAAAAATAATGAAGTATGTTTACAAACAATTGTGTTGGTTATTTTTTTTTTTTTTTTTTTTGAGGGTGTCATTAGATTACCGATTCAACTATTGTAGTGTATCAAATGGTAGTTATAAGAAAAAATTGTTTAGAGCTTGTAAATTAAACCTATACGCATTATTTTAATTAAAAGTATTAATGCATATTTTACCAATCTTTGGACTACCATAGTTAATAAACTAGCGAACCAAAATTGACGATTCGACTACCAAAATGTTCAGAAAAAAAAGCTTTACCAGAATCCATTAAAAAATATAGTGGTTACCATTTGAAAAAAAAAAGTTGATTTTGCTATTGGTACACCTGAGTGTTTAAAAATTTTGAAATTGTTATAAAAAAATTGCTTGTTAAAAATAAAGAAACACGTCTTTTTTCGTTTTAACGAAATTCCATATCATCGTTCCGTAATCGTCAAAAAACCCCGCGTACAATGACATAAGATACACCCTGTATATATGTATTATGTTTAGTCAATATTTTAGTATTAACTGTTAGGTACCTATATCAGGGAGTAAAATTGTGTGGAATACGAAATTAAAAAGTGGCCTGTAATAACTAGTAACTTTTTTCAATTCTTTCTTCATTTATTGAAAAATAATTTTATGTTACATAGGGAAATAGATAGATAAGAATTTAATGTATACTATGATCTATGTTATCAATATTTTGATTTATTTTATTTGAACCATGAACTAAGATAATATGGACTGGAAAAGACGTGGTTGGCGGGTGTACCCCACACCGGTTTTGATGCGGATTTCTATACTTATTAGTTATTACTTATATTATAATTTTGAAACATTAACAATAATATTTTGTTTTATATTCTGTAAAAATGAAATCCCTAAAATAAAATATTCCGTTTCCTCATAATATTTGACGATAAGTTTACAAATGTTACTTATCGATACAATATTTAAAAGATTATAAAATAAAAATATATTTCGAATGTATTGATACGTCAAATAACACAAATAATTATCAAACAATAGTTAATGAATGTAGCCACCTAATCTTTTAAAAGAACCATAAGGGGTAAAGCCCCCCACGATAACTCCAAGTTTGACATAAAGGATGTAAAACGAAAAAAATTATATTTTTGCCTCTGATGTATATAATACAAAATTCCCTCATTTTGTTATTTACAATATTATCAACAGACTATATTATTCGGGTGAATCATAATAGCTGCTCAACTGCAGTTCATTATACATTAATTATATATTGAATATTCAACTCGATAAAATAAACCTGTTGGATCTTCCTTGGGTCATTGGTTAGGAACTCGTTTAGTAAACGATTATAAGAATCGACGTCCATACGAACGGTGATTTTGATTTTCTTGCTATTCCAGAGTACCTATTGCTTAAATTAAATTAGATATACCTATAATAATCTACAGAGATGATTTCGCCTCATCAATAACTGGCAATGCTTTTTTTTCTTTAGTAAACATTGTGAAATCACCAAGTCCGTGGTAATGAACAGAAGCTGTTTCTACGAAATCTATATACTTATTTCACATAACGCATACGTTTCTGTAAAAAAATAACTATTAAAATCGGTCGGTAAATTGTTGACACCTTTGATAACACCGAACATATCCGAATACGTTACTGTATGCCGGAAAACGTTATCGCAAGATAAAAGCAGTATTAATTAATGAAGTAATATTGCGTTAGGTCATATTATTTCCTCTAGTTGTCCTCAGGCCATTTTAATGATAAATAAATTATATTTTCTAATCGATACTTTATTCTATACTCTATTTAACCGATGTCTGTCACTATGGACTTCACATACATGCAGTCTTTGTTTATTGTTAAGTATTCAAATACTTGAATTTAAATACATTTTTTGTATTTCAAAATGTCAAATACTTTTTATTTGTATTTTTATTCTAGAATACTTTTTTTAGTCAAGTAGTGTACTCCAAATTCCAAATTACCAATATTTTGGAATGTACTATTTTAAATTTTGGTTCTAATAGTTCTAACTTCTGAGAATGTATAAATAAGGTTTCGCCTCCTCACTCCCACATACCATGGCATACGAGACACTGACCACCCCGCTAGTTGGATTGGCTTTTATCTGGAAACTTTAAATAGTCTTTCTTCTCATTTAATGAGTGGTAAGTACTGTAGTAGTTAATGGTTTTTAATATAAGATATTGGTATTAATATTATTGAACTTAAACAAAAAGTATTTGTTCAAGAATTTTGAATACTTTTAAAAAGTGTGTGTATTTATATTTAAATACTTTTAAAAGAAAGTATTTGAATACGTATTTTAAATACAAATTACAACAAGTATTTAAAAAACTATTCTAAAAATATCTGAAAAGTATTCTTAACAAGACTGCATACATGCTTATAGCTTATAATTTATATAATATATTGGCTACGTATTATTAATTTTTATTATTATATTAACACTATAGTTTTATTATCCGACTTGGTCTGTGAAAAAATGATAAATTTATAGTTTATAAGGCATATTATAAACAAAATTATGATTTGTTCAGCACCACCTATCAGGCGTGGATCATATTTATCTCTTTAAATCTCCCTGGGATAGTGGATCTATTAGTTCAATCTCTGAAATTTTCGTCAGAATAGGTTGAGTTGTTTTTGATTTTATAATCAATAACCAAGAACACATGACCTTTTTACAGTGCAGGGTTTTAAATAAGAGGACGACAGGGGACTGAGTTCCATTACCTCTGATTGCTCTTATTAAGGCACCCCCTTTAAAAAATTATTCAAACAGTAAGCTGATAATTCTCGCTCGTATAACTCACAAGAAAATTATAATTTATGCTCCTATTGATATTTTTATATTTTTTCATTATATATTTAGTTTTGTTAATTTATATTACGTAAGCTTTAAAAAAACTGTTTATCTGCAATGAAGCCCTAATTCCTAAGAAAAATATAATATGTATGTTATTTTTTATACTTTTTTGTTATATTTTATTTTGTTAATTTATGATATATAAGTTAGGGTTAAAATAAATCTATTTTGTAAAATTAAGCCCTATAAGAAGAAAAAAATATAATTTATGTGCCTAAATATATTTGTAGGTACCTATTTAATTTAATTTAATATTATATAGGGCATAGGCTTCATTATGATTCTATATAATATGGATATTTTTGCTACCTTTTAACAAAAGTACCTAATGGATATTTCTAGAAAAAAATGTTTCATTAAACAAATTAATGAATTGTTGTATACAGGAAAACAATACATGGAACGCTAAAATAAAATATGAATCACAGTACCTAGTTCCTATACAGTACCTACCCCCTTGCATTTTATTCCATTGTATGCCCCTGTAACACCTGCCATTTATATTATATTATACGAAGGTATTAAATTGCACAATAATTGATTCTATATTACTATAATATTAGCCACATTATAATATTTATAACACGTTTAAATCCACTACACTATTATTATTTATTACACCTCGCATTCATATAAACTATATTTTGCATTGTTTATACATATAATTAAATTCGACTATTGAGTTTTCTGAATAATATAGAAAGCTGTAATGTTCGAATAAAGTTAATAAACCAGCTAGAAGTTCTTAACTCTTAATGCTATAATAATGATAACTGATTGATTACAATATTTTACAATACCGGCACATCAGC
This sequence comes from Macrosiphum euphorbiae, assembly GCA_949089665.1. Classification (NCBI taxonomy): domain Eukaryota; kingdom Metazoa; phylum Arthropoda; class Insecta; order Hemiptera; family Aphididae; genus Macrosiphum; species Macrosiphum euphorbiae. The sequence goes on from CARXXK010000001.1 coordinate 79,526,855, forward strand.
ACATGTGTAGAAAAGCCACGTGTGAAAATACCGACTGTTTGATTACGCAACCAACTGCAAGAATATTCGTATAATATTCATATTTGAATGGACAACAAATATCTGGTTTATTCTATCAATATTGACCTTGTTAAACATAGTTGGAGGAAGACTAGATATACTAGATATACTAGATACAGAGACGTGTTATTTTGTTTAAATTTAAATTCGCCAATTATTTAAATTTACATTTTCTAGACATAAGAAGTATTCAAATGCTATTACATAATATTATATATAAATTTATACTAAAACTAGTAATTAATCGTGAGACACCCTGTATACTAATAATATTAGTAATCAAACATTTAACATTTTCTTATCTTTGAAGCGTATTATTTTATTTTTAATCGGTATTAAAATCGGGTTTATTCAAATATTACGTACGTACTATATGGTATTAAGGTACAAATGTACAATCATAAATATTTCTATGAAAAGTCAAACAACTATACACGATAATGTATGGCATTTAAGACTTAGTTTCACATTTTAAACTAATATTTGAAAAAATTATTTATTTTCCAAAATATGCTGCTGGAATACAATTTTAAAAAAAAAAATATATATTTTTAAGGAACAATATCTTCGTTTATAATATTATATGAACATATCAATAAATTACAACTTTATTAACTGATAGTTATTAGAATTAAATGCAAGTGAGTTAAAAAAAATAAACTAATATAATATACTTCTAATGGATGTAAATAATAGATATCAAGTACCTATTCGTGTTTAGAGTTTATACGTGAGCGTGACTGGCAGTTGACGAACATATTATAGAAACATAAACTTATTATACAAATGAATGAACATCTTTCAGTATAACTACGAAAATTGTATACTCGAAGGTTGTACCATAATATTAAATATTATACGAGTATTGTGGGTATAGTAGGTACCTAATATATTTGAAACTGGAAATAAATTCTTCTTCAAACCGGTTTCAGATGTACGTGTGTTGTGCAAGAATTTGTTCACAGCCTTTATTTTTTATGCAATATGTTTTTTTATTACTTACCTCAAGAAACTGCAACATACTAAGATGTGTATTATTCTAAAATAAATTCCCACAAACCGTTAGCCGATGTTGGATGCGGATATTCATATCACAGAATATAATATTACCGTTTAAATATTTCCATTTACAGAATATAATAATAATTAGCGAAGTTTTTCGACACCAATAACGTTTTTTAAACAATAATATCGTTTAGTAATAAATTATAATTTTACAAATCTATAATTAACCTTGGTCCGAATTCAATACCTACAGATATAGACATATAGTCCCTTTCTAAATTATTACTATTACGGTGAATTAATCCATTTAAAAATATTACTACATATTTAGGATTGGTTAGTTGGTGGGAGCAACCAATTTAAATATTTGAACTAAAAAAGCAGTTTTACATCTGAAATTAGCTTCTAACAGACTTTTCAATTAATGTTATAATAACATAAATACCTGGTTAGTAAAAATAGTAAAAGATTTATCACGTATAACGCCGAAGAGTCAAATTTTTTGGATTCAGATTTCAGGGTGCTGGACATCTTATCGTCGACGCATATTATACGTCGATATAAGGAAAATCGTGTTAGCCACACATTACATTTAGCCCAATTGTTTGAATTAGTCCCTGGAAACATATTTTAGTATAGGTTTATGATATAAAATATGTATAAAAAAAGTAAATACAAATCGTTGTAGAAGAACATTTAAAAACATAATATACAATGTACAATACTTTAATATATTATATTATTTACGTAATCATAATATATGACCACTGACTTAAATGTAAACATTAATCTAAATGTAATTATAAATATATTTCCAAAGACAAATCACTGGGTTCATTTAACAGTTTCGTTATGGTAATTATTTTCAGTGGTTGTTAGCCCATGTTACGTAACTTCGTATGCGTTTATGTATAATTATAACTATTGATACTCTATGGTTTTCATCACTGCATGACGTATGGATGTACCATGCCACAATGTACTTCTTAATCACATTTTAAACCATTAAAACCTGAAAGCAATTTAATAAAATATTAAAAACATGGTTTATAATCATAATTAATATAATATATTATAATTATTTTTCGTATTTCCCTTCCTTAATAACAATATGGTTCAAACAATTGTCTGATCTCCGATGGCCATCGAATGAAATAATACTGTATAAATTACGGACAATACATATCAGTGATTATAGACTAAAGTCCAATTTGAACGTTTGTAAAAGGCTCTATGTGTAAAACTATCTTTACACAAATTCTGTTTTTTTCTCAAAAAATGATTGTTTGGTACTTCCCGTACAAAAAAAAAGACACAAAATAATAAAATAATCAAGATATTCAAATAAGATATTGGAGTGTATCAATAAGTACCGATACGTAACGAATTCTTCTTCTTAAAAATCTTAAATATTAAATATTAATTAGTATTAATTACCTTTATGTTGGTCATATTAAAAGACAGTTGAGTAATAAATGTGTGTAATATATAATTATTATGTATTATATTATGTACGAGGGTTATTCAGAGAGTAATGCCTGTTCGTGTTCATAGGCCAAAGGGAAATCGTAGGTAGCAATAAAGTTAGTGGGTTTATGGTATATATTATCATATATCTCATAAAAATACTAAATACCTATGTGTGTACTGATATGTGGTTCAGGACTATGAAATAAGTCCTGAGAGATATATGGAGGGTTTATCCGGTACGATTCCACACGATTTGGAGAGATTATAGGATATGGCGAGTAATTTCAGACAAGATTATTACAACCATTTAACCATGTGAGTCGCGGTGATATGCAAATTGCATGGACTACCAAATTGAGTATTCAAATTACTATACTGAATTGATAAGTGCATTGATTGTGGATTTCAATTATTACAGCGGAAAATCTGTCGTAATCCTTTATAGCAGTGTTTCCCAAACTTTTTTGATATGGTAAACCGAAAATTTACTCTTTTTTGGGTACGTGACCACAATATAAAAAAAAACCAGTAGGTCTTAATTAATAAATATAAGTATTATTAACAATCATTTTTACTATGAGCAATTCTATCATTTAATATAATATAATGCAGTAATGAATAATGAATACCTACATATTATAGTTCTGTTAAAATGTAGGTATATAGATTATTTTTAAATTGAATTAAAATTTAAGTAAAATATATTAGGTATACCTACTTGAAATAAAAAAAATTGGTATATCGTAATATGATGATAAAATAATTGTATTGCTGATTTTGTATTGCTAGATATTCATTATACTGTAGGTCCCTACTGCACACAAACAAATCTATAATAGTTTAATTTTTGTATCACACAATCCTACTAAGATTATAATAAAATCTCTAGTAAATATAGAAATAACCTGCAATGGAAAATACTTAAAGCATAAAAAAATTAAAGTTTTTTTTTTTAAACATTTCCGAGAAACAGCCTGAAAATATTCATACCTATCAAGTATAATTTTACCACTCACAAAAATATGCGACATTTGGTTATTGATTATCGTTTTAAATTTCGTACAGCATCACAGAATTCACTTTTATGTAGGTAGCTACTATAGCTACAACTAGAATATACTTCGTTTAAGGCTTCAGGCAAATTGATATATATACGTCCGGAAATTATTAGTACCTATGTAACTAATTCAAGACACGTGTCCTAAAACTGTTTGAGATGTCAAAGATAATAACCTGTTGAATTTAGTCCGAAACTAGTATGCAGCCATAAGAGGAAAAGACCTCAATATTTGAACTATTTTAAGCAGAGATTATTTTTACTTGCTGATAAAATATAAATTATAATAAAATTGTATTTTTCAGGAACATTCCAACGGAACAGGTACCAACAAGCAAATTAACCACAGCATTGAGTACACTTGGACTCACATGAACGTGTACACGAGAAACGGAAAAAGCCAAAACTTTTACGATACGCTCACGTCATGCTGTTCGAGTGGTCTGAAAAACAAGACTGAAAGAAAACAATTGTTAAACGACGGTGAGTTATACATATATAGTTATAAGTTATAATATACAACTTTTACCAAAATATTATCCGCGTCGGATATGAATTCTCCCCTAGCTTTTGCTATTCATTTTTATGACTATAATATAACGACACCGTTAACGGTCAATTACTGTATTATGGTAACATTGGTACCTACGTCGTGTAAATTACAGGATACCCGCCGGCTAATACTAACCATAATTATTACAAGTTATATTATTCACTGTAAATATCACACGTATCTAAATATATGCCGGTTTTATGATCTGCTAGTGTAGACATATTATTATTATATTATGCGTGTAAAATTGGTTCAGGAAGGCATATTATCTCTCTCGCCTATGCCCTATAGTAGATCATACAACCAACAAATCCTAATCATGTTGTTATATCAATAATTATTATTTGGGTTATTTATTGTCGCGTACATAATATAATATATTTATATATGATTTCAGTGAGCGGTTCGGCGCGACCGGGCGAACTGTTGGCGCTGATGGGATCCAGTGGCGCCGGCAAAACGACCTTGTTGAACTCTCTGACATTCAGGAGCGACCACAACGTGATAGAGTCTGGAGTTAGATCCATCAATGGTATACCGGTCAACAGCAAATTGTTGACTGCCGTTTCTGCGTACGTCCAACAACACGACCTGTTCATCGGGACGCTCACCGTCCGGGAGCACTTAATATTTCAGGTAAGAATAACCAGGAATGTGGGTTTTAAGCACAACGTTCATGGGTATAATTCGAGGAGGACTAGCGTCTCTGTAGCGCCTCTAGATAATATTAAATACATGGATACCTACAGCCTTACAGGTATGATCAAATAGCTTATACTAGTTACCTACCAGATTACCAGAATGGTTAAAAGCATATATAAGGTTGTGGTATTCTCAGTTCTCAACACTGATAATATAAAATAATAATAATATAGAATAATAACTTTAAAACACTTAACACAAACACAATATGAATATAATTATAATATTATCATATTTTAACAAATGTTATTGTAATTATTGTTATAATAATAATAAAAAAAAAAATAATAGGTATCGAAAATTATTGAATGAAAAATTTGGTAGCTGATATGGCGGAATGATAAAATGGTTTTCTTTATCTTAAAGCAGAGATCACAGCTGTCGTATGAGTCCAAAAGTTGAGCTCGGCCCAACTCTGAAAATGTCTCGATAGATCGTGATTATATTATATTTATATAGTGAATGACACCATAATAACAATCAGAATATGATAAAATAACACAAATAAAAAGTAACACCACACGACAGATGATAAACCCGACTTAACAGTACGTACCCTCGTGCCTTAAACTATAGTGGACTCTCAAATCACAGTATACCTTGTATATTGGATTAGGTTCGGTCTATGGTGTTATTTATGATGGCGCTTGATCAGTTGGTCCGACGTTTCCACGTGGTATTACCGGTCCGGTTTATTAATTCTCGTCGTACATTCTAACCTTACCTTCGATACTTTCGAAGTCTGCAACCAACGTGACTATAACCAACGTCTATTTCTACGGTTGAGCGGCCTACGTTAGAAATCGCATTTCTGCCAACATTCCAGTATTTAAATTGTTAAGATTAATTCCGGTTTCCCCGTAATTTTAATTATTAAGAAATCTTACACACGTACGACATACACAAAACTTGTTTACGCAGTCTGAGTAAAACTCGCTCAATTTTGGTTTTAGGGTAAAAATACCTTTCATAAAATTGAATTGTGACAATATTTCTGAGGGCAAGTCGTTGCGTTTTTTCCATTATACCCAATATAACGTTCATTAAATCGTTTAGAAATAGAAAATTGTTACAAAAAAATGCATAAAAACGCCACTTATAAATTATAATTATTTACTTACACCAGATGATTAGTTCCTATATAGACTTATAACTGGATTTTAAAATTTTAGCACTGTGTCTTAAGCTATATTTTATTTGTTCTGACAGGCGATGGTGCGAATGGACAGACACATACCGTACGAAAAACGAATGGCTCGAGTCGAAGATGTCATACAAGAGGTGAGATTCAATAATATTGATATTTAATATATAATATGCGGCGATTTGATTACACATATGATATTCATGCTATATATTTTTTCCCGATTTAGCTGTCATTAAGTAAATGTCAAAACACTATCATCGGTGTGACCGGCAGAATAAAAGGTTTATCCGGTGGTGAAATGAAACGTTTGTCGTTCGCTTCCGAGGTAAGGCAATAATTAGTTATTAAAAATATAACCCAGGTCTTATTTTTTTAGATTTATTAGAGTGCAATATTATATAAATTATATGATTATTACGATTTGTGTAAACATATAAATGATTATGATATCGTAAACACGTAAATAATAAATAATATATTAAAGCTATCGTTAATATGCATTTTTTTTACATAATACCTATACCGTTTATTTTTCGACTGCGTCTTACAGGTGTTGACAGACCCTCCACTGATGTTCTGCGATGAACCGACCTCGGGACTGGACTCATACATGGCTCAAAACGTGATCAGTGTGCTCAAGTCGATGGCGTCTAAAGGAAAGACAATCATTTGCACCATTCACCAGCCGTCTTCCGAGGTGTACTCCATGTTTGACAAGATACTATTGCTGGCCAGCGGCCGGACGGCTTTCCTGGGCACTCCCAACGATGCCATCGAGTTTTTCAAAACGTAATAACCAAATATTTTCTTATGTCTAATACACGGATCTATAAGTCCAGAACATGGTCACAAATAACCGTGGTCCAGAATAATCATAAAAAAGTATTCACTTGTACTAATGTATACTCCCCCTCCGACACTCCTTGACATGAAATGTTGAACATTATCAAAAGGAAGACTGGTTCTACAGGAATTCAGGATAATATACTAAACAATAAATAGACTCTTAGGTCCATATATCCCTCCCCTAGTGGCTGTGCACAGTGGCCCCCATAGCCGTTTTTCCCCTAATAAATGTATTTCTAATATTCAAAAACTGTAAAAAAATTAGGTTAGTTTATACTTAACCACCCCCCCCCCCCAATTTCATAATCCTTGCTAAACAATTGGTTGTGCATCGTTTCCGCCAAAAATTACATTTTTGTTTCCGTTAAAATAAAAAAAGGTTTTATCTTTATTATATTTATCATCATTCAATTATCATTTGAGAACCACTTAGTCATAATTCTGGTTTTATGTTGCTATCGTTTTTTAGTATTCTGAAAATAGTACCTACTACCTATGTTACTACCCACAATTGGACCACAATTTCGGTGATAGTTTTTGCAGAACCACAAATAGTTTAATTTTGCTAATAATTCCATATTTCCATGCACATTTCAACAAACAGTTCTACAATTAATCACGCATCCTAATATTAATATATTTTTAAGAATTTTAACTTCAAGTGTTCCAACACTTAAAACTAATATATGTAGGTATACAAATAAACAGTTCTAAATTAAATATCCATATACCAAAACTATAAATTACCTATTCAAAACAAAATAATTAACACATCAACTGCAATAACGAAGCAGATAAAATAGATTTTATATTATATTTAATTTCTATTTTCTAACAAAGTAAATCGCCAGCTGTATGGTTTATAATATTATGTTTGTTAATAGGATTCACTATCGTTATTTCAGACTCCCTGATCTCGATATAATATATTGGACTGTATAATATATAAGCGATAAGCTTACAGGAATTTATAGGTACTCGGTTAATTAATTGTTCCCGTCATTTAAATTTAACCCCGAAATTGTATTAAAAAAACCAATATTAATCTACTTGACTATGATTAAAAAGATAACTTATTTAAATTTGACTAGTTGGTTAATTGTCTAATTAACTTAAACTTAATGCATTAGAATTAATTTAATTTATCATTGTACATTAATAACTTTGATTTTCCATTTAATTTGAAAATGTATTTTATACTTTTTGATCACTTTATAACATTGCTCTGTATATGACGTGAGTTTAAATTAATTTAAAACAACAAATCATTCATCAGCAATTTTTTGATAAAACAATAATGATAGACGATAGTTACGTAATAAATTAAAAATGTAATTATGTATAGCATTGGTTCCTAAACTATTTTTCTCATTGCACATTATTGTTTGGTACTAAAAGTAACAGTATGACCTATATACTTTCAAGTTTCAATAAACATTTCATACTTCTCAATAACAGGTAACTTTAGATCCAGGAAAAAAAACACCACAGACCAAATTAACATTTAAATGTTTTCACTAAAATGCTGAATTACATACCTATTTGTACTTCCATTTTCAGTTCTTTTCTAAAAAATTTATCTCACGTAATAATATATAATATATTTGTATCGAAAATTATTTTTAATAATACATTTTATGAGTCTAAATTAAAAGTTCAAATAATCAAGGTTCGACCTTTGAAATTCAAATATACGTACACCAATATCACCTAGAGTGGCACCGAATTATTTAAAGGTGGTTCATTTGTATATGGAACCAAAAAAAAAATTGGGTGGTTAAGACGGTTATGTAGATGAGTAAATGTAAAGCCGGGTTCACACTACACCGTGACGTGTAAAATAATCACAGAATATATTCAACTATGCGGTATCGTTTGGTAACTATGGTATCTGTGATTATTTTACACGTCACGGTGTAGTGTGAACCGGGCTTAAGATTAATTACCAAATTGTACCTAAATATTATGCTAATTGGTTTGATATACCGGTATAATGGTGGGTATAGATGGATGTATACATTTTGTAAATTAAATCAGTGGACAAAATATAATTACCTTCACTGTATACTTACTAATTGGTATTTACTATCGATATCAAAATATAACCGTCAACCGAAATCCGGTGATTGAAAATAAAAAATTGTAATAACTAAACTACCTACCTATTTATTATGATTGAGTTTAGTTAACACTACCTACATAATATTATTCCCCTGTGACCTGTGTATGTAAGTGTTGAATGTATTTTTTTTTGACGTTTAACTTATAACGTTAGCACTATGTTCTCATGTCGACTATTAACTCAAGTTCTGGTTATTTTAATATTGTCATTAGCTTGCCTGCAGCCTTTGTACACAATATATTAAATCCCATCCGTAATTTCGTATAGGCTCGGCGTCAGCTGCCCGAAGAACCACAACCCAGCGGACTTTTTCATTCAACTGTTGGCCATCGTACCGTCCCAAGAGCAGTGCTCATACGAAACCATCGACACGGTTTGCGAGGCTTACGAGAGCTCGAACTACAAGAGAGACATGATGGAACACCAAAAACAGTTGTGTGCCGCCGGCAAAGTAAGTGTGTACAGTGTACATATAGTATGATATATCACATTCGTAAAAACAGCCGGTGCCATCCTCCACCATGAGGTATATTTTTCAACTTTTGTTCATTTTATGGCAACCGTTGCTGGGGGATGCGACTGTGGGTGTCTGCTGCAATATAATATGATCATCGGCTTATATATAAACTCCCGACTCTTACTCAAATAAACTAAGTAGCGAGTTTGTTTTCCGCTTTTTCCAGAACACGGTGGACTGTAGTTGGGGTTCGAACGGTCTGGAGAACGTCTCGTCGCCGTACAAAGCATCGTGGACGGAACAGTTTTCAGCGGTCTTCTGGCGGTCGTGGCTCAGTATTAAAAAAGAACCAGCCCTCACCAAAATTAGGCTCATCCAGACCATGGTAAATCCAAAGTAAAACCACGGTGGTGACCGACCCGATCTAATCCGTAAACATTCTTATAATTTCAGTTGGTAGCCGCTCTGATAAGTTTCATATTTTACAACCAGCACCTGGACCAAGACGGCGTGATGAACATCAATGGAGCACTGTTCATGTGTATATCTAACATGACGTTCCAGAATGTATTAGCCGTTATCAACGTGAGTATACCTATACCGGTCCTACTCGGTCCGAGTGATCTCAGAAAGGTAAACGATAAAACTCCGGTCGGGGGAGGGACAGTGGCGCAAATAGGAGGTGAGCGCTAGGACAGATTATAACCTCCCTATAGTATCTTTATAGGAACCTTATAGAATATTGAGTAGAAAATATTCAACTTGACAACGTGTAACAGATATTTTTTAGTTCAGTAAAAATGCATTTAAATGTATGCTGAAACGTTTATTGATTCCAACGCTTATAGTTATAAGTTTATTTTTTAATAATGGATAATATCAAGGTTAATACTCAAGTACATTTATTTGTAAATAGAAAAACTAAAAACAAAAGGCTAGGGTTAACAGCCTCGAGTATTGCATTTAATAATATAATATTATAATATATGTATAAAAATAAAAACGATAGCTAGTTTATAGTTTCGGACATTATTCATCAGGTTATACTTGTGTTAGTACTCAGATTTTTTTTTCATTTTATTTCATTATATTACATATGTAAATTATTTAAATTTTGTAAGTAGGTACATGGTATTTATATTTTATTTTTAAAATAATTTTAAAAGTAATTTGATACCGTTAAACTTCCAGATCTATATTATAGTAACACAATTTTTATTTTTATATTATAGTGGGGGGGGGGGCACTATTGAGTCTGTAACCCTAAAAAATGTTCGTAGTTTTATTATTTAAAAGTAAATATTTTTTTGATCACTCAGTATTATATAATACACTAATGAAACATTGATAAATGTACCGATTGAAATTTATTAATGGTTTTGTAGTTACAAATCACAATAGTTAAATTTAGATAAGTAGGTACCTACGTAATTGTATTATTATTACTACTTATACCAAACGATAACGACCAAATAAGGTATATGAATGTCTTTGCGCGTTTGAGTTAACCGTAAAGTTAAGTTTAAATATATTATATCCATAAAAGTCTAAGGAGGATATATATTATACTCAAATAAATTATCAAAGGGCGCATAAATCCCTACCCCACCCCACTCGAGCAAATAGTTCCTTTCTCACAAACTACTGCAAGGCGGATGAGGACAAATAACACGCATAACACACAAACTCAAATTTCCGAATGCATTATAATTTATTAGATAGCAAAGATTACTGCACATATTATATAGGTAATAACATTATATTATTATTTCTATCGCCACAGGTGTTCTGTTCCGAACTTCCGGTGTTCATGCGTGAACACCACAACGGCATGTACCGGACGGATGTGTACTTCCTGAGTAAGACCCTCGCCGAGGTACCGATATTCTTGGTGTTGCCCATACTGTTCACGTCCATCATGTACTACATCGTGGGCCTGAACCCAAAGTTCACACACTTCCTCGTGGCTGCCCTGTTCATAACTCTCGTCAGTCTGGTCGCTGTATCATTTGGTAAGTGAACATCCGAATATTAAGGGGCCTCGATACTGCCTTCAATTTTAGCTGAAAAGATCTAATGTATTGACAAAATTAAAGTTATTTAATGTTGTCCGATTTTGATTCTGAAAAAAAATTTGAACTCACCAGAAAATTGTCTGTATATCGATCTATATATAGATCTATAGATCCTACGGAGCACTTTGTAAAAACTAAATTTTATATTATTGTGAATTGTAATTGAAAACTTAAAAATATCAACTCTTTCGAATCATCGTTAAAATTAAAATTAATATTAAAAACGGAAAATGTTTCGTACGATCTACAGACATTTTTCTGCTGAATTCAAATATTTTTTCAGAATCAAAATCAGACAACGTTAACTAACTTTAATGTTGTCAAAACAAATGTATGTTTTTGTGAAATTGATATGATTATCGAGCTATTGACATGTGCATGCGAGTGAGGATACCCGAATGTAATTTCACTCACACTAATAATCATTTACAACTAATGCATAGACGAGCGCTTCCCCGCAGTAAGGCATTTGGCTGGCTTATCAAATAATAACGTTAACATAGAATTAAAAAAAATATAAATATATGTAAAATTCAGAATTTTCTAATTTTGATACATAGAAATGTATTATTTGTAATAGTTTGTATTGTATAATTTTTAGTTTCTTTAAGCCCCGTTCACAAGATCAAATAATTTGTCAAATATTTGATGTATGTCAAACTTCAAATATTTTAGAAATGGTTCTAAAATATTTGGAGTTTGACGAATGAACAGGGCTTTAGACCAGCGGTTCTCAAACTTTTTAAATTTGCGTACCACCAGCTATACCGTTTCCCAGTTACAAAAATTTCCGGAAACTCACTGTTCTCACAAGTTATGGCATATCAAAGTTGCAGCGATTACGCGTGTATCGGCACTCGTCGCTACGCTCCTCGGCGCCGTCGCTCCGCTCCGCAAATCGAAAATATCCCCCTATTTGCTGTGTGAACTACCTCAGGTAAACCTCGGTTTTCCTCAATATTGTTTCTAAGTATATTTATTCCCAGCGTGGTCACTCGCTCGTCCATTCAAAAGTACCTATATTTTTTAATATTGACAACTTTGAATTGCCATAACTTTTGAAGTTTCCGGAAATTTTTTCAAATACTTGAATTAAGCTTAAAAAACCAATTTTATTATAATTATTAATTTTAGATAGGATCAGAAAAAATTTAATTGTTGTCGCAGATTAACTCTATGATAACGTTATTATATTATGATAAGCCAGCCAAATGCCTTACTGCGGGGAAGCGCTCGTATGCATAGGTCCTCGGTCGGCAATGACAAGATTAAAAATTGCCTAAATGTTGCCCCTTAAATAATGACAGTAGCGAGGCCCCTTAAGGCGGGTTCCACTATACAAGTTTTCCGTGTACACGAAAAATATTCAGCTATGTCCAACAACACGGTATCGTGGTTAATCGTGCCACCAACCGGCAACCAATCACAGCAAAGGATTTGTATGCACGTAGATATATATAGTGGAAACCCGACTTTATAATATACAAATCTATACGGTTACCTAGGTTAGTAGGTACCTACTACATGGTAGGTACTACATGTCTACTGCACTTCCATCCCGCTCAATTGGTTTCGGCCAGCAGACATCGTACGACCGCTTTTTGAGGGGTTTTTAATGGGAAATTTTAACGATATTCAATGATACGTTATACAAATGGTTGTTGTGCTGGAATAATTACCTACGAAATTAGCGTCTGGTGCAAACCAACAACATTCAGTAAATATTTACAAGTTCATAAAGGAATTATTGCCACATTTGAAAATGATGTAACTTAACCTGCGATATATCGTTCTCTATTTGTTCAATAGCCTCCTAACTATTGACATATTATAAGTAACATTTTTATATATTTTTTTTACATGTCAAAATTGAAGATTGGACTTAGATTTTAAAAACAATACAATTCTCAAGATTTGTAATAGTCTAAATAATCACACATCTGTTCAGTATTTTTCTGGAATTATTTAAAGTTAATTCAAAAATAAGAGTCCAAAGCGAGAAGAATAAAGTTTACTCCTTACAAATAAAAAAATTTAAAAATTCAACTATCCTGCAAGATTTTACTATAATAATTGTCTGATAATTTTCCCTGTAAAGTGGTTATCAATTGACAATCGTTCTTGAATTAATCGTTGATGGTTGATACTTGATCCGATTCCGTAAGGGCGGCGCGGCGCTGGGCAACCATGAAAATTGCATAAGCTTAACCCCTTAATAAATAGCCTGCTATTTTTTTTTGCTTCTACGCCCTTAAAGGGACGTCACAGTGACATCCGTTGTCTCCGTCTTACAAAGTGCACAACATAACAAATTTTACGCTCAGCAGATCATGTTTATCTCCGTTAGTTAAAAATTAGAGTGAATTGAGTAATTGACCTCTTAAAAATTTTAAAGGTAGATTATTATCTGTTCTAGGATATGACAGGCAATTTATTAAATTTTAATTTGAAAACGACTTATGAGTATTTTAAGATGTACAAATAATTTACAATTTTAAAATACTCATATAACTCTTTTTAAAATTAAAATAAAATAAAAGGCCTATGTCACTGCCTATATAATAATCTTACTTTTGAATGTTATAAAAGGTCAATTCACTCTAATTTTTATACTAACGGATATAAACCGGATCTGCTGGCCGCTGGGTAAAATTATTAAAATTTGCTGTTACTCACTTGTAAGACGGAGTCTACAAACGTCCCCTTAAAATTAAATTATAATTTAGAATAACACTGTTCTGTCCTCATTCGTTTGGTTTTCTCAGGTTACTTTGTATCGTGTGCCAGTGGTTCCATATCGGTCGCACTTTCTGTGGGGCCCACGATCGTCATACCTTTCCTGCTGTTTGGCGGTTACTTTTTGAACGTCGGGTAAGTTGAAGTGTACACAAATCACCGTGCATTTTCATATTAATTATTATCACGCACGTATGTAATGCAATATCGTGTATTACGACAAAATTATATATATATAAATAATTGATTATTCTGTACAACGCTTTTGAATCGAATATAATATTATGATAATATAATAATAGTTATTAGTTACAGTTGAGTATAATAATATATTATAATTGTTTGATTTCAAGATCGATTCCGTATTATTTCCGGTGGCTGAGCGTCTTCTCGTGGTTCAAGTATGCCAATGAAGGGCTGCAAGTCAACCAGTGGGCAGACATCAACACCATCCAATGCAACAGGGTGAATACGACGTGTCCCCGTTCTGGGCACGCCGTCTTGGAGTCTAACAGTTTTCTAGAGGTAAACAGACAACAACATTGTTGATTATTGTTGGTTTTGAACTAAAATTAAACATAACGGTCGGTCATCTGGCAGCGAATAATTATTATCACCAGAGATATCTTTAACTACGACCATAATATTTTGTTATGTACCGAGTTTGAACATATCTAATCTATTCTGGTTTTGTTTTATTTTTTCAGTCAAACCTCACAATGGACATAGCTTCATTATTTCTATTAATCATCGCTTTTCGGTTCATGGCATTCTTGGCGCTCCTGGCCAGAACGACAAGAAAGTAACACATACGTGATAATATTTTCAATGATTCTAAAAATTCATCACTGAAACAACTGCCTACAACATACATGTTTGTAATCCAACGTCACAGGCGATACCTACTTGGAATTAAGAGACAAATCCAGGGAAAAAATAAAACTATATACATTAATATATAATATATATATTTATACAGGATAAGATCGCTTAGGGTTGTAAATATTATATTATTTTGCATAAGATCTTAGATAGAAAAATAATGTAATGTAATTTAAATTTATTTTAAAACAATAATTTCATAGTTAAATGCCTTGTCATCATCGTGCATTCATGAATCAAAAACATCTCTGAAACATAATTTGTATAATTTATAAATTGGTACTTTTAAAATTTTAATTTGTACAATAGTTTATTATTTATATTTAAGTTGCACAGTACTTGAGTGCCATAGCCAGAGTGAATGAATGCCTGTGACTTGTCCACTACACTCAAAATCTCATGTTTTTCTAATTAGATAAATACACACAAACACACCGATAAACCTAAATATATATTATTCATTTACTATAATTATGTATGTTAAAGTCCCCCCCCCCTCTCAATTGAAATAAAACCCAAAATACGGTACTGATATTTGGTGAACTAAAATAATGTTGGTTGTACCTGTACGGTATTCAATCCGACTTTTTTAATGGTCCTGATTATTTTAAGAGTATACATTTTATATTTGTTAGATGATTTTTTTATTATTATTATTATTATTATTATTATTATTGCTACTATTATTATTACAGTATATAATATAAAAATGATTATATTATTGATTGCACATTGTTGAATTATTATACAAAATGTATAACAAACATGTATTAGTCAAATTTATTAAATGTTGTTGAGCACATTTTATTTGTAATTTATATTTTTGCTTTACCATAATATATTATGAATTATAATATAAATATTTTTGAATTACATAAAACAATGTAGAAAAACCACAAACAACAGTAGATATTTATATAATATACAAAGTGCCTAATTCAATTTGCTCAAATTGTTAAGCATTTAATGTTGATATAATAAATATTAATGAAAAAAACTATCAGAAATCTGATTATTTTATAATATTAGGCAATAGTTACTATAATTGAACTTAAAATGTCTATAATTATATAGCTAATAAAAACCACAAATTTCAAAACAAAGAGAGCAGTAGTAAAGTTATGAAAAAATTAAAACTGTATTTATAATATGAATTAATGATATTTATTTCACTTAAGTCTTTTAAAATAATAAAACATTAACAAATAATAATATTACTTTGGGTTTGAACACAATATTGAATAAACTTTATTATATGGATATTATATTTCATAGTAATATTAAAAAACGATTACACGACTATTGATTCTCACTAGTCACTATTAATAAATAATAAATAAGTATTTATTTTTAACTCTAATTATGTAACAAACATTTGGTTTTAAAAGCAGACATTTCAAATTTTAGTGTATCATATTTCATACCATAAATTATTTAATATTTAAATGTATTTTTAAGTATTCCGCCAAATAGTATTTTAGGGAACTTACAGCATTTGATTACATACACATACAATTTATTCAAAGGCTTAAAAAACAAATGGAAAAAATAAAACTTACTGTGATGGTCTAGTAATGATATACATTTGAATGATCAGAAGTAGTAAATTGAATGCATACATTAGGATATTTTAATCGCCAATCATTAACATCATCTTCTTTGATGTTTTCGCAAAAATTAACATCTATTAACTTTAGGTTTTTACATTTCTGTAGGAACTTGGAGCAAGCATCAACCGTAATTGCTCTGAGGCCAACCAAATCAATTTGTTCCAACAGTGGGCAGTAGTCAGCAAACGCTAGTAGATCACGGTCGCACACACCGCGTAGTGACACAACAATGATTTTTTTCAATCTTGGACAAGATTTGACCAAGTCCAAGAGACTATCACCAGGAATACTCATAGCTAAACTGAAAATGTATGAGTTATGTTAGCCAAGTCAATATTCGTGGTAGTATGGTATTTTATTTATTTAAATGTATACCAACCACCATCCGAGATCAATTTCTTCAAGTTGTTTGAGAGCAGTTAAATAGCGCAGCCCAGTAGGAGACAGTGTATAACTTTTCCAAAAATCTACAGACACTAGTTGCTTGTTCCATATTGACAATTCATGAGCAACATGATCCATACATTGGATTCGTTTACATGAACCTAACCATTGGTAAAACAATTATTAAAATGAATAAACACCATCACGGATTCACAGTTAATCAATCCAATGAAATAAAACTATATAATATATATTATAAGTGTTAACTATTTAGTATTTACCAAGATTGATGTGCTTCAACTTGGGCATATCAGTTATATAAAAACTTAAATAATCTCTGTTGATATTTGTTCTATAAAAATCCATACGCTCCATTTCTGTTAAACTCTGCGGTGGACATATCAGCTCAAAACTAATCGAAGTGCAACTTCTTAAACTCAATTCTGAAAAACATAAGTTGTACATACATTTCAGTGAAAATATAATGAGGAAAATATCTTTACCTTTCAGATATATACAAAATAAGTTGATTGCAATTAATGTGGTATCATTGACGAATTCACAACAGTCTAATCGTAGGTTAGTTAAATTTCTACCACATCTCTTTAAAAATCTAAATATTCAATAAATAATTAAAACAAATGATTATCGTTGTATTGTTTAGCATAAATGACGTACAAGTTGAATGGTATGGTCAATATTCCTTTTGTAATACCACACCAGGATAAATCCAACTTTGTCATCCGGTCACAGTACGGCTCTAATGAAATGAGCATTGAATAGGAAAATGAACACCAATAAGGCTAAAAACATACTGTAATGATTCTTTTTTTCTTCAAATATGTAATTTTTGAACACTTATACTCACTTTTAAATTTAATTCTCTGTAGAAATATCCATCGGTACAAATGTTATTGAAGCGCTTGCACACCCTCATACAAAGTCGCAATGATTTTAAATCCAAGTATGAAAATATTTGCATCAATGATTCATTCTATATTTGCATAGTTACAATTTTAGGATTTGGTAATGAGTTTAATAATAATAATTAAATATAATAGGAAAAAAAAAGTGTACCGGCAATTGCAACGTGTAATCAATGGCAGGTACCTTACGCCACTCGTTTTCAAGTTCTTCTATATTCTTGATCAGTTTCATAAATGGATCTAGACTCGTTGACATAGGTATCTATAAATTGACATACTACAAAAATTAAATGTTCAGAAAAAAACAAAATTAAAAACCATTTACATTTGAAGCCATTGATGGCACTCTAACATTTAACAATAACTCCTGGTTTTGTTCTTCATCATTATCACCAACGTATCCTGAGGAAGTATGAGTAACCATAGGTATAGACATAACGTCTAGCTCACCGTCTTCTGGATACTTCAAAATACCTCCCATGGATACAGCATCTAACTCAGTATAGTAATCCAACTGGGAATGATTAAACTCAATGCATATCTCTCTGTGGTAAAAATGTAATAACATTGATATCAATCAAAGCAATATGTAGTAGACTAATATTTTTATCTTACTTGACCAGTTCCTTTATGTGATTTAATTTTGGAGCAAACAGACGAGAATGTTTCGTGCCATTACAGTTCTGTGGCAGCCCTTCCCAAAGTAATCTCCATGCCATCGTTTCAGGAAGATCAATGACTTTGCCCGATATCCGTACTACAGACCCGGGAGTAAAAGTTTCAAATATGGAGATGACCACAGGAATGACTGGTATTGTAAATGATAATACTGCAATACAACAGATTAATAGTAAAAATGAAAATATTTAATTGCATTTATTTTTATTCGATCTTACTTATATAATCTTCGCTTCTTATTCTTCCGGCATTTTGTGGCATAATTGGACATTTTCGGGATGGTGCTAAATCTCTCCATGGTCCATAACTCCGCTGAGTAAAATAAATAAATAAAAGAATATTATTGCCTGATAAAAATAAAATCCTAAAACGTATTTTAAACCGTTTGATATTGAGCAAAATAATAATCCCTCGAATAGTTGAATTTCAAATATTAAAAGGTTACTACAAATAATTTAAATAAATTATAGAAATAAAACACTTAATATTATTGATCATACAAAACAATTTCAGCCAGGATCGAAATTGAAGACTTCAAATTTAATAGTAATTTCAATTTGTTTTTCAAAAAGTAACATTTATGTTGTAACATATAGACTTGTAGGTCATGGGAGTTATACAATTAATCACTGAGTGTAGTGAACAACAAGCGCACATGTACTAATACATTAGATCACTGATAACTCACCATAACATAAGACTGGGGAAAGTCTCCGTAGTTGGGAAACTTGCTCGGCCTGCCGGTGACATTACTAGCCGTGTAAGATATGCTAATATCGCTACCATATTGAGAGCTAAAGTCCACCACATCCGACGAAAATTGGAACACGAAGTTGTCTGACGAAGATCGCTGCCTGTTGATTCGCCTGACTTCTTTGCGATCCATATACGTGCGAGTATAATCCATGTACGACTTGCAAAGCTTTCTAAGATCGGCCAAGTTAAAGCCAACTTGTTCGTCGTTCATGACCAATTGGCAATTTCGTCGGCACAAATCCCGATAAAAAGCGCACCTTTGAATTCCATCGAAAAAACTAATTCCGATTAAAGTACATTGTGAACTCGGGCATCTGACGGGTGAGATTCAAAGTTATCGAGATTCGAAAAGGTTGGTAAATAAATTATGGGACAATAAACTATAATTATTTAATTATTTTCAATATTTTGGTTCCTATATTTACAATTTTGTCATATAGTATTTACACTATCACAGTATCACACGTCCTTTGACCACAGAGTCACAGAGATCAATTTATTGTTCGAAATCGGTTTGATAATGCCAACCAACGCTACCAACTCTGACGAAATTATAGTAAGTGGTGATTCTGTGCCAACCAGTTTTCACATTTTAAATACTCGAAGCCCGGGATTTTATGACCTACTACGTCCACTCATACATTTTTTAATTATTAGTACATTAAACATTTGTTAATTGTTGCTAATGAATATTATTGAATAATGATGTAAAAAAATTAAAGAACAGATTGTCACATTATATTAAGATCAATCATTGAATAGTTAATCATTACACAGCTGAGTTCACAAGTTAGGATATAAACACATTACACTTTTTGGCTTTTGGTATATTATTTATATACTATTATATTCAGTTACAACTTGGTTATTAGTCGATGTCGGGTAATACTAAAACCCGTGAAGGGACGAGACGGGACCACGATTTAAGTAAATCTCCAATCGTGGACGGGACCGATTCCTTTCCACATGTGATAACAAAAAACAGTGTTGCCTGAACATGCCCAACGAAAAAAAATCTTTCTAATTACGACTAAAATTATATTTAATATATTTAAATATAAAACTATTATATTTTTAAATATATAACTAACTTATAAATTAAATACATAGATTAACCGAAAATATATTAACAAAAAATATGTATTCTCGTGAAAACAGTACAGAATTACAGGTTACAGCAGTGTCGGCCTGGTACAACAAAGGCCCATGGATCAGTTTTTTTAAGGGGCAACATATGAAATACAAAATTTACTTGATATTTTGGTGAAAAAATTCTCACCAATTTTTTTCCTTTAAAAATAAATTTATTTAAATTCTGATTTTTAGAATTTTTAAGCATACCTAAAGACCATAATAATAATTCAAATTACTGATATTTTTGGTACTACTATTAAAGAGTGTCCTGTGGCTATACAAACTTTTATTTTTCAAATGAGAATCTCATTATTTACTGCAAATTATTTAACAGTTGATGTTCTTAAAAATGTTGATGTATCTAAATCAAAATTCTAATAAGTAGTTGCTGAATTATTAAAATGTTTATACTAAGGATAATAATGCTTAAATATGGTTTTACAATAAAAAATTAAAAGTAGCTAATATTAGATGTAGTACCTATTCACTATTCAGTATACCTAATAATTTTCATATATAATTTATCTTGAGAGATCAATGCTACCTACTGACTACTACATTTTCAAATCGTCTAAGCAGCCAAATCTACTTAGCCAATTTCCATTAACGTATTATCATAAGTACACAAAGTTATATTGTTCAAAAACTACTATTTCGAATTTTGATTTAGATGCATCAAAGATCTCAAAAAAGAAAAAAATTCCTATTGAATAATTAAAAGTAAAAAAAGAGGATTCATATTTAGGAAACAGAAGTTTGTATTGTAACAACATCGTCCTTAAATGGTATAAAAAATATTCGAAAATCTTCAAGTGTATTTAAAAATTTTAAAAATCAGAATTTGAATATAACATCGTAAAACTTAAGTAAAAAAAAAGTCGCTCTGCTGTACAGGAGATTACAAGTGGGTCACTGTATAATGGATGGTATACAATTTGAATTCAATGATATAATATCATTGTATAAGAAAAACGATTCTGATCGGAGACGGTATAAGGCATATTATATAGGGGAGACTAGCTTAATATGACATATTAGGGTAATATGACACATTGATGTTTTGATTAGAATTATTGATATTTATGAACCAAATCTTCTTTAAATACGTTACATATAACCTCCTACATACAATTGTATACAGCGATCACCGGTTTTGACCTTATCAGAGAATTTGATAACAAAAATGTGTTTTTTGTCTTATCAACATTTTTTAAAATCATTTTTGAAAATTAATTTTAAAATATTAAACCTTATGTTCCTTCAATTTTTTTTATTCGAAGTTGAACATAAAAAGGCAAGCTATACTACAATTGTTTTATAAATAAGCTTATTATAATACTTTTGCCATAAATACTTTGAAAAAAACTTGTATTATATCAGGCAAAATGACATAGCCGTGCTTATTATTATATTAATTTCATATTTATATTATTATATTAATTATGTTAAATATATTTCTAAAATTTTGTTATTTATAATAAAAAAAACTCATTAAACTATTAAATTCTAAAAATTTTATAATTTATTTCTATTGACCAGTATACAATGGTTGCTTATACAAATATGGTGTATGCCATTTTACCCGACACTCCGGGTAAAATGACATAGTAGGTACATTTAAAAAAAAGTGAATTAAAATTATTTGTTTATATTAAATGTACAATTAGACTTCAGAAATATGTGTATTATATAAGTACTAATATGTTGCTCAAGTTTCATGTGTTAACTAACATTATTTCCTTCATTTTTTTAAAATTAAAAATTGGTATGTCATATTAAGCCAGTCTCCCCTACTTATCTATGGTATTAAAAATAAAATTGGCCTATAATAGACACCTATAATAAGTTACAAATTAATCATATCACAATATCCATTAGGTACTTATAACGAGCTATACATCAATAACAAACTGTGATAATATCATAGATATACAGGGTGTCCCGTGAGGATTTACCTATTAGCCGTAGAGGGGGACTCGCCGCCCGGACAAAAACCGGTTTTCTGCCGTTTTACTTATTAATTAAAAAATTATTAAAAATCAGGAAATTAATGAAATTAAAATGTTGAAACGTCAATATTTTCAGAAAAATAAACTCTAAAAAATGGCAATCTTCAATATTTTTTTAAATAATTAATTAAAAAAATAATTTTTTTAACTTTTTTACCAAAACATAAAAAAAAATAAAAAATTAGTTATTTGTAGTGCTTACCTCTGTGAGTCTTAATAAGAAAACAGAATTACGATATCTCTATTATTTCAGGAGATATCGCAATGAGTAAATCCTCACGGGACACCCTGTATACTACTATACACTTTAGAAGTTTCAAGTACCTAACCACGAATAATATTATACAATCACAACAAAATAACTAAAATAGTTATTCTAGGTTTTTAGATTCTGAGTGGAACGATGAATGTATTGATTTTACAATGATGTGTATTTACTATTTTTTTATTTTTTTATTTTAGATTCTGAGTGAAACGATGAATGTATTGATTTTACAATGATGTGTGTTTTTTTTTTATTTTTTTTTTTTTTTTTGTGTCTGTGTACACGATAAGTAGTCGAAATAATTCTTCGATTTTCAACTTCAGTATCTTGTTCGATTGGAAAGTGAATATCGTTGGTGCATTGGGGAAGTCAAAATTTAAAATACCCAGTACTTTTCAAAAGCGCCAAGAAAAACAAAAGAAAAATTAAGGAAAAACGGGAATTTTTACGCAAAATCGGAATTTCAGAAAATTGAATTTGGTTTTTGGTGTAACTTTAAAACAAATGACCGTAGATACATGAAATTTTCACTGGTTGTTTATATTTGCATTTTCTATACACGATAACATTTTCAAAATATTTTGATTTATTTTGAACTGTTTAGGGACATTTTCATTTTTCATTTTTTTTTAGTTTTTTTTTTAGAAATATCAAATTTTCATATCTTAAATCGATCACAGATTAAATCGCAGACACGATGTATCATTAATGGGGATTAATTATTTTATGGCACTTAAATAGGTAAATATTTTCTCCTAGCTCTGCGCAGAGCATCACATATTAGCATCTAATTATTATACTAATTTTTAATCTTACGCTATTAAAATATGTGATCGATCAAGTAGGTACAACAATAACTCGTGGTCTTCAGAACAAAATAAATTACAGGTAAGTAAGGTAACATAGAATTAATATTTTATTATTATCAACCTATATAGTTATATTTAACATTTAAATTGTATGACGTCTTTTTTTTGGGAATGACACGTATATAGATACCTGTCAAATTATATCGACTTACTTTAATAAAGACATCTGTAAAATTTACAATATAGACCGAGCTTACATTTTTTTTTTAACTTATTAGTCCAATGAGTAAAAGCCGAAATTTTTTTATTCCACCTAACCTATTCCAGTAGAATTTTTCAAATGTTTGAAAGTCGAACAATAAAATTTGGGTCTTTAATATTATAATGGTTTTTTTCGGGTTTTTTTTTTTTTTTTTAAACTTTTACTCCTGATTAACATCTGACCCCGATGAGTGAGATAACCAATGACTAGACATTCTAAATCAACATTTCTTTACAAACTTTTTTTATACTTTTATCATATTGTAATCAAAAACATTAGACACACTCGTAGATAAATACTCCTTCTGCACTTTTTCACCCGATAAGAGTTTTTGTTTAACAATTGCTATTTGTGAATAAGAAAAAAGTTCACAATTTTTTAGGGGTGTTACCTGGGCTGACCAAAACAATTAACTCAGGTGTCTGATTTATTTGAATGTTACGATGTGTTTCGGTTGTGGTTATTTTAAATTGTAGTTTTATTAAAATAAAAATGGGTTGTTATGACTGGAGCATGTATTTGAATTTGGGTGTCTCTGGCTTGAATGCTTGTTTCTTCTGGTATCGTGAATCTGTCGTCCGTTTATTTACATATGATGCTATAACGTTGATGATGCCAAATATTTGTGAATATTGTATAGGTACTTGAAGTGAGCAATAAATAACTAAGAATAAAAGCCGTCATTATAAATTATAATATATTAATATCGAACAAGTCGTATAGTAATGACCATCGAATAGTTTAATAATGAGTTATCAATCGCATAACAAAATCATACTAAACTTAGTAGGAAAAAAATCTTGTTGCCTCCTGCACAGTGCACAATCCTCCATGGTATTAGAATATGAATTAGTAATGACTAAAAGTAATATTCAGGTATATGTCTGTATAGTAATAATTAGTAATTAATAGAATTTGTAGGTACCTATATAGTACATCTGTATATAACAGGTACCTACTAATGGTACTATATATTTGTATACCTAATTATATTATGGATGATATTTATAAATTATTCGTCCAAAGATAATCTTATATTATGTTATTTACTAACGGACACCATTTCAATTTATTTTAAGTGTGCCAAATTTAAGGCGGGCCACTTCCGAAAATATTTAACACCATCAAGCAACAAGTCCTTACGTTGGTATGTGGTTACTATGTACTAGGTAATAGTCAATAGGTCCGTACTAAATAATATAATATATTGATCTATTGAAATAATAATCATCTCGGACGTTTATAATTTAGGTATGTGAATATTATTGATGTACGCTTTGGTTGAACACTAATAAATATACGACCATAAGCATAAGGAAATTTGAACGATATAAAATAATAGGTAGGTACTTAACTATATTTTATACAAGATACCACGGTGTTTGATTTTACAGAATAAAAAAATATATTTTCAGCGTTTGACAAAGTTACGATGAATTTTCTAATAAACCGGGTCCCGAATGTTTTGGTGGTTAGGTATAATCTTCATGCACTGGTCGAATAAATATATAGGTACCTAGGTACCTAAACTATTAAATACTGATATTACATTACGTTGTGTTTTATTTTGTAGCAGCGGAGTTGTGGACACACAAACGTCGTCGTCGGTTTGACAGTTCCAAACGAGGTTAGGTTTTAGAAGATTGTACATAGTAAAAATAATAATTACTATTATTATTGCTTGAGTCGTTACACCGGCGACACATATCACACGTCGATCAAACAAGATAGGTACATACAGTGGATACCAGATGAAACAGTACCTATTATATTATATAAGAAACGTGACATTTAAACACGCAATAGAGCGCGATTATATATATAGATACGTATAAATGTACTTTGTTTCTCCTTGGTCAAGTAATATGATGATCAATTATCACTATAAAAGAGTTATTTTATTAATTATTAAGAAAAAAATATAAATAATAATAAACATACTATTTATAAAAGAAAATCGATTTTTCATAACTAATAACTTTCTACTTTCGAATAATACAAAATATAATAATAATTGATAACAGTAAAAATACATGTAATATCTACTTAATAGTTAATTGATGGTACCTACCAGTGCCGCAATTAGGATTCTTGGGACCCCGGACACATTCAATGTATGCTGGGCCCTGAAGTCTATGTATAATATAATATTTTTTATATTTTATGTACTTATATACAAAAATAAATAATGATGGTGATTTTCTTTTAAAAAAAACAAAATTTTTACAAGCACTTAAAACGCCGAAAATCGTGAACTTCGTAAAGCTTTACCATAAAAACTAATAATTTCCGGCAGTTAATTTTTGCATCATAGATATACATCTTAACTAGTCGCAACACATGGGTTACCGAAAAAAAAAAATTGAAAAATTTGCTTGAGCGCCGCTTAACTAGATTATAAATTTATAACACTAAATTAAAAAAATATTTTAGAAGTTTTAAGAAATTGTCTTCAAATTATCACATTTAATTATTTTATATAGTGATATTATTGGTAGGTTCAGTTTCTATTTTATAATAGATCAATAGCCAATAGGTTACCTAAATCACATTTTTTTTAAATTTAAATCCCGGTTGTCGAGTTTTTGGCAAGTACCAAAAAGGAGACTTATAATAATTCACATTGTAATTTAATAGAATGTCTATACATTTGCGGACCAGTTTCGGATAGTTAAATTTGGCATGCGAACTATGAATGAAATAGAAAACCAGAATAAGTACATTGCTGATCACAAAAATTTCTGTAAAAGTACGTACGATTTAACAAAGACCGATTAGGTACTGCCTATAGTATATAAGTTCCAATGGTGGGCATTAACTTGTTAAAAAGTTAAAGTTAAGTTAAAAAGTTAATTTTTTTTTAACTTTTTAACTTAACTAGTTAGTTTTTTTTGTTTTTAACTTATTAACTTATTCAGTTAAATTTTGTATTGTTTAAACTTAACTTTTTAAAGTTAATTATCATTATTGTACAGTTAAGTTAATTAAATTAAATTTTTATCATGTGGAACCAAGAGACAAAACTCATTCTTTCTATTTTGCCATTTTGGTAATTTATTTTTCTAATAATATAATATCATCAATTCATAATAATCAAATTATATTATAATCTATAGGTACTATAGTAAAGACTAAAGAGTAATAATTAGTATACTATCCTTGTATCGACTGGCTATTTTCACGAATTCTATTATTTAATTATTTAATATTATTTAATGGTATTGAATAATCCGATTTTTGTTTTATCTAACTCTCCAATTCCTAAAAACAGGTTTAAAACTAAATATCATAGTCTTTAAAAGGATATCATTATATCAATAATATATACTGGTTACTGGTAAATACGACAATTCCAATAGACAAAACAAAAAGTCGTCCGAGATATTTATAAATTATAATTTATATTGCTGTATTCGTTATAAATACAAATAAACGTATGAGATTAGAAAATAACATTATCGAAATAAATATGGAAACAATTTTTGGTAGGTATTATACTATTATCATTATTCATTGATTTTATTTTAATAATAGACTATTATAATGGTACTAAATGACAAATATTTAAAAACAGCCTATACCTATTAATATTATGACTTAAAAAAAAAATTAACTTTTTTTTAACTGAGTTAAGTTAATTTTATTTTCCATCTTAACTTTTAACTTAACTAGTTAAATTTTATTTTTTTGTTAACTTTTAACTTAACTGAAGGCAATTTAATTGAATTAACTTAACTTTCCACAGTTAATTATTTTCATTAACTTGCCCACCATTGATAAGTTCTATGGATTTATCTTAGTAAATAATATATTTTATAATAATATCTATGGCTATCGTCAATTATTGTCGACATTCGTCGGCGACGATTAACAATTCTAATAATTTCAGTGAACAAAAAAATAATAAGCGATCAATATATACGGACAGTTTGTTAGCACAAATTCACACATTTCGTTATGGTCAGATTATTTCCATTAAATATTTCGATACTTTCAAGTTTCAGTTCTGAGCAAGATGATGATGGATGAAGATAGCCGTTTTTTCGGCGACTGCGGCACTCTAGCTAGATTTCACCGGAAGAGTCGATGTCTACGCGTAAGTTTGTTTTCATATTATTGCTATTTTAGTATTTTACATTTACTTTAAGACTTAAATTAAATATTTATTGCCCCGGACAATCTGTTAACTGGGTGACGTAGAAGCATTTATAAGTTTAATCCTAAAAGCGCCATGTATAAAACACGCGAGACCGAACAGTCCAAAGTCCGTCTTCGTTTCACTACTCCAAGTTTAATAAGTGCCTTTTTGCATAGGTATACTATAAGCCGGGTATCACCTTAGGTTTTGCGTGAAGTATTTAAAACAATATAATGTTATCAATCTTTATATTTTATATACATAAATACATTATAAACCTCTTGTATTTTATTAGCATACTCACAAATTTTGTAGTGTAGTTTATACCCTATATAGCTAGATATTAAATGTTTTGCAATTATATATTTTACTTTAATTATTATTTTCCATTATCATATAATATAACAATACACTTTAAATTAAATTAGTTGTTATGAAGACAGACAGTCTTAAGACAAACTCTTTTCTGGATGTTATCAAAACGGATTATGCTTAAAAAAATTGTACAGTTGTCGTAGCAGTCAGTTGCTAGATCAACCCGTGAGACATTAAATAATTTTTTCGAAAAATATATGTAATATGTATGGCTCATACAATTAAGAATTTATAGTTAATACTTAATAGAAATGCGGATGTTTGTACTTCATAGATATTTTTTTATTGAAATCTTGTAAATAATTGAATTAAGCAATCGGGTACAAATCACTAGTATCAATTTTATTATATTACGTGTAAAATCACCGGAACAAAGTGCAAACTGCAGATTATTAAGCATTAGTACAGCAGTAGGTTATAGTCATTTTTGCCCAAAAAATTACATTTAAAAGTGTCATAGTGTATTCGTGTATATAAATTATAATAATATACTCTATTTATAGTATATATTTGTGATGTCTATAAACTTGTGGACTAATTAGTTTGGTTAAATTTAGTATACGATAAATAACTGAAATAGAAAACAAGAATACATTGCAGATCACAAAGATTTTTGTAAAAGAACACATGGTGTATCAATAGACCGTGTATGTGTGTTGAGTGTAGAAGTTCTATAGATTTATCATATTAAATAATATATTTTATATCATCTATGGCAATCGCCAATTGTCGATATTCGTCTGCGACTATTAACAATTCTAATAATTTTAGTGAAAAAAAAAATAATAAGCCATCAATATAATATACAGATAGTTCGTTAAGCAGTATATATTATAATGTAAGTTTTAACACGAATTCGCACATTTCGTTATGTTCAAGTAATTTTCATGAAATATTTCGATAGTTTCAAGTTACAGTTCGGAACGAGATGAAGACGGATGAAGATATCTGTTTTTTCGGTGGCTTCACGTACTGGACGTTTGCATTGTTGATGCACTCTAGCTAGGTTTGTTTGAAGTTGCCCGTCGAAGTCTTCGTAGTATTAAGTAGGTATACTAATTCGTGTGGCCGTATGGTAACGAAATCGCACAACTTCGCCTTTGATTAAACTTGTACAGTAAAGTTGTAGGCTACAGTGTTCACAGTTGCCAGTTGGTAGGTAGGTGATAGAAGTAATAAGTAAGTGGTTACCTACATCGTACCTTATACCATTGTACCGAACAAATTATAAAGCTGAAAACATAATGTAATATTATTTTACCCGAAGATCACGGACGCGCATTATTCCTTATTATTTCATCACTGGCGTTCGATCAGCGCGAAAACGAATAATTACATATTTAGGCATGACTTCGTGGAGAATAAAATCCACAAACGTCACAATATAACATTATAAGTTATGTCTTAATGTCTTATATTAATAGATAAGTAGATAACAATGTATACCAAGTGGCTATAGTATATGCATAATTAACCGTTTTAAGTAAGCAAACATTAGCTGTCGAACGCGAGTGTCTTACACTAACCTTTACTCTTATTTAAAATTAATAAATATTTATACATTTTTAAGTATTAAAACTACCTAATGAAAAATATTGTAGATTCTTTTATAATATGATAACAAATATTAACAGCAACAAATTCTGTGGATTTATATACATAAATAAGTATATCGAATACCATAAACGATAATGCTGGACATTTGCATATGAAAACTGGCGAACAGTTTCTTATCAAAATAACATTACAATATTTATAACCTCCGAGATTGTTATAATAGTTGTCTATTTTACTCCTTTAGATTAACATGAACAATATTGCAAAATACAGGCAAATTATATACAATATCGGGAGGAAATGATGACAATATTTGTTCGCCACTAAATTTTAGTACGGCGAGTATCCCGTATTGTCGTTTATAATATTTGAAATTTGAATACACGTATTGTAGTTATTAATAATTATCATATTAAATATAATATTATAGTTATAATAGTCGCGATTACAAATGGTTTTACAAGAAATTTAAGCTATGATTAATCAAGGTTTGAGCGTCGATGTGCACAATTAAAAAGTAAATCTCAACGGTGGTACTTACGTTTATTGTTTACACAAATAAAAAATACATTCAGGGAACGGATTTTATTGTAAATAGGTACTTAATATTATTTTCTAATACTACAATGTAAATTATTTTAATTTCCATATTCTTACATAATATTACTTTAATAATTAAAATATATTTAACATATGTTGTATTTATTATTCAGGTTTTGATTGAATTTCTTATATGACGACATCATCTATAAAATTAAATTCATAAATTATTTATTAACAATATATTATGATAGGTACCTATGGGCTATGATATAGTCTTATATTATACCATGATTTGAATGTGCTACGTCCCGAGGTGTTTACTTGCCTTCTGGAATCTGGAGAGACGATAACCATCCGAAATCACAACTCAGGAAATGGTTGCTCAACTACCCTGCCAAGCACGATATTATATTAGATAATTATATTATTATTTCCACAGCTCGTTGCTCATTTCATCAGGTACAATGTACTACAACTTACATTCAGAACTACGTCAACGCCGACTAAAACGGGGCTTCACGACCTTCTTAAGTTAACTATTCGTACTTAAATAAAAGTCCAACATAATATTATGTTAACAGTCATTTATATTATTATTTATTTTATTACTTTATTCTGAACTATAATTTACATATAATTACTATTATCGTATAAACACCATTATTATTATTGTATCATGTTAAAAAAGTCAAAACTCAAAACTGTATATAATATATCCATAGATGTAGATATCATAGACTAGAAACATCTTATAATAAAATAATTAAAAAAAAAAAAAAACTTATTTATTAGCTGGCTTCAAGGTAACTATGCTGGTAACTATGCTGGCCACAAAAGAACACTACTATATACCATGGCTGTATATTTATTGTAGTAAACAATTAGTTTTTTGAAACCCGTCATCGTACGTTTATCTCTGTTAATATTTTTCTGTTATTTGAATACCTAACTTATTTTTCTGTTATTTGAATAACTTATTTTTCTTTTTTCTACCGTTTATTACGTCGTAAAATACAAATATGGACGCCACAGTTCCAAAACAATTTCAACAAATTTATGCCAATAACGAGGGTCGATCTATAGTCGACGTTCTGGATTTGGCAGTGAACCTAAAGGTCACAGCTGCGGTCAAGTCACCGCTATTTCACCGCGGAAACGCTGCGGAGGAGAGCACCAAGTCGTCGCCGGAATTGAGTATTGACTCACCGATATATTTGCAGCAAGACGAGCTTATGATTGGAGGACCATCGTCGGAGCCCGCTGCAACTTTTCAATTGAAATCGAATACGGACGCACTCGAGGAAACTGCAGTAGTTGACGTTCAAGATTTGCCAGTGGTGGACCTTAAGGTCACTGTCGAATCACCGCTACTTAACCACGGAAATGCTGCAGAGGAGAGTACCCGGTCGTTGCCGGAACTCACAATGGAATCACCCGTATGCCTGGAGGACGTGCCTATGATTGGAGGACCATCTTCGAAGCCAGCTGCTGGGCCTTTTAGCGTGCCACCGATTACGGACACACTCGGGGAAACCTCGTTAATTGACGCGGCTGTCCTACCGATTCCTACGTATTCCGAAGTCCCGGAATACCCGGCAACATCACGGTCTGCTGGTCCACGGAGGAGGTCCGCCTGGAAGAGGACCAAACGGTTCGTTTGGAGATCGTTGGTGAACGTGGCACGCAGGGTTTGCTTCTGCCAATCCTTTGTAAACGTAGAGTAATGTCCACCAAGTTTTCGACTTCTCCCCTACCACCACCGTCTGTCCCCCCCTTTAAGTTTGTAATATTATTATGAGCTCGTTCGCCCGTCCGTTCGGTATTTTTCGCTCCCGCATTTGCGCCCGTTGGTGTATGCCGTTTTCCGAGCAAGTACTTGGCGTACGCCAAAATTAATTAAATTATTTTTTTTTTGTAAATCAGCCCTGTACTTTGTAGTGTCAAAACTTCATATTTCTGTCTCGGCTGCAATCACTATTACTTTATTAGTGAAATCTTCGTTTTCAATATGCATTCACGCGTATGCAGGGTCCACTTGTATCCCTCGATTAACTTTGCCAATTTTGTAATAGATTTATTATACTATTACAGTATTACGGACCCTATTATACCGTAAATGTGTAGTTAAATTATCCTATGAGTCGATGAGTCGACCAATTGTTTATGTTTATTCCGTACAACGGACCCTTATGTTCATATTATTATCACTGTATTTTGTAAATTTGTATTACCACTGTATTTTGTAACTTTGTATTATCACTGTATTTTGTAAATTTGTATTATCATAATATGAGACTGCTGTCTAAAAATAATGTATCATTATAATGAAACTGCTGTATAAAAACTATGTACTTATTATATGGGACTGCTGTCTAAATATTATCTATTATTATTTATGGTGTTTGAAAATTTCATGAAATTTAAAAAAATGTAATATTTCGTGAACTATTTATTTCAGTTTTTTTTAAAAATTTTGTTTTATTATTAAATAAGTTTTATATTTACATATAATTGTCATAAATTACCTTCATAACTGTATGGTACCTGTATGTATAGGTATCTTTGAAATTACACATTTAAAATGGTATTCAACATTTTTAAATATTTTAATGTTTAAATTATACAAGTAGGTATACAATCTTATATACGTATATTGTAGGTAAACCTACTGAATTCTTACATTCGAATTTAGAACACTGAACATTAGTACAGCATTATAAACTTATCAATATTTATCATACTATATATTTATATATTCTACTAATTACTATACATGTCTTATGTATATAATTATAAATATGAATGTGGTATGCAGGCATGCGACAGTGTTAATAAGAATATAATTTTGTTTAATATATTTAAATATCTCATATTTATTATTTATATTATATATTCGGTTACTTTATAGTTACCCCCATAATTACCATAGATAAAAAACTATGTTTATACAAAAATATACATACTTGAATCAGTTTGAAATGCGTCTTTAATGTTTTTTGGGCATTTATTACAATCCAAAATGTGATTAAGTTGACGAGTTGCATTTTTTACGGTTGTCCAGTTGCAATTATTACAAGATTTTTTAATGATAATTTTACTATGTTTTTTTTCACTCAATTCGCGGAACACTTTATGGACTTTTGCACTATGTTTTCCCATGTTGACGTCGAGCACATGCACTACCAACTATGCACTCGATAAACGTTAGTAGTTTAGTACACTAATGTTAAGCCCCCTACACACAATATGATCTGGCCGGGGCAACAGGTAGCCTGACCAAATCAGGTGTTGTGTACAGACCACACGACCTCTGCACGACTTGGTCAGATGAATTTTAATTCCACTAGTCTAAATCCGCCCGGCAATGTTACACACTATATGATTTGGTCGGATGGAACGGCCACATGACAAGACCCGATGGGATCAATCAGATGCATGGCTTAAGATATCTTTAATCGTGGTCAGATGACACATCTATACACGAACTGATACGACGTCCGACCGGACCAAATTATCCTGTCGGCCCGACCAAATCATATTGTGTGTAGGGGGCTTTAGTTGATTTAAGATTTTACGATTTACAATAAATGTATAAGCCGTCTGTGCAGGAGGCAGCAAGATTTT
This sequence comes from Macrosiphum euphorbiae, assembly GCA_949089665.1. Classification (NCBI taxonomy): domain Eukaryota; kingdom Metazoa; phylum Arthropoda; class Insecta; order Hemiptera; family Aphididae; genus Macrosiphum; species Macrosiphum euphorbiae. Next base: position 79,561,037 of record CARXXK010000001.1, read on the forward strand.
TTTCCTACTAAGTTTAGTATGATTTTGTTATGCGATTGATAACTCATTATTAAACTATTCGATAGTCATTCCCACACAGCAATCGTACATTTTAAAAATATTTTGGAAACATTTCATGAGCCACAAAAACATTGTTACAAAATGCAGATATCATGTTCAGAAAGTGTATACATATTGTCAAATCATGATTTGGCAGAGAAAAACACATGTTCACAACATTTTACTCTTAGGTTGTCAACACATTTTTAAATATTAACAATTTTGTATATTTATATTAAACTGAATATTTGGTATACTTGTTTAACCATTTAATTCAGTGACATGATTAACCATATGTTAATATTCATTAATTCACATTTGTTAAAATGAGAGTCAATCAAAAATACAAAAATTACTATCAATCTTAGAAAAAAAATGTTTTACATAATACATAATCCTAGTAAATATAATATTCAGAAACAAAATAAATCATATTTAAATTATATTATAGGTCATATAATAGATTAATAATTAATTAAAATATAAAAATGTTATATTTAATAATGCCTATATTATGTATATGTAATGCAGTAACTGAAAACATTTCTTTTTATTAATAAATAAACACAAATAGACAAAAGTTATATTATAAAAAGTTATATTATCAAAAGATCATAATATTATACATAAAGTAATATAATAAAACAGAAAACTATTAAAAGTAGCTGTGTACAAAAATAAAAAATAAATTATAATACTGTTTTTCATTGATATTTTAAAATAATTATAAATAATATATAATAATATAAATTATATAAAGTAAAATAAAATTATACTGATGTTTCTTACTTAAACATAATCTAATATTTTATTATATAATACTGAATAATATAATAGAATAATAACATAATTTACACGACATATAATATATTGATAATAATAATCATTTAGTAATAATAACATAAAATAATACATAGTTAAATAAACCATGGATAAATTTTATTGTGAATCTTGTTGAGGATTTTTAGCTGATAATTTTTTGATTCTATTAGAAGCTTGTGCCAACCAATTTTTTAATGGTTTTTCTATTTCAATGTTTGGGAGATTTTGTGAAGAAAATGGTTTCATTTGGTGAATAGTTTCTAAACAAACAAAAAATAAATCATTTGTTATTTTTCATTGACCATATATCTATATTTATTAATCCATTTACAGGCTTAAATACCTATACTATCTATCAATAAGTATTTGAGACGTTTAAATACTAGGTACCTATATATTAATGTATATTGAATACATTTTTTCTACTTTTAAACATATTATATACTTTACATAACATATATTATATATTTACTAAACATATTTCGTATTTTTGTTAAATTTAACGACAACTACTAAAATCTTATCTTTATAATAATATATTATATGCTGCTGATAATATGATTGATAGGTACTAATCTTGAAGAAACATTTATATGATTGAATTGATACATAATAATTTTAATTAATGTTAAATAATAAAACTTTAATTTCTCAAATGTGATAATTTTGGTAATTGTTTTAAATTTAAATATACTTGTAATTATAGTTAATAATTATAAATATTAAATATTGTTAGTTAAGAAATAATAAGGTATAAAAACAATTTATTATTGTTTAAACAACCTATATGTACATATATTTACCTTCTATATTATATTAAATATTAATTTTATCTCAACTTTGCAAATAATTTGAATTTAGTTGCCAATACCCTCAAAGCTTAACTAATATTTATAAATAGCAAAAGTTTTATAAAAAATATATGTATTATTAATAATTTTGTACCTAATTGACAACTAAAAATTTTAAAATTTGACAAAATATAGTTTTTAAGTTATTTTTACAATACTGGTGATAATAGTATTTATATAATGATGTTTATAAGTTATAACATTTAATATGAATCGGTTTGCTAATCATTTTAATAAGTAATTGGAAATTTTTACTATTGATTCCCCAAAGTAAAAACTTCAAATTTGTTAACAAAAACCTCCATCAAAATCAAAGATTCGAGCCTTTTTTTTTCTACTTAAAACTTGTGTTATGAAGTTTTATATAAATTTCAATGATTTTAATCATTGCACTGAAAAAATCTAAAAAGTGATAATAATGAGTATTAAGTAATTTGCTTAAATAGTGAGCTACAATAAAAATAGTGAGAAAGGCAAGTGAGTGAAAAGTCTGTATATCTATTAAGACATGAGCGGAAAAGTTCATTACCAAAATTGTATAAATAAAAAATTGGTTAACTTTTATAAATTACTAATAATAACTATGTAGATAGTTATTATGTATGGAGTATTAAATTGATTAAAATTGCATTAAAAATATTTACCAAATATCACGGAGCAAGTTTGGAGCGTAGAAAAATTTTCTTTTCCATTGAATCCTATGTAGGAGTAGTTAGTTAGAAAATTATCAGTGAATAATGTTTGCATAATTTTTCTTATAGTTTCAGACAAATTCTGTCCTCTGTAACGAGCTAGTTCTTTAATCTACATACAAAATAAAATTCAGTAATTATAATCTTCTATAATTTGAAAGTAATGTAATTTGCTATTAATACCAATTTTTTTTTATATGCTGTATCGTTTAATAATTTGTCCTCAAGATCATTTAAATCAGTCGCAGTATCCACACGAGTTATAGTGTTATCAAATGAATCTTCGGTAATATCGGCAGATACACATCCTTGTAATCTTTCATTAATTTTTTCTTGCATACACATAATAATATCAAAACGATCTTGTATATTTGGCTATCTTGTTGTATGCGCTCTACCCCAGATTGTGGCCTACCTGTGATTACGGGACACTTATTATATGCGCTCTACCATGCAATTTGTAATAAAGATTAGGACTCTCTTTTCCTGCATTATTAATTTTTGATCACATATTTAGACGTTGATCCTCTAGAAAACGGAACAAGAAACTATGGAAGACGGCTTGATGGACCATGGGTATTCGGCTATCGTTGTCCAAAAAAGGGACAAAATGACTTTGCGCTAAATTATACAAAAATAGGTTATTGTTGGGTCTACAATATATTCCGATAGCTGGTCAGGGTATAATGGACTCTCGAACCACGGGTACAATCACTAAGTCGTTTTACGTTAATTTCGTAGATCCAATATCAAAGGCACATACCCAAAGGATTGAAAATTTATGGCGGCCTCCGAGGCTAAAAATTGTGAAAAATATGTGTGGTACAACTCTAGATTTGCTTCATTGCTCCAGATCTTCATTAAAACCACTTTTACATCATCCCACTTATTATGAGAATAATTATTGTCTAAAATCTAAATATAATTGTAGAGTCACTAGATTGGCAAAACACGGTAGAGCGCATACTGCAGTCGCAATGTTGGCGGTAGAGCGCATACGACAAGATAGCCGTATATTTTTTACTTCATGTTTGAGAACAATATGTTGTCTGCTAACCAATTTTTGAAAGTCTGGAAAAAATAAATACATTAAAATGTAATTAAAAATTTCTGATATATTTGTATTTTTTAAAACTTTGAATGTACCTATATATAATATACATTTATACATTCAAAGTAGGTACAGTAAAACCTCTCTATAAAGGAATCGCTTGAACTGACAAATTTTTCTGTTATAAGGAGACTAAAATATACGCGATAAGTTATTCAAGGACGTTGTTATTTTCCTTTAGGGAGATTTCCGTCTTATGGGGTGTCCGTTTTAAGGAAGTTTTACTGTACCTACTAAGATACAATTAAAACCATCTTGAATTGACATGTAAAATTAAATCATTTATACAAAAATCTATAAAATAAATTTTGTAAATTTTTTTTTTTACGTTTTATAAAGATAATAAATTATGGAATTTGTTAATACCTTTAAATTGATTTTCGTAATCAAGTTTTTTCCCTGACAATGTTTTAGATGTTGATGGAAGTTCATCAACTGGATCAAACTTAAGTCTTTTATTATTAGTATCAGACAATTGAGAACTAATTGGAGTTGAATAACCATCTGATTTACTATCATAATTTTTTGGTGGCGATAACGACACTTCAAATAATTTATTTTACATTTTTGGGTTATAAGATTTGTCCACATCTGAATCATCTCCATCAAATTCTGTAATTTAATTATTTATGAATCGGGTTTATTTTTGAACTTTAAATGCTTATAAAAAAAATTGTCATTAAGGATTTTTAATATTTTTCATCTGCCTTTGAAACAATATACTAGGAGCCTTCTATTAAATTTTCAAGCTAACGCAACCAACAAATAAAATTTAATTGATATTTTTTGAAAAAAAACTAAAAAAAGATGGAAAATGAAAATGTCCCTAAACAGTTCAAAATAAATCAAAATATTTTGAAAATGTTATCGTGTATAGAAAATGCAAATATAAACAACCAGTGAAAATTTCATGTATCTACGGTCATTTGTTTTAAAGTTACACCAAAAACCAAAATCGATTTTTTGGAAAACCGATTTTGCGTAAAAATTCCCGTTTTTCCTTAATTTTTATTTTGTTTTTCCCGGCGCTTTTGAAAACTACTGGGAAATTTAAATTTTGACCTCCCCAATGCACCAACGATATTCACTTTCCAATCGAACAAGATACTGAAGTTGAAAATCGAAGCATTATTTCGACTACTTATCGTGTACACAGACACAAAAAAAATAAAAAAATAAAAATAAAAATAAAAAAAAAATAAAAAAAAAAACACACATCATTGTAAAATCAATACATTCATCGTTTCACTCAGAATCTAAAAGGATTGTATTTAACATTGGTAAATACTAAATATTTGTTAAAGCTTTATGGATTTTGATAAAAGGAAGGTGCTCTGCTGTACAGTAGGTTACAACTGGGTCACTGTATAATGGATGGTATTAAATTTGAATTCAATAATATAATTGTATAAGAAAAAGGATTCTAAGAGGTTTGTCTGAGGCGGTTGTCAGTCTACGTATAAGACATACTTATTATATACTTATCTATGGTATTAAAAAAAATTGACCTATAATAAATTCCAAATTAATCATATCACAATATCCATTATGTACCTACTTATAACGCATTATACATCAACAACAAATCGTGATACTATCATAGATATATTGTAGTATACTTTAAAAGTTTCCAGTTACCACGAATAATATTATACAGTCATAACAAAATACCTAAAATAGTTATTCTAGGTTTTTAATATGTGATTTCGTCCAAATTTTAACCTAAAATGACTATAAAAATAAACTATGCTTGTGTATTTTTTAGATTTTTTGGTAACAGAATTAACTACTTACATGGAATCTTGTTTTAAATTTTCAATCCTTAGATATAAAATTTGAACATTTTATAAATTTTTAACAACAAAATAATTATTCAATTTTAAATTTGATAAATTTTGTCAAAATTCGATCTTTAAATGCTTATAAAAAAAATTGGGCCTATGTATTTTTAATATTTTTCAACTCCTATTGTAACAATATATCAGGTGCCTCGCATTAATTTTTTACACTTTTTGGCCCAACATATACAACTTTATTGATATTCATAGAAAAAAAAAAAAGAAAAATTTAAAACTGACAATGCCCGTAAACCGCTCAAAAAGCGTTAAAATATTTTGAACATTTTATCAAGTATAAGAATTGATAATATAAACATTCAGTTAAATTTTCATGTATCTACAGTTATTCGTTTTTGAAGTACAACAAAATAAGAAAATCATTACATGAGAAAACGAGTGAATAACAAATTTTGTAAAAATATGAATTTAAAATGCTCATAAAAATTTAATTTGACTTTCTTATTGACATTTTTTTTTGATAAAGGTAGATAATCTTATAAGGAATCTTGTATTACATTTTAAAACCTTAGATTTAAAAAGAAAAATTTTTACGAATTCTTAACTCAAAATAATTTGCTAATTTTCGTGATTTTTCCATATTTTGTCAATTTTTGAAGTTTAAATGCTTATCAAAAAAAACTGACTAAAGATTTGTAATATTTTTCATCTGTCTTTGAAACAATGTACTAGGACTTAGGAGCCTTTTATTTTAAAAGTTACAAGTCCCATTTTATATTCTGAGGGGAACTGAGGGGTATTGTTTTATTATGTCTAATTTTTCTTTTATTATTTTTTTTTATATTATTAAATATATCTTTTATAGATAACCAGATTACCTATAGTTAATTACCTACAGTGCTTCAAATAGGGCAGTGATTACACAGTTTCGCAAATCGAAAATATCCCTCGACTTGCTATGCAACAACACGTCAACACCTCAAGTAGTTCACAAGGTAATTAGTGATTACTAATTGTTGTATCAGTTATCATAAAAGATATAAACAATTAAAAAAGTCCTCCGGTCGCCAAACTCGAGGTCCTCCGCTGGGCATTATAGTTGTGTTGCGCGCACTCGTATAAACGTACAGACGTACAGTGGTTAACTTTGGGAAGCTATAACTTCCAAAATAATCATTTGCACACATTTTTTTTTGCCCCATCGTTCTTAACTCGTCAAAACAACCCTTTTCAAAAATAAAGGTTACCCGGTAAACTAGACTTATACCCGACAAAGATTTGATAGCGTCCATTCTATGTTCTGTTGTGCAGTTACTTGTTCTGTTGTTTCTAATAATCTGTTTAAAATTGCTACAATACCGTTTTATAATACAACTAGAATAAGGAGACTATGAAGTATGAACATATAATAATATTATAATATATAATAAGGATATTATAATATTATAATAAAATTGAGTTTAGGAGACCAAACTCTAACGGGCTACGGTCTACGGCCGCCCACATGAAAAAACGTACCGAAACGAGTCACACGATTAAACGACCACAGGCTCCGCTGCGTACGCTAGGGTTACTATAGGTACCTACTTTAGCCCGTTTAATATATTATATAGGAATTTTTTAATACGAATTAAAATTGAAATTAATTTTTGTTCTGCAGATTAGATATCGGTCACAATATATCTGTAAAGTTTTCCTCCTCCCTCTTTGACCAGGAAACTTAAAAACTGCAAAGATATTGTGCAATTAATTTGCTAAATTTTACTTGGAAGGATACTCAGAATCTACATATACCTATCCTTGGTTTTCAGTGGTAGTTCTAAAATGATCTTTAGTTGTATCTAATATTATAATTTCATTGATCCTTTCACTGCTAAGTTTAGGTACCTACCTACCTAAATTTGTAACTATTAGATAATTTTAAAAAAAACTCAGAGTATGTAGGAAGGTTCTTACTAGTACTGAATAAATCTAGAATGTTAATTGCTTTAGAATATTTCAATGTATTTACATAAATGTTCATAATACAGAGTATGCGAATAGGCACTAACCTTAACTATGGATACGTCACATGAATATAGTTTTACACTAACGATTAAAGTATTAAACAAGCAAAAAACAATAAAAATGCAGTCGTCTGTGATAAAAAAAAAATATTTTGAATGAGTGATGGCTCCAGTTAATTATATAACACTAGACAGTATAAAAATGGTTTTGATTTATAAATTCAGGCATAATTCGAATACAACTTTTTGTATTCTAATTTTTAAAATGTATTGATGTAAGTTTATTGTATTACAAATTGTAAGAGCCAGTCATTGAAGATTGAAGTAAGTTATTGTTTAGTTGTATTAGTTATAAATTCATTTTTTTCAAAACATTTTCAGCCAATATTATTAATTAAACAGTCCAAAGGCTTCGTTTCACCACGCCAAGTTTAGGTGATATGTATCTTTTTGCATATACTATACGCCGGGTATCACCTTAGGTTTGCGTATTCATATTTTTAATTATTCACTCAGTTCCTAGTAAATGTTTTGAACTTCAAAAAATTGCATTTGTGTGAACGCCTAAAATTGTGTATAAAGCATCAGCCAAAGCATCAACATACATTTGTATTGCTAACATATCTAGTATATTTAAGTATATAATTATGGTTTATATGTTTCTCAATCTGTGAATGTGCATTATCCACTTCTTGGATGCACAAGTGGCCTGGAACTGAATACTTCATGGTAACTGATTTTGTTCTGGAATTTTTCAACATAAACCCAATAATAGCCGTGGACATTATCTTATTTCAGTTTTGTGGCACACAGCTATCAGACCATGTAACAATATTTAGTATATCCAAATTATTATCAACAATGTGTTGTAATATGTTAATAAACGCACTTGCAAGGTGCCCGATCTACCAACAATTGTTTCATTCCAAATAGCATAAAATAAAGTATTGGAAGTAGACAAATGAGCTGCAAGGTTATAAACATTTAATTTTTTTTTATAAAACGCTGGGCCGACATTTGTTTTTGAAAGTGTGATTACATTTTGTAAGTTAAAACAAACAACTACATTTTCTTGATCACATCTATTTTTGTCTTCATAGTATCTTTTTTAAGTATATGTTCTTCATACTAACATTGTTTATTACTTGATACTTTAAATTCCTCACATAGTCACATGTAGCACATATATCATTTTTAGGACGGAAAAATCAATAGTTGAAATTACAATTTAATAATGATCTATTCAGGTGAGCTGTTACCGGCGTTCTAGGGTTCTCATCTACAAAGCATTTATTTGTACATAGATTGTACATTTTTGATGTGCTCAACTCAGAATCTAAATATTGCTTTTTTGCATCATGTCGGCAATAATGTGATTCAACAGTAGAGAAACTAGATAGATGGGCTATGGCATATTGTTTGTCCTCTGCTTTAATATGACTAGTTGTATTCTTGTCTCGCTTTTCATCAGGCAGAGTTAATGATAGTGGGTTCATTGATGAATGACAATTATAAATAAACTTTTGGCTAATACATAATGTGTTTAAGAAAAATTTTTTGAAGACTAATCAATATTTTATCAGTTTTGTAGAAATTATACAGGTAAAATTTTGTCCTTTGATTTATTTATGATTTACCGGAAAAATGATCCTAATGGAAAAACTAAATAACAGTAACGTCTTAACCGTGCTGCGTGTGCTTAGTGATTTTGCTATTTTAGAAAACTAAAAAAAAATTTAGAAAAAATTATACAATTGGAACACATATCAATGATATATCATCATATTCAAACACTAAATGTCCAGAATCTTAAACAGAAAAACAACTGACGTTGATAAGCTCATCAAAGAATGATGATACAGAGGGCACCTGCTTGTCAACAATATTCAAGTCTGTACAAAAAATTCAACTAGAGTCAAATTCCTAAAAAAAAATTGAAGGGGATTGTTGGCGCCCGCAGGCAAATGCGTTCTAGAAAACCAAAAAGGTGGATTAATATATTAATTATTATTATTATTAGATCTATATACACACGAAATGTATGACCTGGATAAAGTCCACTAATGCATTCAAGTTCGACGTGACCAGCATATTAGTTATTACTCGCCACCTATGCTCATCAAATGTTTAAAATAAGTGTAAACATAGGTGCGTATATAATGTATTTAAAATATAAATGTTAATAATTGTTTTAAATACCTACAACCTAAGGTGTTCCAAGGTGTATAGTGCATTGTATAATAATTATGCAAAACAGTTAGGTACCCATACGTATTAAACTTAGAGCGGTGTACTGTTCGGGCTCACTTATTTTATACATTGCGCGTTAAAACTTAAAAGTGATGATTTGAAAACAATTTCTTAAAACTACTAAAATATTTTTTAAATTATGTGTTATAATTCGTATAGTGTAGCTCCCACGCAAATTTTTCAATTTTTATTTTCGGAAACCTAGTTAAATCAACGTTTTAGAATGATTGAGCAAAAATAATTCTGACACCCACCCATGGGGGTTTTACATAACAAGTCGATGGATGTTTTTGATTATAATTGACTGAGCCAGCGCCTTGCACAAATTCGCATAAGAAAGAAAAAAAAGATGCCAGGAGAGATTTCGTCAGATGAACAACCAAACTTTAGTCCAATTAATAACTTTAAAATAAATACTTATTTTACTGTAATTGATATTGTTAGTTCTCAAATATTGGAAAGATTTAATGAGAGTTCAAGTCCATTAATGAATGATTTATCACTTTAAAAAAAAAACAACTATTAGAAATAAAATATTTATCTAACTTGCCTAATGATGCATTTAACGGATTTCAACAAGCTTATGGAAAGTTTGTAATATAAGGACTTGAGAAGAGAATATTATATGCAATTTGCAAATGTATATTTAGAGTTAGAAAAAACGTTGGTATTTCCAAAAACATTACACCGACAAATTGATACACAATTTAATAGTTATATATATGAAGCAAGTGGTACTGAAAGTGAAGGAGACGAATTTATTGATGATGATTTAATGGATACTCATAATAGTGATGGTACTATTCACATGTTGCATAAAGTATGCAATGAAGCCGGTTTGAAAGATACATTCCCTGCTCTATACACGGCACTTAGTATTGCACTGACTCTCCCTATATCAAGTGCTTCCCCTGAAAGAGCATTTTCAAAATTAAAATTAGTAAAAACAAGGCTTCGAAGTACCATGTGTGAAGACATGCTTGAAGTACTTATGATGTCTAGTGAATGTGATATTCCAATAGATCCAGATAATATAATTAAGCGTTTTGCATCATTCAGTCCTGAATTGTCAAAACTGTTAATATAAATTTATAAATTTTTTAAATTATAAAGTGTTATTTATTTATACTAGTTGAACTTAGTCATATACTATGTAATTTAAATTTACAAAATATAATTTATATTTAGTTACCTAGTTAGTTTTGTTCCCAATTCAAACATAACTTAATTTTATTAATTTGTATAATAGGTAAATTGAGTTTGTAATATTTCATTTGGATTGGGTTGAAGGTGTGTTGAAGGGGGGTGGTGGGTAGGTACATTTTGAATTCCATTGCCCGCCCACAAAAAAAATAGTTCGGCGCCACTGGAGCGATCGCAGCCAGGTACGTCGGGTATATATGAAAATACCCAAAATTTAAAATACCTATAACTTTCAAATAAGTCTGACCACCAAATTCAGACTTCAATGTCATTTTCAATTAAAAACTAATGATTTCCGGCAATTAATTGTTGCAATATCGTTCTTAATTCGTTGTAACTTGTACTATTGCGATGTAGTGTTGTCCGACGATTTAATTTAATGGTTAAACCGGTTTCTTTTTGGGCGCAGATGACTGTCACTGGAAGTAAAAAGAGTGTTTCAATTTGCCGTTCTTCGTGGTAATTCACTTTGATCGGGAACTAGAAAATAATGTTAAAATTCATAGACGCGCCAGCCAAATCTGAAATTGTTAGTATTTAGGTTTTAGAACTAAATTTTACTTTTGAAATTAAATATACTAATAAATTGTGCACGACAACATTTTTAGAAAAATTAAATAGTAAGTATGAAGTCACATGTAACTATGTAAGCCATGGTTATGTTAGAATAAGTGGAATGGACTGACAAAGAAATATTATTTTATCGATCTTCAATGACTATGTAATGATTTTACAGCTAACAACAACTATATATAAACTAAAATCTACCCCACCTCGCTGTCTGCAGATCAAGACCTATAAATTTGTCAATTCGAAAGAGGTGTTTACTATTATATTATTTGCTGTATAAAATAACACGGTCTACATTTTATACTGGCAACTATAGCTAGATGCCTGTAAACAAAATTAAGACTTTTATTCTATTTTAAACCAACGACCCGACTCCGTGGGATCTCCTTATGCATTAATTCCGCGGTTTTAGCTATAACTACCCGCAAACATTAATTTATATATCTAACTATATAAATACACAGACTAAACTCTGAAACTACTTATCAGATATTTTTGTATATATTATACATATGTATAAAAAATAATAATAGATACAAATCAACAATCATGACCGATTAACCGATAGCAACCAATATAATATAATACACAGGTAGATTTTCCTAAAACGTACATTCATATAAATCTTCTCCATGAAATACTCTTTCGTTTTAAAAAAAAATCAAGAAGATCTAATAAGTAGTTCCAGAGTTAAGCTTGTACAGAGGTTTTCATTTAAATCTAAAATCTTAGTCGTTAAGTCGTTGCAAGTATGTGACACCCTCACAAACAACAATGAACTCTGTTGTAGCTGAATTGCCTATACAATGCGCCGTGTTAACATAATTTTGTATTTAATTTATTTTCAAATATATTAAAACTATATTATTATAATATTATAATTTATGATTTACAAGAAAAATGATCAAAATGGCAAAAATAAAGAACAGTAACGACTTAACCGTGCTGAGTGTGCTGAGCCTAAATCAGGTAAACACATTTTAGATAACAAAAAAAATAATTTAGAAAAAATTATACAATAGGAACACATATTGAAGGGTTCAAACACTATATGTCCAGAATCTTAAACAGAAAAACAACAGACGTTGATAAGCTAATTAAAGAATGATAATACAGAGGGCAACTGCAGGTAATCAATAATCAAGTTTGTTCAAAAAATTCAACTAGTCAAATTACTAAAAAAAAAAATTGAAGGGGAGTGTTGGCGCCCGCAGGCAAATGCATTTTAGAAAACCAAAAAAATTTAGAAAAAATTAAACAGTAAGAACACAGATTAATGAATTCAAACTACAATCTCCAGATCCTTGAACAGAAAAAACAATTCACAATGATTACCTAGCTCGCTCTAGATTGTCAATACAGAGGGCACTTGTATTTTATCAATATTCGTCTATACAAAATTTTCAACTAGTCAAATTCCTAAAAAAAAATTGAAGGGGAGTGTTGGCGCCCGCAGGCAAATGCATTTTAGAAAACCAAAAAAATTTAGAAAAAATTATACAGTAGGAAATCACATTAAAGAGTTCAAAATAAAATGTTCAGTATCTTAAACAGAAAAAACAATATTGCCAATTATTAGCTCATTAAAGAATGATGATACAGAGGGCACCTGCTTGTTAACAGTATTCAGGGTTGCTACTAATTTTTTTCTTAAAAAAAGTGAGAATAGTGAGTAATATTCTAGTAAAAAGTGAGTATTAGTTTCATATTATAAGTGAGTTTTTTTAAACAAAAACATAAAAATAAAATACAATTGTTTAAAATATTTTCAGTTGTTTTTTACTTTTTCAGTTTATTATAAACAAGTTATAAATTATACTTATAAAACAATTTTGTTTAAATATTAATAATAGTTGGTTCTACCTACAGTACCTAAATTATATAACATAAATAAAATGTAGGTAACCAACAACTGTAGAAACTGATATTATAGTATTATGTATATAAATTTTTTGAATGATATTATAATATAGTATAATATAATGTAATATACGTATTTGTAATTAAATATTAATAATGTGGTAATTATAGATACTAATTAGTAATTAGTGTTTAAAAAATATTTGTTCAACAATTTTCATGAGGTTATGAGTAATATTGTAGTCTGGGGATTTTTATTCCACAATTCATTTTTTTTTATTTTTAAAAATAGTCTTAAAACATAAATAATTATAAAAATTTCGAATATTTAATTTAAACACTTATTTACATTTATAGATCTTTAAAAAAGTGAAAAAAGTGAGGAATCAATGAAATAAGTGATTACACTCAAATAAAGTGAGAATAGTGAGAAATAGTGAGTGCGTAGCAACCCTGATATATTTTTTTTTAATACATATTGATCTTACAAAAAATAAAAATGAACAAAGATAAACTATATTATTGTTAGCATGCAGTGAGTGATTAAACTCTTGCAATAACTATTTCAAGTAAATAACTTTTTTAAACAATAGTAAAAAAAAATAATACATTTTTTTTTTTTTTACATTAGGATCTAATACATTATTTTTACAAATCGTGTACACATTTTTGTTTAGTCCATATACATCTTTCTGTATAACTTAACTTCAAGAGTTCATAGAACTCTCGGATTCTGAGATGTTGAGGAGGCAGCCCATGAAGAATGTTATTACTGAGTTCCAGTTGAAAACAAAGCAATTAATCCACTTGCAATTCCAACAGAAAATATGTAATTCCTATGAATATTTGAGTTAAGGTAATCTAATAATAAGCAAACCGAAAACAATAACTATTATTTAACACTTTAGATAAGTTATATATTATTATGTTTTGGGTAACATATAAATAATTTATTTTCTCTCATGGATCACAAGGTGTAAAAATGCATTGAATAAAGGAATGTAAAACTTCCTAAGCAAGAAACTGTTTTCTGAAGGAAAAAGACAAACACATTAAATGGATAGATCAGTAAAATTTAAAATTTTTTTTTTCTAACCATGCAGTTTATCAGATATCTCGAAAACAGAACAAAATAGATTAATATTCTTATTTTGTTTTGTAACCATTCACAGATGTAAGCAAAATATGATAATCCTTGATATTCAATATGATACCAAAAATTAGACTCTTTTATGGTCATCGCCTTTTCTAATTATTAAAGTTTGAGTTTTTAAATTATGAAATATATAATAAAAGGATACGCTGTTGTTGAGAATCCTTTTAGAAGATAGAAACTGAGCAAAACCACAATGACCAAAAATAATGCATTATTGTAGAAAATTGAAAATGCTGTTGCTTCATAATCCGCTACATCGTTTTTTTGGAATAGAGCTCTAAAATCATACAATAAAATAATATCATTTAAAAATCGGAATTACTTAACACTTATAAAATATAGGTAGAAATTAATGTTATATAAATTTCCATTTGCCTAAAAATCAGTAACAAAATCTCACATTTGTATACATTTAATTTTCTTACAATCCCTTTTTAACTGAAGTCATTTACAAAGTTGAAAACAAAATAATAATTTGTTCATCTTACTTATAATTTTGCAATGCATCAAATTTATATTTAAAAGCCTTTTAAACAATTTAATATTGTAATACATTAACCTATTATCTTGTTTAAACTTTTAAAGGTACTATCAATAATTTAGATACATGTTAGACATGTAAAACAAAGCAGTCTAAATTAACAATTTCAATACAATTTTAAAATTGAAAAAAATTATTTATATAATATATCGCTACATACTCTAGTAATCTATACATTATATTATATAATGATAAAAGAATGTATAATTTGAAATTAACCAGAACACGACTCCCGTGTCATTTAATTTTAAATGCCCCCCAGGGGATCTCCAAGAGGGGACACCGAGTGTGGTGTAGTAGACCCTAATCACCCCATCTTCAGAAGCAATTACTTAGAGATACGGTGAGAACCTTCATAACTTCACCTTATTCTATCCAATCAACTAAATTAAATATTCAGACTTAGAACAATTTTAATAAAAAAACAGAAATATTTTCTGTTAAATTTTTTAGACGTTACACGTCTTCCTTCTCAATTTATGGTTGTCGATACATGGAGCTCATTACAATATGTAGTACATTTTAAACAAGTTTGTGCCATGTTGTATAAAAAGAAATTCAGTGAGATTAATTTGATAATTTAAATATTTAAATTTACATATCTATATACTGCCGTCATAAGCAAGAACGACGTAAGTCCCCAAAAAAAATAAAAATGAGATAAAAACAATAAATTATAAAATATTTAGCTTGTGTATATGAATATGCCGTATGTCTGAAATATAACTCCAAAAGTATAATACAAGCAATAATCAAATAACTAAAACGCCGTAAATCGTAGAAAAATTTGTGGTTACTAGGTAAAATCGCCGCAAATACAACATATAAGCACTAACGCCATAAGTATTGTTGAAGATACGGCATTCTATCTGAGTACATAGTACAAATTATAATTTACGGCATTTTGGCTTGGTAACAAGGACCGGTTTACGTATTGCAAAGCAAAATATTCCAACATGCTAATTATAAAAATTATGTATAAAGTATTTTTTTTTTGTTTATAAATTGACTTAAATATAATATTTTTGTTTTGTGAATTCATTAATATTTAATTTAAGTGTATAAATAATTTTATCATATCAAAAATTGTTACTAACGAGTTACTACATTCTTGTTTTTGAATAAAGTATCAAAAGTTTATACCAATACTAAAGTACAACGTGAAAAGTAAAATATCTTGTTAAAAATTAATTTAATCATATTTATTATTGTTTCATTGCATCCGTTGGGTAAAATTACATAAGAAAACATAATATTATATCATATTTAAATAATTAGAATGTTCATTGTTTAAGGTAAGAATGTACTAAAACTCATTTTTCTCAAAATTGTTCTACGGTGACCTACGGCGCTTTCGCTTATGACGGCAATAATGCAATATAGATACCAGTTATCAGAAATACAACACTACAATATAAAAATAGAAAACATAAAGAATAAGTTTTCAAATTGTCAGAAAATTGTGAAGTTAACAGTCAGTTTTATCTTTATTATTCCGAAGCATAGAATATTGATTATGGTCATGTAACATCAATTTGAAACCATATTATATTTAAATTAGGGCTGGCAGTAATTTCAGTAATTTAGAATACCGGTATACTGTGTACCAATAATTAACGTTATTACCAAAAATACAGTATGCCTACATTTATTATTTATTATTTTATTCCTAGGGTGGAAACTTGGAAACACTAATAAATGAACCGGTATGTGGTATTCGCAGAGGTATGCTAACATACAATTTGGTATGCAGTATGTTTGTGAGACGGAGACCACACATGCAGGTATTGCATACTTTTTAGATACATAATTCCATATTAAGTTCAATAAATCATTTTGATGTCGATTAATTATCAATTATTTAAGTCTCCAAAACTTACTGACCAATAATTTGTTATTAATCAGTTTTTAGCAAAATAATTTCTCAGAGTACCTAGTTATTGCATTATGAGTATTTAACTATTTAAAAAAAAAAATAATAGTTTAAAGCATTTAAATAAAATTATAAAGTAATCTAATATATATTATGTACTTTTCGTCCTTTTCTTTTTTGCTGATTTTTTTGTCATCAGCATATTTTCTAGTGATTTCCCTGGTCACTGCTTCTTCCCTTTTGATCGCGATCTAAAAAATAAGTAGGTAGGCATAATGTACACTTAACAAGCACAATATTACACAAAAATATAAAGTCCAATACACATACCTTGTGTTTCAATATGAACTTGGTGTTTTTGTAGGCGAATGAGATGAGGTATGTGCTGCCCAAAGTGACAAGAATGAACCAAACAAGGGCTGGCATCATTTCGATCATGTGTATTCTCCAGTAGAGCCCTGTGCAAATAAGTAATTTGGATTAAATGACAAAATCGATTTAGTAGTAAGCTACCTAGTAATACAAGGTTGTAATGTAACATTCAAAGTACTTACAAATGGGCAATGCTGACACCATAAAAGCGCTGCCGTAGAATAGTGCTGAAGACTTGGTGGAAACATTTCTGCTAAAATCAGACAACAATTGTTCTTCTTCTTTGGTGAACAAAGGTTCAAATTTCTCCTTTTTAACCATTTTTGAGAAAAAAGTTTAACTCAAACGATGATGGGTTGAATGAAATAATATGTAAGTACTAAAATTTAAAAACGTTCACCGTCGAGACTAAGAGCTGTACAATGTTGAATGTATATTATGGCAGGTGAAACGTGTACGTCTCCTGCGTTACAGTTATGTTTACGTATCACCGCTTGGAGCTTGGGTCACCAACCGTGCACAACGTGTTCGTTCCCGCACAGTGTGACCGCTAAGAATTTTCAAAATATTCCCTTCGGAAATTTCTCCCGTCGCTTCTCATCGACGACACGGGTAATCATTTGATATAGGTATTTAAAAAAAAATACTTATTTAGGTACTTCGGTGCATTGGAGTAGAGTGATGAATTTATATAGGGCGCTATAACCTATTATATTTCTGGTACACAACATAGGTATATTATTCTAAAAATGTAACTAAAAAAAATTACGAAATGGGGGGGGGGGGGCCAACAAAATTTCAGGGGGCTATAGCCCCCTTATACCCCCCCATTCTATGCCTATGCTTCAATGTAGAATATCATGGTTAGTATAAGACCTATGAGAATATTACATAATATTATCTACATCGTCATCGTGATTCATACTATATTCGGTATGAGTATTTTATTTTTTACATTATTATAGGTACTTTTCAGTAACAAATAAAGAGCGAAAAAAATGTTAGATACAATAATTATAGATTAAAACTATTTTATTGATTCTACATCTACATTCTACCCCATAATGAAGACAAAACACTATGGGTAGGTAGTTCGGTAGTTGTTGTAATAATATAATTATTTGTTTTAGTTTTACACTTTTTTAGTATTTTGTACTGTTATAATACCTCTTAATAAAACTATGATTATAATATATAAAATATATTTGTCATTAGTCAAAGAATATTTTCTATTTTTTGAACCATAAAATATGAGAATATTATGTCGGTAGGTATAGGTATACTAAACATAGTCGTAGGTCGTAGCCATATACTAGTATCTATTTTCTTTATACTCTCTAGTTTCTACACTCGTATAAAGTTAAGACTCTAAAATAATCATTAACATTAAATTGCACTGTAACTAAAAAATGTGTAGCTACTAGCTAGTCCCCCTACCCAGCTACCCAGTGTTATTCTTAAAATATAATTTAAAATGTATACAAAATCTAAATTTAATTTTTATAAAATCTTCGACATAGGTACCTACAATATAAAATAACAAACAAAAGCGTTTAGGGTACTGCAATATAATATTATTAATAAATAAAAAATAAAATCACAAATCTCGACAAAGTTTCAAGTAGGTACTGGCAAATATTTTTAATTATAACAAAAGAAATAAAATCATTAATCTTCGTTTAAATTTACTATTTCGTTTAAATTTGAACTTAAAATGCCTAATGCCTATATGGCAACTGTTTTTATATATTTTTCAAAATAGTTACAAACTTACAATAAGAACTAGTCATGAGAATCCTGCTTGTTTTAAAAGTTTTATATATTTCTAAACTACAAAATAATTTGCAAATTTTCAAGATTTTGATGAATTTTGTCAAAAATTAACTTAAATACTTATACAAATGTCAGGAATTCAATGTTTCTTTAATTTTTCTCAACTACTCTTAAAACAACTTATAAGAAACCTTGTATTAAATTTTCGGGCATTTCGACCAAATGATAAAAATTTTAATGACATAATAAAAAAAAAACCATACAATTTAAAATTGTAAATGACTACAAATAAGTAAATAATAATATGTAAAAATAATGATAAAATAAACATTTTATGAAAATTTTAAGTACAACAAAATAATAAAATCATTCCATGATAATTAGTTAAATTACAGGTGAATATCCAATGTCTAACTTCAAACTTGTATTCTACTTTCCAGTAAACGTTTTTTTTGTTAAATGTAGGAAAACTTATGCGGAATCTTATATTACATTTTGGAGTCTTAGATACAATCAAAATTCGAACTTCTGACGCTCATAAAAATGTATTGTGGATCTATACGATCAACTTTTATTTTAATTTCTATTAACAATCACTTATAAAAAACCTTATATTAAAAAGTTTTTGGACTAAGTGAAAATTTTTTTATTGACAATAATTAAAAAATAACTAATAAAATTTGAAATTTTCTTTTGTCTACAAAATAATAGCTTAAAAAGTGTCTTAAATATTTTGATAACTTTATGGTAATATACTATATACAATTTCAACATAAACATTTGGTGAACATTTTATTTATCTATAATATACAGTTATTGTTTTGTTGCAGTTACACCAAACAGCAAAATTGAATTTTCAAAAACTGGTGTAAGAATCTTAGTTTTTCCTTTATTTTTTGTTTGATTATAAACACTACAATACTAGTAATTATTAATTATCATCAATGGTAATTGGCAATATGAAAAATTATGTGACAAATATTGTGATCGAAGTAATCAAAAGTGTGTCAATTGTATAATAATTATTCTAACTCTACTTTGTAAAAATAAAAATCGTCAACCCATAAGTACCAGCTGTATAGCTAGATCGAATCATCTATATGAATATTTGAATGAATACGTATTGAAAAGGTGAGCATAGAAAATTGAAATAAAGAGCTAAGTGCCTGGAGAAGAGGACGACCTGTGCAACCGTGATGTCGACATGTCGTTAGCCTGCTGCCAAGACATTAGACAAATAGACAAGAATACTAATCACTAAACTTGCAAGCAGCCGCTGCACTGCTGCAGTGCTGCACCAAACGCCCGGCACAGCTGCACGGCGTACGCACGATTCGTATCAGTCGTAACTCGTATCACCATTCACGATTCACCGGCGTCTGATTACGATTTACGGCCAGCTGACTTGGGCACAAAGGTGGCAGTGCGTACATAGTTACGGTACCGTGCAGTAACGCGTCGCGTATGGTTTCTATTCCATGATAACCGAACATATATGCTCCTTGGGGTGTGCTTAAATCGGAGTCGAGCTGAGTCATATTGTAAGAATCCAATGCCCGTAGTAGTACAGCACTGTGCCGTTCAGTACAACAAATTGTCATAGTGTTTTCCTGCGGCAGACGTCGGGCGTTTTATTCATATATTTCACTCCGATCGTGTGTGTGAAGTTTACCGTAAAAACCCGCGCTCCGTTCCGTTTTTCGCCTGTCGAAGTGATAAACGTTTATTGCACACACGCACAATCTAATCGAATTCGTAAATCGGTCCGAAATGGCATCTGGAGTAACCGTAGCGGATGCTTGCAAAAAGGTCTACGAGGAGATCAAAAAGGACAAGAAGCACAGGTACGTGGTGTTTCACATCAAGGACGAGAAGCAGATCGACATCGAGGTGATCGGCGAGCGCAACTCTACTTACGACCTGTTCCTAGAAGACCTACAAAAGGCCGGCCCGCAAGAATGCCGTTACGGTCTGTTTGACTTCGAGTACACTCACCAATGTCAGGGCACGTCCGAGAGCTCAAAGAAGCAAAAGCTCTTCTTGCTCTGCTGGTGCCCAGATACTGCCAAAGTCAAGAAGAAGATGGTCTACTCGTCCAGCTACGACGCGCTCAAGAAGTCACTGGTTGGCGTACACAAGGCGTTCCAGGCCACTGACCATTCGGAAGCTTCCCAAGAAGTCATCGAGGAGAAGCTCAGGTCCACCGACAGACAGTAAAAATAATTCAACAAAAAACTTATATACAACAATACCCATATGATATTATGTATATTTATAAAACAAAGTTTTCGTCTTTTACGTTTTGGTATTAAATAAAATAAATAAAAAAAAATATATATATAATATTAGTACTTCCACAACGTAATCTTTTATTATTACAAAACAAAAAAAAATATTTATAAATTCAAAAACATATAATACTAACATTTCAATAAAAAATTAATAATCATATTATACATTGTTATAAAGCGATATGTTCCCGTAGGAGCATTTATTTTATACCTATATATTATTTTAAGTATTTTAATGCATGCGTGTTTAATTTCTCATCGACAAATTATACGTATTTCAAACTTGATGCTCTCTACTTTATTTTGTTGGTTTTTTCTTTAATATTATTTTAGTTCCATTATTTATTTTGTATCATTTTTCACGATACGAGAGTGTATGGGTGTGCAATTCGAGAATAAAAACACATCACTTTACAAATATTATTAATTAATATTGTGCTGTGTTGTTTCTTTCCTTTTGTGTGTCGAATTTGAACTTTGTAGTCTGGACGGCTCGGTTTCTTAAGTTTATTTTTTCTTTCTCCCATTTCTTGGTCTATTATCGGCATTTACTCATCCAACCGATGCACACTCACACACACATACAATATACATATATATACGGTTGGCTAATTTTATTTGGTTTTTTCACCGTTCTCATCCGCTCCGCCGTCTCCTTTCGTTGGTCGGCGGGTGGAAGAGCGAGTGAGAGAGATTAGAAAGTGTCTAAGCCTGAGCGAGAGAAAACTACCGCCGGAGCGTCGTAGCGAATTGATAGAGGATGGACGCGGCGGCGGAACAGACGCGTAGATAACGCTATACGACTGATACGATGACGGCTCCGGCAGTGTTACCAACTTCGGTGCCGGTCCGGCGGAGCCTTTAAATGGAACGACGAGAATACGAGACACCCGCGCCGCCGTCGTTGTCTCAAATTAAATGTTTCTAAAATAAGAGCACTCTTCCCACACACGCTGCGAACAACCGCAGCACGAAATGCGTTTTGGACGAGTGAAAACAACAACGCGGCGGAGTGGTGTATAAAATACGATAAATAGGTGAAGACTAATTTAATAATATTAAATATTTAAATGATCGGTGTCGTGAAGGAATCGTCATGTGTCTTGGAAAACTTTTGGTTTTTATTTCCGCAGGAGTACCGACGATATTAATATACAATATATTCGGACGGGCCTACGCGGAGAAAATCTCGTTTATAAATAAATAATAATATTAAATGCACGCGCGCAAAAGGGCCGATAAAACGCGTACGCTCGTAAAGGGGGAGATAATAATAAAAATATCGTGCGCACGAAGTAGGGGAACGCCAAATGAATCATCCTCGGAACATTAAATAATGGTCGCTCGGAAACTGTACGCTGTGACGGGCCGAGTTGTACTAGTTGTAGTAACTTTTCGCTCTCTGCCGGTTCGCCGATTGTTTTTGTTTTCATCGAAACAATATTTTTATTATTTTGGGAGACTATTGTGGCACCGACGATGAGCGTTGTGACAAAAAGAAAAATGTAAAACAATAGTAATAATGATAGGATAAAAAAAAACACGGTGAAAGCGACTGCGGCGGCGGTTGTCGCCTTGGATGGACCGCCGTGTAATATCGTATTGATTTTTTTCCGTTTGCTGCGCGTCGCGTCCTTCTCTCCCTCTTTACGCTCTCCTCGTCACTTACTCGTACTTGCTATTATAGTCTCGTCCATTTTTATTATTGTAGTCCCGATCACAGATTTTACACGTCCTATTTCGCTTTTTTCTATTTTTTCGTATCCTCGTGCAAACTATTATATTCATTCATTGGTGTCGCAGCCAGGACATTTTACTACGAGTTGTACGTTTTTGACGCTGAGGATTAGAAAAAAAAGTTTGAACACCTAATATTATGTTCTTAGAGCGAAATTCAAGCATATTCTTTGTTTAAATGTGCTACTTTAAAATAATGTGAATAAAAAATTTTAAAGAAAATCAGTATAAACGTCATAAGATAAATTATTTTCCAAATTTCTGCTTATTCTATTTTTAAAGTATAAATAACAATAAAACTAAAAAGGAATTTATGGATATAATACATTTATATTTCTGTTTATTAAGTAAGAAAGTCCTCGTATCTATCACAAAATTAAAATCTGGTTTGTGTTTTTGCGGTAATCTTTTCTCAAGTTAGGTAACTTAACTATCGTAGGGCTCATGATCTGTACCCTAATATAAAACAATAAAAATTAAGGACTCAAAATAAATTTCAATGAGGAGGCTATAATTATAGCATTTTCGACGTTGACACATTGACACTCCAATGTTGTGCCACTGACAGTGTTTGAAAAGTTATCGTTCTTCTGTTAAATAATGTACGTACAGCTGAATGCAGTGGTATTTGTTTCTTAATTTCTAGGATCTTCGTTCACCGCTTGAAATTGCAATTGCCAAAGTGTAGTACAATATTATTATTATTTCAGTGTTTTGTTTGCGTGTAGCTGTGGACTACAACGCTAGTCGGTAAGTATTACATTATAAATACCTACTTTTTTATAAATTATTACAAAGTGCGATCGTTTAGAGTTTAGATAGCTATATAGTATATAAAATGAGAATTAGGTTCATAATTATTTAGTTAATCATTATATTATAAAGTTCTTAAATTAATAATAATTTTGTTATTTACTGTGCTGGACAGTAATAAAAATTAAGATTTTTTAATAATAATAATAAATACTCAAATATTACCTTTATGTCCTATCCTGTAAACACTGTGCAATAATATTAAGATTTGAGCTAAGATTTCGAGTGGTCATCGGCCATCGGGTATGGACATATGGATTCTCAAGTGTCGCTTTGGATTTCTATTATTGATCCCAAAAATGAAAAAATAGATATTATCTAATAAAGATTTTTAAAATTATAAAATAAACATTTATCAAAGACTAAAACAATAGAAAAAAACTAAATAATCACTTATTTTTAGGTATCTTAAAATATATTTCTCTAGTGTTATTCAATAACTCCAATGGAACCTAAATACATTTAAAAAGGTTTACTCTTTCAAATTAAAAACTAAATTTTTAACCAACAATCAGAAATACATTATTATTCATCATATGCAACTGAAACTCTGAGTATTTTAGATAAATAATTATCTGACCTGCTACCTTATCAAAATTCAATGGACTGCATCCACGTTTATCTAAATCGAGAATGTAATTGTAATATAACCACAGTGATTATTTAATTTTATAAGCGGTTGACACTTGACACTATTTATCCCAAAAAACATCAGCTTATAATTAAATAATTTCATATCAGTAATCACATAAACAAAAATTGAAAAATATTAACAATTTTTAAAATATAATATGTATATAATATTATTCATGTTTCATTATTCAAAACATTATTTTATACTGTTGTATACTTACTCGTAGCATAAAATACAATTCAAAAAAGGTGGGCAGTGCAGGGTACCGCTTAACTGTACGTCTGTACCTACAGTTGTCTAGGTGTCTAGATGGGTCACTTTAATGGATGTGCTGAATTTGAATTTTATGATATTATATTATTGTGTATGACAAATGACCTATACTACTAAGTATATTTTATGATGTTATTGGTATGAAATGAATGTAAATATGTAAACATTAGTAATGCAATGGAATTAATTTTTTGAAAAAATTTCATTTGAAAAGGTTATTGTGTATAAAATATAATAATAACTAATAACTATACTTTAAAAGTTTCAAGTGCCCACGAATAATTTTTTTTAATTACAGCAAAACAAGCAAAATCGTTATTCTTCGTTTAAAATTTAAAATGTCATAATTTATAAATAATATATGTATTTTAAAAAACTGTGTTTCAGTGTTTGTATACTTTTTAAATATTTTGGTTACAGTATAAACTATAAGCTACTTATGAGAAACCTTGTCATACATTTTCAATCCTTATCCCAAATTTAACATATTATACAATTTTAACTTAAAATGCTCATAAAAATAATCTTGCTTTAATAATTTTCAACTACTATTGAAATATCTCATGAGGAACCTTCTATATCTATTACATTTGCATACTTTTTGACCCAACCAATTGAAAATGTCAATAAATAGCTTGAAACAATTCGAAATATTTTGAACATTTTCTTATGTTTAGAAAATGATCAAATAAACATTTGATGAAAAATTCAAATATCTACGGTTATTCGTTTTTGGTTTACAACAAATTAAGAAAATCGGGTACTTTCCTGTTGTACGAGACTATGGCTATTATCGCGACTACCACCCAAGACTACCTCCGGTATCACTTATCATGGCTACAGGCTACCACGATTGTTTTGTGAAAAGTGAAACATCACGGTCCTGTTTTCTACAACTACCATAATTTGCATATTTTCCTATTATCACAGACTACCTTATTTTTATTTAATAATTTATTTTATTAATCATATTTAATTCTTGATATTTTGTTTAATATGTAAGTGTTGTGTAGATGGCCACATTCGAATTTATTATATAAAAACAAAATTAAATAAAGCAAAGATTTAATTTAAATACCCAGTAATAATTCGTAATATAATATTTTACACGGTAAACGCCACGCTCGGCGTACGGCCACTGAAAACCATAAAATAATAAATAATAATACAAAGAATAATATTATTATTTATCATCGTCATTGTCGCCGAACATGAACATGAACAAATCAACAAAAATGGTAAATCCACAAATAAAATAATAAATAATAAAATGAATAAAATATATTGATATCATTTTTGAAAACGGTCCATTAGTTTTTGAGTCTACCAACTGCAGATAAACCACCGTGGGTAAAAAATAATATAGTGACAAATATCAAAATTATTAAATTCAATCATAATAACATTTGTATGGTACCTAACCAGTGGTAACTATTTAAATAGAAAAAAAATACTAATTTCTACTAATTATTTCTATATTTACTATTATAATACCAACCTATGTAAGATGTCTAAGATATAATTGATGCCTGATGGGGCAACCTTCATTAATCAAAATTCCCACCGTAAGTCCGTAAATCTCAAAATCTTTGTGTGATCACCATTCACCTCTTCCTGAGAAACTTTTCCAATTCAGAAACTATTAAAATATTATAACACTAATATAAAAATAAATGACAATATTAAATATTATGTATCTATGAGTAAACACTTTTTTGTTTTCGGTACTCTGTACCTATAATATAGCCAATATAGGTAGTGTGAGTGTGTGACTAGGTCCAATTTAATATTTAAATACACACTTTTGCAGTGGACAGTCTGTGGTACTAGTCACTTCACTGTAACAGCAGCAGAATAAGTATACGGGTATAATAGGCATATAGTTGTGAACGTCTTAAAATAACGTGATTAATTCAAAGAGCGGCTGTCTTATAGCCTTTTCTACCGTATCGAAATGATAAATATACAACCGCTGTGTGCTTGAGTGGCGGTGCGTGCGGTCAAAATGTCTCTTGCGTCGTTGTTTATTTTAAACGATATTACTCATTGACAAAAGCTGTAAGTCACCCGCGTAATCGCATCCTTGTATCGATATGTTACGTTGATGTACTAAATAGTAAATACTACTGTTTAATTTATTAATCGTAAACGTTTATTGATTATTGTTATAAATGTAACGCTTAATATTTAGATTACAGCAGCGTCAATGTACCTATTACAAAGGAACGTATAATTTGTATACTTTAATGCATATCGCAGTGTTTCTTTTTAGGTATGTGTATTAAATATTTTTAATTTTATATGCACCTGCAGGCTGCAGTATGCAGATTAAAGTATAGGTATAGTCATTAGTCGTGCAAAAACGCACATTTCATATTATACACAACACCGAGATGGGCGTGGAGATTGACATGATGTAAGATGTAACTATGTAAGAAAAGAATAAAGAAAACGCGTTGTGACTTTCCGAGTAAATTCTATTAGACCCGTCCAACGTTTTATTATTATAACTTATTTGTTATAATGATTATAATAGGTAGGTCGACACACTCGGCACCTGTTACTTTTAAATTTACTGCGATGTTTTTTGTTTTTAAAATAGATATACTTATTTTGCTTTTGTGTACCTATTAAGACATAATTTTGTAGCACATGCTAATTTAAAATTATATATCATGTTGAACCCGTCTATGTAGAAGACTCTATAAAGAAACCCGTTGTTAGACAAACGAGAATTTTTTTAAAAATATCTAATCATAAAAAAAGCGCACAAATAATTATACGAAAACTTGAAATGGGTTTATAGGGGAGCACTCATTTGGATTGATCCTTTTCGCAAAATAGCGATATTGGTTGTTATTTCATATTTGTATTTTGTTATAAGTTATAACTATAGTCTATAACATCTTTATACAGACGATATTAATTGATGAATATCTAGCGACTTTGTGCCCTAAATGACCTATGGCTATTCCCCTAAATAAATTCTATTAAAATATATTAAAATACATTAAAATGTTATTTATATTTTATCTTTATAGTAACCCTAGACCTAATCAGTGGCGCAACCAGGGAGGAGGCTGACCCTGTCTAAGATTTAGCCCCCCCCCAAAAAAAAATATTCCTTATTGATTTAGATATAGCCGTCTATGAGTTATTTCAAATTAATAGTTTTGTAAGGTAGGCTGAAGCCCCCCCCCCCAGAATTTTAACCCTCGTTGCACCTATGGACCTGATAGGAAATACGTTTTGTCTCGGCTGTGTTAATCTATACATATAATATGTTTTTAAATAAGTATTTTGTTAATTTACCTACACATTTATTTAAATTAACATAGTAACTATACTAATGAATAATGATATTTAGCATTTTTGCATTGACATACTATATCTATAGATTTTTCATGTAAATGTTATCGAGGTTACTATTTTAGTATTAATAATTTTTTTTTAATTATTTAAAAAACAAAAATATGATTATTATTATTAGACTATGGTTTATTGACAAATAAATGTTTATAACTTTTGTTTATAGTAAAAGTATTTGACATATTTTGTACAATTTTTAGGCAAATACAATACACTCATAATAATTTAAAACTAGCCAGATAAGCATTTATGACTATTAGTGAAAAATTATCAAATATGCAAATTAGAATAATTAATAATATTAACTCTTTAAGCGATGAAACTATATACCTACATTATTTAGCTATGCATAGTTATCAACGTTTGTAACTATGGTTATAACTTATGACTACACAATTTTAAAGTTAAAATTTTTATTTTATTTTTCTTAAAATTCATTTACTTCCGGAAGCTTAAAATAATGGGAAGAAGTCTACGTGGCACCAATAGGTAAATGCATTTTAAGAATCAAAAAATAAATATTAACTTTAGAATTCTGTATAGTTGTGGAATCAAATTATTATATTGTGAGTGTGACTACCGTCTATATTTTAAGTAACAAACCAAAGTTATTACAGTTAATACATTTAAATGTATGAATAAAAAGAGATCACCAGAATATGGTAGACTTGCCGCAATAGATTACATGGGATGCGCGAATGCCAATATTTTTTTTCGCTTATTTCGTATAATATAGGTACCTACATTTATAAATCCCTTAAACGTATGTGCTTTATTTGTTAATTTCCACGATGGTTAATTGAATTATTTTGCAGTTGTAAGACTAATTTATGAGTTACGAGCGTCCTGGTCCTGCAAACATCTTCATGTAATTATAATTTTATTTTCTGTGTGTGTATTACTTATTAGTTATTACAGCCATTTACTTTAACCCATGCCCGATAACCTGTGTGGGATCCGGGGCTGTATACGTATATTAATATATTATAAGTATGTTATAACTACCAGAAAATATTTAGTTTTTATTCTGTAGGTATCAATATTATTATAAATGTGAGACACACAATAAAGATACTTTAAATAGTTATATTTACATAGGTACCTATATATTTTGTAATGAATATTTTTTTATTTTTTTCATATTATATGGTGCTCGTTTTACGTGGTATCACCATCGTTCATTCGTTCATCTCCTATAATAATATCACATCGAATTTACATTGAAATTGTTTGAGATTAAACAAAGAGTGGTCGATGATTAATCGGAAAGACTGAAACATCTATATAATAGGTTTATAATATATAGTAAATATTTGTTACAAAACCTTGAAATATGAGATAAACAGCAATGAGAAATAACGTCATTATAGGATCTTCAATTTTTTCAAAAGTATTTAAAAATGTTCGATTTATTTACTTTGAATCATATTTACAATTTTAAACATATTTCTTGGCAGGTAACAATTAAATCTCTGTTAATACTTATCATAACTATGTTATTTGTTTTTTTTTTTTAGTAACGCCCGCTAGGTCAAAGAGTACAGAGGTATATACAACATAGGTTATAGGGATAGCAATATATAGTATAGAATTAATGAACAATCAACAGTTTTTTTTAACTTACAGCTATCATCAAAGAAAAAAATCAAAGTTGGATAGATGTTTATTACAGTAGTGTAAAATTCTATGTTAGGTACATAATATTGTACCATCCTCACAGACCTGTACAGTCATTATTTTTTAGGTATAGTATATTAATATTACCTACATAGCCACATACCTACTATTCAAAATTAAACAGTATAATCAAATTACATTTATATAGTATTATTTTTTATTAAATACCTACGTTTATAATATTGATATGTATATATATATATATATACATTATATATTATAGGCACGAACGTATTCAGCGATATCCTGTTTACACGCGGATGTGGTTAATAACTGTAAATATTTTATTTATTTATTCATAGAAATTAAGATTTGGAGTTGTCAAACAATATGTCAATATTATAGGTAGTTATATATTTAAAATTGACAAAATTATCATAATATCATACATTAAACTAGCCTCTGATTCTCATAAATGCCTCGCCTATATTTATGCTCATCGTCTCATTTAATTAAATACTATTGGTGAAAAAATAAATCAAGCTTGATAAGAAATTTAAGCTAAAAACATGAATAATAATTCAACAAAATAATCTAAACAACGCTCTTATATTTTAATTTTGTAATGCGATTTGAGATCTAATATTACTTTTTCGATGGAATGTATAGGTATTAGGTATGCTACCTACGTATACCTAATTCATACAATTCGTAGGTAATATAACAAACGGGAAATACATTTATTATGGTAGCTATACTATCAGTTATGTCATTAAGTCGAAGGTCATAGACTGCACTTTTATAAATTACTATAAAAGCGATTATTTTCTATGGATAATTATTACGGAAATATGATATATATATATAACCTAAATAATACAATAATCATTAATAAGGGCCAGTTGGGTTAAAGTTAATCAGAGTTTAATCGGCCGAATTTGCCAGTTTAAATATCTGTTATCAGCTGATTAAGCTAAATCATAGTTTAATCATAGACGGTACAGTTAGTTAACGATACGTTGTCTTTAAAGTTTAAACAATAAACATTTTAACGTTAATATTAAATAATAAACCCGAAAAAACAGATTATGTACATATTATAGGTGCATACCGTTTTTCTACAGAACAATTTAAACGAAAGACAATTCAGGTTACTTTTCTTTTTTGCCTACTGTTGAGAACAATTACAATAGGCAATGATACCCGTGATGTATTATATTATTTTTTACTATAGGTATAAACTATAAACGTTTCTTTTACAGTGTTTTCTCTTTGCGGTTTCTGTATAATGATCGATCTTTCGGCTGACCGATTCACCATAATATAATTTTGGACGGAATCCCAGTTTTTGTCTCATAAATCGTGTGACACAAGCTCAAAATACTGCTTTATTAAGTGACGTCCATCGGGAATTGATTGTTATTGCTAAACAAACATAATATTAATATAATTTTAATTATTATTTGTCCAATATAATATAGTAACGACTTTCCTTGTAGTTGTTATTTTGATAAGCCGGTTTTCTATGCATTTAAATCATTTATGTATGTCTGTTATAATGTTCAAAATATCAAAACCATAATTAAATAGTAATTTAGCAATGATCCAAACATTTCTAAATGTTCTGGCCTCTCGGTGCCCCATGCCTTTCCGTTGTACTGTAAATAATTTACATTTATTTTATTGTAATAGTATCTGTGTAAAAATAATATCAATAAGTCAACGATACCTACGGCCTCGTCGTACTATTTAAAATAGTAATAAAATAGGTAAAAAATAAGAAAAAAAAATAATAATCGTGCGCTTTAAACACGCACGAAGTACATAGTTAATTACGCTTAAAATTATCAATTTATTCAATGGTGACAATTCACCGAGCATACTCAAAATCTTGTCTTGAATTAATTTAAGTTTTGATTTTTGGAAATTTGAAATATACTTCTAGGGTCACAGCCATAAATGCAAATACTTAAATTGACTTCTAACATTTAAGGATTTTTCTGTGGCTTTAATAATTATTTTTTTCTAAAAAAAATCACCTCACCCTCTTTTCATTTAAATTATTAGGTAATTGGATGACATTTTTGAAAAGTGTTGTGTATTTAATTCGAAATTTGAACAAGTAGTTATTGAGTTATTTAACTTTGAGTAGGTACTGGAAGTCCATGCGATAATAGATTTGAAAATTTTGGTAATCAATATTAATCCAACGATATTATAATTTTTTCAAATTGTCCGATTACAATAAATAGTAGATCCATTATTACATCTATAATCTATCTTTTATGTTTATAAAATCTTTTTTAATGATTATTATCCTTTGTAAATAGTATGTAATATGTACCTACATACTCAGAATCTATTTATTTAAATATTAATGTCAATAGTTACCTGGTGGCTGGTACATTTTTATTAAAAAAAAATATAATCTGCTTGATAATTTACAGAAAAAAATGTCGGCTTTCATTTGAAAAAAAAATAAGTTCGTGTCACCACAGGACACTCCTTAAATTCTATTAAAAATCTAAATAATTGAAAATATTGTACTTAAATATTAAATATAATAAAAATGTCTAAAAGTTAACATTTGAATAAATTATAAATTCATTGTTACAGAAAAAATGTAGGAGACCATGGATGGAGAATCATCCCGTATATGTAGGTAACGAGTCATAGGCGCAATTTGGGTTAAATATATGTGGGTGCTAGATTTATATCGACTAGTGGTAAATGGGGGCATTTCCCCCCACATCCCCCTCTATTCATACTACTTAATTGTATACACCTTCGCATTAATCTTAATACAAACAATTAAGTATAACATAATGCACTTTTACCTATATTATTATTCTGCTACCCATGTATCATTATTTTTATGAAAATGATAAAGTCTTTGAAATAAATGTATCCAAATCCCTATGGCTTAATTTTATAGTCAATAAAAATTCGATGACGCTATCAAAGATTTGGGAGTGCTAAGCACACCCAAGCACCTCCCAAATAGCGCCTATGTACTGAGTCTATCCAGTTAATGATCAAATGATCAATGTATGTCAAACGCTTTGTAGTAGCTCTTATTGTGTACATTAGGCACGTTTAAAATTAAGATACTTATACGACATAATTACATAAATCATAATGTCATATTATAATATTATATAAAAAAAAAAAAAAAAATAGTATCAAAAATAATATTATTGAACAATGTTGCACCCGCAATGTTTCGGTCAGGAGGGCAACGAGTGAACGAGAACAGTTCGCCGCCAAAAAATAGTATAGTGTCTGTGTCGCATATTATTATTTAATATTATAATGTATGTCAAAACGCAGTAAAAATACTTTTCCGGTGACCGCGAATAATTATTGTTTGCGAGGCCGGAGATAAGACGGACGGTGGCATTTCACTGGGTACATAAACATAATATTATAATAACCCAAGTCCACGTCCACCATCAGATCTGCTACATAATATTATTATTATATAATAATATATGCGCATATACGATATGCGTTGTAGGTGTTTATTATAAGTTATAACAATATTAATAACAATATGCTCTGATGGTTTTCACTGTTTTCAGTCGTCACTCACTGCACGCATAAACCTAATATTATGACATAATACAATATAATATTATACTGAGATGGAATTGTGTGTAAAAACGACGGACGTATCGGTTTATTTTTGAACACTGTTATAGTATAATAGTATACACTACGCGTACGTCAGCCTGCTGAGTCACGGAAAAAGTCGCGAAACCGCCGCCGCCGTCGTGAGTCGAGTGGTGCGTCCGCGATGATTATTCGCATTATTCGCGCAAACATGATAATACCTACTAGGTACCTATATATTATAACGTAATAATAATGACGTGTTCGACAAACAAACGTGAATAATTCGACGTTTATAGTGCCTCAGTTCGCGTTGAGTGTTGACTAAAAATAATAAATAAAATGTGATTCTACGACGGCAGCGCGGTGTTCGTGCGAAAAAATAACCCGAGTCCGCGTTTATTTATATCCAGATTAGGTGGACGGTGTTTGTATTTCGTTCGTTTCATCCGCTACCGGTCAAAAGCGCTTTTTCCACGATTCGACGGCTCGGCGTTTGTAGACGAATTAAAATAAGCTAACAATTAATATTAATAATAAGGAGCACACTGCTAGAGTTGAGCCTCCCCCTCCCAAAAAAAAGAATGTCGTAAAAGGTCATTTTTAAATATATAAACTAATATCGTTCAATTTTTGATTGGATTACATAAATTCAGAACATTTTTTTTTTTAATTAGATCATATTAAATAGCATATTGAACAAGTGAACAATGTTTTATAGATACAGGGATACTTACTTAAAAATAACATCCAAACAGAAACTACCATTTTAATAAGAAGTTGTAGTCAAATACGAATTCCACGATCCACGAAAACAAATACCTAAGTGAATAAATAATATTCTATGATAATTAAATTAAAAAGTTGAATAATTAAAATGTTTTGAAAATGCAATCTGTAAACGTATTCGCTCCGTATAGCGTATTAACATAAAATATAATAAATTGCTGTATAGTGTATACACTTTAAATATCTATTGATTTATAAATTGCTAGACTTTTCGAAAGGTAATTAATTTATGTTAATAAAAACTAACTGATACTGCAGTGAATGATAATAAAAATAAACATTTTTAATTTTTATAGTAATGTTGGTTTTGTTAAATTATTTTACTGTATCTAAATTTTAAATTTTTACTTTTATTAAAACTTACAACTCCTAATTTATTTTTAATTGAAAATTATTTCGTGCGTAATTCATGTAAATTGCTTATATTATTACCGGCTATTTTAAGCGCAGTTTGAGTATATTTAGGTAACAACTACGTGCTACATCGTCTTGAGCGTCGAAATTAAGACTCTAATTAAATCCATCTCTAATAATTATCTTCATAGTCTGCAGACAAAAGTCAAATTAATATCACAAATCATGCGTCATACACGTCTCAAGTGTATACACACGTACGTTCAATTTAAATAATTGGATGTTACGTTTTATGACACAAATAAAAAGGGGGCTTGGGTAGACTAATCATTCCAAAATCAAACAAGCCCCCACTAACAATACACGA
This sequence comes from Macrosiphum euphorbiae, assembly GCA_949089665.1. Lineage (NCBI taxonomy): Eukaryota > Metazoa > Arthropoda > Insecta > Hemiptera > Aphididae > Macrosiphum > Macrosiphum euphorbiae. The sequence continues at coordinate 79,595,808 of CARXXK010000001.1, forward strand.
GCGATATACCATACTTAATACAGTATTATTGACTTACTCTTACAGGGCTAAACTTAAAAAAAAATCAGGTGACAGAACACACACCCGTCCTGAGACTTTTTTCATATTTGGACATTGGACGCGTTTATACAGAATATCGAGTAAATCACGCATAATAAATGCGTTAGTATCCGAACACTATTTCTTACATTTTGCGTGACGCACACTGTACGAGTGTTATTTATTATTACATTTCGTGGAAGCGAATTAATTTGTCATAATATTATTAATTTTATTATACACTACGATATTATCATAACAATTCGAGTCTCGATTAAGAATATTAATTATGAGATATCTATATATATAAAAATAAGTGTACACTTTGAATAAATTTTATAACTCAAGATACACCAAATCGATTTCGATAAAAATTTCAGGGCTTATTAAGATGGATATGAAGATGGTTTCTGTGAAGGTTGTACGCTATGCGATAAGTGGTAACACGTAATTTAAGTGTCTTAATCCAATTTGTTCTTTTTGTGTCGTTGAATAGCATATATAGATGATAACTATTGAGTACTTTACTGTACTTGGCGCTTTTATATAATATTAACATATAAATTATAATATACTTTGCACGAGTGATGAGGTGGGTGCCAAAGTGGAAGTTTTCGAAAAATTTTTTTCGTAGTGGATAATAATATGATACCTACCTCAGTAGACCCCTTTATCTACTCGGCCTATGTACAGTTAAACGTTCATGAGCACATTATGGTGTATAAACAATGCACATATTATACACCTTAGTCCATAATATGGCACCCTAGGACCTAAGTACACAATAAAGTATCGGCTCATTTACATTAACATATTATAGCAACATATGGACTTATAACTTATTAAGTACTAGATAAGTGACATAGTCCCCTACAATACTATAAGTCTACAAATAACCCTCCAATAATTTTCAAATCTTTGCCCCCAAAACGAGTTTTATCATAAATTTGTTTATAAAACTTAAGCTCCTCAAAATATTGGGTGGCTACCAATTTCTTCTTATTCTAACTATAACGTATAGTAAAAATAATAATTTTTCATTGGTATGATATACTTTGAAACTCAGGTATCGGTGCCACTTTACGGGACTTAGAATTTGGAGCCCAAGATAATTTCACTCCCCGGGGCCGCGAGCTCCCCCTAAATACGCCTATGATTTGACTTCCTATAGCAGTATAGCATATATTATACGATATGTATTATGTTACTATATTAAGTCGGTAATATCATATCCGTAATACATGAGCTAAATAAATCAGACTCGCTCCGAAACCGATTATATCGATCATCAATTTTCTTTCGAGTGTCATAGAGTATGACATCGTTATCCCAGGTATTTCGTCGACACACAAAGTGAACGGCGGCGGCAAAAAGAGTCGACGTACGTAACTATATATAGTCGATATTTCTTCTTCTCCTTATTCGAACGGAAACTTCGTTGCATTGTAAGTAATTGGAAATAAATCGCGTCCTTGTCACGCGTTCTCGCGTCCAATATGCGTCGGGCTGTGTAGTCGTGTGCATTATTTCTGTCGTCGGACGGCCTTGGGTTTCGCACGCGCGTAAACGGACGTCGGGCGGCTGGACCGGACGTCCATGGGACACGATAGAGTCGCCGCCGTCCTCTCATCGTGCGGTGCGTGTTTTTAAACGGCATTTTTACGGTGCTAACGAGGCACTCAAAGGCTAGGACCCATATACAGTACCTAAAGAGCTAAATTATAATACAGCACAAATATTATGTCATACCACACACAAAATACCATAATATTATACTTTGCAAATACCCCAACTTAACTTGGGAAGAGCTCTGTTCTCATTACCAAATGCAGTCATAAACGGTTTTAAAATGAATTGCTGTACAAGGCTTAATTATACAATAATATTGAATTTCAGAAGTAATATACCTACTTAATTATAAAAAATTATAAAATAACACTTGTTTTCCAAACCGTTTTATCACTATAATAGAGTTATAGCTAAGAGTTAATTGACTATATTAGAGGTTCCCAAAGTGAGCACCGCAATGTCTTTAGTTTTTACAGGGGCGCAGCTCTCCTAAAGAATTTTATATGATCCAAAAATAAATTTGAAAACCCAATCATGGTGATGATGGAAATAATTTTGATTATGTAAATAAAAATGTATAAATTATGTATAAATGAAATGAAATAAATATTTTCATATTACCCATTACAATTTTTACTGGTTTTTATTTAATTTTTCTATTTTTATGAATAGTCATGAGATGACTTGAGGAAGGGCGCCCTAAGAAAACCTCGCTTCAAATGGGGCATCGCAAACAAAAAAGTTTGGGAATCCCTGAACTAAATAGATTGTAGAAATCTCAGTCTATATGATCCACATTCAATTATAATCGTTAACATATTTGAATATTTTTTAATTAAAAGCCAATTATTATTCATTTTTTATATTTACTGTACACCGATTATCGGCCTTAATCAGAAATTAGGGAAGAATCTATGGAACCATTTTTATTTCTTGGGTTCAATTGTAGCAATGATGTAGCACAGAATAGATTAAATTTACTTTATTCTGCGGCCATAGTATCGTATACGGTTTTTAAATTAAATATTAAAAATAAAATTTTGAATTGGTTCTTTTTTATCAAACTAAATCATGAATCATGCAACTATGTTTTTAGGTTTATGATAACTATGTCTTTTTCTATTTTAGTAGTGGCCACTGACCATAATTCAATCTAACTATTATATATTAAAAACATTATACACAGTACATTCACACATACAATTCACACTAAACTAAATCACATTTCTTACTGACTTACTATAGGTCTGTATACTCTTTAATCCACTGTATTTGAGAAGTGCGATTATTTTCAAATTGCAGGCTTTAGCCTATACGATTTTTAAATGTTATAATATTTCATATTTTTTTTTAATTTATTTTGTATAAAAAATATTACTGAGCCTCACTGAGTACAGAAAGGCACAGGATAAAAATATATCCTACTAAATTAATCCTACTAAAATTGTAGACTTTTGAATCTGCAATTGGGTTTTTTTTTAGTCAACGAGGCTGGACTTCAGTATACTCAGTTTAAAACAAATATTTTGACCAAAACAGGTCGTGAGTTAAGTTTCCATATTTTCAGTCTCTATAAATCAACTATTATTGTTTTTGCGGCCACTGAAAATCGAACGCACCCCCCGTAAAGTCGAAATTTCAGCCCATAAAGTTGTCGTATACGATCTTGTAAGTTATAGTGGCGTAATAATTAGCAGGACATTGAAATCTAAAAGACGAGTAAAAAATAGTGTAGGTATAATGATATCGTATCTCTACCGTTAAGGTTATTCTCGGTCCGTAGATTTGAATATTTGAGTAATTTTAAGTAGTGGAATTCGGACCGTGGTTTTATACTAACTCTATATACATAAACCTAATACAAATAATAATATTTAATGACGATAATGGTTCCGGACGACGAATCATCCAGACCGATACATCATTGCCGTTTAATCCTGTACAATATTAACGTAGCGATTGTTCGCGATTTATTTCGTGACAACGACAATAATACAATTGACTAGGTAGTAGGTACTTATAAAGACCATAATCATGGCAACTCTTGTCACATTTCATACTACATTTCGCGTGCCGTACTACGATTTTTGTTCGGTGGGTTTTGCATTCATGTCTGATTGTTTGCCTATAGTCCGACGACTCCGGCGAGTTTATCTCCGGAGTGTCTTATTCAATAATTAATTATTTTGTATGCCTGAAGTCCATATTATTATAGTATATTAGTATACTTGCATACGCCTGTTTGTTCACTTTTATTTGTTTGGATTTTAGTTTTTACAGCGGAAAATACTTTCTAAATATTGTCATACCACGACATGTGGGTTTGCTAAATATATAATAGCAATCTGTGTCTTTGTCGCTATAGATGATGAATAGTTACATACTTACATAGAAATGTATTTGCTGGGCGATCTCGTATATTTGGAATTATCTATACGACAGCACCGGCTTTAGGTAAGACTCAAATTATTAGATTTACGATGTTAGATTAGCTTAAAATAATTTGTCTACCTACAACTCAGTAAAAAATTTAATATTATAAATATATAGCCGTTAGATAAGAAAAATAACTGCAATTCAAATTTTATACTTTCATATAGTTCATTTTTTTTTTCTAAAAATCTCTATTTAAGATATAATCTCTTCAGGGATTGTTTGAACTTTTAACTGCCCAACCATCCTTTCATCATACCAGTGGTTAGTGGTTTATGTATAATTAATTGAGTTAGTCATCTAATTGTTTTACTTTTTGGTGAAATTGGGTAAGATAATTTGTTGTAAGTTATAAATAGTAATAAGATATCGGAGATTTGCTTATAAATAATTATGATGTTATAATTAATAATAATATATATATTATATATTAATAAGAGCAAAGCAAATAAAAAGTTAGCTGATACCTGGCATAGTATCACACTAAAAAAATTACTACCTATACATTATACGAGTAATAATAAATTGATAAAAACCAAAATAGAGATTTTTGAGTGCTATATATTTGCTTTAGTATTTGCGTAATGTTTATTGTATGAACATATTGTACAATTTTACAGTAAACTTAACGGTTCATAATTAAATTTAAGTAATAATCATTCTCAAATGATTTAACAGATATAATAGTAATTATTTGTAATATGTTTGCATAACAATGGATAATAGGCAATATTTGGCAATAATGAGTATTATAAATATTTTGCTATTAACTTTGATTATTGAATACTATATAATTAAACTGCTGAGTCAAGTGCTTATTTGTAAACAAAAAAGAAAACATAAATATATGTATAATGAATAATATTGTATATTTGTATAAATGGAAATTCGTGAACAATTATGAAAATATTTCAATGCGATGACAAATTAATATATTTAATATACACTAGACTCTTACTATATAATATATATTATATTTCTTCTTCATGTTAAGTTGTGTAAAAAGTCACACACAACCACTCCAAGAATCCAACCCATTTATATAAAATCTATCATGTCACTCACTCCCTGGAAATCCAACAAGAAGACTCAAGTGCCAGTGACTAAGACATTTTTTCAGTTAACATAGGAAATGTGCTAAAATAATATGTAATAAAATATAAATAATACAAACACCTGCCGGAGTGCAGTCACTGGATGGTTTCTTCAACAAATGTACAAGTCCTTTTATTATTCGTTTAGCACTCATGCTTATTGTCCAGACAATTTATAGATTGTGTATGATTTTAAAACAGTTTTAAAAAAATGTAAATATCAATGGATGTTAATCATTATTTTCTATAAAATTTCACAGCACATTATTATACAAATAAATTAAAATCTTAAACTTTATGAAATACTGTATACATTGAATATTATAATTATTTACATAGTCACTTGGTTAATTGAATACCTACAGCGTTTTTGTTTAGTGAAACATGACAATAGGGCGTAGTCTATACCTATGTAGTTACTTTAGCAGCCAACATATTGTGGCTTTGTTTGGGATTTTATAAAAGATCCTTGCGACATAATAATTGTGAAGAAATTATAATAATATGTCAATAGAATTTTTTTAATCGATACGTGAACAAATTTATATCCTGGATGTCGAAAAACTTCCACACGATTGGAGAACACGAAGGAATTGTAATTAGTACATTTCACATTTGTATGTTTAAGAGGACCTGCATGTATTGTCTCCGTCTTACACACCTACGACATAGACAAAACGTGTTTACGCAGTCTGAGTAAAACTCGCTCAATTATGGTGTTAGAATAAAAACACCTATTACAAAATTAAAATATGACAATATTTTGGAAGGCAAAGCGTTGAGTTTTTTTAAAAATTTTAAATATTGAAAAAGTTAAAGGTATTTTAAAAATGTTGACATTTTTGCTATTTCTTAACGATAATGAACGTTATAATATTGGGTATAATGGAAAAAAACTTGCCCTGAGAAATATCGTCACAATTTAATTTTATAATAAGTATTTTTACTCTAGAACACCAAAATTGAGCGAGTTTTAATCAGACTGCGTAAACACGTTTTGTCTATGCCATACGTGTGTACGACGTCCTCTTAAGAATAATTCATTTACTAGTTTACTACTATGATAAAACATGATATACTATGGTAATGTGTTTCCATTATTTTTACTACTTTTACTTAAGCCTTCTACACTCTACATACACAGCTAGGGACAATAAATATGAAAAAGGATCAAGGATGTAATATCGACATATCGACATATCGTAATGAGTGCAGGTGTGAATGTTTGTAGTGAATTTACCTGTCCTTCTGGCCTCTGCGGAACTTTAGCAGTTCATATTCGATTTAAATTCCTATTAATCCTATTAGATAGTCATAATTTCCTACACGTTATTTAAAAATAACCCTTTCCGTAAATTGACGAAGCTGGCGAATGATGACCCACCATTCAATATTTGTTTTTATTATTATTATTACTCGTAGGGCAGAGGACTTGTAGCATTTGCATATTTGTTGTGCATAGTCACAAAAATAGCAGAGGGCGAAACAAATACTTTTTATGCTTTCACAAAGCTAGTTTTGAAATTTTATTTTGCATAAAATTATAAATGCATATTTTGAGTTTTTTTCGTTTTTAGGGTATATTTCTTAAATTTTATACTTTTGGTGACATATATTTTAACTTGATTAATAATTTTATCAATGTTTACTCTACTGAAGTTTATATTTTAATTAATACAACCAAACACATAAATTTATTTTAATATTTGTTGTATAATATGGTTTTTAACTGCCCGAAGCCAAAATATCATTTTCAGCATAAAAATCCGTAAAAAAAAGCCTAGACTATACGTCTATACATGTATTGTTTCGACGTTGTACCAAATTATTATTAAACAAAAATATCTGTTTGAGTCAATTTTGTGGTGTCGTCATTTATTACAATAATTTGTTTCACTTATCAAAACCTATAATATACATATATTGCATATATATATCACGTATAGCCATATGACAATATATGTTTTGTATTCATGGAATATTTATGTAATCATTGATTTTTTTAATAGATATTCCAGTTAATGTTCTTAAATAACAATAGATGTACATATTTTCTCATTAAATATAGGTCATCGTCAGTATTTAAAATCTTAATTCTCCGTACTAAACAATATGACATAATGTTGTACTTGTATACATTTATATTTTATCAATTATATTTAATGGTTATTATTTATCACATGTGTCGGAAAGTTTTTAATTTTTATAGTATTAACTTTTATTATTATTTTCTATGTAATATTCACTGACCTGCATTTGTTTAGTGACGTATGTATACAATCTGTACCTATCGCATAAAACGTGTTAGGTCTAGGCCAAATGTTATGAATTATTATAAAAAAAATATTTAAATTTAATTAAACAAAACATATTTGCACGTTTTTCACAAAATAATTGATACAATCAACGATAACATAATATATAGTCAATATATAGTCGAATCATGATTATTTCTATATTTTTTCCTCTTTCCCTCTATTTTTTTATTATTGATAATTCAAGGTATTAAATTACGCACAAGTTTATTTTTTCAATTTAAAATACAATAAAAAACAATATTTATCTATCTATATAAAGATGAAAATGCATTGTACCTTTAAGTCATTTACATTTATATATTATACGTAATACTAAACTTGTTGTGAACGATTTATATGAACACATGGTGCGTTTGAGTAGAAAACAGGTAAGACATTTTTAATTATATTAATTTACTTACATTAATTTTAAATTGATCGAATTCTTTAGTATGCGGGTACTAGTTAAGAGCTTTAAATAATCAGTTGATCATCCTACAAATAATTTGAGGACTATAATATCAAGTGTAGTACTACGCGGCCACACGGTGCTTAGAATGTATATTTTACGACTTAAAACAGAACCAAACGAAAACTGGCCATATATATATTATAAATATTAAGATATATAATATGGGATATGTAAGCTCGTATAATTTTCGATCTGATAAGTTCTTTGGTATCTGAGTTATCATAGACCATAGTTATATTGCATTTATATATAGTATAACGGTAATAATTAAATAAAGGAAACCGGAAACTGTAAAGTGTGTTTTATTTTAATCAATTAAACATTATTATTATATATGTATAAATAATGGACATAAAAATAAAGAACTACTAACCTTAAAAAAACATATTAAATTATTTATATTTTGGTTTAAATATATTATAGGCTTACAGCTTACTCACAATTTGTAAATTATAATGTTCAAAGAATAAAATGTTTTTAATGAACTCGTGAAAAAAATATCATCAAATTTTAATTTATTTATTTACGTGTTTCTTACAATTCTTAAACTATGATTGTGATTACATTTTATAAGTACCGCTTTTGACGTCATTACTCATCAGTTTATACTTTATTAGATAATAGATCAATCGTTCAATACTCGTAGGTCAACCTGTAGTAATCTAAATTGATATAAAGGTATGACGCCTCAAATATTATAATTATATGCACGTACCTATAAGTGATTAACTATAAATAAAAAACCATAATAACAAGTTTAAACTTTAAGTATGTAATATACATATTTATGACAAATCTCATTTCTGACTTAATAAAATATATTTAACATAATATCTTAAATCGTATTAAAATGTTAAAAATATTATATATAAGTAATTTGACATTTGACATTGCAGAATACAGACGAATGGAAATATATATACGAGTATATCATTGTTAATTAATATCATTATTTTTCACTAATTAATTCATTTTATACGCATAATATTTTTCTTAAATATATATTTTATTTAATAGGTACGTACTTAATCGTTTTATGTTTGTTTTAATAATCACCCGGAATTGATATAGTGTTTATCGATGCCGATACGACTTAGTACCTACTAAACCTATTATTTAACACTTGTATCGTATACATTAAAATAATAGCAATTAATATAATAATTGTACATTGCCTGTTTGCGAAATTGTAATTTGTAGTTATGGATTACTAAATGTAGCAATTATCATATAATTAGACAAATGTGTAATGTAAAAGTATTTAACAATTACACTTCTCTAAAGTTTCTCAATGTATCATATTATAGAACTAATAATGGGTCTATAATATAGTCATATAGATGGATGTTTTACACAGAAATAAACATCTTAGATTAACACTTATACGTTATAACCTGTAGTCCTTACTTTACATAGATATTAAAGGAGAACACACAAAAAGAAATTTTCTTTAAATTTTTTAAATATTAAATTATTGTACCTATGGCTGTTTGAAATGATTTGGTAAAAATCTGATGTAAAAAAAAATATTACTTAAAGAGATGTTAAGAAATGTAGAACAGCGGTGTGACGTCAATATTGGGCCCGCCTCTTCGTAATTACTTGCCTATCTTATACGTGTACCACCTCGCTTCACACAACTATTTACCAAGTTAAATATTTTATTTTTGAATTTTAATTTACGTATAAATGTGTGATGTTATGTAAGATATACAATGGATAATGTTATACGATAAAAGGTATCAGAATTCCAATATAACGTTTAGTTTTTTAAATATTAAACATCTTAAAAGTGATATTTTTGTTAAACTGCGCGTCATGCCGTCATGGCGATTTAATATAAAATAAAAACTCAAAAATATCTCTTAATATTTAAAAACTAAACTTTATATTGAAATTCTGATACTTGTATCGCCTTAAACACATAAAACCACACATTTATACGTAAATTAAATTTCAAAAATAAAATGTTTAGGTCGGTAACGTTGTGTGAAACGAGAAATACGTATAAGATGGGCAATTACGATGAGCGTAAATACAACATATTGAATAATGAGAATAGAAACGTAAAACCTGTAACATTATTCTTAGAATTGAACATTCTTTAAAATTAAAAAAACTTATTTTTTGTGTTTGCGCTTCTTTATACATTTTTATTTAAAATTATAGATGTTTTTTTTATAATATAATATTTAGGTGTTTATTTTTTATATTAATAATGTATTAAAATATTATTATAAATTAAGCACTAACCTAAAACAGGTATGAAAAAGATATACATAGGTAATAAAAACGGCTGCATCCCAATTGCGTGCCAAAAAAAGAGTGATTTTGGTAAACAACCAAATTGCGTAATCGATTTTTTTGCGATCGAGCCGAGTTGCTCGAGTTTTTTATGACAGGTCCGAAGTGTATTTTTAAAAGTTAGAACAAATGACTGGTTTTTGCCGAACCTGCACGATAACTTATAGTATAAATATCTCTAATAAATAATAAATAAGTACCAGGTACTTACCTGTTATATGAAGATTCTCAACGAGACTATATTAATGGATATTAAATGTGATTACCGATTATAATTTGATAAATATGCATAACAATCTATATACAATTAAAATAACATAATATGACAGAAGTTATCATCAAGATTGATCATACAACAATATTAATATATAATGGATACACAAAAAATTATTTATACATCAACTTGTATTTATTTTAATTTGAAAATTTAACATTTAAATATTTGATTTTAGTTTTAGGAAATGAACCACAATTTGTATTTTGTTTTAATATATTATAACTTATACTTACCTAAGTTATAACACACAATAATTTGTTAATCTACTTGTATTTTATTTAATTTGGAAAAGTTAGGTATTTACACATCTGATAATTTTTACTGAATATTAATTAATACCAGGTCTTTGCACCCGAGTGAAACTCGAAACCCGAATTAACCCAAAACCCGTAAATACCCGTATATACAAAACTGATTGAAAAAATTAACACCCAAAGAAACACCCGAAATAACCCAAAACCCGAATTTCCATTTGAGTTCACCAGAAACCCGAATTATTGAAAATTAAGTGGCATATCAATTTGTATGTATTTTTTGCAACTAATGCTCTTAAGAAGATAAGAAGATAGTAGTGTAAGTGTGTATCGGATAACTCAATTTATTTTTTGTAACTAACAATAATTAATTAAAAATTAAAAAAGACCTTGATGCTAGATGATTGTTTTATTTTATTTCACAATAATCCATAATAGACAATAGTAATTGTGTCGTCTAACATTCTTAATCAAAAATAAATATAACGAAAATATGTTTAGTTAAAAATTAAAATATGTAATAAGCGAGAAATTTCTTCTGTAGAAAAATGACTGAGTAAGTACTAAGTAATAAGTAATAAACTAATAACTAATAATTTATATTTAATTACATTTTTTAATTTTTAATTTTTTTTATTATGTTTACTTTAAATATAAAATCAGATAACTATCTCAAATTTGCATTGAAAATCTCATGTTAATTGATATACAACATGTGTTTTTTTTTAACACCTTAATTAACCATAATTAACCCGAATACATTTGCATTTAACAGTAACCGGAAAAGGGTATTAACCCGTAACACCCGAATTCAATAACCCGAAATTTCTTTCAACGCCCGAAAAAATTATTCCGGTGCAAAGCCCTGATTAATACATCACTCGTATTTCGCGTAGATAAATTCTGTCTCGGAAAAAACCACTCACGACATTCGACCTAGATAATGATTTTCACATGCAATTCGGAAACACTGAATCCAAGATATAGAGACTTTGCCAGTTTAGTCTAATTGTTCAAATTGGTGCATGCCTGTCTTGTACTATTATTAATATTTAGTTTACACTATACACTCATATTGAAAGAATGCAATAATAGTATAGAAAATAATTAATTTGTACTCAAAAATCGTTTCTGAGTGGAGCTCTGTTAATCTGCTTACATTTTAAGAATTACATATTATATATTACCAAGGAACGCATTTAAAAATAATGTAATTATTAATAGTCATTAGGTAATATATTTTTTTAATACTGGTTTGCAATTTATTAAAATTTTATTTCATTTCATAGTGTACATTTCATAGTGTCGTATAGTGACAGTATTGTGTTAAATAACTCTTTTTATATATTTTTTACTCACAGCTTATATTTTTTATATGAGTGTGCGATTATCAAAATGTATCAATATCAATTCTTCCATCATTCATCGAAGTACCGAACAGTATGAAAAACCAATCCATTCCGAATTTTGTTTTTCGAATGCGATAGTAATTAATCAATGCTTTTCAATATTACTAATGAATTATAATAATACAGCACACGCTTACCCATTATCAAATCTCCCAGTCATCCTGTCCGTACATTTGTTTCAGTTCATAAATAATTCAACGCCAAAGTAACATTTGCATTTTATAGTAACAAATCTAATGAATTATGCAAACCAGATTAAAATAGATTTTCACTAGACTTAAAATATTCTTTTTTACATTAACTCAGCTCTAATCTGCAGTTATATTAATATTGTATTTTTCATTTTGATAAATTATAAATTAAACACTCGTGTGTTAAATGTTTATTTTAACTATTTGTACATATTTACATAATAACTTATGCCTGTATATTATGCCTGCAGTAGTGCAGTGTAAAAGCAGATATTTGTTCTCTGGCATGTACATAATTTATTAAATACATGCGTATATCAACACATGAATATTTTTTTAAGCAATTATTAATTAATATGTTAAAATGTCATGATATTTTCTTGGTACCTAATGAAACAAAATAGTAATCTCTTTATACTCTCTATTACTTTATTCATTATATCGTCATTCCATATATTATTATAGGTAATTCAGATTCAATAACTTTATCTATGACTATTGACTACATTGACTATACCTATATAATAATAATATAAAATATAAACTATATGCATTAAACAAACTTCAACTACATTTTTTTATATTATAGATAATAGTATCAGCTACTTCTGAGCCATCTCTAATGCATTGAATAAGTAGGTATCTGAGAATTTTAATTGACATGTTATGAGAATACCTAACTCTAATCTTTATACGTCATAATACTTATACAAATATAACAAATGTTATTTTATAATAGATAGGTATGTATACATGTATTATGTATATTACACAATCCCAAAATAATATAATTTTTGGAAAATATACTTAAATTACAAACTGTTATCAACATCGTTAAAAAACATTTATGATGTATCATTATTATTTATACCTATACAATACTATATATAATATATATATACATATTAGATTGAAAATCTAAAATTTTGTTATTTAAATGTTAAACTTTTATGAATGTATACAGTTGAATGCTTCGTTTAAAGTTTCTGTACATTTTGTACCACCATATTATTAAATTAATATGAATTATGATAAAACAACTAAAATTGTTTGTTTCATTTAACCATTTTAATATTCAATTTCATCTGATTAGTTAGGTTATTATTAGTCTGCACAATAAAAATAAAACATTTATAAATATTTAATTCTTTACATAGTATTATGATAACACATGTGTTTATCAAAGTCAAAAGAAAGGTCTCGAGGAAGCTGTATTGTGCAGTAAAGTATATAATACTCGTGACATGTAGGTCTGTAGTGTTCTTCTCGCCGAGTGCGTGGATGGATGGTTTAAGAGTAAAATTAAACTATTATTTTCGTATGATTTATAATATAGGTACTATGTTACAATCCGCTAAAATAGAAGTATGTACATACTTTAACATAATTTTGTAACTCTTTAATCATATTTCGTATATACTTAACTACCTATTAATGCGTTGTACTATAAACGCCATTTTTAGGCACTGCTGTTCGAATGAAAATAATATTTTCTTTTATGACGAAACAATCTATTACATGATCAAATAATCTGGTTGACCCCGATACAAACGTAAGTGTTTCTAAGTTTCTTAATCCTCTTGGATTTGCTAACTTTAACCAACTTTGCCAGACCATATTAGGTGTACCTATAACTAGTGCAAATCGATCGATATTATCATCAATTGAACTTATATCAAACCTGAAAAAAGAAAACGACACAATGGTATCTCTTTATAGTTTATAGTGCCTATATTTAAAGTGATATTTTTTTTATAGTGAAAACTACCTAATAAGTAATAACTATAACGAGATACCTATCTAAAGTAGTTGTCTATAATGGAGTTTCGTCGATCGTCTAAACTTCTAAAGTTTAATCCTCTCCATAAATATTTATACAACTATAAATATACTTTAATTCGTTGATTGCAATGAAACGCGTCTCTACGAGTATCCATTTGCTTGTTCTTTCATCTTCACCTAATGTCCACGATATTTTTTTTTACTTATTTATTAATAGTTCTACAAATACGTCAATGACAAGTAGTTTCGATTATACACTGTACAGTTATTAGATTAAGCTTGATTAAAGAATAGGACTCGGCAGTAAACAAAGTGCTCGAATGGTATAAAAATTACCTACTCCAGGTAGAGGTTAAAAAAAAAATGCGTGACACAACCTTATAATTGGAAGTATAAAACTCGAAAATTATACCTAGGTGGGTACTATTATTTCATACATCGCAAATTACTGTTAACATTTTCAATTACTTTTACTTTCACTGTTTGTAAATAAAATTGCTATTTATAAATTTGTAATCAGTTTAAATTTTAACCTATAGTCTCGCTGAGGTCAGCAAACTGCATTTTCACGTACCGTCCCACGTGATTACATAGGTACCTATAGTAAGACGTACATCAGCCAGCATGTTAATATTATAGTTATTATTTTTCATTTGAGAAAAGAAGTGTATTAGACCTTATATTTCAACCTCATAGAAAAAAATTACCGAGCAAGATAATGTTTCCGGTATGAATAATAAAAAAAGTGTATTGTTACACTTCTTTTTTCATAATTTCAACGTATTTATGCATGTCGTAAAAGTAATATAATATACATATTAACATATTACATTAATGCACCAACGAATATAATATAAATAATATAAGCCTAGGTCACTTGAAGAAATTAAAATGATTTGCATTATGGCTTAGGTATGCCTTATGATAATGTTCCCGAACGAGAGAAATAAAAACACAAAAAGTATAATATAATATTTTTTTCTTATAAAATGTATTATAATAATACTATATTACTACTCCCATCCACTATAGGCAAGAATTCTTCAAATTAAATGTTCCTACTAAATAATATAGTTATTATAGTTTGTAACTCATAATGTTTGAATTGTCCTAGTTATTTATATTGGAAGCTTTTTGTATTGCCATGTTAGATTTTTGATAGAAGTAGGTATGCGTCAAGTGTTCCATAGATTCAAGTTGCATCGAAGTTATCTGCATTGGTGTAACTAACGGGACGTAACCCCCCACACGCGTTTTGATTCTTAGCCTCTCCTGTTTGAAGTCCAAATCTTTGCATAAAAAAAACTGTCTTGGATTGAATGTGTAAAATAGTTATTTAATTAATACTGCCAACTTTGATGCCTATCAATTTTAAACTTGTAAGTTCCTATGTAATGTTGTCATTGCCTCACCGAATATTAAATTGTCAATAACTAATAATAACTATAGTTTGACAGTCACGCGTTTGTAGACACGAACTTTTAATTTGTATGCGAATACTTTGCTCATAAATCATAATATTTTTAGACGATTTGCCTGTTGTAAATGTTGAGTTGTAACTTTATGAAAACATAACTTTAAATCGTACGCTTCAGATATACTATGTGACGTAACTGCGGTAAAGTATAAAGACTATTATAGCTTTAAGACTGTGGTATATCAGGGTTGTTAAAAATAGTTTTTATTTTAAGTTTAAAAAACCCGTTTGAAACCCATCAGCCCTGACACATGTAGTAAGAACGCTTTCCGGTTTACCATACACCAAAACAACATAAAACATTTTTCATTGGCATTCTATTCTATAAATTCTCATACAAAAAGATTCGAGGATATCATATTATTAACGAATAGGTACCTATAGTTAATAATGTTTTAATACATCGAAATTGTATCGTAAATCGTATTCGTATAACAAAACCAACAAATGCAGTGTACAATATTTATTTTATGTAAACATAGTATAACGGATGATGTCTTAACCTTGTGACGTGATAAAATATACTTTTATAACATTATACGGAATCTGTTATATTATTATGTTTATCCAATATTCCAATATTAAACGCCTATAGCCTATAGGCTATAATATGATGCAAATTTCAGTTACTAGGTATAACAGAGCAGGTTATTATTCACCACGTCTATAATTGTGTATACCTACCGTTTGGTAATTTAGTATACAATTTCACATAAATTTATATTTTGATTAGGTACTATTAAATAATGAATAATAAATATTGTTTTTTTTATGTATTTATTTTTTTTTTACTAATACTGTATATTAAACATTTTTGTAATACGAGCATTCAGCATACATACTGATCAATATAAATTATTAATTTATTATAATGTTGGTGGCTTGTACATAATATAGGCATGCTGTAGCTGTATAATTGCTGCTGCAAAACGTTTTACTCGATAATTTCCTTCGGTTAATTCCTAACAGCAGGCGATCTTGTTGTTGACTTTGGCAAAAATTCTGAACAACAATAACATATTCATTTTAAAGTTTAGTACTCGCCACTCGGCAATATATATTTTAAAATTACAACGTAGTTAGGTAACAAACATGTTTGGTAAACATATTAATTGAGCTCGTATGTAGGGTACGAGTTAATTTTTTGTCAAAATGTATACGTATAAGCAGTATAATTATGCAGTATATTATATTTTGTACTCTGCATAATCAATGGTATAAGTAATGAGTGGGCGATTTATAATTTGGGGTTTATGGATATCGTGTCAAAATACATGTGTTAAACAAAGTTATTTAATAGTTGTATGGATCTATTAAGTAGGTAGGTGAACAATTGTTTAAGTGTCATTCGATGAAAAATTAATTTGAACTATTGAACGAAAGGTATAATATAATATAGGTAAGCTAGTGTCTACGAATCGTCGACAATGAATATTTCAGCCATTTCAGGCATACGACAATACAGTATAGTAGTGACCTTCATATTCTTTGTGGTTCTCTTTAGCCGTTTGTGATTAAAACTTCCAGAGTTATTAAACTACAGTGCATGAACATTACATTTGATTATTTGAGTATAAATAGAAAATTATCATTAATTAAAACCTACGGTAGTCCGTAGTTCAAAACATTACTATAGGGATAATATGCATAACAGTATAATATGTATCGACGACCTTATTCAACTGTGAATTTTACTTAAAACATTGCATGCTAAATATGATTAAAAAAACGATTAATACATAATATTATAATTTATTTATATTTTATAATAACATAATACATTATTCAGACATTAATTCGGTTAGTGTAAGAATATGGAATGCCAGTAATTTGCATGTCATGTAATTTTAGGTTAATAACCAATTGATATTCATATTTTAGTACTTACGAATGTTTTTAACCCAATATTACCTATTTAAATAAGAAATTGAGTAATAACTTTGTCTTATGTTTATAATTTTATTTATAACCACAAAAAATTTTAATTTGTTGTTTATTCGTCCCATTTAGGTAATATTATTATAAATGAGCCGTATATTAAATATTAAATATATTTTATATCCTAAACAGAGATTTTGTAATATTGGTTTTACAATGATATGTTGTTGTATTTTTGTATCTTTCATCACATTTTGGATTAGAAAATCTGCTTTTAACTTTGGGTGTGGTTAGGTGAGTACTGATCTGGTTGTATAGTTTTTAGTTACCCATGGGGGGTGGATCAAAATGTCGGAAAATATAAAAGTAATCGTTGTTTTGGATAATCTTACAAAAAATAGCAAAAAAACGAAAATATTTTGACTAGTTTTTATTTTTTTATTTTGGAAACTTGTAATTTAGAAAGGAATAATCGAAAAAACTAGACATTTTTACTGAGTATTTCGTAGACTTGAACATTTCACTGAGTATTATCATAATAACATTTTCTAGATATGGTTTTTTTAAGTTATTTATAAGAGCTTGGCATTTTCTAATTTATTAAGTTTTTTTTTGGACGACATTTTCATTCTTAGTTTTAATTCTTGATAATGCAAATTGTTTCTGGATAATAATATATTATAATGTCTTAGAAATAATTATTACATAAATTGAACAAAAATGAATGTATTAAATAAATACATAGGTAGAGTTTTTTTAAAGTGTCTATTAAATTATTATTTTTAGGTTAGGATAAAATTGATTAAGAGACAAAAAATTAAAAAAACAAGAAAATAAGGCTGAATCTGTGAAGCGAGTTTCCTTGTTAATTTTAAGTTTAATATTTTTATTGTATATTCGTACACATATTATAATAATATGGTCAATGTGTACACTGTAGTTGATAATATAATACATGGGGTCACATATTCATTAATAATTAGCATTAACCAAAAAGGCGAAACATACAATTTTTTTTGTAAATATATCTAAACATTGTTTTTTGGTATGAAAAAAAAAAACTGAAGTAATTTATATTTATTAAAGAAATTGTACTTGCGAGGAATTTTATTTTAACGCATATCTATATACGCTGATATGTTTACAAATAAATTCCATCAGCTGTTGAAATATTTGGAATTGTTGGAAATATTTATTTTTCAGGCCTAGTTGAATATGTAGTATATTAACAATTATGTACCAGAAACATTATATAATATAATATGTATATAATATAGCCCCATATAGGGATATAGACTTAATGGTTTGATTTTAAAATTGTTGTAAAATAAAATGAACGACGTTTTAAAACGACACAACGCCGCGCGAATTTAGTCTCGGTCGACGGCCACTGTCGCAATGCCGGAAAAATACGATATTTCGTCGTCTCGAACATTGTAGTCGATCTGTCTGGACCACAAAATAATATTATATAACGCGTGCAGCTGAACCGAGACTATGGTCGATCGATAGCACGGGGACGTGTACTATTACTACACCTTTAGCAGTTTAGCTGCCGTTTTGTCCCGTCCGACCCCGTCAACAACTATAGGTATTATTCTAAATCAATGTTTTCGGAATACGATTTTGAAAAATTATAACTATTACATTATTATTGCAGATAGCCACAACGTGGTTATATTGTTCTTATATGAGCAGCTTCTCCAATATTCTAGTATGTTAATCTATAAGGATACTTTTTGTAAATATAATATACCTCTGCCAAAAATGAAATCTGGCAAGTATTACATTTAAGGAAAAATATACGGCAAAGAAATATTATGCACAGAGCACAAGTAGCGAGCAGTACGTAATTTATATGTGAGTATAATACGCTCAATATTTACGTAATTGCGATACATATAATATCAGAACACAGCGTACAAAAAAATTAAATGTATTGAATAAATACACTGATTTCACGGCAACCAATAATATAATAATAATATTATTATTATAATAGCTTTAAAACCCATGGCAACCATTTATAAACAAAAAAGTCCATCGTAAATCTATAAATCCCCGTTTGAGCATGTACCCTGGTTGGACCTAGGGGGGTGATTTGTAGCCTATATATTATTCTGATGTATAAGCTATATTATTGTAAAGTTTCATTAAAATCCATTCAGTAGTTTTTACGTGAAAGAGTAACAAACATACTTACAAACTTTCACGTTTATAATATTAGTAGGATTTAAAATCATTTAAAATCATATAATATTATAGTAATATACTATGCCCTATGGCCTATGGTGTGATTCATTATTAGTTAATACTTTAAATTAGTTTATTATTGTTCTTTAATCATCTAAGATTCTAAATTTTTCATTAGAGGTATATGATATATTGATATTTAATAATGATATTTTAGATTCTGAGCGGGGCGATGAATGTATTGATTTTACAATATATGTTTTTGTTTGTCTAAAAGTAAAAAATTACTTATAGTTTTCACTTTTCGAAAGCGCAGGGGAAAAGAAAAGAAAAATGAAGGAAAAAGGGGAATTTTTAGTTTTTACCCAAAATTGATTTTGACAAAAGCGATTTTAGTTTTTGGTATAAATCTAAAACAAATGACCATATATGAAATTTTCACTGGTCGTTTGTTATATTTTTTAGCTTATTAAAATATAAAATAATGAATTAACATTAATTGATTTATCATGTATTCATGTATTCATGTTCAATTTATCATGGAGCTACTAGATATTTTTTTTAAGAGTAATCATTAATCAGTAATTAATCTCTTTTGATTAATTATCTATATCAGGATATAAAAAAAATTGTTATTTCTTATTAGTTATTAGGTAGTTATTTCATTGAAATTAAGAGCCATTGTCTGCAGAGTCAGATACGCCTATATATATAATATGGAAATGGCGAAATACTCATTGGATGCTTCTGCGCCCATTGCCCATGTAGGATGATTATTGATTCACCAACCATAATCATCCTTATGCATGTTTTCAATTAATAATTAATTGATTCAAATATTTATTTATTTTAAATAAACTTTATGACCTCATTTTTTAGTTTTTAAATTTTGTATATTATAATTTAAGGAGTGTCTTTTGGGATACAACTTCCTTTTTCAAATGAGAATCACTCTATTTCCATATTTGTTTAAGTAAACAAGAAGAATTATTTGAAAACGTTGATTTCAAAGTACTAGATTAAATATTACAACTATTTTATTGTTATATTTTTAATGTTTAAAGACTTTCATCATAATTCGTGAGCATAAACATTTCAATAACTCAGAAACGGCTTGTATAGATAAACCGCATTTTCAAAAAAAATCATCTGCTCCATAATCGTCAGTAAAAACGGTTGATTCTCAATTGAAAAATAATAAGTTTGTATTACCTTGACTCATAAGATTATATAATTTAAACGGTGGAAAAATTCGAAGTATTTGATAAATTGGTTGTTTTTAAGAAAGTATACTTATTTAAAAATACCAACAATCAGAATTTGAATAAATTCAATTATTGAAGAAAAAAATGGGAATGAGCATGCTTGCCGCTTGCCGCTTGCAGGTGAATCACTCTGTTTACGGTTTAAATTTTAAGGGCGGGTAGGTACGAGACAACTCGGCAACGTCCTAAAATAATGTTCGCAGGTCAATACGACCGCGCAACCCAATGAAGTGAAGGATTTTCTTCAAAGCTAACTAGTTAGTTTTAATTCATATTAACTTTGTAACTTAACTAGTTGAATTGAATGTGTAAAACAGTGATTACTCGTTAGAAAAAAACTAACTGGTTATTATCGGTATTTTTTTTTCATTCCAAAATGAATATTTTAATTTAAATTAATATTTTAAGTTGTCATACTGTTATATATATTTTTTATTTTGTTTCACCATTTATGTTTTAATAACTGATAAGTGATATAGGTACCAATTAATTTAAATTATTACATACCTAATGTAATAATTAGAACATTTTGATCAAATTACTAGGTGTTTAATTCAATTTTTCAGTTTTAATCAATAATTTAAGTTAGATAACTTATTATTTACATTTCAACAAAAGGTTTTATAATCTATACAAAAACTAACTTCTACTCTAATTTAAGTTACTATTTTCACCAAACTAACTTCCAGCTAACTAAGTTAGAAATTTGGATAGTTTTAGAAACTAACTTATATTGTATATTCTATTAGTTTTTTATTAAAGTAACTTAACTTCAACTAGTTGAAAAAAACTACAAACTAGCCCAGCTTTGATTTTCTTCTTGTTTTTGTTCGCTCAAACGATAGGCATTAGGCATGTCATAATATGATTATGTTTGGCACTCGACAATATACAATAAATATACAAATAACATTATAAGTGGTACATTTTACGGTGATCTTTAATATTTGCTGCTAGGTTTAATCATTATTCAAATCACTAGTCAGTCTCGTTGTTCTGCAGGTAAGATGATCTAAAATATAATCCAAATTTGGTTATAAACTTCAATACCAACGTGTTGCTCAAAATCAACCATAATATCCACAAATACAAACTGTAACCACCCAAACAATGCTAAATTCCATAGTTTGCACACAAACACCAAAAGAAACTAGTTGCATACAACTACCACTCGTTTGGGAACAGTTGCGCACAGTTACTAGTTTAATAATATCATACGAGCCGTGCACATGAGTAAACATTAATTTTAATAGTTTAATACCTTGCATATTAATATTTGTTTATTAATAAGAAAATTATTAAAGTACTTACATACATTGTCTATCCCCCTTAAAAGTTAAATGGCTTAGGACTGTCTATGAATTTATTCATAGGTGTGGTTAAAAATGCATGTTAATACTTGCTTATTAATAATTGTTAATAAATAATATTTAATACTTGTTCAAGTTAAAAATGCATGTCAATTTTAATTTTAAAATAATATTTCCATACTCTTTATCGGTGATTATCAGTGCCTAACACAGATAAAATATAATTATTTTCGTGTGCGCAAACCAGGTGTACATTTAATATAACCGTGTGCCCAAACAAGTTGCAGCCGTGGCTTTTGCTCCAATAACTAATAAAAATTTAATAATAATTATAATAAACACTTTAAATTCTAAGGTTACACGTTTCCACCAAAGTGTACCTCCTCTTTTCACCAATATAAGTACTCATTTCCATCAAAACAGTTTCTATAGGTAATATTAAAAGCTAATACAATAAGTATATTTAAAATACTGTAACATATTTAAAAACAGTATAATATTAAACACTAACTAATACGAAATGTCGTTACAGAATTTATATTGTTATTGGTATATTTAAAAAAAATTATAATAAAATTCCTGTATGTTACAGTTAAAAAAAATATTAACTAATTATAGAACTACATACATATATTATTTTATTTTTATTTATTAAAAAAAATTGACGTTGCATAATTTTATTATTAATGTTATATTTAAAAAAAGGTAGACAAGTGGGTACCGTTCTGCTGTACAGTAATTATCGAGCATGTCATTGTAAATTGTAATAGATGTGTTATATTTGAATTCAATCTCAATGATAAGAGTTATTCCATAAAAAAACGATTCTGAGAGGCGACGCTGTGTCATCCTAGCATACTTGTATAAATAATCAAATTTAATAGTTAATACAAATTATCTCATGGCTATAAATAGCGTAACTTTATGTTTAAATTTTTTTTTTGATAAAAGTAGAAGAACTTGTTGGGAATCTCCTATAAAAATGTTGTTAACTACCTATAAAAAGAAAATCTTTTACATATACATGGAAAATGTTTATATAAATATTTGTTGAAAATAGTTATTAGACAAATGTCTACAGCTATTAGTTTTTGAGTTACACCATAAAAATGAAATAGATTTTTTCAAAAATGGAAAAAATTTTTTTTTGTTTTTCCCGACCAAAGCACATCAATTTAGAATACATCAACGCTATGCTTAGAATCTAAAAAAAACTATTATTTACTTTTTAAAACATACAACAACTGTTTTATATTGTGCTAATTTTGTCCAAAAGGTAGATTTTCCCGACATTCGACGACATGGGTTCATGCAGCAATATTATAATATAATAATAATATCACGTCTTTGTATTTTATTATTATTGTTGTTGTTTATAATAATATATTACATTATTATTCTCGTCGAGAGATCGGTCGACCTTGGATGGTGTTTGCAACGAGCTCTAACAGAGTTCGCGTATACCGTTCAACGACATTATTTACTATCGTCGCCGTACACAAATACGCATACAACACGAATTTATAATAATATGTAATATAATAATAATAAAAATAATATAATATAATATTATTATTATGCGCCTATGCCTCCATAGCACCTACCTGTCCGTATAACTATATTATACAATATTATTATTATTTAGTATATTTTACGTTTCCGCGGAAACTTGTCGATGGCGCCGAGACCCCTTCTCCACGACGACGTCGCGTCCCCTTCGCCCTCGCGCACCGCCGACGTTATAGACCTCGCGCACGTCGTTATAGACCTAACGGCCGGTCGACCGGCAGTCAGTAACAGTATTCGCTTGGTTGAGTTACGTAGGGCGCTGCTCGTGCATGGCTCCAATCCCGACTTACCTAGCTGTTATTGTATTTGCAACAGTTTATTATTGTTTTATTCCACCGGTGTGTTTATAACTAACTGTGTGCGTGCACGTGTGTTAAATATAATATAATATTATATAAAATATTAAAAGACAGTACATAATATTATATATAGTAAAATATCGTATAGTATCGTTACTGTCGGTGTATATATCAATACACCTGCATTGTATTTATATAATATATATATACAATATACACATAAAGATCGTCGTCGAACCAGAATTTTGCCCACCCGGTGCGAGAAAACATACGGCGTACACACCGCGATGCATTTCGTCAACGACGTATCAAAGTTCATCTACAGCAGTCTCAGGAACGAATCGAGCAGGCTTAGGGTACGTATCTCGCAGCGTGACCCCATAAATTATTATATTTTGCTACAAGACCTAGACGCAATTCATACTGTAGGATTTGATTTTCAATGTACGGTTTATGAACACTCATACACGTCTGCACTAGGCCACTTTTGAGTTTTTGTCTGCATCGGTTAAAAAGCTTACCCACCTATTTATTTATTTGTTATTCGAAACAAGAAAATAAAAAAAAACTAGTTTATTTGAAAGCCTCCATCAACGGGGCTAATGGCTGCCGGCTGGTACGTAGACACGAGTATTATTGTAAGTCATCGTGGTATAATATCATATATTATTATTGTACGCCTCTTTTTCGCCGATGACTGTCTCGATGTTTTTCCGCCACTGCATTTCACCGCGTTCAAGCAACATATCGTTGTGACTATACAACAATATTGTAATCATTATTATTCATTCCGTCCATTTGCGAACCTCCCGCGTAAACGTGTGTGCATTTATACGTCTGATACGAGTAGTTGTATACGGGCATACAGCGTACGACCGGCAAGGTGGACGCGATCGGAGAATGTAATATTATTATTCTCTGTATATAGAACACACAGTGTTATTAGATTGTAGTTATACGCCACATCTCGAGCGTGACGTATCCTTTATAAAATGGAATATAGAATAATATTATGATTATCGAGCCCATCGGCATTCGGCTGGCAAGCCGCACTGGTTAGCCGCTCGATTATAATCCTTGGATTTGAACTCTACACAGGTCGAGTGTGTATCTGAATCTCCTTCGCATAAGACGTACATCTCAAGATCACCACCCGATTCGTAATCATTGATTGTATTAATAATGGACACGTTGCGCGTGTGTCTATAAATCCTTGGGAAAGAGTGTAAGGTAATAATAATATAGGTGTTATAGTAATTATACAGGTGTAGTGGTGGGCCGCGGCCATCGGTGAATACGATTTAATTATTCAGAATTCATAGTTCATATGAACCTTGACAGATCGATATAAAATAGGTGTATGTATTGTGTGTGTATCATTTCAGACGATAACAAAAAAAGAGCCCATTATGTTCATATTATATTGTTCTTTTTAAATTTACAGCTACACATTAACATCATAGATAATATAATATTATCACGTAAATTTCAATTATAATATGTACACAATATTCGTACTTCTTTACATATTTAGACAGTAGTTTGTAGTTTTGTTCACAATATTGTGAACTACGCTATGCTCATAATACTATGCTCATCGATGTACCTGTATTATTATATATACAAACATAATAAATAAAAATCATTTGTTGATTATACATTTTCACCTATTGTTATGTGCATTACTAATAAGACCAATAAGATAACATAGATACTAGGTGCCCTCGGAATAGGTAGCTAATCAAAAGACTATTAGACAGCCTATTGTCTATATACAATATACATATTGTAATTGCCAATTAGTATATCGTTTTATATTGGCTATATTATGTGCTAAGGATTACTTATCAGAATATGTCGTGAGCTATTCACTTACACTTTTCGTTTGTTCTTACTATCTAAACGCAAATACGTTCATCATTTTAGAAATGTTTCAAATTGATTTGGGTTTCGTCAAAGGCTGAAGGTTAATCTATTAAGCAATCCTTACTACTCTAATGAGGTGTATAATATTGGTCTTCATTTTTTCTTCCATTCTGTCGGGTTTATACAGGACAAGAAACAATCAAAACGTAAATACAACTTTTCCCAACACTGACAGACAATCTAAATAGTTTTTAAGTACAGAAACAAAACAAAAACCGGCCTCTGTGTGAAATCCAGACAGAATCGATTTAACATTTCCTCTTAAAATATATTTACTATATTTTATTGATAATAATTTTTGTGTTGTGATTTTGTTATTTATTAAATATTTGCAACAAGTTAAATGCTATGTAGTTTTCCATATACTTTGTCAGACAATTAATAGTTCAAGATAATAATATTATGTATTTTGTGTTTGGCACCTATAGAATACTAATTTCACTGTTTTACGAAAATCCGGACACCCTTGGACAATGTCTGTACGGATAACCTTATTTCAATCATACAAATGATTTAATTATCTTTAAAATCCATACAATTATAATTATCTGAGTAATTAAATCCAGTATTTATATAGTATGTCCAAAAAGTAGAATGATTAAGTTAGGTATCTGAAACCCTAAACGTGTAGTCTATGGTCATAGTAGGGACTATAAGGATTATAAATTAAAATACAATACTATGAAAGCATATTATTATGATAACTATTGATACCAATAATCATCAAAATATGTCTTTTCTTTCCTTACACTTTCTAGACACAATAGTGTCATTTATAGAATATAATATTTTATCTAATTTCGAACCGTAGTAAACACTATAAAATTTAGTTATTGTGTTGCTTAACAATTTGTAATAATTACTATGAATAATGCATTATTATTAATTACAAATATTACTCAATTATACATGTAAAAAAAAATAGCATAGAGTACTTAGTACTTAGTAGTGGGTAGAAATAATTTACCTACTAAGAATAATAGTGCTGCAATGGCAATCAACCATCTCTTGTCGACTATTTGAGTATTACAATTCTCTCGTTGTCATGTTCGTTGAATAGTGATAAACTCATAAGTCCTATTTAGAATAAAACGTCATACGTTTTTCGTATACAGTTTTAATATTTGCTAATATGTTTGTAACAAGACTACGAGAGCTCTTATGATGATATTCGACGTAATTAACAAGCCATCGTGTCATTCGTGTGTCAATTGACAAGTACAAAATTGCTTTTGAGGATATAGGTAGGTAATAAAATTCTCATTAGTATTCTCGAAGTCGGTTTGTATACCGCGCAAATCGTGTTTAATCTTTAATATTATTAAAGTACCTTTAAGGTATTTGAATTGTTGAAGTATCATTTTTTCACATGGCTACACGAGTGATAATATTAATAAGTTAAGCGGAAGTTTTTGTATCTAAACTATGCTTTTCAAGATAACCTTTTCTACTTCATAGTAAAAACCAACGTTTATTACGAATCAACAATAATTCTTAGAACTTTGAAGTGATAAAAACTTTTAACGATTAATCCTTTTACTATACTTTTTCAGAAGCCCTACTTGATTGACATGAATGATTAAATAAATATTTTTAAGAATTATGTATATTATAAGTTATAACATTTCGTGAAAATGAATGACAAAATTGAACATTACATAAATAATTTATAGGTACTTATATTATTTTCGTATTTGGTATCATTTATATTATAATATAATGACAAAAATATGACTATCTCCTTCTAGTAAAACTAATTATGATTTCATATTCTTATAAATAAAATGTATTCAGAGCGTGTCGTTAATATTGTTATAATATTATCAATCACAAAATTCAATATTAGTTACGGCATTGTCCGCACAACATAATAATATTATATATCCATGTACAATCCATTTACATTTAATAATGTAAAAATATAAAATCGATTTTCGGACACGCACGCTACTTAACTTCATTCGTCTAGCATTGCTGATTTAAAAAACGTGTCCTATTATTGCGTCTAGTCGGGTTGTGTCTTTAGATGTACCCTAAGTATAAAATGAAGCTGTCACTATATTCCGGCCCACGAGAGATCATTACCGTTTCGCGTATGTAGACCGACGGTATTTCCCCACTTAGTGCCATTCAGTGTAATATGTCCAATACTTTGGGATGTGCGTAATCGAACTAGTTTTGGTCGGGACACGGTAATGATCTCTCGTGGGCCGGTGTATAGGTAATAGGTAGGTAGTAGGTACTAAGGTACAACTGCTTCATGTTTGGACGGATGTCATTATGTCAACCTTGATGATATTATCTTCAAAATAGGTACTGGACTTAAGTATACCACACGATTTTATTCTTATATTATGTTCTTATAATACTGGGGAATGTATAACAGTTATTCGTATATCTATATATTTTGTTGATTATTAAAAACTCTATCTCGTTTACCCTGAATAATACTATAGCCAGATATGGTATATTATTTACCTCGTACCTTGGAGGTATAAAAAATAAAAATCAGAATTTCAATTAGTTATTAGTTATTACTTATTACTTATTCCTGTGCAGAACCTACGATTTTAATGTACCTACAATCATTTTCTAATAAACTAATAAATATATATATCGAACGATCGACTTACAATAGTCTCGACCGATTAAATCAAATTCGATATCGTTATGTATACCGTGTAAATCTTCAAACAAATAATTGATAGGAACCTATACATAAAAAAATGAATATTTGTAAAGGTATATAATATTACTTTATGGAAATATTTATTTAAATGCGACCATGATGGGAGCAACTGTAATTATATTTTTATTTCACTCAGAATCACCAATGCCATTGTGAAACGTACGTTGAACAGGTAAAAGCAGACGAGATATAATATAGTAAACACATTATATAGGTATTTTTAAATTCCTGCATCTAAAGTGAAATATTTTATACTGTTAATCTTAATACGCAGTTAGTTTATAAAAACAAACAAAACTATCACGTGACCTCCAAAATATAGGTATATTTATTTTTTAAGGTTTTGTTGACCCTGATAGGGCCCATGACTTTTTCATTTTAACAACACACCGATATCTATTTCTAATATAATTGGTAGGTATATAAAAATTGTTTGTTCCTCGTGTTTGCCAATTGCAACAATGCATAAGTACTGTTACTTTATTTGCGTGTCTTGTAAGTAATATCATTCCACAATTGATTTATGTGTCAGTGACTGTTAAATTATTCTTTTTGATATCATGTTCACTTGCCTATACGTAGAAATAGTATTTAATATCAATTACGTGGAATTTAAACATTTGACGAGATATTAAATTGACCTATGTGTCAATAATAAGTATCTACATTTCTCGATAAAATTCCATTTTATTTTCCGCGTTACATATTATTATACTTGAATTGAAAAAAAAATAAGCTTATAATTAACAGTAATTTGTTTTATATAGAGCTATGCGGTGAATTGCGCTCAAAAGTATCCGACAAAAGTTCGGGTCGTCGAAGTAGGACCGAGAGACGGTCTACAGAACGAATCGAAAAACATACCAACGGATGTTAAAGTGGAGTTCATAAACAGACTGTCTGCGACAGGTCTTAAAAACGTTGAAGCTACTAGGTGAGTGTCATAATGGTCATCGTGTAAACCGTAATGTTATAATTTTACCTACGTGTAACCTGCAGTAACCACTAAAGGCACTAATCGTATATTATTATAACGTATATCGTATACTATAATATTATTTAGGTAGTATAGCACTATTCATTGGCTATTATGTTTGTTTTTTTTTAATTATATAAATTACTATATCTGTGGTTCGTTTTGGTTTTAGTTTCGTTTCGCCAAAATGGGTGCCGCAAATGGCTGACCACTCAGACGTGTACAGCAAGATCGACAAAGTGGACGGTGTGTCGTATCCGGTGCTGGTGCCGAACATGCGAGGTCTACTCACAGCTGTACGTATACTTACTGACTTACTCGACACATGCATTGTGTACGTCCTGGTTTCATGTTTCGATATCGTTTTCAGATGCAACACGACGTAAAAGAAATCGCAGTTTTCGGGTCCGCTTCCGAAGGGTTTAGCCAAAAGAACATTGGCTGCAGCATCGCCGAGAGCCTGGAAAGGTTTGAAGATGTAGTGTCCACAGCTCTGGACCACGGCATCAAAGTCCGTGGGTACATTTCCTGTGTGTGCGGTTGTCCGTACGACGGTGCTGTGTCACCCCAAGATGTCGCTAAGGTATAGTGGACATAAACTAGTTACTATGATGTACACACGTCATGAATGCAGAATGTTTTATATCTTTTTTTTAGACAGAAGTACATTTTAACTGATTGACTGATTTAATTAAACTGTCTATTTATTATTTTATTAAAACTACACAAAAATGCTCATGCTTAAAAGTTAATTATATTTTTGGGTATATATGAGTGATCAGACTATCGTATAAACAATATTTTTTTGGTTTTAGAAAGGTTCTCATACATTTTCAAAAATATTAAATTTCTCTTACCTATTACAAGTACATACTTATAAATGTAATAATGGATTTATAAATTTGAATAATAAATCCTTTATTAAATGTTAAATTTTGTTATTATTTAATTTAATATGTATACGTAGATAAATATGAGTATCTGACTAATAAAATTGTGTTTACCTATCTAAATGTTTAGATGTCCGACGCGTTTTTCAAAATGGGCTGTTATGAGATTTCTCTTGGAGACACAATTGGTATCGGCACACCGGGCACAATAAGGGCAATGTTACAAGAAGTCTTGGAAATGGTGCCTGCTGAAAATTTGGCTCTTCATTGTCACGACACTTATGGGCAGGCCTTGTCTAACATACTTACTGCTCTGGAGGTAAGCACAAAAACCCGGTTTTCTCGAATTGGTGAAAATAGTCAAAAGTTTGACTCCAATTCCTTGACTTGATCTATCCTATCATTTACACTATTGGGATACACTTAAACGTTGTATAATATATCTTATTACAACGCTCGAATATGAAAATTATATTATTTACTTATTGACATATTTTAAATCCTATTTACCATACGTTGTAAGTGTTTTTTTTCGATTTCTAAGTGACTATGATTTGTACAGTTATTTTAATAACACCGTGCATGAATATTAATATAGGAATTATATTAATTTTCAATAGGGATAAAACTAATTTGTATGTCAATAAATTTAATTCAAAATATGTAAGACACAAATTTGATTCATATTCATGGGGACAAAATCACCCACTTCACCGAATGCGTCTTAAGAAATGTAATAATTACTTAGCTTAAACTATTTTTTGTTATTTTTGGCCATTAATTAATTTATTAAATATGTTAAAAATGTATGTTTCCCTATACCTATCTCCATGTAATTTTGTAAAATTGGCGATTGCCCGTTTGGGCGTTGAATTATATGCCTAAATAAAAGACCATTCTAACTTTACAAGTATGAAATTTAATTTAGCATATTTTGGAATTTTAAGTTCATATTTTATGGTTATTTATTGCTCTCAATTCATAGCCTTGATTATCATATTAATATATTATTATTACACTAGAGATTTGTCCGAAGGTTCTACAGGTTTTTTTTTTTGGGGGGGGATCCCTGACATTTAAGCAAGAAAGGAATAGGTAGACATATAGAAATCGAGAATGACTGGCTATAGCGATATTACATTCCACAACCTATCATTCAATATAATACAACGTTATTTTTTTTTTTGTTCCAGATGGGTATTTCTGTATTTGACTCGTCGGTAGCCGGTCTTGGCGGCTGTCCGTACGCCAGAGGTGCTTCCGGTAACGTGGCCACCGAAGATCTGGTGTACATGCTACAAGGAATGGGCATCGAAACTGGCGTGGACATGGAACTGTTATTGGGTGCTGGCAGGTATATTTGCGAGGAGCTGGGGAAAAGTACGGAATCTAAAGTTGCCAAAGCGTTGTCCGGAAAAGAAAAACCCATGAAATTCTTGCAATCGTACAGGAATCCAACATCACTCAAGAACTAAAGATCTTCCCAAAGCCTATAAATTATTCCATTTCACTCATTAGCACTCAAAATATCTCTATTGTTTGGTGTAATTTAGTGAATTTTTAATTATTTATATAAGACTGAATCTATTATTTTTGTCGTGAATGTGACTTTGAATGTAATTTTTTTATATTTTACTATCATGTATGGATGATTTACATAATATTTTATTTTATTACTATTATTATTATTATCATTATCATTATCATACGCATTGCATGTGGACAAATACACGATTATGTAACAGGCGCAATTCGTGGAACAAAAGGCTGTACACTTGGATGGCTTAGCCAAATGCACAGTAGCTCCTCTAAAACGTTTAATCGAATTGCGTTCATCTGTGTTACCTATAAGGTTTATAAGTATAAACTTATTAGTAAAAAAACGATTTGTGTTTTCCCCTGCGAATGTATTTTTTTTAGAATGATACTATTGAGAGTAGTACCTACCTACCTAATATTATATAATATATTTTTATAAACGTTTATTTTTAATATATTGAAAATTAAAACGAATAAGTTTTGCATATTTAACTATGGTATTGCCAAGCACGACGATTTTATTTATTTTTATTTACTAAAAAATGACGGTTTTAAAATTCAGGGTAAAAATATGATTTGATCAAGTGAATTATTAGCTAGTCATCAAATTGTTGATTAATTTATAACAAATCGGAATAGTATGTATAATAATATTGATGACTATCAAATGTTGGAAACATGCGTAGGTAGTAGTACATTATAAAACTTATAATTCTTAAATTCAACAGAGTAGCCAACAATGATAATACGGAAGAAGAAAAACATAAATAAACTCATATGAATAATCAATTCTTCAAGTAAAACTATTTATTTATTGTTTATATTAAGGATATATAAATAAACAGAAAGGATTTTAAGTGTTAGAAACAAAACTCGAATAAACTTTAAACAGATAACATATTATTATGTATATTATAAGAATATATGCTGCAGTATTTACATATTTTAGCATCTGAAAATGTGGGAAATCACAATTTTTTAGTATGAAAAATATATTTTGTGTATCTAAGAATAGTAGTAACAATCAACACGTCATATTTTATGAATCTACTATTTAAAAAAGAAATATTTATTATGTTAATTTAATGCTGTGAAAGCGTTAATATTATTATTTATTTTTAATAAAAAAGTTGGCCTCGACGTAAACAAAAATAATGTTAACTAATAATAACTTGAAACCTTTAAAAGTGTTTACCACGCTAATTATACATTTTAACATATTATTATTGTCTAAAAATTCGGTTCTCATATCATGGTTATAAATTGTGAATATATACGTTATGAATTGAATGCACAAAAAAACTTTAAAATTTACATGCATTTTCTTTTAAGAGTTGCAATTAAAAAATATATTAAAGCAAATACTTGTCAAGATAATGGTTTTTGTAATTCTTATTTTTTAGTATCATTGTATCTCCATTCAATTAGTACCTACATAATGGGTACTATTTCATTCATCAACAAACACTACAAAAAAACACCAACTTAAAAATATTTTATTTTCGAAAACAATAGTCAAATGTATTAGTTTATTTAAAATCAAAACTTCTTATTTAGTTTCCAGGTTTAAATATAGTTCTTTAATAAACACATGTGTAATGACCTGAAAACCTGTAAAACCTGAAATATGTTAAATACATTTTTGTACATACATAACAGTATACATTATATATATAGTAACTAGGAATATAAAACATAGTTTGTCTGAACGTAATTATTCTTCCTGCCAAAGTAACAAAAAGAACCATGTGAATACATTAAAATTCACACCAATACCTAAAGCGTTGGTTAAAAATAGTATTGCTCAACGGTTATGAATTAAATTATTACTTAAATCTGAGAGAAAATGCCAGGAATACTATGCTAAATTGGTAAAATGTACAAAAATAATATAAGTTTACTTATTGCAAGTACTGTAGAACTATAGTACAATTATTATTCCTTATTACGAGTAATTGTACAAAAGTTCATGACACCGGCCATAGGCGCAAATAGGAGGGGGGCTAGGGGGCTTTAGCCCCCCTTGAAGGTTCTATAGCCCCCCAAAAACTAATGATTTCACAACTATAATTTAAAAGCATCATAAGAGTTTCAAGTATAGACTGAGCTTCAGCCCCCCCAAATTTCAAACACTATTTACGCCAATGACACCGGCCTATTGCCTTATTCACTATTTCCGTTCTGGCCAAGGTCAATTTTTAATGTTTGTAAGTGCAAAACTGTAAAAGAATTATTTTTACTTCATGGGAACACATTTTTGTATACCTCTTGCAGAATCCACTTGTTATATCATACGGGAAAAAGCATTGACGAAAATATCCTAATTTCTCACCTCCGTCCGAGCAATGTATTATGTATACTAACTACAATAGTAAATAATAGACAAATGTCCAATTGGTGGGCACATAGCTTGCATTTCTTTGGCAATCATTTATTTATTTTTAAATTTTATCTCACCCGACTGACCAACGTTTTATTCAGGTACGTCGAACTGTAACTGTAACTATACGTAGAATGATTGTATTTTGTTCGTTTATCTCTAATTTTTAAAGAATTTGAAATTACAACCATCAGTTAAACACGCGCGATCAGAATATGCATACAAGGTGAGATTAACAATCTCCCGATTAAACAAATTTTTTGTTTGTTTTAATTACAATTATAATTAAATAAAATGCTGTTTATGCAAGGTCGAGTGCATAATAATAAAAGTTTTATTAGGTACAAATTCCATTCCACACTAAGCTCATTATGTATAAATCTCAAATCGGTGGGGGCCTCATTATCCTCAAAATAATATGTGTTGCCGGGGATATTTCTGTGGACCCTATACCTACAAAAGGATGGTTGGATTCAGGTGAAAATATAAAAAGTGGTCACTGGATAAAAAAAATCAACCCCATGTTATCCATTAGGTACCACAAAATACATCAATACATCATCAATATTCAATCAAGAGGTCACATATATTTAAAATTTTTTTTTTTTTGTTATTGGTTGTCTCCAATCATAATTTAACTAATTATTTTTAAAACAATTTGTCTGACACTTTGTGCCTATAGAAAAAATGTTTTAACTTCTATTTCGAGGGTGGTTACTTGCAGAAAATTGAATCTATAGTTGGAAATCTGGGGGTCAGAAGTAATAAAAATTCTATTACATTTAAAAATAATCAGGAAAATTCTGCGCAAACCAATGTTTTACAAAATCAGTTTGTTCTTGTTGTACCTAATAAAAAAATGAAAATAAAAGTACTTTCTGACGTGTTCAGACTTGTATAATTTACACCAAATATTCACATTAGCTATTATATTTTTTTTAAATATTTCTAATTTCTTTGTGATCCCTATTATTGGTTTTTAAATTCGCAACTTTATTTTGGTTTTTTATTTAATATGCTTATTTATTTATACATCGTATTTGCATATTGCGCTGAAGCACAGTTTATAAATATTTTTTCCTTAATAATAAAATGTATATAATAAATATATAATAATAAATGTATATATTAATAATATTACATTTTTTTATTATGTAAAGTCAAATGACAATCGGTTTCTTTTAATTAACCAATATATGAATTACTATATTTATACATTAAATCGAAATTGCAAAGAATGAAGGTATTATTAAGTATTATAAAGCTCTGCACAGGCCACAGGCTCACAGGTCGACAAATCTGATCCGACCAAAGTCCTACCAAATCAATTTCAATACGAAAATCCGAAAATTACAAACAGCCCGACGAGAAAAAGGATTGGGACTATAGAGAAATTTACGGTTCAGTGTTATACTACAGAAAACGTCACAAATCCATTTTATACTGACGTTTTTATCTTGCTTTTTCAAAGATATTTCTATAGAAACTTCTTTTTTTGATTAGTATGTATGATAGTATATTGTATACCCACTATACCCAATATATTTTAATACTCTCGTACGTCTTGTAGGACATTTTAAAATATACAACTATACAAGTGTACATAATTAAAAGATGTCAATATTATAGTGGGCAAGCCGTTGAGTTTTTTTTTTAAAAAATTAAAATTTTGAATATTTAAAGGTATTTTGAAAATGTTATAGTTTTTGCTATTTCTAAACGATATACTAATCAGTGGCGTATATAATGGGTGGGCACAGTGGGCTGCAGCCCCCCCTCAAAAAAAAATTACAGTCTTTTTTAATAGAACAACAATATATTTTATTAGGTACTATTATAAGTTATAATATTTCATAGCCAGTTGAAAAATAACAAATACGAATATATTTATAGAAACCGTTAAATATATAGTATAGACGGTAGCCTCTAAGTAATAGATCACTTGCTATTTTCTGTCTACAATAGCCCACCCCAAAAATTATATCTATAGACGCCACACTGATACGAATGAACGTTATATTAGATATGATGGAAAACACGCAACGACTTGCCCTCAGGAATATTGTCACAATTCAATTTTGATTCTATTTTATAGGTACCTATTATTTTACTCTAGAACCAAAATTGAGCTATTTATACTCAGACTGAGTAAACGCGTTTTGTCTATATCGTAATTGTGTAAGACGGAGACAACACATTCGGATGTGACGTCCTCTTAATACTATATCGGTAGTAAATAATAGATAGTAGGTGTAATAACTAATAATATAATATACTATACGTCAATACATTTAAATTTTAAATTTTAATTAGCTTCTACTGCTTCTAGTACCTACTTACATAAATATTATAGTTCAACAATAATTAGAGTGATAGGTATATACTACAATTTATTATAATGTATTAGGTATAAGTACCTACTTAAATATACAAATTGTCCGTACACATGTTTATTTTTATCGGAAATGTTATTACATTACTATCATTTATCACGGATGACGGATTAATTAAAATATGAATGATTGATGTATCCTTGATTAATTTATGTTACGTTTCTACTGTACATAAAGGTATTATTTTATAAACTGTTTGGTTCGATCATGCAATTATCGTATTTATTCCTATTGGCTAAAAATTTAAAATATTCGTGGTTTCAAACTGTTTGGAATTTAAAATAAATGTATCATTAATATCGTCGAATGTTTAACCATTCGGGGGCCCCCTCCCACGCGCCCCATATATTTACCCGACCCACAAGCACACCTACAGAATAGCACACAAGCACATCCTGGACAGTTCGCCGCCACTATACCTACGTCATACATATTTTTATCAACAGCATGCTTTTTAGATTGTGTGCTGGCCTAAAGGTATAAATAGGTTGATTTACCAAGTTTATTGATTTAAAAAAAAAAAGTTCATGTTTTTATTCATGGTAAGCTCGAATTTTATCCGACCCGATAACGAATTTTGTATATTATCCCAATCAGGTGCAAAATTATTTGATATCTAATTTATGACCTAACTCGAATATTAATTTTGAATTAATCCCGACAACAGTGGTCCTAGTTTCTATTAAAATCACAATACCCGATTTCGGATCTGGCCGAATCCCTAGTAGGACTATATAAGTATCCTATATTTTATTAATCTAACCTCCTTAGACACGCCCGCACACATTATAAACAAACTAAGATAAATAATCGTCAATAACTCGAATTTATTACAAGCTCGGCGTGCTGCATTCATTTGTGTAAGTAATGTATTGTAGATAGGTAATAGGTACTCACTTTATACTTATATATTTTTATATAGAACGGATTATCATAAATATATGTATCATATCATAAATTATAGTAACTACAGCTGTATAGTATATTATTATGGGAGTATGGGACCTATACTACTAATTTGTTAAATTATAATATGTAACAGTAGTCGCCTTAGGTGGGAGGTACGAAAATTCTAACCATATTATATATATTATTAAAGTTGGTACCTATTCTGTATTATTTGGGCGCTGTCGACTTGAATGCGGTAAAATTACCGAGACGTGTAGATCTAATTTGTTTATTACATATTTAGGTGTGACCGGAGTATTAATTACTGTTATTATTTTTATTTCAAATCTTGAGCTATAAATAGAATAGCTGGTACATATTTTAAGATTAAAATTATATAATATGCATGATGTATCATTTAATTTTGTTACTTAATCAAATATGTAAAATTCTAAAAGATTATAATTACGATAATACCAACTATATATTATTAATAAATCACATGGACACGGTTAACTTTTAGTTTTAATTTTCATACATATTTAGAAAGTTTAAAACTCGGGTTTTGATTGAACATATTACATTACTTGAATAGTTGAATAAAACTGTCTGTTAACGAGGTTTAAATTAGTCTTTAGGGTCGCGTCACACTATCGCGGTTGCACCGCGCGGTAGCTACCGCGTTAAAACTACCGCGCGGTAAATTCGTGTCACACTTCAAGCGGTTTTATGCGGAATTATGCTCTCAGTTGTGCAATTTCCGTTGTCCACGTGGGTTGTGCATAGTGATTATAATATATTATAATATCACAAGTAAGTTCAATTTTTTATTTAAGTTCATCCTTCATCAGAAGTAAGAAGATCAAAAGTAAGTTCGATTTCCATTATAATTGACAGTAATTAACCTAAATTTGTAAAAAAAAAATCCTTATTATATTTACCTACCTCATTTACTTCAATTTAAGTTAACTAATACATTTATGTTGAGTAGGATGGATTACAATTATTACATGCGTTCTTTGCAAGTAATATCAATCGCAGACTCTTTTGGGTATTTAAATTCTCCAAGAAAAGAAAGAGAATTTTGGGTACATCCATTTAATAAAAGCCGCGAAGATAATGAGCGTTTTAAAAAATTTTATTTGGACATAAGACAGTATCCACAGAAGTTCTTTGAATATTACAGAATGTCCATTCAATCATTTGATGAACTTTTGGAGAATGTGCGTCCATATATAACAAAACAA
The DNA here is from genome assembly GCA_949089665.1 of Macrosiphum euphorbiae. Classification (NCBI taxonomy): domain Eukaryota; kingdom Metazoa; phylum Arthropoda; class Insecta; order Hemiptera; family Aphididae; genus Macrosiphum; species Macrosiphum euphorbiae. The sequence continues at coordinate 79,634,848 of CARXXK010000001.1, forward strand.
ATTACACCATTTCGCAATCCCGTTTCTGCAGAAGAAAGACTCACCCTCACAATAAGGTAACATAAAAAAAAAATATATTTATAATATATAAAGAATTATAGTAGACTATTTAAAAATTCTGATTTCTTTATTTATAATTAATACATGTTGCTTGTCATACATTTATCATAAAATAAAATATATTTTTTTAGTTTTCTACTGTATGTAAATACTATATTTAAAATTTTTTTCCTTAAATCATTAAAAATATAGTAAGTGAAATTAAAAGATATTAAAACAGAATATTTAATAAAATATTATAATAATACATAAATTATAGATGAATAAAATAAAATAAAATAATAAAAAAATGAGGAAATCCTTTCAAATTTTACTTACTTAATGTTAAAAAAAACTGTTATATAGTGTGGTGAGAATTTTCATCTTGACTACTTAAATTACTATGATTCACATCAACGTTAGGAGAACCTGGATAGGAATGTAGTTGAGGCGATGTGTGAGGTGATGTATGAGAATAATGATATGAATGAGAGAGATCAGTTTGAAAGTTTGGAAGAAATTGTTGATGATTATTTCTATAATTGGCTGAGTTAGGAGAGTAACCATCGTTTTGATAGTAATTAAATTGATGTGGATATGGTTTATGATGTTCAAAAGAAAGAGTCTGTGAAGGATTTAGAATATTTTTTACTGACTGCATAAATTGTATTTTCAGCTCTAATTTTTGGTTTTCGTTCATTTTTTTTAAATCCGGTAAAAATGATAAAAGAAAGGATTTGTCAGCATCAAAATCTTCAGGTTTATGTATGGGTGGGTTTTTCATTAAATGTAATAAATTTTTTTGAAAAGGCGTAATCTGTTCTTTTTTCTTTTTTGTTGTTTCGATACTGACCCATCACATTCCTCGTGCACTGATTCCGCTACAGACTCATCTAACTGACATTGCCCTTCATCACCGTGTTCGTCTGTAGAGATCGCATTATCAGAAGAGCATGTCGGAGTCTCAATATTTCCAGTAGTTCTAATAAACATAATCATTAATAAAAAAAATAATTCTTATATAATGCGAAATATATCGGAATAATATATATCCTTACTTTCTTTTCTTTACAACAGGTTGTAAAAAAGATAATATGTCAGAATATGTATATCTTTTTGTATTCCTGGCTTCTGATCCACTCTGAATTTTTCTTGTCTCATTTATGTCTCTGGTGTAATTATCTCTTAAGTGTTTCCATTTTTTTTTTAATTCTTCGACTATAAATACATAAAATAATAAAATCTGTTTTTTTTGGAATTAACGCAAAAATATTATAAATAAAATAAATATGTATCAATAGAATAATGTAAAGAATTAGATGTAGATAAACACGATAAAATTTTGAAAATAATTTGACTTTTTTTGAACTGTTTACGGACATTGTCAGTATTCAATTTTTTTAGTTTTTTTTTTCTATAAATATCAATAAAATTTTATTTGTTGGTTAAAAATGCGTGAAAATTTAATACAAGACTCCTGATATATTGTTACAATAGCAGTTGAAAAATATTTAAAATACATAGGCATAATTTTTTTTTATAAGGATTTAAAGTTCGAATTTTGACAAAATTTTACAAATTTTAAATTTAATAATTATATTGTAGTTAAAAATTTATAAAATGTTCAACTTTTATAGCTAAGGATTGAAAATTTAAAACAAGATTCCACGTAAATAGGTTAAATATAAATTACATTATTCACCTTAATATCATCAAATATACTTAGTAATACCATAAGCTGACTGACTGTTTTCGCTCAGAATCGTTTTTCTTATACAATGATATTATATCATTGAATTCAAATTTAACACCATCCATTACAGTGACCCACTTATAACCTACTGTACAGCAGAGCGACATCCATTTACCCACCTTTTTTATTCTAATAATTTCTAGATATAATTTTGCACAACACTGGTGGGTAGTAATACATTTTCTATTATTAATTCAACAATTTTAGATTCTGAGCGGAGCGATGAATGTATTGATTTTACAATGATGTATGTTTATTTTTTAATTCAAAGTTCAAATTTTGACAAAATACGTAAAAATGACGAAAATTTGCAATTTTTGAGTTAGAAATACATAAAAACTTTTCTTTTTAAATCTAAGGTTTGAAAATGTAATACAAGATTCCTCATAAGTTTGCCTAATTTTATCAATAAAAAAATGTTTATAAACAAGTCAAAATATATGTTTATGAGCAATTTAAGTTTAAATTTTTACAAGATTGATATATATATATATATATATATATATATAGGACCTATATATAAGTAGGTCACAATATATATATATATATATTGTGACCTACTTGTAACCTACTGTACAGCTGAGCGACATCCACTTGACCCCCTTTTTTTTGCTTTGCTCAGAATCTAAAATTGAAATTTTATTTCAGATATTTATCAACGGGAACCAATTTTGTTGCTTTGCAGTATGAATTTTTATTAGGTCGGAGCACAATTGGTACAATTATTCGGGAAACATGTAGTGTATTATGGACTACCTTACAACCAAAAGAAATGCCAGATCCAAACAATCCCGATAATTGGTTGGAAATTGCAAACCAATTTTACATAAAAACTAATTTCCCCAACTGTATTGGAGCAGTTGATGGAAAACATATTAGATGTATCAATCCAAAAAATGAGGGAACTATGTTTTTCAATTACAAGAAGTATTTCTCGATTGTATTAATGGCCGTTGTCGATGCAGATTATTGTTTTACGACTATTGATGTTGGTGCCTATGGTAGAGAGAGTGATTCTACAGTTTTTAAAGATTGTCCTTTTGGAAAAAAACTTTATTCTGAAGAACTTAATCTGCCACCACCAACTTGTTTACCCAATACCACGGATTCCCCACAGCCTTTTGTTATAGTCGCTGATGAAGCGTTTGGCCTCCATAAAAATTTACTGAGACCGTATCCGGGACGTGGACTCACAGATAAACGGAGAATATTTAACTACAGATTGTCGAGAGCCAGACGAATAGTGGAATGTACGTTTGGTATTCTCGCTAATAAATGGAGAGTATTGCACACTCCAATACTAGTTGAGCCTGATTTTACGGATATTATTGTGAAATCTTGTTGTATTCTTCATAATTATGTGCGCAGAAGAGACGGATATATTTTTGAATATACACTTAGTAATCCTTTAGAGGGTATTCAAAACTACGGGAATGCAGGAGCTCGCCATCAAGGAATTGATGTTCGCGATTACTTTGCTGAATATTTTTTAAACGCTGGATCAGTTACTTTTCAACCCCGTATCATTTAAATTGTTTTTAAATAAAATTTCTTATTAATATTTAGTATACAGTTTAATAACTAACAAATTATAATATTATAATTACTAATTGTAATGTCATTACATGGATAAGTAATACCTAATATATGTATATAAAAAATAAAAAATAAATATATAAAAATTTTAAACTTACTCTTAAGTTCTTGTTCTTCTTTGTTATAACTTTCCCATTCATCATACATGTTTGAAGCAATTTTGGCCCAGGCTTTTGCTTTAACATAGCGGTCCATCATATACTCTTTGGAATTCATTTTCCAAAGGCACTCTTCTTTTTCGACTTCCACAATAAAAAGTTCAGTGTCGAAAAAACTCATTTTGAATAAATTGCTAATATACGTATATTTTACACTGAAAACGCGCGTTGCTGCCGCTGTAGTGTGGTGCATGTGATTGAAAACCATGGGTTTTTATTTTGAGCGGTTGAAAATAGTTCTAGCGGCGCTGCCGTCAAACCGCGACACGCAACGGCGTTGTGCGGCGGCTAGCGGTAGAACGCGGTGGAAACGCCCAAGTGTGTCACGTTCCATAAATACACATGTGATGATATTTATGAACGAAACCGCGCGGTAGCTACCGCGCGGTGCAACCGCGATAGTGTGACGCGACCCTTACTTTTTCGTCTCAATCCTCCGATGAATTTTTTTTTAAAACTGTGAAATTGTTGGTAGGTTTTAATACATTAATATATAAGTACTTAGTTAAAATATAATAATCAACCTATCAAATTTTAAATTTATTAAAGAATTCCCATCATAGAAACTATTTATTTCATATCGTATTTGTTAGCTGTTATAGGTACCTACACTATCTAAAATTAAACTATTCACACTCACATAGAGAGCATTTTATATGAAACGGTGGGACGAGGCATGAATCCAAAAATATAATTATTAATATAATAAAATTATTAGGCGAGGGAGTACAAGACACATTCATAATATGTTTTCTGTATGGTGTTTAATTTGTTTATTTTTATTGTACAACGGTCCAACTAAAGATTACAGCACATTATTGTACTTAAACGTACACGATAAATAAAAACCAAGTTAAAATGTCTAATAGTTTTTATTAAAATATAACTTAAAGATTATTATATCCTATTTATTATCAAATGTTTTATATCATTTTCTACATGTTAATAATTTGTTGAATATGGTATCCATTTAATATGCAATAATGCAACTTTGCAACTATAAAAGTCCTATTAATCTATACTTGACTTTAGTACCCAAACCATTATCGTTCTTACGTAAATAAAATAAAAGGTTAGGCAGAGTAAAAAATATTCTTTTAGAATTTGACATTTGTGCACAAGTCGTACAAGGCCAAGGCCTTATTATGGTGAACATTTTCAGAAGGTTAAATAATAATTTTCATAGGAAATAAAACTTATGCGTTTCTTGGTATGTTCTGAACTATTGTATTATATTATTTTTGTACATACATGTTGATATTCATATACTATTAAATTGATTTTAATAAAAAAAATTATTTTGTAAATAATTTTCAAGAAACAAAGGATGATAATAATATTTTTCAAATTAATTTAAACTTGCATTTTCACAATCTTATTTTTTTGTCATTTTTAAGAAAACTAAAATAAAAATATAAAATAGATAAGCTCATATAGTCATATCATAAAATAATTGTATGCTTTTTGTACAAGGTTAACGTAAACTATTATTACCTATTATTTTTATCAATTTTTTTTGTGTGAGGAGAAATTCATTTATTGGAGCAATTAACTCTGTATGGATCTCGACTTTGTAATTTCCCATAAATTATTTCATACTTTTTTAACAGTACCTACATTTTTTTAAACTTAATGTAAGTTATATTTTAAAATGTTAAAAGGCCTTCAATATATACCACAGTACAAAAATATATCACAAGTATTAAGAATATTGAATATAAATGTAGGTATACCTATTTAATAATTAGGTACTTACTGGCTACTATAGCTAAATTTATTGCTGAACTAAATATAGAAAATATATTTCATTCATTCAGTGAAATTGTAAAGTTATTAAATATACAATTACAGATGGTACTACACGTATTTCATTACTAATTATAAGTATTAAGAATACACATTTATAATTAGATCTGCAGTACGATTAGAAGTAGACTATTGACTAAAAACTATGTGAGATTTTCGTTTTTTTAAAAATAAAATGGTTCTATACGACAATGTACTAATAGTACAAGAAATAAAATGATATAACCCATCCGGTAAAATATTGAAAAATGCATAAAAAATATACGTAATCCTGCAAGTAATATAATGACATGTGTCATGCGAGTTGTATAATGTTATACCTACCTTTTTTTTTTAACAACAATTTATGAAATCGACAATCCCTGGCAAAATATTATTATATTATGTCTCTGAAATCGTCGATGTATTTATCAAAATTTGTGTGCATATACTAATTTACAAATATGTATACAAATTTATATTTTATATGAATAATATACTAATATTCAACATTACAACGTTTTATAGGAACGTTATAAAAACCAATACCTACCTATGCAGTTTTCTCGTTTTATAAATGTTTTTTGTGACGTGCGAACTTAACAAGTTTTAATATTGATCGTGTACTTGCCTCCGATATACAGGGTGAGTGACTTACGCGCTGATGACTTGATGTGTGCGTGTGTTGTAGAAGGTATAGGTACTGCACGGCTAGCGGTTGAGTTGCAGTGAAATTGGCGTCCGACGACTGCTCACAAAAATCGATTCTGCAGCGCCAAAAGGAAAATAAATTTATAATAATAAGCGTTCATTATGTGTTTCATTACGTGCTGCTGGAACAATTATCTTATAACACTCGTAATCAAACCGAATCTAGTATATTCTGTGAGAATTCCATATTATATTATACAACTGTTGAAGTTGAACTATATGTAAGTGTACAGCACCTATACACATTATTATAATACGGATACTAGAACTCTATTACTTATGCCGAGTATATATGATACTAATGTCTGTGAAAAATGCATTTTCTCACGGTTTTCGAGATTTGTTTTTAAACACCGCATCGCGGATGATCTCCCGTCCTGCATGTGTCGAGATCCAAAAATTATCCATTCAATTTATCGTACCCGGTGTACAATTTAAATACAATTAATCTTCGGGAATTCGCACCAACTATGCGCTGTTATAGTGTTATATCGTACCTAGATCGTACACACGCTCGTCGTTTAAAAAGAATTGTTAGAGTTTGGCGCGATTGGGCGCATGTCGTATTATTATATTTTCTATGGTCTTATAAACTACACTGGGAAGAATTATACAAGCGGAAAATAACCAACGTTGGATGGAAATGTTATCGAATAGAATATCTAACAGTAGTAACAACATCGTTTGCTGTAATTTTGTTTAAAAGTGATGAGAGTGTTTTTCAATTTCGATAACTATCTCAGTAATACTATCACTCGTAATATTACGTTTTAATTAATTTCGGCTCAACGCTTGAGGATCGGAGCACGTGTACACATACTACATAGATATAGGAACATAACGTTTCGAAAAAATAATGTCTCCACTCTTTAAAAATTAAGTACACGTAATGTCCATGTTTGTACAATCGCCAAAGCATCAGCTTTCTCAACTTTCAGCTGATCCGTTCAGAAAATTAATTATAATGTGAGCTGGAATGAAACCAAATACGTATTATAGCCAAATATGCAGGTGCATGAAATCGTATGTATAGTTCCCATTGGTAAAAAGGTAGTTATTTATCTATATTTGAATAACATTTGCCATATACCTCCCATTAATCGGTGAATACAGAATAATATTTTGTTTGTACATTAGTTAGACACTGTTCAATACTATTATATTATACTATTATAGGTACGATGTATCAGCTCGGTGAACAAAAATTTATTTTTTAAATTAAAATGGGCTAGGCAGAAAAAAATAACTGAAAAAGAACATTGAACAAAGGAAATATCATGATATAATAAATAATTGGATTAATGAAAATAGATAGTAATCATTTTAGAAAGTAATATAATTTATATTAAAGTTAGAGATTATTATTGGACATATTGCATTTTATAGGTACGTGCGTACAACGACAATATTTCCCAAATATTTGAAGGACAAAATACGTACTTATAATGAATTTATATAATGCATTAATACAAATAGCATTTGCATAATATTAATAATAATAAAAATAATAATAGAGAAAAATACGGTCAGCAAAATTACGTCAATAAAACAGAATATGTTTTTGAATTTAAAATGTGTTGAAAAAATGTCTTTATTCCCATTTGGATTTTTTTTTATCACTCTACATCCGGTTCTTTATAGACCTTAACGATTACAAATTATTATATTGTATAATGTATATGTTGTTTTTATACTCACGTGCATAATATTATGTTGAAATAATAACATTAACTATATGTATACATCTTTAGTAATAATAAAAGTCAATTCAAAGTCAACGAACGCTAATTAGTAATTATACAATATTTTATTTGATTAAAAAAAAAATCGAATACGTCATAGTATAATAATTTATAATACATAAGTACTAAACTAAACCCAACGTTAGACTTTTTTCTATGACGCATTTGAATGTAGGTACCTAATTATACTATTGCTGCAGCATGTAATATTGTATAGTGTTACCTATTGCCTATAGGTATATATAAATATATTTAAAAAAGCTGCTTCAATATGATGATAACCTATTACGATCGAACAATTAGCAAACTTAACATTTCATGTAAACCGAAACTGAACTATGGGATATTAAATATATACATGTGTATTATGTTGTGTAAATAATTTCAACACCGGGAATGTATTTACGGAAATTAAAGAAACGAAGAGATAGTGATTTGTGTTCGAAAACTTTCATTTACCTCGAAATTCAAATAATAATAATCAAAAATATATTTAATCATTGCCGAAAAATTAAATATGACCAAAGAATATATGATTACCAATTTACGATTGATGTATGCCAAAATCCTTAATAATTTTTTTAATAAACCGTTGCTATACTCACGATTTTAGCCGTATAGGTCCGTATTGCATGTATACCATTATTATTAGTGACCATAATATGAATATGTGACTCAACATAATCGGACGAGCAATCGACGAAACTGTTTTAATTGAAAAGCGTCCGTATAATACTAGTAGGTTGTATCTTGTATGCTATATAATAATATAGTATATACGATATGAAAACACATGTTATAATAGAAATGTTTGGAAAAAAATTAAATTAAACATAGCGGGTAACATATATATATAATGAACATAAATGGTTTCCAGTTACTATTTAAAAAGTTAGTTAAGGATAATGTTTTTAAAAATTGGCAATGTTTTGTATATTATGCGGCTTATAATAAATTCTGTTTTCGTTTTTATTGTAATGTAAAAGAAATTAAAGTCATTTGCGAAGCTCATTATTCGGTTAACGCGTTCCGGGCCCTTCCATGCGTATAAACGAACAATTTTTTATATCATTATTGCGTGTAATATTATGTGTAAGATATGATGGGTAGACGGGTAGTATGATGGGTACTATGCGCCCGAACAATGACGTGTGATGGAAGACAAGAAAAAAAGGGAAAAATACGACGATCAATAAAACACAATATAATAATAATTGATCATCTCGACTTTCACTTTAATCAATTTGATTTCTGTTATTTTTGTTTCGTTACGATCGAAATAATAAATACATCGAATTCATCAGGCGTAATAGTATTATTATTATTATCATTAGGTATCGTTTAATATTATATAGTGATTCGCGTTGACCGGTAACAATTACGAAAACCGTTCTTCTTCATTCGCTCTGTTACGGCGCAGGTTGTAATATAATTACGGTGCAGCTGAATGATGACCCGGGTCATACCTCTGCATTCTGCAAGTGTAATACGCCAATTTCCACCGTGGGCATAATGATACCGCCTATCGTCATCAACATAATATAAGTTATTAGGTATACGCATGTGCCGCATTTTTAGTGGCCATTTATCCGAATTCCTTTCTCTTCTCGCCGAGTTTCCGATAACCTAGGCGTAGGTATGTGCGTGTAAGTCGTATCGAACTTTTCGCGTCTAATATAGTCTCCGCGAGCGAGCCATTCGGTTTTCACTTCCGCGCTTGACGCGGGCGTAGTGGCCGTCGTTTTGAAAGTGAAAACGATTGTTTTGCAAGAAAGCAAAAATAAAAAATATATATAAAAAAAAAAAATTATAAAAAATAATAACGCATCATCGTATATTATAACTATTCGTTTTCAGGCTCGCAGTTATTTCTCTCTTGTTCGCCGGCGCGAGCGATATGTGTGTGCGTGCTCATTGCAAAATATAATATGTACACGTGAATGAATTATTAATTTTCGAATGCTGTTCAACAACAACATAGCACAACAATGGCTTCGTCCGATATGTCACACTTGTCATCACGAGAACGCATGTGGCAACGACGGCGAGCGACGGTCTGGTCGGCCGTCGCGTAAAAGTGAAAAAAATAAAAATCGTTTTTATACTACACACATATAATGACGCACACCTACGTAATTGTTTTCTAGATTGGCTACTACACAACAAACAGTGGCTGCAGCTGCAGTCTGGCACTCCCTGTAACGCCCGGAATCGAGTATAACAGCTATACTATATTACTATATAATATCGGTATATACCTTTACCGATTGATCGGCGCAGTTGACCGTGGTGTACATAAAAATCGACCGAAACGAAATTTTCAGGAAAGATTTCACGTACCTAGGTGGGTATATAGTCTCCCGGGTTCGAATAAAATTCGTACATCATATATCATCAACCGTATATATGGAGCTGTTGACGATCGATATGTACACGTTATATTGTCAATTGTCATTGCAGTGCAGTTATATATAATATTATCTGGTGAACGCTGTATGTCTGTAACCGATATTGATTCACGGATTCACCATTATGGCATAATATACTCACCCCTATTTTTTTTATATATATTACTAGCTGTCCTACCCGGCGTTGCCCGGGCAAAAGTTACATCAGGTGAAATAGTTGGCAATAGCCAATATTATAGCTTATGTGTATAAGTTCAAGGACCACTTGCTGTGGATTGCAGACTCCTCGAATACGTACGTAATTACGAATGTTTTATTAACACGTAGTTATTACGATGTGCATGTGTTGAAAAATTAGTCTTGGGAATACCGTTTTTACTAAGCTATAAAGCTAAAGGTCTAAAATCATATTCATTATTAGATCATGACCAATAGAAACCTCCCAATAAACAAAAATATATTATTATTTAGTTTCTGTTCTTACTGAACAAGTAGGTACTTTTCTGGTGGATATTCTTAAAATGATCTTACTTAAGAGTTAAGAACCTTCTCCTGACAACATTATGAACACAGCAAAAAAATAATTAGCCAAATCGGTGCAGCCATTTACGTGTGATGCAGCTTCCAAGGCAAATGTATATTTAATTTATAAATCAAGATAGATAGATGGATAGATATAGTAATAGATAGATTGTTGATAAAATGCACACACAAAAAAAAGGTCAGATTGCAATTAGCTGGAAACCTCTGCAGTACCATATTTTCCGTTATCGGACGACTGCTATTGTTATTATTTTATGACTACAGATATACAAATTACACGTAAAAATTCATTTTTACCGATTTCAACCTTTTGAAAAATTTTGAAAATCGGGGGACGCGGTGAAACTCAGAAAGGTATTTGGATCAACTCTGTGAAAAAAAATTGGAAAAAAGTTTAATAGTGTTGTCACAAAATGGGTACATAAAAAAGGCCTGTTCTTTTATATATATAAGGATTATGAATTTATTTAAATTTCTGATACTTTTAAATTTGTAAGTATATGTAGTGTCCTACCTGCGATACAAACTTCGTTATTTCAAATGAAGATACCTCCCTTTTTAACTACAAATTGTAAAGCAGATGGTTTTTGAAAATGATGATATTGATGACCTAACCTATAGGTACTTGTCTACCTAAGTCTCAAAACTAAAATGTTAACAAGTAGTTTTTGAGTTATTAAAATATTCATACTAAGGATAATATTATCCTTGTAAAATGGTTTTACAAAAATATAAAACGTATGAAATATTTAATCTACAATGGCCATTTATCAATCGCCACATATGATACCCCATATAAAAATAAAAATGGTATAAAAAATTTATATTTTTCAAAATATGGCCAAGAGTGTTCCTGAAATATAGATTTATAAAAATACTAAAACTCAGAATTTGAATAACTTCATTATTTATGGGAATCGGTGCAAGTTTTTAAAATTTTCCGCAATTCTAAAAATTATCAAATTTGGTTGATTCTACAGAACATGATCATTATTCCCGTAGAGCGTATTTTTGTGGACAAAATTACATTTGCACAGGTGCAGTCTTAGGATAAAAATGGTGGTGAATTATATAATATATAGAATGTATTCGCGCAAAATGTTTTTACTTAAAATATTAACTACACTATATCATATTATATGCCATTAAAGTTCAAAGGTTAAAAATATCTTGTCTTGAAATTAATGTCGGTAAGATGGTGTTTATTTGTGCGTACTACTTATCGTGTTATTTTTCGGTTTGGTAACACCCAAAATTACCTGACTTAACAGTGAGGGATTTTTTCTTTTATGGAGCTATCTCAAAAGTGTACACCACTCATCCAACAATAATATTGAAGAGTTGAAAATTCGTATTCAAAGATAAGTTGCTGTGATTCCCAGAGTGTTTATGGAAATAGGGCAAATAGGCATTCACAACGTTAGCGTTCGATTTCAGGAATGTATACATTACGTACGAATGGGCATCATTTTACGGCCATTTATTTAAAACATGAGATTTTTAACATTTGGACTCTTAACGGTATTGGTGTAATTAAGTTTCAGTTTTCAACAAATAAAATGTTGTCAATACATTTTTTTACTTCTTTGAAGGTTATCTCATATTTTCCTGGAATACTTTGCATGCAGAATTATAAAAAAAACTGCAGTATTTGAGAGTAACGTAGGTACTCGGACCGTATACTCGGGAAAAATTCGAAATGCTGCATAATATAATACATTACACATATTACATGCCGTTTACTAGTATTTTTCGTTCGATAATAATTATTATTACATCACTGTGGGAGATGCGGTGACGATGATCTCCGCGACGTCCACCTGTTGCCGGCCTGTTGACGACGCAACTCGCGTTTGCACAGACACTCGTCATATTATATTTAAAATTAAAATATATATATATACGTACTGTACGGTAGCCATTGCAATAACATTATGTACATGCGTAGATGTGCGTACTTATAAGTTATATAGGTATAGACGGCTGAGCTGGACATCGGGACTAATCGATTCGTTTGTATTGTATATATAATATGTATAGTTTTACGAGTGAAAGTCTACGTTTTTACATTTTAATATTTCATGTTTTTTCAGCCCGTCATCGCGACTCGTGCACACACATATTATATCGTTTATATACATATTATTACATCGGAAGCAACGCGTGACCCGTAGAGGTCGGTTTTTTTTTCCATTTCGTCGCGCATACCGGTCAAAGTCCCACGGTAACCTCGCGATCATTATTACTCGACGGTGTAAAAATATTCGCAACAGCCCTTTTATATGATAATATTTAATCCGATTTCATAAATTATCTACGCGTGGGCCTCCTACTCGCCCACCAATTGTACATATTTTATTATCAGTATAGAATATAAATACAACTGTTACTACTCGTATTATTATCATAGGCGCAATTTGGGCTAAATTTATGGGGGTGCTAGATTTATGTGGACCAAAGTAACCCGTGGGGGCTTCGCCCCCCCACCCCCCTCATAACACCATTCATGCATTCATAATACTACCTGATTAATCAATAATTATTAATATTGAAAAATAAATATATAATACAGGTAAATACGTTTTTTATTTTCATTTGAATATTATAATAAAGATATATGCCTTTGAGACATAGCAAAATTATTTATTATTTCATTTAATAAATATCAAAACTTACTTCTTGGTGTTTATCATTATCATTTTTTGACTTTTTTTCAAAATTGAAAATACTAAAAATATTTTTAGTATTTTCCAGAATAAAATTTAAAAACAATAACAACTTGAGTAGGTAATTAAAATAAAATAAAATATAATTTAAATTAAATTAAATATAGGAAGTTAATGAGGATAAACAATAAAACACGTTACATGTACGTCGCACAGTCGCACAGACTTAACGATTCGAAAAATACGAGTGAAATATTATTATTATTATATAAGTCAAATCTTAGAAATTAATTTATCCTGTTGTCTATGACATAATACGTGTATAACCAATAACAATTAAATGATGCTGTTGAAAATTTGGGGGTGCTAATATGAATTTTGGGGGTGCTAAGCACCCCCAAGCACCCCCCAAATTGCGCCTATGATTATTATGCACGAAAAACTACCAGACACACGATGTACAACTGGTACCTATACATAATACATATTACATATACAATATACATCCATATATATGTATATAATGTGAATATATGCACGAGGTGGTACGCATTATCGGACAACCAGATCACAGACGTGACGTCGAGTAATACACCAATTTTGCGTACAATAATATATCATAATAATAGTAGTAAAATATATAACACTGTAACGCGGTCGGCCGAGTCGTTTTTTCGTCTTAACGCGTGCAGAATCTCCCGTTTTGCGCGTGTACACATAATATTATTATTATTATTATTATTATTATTATTATATACGGAACCGTGCACACTTTTCTTATCGTATTCCGAGGTTCCCGTCGGCAGCAGCGGTGACTGTTTGCGTTTTCATATAAATGTATAATATACATATACGTACCCACGCCGAACGACCGTACGAAATGCACATAATATAATATGTATATACATATATACACACCGAGGACTGACCCCAACGACCTTAATACTTTCATTTCTCTTCTCGTACATATTATATTATATACACGACGACCATTTAATCGACTCGCGATGATATTATTAAAAGACACGTACACGCATCGCACGCGCACACACACACACACACACACACAATCGTACACGGTTTTTTTTTCCCCAGAATCCCGGTGCTCTTCTTTACACTCGCGGCGGCCGGCACGTATTGTGAGTTATGATGTTATTTCCCCTTTCACCACTGTCGGCTATACCGCTGCTTCGCGTATTATAGTCGTCCGCGACAGCGTTCCGCCGATCGTAAAACGCATTTATCGCACATATATTTACGTCACAGCATCTGCGATACACGCGCACCTAAATATCCGTCGCCCGTACGTCGACGTAATCGTCTTGACAGTCAGAATGGTCGTCATCGCTCCGTCGATCGATCTGATAGTGTCCGTTTACTTGGTAACAATATATAGTTAGGTATAAGATTGGACCCCAACCGCTCATATATATATATATTGTATATAATATATAGTGACTGAGTGAATGTAGTTATGGAGTGCGCAAAGAATAAGTATAGTAGGTGTAGGCTGCGAGGACGGGCAAGATACTCGAAAAATCCATCAGGATTCAAAGTATAAAATTCTACATAAAGATTCTATTCTTTATTATAGATACAAGATATACATTTAATTTTATTCAAAATATGCTATGGATACTATACATACTATATAGTCAATAGAAACTAAATACTTTTACGTTTAGATACCATAGGGGGGGGGGCGACTGGTGGGGGCTTGGGTGATTTTGAAATTAGCCCCACCACATTTTATTAGTCATTATACAGGTATCGGTTTGGATATATAAGATGATAATATGAAAAAAAAATATGAAAAATTAAAAAATATGAAAAAAAATATGCTTCTACACCCCCAGTTTTTTCGTAAAATTGAACTTGTAGAGTAAAAGATACCTGCATAACACGAACATGTTCAGTGGAGCCTTTATCTTCTTGAAGAATTTAGAATAAATAAAATAAAAAAACAAACAAACAAGTACCTATCTAGATATAATCAAAATATATCAAAGATACAAAATATAGATAAACTAGATACAAATGTATTATAATGTGTTTAAGATACTGCATATTTCTCTATAAATAAATAGTACATGCAGACGAGCAGAATATATAAAAAACAAATTTGGATAGCTATATTACCTATGTATTTCTACTCGTGGCATCGTACTGCAGTGCTAACGAATTATCCGCTGAGGTCATCATTATAGACCGTAGTCGTGTCCTATTATTAGAAACGTCATATTGTCCTAAAGAAGCAGTAAAAAAAAAAACAGAGTATTGCAAAACCACGAGCGGTGAATAAACGGTTCTAAATGTAGGTGTATCATAATATTATATATAGGTACCATCCGTATCGTTATTGATATACAGGTATAGCCGGTACACAGGGCAGTTACCCTTAATTCATTGAACTGTTTACGTACGTTGTAATACGACCTCCGTGTCCTCCATTAATGTAATTGACACTATAAACGTTTCATAAGTTTCGTTTTCGATTGTTTCCATGTACGAACGTAATGATTTTATTTTTTATTTCTAAACGGTCGTTATAATATGTTCTATATCTATTTTTTTTAATATACTACACGGACATCATCTTGTACGAAATTTATTCCAAACGCAAATCCTGCGAAACGGATAATGCGCGTCTATTCGGAATAATGAAAACACGTAATGCGCGAATACGTAATAATATAATATTATGCTGTATTATAAATTATAATATAATGTATTGAAATACGGGTGGACAAGAAATTAAATAATACTCAATAAGCTTGTCCGGGAAGAAAAAAGATTTTGAAACATCCTGGGTATTGCATTGATGATATAATAGCTGCAGCCTGCAAGTATAGTCTGCATGAACGTTATAGTGAGAAATCTAAATAATAGTTACGAAGTGTGCCCGGTGACCGGTGAGTAATTATAATATACGTCTCGTGTGAATCGCAATTTATAACACATATCTACCATTATAGTCATCAAAATAATGTACTTATTACTATATAATATTAGACTCATAATATTGTATATGAGTCATAAGTCATAACTCATAACTCATAAGACATCGGAATATCGTGAGTGGTTTTAAAAATATACTATCATCTGCACAAAGCTGTAAAAAGCTTGACAATTTAATTCAAGGCTCATAATATCTTTTTACAATTGCTGTTGAAAAAAAATAAAAATACATGGTCACAATTTTTTTTTATAAGTATTTAAAGTTAGAATTTTGATAAAATACGTAAAAATCACAAAAATGAGCAAATTATTTTGAGTTAGATATTCATAAAATCTTTTTTCTTTTTGAATCTAAGCTTTTAAAATGTAATACCACATTCTCCTTAAGTTTTCCTACATTTAACATAAAAATGCGACTTTACAGGAAATTCAAATTACATTTTTACGAGCAATGCATCATTGGATATTCACCCGTAAATTAACAAATTCTCATACAAGATACAACAATAATATTTTCTTATTTTGTTGTAATTCAAAAACAAATAACTGTAGATACTTGAAATTACTACACCGTATAATTATCTTATCAATACCCATACTTGATAACATTTTCAAAATAGTTTGACTCCTTTTGAGCTGTTTACGGACATTTGACCTTTCCAATTTTTCTTTTTTCTATAAATGTCAATAAAATTTTATTTGTTGGGTAAAAATGCTTGAAAATTTAATGTAAGGCTCCTCACACATTGTTACAAATACTTACAATAGCATTAGAAAAATATTAAAAATACAAAGGCACAAATTATTTTTATATAAGCATTTAAAGCAGTTTGAATTTTGACAAAATGTATCATATTAAAATTTAAAAAGGATTTTTTATATAATTTTAATATTAAAGTGAATTGTATTATCAAACATTCATATAAGAACATTATCCAATAGTTGGCTTCTATTCGATATTTTAATTTTCAAGGGGAATATGAGCATTTAAAATTTGTGAAAATTTGAAAATTAAAATATCGAAAATCGACGACCCTGAATTATACAGATGAAGCTCTTACCTAAAAGTTTGGTAATAGGTCAGATCACTCTAATATCAAATATCAATATTATCAAAATTAACAGCACACTATTGAATCTAGGGAATGAAAATTTGCCATGTCTTACGTGTGTAAGACGGAGACAACAAGTGCATGGGTAGCGTTTTCTTAACACATTAAGAACACTGAAGTAAGTTAGTAAGTTAGTAGTTCAAAATTCAAATTGTTAAAATAAAATATCTTAAAATGTTATCCAGTTATTAAAATATATTATAAATTATAATAAACAAATTGGTTATAGTAAATATGATATAAAATATGATAAATTATCTCGTAAAAAATACGATACTGCTGATCGTTGATTGAAATTATAAAGATTTTGTTGAAAGCGATAGTGTACCGTAAATGTACATGTTTTCTGTACGTGCGGTTTTGAAATTATATGAGAAATATTAAAAAAACTACATTCCTAAAATACAGATTACATTTATATATAAATCGATTACCTACATCAATAACCTTTTTTTCTCCAGTTGTAATGCCTTTTATAAAAAAAAAAACCCATAGCGTTGTATAACCAACAATAATAATTATATAGAGATTGACCCAAGGAACCGTGAAACCTTTCAAAATTGCACCATAAATTATAATTAATTAACATATAATATACATATTTTAATTATGTATTAAAATTAATAATTATAAGTTCATATATTATATAGGTACGTCAGTTTGAGTTATAATAAGGACTATATTAATAGTATAACAACTTATAGAAATCACGACCTACGATTTTAGTAATGTACTAGAGATGATTATAGGTTGGCACCTATCTACAGTTTTCGTTCTAGTTCAGTGAATTTATTTCAAATATGTACCTAGTTGGCTATTAACTCAATATTTAATATATATTATTCTTTCAATAGATCCTTGAAGATGTAAACGATATTGTTGATATCCTGCATTAAATATTCTATGCGATTGTTGACTTTATATAAAGTTTTAATTTGTCACATTATAACTATTAATTAAAAAGAAAAAAATGTTAGCAAGAAGCAGAACACAAAAAAGGCCAACAAGTTGTTCAATTAACTAATCAATAGTATGGTCTATGAAATTACTGCAACGATTCAATAAAATTATTTATAGTCGCGTCAAAAGTATTCCTGACAATATTATGGCAGCTAAAAACTGTTGGTCACGATAAAAATAAAAACTACACAAATAAATTTCATTGTCAACTTTTTGACTTCCATAAAATATAGCTGGGTAGATGGTATCTTTATTTACATATTTATTTAAATTTTGAATTATGGTTGAAAAAACGTAATCTCGCAATTTAAACAGTTTTTATGGTGGATGGTTGTGATGGCATTCCGAGCCGCTCTCTCTCAGCACTCCCTTAAGCCAACTACTCTGCAGGCTGCAGCATTATTGTATAGCTACTCACAGAATATTTTAAAACCAGATACGGCCAACGAAAGGGGTGTTTATAGCCCCCAAATCCCACACCACCCTATATGTTGTGCAACTGCGTAACGTGGATTGTTATACCGAGCGAGCGCCACATGTCATATTAATATAATTATAATATATTATGCTAATAATAATAATAATATAGATACTAATAGACAAAATAATTGAGTAGGCCATATACGTAATATCTAGATAATAAGAGTGTGATGCCATAATCATAATTTAAACATTATTATAATATAATATTATAATTATGTAATTTGGGTGCTCGTTCGGCGATAATAATAATTTGACACGTCTAATAGATTGTTTCATAATAATAACAATAATAATACGTACCTACCTACACCATAAAGGTATAATATTATCCCTCGATGTTCAATAGGTAAGTATTTGACATGGTATGGCTGATAACTTTTTATATGGTTCTGTCCATGTCCCGCGTGTATTATAGTACACTATACATTATATACATATTAAGCTATTGCGTGTTCAAATGTAGACATATACATTAACTTTATATTACATATTATAGTCTATAGACAGTATAATATACTAGCAGACGCCAGACGGCAATTTGAACATTTACGATGTGGCTTTATTGTGCGTATTTGTGTTTACTTGCTTTCAAAATTTTAGTCTTCACCACTATCACGACATATAGGTAGGTACTATAGGTACCTATATGTTTGTAAGAGTGCATTCTATAATTGTGGTTTTACTCGGAAAGATTGTAATTTCGATTATAAATTTGGCTATAATACACTATAGTCGGTATATATTTGTAATTTAGGATTTCTTCACAGTAGATTTCGATAATTTTATGATTTATACTAATTAATATTCAAAACGTTTTGAAATTATTATAATGTACATAAATCTCGACGAGTGTAGAATTAATTTGTACTGTTAAAAATTTAAACAAACTTTTTTTACTGTTTATTCTTGTACTAAAACGTAATAATTGTTACATAAAACTACGTTCATCAATATTATATAAATATTTTTTTGTACGAATGTAGTTTGAAAGTTATCACATCATCGGTACCTATATACAGTATATTGATCAATTTATACATTTTTATCGCAGTTGTTCAGCAACCCGTCGCAACGACAGAAATGCATTCAAGGGGGATTATTTAATCAATCGTATGTTTATTACAAATACCTACCTATAATATAAAAAATATTCATTAACGTATAGGTACATAATATAACTATAATGGACATTTAAACCAAAAGCCAATTGGTTAATACCTATATAACAATATCTATAACAGCTATAACAAATAAAATACATATATCATAGTGAATATGTATCTGTTGTTACAATGGTGATACTATGAAGAAAGTGTACATTGGTATTATTTTGATCTATGTTTCTAATTAACTCAAAGCCCATTCAACGGATACAACGATACGATCTTGAGTCTTAATAACTTTTTCTATAGTGTCTGAAAGCAGCTACGCGCAGCTGACATCAGTGAATTCCGTCGACTTATTATTGTCTTCCCCTCCGAACGGTCGCTGGCCAAAGAATTAATATAATAAATCAACGGAATACCAATCGTTAAGATTTCTTTTAGACAGAAGATAAATGATTGAAAGATTCGAATGGCATTGTCGTTCCGAACAAAAAGTGAAAGACCATTAATGCATCGTTTACGACAACAACGACGACATGATGATATTAGTGAAACAATCGGGTGTAATAATACAAAGTAATCGAACCCTTCGCCTTTCAAAAAAAAAGATTCACATTCATGTGTTATTATCTGTCCGTATGTAGAGATCTTCCACCTACAACCACTGCCTACCACCACCACCGCCGCCGCCGCAGCCTCCACCAACACAACCACCACCACCGACACCGCCACAACCACCGCTACCGTCGACGTTACGACACGGATAATACCAGCTGTTGAAGGGGAAAAAAGAAGAAGAACGAAAACAATATCGAGGATTAGCCACGAACATTCCGAACGAAAGTATCCAATACATGAAAAAAAATCAAAATAATGGTGTAGGTCGTTTAGGTAGGGGACCATGGACATCTCTCATAGTAGCGGGTGTGAACATCGCGCCCAAGAAGAAAGTGGCCAGTTTTCGACAGTCGGTTGCACAGGTCAAAACTCCTTCCGTGAACAAATTGTGTTACCGGTATTATTAAATATACGTACAACAGTGTTTTTGTTTTACGTATACACTTTCCAACTATTGCGACAAACGGTTGCGTTCCGGGCGATGTTATTTTTGCTTTAGATCTTAAATTTTTTTTTCATAATATTACATTTTGAAAATAATGCATTTAAGGAATATCTAAAAGCAGTTTGACAAATTATTGGACCTATTAACCATGGCCGGACCAAAACTACTCCTGCAAGTAAGTACAACTGTAAAATAACTTTAAAAACCTTTTATGCCAATTGGTAGGTAGGTACATGATTTAATATATGGTGATGCTTTTAAACGATGTTTTCAAGATGTTTAAATTGTACCTATGTGGATATTTTAAATTTTTGTTTTTTTTTTTTAAATTAAATAATATAATATGTTATAACTTATAACTTATAACTTATAATATAAAGTATGTATATAAGTATATTAGCATGATTAGGAAAATGTTATTTAAGAATAAAATAAATTAACTATATTAAAATTAACAAAATAATTATAGGCTTAGAATATGTACGATATATTATATTGTGTATGAAATCCTAAACATAATATTTAATAGATCATATAAATTACTTTTTAAGATGATGGTTTCATTGGATAACATTTCATAATAAAAAGAAACTTCTTTCTAATTAGTAATAGTAGTATTATTATAAATAATAAATACTGAGTACCTAATTGTTTATGATAAGTGATAACTCACATACAGAACTAACTAAAAATTGTATTGTATATATTATTATACTGTATAAATTAAAACAAGAGAGGGTAGGGATAGTCAGTAATTATAAATATTGCCAAAAGTCACGGTGAATTTCATACATTTAATTACCAAGTTATAACTCGTAAGTCATAACTATAGGTAATTTAAAAGTCAAAAAAATGTAATTTTATTTATTTATTTCGTTTTAAATGAAATTATGCTATCGTTCAAGTTTTTGTTACACATACAATGTGTACGCTGAGGAAATGTGTGAAATTAATAATAAATTAAATTAAGTATTTTATTGTGTTATAAACTATAGTCGTTGCATAATAAAAGTATCGAAAACAATTAGGTATCTTTTTCATAAGCTTACGGAACGTGACTAAAATATTGATTATAAATAAAAATGTGTATTTAAAAATTTCCAATTGCAATTATTCTCAAAATATTTCAGTTACGTAATGAATACTTACAGTTAGTTTTATTTAAATATTTAAACGACTAAAAAAAAAAAATACCGATACTTTTTCTATTGTTTCTACTTTTATTTAATTCATTATGTACTTATGTCCAGTTTTGGGTAAATGTAACATCATCAAAATTACACCATCATGACAATACGGGAAATACTATTCCAAGTGATGTCAGAGATATTTTCCAGGACTTCAACAATTTGACCATTGTTAATTTGAGTTGTAAAGAATTCGCACGGTTTTCTCTCATTGTCTTTTTGCTCACTTTTTTTTAAGGAATTTTTTCATCATTCACACTATAGATCACCATTGTTCGTGGTCTTCCCTTGTTATAGTAGTTACTACACCGGATAATCTTAATCGGTCGTTTAAACGATGGAACGACCGTTAAAATATCTGTTATATAATTAACGCGTCAATCTCGAATCGTTTCTCTTGCTTATTGTTTTACCTAATAATAACGTAATTATATAACACATTTTTAGGTTTGCTTGCTGATCACGTTGTCAGTCAGTGCACTGTGTTTGAGAAATGTTGACCAGACAAGACTTATAGCAGACAGGCCTAAACACCAACAGGCCTCATCGTGGGATAAAAACACAAATTTATGGAAAAACAAACAAAGTTCTGTTCCACCATATGCCGTAAAAATGGAGCCTATGGTGCATTACTCGCAACAGGATCCACTATATACAAATGCAAATCATTCGGCCACTGCAAAAATCGACTTTGATAGTCACGCAAGTGGGTCTGAATTTGGAA
Source organism: Macrosiphum euphorbiae (assembly GCA_949089665.1). NCBI lineage: Eukaryota > Metazoa > Arthropoda > Insecta > Hemiptera > Aphididae > Macrosiphum > Macrosiphum euphorbiae. The sequence continues at coordinate 79,657,842 of CARXXK010000001.1, forward strand.
TAACATCAAATTACGGTCCACCTAACCCAGTGTACGGTGTACCGTACCAACCAGACTATTACAAGGAACCGGAACCAATTATTGAAATTATTATAAAAGAATCTAACGAGTCACTTCCAGCGCCACCAACACCACCACCCGTTCCTGTAACAAAACCACAGAAAGAACCAGTTCAAGTTTTTTACGTGAAATATAAAAAAAATCCAAATTCATATGGTGATAAAGAAGATATCATATATGAATCTCCTGTGCCTGCAATAACACCTAGCACCGAGGCCGTCAGTGAAAGTGAAACGGTAATCTCTACGGAATCGTCTCCTCTTTATAATAATTATAATAATTACGTTACGGGACCCCCGGCTCCTAGTACTACGTATAGAACAATTATAAAACCAGATTCTGAAATTTATCACGGGACGGGTCTTAAAGTAACATTTGGAAAGACTGAATCGGACTGGAGCCCTTCAATAAATGAAGCACAAAAGAGAGACTCCATAAGTGAAGCAAGTGAAATTCAAAATAAAGTTAAAAAATCGACCGATCATGAGTTTAAGAGAAGCTTTGTTCAACCCACACAGCACACAGACTATCAACGAAGTAACAATAATTTTGAAACTCCACATAATACTAATCAACCTCAATTTAATGGATTTAATACTCCAAAGCCAAATGTTGACCATACGCAACAGCAGTTGAAAAAACCTAGTCAGCAAGTACAAAATTACTTCCGTGAAGATAATCCTCGTCCAAACTTCCAAGGTCAAATACCTATCATAAATCAACAGTTTAAACCTCAACAAAATAATTTTGAAGGAATTGTTGAACAAAGGCCTATAGAGTTTAAAGATAATTTTCGGAATCAACAAAATTATCAGCAATCAAATAACCAACCAAATTTCCAACAGTTGACAAATCCACCAAATAATCAGCAATTTACTAATCAACAAAATCATCAGCAATTAAATAACTCGCCAAATCTTCAACAACCAAGTAACCCACAATATCATCAACAATCAAATAATCCACAACATCAACAACACTCTCAAAACAATCAACAATTTACAAACCAACAAAATCATCAACAATTTAATAACCATCAGAACCACCAACAATTAATTAATTCACAAAATCGTCCACAATTAATTAACCAACAATTTAACAACCAACAAAATCATCAACAAAATCATCAACAAAATCATCAACAAAATCATCAACAGTTCATCAATCAACCGAGACAACCATCAGATTTCCAATCCAACCCCCCTCTTAGAAATCCAGGTAATTTCCAAGAAAGACCTGTACAAATAAAAACAAATAATGAACGACCATTTGTAAGTAAACCTTTTGAAAACCGTCCACCTCAAAGTAAACCGTTTGAAAGCCGACCTATACAAGATCGACCATTTGATAGCAAGCCGTTCGAAAGTCGTCCAATCTTAGACAGTCATTTTGACAATCGGCCAGTATTTGACAGACCCTTTGAGAATCGGCCAATTCAAAATAGACCATTTGATAATAGACAGAATCAAGGTACAGTTAATTACAGACCAAGCAAGCCTCCAACGCCACATAATATACCTTTAAATCCTAATCCATCATTTGTACCGATTGATAAACGACCGACTAATCCAGTACCACCGCATCCGTCAAATTTTAAAACTCAACCAACAGGTACGAAACATTCAGTTGATTTGGCCTTTTTACCACAACAACAACAGCAGCAGCACCAACAATTTCAACAACAGCAATTTCAACAACAACAGTTACAACAACAACAGTTTAGGCCTGCTGAGACGCGTCCACTAGTCAACAATAATCCAACGTCATTCCAGCAACAGCCAATTATTAAGCAACAGCAATATTCACCAGAAGTGAAATCTCCTCAAATTTCACAGTACCAAACAGTAAAACAACAGCAATTTATTCCCGAATTAAAACCGTCAGAAATTCCACAAATTCAAATTACTCCATCAAATAGTTTTGAACTCGAACCAAATCAGCAACCAGCACAATCTGGACAATTTATTGAAACATTTAATAGGTATCAACCAGATACACAAACAGAAGAAAATTATTTTCGTCCCGACAATAGCCCCTGGCAAGTATCCAAACAACAACAAAGTTCGTTTAATGTTCAACAGCAAGATTACAAAGAACAGTTAAGTCCAAGTACAATAAAAAATACCATACACACAACAAGTAAATCAATCTTAAAAACAACTGAAAAACCGGCATCATTTGTAACGACGCAGTACAAAGAACGCAGCACACCAACTGTTACAGTGGCGACTCCCAAATCAACTACTACTGAAGCAGCTAAAAATGAGACCAAAAAACCAGATTTCAAAAATATTGCTTCGCTTCCGGATGAAGTTCCTGATGAATTGAGGGAACAGCTCCTTTCTTCGGGAATCCTTGGCAACGCTGACATTCAAATATTAGACTATGATAAAGTGGGTGATATACCAATTGAAAATTTACCACCAGAAGCTTTGGAAAATTTATACGGCCAAGGCAGTGCACCGATACCTTCGGTAGTCCTACCTCCGCATAAATCTGCTGTCCAAATGAAAGTCGTCAAGTACGACCCATCGACCGAAGAAGGAAGAAAAATCGAAAACACATACATCGATAGACCCAAATCCCAAACTCTTGACCCGGTCGTCTTAAACGACACCGGATACAATCGTTTTTTACCATTGAACATTAATGGTACTCATTTCCCCATACCCGACTCGCCGTTGTTGAAAAACAGAGCCATCGGAAGTGTAGTTATATTATCCCCAGTGAGCTACGATTTGTCAGATGACCAATCCCGATCATCTAGGAATGCCGCGGTTAAAGTGAAAGGAGTCCATTTTGTTGTTGGTGATATTGTGAAAAATCTTGTTAAAGACCCAAATAGAGAAAATTTCAAAATCTGGTTGGAGAAAGAAAATAATACACCTTCTGAAGAACAGTCAGTCGTCCTTTTGGTTACTAAGTGAGTATAGTGATTAAATTATTGCTGTTTAGCTAAATATTATCACTATTTTAATAACTTATTCAAATAAAATCTTTTTTTTTCAATATTTATTTAGAAAAACATCGAAAAAGTAGTTATAAAAATAGTTTTAAATACGTTTCATATACAAACAAACAAATGGCAAACAATATAAATCTTACTAAGTAATTGTAACAATTAACAACTAATTATTATCTTTGATGACAATTAATATACAATATAATATTTCCAATATCACTGACATATATTATTAATTATTATGTATATACGAATTACAATAGATGTTTGACGTAGGTACATTGTACTCCGATTGTCAACATTTGTCAGGGGTGAACATTTACATTTTTTAATATTATTTTAAGAATTAAAATACAAACTAATTAAATATAGTAAGGTACAATGTATCGTATTTTTATTAAAATGTTATTATTATTAATTATAAATTTTTTCAGGCCAAATGGTAAGGAAAACGGAAAGGAAATTTACATGTATGACGTGACACGCAATCAGGTCAACAAATTGTCGGGTGAATTGAGTGCGACTTTCGTAGATGTGGCCGAGTCAAACTCGCAGAGTCACGATTTGGACAACCTATCGTCCGAAGAGGAGGTGGATGTATCCGGAAATAGCACTACCGATAATACTCCTGTCGTATCCGGTTACAGCAAGACGAACGACTTCTCGGGCTCAATTGTTGCCAATGCCAATAATTAGACTGATCTGTTAAACATGCTATTCTTAAAGTTAAATTTAAGCCTGCGCATTTTTTTATTAATAATTTCCTAAATCATACAAAAAATAATTACAAGTAAATTCGTTTATTGTTTTCAAATAAATATTTTTAAACATTTTTTATTAATAAATTTTGCTTTAGGTAATTATTATAAATTACATAAATAATGAATTTAACTTTTAAGTAAGTAATTTTAGACTACTTGTATATTTTATATTCCAGGTTAGATAGGTTAAATGTATTTAACATACTTCGAATTCAAAATAAGTGTACATAAAATAGTATATACAATAAAATATGTATTCTAATATAATAAAATATGTACCTATTCTAATATAATAAAAATAATATATTTTTTTATACGTACAAATTATTGGAATGTTCTTTATTAATTGATAAATAATTATTAGAAATCAGAGTACTGTATACCTACAGTATTTTATATTATGTACTTTATAATAAATAATATTTATTACAGAGTAGGTACATAATATTATATAAATTTGAAAAACTAAACAGATTGGTTTCCTACTAAAGTAAGAATTTGTGTATTAGAATATTTTACTGGGCTTCGCGTGATCCTACATATTGTAATGGTACCTATACACAAAATTGAACTCTATCGATATAATATTATGTGGCGTAAGTGTAACATAATACTATAATAAAATAATAGAGGAGAAAAAATATTTATTTTACCATTTCATTAAATTATTTAATTTATCGATTATTCTTGTAGTTCTATATCCATGTACCTATGACGTAACATTTCATAGTTACCAGTGTGATTTTAATATAGTAAATTTTATGAAATGTTTTATATATATTATGAATTGATAAAATGATAGTTTGTGTTTATCTATTTCATGTTGAATATTAATAATCGCGATTAATCCAAACCACTTTGAAATAATGTTATTGACAATTGCGATACGCACACTATTATTATTATATCGATTAGGTAGCATTGCAGGTTATTTAATTCGCGTATAGATAGCTTACATATTATGTTTAAATATTTATTCCGTTTTATTATTTTATTACTCCAAATAATGAGCACCTAAATACGTTAAATTAAATTTAAACCTCATATACATATGCATTATAAATACAATAACTTTAAATTAGTACCACACGTGCGCCATACCTGCTGTGAACCATAATCATAATATATTATACATTATACATGTACGATGTACCCTATAACATAAATATATATGTTTACAAGTACAAGTTAAGTACATATTATAATACAATACACAATTTACGTGTGGATAATTTCGTATTTTAACGTCAAACATATTTATAGGCATGTAAAATATATCGTAAACATGCCACTATTTAAAATTTTAAACTCACTTAAGGTTAAAGGTTCAAAAAGAAAGTCACGATATAAGTAAGTACCTAGGTAAGTATATATTATAATATGTGTCTAGTATATTCGATCTGATTGACCTAGAAAGGACCGAATTCTTATACTTCGTAAGAAAAGCGTGTAGTCCTACATCACAAAAACAGCGAGTGTTCTACCGGCTATCGAGTGTTCCTTTGAATAATCTGTGAAGGGTTCTTGCCAAATACTGTATTTATATAGCATATTATATATTCATATGTATAGATTAACGAAATCTGTCTCAAATTTAATAATACTATTGTAATATTATCTTTAAACTAATAACATAATATTATAAGACTAACGCCCGTCATTAATATGACTAATATACTATATACACTACCTACGTCTCTATACAGGTGATACGACAATTATTATTATAATATTATACAGCATTACAGTTATTTGGTCATTGGTGTATAATATATGTATACAGGTATTAGTTTCATCGAATAGGAGATCAATTATAAAATAGGTACATGGTCATAAAAAATTGCTTCCATATACCTGCTACATAACACTGGAGTGGAAATCACGAGCCATTGAAGAGGTGTTATCGATTAAATATGTACATTTTTATTTATATTCATAGTTTTCACTAGATAAAAACGATTTCACTGTTTTTAATTTATAAAACAATACTGTTCTTTTATTGTTACCTATTTATTTTGACATTAAAGCGAATCTAATATTGTTTATTTCATTTCATAATATTATATAATATTATACAAATATATCGAGCCCTAGCTATTAGGTAAAAGGGCGTAAGCGACATTTTCATTTTTTTACAGGAACTAAAAAAAAACACTTTAAAATCGAAATATTTGATTGATTTTCATGAAAATCAGATGTGTAGTTATAAAAAAAATATTTCGAAAATACAATTACAGAATAAAAATTATATTTTAGATTCTGAGCGGAGCGATGAATGTATTGGTTTTACAATGATGTATGTTTTTTAGATTCTGAGCGGAGCGATGAATGTATTGGTTTTACAATGATGTATGTTTTTATATTTTTTTTTATATTTTTGTTAACCTTAAATCAAACCGATGTGGATTAGAAAATAGTTTATTCGAGAATTGTTCAATATTTATTAATTATAGGTATACATTTTATATTTAATACTATACAAATCCATAACCTATATAAAAATACGAATACAAATTATGTTTGTACTGAGTTGTTATATTAACATATTATTTATGATTATTTTTTCTACATAAGATATTAATTAGTTAAATATTATTTGTCATACTTAGGTTTTTTAAGGCGATATTTAAGTTACCTTTTAAAATTATCTTAACATAATTTAGCACGTTCTGAAAATAATTTTATTTTTTTGTTGGGTATAAAATAAACTGATGTTATACAAAATAATCATATAAATTTCATACTAAATATTTATTTACAAAAAATAAATAGTGAAATTCGTGTGTGGACGTGTGGTTAAAGTAAGAGATTTTTTTTTATTCTTAACACTTGTGTACGAGTCTGTAAATACCGTTTGAGCATTTTTTTATAGTCGAAGTTCAAATTTGTATAACTGTAATTCAAAATCGGTTTGATTTTCCAATATACGTAGAATGTATTTAAAGTACCACCTGTATCATAATTATATCTTTAGTATTAGGCTGTAAATTAATTTGTCGGGTCGCAAATATTTTTTTTCCGAAAATCGCACAAACCTAAAAAAAAAAATACATAATTTTCTAATCCACAAGTGTATGGATTTTCTTTCATACAAAATGTTTTACTACTAAACACCATAGAGGTAAAAATGATTATGTGAACAGTTTTGATTAGATTCACAAGACAAAGGGGAGTACCTGAGATTACACTTTAACCCCCAACTTTCAAAGTTGGATAACTTTGGAAGGGGTTGAGCACAAACGACGGGATTAAAAGTACAAGCCAGCACAAACGAAGCTCAAACGAATAGTGCATAGGCGTGCGCACGGGGGCAGCAGAGGCAGCATATGCTGCCCCTGGACTTTCTTTGGGGCCACCGGGGCCGGCAAATATTAAAAGATGGGCCTCGGTAAAATTATATTTCCGCAAAGGATTTTTTTTTGTTTTGATAAACTATAGATAAATATTTTATATGGGCTTATAGAAAACTAGAAAAGTACACCTTTAGTAGCTTAGTACCTTACGGTACAACCTTTTATCCAAAAAACAAATAACCAATACAATTTTAATTTTGATATCCAATAGTAAAAAAAGTAAAACTATGGGCTGGTTTTAATGGTGAATTTGAAAAATGGGCCGAATTAATCTCTTGCTGCCCCTGAAACCGGAGGCTGCGCACGCCTATGGAATAGTGTTAATTTTGTTTAGAAATTCCAAAGTGGGGGGGGGGCTGGGGACATGGAGCTGCTTTTTATTTATAAAAATCGTTGAAAACCAGAGTAAATACTAAATATTATATTCATTAGTTATTATTTCATAATTTAATATTGTAGTTATAGTGTACTAATGAAAATATACAGCTATAGTGGATAGTGCTAAAGTTTAGACGCTGTCTCAAGCATAGAAAAGTTCATCGAACTTACTTAAACAATCTTTAAGAACTTTAGATATTACATATGCTCGTGTATATTTATTCGTTTCAAACTTTATTCAGTACTTTTAAAATGGTTTTTAGTTTTTAATATTTTAATATCTGATTCATGGTTTGTCAATTTTAAACTTTTAAGTTCAGATTATTAGAGCAAAGATGCGTAATCACTAACCAAGATGCAAAATGTAATCCACTAATCCCTTTCCAATATTGAGTATTAAAAAAAATAACTTTGTTTAATCAAATTTGAAATGAACACTATACGTGTGGTATTATACTGTTGTCGTAGAATTACGTTTTATTTATACTTTTTAATGACCCATATATGGCCTCATATAGGTACTCTGACTTCTGAGTATAAACATATTTACATATATTATAATAATTTATGTATACATAGTCGTAGAATCCACGTATATATATCCAACACTAAATTAATTAGTTTTAATTTTAAGTATTTTGTAAAACAAATAATTTCTTGGCTGTGTATAGTGGGATTTTTCTCAGCACGATTATAATATTATGTTTATTCTCTATTCTCATGTTTAGGTATTGTCTCTGCGATAGTGCGATACAAGTAAGAACTTTCTAATAAAATATCGTCTAATTACGAACTTTTTACAGATTTGTCTTACCTATGGTACGTAACACGTGTAATATACTGATATACGAAATAAATATAGAAAACGATTCGGTCAGAATCCATGATAAGATTTCTATATATATCCGTATACTTGGTGTTTCTTGAGAGTTAAAAAATTTAGAAATCAATGTCAATAATTAGCAATAATTTTAAAATTCTACAGATATTTGTTTTATAGTTATATACGAACCATTTATGTTCATGTGGTAGTAGTATCATTCTATTTCACCAAGTGCTCACCAATTCACCATCTATATGACTATATATAATTGATGATTTTATAAGTAATATTTTTAGGTATCAAAGACATTATCTACTATCAGACTTATTTAATTCTAAACAAAAATCATTATTGATAATTTGCTAGGTACCTTGTCTTATTAAAATAATGAAATGCGCGTTATTATAAAACTTTATGCTTTTAACCAAATAATGCTTTGATGCATATATACTTAAAAAAAAAAGTTTAAATATATAAAAATATTATACTTATGTAATTATGTATTTCAAATAACAGCTGTTATGTCATATAATAATAATTATTATTATTGGTTGTTAATATTTGAAGTATAATATAAATAACATGTGCTTTTAATCTGATTAGGCAATACCAAAATTATAGCATATGCATAAATTATATTTGTTGCATTTATAATTTGATACCTATTCATAAATTACGTTTATAGGAACTAGGAAGTTAGAGCACTGTTCTCGTAGACTGTTATTTCCCTTATTTGGTTTTTTATGGTTGTGCAAATATAAATAATATCGTTTACGAGATCGGAGATTGTCCGAAAGCGAAGTAAATGAAGGAATATTATATTACCTACCTAGGTTATTGCAGTTGTTCATTTCACGTCGAAAATAAAATACTGCAGGTACTTATTGATTCTAAACTCTAAAGTACTAAGTAGTATAATTATATCAGTTGTTAATATAATTAATTTATGTAAGTCACAAGTCACAACAATTCCGTTGACTGATCCGAATTAAAAAAAAAATAGGAAACCCGTGGAAACCTGTGGAAATCAAGCGCAAATCTCGGTTAACGCTATTAACACCATACCCTGACGTATGTCATGTAATAATATGGATATTAAATAAAATAAATGTTCACCTTGATAGAAGTGTAACAACGACCGTTTTTAAACAATGACTAGGTATTGAGAAATAACAGAAAAAAAATTGAATGAAATTATTAGAAATTATTGTATACCTACAAAATAATTAATAATATAATACACTTCATTAGTACAGAACTCGTGACAAACAGAAAACAGGAAGTTTCTTGTCTCGGCTTTCCGTTTTATAGGCATTAGGCAATAAACATTATAGTGCTATAATAATAAATAATAATCCACTCGAACATGAAGTTTCAATTAGTTTTTTCGTCAATATAGTTTTAAGCCTAATATAATAACCGTTAGCAGTCGTGAAATAATTATACGAGTTTTATATCTCTTAAAAATTAAAATACCTCAAATTTCGTACCTACCTGTTGCCGACCGAGTGCAGCATATTAATATTTAATATATTATTATGTCTTAATAAATTTCTTGGTAGGTAGAATAATTAAAAACTACCATAGAAACATAATATTTAGGTATGACTAAACTATTAAGAAAATTTAACCAACTCGAAAGTACTAAAAAAATCAAATAATTAATAATAGAATAAACAGTTTTCATTTTAAAATCTAAATAATTGGTATCTAATATATCTACAAAATTAATGCAATTTATTGTGTTAGTTCTCCTTTATTCCAATACACTATAAAGTTATTACTTATTAATAACTATTTGGTATTAACTCTTAATATCTTTATCATGAGATTAACTAATAGGGGTTTGCTAAGGTGGGTTTCTAACAATCTAACTAAACATTTAGGTAGGTATAGCCGGTATAGGTATCGAAATGTCCGCTTGTTTCAGTATCCACTTATGGTATAAAAATAAAAAATAAAAATCCACCGATCCAAATTGAACTCATATTTTTTTTTGAGACACCATTTATTTGCAATCAATTGTTTTACGTAAAATATCTATTTGTCGGCATGTGCGTATTTCTCCTTAGATCGACTAGATTAGGTGACAAAACGTACGTGCTGCACTACTACTACAACAATTCAGTACAAAGTACAACCACAGCAGCTGCCGTCGCCATGGTACTTGAGCGCTCAAAACCATAACCTCTAAAAGCAAAACAGGTAACTACATGAAAGGAACGACGAAATGATAAAAAACGACCGACCGGTGGCCAACAGCCAACGCTACGATTTCGACCACAATTCAGGTAACAACTAAAAAGTCTATCGGTGGACGATACACGTCGTCGATGGCTGATCAGGTCCACGTTAAAAACGATATTGTCGTCGTTGTTGACGAGTTGCCGAGTACCTCGATGACGTGTCGTCGTGTGTTTTGGTCTACTACATCCTTCGATTATTTATTAAAGCAACAATATTAATATTACAATATTGTTGTCGTCGGACGAACGATAATAATATGACAACGAGAGAACGTCATCGCTAAGACCGCGTACGATAATTATGGTACACGGCGCCGCGTACGGTAATACCGGGCGCGCGCGCAGCAGCAGCAGCTGCTGCCTGCTCTCGGGTCGCGTTCTTCGCTATCAAGCGGCGGTGGTGGGGGGATCTCATCGATGACTCGCCGTGCACATGACCCGTGCGAAATCGCAAACATGGCCGACACCATTGTTTTGATTTTACCACACTAATTGCGTGTGTGTGCGCGCGCTCTCGCGTGTGTGTGTGTGTGTGTGTATCCGAAGTTTTTTAACTCGTTTTTTTATACATACGAATTAATTTTTTCCACCGATTTTCACTCGGCCCGGACGATGCGCCGGCTGGTCGATTCCTGCCTGCCGCGTCCCGTCCATTTCCATAAGATCGACGCATAGTAAAACGCTTTCCCGTTTGTCGTCCGCGTTTCGTCTCCGCCGAAAAATATGTAAATAATATTCGGACGACGACCGGCCAGCTGCAACGCTATACATACCGCCACAGCCGAGAACAATCCTAGTGAGTAGTAATACCTATATAGTACCTATAGGTGGTCTGTTTGATGACCGTCACATCCGCTCTTTTCTTATCAATAACGGAAGTGCAAAGGATAATAATAAAAAAAAAATCGGGCTGTCGGTGGAGTATTGTCGTTCGTCTGTGGTCAGTCCATGGGGTAGATCATTAGGGTTCTGTTAAATCTGTTCGTCATCTTCGGTTCGATGATTTTTTCGATATTTCATCTTATTTGCGATTTTTGCCCCCACCTCTGAAGTTGCAGCGAAAGGTCTCCTTTCAATGGCTGTTGTGTAATTGTCACCAGTCTACCACCCCGCAGCAGCATAATATTATATTATATCCTCAATAAGACAGTCTAATTTGAATTCTACTAGAATGTTGTAGATTCTATTTAATTTCATTGTGTAGGTACTTTGGTACCTATGATTAATTTATTGTTTTATAATATGTATACCATCTTAAGATGTGCTGGCCGTTAGATTAAGCAAAGTCAGTACCAATCTGCAATCAATAGAATTTCATATAATTCTTCTGTTTTCTTAGAGCGGACATTTACCATTGTTTTTAACCAATTGGATCGGTCTAGATACCTTTTCAAAAAATTGTATACATCATTGAACTATGGTCTATAATGGTTCATCATAGTATGAGTTTAGTGTTATATTAAAATAATAATCTTTATTTTGTTCTTGTCATTTGCATATAATATTATAATTATTTTAAATATTAAATATTTGTCTTTAAAGTAGGTTATTAAACCTATCTATTTAATACTTGAAATGTATTATTATCTTAGAATTTTTCTTTTACCTACTTTAATTGTTTTCTAGTTAAAAAACATCCTTGAGTATTACCTATTGTGAAATAGATTGTACATAGATATCTATTGGTAACATTATTATTAAATTCAAACTTTGAACTATAAATGTTTTTCCGTTGTTCATTGATAATTATTTTTCCTAAACAAATAACTCAATAACAACACTATAAAAGAAAAATATTCACAAACCTATCTATCATTTTTTTGAATTTTACAATTTGTTTATTTTTATTTTTATGTCTTTACTCGGTAGATTTAGTATAAATAAAAATAATATTTTACATTTTAATTTTTATATCTGCAATGAAAAAGATATTAATGATATTAATGCAATGACATCTGTACTATTTTTGACTTGGCTCAAACTCTTATACAAATTCTTTAACCATAGTAATCTATTCATTTGTTGATTTTGAATTTTTCATCTTCAATTATTAAATTAACAAGATAAACAAAGTAGTAGTTATAAATTAGAGTATAATTGTAAAAAGCTTGACGTCAGCTACCTATATTTTTCAGATAGACCTGTCAATCATATTTCATGTTTACTTAATGGATATACATATTTTATTATCATTAAGTACCACAGGTACTGACTTTTATTGATTTTATTTTTATTTAGCCATAGGTATATTAATCTGCTTTGAATAATTATAGTTAAAATAACTAATTAATGGCTATGATATATTACTAATTTTATTATAAGTTATACTTATCATTAATATATTATTTTTTTCATGAATGAAGAATATGGATAACCAGGGCCATCATCAATCTTCGGTGAAAAAACGTTCCATTGACGATATTATAAACAACATAACATCAGATCTTCAAAGTTATGAAGGTCGTTATATGGTCTTGGGTAACCCGAGACAATCGACTGATATGATGTGGCAGCAAGTGAACAACTATGCAAATCCTCCTCAGCCACAACATAATATTTATAATCAAGAACCGATGAATTTGACCAACAACAACCCATACATATTAAATACTAATCAGTATACTCAATATATGCAACCTCAGAATTCAATACCAGGATATGTTAACTATGATCATCAAGTATATCCACAACAGCATCATCCTCATCATCTTCAGCACCATCAACAGCAGCAGCAGCAGCAGCAACAGCAACAACAACAACATCAACAGCAACAACAACAACAACAACAACGACCACAACACCAACAAACCTCTCAGCAGCAGCAACCAATGAACTATACATACTATCAACAGTCACAATATACTTCTCATCCCATGTCATACCAGACCCCTACATATGGTCTTTTTGATGCACCGTGTAATGATGCCCTCATTGAAAACCTCGTTCAAAGTTGGAGCCAAACTCAAAGCAATGGTAGGGTATTTAGCCCTTTTGGAGATCAAGCATTTCAGACACCAAGAGAAATTATTCCTGAACAAGATATTAATGGTCTTAACCATAACACAATATCTAACCACAAAAATATTACCACACCAGTTAGAAAGGTTAGAATGGTAGCAGAAGTGCGTCCAATGCGACCAAGTTATTCCGATGTTTTAGCCAAGTCTCCTGCTGTAGAACCAGTAAAAAAGACTGCAGCTAGTACACAAGTAGAAACATCTTTAGATGTTAAAACTTCATCTAAAGTAAAAACAACTGTCAAGAAAAAGAAGAATTCAGCTAAGGTGGGTCAAGGAGAATCTGGGTTAAGAAGACAAAATTCGTCTGCAAGTAGTGAAGAGCGCAACACTCCAACAGTAGAATATAAAGAAGATAAAAAGTCTGAAATAACAATCAACGGCAATGAAAAGGTGTGGACATCATCTGAAGACTTGAACGGATCAGAATATTTTGAAGCTGATGAAAATGCTTATAGTAATATTTTGGTTCCAAAGTCTAAAGAAAATAATAAGAAAGATAAAACGAAAGTTAAACCTAAGGCAGCAACTATTCCATTGTCAAAAAGCTTAGGTAAATTAAAAATATATGGTATTTTTCATATCAAATCTTGTAAAATTGTTCTTTTTTACAGGTCATATCGCAAAGCCTCTTAAAGATGATGTTGAAAAACTCAAGTCCAAAAAAACTGTTCAACCAAGTTGTGTGATTGGTGTTAAAAAAGACAAGTTGAATAATGACTCAAAAAAGCATAACGAATCAAATAGTATGTTAATATTTTTTTAATTGTTTTCGATTATGAATTTGTATTTAAAACATTTTTCTATAGATGTTAATTCAACAACAAAATTTGATGAAATTGAAAAACCTTCAACCAAAATGTCTTCAAATGTATCCCAACTACAACAGACTGCAGCAACTAGTAAAAATCAGGGTTCTCGTAGTACTGCAACATTCACAGCACTACCATTCAAAGCAAGATATCAACGTGTAACCAAGAAGCGACCACGTAGCTCTGCCATCAACACAATGAGTATGTTAAATTAGATACAACAATGTTTGGCTATATTAAAACTAATCATGTTCATATTTTCAGTAACGAAACATTTGAACTTTTTAAAAGCCCAGTTTGTTCAATATGCTCCATTAATGGTCTTCTGGTTTGTTCATCTATTATGGGACGTTATCACCATGAGCTTACATTTACTTTTACATTTGTAAGTTAACTACTATTAAGTCCTAAAATCAGTTTTTTAGTCACTTTGTACGATCTTCTATTAAAAATATGAAGAATGCCGGTATTTTGTATAGTATGGTAAAAAATAAACTACAGAACACTTAACCTATTCTGAACTGTTTGTACTAATTTAATATAGTAGGTAAAAATATGAAACTAAGTCAATTAAAATTATAAAATTATAAATTTTATAGATTTAAAGTTATTTGTTCATTCATAAATAGGGTTACAATAGTTAAACAAAGACCACATTTATTTGTATACTGCGGCCCACGAGAGAGTATCCCGTCACCCGACAAAAACTCGTCCGATTCCGCTCATCGCCACATATTTGACCTTCACTAATGGCACAAAGTGGGGGAATGCCCGCAGTCTGCATGCGCAAAACGAGGATCATCTCTCATGGGCAGAAGCATATAAGTTTTTATGGGATACTCAACAACTTTACAGTCAACCACACCAGTTTTAACTTTTTTTTTTTAACTGGAAAATCACATATAATTGTTAGCATTTTACAACAAACGTTTATAAGTTAAAAGCTAACTCAATGTTACAAATAAGAATGAGTAACAGACAGAATTATCAATTGGCTTTAAGTGATAACAAACATTTTTGTGAGTGAATGGGAAAACTATAAACGTAGTTAGTTACTGAAACGTAATTGTCACTAAGTTATGGAAATAATTTTAATACAGGTTTCATCACTTAATCAAGTATTCAACTTGAATAATTTATAAATCATCATACAATATTATTCTTCATCCCAAAACACTTAAATTGGGACTCAGTTGTGGGAGGGGGGGCTATATTAAAAATCCGTGCAGTCCTGGTAAAACAGGGATGTTCAGTAACCCTATTTCATAAATAAAATTAAAATTAAAAGTGAAACAAAAGAGTAGTAATTTTGAACACCCAAACATGAGATTATTTTAATAAATAAAAACAAAACCAAATTAATGGATTTTTTTATGTTTAATCTATATTATTTTGTCTCAATCATACAAACTATTTTTCAGTCTACATTTTTAACTTTGCCGAACTAAGTATCCGCATTCTGAATTTTTATAAGTGGCCATTTACTAAAAAATACATTTATTTAATATCCGAGAATAAATATTATATATTTTTATTTATTATACAGGTCTGCATCAGGTATTACTCAATTGGTCGATTTTAGTAAGAATTGCTGGAAGCATTTTTGGATTGGATTGAGCTCTCCGTTTACAGGTGCATCACACTGGGCTCGAGTCAAATGGAAAGATCAGAATTCGGGTAACACTCTGCAAACAAATATTCCACTGCCTACTACTGGTGAAGAAGCACTTAAAAGGCTACTTGCTTGCAAAGGAAAAGATCCGTACAGGTAAATTCGGCAATCTAAAAAAAAAATTATTTCAGAAATATCATGTGATAAAATAATTTTTACATTAAAAAAATAATATGTACTTTAGTATTTTGGGTGTGACTGTTGATTCATCCGAAGATGATATCAAAAAGTATTACAAGAGACAAGCTGTTCTTGTTCATCCAGACAAAAACAATCAGTCAGGAGCTGAAGAAGCTTTTAAAATTTTAATTCATGCTTTCAACATGATAGGTGATCCAGTGAGTTGTTTTTATTTATTGACTGCGTTGAAAAAAAAATTTTTATTTTGTGCTTTATTAATCATATTTATTCTTTTATGTTTGTAGGAGAAACGTAAACTCTATGATAGTGGTATTGAGCACATTAAAGAAAACTACGATGAACTAAACAAATTGTTGAAAAATCTTCATGAAAAAATGGCACAAGTTGCAAATACAATTAGGTATTTGAGACAATAACATTTATCAAAAATTAATTATAGGTAGAAGGTATTCTAAGATTCATTAAACTTACATTTTATCAAAGTTTAAAAGTAAATTCCATTAATTTTATTCTATTTTTTTATAGTTAAATTTATTTATAAAATTGTATTAGATTAAATATTTTTTTGTTATAATTGATGCAGTATTCTTGTGTTAGTTGATGAATTATGTTTTTTTCAGGTGTACTAGCTGTGGTAAACGGCACAAAAGGAAATTGGTGTTGTGTCGGCCAATGTATGCTGCACGCTTCTGTGCATTGTGCAATGTGCATCATTCCGCTCGTGATGGTGATATTTGGTCTGAAAGCAGTATGTTTGGTTTGCGCTGGAAGTACTTTGGATGTATGGACGGTGGAGTATATGACATCACTGAGTGGGCCACTTGTCAGCACGGCAGTCTGAAACACATGCGAGCAGATACTCATTCTGTACAGTACAGAATAATATTTGGTGGCAAACAACAAACTCCCGAGCCAACGGTTTCCCCATCACCACCTCCACAACCCAGAACACAAGCACCGCCACCACCTTCCACGCCCTTATTTGAGTATGTATCACAGAATAAACCTGATGGACTGTTTAATGACCGAACTATAATTTTTTTTACTTGCAGTTTTCATCAACCACACCTAGACGAATTCTTGAGTTCATTTTATCAACATCCAGTGCCGGGTTCTGCTACCAATGGTGAATTTGGAACCACAACTGACATTCCTCGGCAACGCACCAAAAACAAAAGAAAAAAATAGAAAATGATCTTCCTTGAATGTGCACTGTTAGATATATGTTTTTCATTTTCGAAAAGCCAATTTCAAATTAAGTATCTTATTTAGACTAATAATTAATAACTCGTACAGATTGCAACATTTTGTTTGTATTTTTATTTTAATTTACATTTTAAACAACTTATCACTTGTACTTATATATATATGAGTACATTGGCGATTTACACTGTTTTTCATTATCATTATCATTGTCATCACCATAATATGTATGTATGAACAAATACGCCCCTCAAATCAAGTGATATATTTTTTTAATACTTACGATTAGTGTTTTATTAATTTAACTACATAACATTAACATCTGTTTATCATATACTGTTACACAGCTTAATTTTAAATTAACCTTAATATTAACACTCTGTGTTTTTATTTATTGTTTCTGTTCAAAACTTGTTTCTTGAACCCTAAGTTTAAAAAAAAAATTTCATTAAACCTTTATTTGCCACTTATTTTTTATGTTTTAGACTTAGCGTTTAACCCACTGAATTTTTTGTCAGTACAACATTATTATTTATGTATACCTCAAACACCGCAGTAATGTCAATTTTGTGAACTTAATAATGTAATAACAATAAATACAATTTCCGTCTAAAAAATAATTCAGTATTAAAGTATTTGATATTTATTTTCTGTTTCAAATCCTCGCCATTACCCAGTATTGTAAGGAATACTTTGAAAATATATTTAAATAAATTTTTCAAAAGTATAAAAAATATTATTTTGGTGTTAATTCTATTTATTTTTAAGCACTAGTAACCATGGTTAGTTACCACATAAAATTGTGGACTGAAATGGTTTTCCATTGAAATTCTTTTTCCTGTTTATTGTTGCAGAACACTTGTTAGTTAACAATAATTCTCATTTTCCTGAATCACAATTTTTGTTTTATCTAAAAGAATATTTATCACCTCGATTTCTTTGATTCTGGAGCTTCATTAAATAATGTGTTATAAAAAATAGAGTTTGGAATAAATGATCTAAGGAAGTGCTAAATATGATGCAAAATTGTTAAGTCAAAATGACAAAATATGCACAAAACCATTCAGAGTGCTATGCACTTGTAAACATTGAAAAATGTGTACTTAATTAAATAAATATTTTTTTTTTGTATCAATGCACACAGTATTTATTTTAAAGTAGATTGTATTATACAATTTGACATTTGTATTCTGCACAGATGTGTTACAAACAAACTTATTTAAAAATATTTTTTCCAAGTTGAGAACCCTTTTGGTTAAATAAACATACAAATGCATAGTAGAATTCCAGTCTAATTATAATACTGGAATTATATTATGCTATAACCTGTATAAACTTTAATGCTAGATTTTCAATTTATGATTGCGCATAATAGTATGTTAAAGTTAATCTATCGGGCTTTATCGTTGGCCAAGAACTGATTCAAGCTGATTTGAATGTACTCATTTACCAGTGCTTTGTAACTACACAATGTTCCTGAAACTCAATTTTTATGTATAATATTCAATCGCTAAACTATTTTTTTTTGTATTATTATTCCATATTTATAACACTAAAGGGTAAATTAGAACATTTGAACATAAAAGTTAACTTTTTTGAAAATGAAAACCTATAAAAATAATCAATATAAAATTTAATAGTAAGAGTTCTGAAAAATGATAATGATGATTGATGTTCATATTCATATTGTACAAATAATTTTTACATACAATCATAGAAGTGAAAAATAAATATGTTGTAATTTGGGTAGAGGAAAGATTCTTGGATTGTCCACAATCTCTTTTTCGGGCATGTAGTTTGATACCAAAGGAATAGAATTTGTAGTGGGAAATAACAATACGGCATACACATATTTATGTTTTACATATATATTTATAACTATATAAGCAAAAATGAAAAATATATATTAATGTTTAATGTAATATTTAAATATAAATGTAAAAAAAAAAAATGTAGGTTATAGTAGCAAAACATCAAATACAGGTACAAACTCTATTTATTTGTTCAAAGCTTATATTAAATTGATGGAAATGTGAGTACAACATTGAACATATTTTAATATAATACAAAAATTAAAACTTGCCAATATAATGTGTTAACGTCCTTAGATACTAGCTGTTTTGTAGAGCGCATATAAAAATGGATTATTAATCACATCAAATTCAATTGTTATACAAGAAAACATTAATGGACTGTATGAACACACTGTTATACGACAAAAGTGTATGTCTTCATCTTATATAGGCGAAATAATAAAAATAAAACTTAATAATTGTCAAACCAAAAAACTTAATAATTTAATCATAAAATAAAATATGCACATCCCCATCACTTGTTTTAGTGCGGTTTTAGAGGTACAGTAAAATGTCCATAGAACTTCTATTGAAGGAATTGGACAATGATCGATATTAAGAGGTGAACCGTCAACGGAAGTTGATTATATCAGACAATTTATAAAAATATTAACTATTAGAATTTTAATTACCAATTAACTTTCAAACAAATTGTATCGATAAATTATTTTATCTATTTATAAACATCTAAAACCGCATGAAAAAAAAAAAAATTAAAGCACAATATTATATTAAACTTAGGTATACTTAAATCAATCCGCTGTACTAAGCTCATGTAACAGTTACATTACATTTCACAAAAATAAATAATGACATAAGACAACATTTAATAGCGAGTCAGGTGAGACTAAATTTCATGTTTGTAAAAAAAATACACATTTATTAAGACATATAATATCAAATATGGTTTAAAGTTGTTGCAGAACTTAAAAAATATATTTTTTAAATGTGACAATCAGTTTCATATAATGATATCATGTGAAATACATTGGCAGTTATTTTGCCTAACCTGACTGTACATATTATATAGTTTTATAGACTTATTACAATTCAAACAACATGATATAAAATTTATGTAATATTAAATATATTATATTAAAAACAGAATTTTCTGTAAGAAACATGAATCTATCTGAAATTAATCTCTATATCTTTCTAAAACACAAAACACAAGCAGTGAAAATCTCATTAAAGCGTTAACAGAATAAACCTTATATAGTTTGTAGCATTGTAAGACAAATTTAAATATAATATAATACATAAGCTTATATTATATACTTAGATTTCTGTATAGTACTAACATTATTGTAATTATTGGAGCATTTGTTTTTTATTTGTTCAGTCTATATTAAATAATTAATTTGTTGGTCAATGTGATATAAAATAATTGTGTTTGACATTAATCAAAATGATTAAGAGGACATCTTGCATAGAGAAAATAAATCTTAAGTTTAACGTCACAGTAAATTATAATTATTGTTTTTTCCTCAAATAATATAATAAAACAAAACATATGATATATATGCCACTATGATTTGATTTTTGTTAACAGTCACCAAAACGCAAGGATATTTCTCAAAATATTGAGCTGCTAGTAAATTAATAATAATTGTTCTTAAAGTTTAACCAAAGTCTTTTAAAATTACTAAATAATAAAACTTTAGGTACTCTGATCGAAATAAGAAACGCAAACGGCGGCGACCTGTTTTTATCGGCGGCATTCAGTTAACACCCGTCTATCACTCCTCCGCTTAACAAATCACCAATCTATATACCTGTCTTCTAGTATTGCCAAGGCACTGTGCACAAGTCTTAACGCCGTTTGCGTTTCTTACTTCCGAGTATAAATATATAATATTGATTGATTTTTTTAGACTTAAAATATACAATCAATCAGATTTCACATTAACACTCTCTTTTATACATTTTATTTTTAAGAAACACATTTTCTTATGCGATATGACACCTCAATTTCTTTGCATTTTATGTCGCAATAAAAAATAACTACATTCATTTACCAGCAAAAACATACATCGTTTAACAGAAATATATAAATGTCAAATAGTAACCTAATTTTAAAAAAAATTATAGGTTATGCAAACACATTAATGCAAAATTACAAAATTATTATTTGATCACAAAAGTAACAGGGTGCAAAAAAGAATTGTATTTTTTTTCTCCAGACATTTAGTCTCAACCCTGAATTTGGTTCTTAGTTTAAAAACAATTGCAGCTCAAAGCTTATTTGATTGATAATTACTCAATTAGGTTTCATATCTTTGGGCCATACTTTTAGCCAAAAGGCATAAGCTCAAAAGTATTAAAAAATATATATATAGAGATAAAATTGCACCAGGTAATAATCTACTCATTACTGTAATCTTTGAACTTTAAGCTGCGATTGAAGTGTGGAAACGAGATCTTCGAGGTCTTGAATACGCCGATCTCTGTGGGCCAATTGCTTTCTGAGCATGTTTAGTTCTTCACATTGACGAGTGAAAGCTTTTTTCATCTATAATTACAGTTTCAAAATAATATTTTTATTTATTTCATCAGTCTTTGTATAAAAACAAAATGGGTCATAAATGCAAATAATCTCCTAGCAAATATTTGTTAACTTAGTTAAAATCCATTATTATGAAATAGTATAAATATAATAAATCACAGAAAATATAATTTTTGATTTAGATTGAAAATGTAGAAATTTAAATTTATTACTTCAAATGTTTAAATACAGTGGGTCCTTGATAAGTCAAAATTCAAAGGAAATTAAATTTTTTCATTTATTTGAGATTTTCAACTTACTAAGGTTAGGTTGGATCAAGCAAGGGAACGCATTTATGTCTACTTATTAAGATTTTTCAACTTATCAGGGTTCCACTGTATTTGATGGCGTTATTAAAAATATGTTTTCTATAAAATCATAAAATACTTCTCATATTTGAAATCATTATGAATGAAAGTCATTTTCATATAAAAATTCTTTTTATAACTCAAGTTCATTTTTATGTCTGAAAGTAGCTTTAAAGATGATATAATTATGCACAAAAAACTTTAAATATTCATGTTTTTAAAACAAAAAAAAGATAGAGAGTACTTGTAACTGATAGCAAGTACTTTTAATCAATGGCAAGTAGTAACTACTTCAACTTAAAAAATTATTTCATAACATTATCTATTTTTTTTTATAGAGATAAACACTAAGAAATTCAAAACATTGCTTGGGAACTTAGTATTTGCATTTGTTCCCCAAATAGATATTTAATATAAACACCAACTTGATATTCATTTTTTAAATTATCGTTGTAATTTGAGTTTTCCTTCATATTATTGCATTCTTCATCTCCATCAGTCTACAATTTATTATTGTCAAAATTAAACATTAATAAAACAACAATGTGACAATTGAAGTCAATACACTAAATGTTACTCAGAAAATAACCAATAATACTTTATACCACTATTAAACTTACATAATATATATTAATTTTTAAACTTACCATGTTAGTGAATTTTCCTACTAATGAATTATTCAATTTCTGCTGTATTTGTTGAAATCTCGTATTTTGATTAACTTGAGTCTTTTGGATTTTTTCAATCTCAGGCAACATCTGTACAATTAAAAGAGTTATATTGTTAGGTCAATTAATCGTAAATCAACAAAACTGAATTGGTTATGCTTACATCTAGTGGTCGATAATCAGGCACTGTTTCCTTGGAGAGGAAGGCAAATTTCATACGATAATTGGTGTCATTGCGGGTAGCTTCATTGGAAACAAATGCTTGAGGCTTGTGTGTTTTCACTGAAACCCCTATTTATATATTATACATAAGACCAATGAATAAGAAGACAATAATTGTTTACTCAAGAAAGCAAGAGAGCAATTATGTACCTGTTTTCATTGACATTAAAACTGGTGGTTTGCTGATTCCATTAAACCATTCTTGGGCACTCAATGCTGGTACTGGAGCAGCCGTATCAGGATACAGGTCATGTTGATACTGGTCACTCTAAAATAAATCATAATAAAAAGTAATAAAATATTATGTTCTTTATATTCTTTCAATTTTTAATAATATTGTTGATCATGAATACTAATACTATTCATAATCAATGACAATATCAACATTTGTATTGAAAATTGCAGAAATAAATCAAATTATATAAAAAAATAAATAGGATAGCTCTAGTGTCACTGACAAAAGGAAATATATTATATTACAGTTCCATATGATACATAAGATATCAATTTCTCTTTAAACAATATTTAATTTAGAATTTAATTAATATAAAAATAAGTAACACTTATAACTCCACAAATGTGTAAAAAATATCTTATAAAATATATTTAATACAATTAGTTTTTCCTACATATTTTGATTGCATTTTATTTTAAAGTAATTATTGATATAAGTTAATAGTTTTATATTCTTAGGTTCTTATGGTGCTTGTGAGGTTTTCTAAAGTATTTTTTTTTTTTGCATGTCACTAAAAATCATTCATTAAGTACATAATAAATATAAATAAAATATATATTAGACATCTGAAAGATTTAGTATTTAAAAAAAAATAATGAGTGGTGAGCCCAACATTACACTCTGGGGAAGTAAAACTTCTTTCATAAGTATTGGGGCCAGTGAAATTATAAGTGAATTAGGAGGAGAGGGAGAAAAATCAATACAATAAAAATAAATGTGCGCGCCGCCGCCACCGTGCATGACTTGAAAAATAAATAAATAAACAAACGTATCGTTTCATTTTTTGTTACGATTCATTTTCTACCCACACCTCAAAAAAGAAGTTTTACTTCAAAAATTCTATATTTATATTATTTTCTAACCTTTCTTGGAACAATCATTGAAATTGGTTCACAAACATTACGAGTAGTATGTAATTTATAAAATCGCATAATTTCACAACGACTCACACTACAGCCACGTTTAAGCATCATTCCAAATCCTTTCTAAAAACAAAACAATTATATATAATTTTAATTTTTAAAATAAATATAAAATGCTACAGTTAACATTCTTTTAAACTTAAATTTTAACCAACCTGTGGGCAACCGGATATAAATTGATTTAAAAAATGTATATATGGTGATTCATCAACTATTTCATAATATCTTATATTGCCATCTCCCTAAAATAACACACATATTTTGATCAATTAATAGGTCAGTCAAACAAAATAAATAATAATTATATTGAAATAAAGCTATATCCAAACTAACTTTTCCAGCTAAGTAAACCATTCTTGTGTCATAGTCATAGTATGGGAATAAGATTCCTGACGATGAATCAATATTGACACGATGCAACGGTTCTGATAAATCAGTATGATTCCAAATAGCTATCTGCCTGTCGGAGTATGTTGAAAAACCTGTAGTCAATAACCGTTCATTATCTAAATAAATTACCTTGCACGAACGTGAACCTTCATGACAAATTCCCTCCTAAATAATATCAAACTAATTAGGTGACATGATTAATTAATATGTATATTTTTATTGAAAGAATATAATATATTTACTTACTGAAACTACTAATCCAGATCTAGGATCAATTGATCTAATTTTTTTGTCTTTGCAAGTTGTTGCTAATCTGGTTCCATCTCTATTGAATGCTAATGAATGCACAATGTCTGGATGGCAATCAATTGTATTTAAAATTTGACCAGTTCCCGCATCCCATAACATAACCTATTATATTGTAAATAGGAATAGTTAAGATTAAAAATAGGGATCATTTTTGTATTCATCAATATTCTTATTGGATACACTAATGGCATATAATAAGTATTTTAGATTTCCATTAATTTTTTTTTATAGTTTTTTTTTTTTTATATAATAAAACAAATAAAATAGACACAAAAAAGTAGCGAAAACTTACAAAATGTTAAAGTATAACATTTATTTATGTTATATATAATAATATATCCTGCATAAAATATAGCAGGGGTGGCCAATAGTAAGAGTCGCAGCCGCACAATATAATGACAACTAATATAAATATTATAAACATTTCTTTGTTACCATGTAATCAAAACCAGAGCTAGCTATGACATTTTCTGCAGTTGGATGCCATTCAATGTAACCCACTCTGCGACGATGTCCACGTAACTCTATCAGCCATTCATTCAAGTTGCAACTTAGACCACTGTCTGGGATATACCACAATTTAATCTATAAAAAAAAAAATTTGAAATTTGAAAATTAGATTTTTGCATTTTGAATAAATAAAAGCAATTTGTATGATACACAATACACATGACTTACAGTACAATCATCAGAACAAGAAGCAATTATGTTATCATTGAATGGATTCCATTTTACATCCAAAACTGGACCTCTATGGCCAGTAACTTTGCTCGTATTTAAATCTAAACGACCAGTCTAAATCCAAACAAGCAAGAGAAATTACTTACATAACATTATTCCGATTAATATTATTACCTTATTGATTGGTAGTACTACAAATGCTCCACCACCAGCTACTTCAGTCACAATGGCGACAAATTTTGGGTTGGCAGCACAAAAATTAGAATCATGAGCATTACGTGTGATTGGTATATTGTCATACAATTCTTCTCGCCTGGACGGGGATCCGTATACATGACGAAACTTTGAACTACGTACTCCGCGGAATAATGACTGTTAAATATAAAGGTAATGACAATTTTGAACTTTATAAAACATTTGAAATAAAATGAATAACATTATATTAAATTGTACCGTATTATTTGTCATCTTGATAGTATGCTGTTAAAATAATATCTGGAATTCATGCATTTCAAAAACAAAACACTAGAAAAAATTTAAGCACACAAAACTGAAAAAAAAAAAATAATAATATTACTTCTATATTCTACAACAAAGGTTTACCTACTGTATTTAGTCACACTATTCATAATATGGAGAAAAATAAAAAATATCATCAAGTCAACTAGTAATAGCTTCTAATCTAATCAATACTCTCTTATAACTTTTTGAATGAATTAAAATTATTATGACAATAATATGTACCAATATACCTAAGAACATTCACATTAAGATAAAAAATAATGGTAGGTAGGTAGGTACTCGATGCATGACAACATTTTCATGAATAATGCAAGAACATAATTGAACATATATATAGCCGATGTCCTTTCTCTCTCACTATATAAATTACAGGCTACAAAATGCATTTTACAACCAACTAAATATTATACACTTAAGTAACCTACCATTTACCTACTATCGTATACAACTATATCTACATTTTATTATGAAGTATGATTGTATAAACCTACGTTGAAACAATATCAGGCATTGGTCTCAAAGAATAAATTATTTTCGAGCTCATATAAGCAACTACGACAATAATATTATTATTGTTATCGGTTTGATCGTGCAGAAACCTGAGTTGACCTCTCGAGTAGCTAAGTGCGCGTTACATTAACGACTGACTACCTTGGCACTAACAGAACTGCTACATAGGTAGGTACCAAGGAACTTGCCTCAGTCGTCGTCTTCGTTTTGTTTGTCGAAAGAAAACAATTTAAATTCGGTGAGCAAAACGACAAATTGCGAACTAATCAAAACTAATGCCGGTCTATAATAGTCATTCGTGATTCATTACCTTGACCACGGGCTTGTTGCAAGCCCTGATGTCTACTAGGGCGTTGGACTTGAACACGTCGTCGATTTTGTAGCCGGTGCAGTGTTTGTCCAGAGTGCCCATAATGCAATCGTCTTTATGGCGTCATAGAGAAATAAAATGGTTCGGGAAAAATGGCGCGCGAAATTTCGTACGAAATAAACAGAGCACTATACAATCGACGTCTCACGACAACGCTGTGGCCTGTGAACACTGAATTGGGGCTTGGAAGTCGGAATCGTCGGCGCCAGGTGGCGGCGGCTGTGATGGAGGTGTGTACTGTGTTGTCGTCCCCCGTCCGTGTGGCCGACGTCGCGTGCGTGCGACCGTGCGCATGCGTGGGCGGTAGGGTGCGGGTGGTTGTCGCTCCTAACCACGGTTATGTTGCACAACGGGAAGGGGTCGACAACCTTGCGCTGGAGCCGCGTCGCGTGACCGCGGATAATAATAATAATATTATGTAAACGTAAACACGACGACGCTGAGACACGATACCCAGTAACCGGTAACCTATTATTATTATGGATTTGAATATTGTTATTGTGGCGCCGTCCATGTCCAGAATCGACTACTCGAGAGAATGGAATAGTCTCCCTGATTATCTTTTCGGCGTCAGGTCGGGGAAACGAGTATCGACCATGTCTCTTCTTCATCACCCATTGGTGCCCTAACGCAGATTATTCGTCGTTGTACGTTAAGGAATTTGGAAAATTGAAATAAAGTCACAAAGAAACGACCCCCATCATCCCCTACACACACACACACATCACGGTTTTCAGTGACGATGGGGTGAGTTTGTTGCGTGACGCGCTTGACCCTTTTACAAAGTCGTGTTGTCAATTGTCGTTTCCATAATTCCATACAGTGTCCAGTGAATAGGTACCTATACATATTATTATATATTTATATGGATGGTGAATTTTACCTCAAACATGGGGTTGTTACTCTAATCCCCTCTGAAATGTTTTAGATTCTGAGTGGATTAGTGGAACGATGAATGTATTGATTTTACAATGATGTGTGTTTTTTCCTTATTCCTTAGTCACAGTTTCTTTTAATAAGCATTTAAAGTTCAAAAATTGACAAAATATGGAAAAATCACAAAAATAAGCAAATAATTTTGAGTTAAGAATTCGTAAAAATTTTTCTTTTAATCTAAGATTTGAAAATGTAATACAAGATTCCTTATAAGATTATCTACCTTTATCAAAAAAAAAAAATGTCTATAAGAAAGTCAAATTAAATTTTTGATGAGCGTTTGAAATTCAAATTTTTACAATATTGGATATTCACTCGATTTCTCATGTAGCGATTTCCTTATTTTGTTGTAATTCAAAAACGAATAACTGTAGATACATGAAAATGTCACTGTATGTTTATCTATCAATTCTTATACTTGATAAAATTTTCAAAATATTTTTACATGTTTTGAGCTGTTTAAGGACATTTTCAGTTTTTAATTATTTTAGTTTTTTTTTCTATAAATATCAATAAAATTTTATCTGTTGGGCCAAAAAGTGTAAAAATTTAATATAAGGCTCCTAGCATCCTGATATATTGTTACAATGCTTATACGATACACACATTTTAAGTTCAAAGAAAATTGATTGTACTTACAATAAATGTGTGTATTTTCACTTTATTTGTTGTGTCTGTTATCGCCTTTTTTTTTTTTTATTACAAATCTTAAGTTTTTATGATATAAGTGTAGGGTACAATACAATTTTATGGTAGGTATCTGATGATTATAATAACAGACGTGTGTCATCTTCAATGTTAATAATATGACCATCCGTCAGCCCTTATATGTATAGATGGATTATCGGCTAATATTTATAATAATAATAATAATAGATTACAATTTAAAGTAACAACAAAATGTATACATGTTATATAAAACATAGTTTACATTACATTACACAAAAGTTGAAAATTCATCCTAAAAGCAATAAGCTTGAATGCGGATGGGTTGAGTTTAATTAAAATTTAATAAATTAACATTGTCAATACATTAAACAAAACTATATAACAAAATAATATGTTAAACACTAAAACACTTAAACACGGTATTACTACGGTTTTAATTTTTAAGCAATATATGTTGTGGTATGTACAAAATATAGTAATTTTATTTTTATTTTATTTTCATTTTTTATTTTTTATTTTTTAATATTGACTTTGAATGGGGAAAGCCCATTAAAAATAATAGAACAGTTGTTATGGTATTTACAATTAAAAATAATAATATACAGAAACATACATAATATAATATATTACATAGATACAAGATAAGAAATAAAAACAAATCTGAAATAGGTATGATGAAACAACATATTCAACTGGAGTAGGTGAAGTAGGTGTCTTGATTGGTCCGTCTTATACATCGAGTAATGTAACATAATCAACATGTAATAGCAATGACATTTGTAAATAATTGCGAAGATCATAGGTACCTACAACAATATATACAGGCATACAGCGACACTCTTCGATAATTGTTGATAATCGTTTTTTAAATTGATAACATTATCTGTGTCTTCTTGGAAGTTTTTGTAAATATTGTTAAATTTTACTAACTTATAAGATGATTACAGTTCTTAAGGATTAGCCAGTAGTCACGCTGTAATAATTTTACCATACACTAGATTATGGCTAGATTATAGGCTATTTAATGAGCATTGACCATATAGTGCCATAGTCTGCTACCTAATCACAAGTCACAAACTCACAACCACTCATTCAAATTGAGGATCAATCATAGTGCCTACTCTTTAGTCTCTACTGTAGTATACTGTACCCACCCTTCTCAACTACGATGATGCTTCATGTGACCATCATAGCTCATATATATACTTATACGGTATACCTACTATAATTAACTATCCTGCACTTTCCTCTATATCAGACCAAATTTAAAGAATCTATTTTCCTCTCTCGGACTACTAGGATTTAATTTTGCCTCAGAATCCCAATACCTAGGTAATAATGTTTTTGTTAAGTGTATTTCAATAAAATGTACATCCAGCTTTTTGGAAATAATTTTTACGTACTGACCAAATCCAATTATATAGTTATTATAATATTAAAATATAAGACCAATCATAATTTTTATATGAACTTTTGTTTTACCTCATTTCCAAGTTATGTCAACTGGCAGAATCAATATCTGTTCAAATTCAATTCCAGATTAATGAAGTGATCGAGGTCTGATGGGTCATGGCATTTAATAGCTGACTCGACTTACAAGGTTGAGCGGCCCACCCGCTGCTATTATAATTCCTGAATATTTATTTTAGTTTTACTAGGTTGGCTGCTCAATAGTTTAAAAAATCAGACAACTTCTTTGTTCACTAATTGTACGAACATAATGCTTCATAGAATATTTAATTTTAATTTTATGTTCATTGAATGTGGATATAGATTGTTTATAGGTAATCAAATATTCAAATGTGCCTATGTATTTTTAATATTTTCAACTAATATCGTAACAATATATTAAATTCTTAATTGTATTAAAAAACTTGTAATAATATGCAATATGTTGACACATTTAAAATATAATAAATTTAAAAAAAAAACAATATATCAGGAGCCTGTATTAAATTTTTCCTCTTTTTGGCCCAAAAACTAAAACTTTATCGATATTTATAGAAAAATCTAAAGAAATGAAATTTGAAATTGTCCGTAAACAGCTCAAAACGAGTCAAAATATTTTGAAAATTTTATCAAGTATAGGAATTGATAAAATATACATTCAGTGAAATTTTAATGTATTTGCAGTTATTCGTTTTTGAATGACAACAAATAAGAAAATTGTTACCTACATGAGAAATCGAGTGAATATCCAATGTTGTAATAATATGAACTTCAAACGCACATACAAATTTAATTTAACTTGCTGTAGACATTTTTTTTTTGATGAAGATAGACAAACTTATGAGAAATATTGTTTACTTTTTAAAATCTTAAATTTAAAAAGATAAATTTTTATGAATTTCTAACTCATATTAATTTGCACATTTACATGAAATTTACGTATTTTGTCAATATTTGAGCTTTAAATGCTCATAAAAAAAAAATTGTGACTGGATTTTTAATATTTTTTATCTGTCTTTGAAACAATATACTAGGAGCCTTGTATTAAATTTTTAAGATTTTTTAACCAATAAATAAAATTTTATTGATATTTATAGGATAAAAAACTAAAAAAAATAAAACTGAAAATGTCCGTAAACAGCTAAAAATAAGTAAAAATATTTTGAAAATTTTGTGGTGTATAGAAAATGCTAATATAAAAATTCAGTCAAAATATCATGTACTTACAGTCATTTGTTTAAGAGGTGCACCGAAAACCAAAATCAATTTTTTCAAAAACAGATTTTGAGTAAAAATTCCCCTTTTTCCTTAATTTTTCTTTTGTCCCTCAAAGTACCAACTAGATTCACTTTCCTATCAGAAAAGATACTGTTGAAGAAAATCTAAACATTTTTATTGTCCTAAAAGGTGATGACACACAAAAAAAAAAAATGTAAAATCATTGTAAAATCAATACATTCATCGCTCAGCTAAGAATCTAAAAAAAGTATTTAATATTATTATAATAATATGGGTTAAGTATGCCGTCAGTACAGTGTGTACTCCGTAGTATATAAATTATTTTAGATTATAATATATAAATATATTATAAAAACCCGTATTCATATAATTAATAAGACTTAAAACTTAAAACAATTAAAATTGTCGGTTTGCCTTTCGAGTTGATTGTGAATTATGGAATTTCGCACTTAATTACGCAAACAGTTGTCGGTATAATGTTCATGTATAAAATATAAAATAAATTAATATTATTACAATATTACATTCATATATTCATATTTTATATTACTAGCGGGGGCGGTCGTCGGTAGGGGAATACAATTGCAGAGGGGCCGCTCTTTTAGACCGTATAGAAGTGTTCATATAATAATACTATGACTATTATACAGAGGAAGTTTACAACATATAATATACAACGGGAACCAGCTCATTCTACACGTTAATTTTACATTTTTATGTATAGATCCTATTTGATAATAATTTTTTTTCTTCTAACAAGTAACAATCATACAAATTGACTAACGGGTAGTTGTACCTATACGATGGCAAACAAAGTTAAACACCGCTAAGCTCAACAATAATAATTAATAGTCTATATTAATTGACTATTAAATTAATTATACGAAAAAGAAAACATTTTATTCCCATTATATTATTTTATTATATTAAACATAATGTGAAATTTAATAAAAGAATTTTACAGTTAATAGTATAACAGCATACCAGCTACTTATAAACTGTTTTATTATTTGTAATTAGTTAAAATAATATGACGTTACATATCGTGCATTACGCATATAACAACAATTATGTTTATAATTTATAATAAAAATTAAAAAATATAATTTAATTGGGTTGGTCCTTGGCGTCGCACTTTCATCCTGCTATTGTACATTGGTTCCCAAATATTGTCGTTAAAAATGATTTTAAGATACTGTATTGTTAATAAATTTTTTAAAATGCAAGTACATGTAAAAAAAAAAATACGTAATATACAGGATATAGTATGTGGTATCGCGGTCATCAATACATCACGATATATTAAATGATTAATTGGATTTTTCGATTAGGCCTTTTTATCCATCGATTTAATGAGATTGGATTTTTCGTCTTGGAGTCATAAACTCGTAATTAACCTAGCATAATATATACACTATGTATAATATTTATAATATTAATTATTATACCTACCTATACAGTTATACTATAGAGAAATCGTTTTTATAACTACTCATTTTTATACTGAGTAGCTAAAATGTTTACTTTTTAAGTAGGTAAAGTACGATATTATATTTTACTATATTAGTAAACCTCAAGTTTCGTGAATTTTAGAGTATAATTACACACATTTTTATTTTATCACGTATCAACATAACTATAAATATTTTATGAAAACTTTACATACCTATTATTTGCAGGTATACATTGTACCTATGTCCTATAGGTACATACCTATATTATTATAAAAAAAAAAATCATTATTAAAAATATTATTTTAATTGGTTCATTTTTGTCGTTTTAGATTGTTCGTGGTGTTCCTATACATTATTTAGGTTTATATAAAATTCAATATTCATATAATATAATTTATATTATAATATGAAATTAATAAAATAAGACTTCTTACCTATATTATGATTTATGACCAAAGAGTGGGCAAATACTGAACCATAACTTTTAGTTTTTTTCGCTGCATAATATTGTATTAATGTACTCTACGTCGATGGAATATGAATTGCAAAATACATAAATAATTTATTACTATATCTATTACATGAACGATATCTAGGTGAATACTTATATAGGTATGTCGACATAGAATTCGTTCAGAGTTAATAAACTTAAATTGTCATTTTTTTAGATATTTATAACTATAAATTCTTCTATTATGGATTTTAATTTATTTTTCATTTTTTGGCGTAGTTTATAATGTTTGTATTTATTTGTTTATGCCTTGCCTTGTCGTTGAAAATCTGGTTCGCCATTCTTCTCTGTTAAAAGCTAGTTTTTTCATGTCTGTATATTGACTACAGTCAGCTCGTTTTATCATTTCTTCTATATATGCCTTTCTGGGTTTGCCTCTGTCTTTGTATTCATTTATTCGTCCTTCAAATTTGTTTATTAGTTTTTATAATTCAAAGAATGTTGTAATGATTAATAGTATTTTTTTATAACGTAACAATGACATTTTTGTATGGAAATATACAAAAATAAGTTCATCATATACAGGATGATTTCCCAAGCATGCTTACCCCCATTTAGTCCATTAATACATTTATTAAAATACTGTTTTTCTGATTTTTTTTTTAATATACTCAAAGATTGATTTTCAAATTCTTAAATTTTTTTGTACTATTTAAGGACTAATAAGGAGTGGCCTGTGACGATACAAACTTATGTTATTCAAATTAGAACCCCTTTTTTACTGTTAATTTTTTAGTGGATAATTTTTTTAAAAAAATTTATGTTTATCTATTCAAAATTCAAAGAAGAAGGTTCTCAATTCTTAAAATGTTCATAGGTACTAAGAATAATAGCCCTTAAAAATAGTTATATAAAAATGAAAAATAGATGTAGTATTGAACATAGTATTTATTTTACTTGGACCATTTATATGTTACGGTCAAAAGCCGAAATCGGGCAAACCTCAGAAATGCCCGGTCAAAACGCGAACTGCCCACAATCCTTGGGCAAAATGACATATTTCGACTTTCGACCGGGCAAACCTAGTTATGACCAACCTCATTTGGTCAAAACCGTATACTGACTTTTATCGTAATGACAAAACCGTAGTGTCAATAGTACAATTATACAAATATAATTGAATAAACTTAACTAATACATTTAAACCTCACTTGAGCCAAACTGTAGCGTTTATAATAACCACATACAAAAAAATAATAATCATAAAATATTGTACAGATATAATTGAATACACTTAAATAATAATAAAAATATAATGATATTAATAATTTATACTCGTATAAAAATAAACATATAATAATATTAGGTACTCTTATAATGTTAAAATAAATAATTAATAAAAAATATTGTACAGATATAATTGAATATAATAATAAAAAAATAATATTTTTGTTCATTTGTTGCCACACATATTAGAACCATGGCATTTAGAACTACACAAAATATTTTGTTGTTTACATTTGCATCGTCTCGTAGTGCACTTAGTTTTGCAAGAACAAAAAATAAACCCTTGTCCTCCAGTTAATGAATTTCGAGTACTAGCAGTCCTCAGTGGTATTTCGATATTCGGTATATCATTGCTACTAATAAATTGTTCCTTGGATTGAAATATTTGGTTTCTGGCATAAAGTGATGAAAAAATTCAATTTTTTGGTTCCTATTTTATAGAATCCATCATCAGTAACACTTAATATAACACCTAAAAAATTATTTGCATCGACTTTTTCTCTATCAACACAAGGCACTGGAATTTTCACTCCGTAATTTCATTTTTTTTGCTTGCGCAACTAATCCATCAGTAGCCTTTTCCCGTGCTTTTTTAAAATTTTGTTTTTGTTGAGATAGGTTGACTAACATTTTTTCATTTTCATTTAAAACCTCCATTTCATTTTCATTTTCAATTAATACCTCCATAATTTTCATTTTCATTTAATACCTCCATCTCATTTTCATTTTCATTTGATACATCCATTTAATTTCATTTTCTACAAATTGTAGTAAGTCATTTTCGTCATTTACATTATTAATTATATCATTGGGTAAAAATGACATTTTTAATCCAAGACTAACTTTTTTTACAAACATAGCTTCATATGGAGGTTGTTTGATGCCAGTACTATTTTTGGCAAATTGACAAAATCTCAATCCTTCACTCCACTTTCTAGACTGATTTTCTTCCATCCAAGAATAAATGATTTTTTCGATGTCCTGGTTAGCTCGCTCAACACTCCCCTGTGAATGACGTGGCTTCCCGTGTACAATTTTTAAATCATCCCACGTATATAAGACACTATGGTTTTGCCATTACGATAAAAGTCAGTATACGGTTTTTCCCAAATGAGGTTGGTCATAACTAGGTTTGCCCATTCAAAAGCCGAAATATGTCATTTTGCCCAAGGATTGTGGGCAGTTCGCACTTTGTTCGGGCATGTCTGAGGTTTGCCTGATTTCGGCTTTTGACCGTAACATATACAAATTATTTATGTTGATAGTTTAATATTATTCACTAAAATGTTCAAATCCACTTTAGCCCCCAAAATCCAAACCCATAATCGGTGGAAGACATAAGCGCCAAAATGAGGTAAGAAAAAAAAGACTCTAGATACCTGCCACGGTTTTGGGCCACTGTTAATAATTAGAATATATATATATATTAAATTTAGAACTATATATTATATTTTAACAATTTATTGTTGACAATTTTTTTGTAAGATTGACATATTTAAATAACTACTTACATAAAATATTAATTTTGGAGCAAATGGTATGTCATTTTTGCACCTTTGGCGCTTCTGTCATATGTTGGGTATAACAGGTATATAATATTAGATTGGCGCTTATGTCCTACAAATTTTGACCCAAATGATATATCATGTTTGTACCTTTGGTGCATATACCATATAGCCCCCATCATCGTGGACCTATTACCTGTAGGCTGTAGTACACGAAGTTAAATAAGTTAAAAACTAATTATTCAAAATTTTTTGGAAAACTATTTGTTAAATAATTTACAGTAAAATAGGAGTATTTTAATTTGAAAAACAGTAGCTAATATCTTAGCAGGACACTGCTTAAGTACTACAGAAAATCTCAAGAATTTAAAAACATGGTCTTTAGACTTTAATAGTATAGATATTTACATATTCCAAAAATCATATTTCTTACAACTGCATTATTGAAGAAAAAAGGGGATGAGCATGCTTGGTGAACCAACCTCTATATTATGTAGATAGTTAAGAATAAATACAACTGGTGTACCTATATAAAATTGATATCAATGTATATCTGTTTTAATTTTTCAAATTAAATCTATTTCTAACTATAAATATTATTACATACCTAAAGTTAGTATTAAATAGTAATATAATATTTCTCAATGGCATAACTTGTTTATGTAGAATTTTAAGAACTATCGACCCAATGATTATTATAAGTACCTACCTATCTACATAATTAGTTTGCACCAGTAGCTATTAATTATTAGTTATTACTATATATTAATACATTATATTCATTATTCCTTCAAATGTATATAAGACCGAAAATGGTCGAAAGTGGTCGTTCATGCCAATATTTTCTGCCCAACCTAATATTGAGTGATAATTAATAGGTACCTAATATTATTCACCAATATAAGTAGGCTAGTTTAGTATGCATAAGTATTTATTTTTTAAATTGAAATAAATATTGTTTAACGAATAATATTATAATAATAAACTCGTTTGCCCAATAATTCCACTATAAAGGTTGATATTAGGGTCGAATCCATAAAGTGGAAATGTAGAAATAATTATGTAATAAAATAAAAACAAAATATAGTAATAGCCAATAAGTGCGTTTCGTGAACAAATATAAATTTTAAATTGTAATATTCGTAAATACCACTTAACATACAGACCCCTTACTATTATTAATAGGCAAATAAACTTGCACACTTAAGTAATCAACAAATTTCGTGTTTGTCCGGCCCATGCTGTTTATTATTATATTGTATATATTGTATAATACAATATTATAAATGGATCTATTCTGATAAAAAAAAATTTCATTGTTGAGGTACCGATTCGGGCTATATTATTTAAAAGTTAGTTCTCCAATTCAGTCTAGTTTGTTTGTTTTTTACATAATTGCATTAGTATGGACCTCTCGAGGTGACCTTTATATGTAATTTAGGAATTTAAAAGTTAGTATTTTATAGTGCATTCATTCATAATATAACTACATTAGTAAATGGTATTTGTGCTTTTATGAATTATATTGGCCCAGTATTATACTATTATACTGACAGTATACTAGTATAGGAACAATTGTCTGTACAATATTATTGGTCAATGGTCACATATAGGTGAGTATATAATATTTAGCTATTTTGTCTAGGACTGAGCTCAACAAATAATAACTCAATGCATTTCTCTCTCTCTTTCTCCTACATATACACACTAATGCAGGGGCGTCCTTAAGGGGAGGGGAGGAGCAAAGGGGGCGACCGCCCCTCCATAAGACGTAAGATGTTCTGTTTTTGCTAATAGATAAAAATATTTTATAAAATTAGTTAATTATTTGTACACTGAATATACAGATCATGGACACAAACCAGAAACATATAGATTATTTAAACATATAGATGTTAAGTTTTTGTTTAGCAAAGCGATATTCAAGACTTTTCAACCCTCCCATGGAATTGACCTGAAGACTCCCCTGTACACATGACACATAAGTACTCACCATATTAATAATATGTGTATTGTCTGTCGAGTGTTGACATAGTGATTAGTAATATATTTTTGG
This sequence comes from Macrosiphum euphorbiae, assembly GCA_949089665.1. Taxonomy (NCBI): domain Eukaryota; kingdom Metazoa; phylum Arthropoda; class Insecta; order Hemiptera; family Aphididae; genus Macrosiphum; species Macrosiphum euphorbiae. The sequence goes on from CARXXK010000001.1 coordinate 79,695,852, forward strand.
AATATTCTACATTTATAACGTCGTAACTTGATTGGACGGCACATGTATAACAATTCAACCAGAGGATTTAAAAATTTATAGCGATTATGCGTCGCATAATAATAATAGATAGGTACACTATAAATGTGATATTATATAATATATAGATATAAAATATATTATGTTTGTGATAAAGGGTATGTTATATTAAAGGTCTTGGTTATATATAGATCATAAATTAAGTATATTATTAAACGTGACCTTTTTCTTATATATAGACCGTTAAAATCATTAAAAAGTCATGATAGAAGGGGCGTAATATACCCTATCTGTGAAAAAATAATAGGTATATGGTATAAAAACACAATATAATAGAGTCGATTATGTTAAAATCGAAAACCGATAATTCATAACTTTAATGTTTTTTTTACATCGTTAAAAGTATGATAAAACCCTAAAAACACATATGTACTGGTGTAGCATTGTATTATTTAGTTAAAATTAAATACAAAATTATTATACCATGACGCATGATGTATAATAATTTTATACATTTCCTATACTTCCATTAACTAATTCATTGCAATTTAGGTATATTCAATATTATGAGTTATGTTTATGACTTATCACATATTCTTATTGTGCCTTAGCCTCTAGGCCCTAGGGTAGATATATTGTATAATTTTTATTTTTTTTAAATACAATATTATATATCTTTTTAAAAAAAATGTTAACAGTAATTTATCCAAAACTGCAGGTACCTAAATAAAACTAAAAATTACAAGCTAGACGGAATTCCGTAAATTTTATCTCCAAGATTGATTGATTAGTCTAATTAAAAACTAACGCATTTAAACGTAGGTAGGTAAGCATGTACCTATTACAAATAGGTTGCATTTACATACGTATTTGATTTAGGATAAATATTTTGCCTGATTCTATAGTAGGTATAATATACTCGTATAATAGTAGGTACTAAGTTTTATATTTATTTGCTTTATTATTTGAAGTATCAAAATAAATAGTAACTTTATAGTAGGTATCTATATTACATTCTTTGTGGCTTATTACTTGTTTTTCTTTCATTTATTTGATTAAAGAGTTTAAATGGCTAATTTACAGATCATAATTATATACATGGTTATTAAATTAGAGATACATGTATCACCTATTTTGATTAGAAGACTAACAAACGAATTAATAAATGGTTTTTTTTCTGTTTACGGCTTTTCGCAGGGTGTCTATACGAGTTACGACGATAAATTTATTGTATGATATTATTACATGGTCGATGTCCCTCGCTCGTTTAAGTATTGAGTCGACGATATTATTATATATTATGCGAATATGCGATGTTAAAATTCCAACGACCCTCTCCAACACGGCGATATTATATATATAGTATAAGTACCTCCATGGTACATAATAATATAGTGTGTCATCACAAACTATTACTTAAACGAGTATTAAAGTAATTTATTAATGCATCATCATGCATGCAGTAAAAATAACTTCTTTGGGATACTTTATTAGTATCGATTCAAGTTACTTACCACCAAGATTATGAATTATTGAATTTTAGAATGTAATTTGACAGAAATCACAATATAATATGAACTCGTACGTTATTAATTATTGGTTCAGTTTTCAGTACATTCTGCAGAACCACCCTATATACTATCGTCTGTCATATATAACTACTATAATAATATATTATTATGTGTAAATGAATAATAAAATGTGCGTGCTCGTACAACTGAAAAATACAACAAATAATCGGAAATTTTGTGTGTAATTTTTACTGTATTCTATAATTTATATTGTAGATATATATATGATGTAAGCTATACATTTCTTATAGAAGCGTTCTGTAGACCTCGTATACTTATAAAAGGGTTATAACTATAACAATTTTTAGTTTTCTCCATTTAATGACGTCCAACGAAATTTTTTTTAGCCAATTCTTCGTTGGACATGTAGGTATAATATGGAAAATCGAATTCGATTAAATAAATAATAAGACGAACTATTGTACCTATAATTATATCAAATATAATTAAATACATCACGTATATATTTATACCATAATATTGTATAATATTATACCGAGAACGTCAATCAATTTTTTCGGTCACTGCGTGTATCGAACCAAACAGAAGTATAATTTGAGTCTTATAATATTAATATACTTATTATGTTTTGAAATATTTTAATAATAATAAATATAATAGCTGGTCTTCGAGGTATATCTAATTTATTGTCTATTATACACCGTGTATAAAAAGCCCAGGGTAAGGATCAATTGGGCCCTGGGACACATTACACTTAGTGGGCCCCCTTTCAACTTTAACTTCAAAATAATTGTATCATTACATATTAACGACTTTATATAATTGTATAATTTTTTACTATACAAAAAATATTCAAGGTGTATCAAATGTCATTGTATTCGGGTTTTTTTTTATCCATTATGAATCGATGATATGGAATTTTGTTAAAACAAAAAAGTACGTGTTTTTTATTTTTAACAGGCAATTTTCTTACATTTTAAAATTTTTAAACACGCAGTTGTACCAATAAAAATTACTTTATTTTTTCAAATGGTATTTGGTAACCACTATATTTTTGATGGATTCTGGTAAATGGTAATACTTTTTTTCTGAGTATTTTGACAGTCAAATGATCAATTTTGGGTCTCTAGGTTATTAACTATGGTCCTCTAAAGTTTAGTTTATATGCATTAATACTTTTAACTGAAATACCTAATTTACAAGAGCTAAATATTTTTTTCTTAAAATTATCTTTTTGTATACTTAAACAGTTAAATGGGAATCTAAAATGGTCAAAAATTGGCAAACATACCTAGTGTTCGTTATTTATAGTAATTTTTTGTGGTATAAAATGGAGAACAATTTTTTTTTATAATTATAAAAATAATTACCAACTATACCTACCTACTTAAATAATTATTTTTTTTTGAAAAATGTATTGGAAGAGTTGAAAAAATATATTTTGGGGATAAAGATGGGCCCCCAAAATCAATGGGCCCTTGGACCGTGCTCCCTTGGCCTCCCCCATAAACCAGGCTTGTATATACCAACCCTATCCCTGTCATTATTAGCGGTTACGTTATTAAAATATGCGCATCGTGGTCGTCTATATATAGCTTAAATACCCGATAATAACATAAATACGAAGTATTGATCGCCCCATTTTTCCAATACATAAACATGTCATTTTATTTAACGAGTTTTTAATCCGGATTACTTTATTATTTAATATAGGATAGGTAGGTATATTAAATATAAATACATAGTTAAGTAAGTAATAATTAATATTTGTATTTAATATAATAATATGTTTATTATCATTTTCATAATATATGAGTAGTCATATAGCTATGACTATTTTTAATTTCCCAGCAACTTAACTCATTAGTTATTGTAAGGATTATGGTTTGGTAATTGTTAGGGTTGATACGGAAAGGTTCGTTACGGTTATTGCGGTAGGTAAGCAACAAGAAGTATATATGTGGCAAGGTTTTTACTACTATGAGCCCGAGTGGTCACCCACCCGGGAACTAGTAGCAGCGGACGTTACTTACTCTCAGTCAGATTCCGTGACTGATAGCAGCCAACGCAGCCACGCAGCTATTATTAGGCTAAAATAGGATTAGTAATAAAATATAATAAAGCCATCGTCGTACGACCAACTGTAGTACGGACAATGATACAACGTAGGAAGTTAAAATTATGTAACTTATATCTTCAATGAAAAAAAAGATTTTATATTGTTCTGTTTTTGACAACCTTTTTTACACAGTTTTATACATTTTTGTTTGCGTAATTAAGTTGCAGTCATCGATAAAAACACAGATTAATACAGATTTTTTTATTCTTCGATTATTTTATCACCGTTTATATTATACTATACAACATATAAAATTTAGAACATTTAAAATAGGTATGAGCTATATCTATAGGTATACTGGCAACACTTATTTTATAATTATCTTAAGTACCTACTTAGAGTGGAGGGAGGTGCAATATATTGGTGGTACATACGGAATTATGTGATCTGTGTTTCGTAAAACACTTTTTGATGTGATATGAAAACTTCAAAAGTTGTATATTGCAGTGTTGACAATTTAGATGATTGAAAAGGCGATTCGGCTACCTATATAATACAATTCAAAGTTTTTAAAAATATTGTTTACAACCACAAATTATCGTGGTTATCAGTTATTTTCGGTTACGTTGTGTTAAATCTAAATTGTATGGTTATAGTATAAAATAATCAAAATTTAAAAATTTTTTGGGTGGGAGGGAGGAGGGTCTTAATTATTTTGAATACAAATTTTATTTTAGATTCTGAGTGAAACGATGAATGTATTGATTTTACAATGATGTGTGAATTTTTTTTTTTATATTTATTTTTTTTTTTGTGTCTGTCATCACGTTTTAGGACAGTTAAAAGTCTTTGATTTTCTTCATCAGTAGCTTTTCTGATAGGAAAGTGAATCTAGTTGGTACTTTGGGGGGTCAAAAGTATAAATTTCCCCGTAGTTTTCACAAGCGCCGGGAAAAAACAACATAAAAATTAAGGAAAAACGGGAATTTTTACGCCAAATTGGTTTTCCAAAAAATCGATTTTGGTTTTTGGTGTAACTCTGAAACAAATGAACATATATACATGAAATTTTCACTGGTTGTTTATATTTGCATTTTCTATACACGATAACATTTTCAAAATATTTTGATTTATTTTGAACTGTTTAGGTTTTGGCATTTTCATATTTCATTTTTTTTTTAGTTTTTTTTTAAAAATATCAATCAAATTTATTTGTTGGTTGCGAAGCTTGAAAATTTAATAGAAGGTCCTAATATATGTTTCCAAAGGCAGATGAAAACAATTAAAAATCCTTAGTCCACACTTTTCTTTTATTAAGCATTTATTAAAGTTCAAAAATTGACAAAACTATGGGAAAATACACGAAAATTAGCAAATTTATTTCGAGTTAAAATTCGTAAAATTTTTCTTTTTTAAATCTCAGATTTGAAAATTAAACACAAGATTCCTATAAGATTATTACCTTTATCAAAAGAAAAAGTCTATAAGAAAGTCAAATTAAATTTTTATGAGCATTTGAAATTCAAATTTTTACAACATTGAATATTCACTCGATTTCCCACGTAGCGATTTCCTTATTTTGTTTGTAATTCAAAAACAAATAACTGTAGATACATGAAAATTTCACTTAATGTTTATATTAGCATTTCCTATACACCATACAATTTTGAAAATATTTTGACTCTTTTTGAGCTGTTTATGGACCTTTACAGCTTTCAATTTTTTTTTTAGTTTTTTTTTTCTATAAATATCAATAAAGTTTTATCTGTTGGGCCAAAAAGTGTAAAATTAATACAAGGCTCCTGATATATTATTACAATAGGAGTTGAAAAATATTAAAAATACATATGCACAGTTTTTTTTTATAAGCATTTAAAATCAAATTTTGACAAAATTTGTCAAAATCTCGAAAATTATCAATCATTGAAATTAATAAATTATAAAATGTTCAGTTTTTATAGCTAAGGATTGCAAATTTAAAACAAAGGTTCTCATAAATAGTTCATACTGTAACCAAAAAATCTAAAAAATATATGAACACAGTTATTTTTTACAGACATTTTAAATTCAAATTTGGACGAAATTACATATTAAAAAACCTAGAATAACTATTTTAGTTATTTTGTTGTGATTGAATAATATTATTCGTGGGTACTTGAAACTTCTAAAGTGTACTATTATATATCTATGATAGTATCACGGTTTTTGTTGATGTATAACGCGTTATAATTACCTAATGGACATTGTGATATGATTAATTTGGAATTTATTATAAGTACCCATTATAGGTCAATTTTTTGTTTAATACCATAGATATGTATATAATATGTCTTATACATAGACTGACATACCGTCTCCGCTCAGAATCGTTTTTCTTATACAATGATATTATATCTTTGAATTCAAATTTAATATCATCCATTATACAGTGACCCACTTGTAACCTACTGTACCGCAGAGCGACACCCACTTGCCCACCTTTTTTTTTTTTAAATGGTTAAACCTTTTATTCTTAATAATTATAATACAATATAATCTAATTATTATCAACTAATGACATATGTATATATAGCAGGGATTCAAACCGGTTAAAACTGGTTTTGTTATTAACCGGTTATATTGGAAAATTTACAAGAAATTTACATGAATTTACATGAATGAATTTACATGTTAAACGAAATGTTTAACCAGAATTATTTTTCGTTCTTGAACAAAAAAAATAATTTTTAAATTAGGAATTAAAAACTAAATAATAATACTCACAATTGTTTATTCTTTATATGTTGGTCACTCTGTTTCTAATATGAGAAAATATGTTAGTGGTTTTCACGGACAAGATATACAGGACTGGTAACGATATGGCTGGAGGGTGGTAGAGGGCTGGATACCAAATGTTTTCAATAGGTACCTGTAGGACACCTAGCGCTATCTAGTAGGCTTATAGCTCATCTACCATTACTTCTCTATAAATACATTGGCACAGAAAAATAAATTACATTGGTCTCATTGCATATTATATATTCATTCCATTAGTAAATAGTAGAGTATTTAGACTTTAGAAATTTACTTACTACTTACTAGAGCGTCTAGATCTACTGTTTGATTTATTTAAACAGTTACGACTATTTTCTACATTTGTGTTGAAATTATAAAATTAAAATGCCTCACCAGTGTTCAGTATTTTTATGTACCACTAAGGAACGGTCCAATGTTCAGTTGTTTAAAGTTAGAGAATCGTGGGAGGAAATTATTAATGAAGTAAATGGTAATCATAAACGTAAAGTGACATACGTCTGTATAGAACATTTTAGGAAAGAAGATTTGATTAACAGTTATAGTGGGTGTAATGACTTGGAAGTAAGAAAACATAATTATTTGTATTTAGCCATTTAGGTAGGTACTATATAACTATATAAGTACCTACTTGGTCATTATAAATTATAAATTATAACTCAATAATTCTATACACAGTTTAAAAGGAATTTATTCAATTTAATTGGGCTAAAAAAGGTGCTTTTCCATCAGTATTTAATTCACCATTTGATATTCACAAAACAAATGATTTGCCTGCAGAACCTCGAGAATCTTGTACACCTGTTACTGAGTCATTTAGGAAAGAATTGTTTGGTGAACCCAAGCCTAAGAGATTATGTCAAACACCACCATTAATAGTATGTTTGTGATTAATTGTCATAATAAACCATGTAGATTATTTAATTTATATATACCTACCTAACTTCATAGTTCATATGATTTATTAAAGGAATCAAAACTTTGGTATGAAAGTTTATTATTGCCAGTTGGTTGGTCATTATATCATGATGGATGTATTGTTGCATTGTATAAGCTGATTAAATTCATAGAATTTAATGAAGCTAAAATTGTTATTGAAAAAACAAATTGTTTTTGAATACAATAGTTTAAATGTGAGCTATTATGTTAATCAAAAGCGTTGAAATCCTGAAAATTTGGGTCTACAACAATTAACATACCCACTTGATACATTGCAAATTACTGAAACCCTTCAATTGTTTGAACAAAAAGAAATATGCCAAGGAGGTCCCAGTGTCATACATTTTTCAGGTATGAGTTTTAAATGTTAAATAAAACAGCTGTATAGGTACCTACCTAAACCAATTTTTATTTAGGAATTCGGGTTAAGAATACTTATTTAGAGAATACAACCTGGCGCCATAATGAATGTTCTATTCTAACAAGTTCAAAAAAAAGATGTAAAAGGTGCAATTCATTGTTCCCTTATTTTAGACTTTTAGAGAGTATAAAAAAAGATTATCTATAAGAACTAAAACATTTGTTGGAACAACTCTCACTCCTACAAGCCACAAAATAATTAAAGGGATGATAAAAAAATCGAAAAATGTTAAGCAATCCAACAAAAGGTAAAATTAATTTAAACTAATTACCTATTTATTTATTAAAATACTTTATATTATTTTATTTTTCAAAGGTTTAAATTAAAAATTAACCAATTAAATTGTACATTGAGTGAACTACAAGATAAATCAAAGAACTTAACAAATAAATCATTAAATGATTTAGTTGAACATACAAACTTAAATAGTTCACAAAAAACAATAGTCCAAGAAATCGTAAATGCTAGTAAAGTCACCAATTTAAAAAATTGACGTTATTCAGAGAATTGGATTTTATTATGCATGTTGTTGAAAATAAGGTAAAAATATTCACTTAGACAAAGAGTGGTCAAAAATATTAATTATTAATTTTTTTCAGATCACTTTCCACTTATGGATTTTTAAGGGAACAAGGGAACAAGTATATCTTAGTCCGTGGTTTTGGGGTAGAAAAAAAACTGTAATGGAATGTAATACCCAATGGTTTTGAACTCTTCGCCATTCTCTCAAGCCGACTGAACTCCGAAAGTTGAAATCCAACAGTTTTTAGTGTGCATAAATCATTGTTTGATCATCAGTTTGCAGTATAATTAAATATTTATTTTTTTAAATTTTTTTCCAACGTAAAAGGTTTTATCAGTTATTTTATTATTAACTTTGAATTGTTGTATTGCTATTGAAGTGTAATATTTGATATTAGGAATGCGTAAATAAAATTGTTTACAACAATATTTTATATTATACAAATTAAAATTTACAGCGTAATATGTGTAACGGCATAGGTATTTCAGTATAATATGTAATATTATTTAATCTCGTTTTTAATGAAAATATTCTCTTTCCCTTTTGATAACGTAAAATATCTTATCAGATTATTGTAAAAAAATAATTAATTTCACCATAAATGATTTTATTATTTAAAATGTATAGATACGTATATTATAATATAATTAATTGCTTTAAAACATGTTTAATTGATACACAGTTGTTAAAATCGACTTTTATAATAATTATCTGAAATCACATATTTTTAATGAATGTCTTTTTTTAGAATTTGGTATAGCAGGTATATGTAATCTCGTATTGAATAAATAAAATATAAATGCTAACAAGTAAATTGTAATATATGTATTTATACATAGTATTTTTTTATCGGGGTATATTATGGGTTATAGTGTAAACATCATATTATTTAAATATTATCGAGACAAAAATTTTAAAATACCTACTCGAAGTGATATCGTGATGATTATTTTAATTTAATTTAATTTTTTTATCATATTTAATTTATATGATTGAGTGTATAGTCGTATGGATTTAATATTTAAAGTTCATAATACCTACTTAATATAGTTTACACGTTTTTATTTTTTCTATAAAATATAACATAGGTAATATTAAAGTTTAAACACTGTTTTTGACATTGTATGTTTAACTAAAAGTTATTTTAAAATTCAAGGACGTGTTATAATCAATATTGATATGAGCAATAACTAATATTGATTTATATTCTATAATCGGATCTAACTTTAAAATATATATTTGCTACCTTTGTAGTATGTACCTATTTCAGTGCAAAATCTAATGTTATGCCTATGTTAATATATTAGTGTACACTGTACCTTCAACTGTCAAAACTTACATACCGTCAAAAAGTGATTTCCTATATAGTACAAAAGATAGGTATCAAGTTTGGTTCGGATTAGGATATTACAACTCAAGTCAATAATTATGTAGAAAATATAAATTAAATATATATATATATATATATATATATACACATACGTGGGGATTTAATGGTTCCAACCTAAACCGAAATGTTTTAAAACAATGTTATTTTTCGACATGCAATATTATATTATTATTTTACCTATGTAGAATACAATTTTGAATTTTTTAAATATTATTTTGTAATAATAAATTTGTATCAACTATTTGAGTCAATTTGACTATATTAACGTTCAAGCGTTCTACACAATACATATTATTATTTACAATTCTTGTATGGTATGTATATAACCGTCCATGTCATATCCGCCAGTGTAATACGTTATTTTATGATTTATTCCGCAGTAATTCGTCGCCTTTAGTACTTGATGGCTTGAATATTTCTTGAAACATATTATTATAATATCCGCGTAACGTTTATACTGCAGGTCTACGGCCATTATACTCTGTATAAATCGACCAACGAGTTTTTTTATTTAAAATTTATATTTTAACGTTTTTTAGTCGTTAAATCTGTAACAATTGATTATACACTCTACGTGCGCGGGTGACTTACCGCCGCGCACCGTCCGTGCTCTTTCCCGCATCCTCCCCTCCATTCCGTCGCCGTCATCTCCTGTCCGTCGTCTTCGCCCAGGGGGGGGTCTTCTCCTGTGGAGGTCTCGATTTTTTCATCCGATACATCGTCTTCTGGACACAAAACATCTTCCACTTCTGCTTCAGAAACCTTCGAATTTCCGTCTTCTCTTACTGTGTCGTCGTCGTCGCCGAGCGGTGCTGTCTCTGGGATCGGACCGAGCTCCGACTCTGCAGCAGACGACAGCGCGTCGCCGCTCGGCACTCCGCCACAGTGCGGGGAGACGGTCTCCTCGACGTCTTCAGCCAACTCCTCTCCGTCTGCGCCTCCGAGAGTCGAGCCTTCGGGCTCCGACTCCAGGGTCTGAACGTCGCTGTAGTGGCGACCGTAACAATGGCAGACAGAAGTGGAGTGACTACAAGAACGACAACGAGATATTCGTCGGTTTCATCGGCCAAAGCGAGTTCCATCTTGTTGACCAAAATTTCTTCCACCATTTCCAGTAATATTATGTTTTTGCGGCTTGGTCGATGTTGTTAAAGTTTGTTGCCATAATTTATTTTTTGAAAGAAGATAATATTTGCGTTTGGATTTAATCGAGAATGAGCTAAATACAAATCGTTCAACACATAGACTGATCTCCTAGAAAATTTCCCAGACGACGGCGCGGCGTGTGTTACTAGCCAGCTAGTATTTTTATCGTTCTCTTCGGCCCGCAGCATTAGAATTTCAAGCGCGTTAATAATAACAATTTTATTTTATTTGCAAACAATTCCTAACACATTTTTAATTATATATAAATACAGTAGTAAGTTTGCTCACCTCCTATAAGCAAAAGCTTGGGTGAGAGGCTCTAAAATTAGACATTCAATTTAAATACAAATAATAACAATAAAGTACAATTAAGTACAATATGAGATTTACTTAATACAAAATAGAGCGTTATTATTATTATTATTTATATCCACCGACACGGTCGTGGCGCGAGCTAAGTAAAAAAAAAAATAATAACTGCAGGAAGGTGTGTGTATAGTATATCGAAGCAGGAGTTGCCTATTTAAACTGTGTAAAATACAGGTAAATTTGTTATACGACATAACTATTTTCTTATGCATCAATTAACTCCTAGTAAACTCCAAAACATCAGAAATATTGTGTATAACGTGCTTTTGTAAAAATCATCAAAATCTTAAATAGTACGTTTAGAAATGAAGTTATAAATGAAAAAGTGCGAACTTTTTAATGGAAATTTATATTAAATTCAGAATCACGGTAGCCGTCGTCGTCGTCGCATCAGCGTTGCCATTGTTACCAACAATATTACAGTTCTTATATAGATTATTGTGTAAATACTCAATATTTAATAATGATAAATATTAGTGATATCACAACAAAAACCCTTCTGAAACTACATGCAAAAATGGCTAAGTAAAAAAAAAATATAAGATCTTTAAGCAATATAAAGATGTGATATCATGAATAAATACTAAGTATATTGAATTTAAGTAAACTTATTTTGTTTCAATAATTTATTTAGGTACTTGGCGAGGAATTATTTAGAATAGTATATAAATATTAATAATAATATTTTTTGAATAATAATAAGTTATATTTCAATAGTCCTTCGCCATTTAATTATTTTGTTCATCACACTTTGTTTCTTTTAAGAAATAATTCCTCTTCAAGTAAATAAATTATTGAAAAAATAAGTTTACTTAAATTCAATATACTTAGCATTTATTCATGATATCACATCTTGCTAGTGCTTAAAGATCTAATACTTTTTTTTACTTAGCCATTTTTACACGTAGTTTACGAAGGGTTTTTGTTGTGGTATATTATATAAAGGGACGTTATTATACTTCAGGCCTCTAAAATTATGATCTCCCTGGGCTGTTTTTTTCTCCCAGTCCGCCACTGCAATTCTGAGAGAAGATCGTCTATCAGCCTTATAATGTCTTGAAATCAAATGTATCTTAAGTAGATATTCTAAATTCAAAAAGATATGATAAATTATTTAATCAGTTTTGCTTATGAGCAAGTTACACAAAACTGAATAGAAAGTATGGAGTACACAAATGCAATGACTAAATCCTGTGTAAGTAACAATCAAATCCCAAAAATATACATATGTGTTAGTCTAGAACTCTTTATTATAAGAAAACAAATCACAATTTGATTGTCATTATATCATAATACAAATGTATTTAAATAACAATAGGTATAAAATCACTAAAAAATATTTATAAATTAGCAATTCTTAAAAAGACAATGGGTGTAATTAATAACAAGTTTAATTGATGATAAATTGTGTTCAATGATTGCAAAAATAAGTTATTAAAAATAAAAAAATTCATCAGAAATAAAAAAAACAATGGTTATTCTCCTTCATCTTCATCATTACCAAATGGCAAATTCCAACAATTTTTGTTTATTTCTGTAATTTTATAATATCATATTAGTGAACAAAACTACTATAATTTTTTTAAAGATAAATAGTAGTTAATTTAACTAGAAATAATTAAATAGAGGTTTATAAGATAAGATTCATTTATACTCCTATCAATAGTATATTTGAAACATTCAGTTCAGGGATGGCCAAAGAAGATTAATCCAGTAGAAACAAATTATAAATCTTAGTACAAATGTCTATAACCCTCGTCCGAGTTGTTTAATATATCTTTTCTAGAAGTAAAATAAATATTAATAGTATAAATATAGTATAAATAGTATTAAATACTATATAATGAACATTTTTATTATAATATTATAACTGTGATAATGTGTAATTTAGCATACATTTTTTTGAAAACCTTTGCAACGACATTACAAACATTTCAAAAAATAAAAATAGTAAAAAATAATGATATATTATATTATTTAAAACCATTGCTAACATAATTTTAAAATAAAATTATTAATATTATGTCTTGTCCACGGACTAAGATATACAAAAAGTTTGCAAAATTAGTTCACACATAGGTAACAGTTATATCTTTGTTTCAAAATATATATTTTTTAATATAAAATGCTTACCTATGTTGAAAAGAAATAAAGAATAATATTATGTTATAATAATTATAATAAAAATTGTTTTGGTACCTATTCATATTATTTTAGTTCATTGCTAAATCCACTAAATAGATGGCGCTGGGTGTCCGTGATGTACCATATGAAAACATTTGGGTTCCACTGATAATACTCCTTTTCCAGTCCTGTATATCTTAGTCCGTGGTGGTTTTCCACCACATTATACAGTTTGCCGCCTTTAATGCTGATAAAGTATACAGTATGCGATAATATTGGATAATCCAAGACGTGCATGAGATTGTTGGTAACAGTGTTTTATACTTTTATGCATTAAGACTAGAGATAGTCTAGTTATATGTCTAACATTCATGATTTAATTACATTAAAACATAAAAATTATAAAATAAAGTTAATTTTAAATGTATACTCTGTTTAGGTTAAGGTAACTCTCGCATGAATACTTAACAGCGTAGCAAGATGCATGCGCGAACAGTACTAGTTTTCGTCCCGGTGACTGGGCACTCTTAACCTGAACAGAGAATAGTTGTATTTTTTTCTTATAGTACTAGATAGTAGATAGTAGATACATATTATTATTCATATTATTAAAAAAAAAAATTAACAGGTTTATTAATTTAAAAACCGGTTTTTAATAACCATAAAATGTAGGATCAACATTAAAGCGCCTGCAAACCCTATTTTCATCAAATCGACCTTAGCGACTGACAAAAATTCAAGTACTTCTAGTGGTTCGATTTAAAAAATGTAAAGATGTTTTAATTGGTCAACAAGTCTACTTTGAATTGGTCGGAGCATATTTTTTATATTTTTAGATATTTTTGAATTTATTCAATACTAAAAAGGTGTTCTGCTGTACAATAGGTTACAAGTGGGTCACTGTATATTGGATGGTATTAAATTTGAATCCAATGATATAATATCACTGTATAAGAAAAACGATTCTAAGCAGAGACAATGTGTCAGTCTAGGTATAAGACATATACTTATCTATGGTATTAAAAAAATTGACATATAATAGGTACTTATAATAAATTTAAAATTAATCATATCACAATATCCATTAGTTACTTATAACGCTTTATACATTAACAACAATGAACAACAACAACAACAACAACAACAACAACAACAACAACAGCAATGCCCTGATACTATCATAGATATATAATAGTGAACCTACTTTAGAAGTTTCAAGTACCCACAAATAATATTATACAATCACAACAAAATAACTAAAATAGTTATTCTATGTTTTTTTTATGTAATTTCGTCCAAATTTGAACTTAAAATGACTATAAAAATTAACTGTGCTTATTTATTTTTTAGATTTTTGGTAACAGAATTAACTACTTACGTGGAATCATGTATTAAATTTTCAATCCTTAGATATAAAAGTTGAACATTTTATACATTTTTAACTACAAAATAATTATTCAATTTTAAATTTGACAAATTTTGTCAAAATTCGATCTTTATTGCTTGTAAAAGAAATTGTGACAATGTATTTGTAATATTTTTCAACTGATATTGTAACAATATATCAGGAGCCTGTATTAAATTTTCCCGCTTTTTGGCCCAAAAACTAAAACTTTATCGATATTTATAGAAAAATCTAAAGAAATGAAATTTGAAATTGTCCGTAAACAGCTCAAAACGAGTCAAAATATTTTGAAAATTTTATCAAGTATAAGAATTTATAGATAAACATATACAGTGAAATTTTCATGTATCTACAGTTATTGGTTTTTGAATTACAACAAAATAAGAAAATCGCTACATGAGAATTCGAGTGAATATCCAATGTTGTAAAAATTTGAATTTCAAACGCTCATAAAAATTTAATTTGACTTTCTTTCAGACATTTTTTTTTTTTGATAAAGGTAGATAATCGTATAAGGAATCTTGTATTACATTTCAAAATCTTAAATTTAAAAATAATTTGCTAATTTTCGTGATTTTTCTATATTTTGTCAATTTTTGAACTTTAAATGCTAATAAAAAAAATCTGTGACTAAGGATTTTTAATATTTATCATCTGCCTTTGAAAAAATATACTAGGAGTCTTGTATTAAATTTTCAAGTATTTTTACTCAATAAATACATTTTTATTGATTTTCATAAAAAAAAAAAACTAATAAAATTGGAAACTGAAAATGTCCCTAAACAGTTCAAAATAAATCAAAATTTTTTGAAAATTTTATCGTGTATAGAAAATTCAAATATAAACAACCAGTGAAAATTGCATATATCTACGGTAATTTGTTTTAATGTTACACCAAAAACCAAAATCGATTTTCTGGATAACAGATTTTGAGTAAAAATTCCCGTTTTTCCTGAATTTTTCTCTTGTTTTCACGGCGCTTTTGAAAACTACCGTGAAATTTAATTTTTACCCCCCCCCCCCAAAGTACTAACTAGATTCACTTTCCTATCAGAAAAGATACTGTTGAAGAAAATCCAAGCACTTTTACTGTCCTAAAAGGTGATGACAGACACAAAAAAAAATTTAAAAAAAAATAAAAAATAAAAAAAAACACACATCATTGTAAAATCAATACATTCATCGTTTCACTCAGAATCTAAAATTTATAAATTTATAAAATGTAAAATATTTATTCTCATCAAGAATATTCTAAAATTGAAAAAGTTCTCCGACCGATGCAAAGTAAACTTGCTTACCAACACAAACATCTTTACATTTTTTAAATTGAACCACTAGAAGTACCTTAATTTTTGACAGTGCGACAGCTATTTCAAGTCCATAAATTGGTTTTGAATATTTTGATTTAGACATTGAATGACTTGTGCATGGTCGTGCGTGAGACCATAAACCAGATAAGAAATAACAATGTATTGTAAATTGATGTTTGTCGTAGGTAATGGTAGGGGAGTATTCACACACTAATGATCAATTACTACACACGTAAAGTCGATCAGTAATCTGAAGAAATAATTGCCTAAACACAACTCCTTAAAAAATTCATATTTGCAGGGGCCTTAAACGGTTTCTTAAACTGAAAAAAATTAAAAAAGAACTAAAACCAATAACCACAAAAAATCATTTCGATTTGAAGCCCTGCTATATAGTATACATTTTCAGTTTTTTGGGCCATTGTATATCGTTTACTTCATCCGTATAAATAGACACTTCTCAATTTACTAACTGAAGAGCAAGTCCCGTCAAACGCTCATTTCTAGTATTATTACAAAGCAATGTTTTTAAGTGTTACAAATTGAAAAAAAACTCTATCGATGTTGTAAAATCTAAAAACAGCCAAGTTGCCAAAATTTTCAGTAGAAAGTTTATGTTTGAGACGTTCGGGTACAACTTTGTACACATGCTTCCAAAATACCCTTCATTTCAGTGCGATTTTTTTTTATATTTTATCATTTTTCACATCATAACAAAAATCCAGACATAACCATTTTTTCAAATACATGACCTTCGTAAAATATGTTTCAATTCTTATGTTTTAAAATATTTTCGTTTAGAGCAAAGTTTGGTAATATGATTTCAATAAACGATTAGACAACATTAAAACAGTTTTCCAGATTTAAAATGAGATTGTCTATGATGAGTTGCAATCATAATTTTCCCTATATTTTTGATTTTTAATAATGTGAGGACATAAAATGACTGAATTAAAAAAAAATTTTGTTTTTTTTAAATGTATTAGCCTCTTGAAAAAAGATGATTCAATATAGTTATTTCTTAAATGTTTTAGTTTATTTCTTTTTGTCATTAGTTCATAGGAAGTGAAAGATCACTTGCCGGATTTTGTAGATCTAATGTGGTAAAGGAAGCGTGAAGTTTAAAAGATGTTTACAATTTAACAAGGAAATAATAATTCTACTTTTTTCCTTATTAATTACACATTAATTCCAAAATACTATTAAAAATTAATTTAAAGATAAGAAGCTATTTATTATTTTTATAATTATTATGAGTTATTTTGTTTCTCCCTACGCATTGAACGATTTAAATTTTAAATGTTGATCTCCTCAATCCACCAACTATAGATTCACTTTCCATCAAACAAGATACTATTGAAGAAAATCGAAACAGTTTTACCATGGTGATGACAGACGCAAAAAAAAAATAAAATAAAAAAACACAGATCATTGAAATACATCATCAATACATTCATCGCTCCATTCAGAATCTAATATGATTAACTAGATACAAAAAAATTTGAAAAAAATGGTGAATTTGAAGATTTTTAACTACAAACTATTCCAAACATTATTAAATTGCATTATGTATAGAAAATAATATTTAAAGTAATCATGGGATGTCTCAAGTATCTACGAATAATAATTGTTGTGTAATAATAAAATAACAAAAATCGTTTTGAGAATAACAGTAAAAATTATATTTAAGTGATTTGTATTATGGGAAATTCTATACTCTATATCTCTGTCTCAAATAAAACTATAAGAGTAGGTAACTTCAGGTGGCATCTGATGTCCAACCGGTTAATAAGCATTAAATTACTGATATTATTGTAGTTTGTAGATCATACCTAGGACATAATAATATAGGAATGTACTAATGGTGGATGATAGATAAAGAAATATTTTGGCTAACATAGTTGGGTCGTTAATAACTATTTTTGAAATTTGGTAGGTAGTAGGTACATAATATTATACATGATTACATGATATACTTATTAAATAATTTAATAACTTGTTTTAGTATACCTCTTATGTTATTAATATTTAATAGTATAAACAATAATCTGAATAATAATAATTATTATTATTTAACTATTTTAAATCTTGAATAATATTAGAAAAATAACTAGGTTTCATAAAACCCCTTTAAATATATGTGTATAGGCAATAGAATATACAGTGTTGCTGTTACCGTCTTGTTGGAAGTGGCAACTGTAACTTGTACTTTAACCAGCTTCACAGACATGTTTAATTTTAGTGTATTCATTTTGGATTCTAAGCAGAGTGATGAATGTTTTGATTTTACAATGATTTGTGTATTTTTATTATTTTTATATTTAATTGTTTTTTGTGTCTGTCATCACTGTTTGGGGTAGTAAAACTGTTTCGATTTTCTTCAACAGTATCGTGTACGTAGTAGCTAGGAAATCTAGTTGGTGGATTTGAAAACGCAGGGTAAAACAAAATTAAAATTAAAGAAAAACATGAATTTTTTACACAAAATCGGTTTTTTTAAAATCAATTATTGTTTTTGATATAACTCTAAAACAAATGGCCTTAGATATATGACATTTTCACTGAATATTTATATTAGCATTTTCTATACTTGATAACATTTTCAAAATATTTTAACTTGTTTTGAGCTAATTGCGGACATAAATCCATAAATGTCAATAAAACTGTATTTGTTGGGTCAACAATTATTACAAGGCTCCTGATATATTGTGGCAATAGTAGTTGAGAAATATTAAAAAATAAAAATACATATTATGTCTATTTTTTTTTATAAGCATTTAAATTTTAGATTTCTGACAACATTTATCAAAATAAAAATGTACAAATTATTTTCTAGTTAAAAATTTTAAAAATGTTCAACTGTTATTGCTACCGATTTAAAATGTAAAACAAGGTTCCACTTAAGTAGACTATTCTGTAACCATAAAATCTCAAAAATATAATAACGGGCATAGCCCATTCGGCTCCGGATTTTCCTAAACGGCTCCCGTTTTCAAAAAGGTCAATTCCTAAAAGGCTCCCGTCGAAAAAAGTTTTACTATCAGGTAAATTCCCAAACGGCTCCGGTTTTTACAACACAAATTCCTTCCCACTTCATATAGACATTGGACTGTCTCAAAAGAGGTGTGGTTAAAAATGTGTTGTTGTTTTTTAAGGTTATATTCTAAGTAAATTATAAAAATTATATTCTGTGAATTAAATGATATCGTGAACAGACTAAAGTTCAAACAAACTGCACAAGCTGACACGATTGTGTGTCATATCCATTATCCATATCGCATAACCGATGTATGTACATATTTAAAAGACTTATTATTGTACACAATAAGCATTATTTAATAAAGCACAAGCTTTGGCGATTATGATACTCGCTGAGTAAGAGTACGTATAATATTATATATATAATTAATTTCGGTATAGATGTTGGATATAATATTATATAATATGTTCAATGTTTGAGTATTTTCCGTGTTTTCGATATTATCATTATATTTTCGGTATTCCGTTTTAAAAAATAATTTAAAGTACATATAACGGTGTACAGTATATCAAAATATCAACCTGAAATCGGTATACCACTATGACCGTCAGCCGTTTGGGAATAATCAAACAATAGACGGGATCCGTTTGGGAAGCGACGATAATAACACAGTTTTATTTGTAGTTATTTTATGTTCAAATTTGGACGGAATTACATATTAAGTAACCAAGAATAACGATTTTAGTTATTTTGTTATAATTTAAAAATATTATGCGTGGGTACTTGAAATGTCTCTTGTATATTATTATATACAAATATTTAAATATGATAGTATGCAAATAATATTAATTCAACATTACCAGCTATACCCCTACTGTATAAATAATAAATTAATAACAATATAAATAGAATATAAAATATCCTAGACTGATAAACGGTCACCTCTCAGAACCGTTTTTCGTACACAACGATATTATATCGTTGAATTCAAATTTAGCATAATCCATTACGACCCACTTGTAACCTACTGTATAGCAGAGCAACACCCACTTACCCGCTTTTTTAATTTCGTATTTTCTCATTCGACTATGAGTACCTACTGAGCTGTATTTACTAGTAACTGCTTGGAAATTTAAAATTAATTTGTCTAAATGTATGTAAAATATGATATCTGGTGTTTATTCTCATTTGAATAACTGTAAAATGTCTTCTAAAATCTAAAGAAATTTATTGAAGACCACCCAAAAAAGTTCTAAAACTCTTGTAACAACACACTAACATTTAGGCTTCGAAGAGAAAAATGTATTTGTGGTAAAAACTAAAATTGCATATTATGCATTATCTACATATTATAACATGTGTCCAGGTCCTGTACTAGCCATCATGTTATTATAATAATTTAATATAATATAGGTATCTAAGAATTTTATATTTTTTTTATGAATGATTAGACATGTGATTTATTAGTTTTGTGTTGCACATATTACATAAATATTTTGTCATGTTTACTTAGGAAAATATTATTTTTTTTTATCAAAATTGTTAGAATAATCCTAATTCACATAACATTTTGATTTTGATCTTTATTTATCTAACCGTAGGTGCTAGGTAATACCTACTTCCTAAAAATTATATAATACTTACCCGTTTATATAACATTATTGTTTTAGCTAATAATACATTTATTGCATTTGAAGAAATACATCTTAAGTGTTACAATTAGGCATTATCAGTGAACATAGGCGGTACTAGACCCTCTTGGCAGGGGGGGCCAGAAAATATTTAAACTACCTAACTATATGTTGGGAAGGGGGGGGTCGTTAATGGGTGACTTCCCCTCACCCCAATAAAACCCCTTCCAATTTACTCATTGAATAATTTTGTAAATAAAAAGGTGGGTAAGTGGATGTCGCTCTGCTGTACTGTAGGTTACAAGTGGGTCATTGTATAATGAATGGTATTAAATTTGAATGCAATGATATAATATCATTGTATTAGAAAAACGATTCTGAGCCGAGACGGTATGTCAGTCTAGGTATAAGACATATTATATACTTTTCTATGGTATTAAAATATTAAATTATATGGAATTTATGAATAAATTCCTTAAAATATGCACAGTCTTATCATGAGCATAATTGTTATTATTTATACTATGGTAGATTGTATGGATAGGTCATAATATTTTGATTTTTCAGTTTCATATATCCCCGAATAATTTTTTTAAATTACAACAAAAACAAAGATCGTTAATATTGATTTTAATATGTAATTTCGTCCAAATTTGAATTTAAAATGTCTGTAAAAAATAACTGTGTTCATATATTTTTTAGATTTTTTGGTTACAGTATGAACTATTTATGAGAACCTTTGTTTTAAATTTGCAATCTTTAGCTATAAAAACTGAACATTTTATAATTTATTAATTACAATGATTGATAATTTTCGAGATTTTGTCAACATTCGATGATTAAATGCTTATAAAAAAAATTGTGCCAATGTATTTTTAATATTTTTCAATTGCTACTGTAACAATATATCAGGAACCTTGTATTAAATTTTTACACTTTTGGGCGCAACAGATAAAACTTTATTGATATTTATAGAAAAAAAAAACTAAAAAAATTGAACAAATTGAACAATTCGAATCTTTTCTTATCTATCGCAATGTTGTAACGTTTTGACGCACATCACCTTATCAGGATTCGTTGATAATAAAATCACAGAATAGATTAAATAATAGAATATTTTTTAAGTGTGTGTTATCATTCACAGATATTTTGGAACAAATTTCGTATTGAAAAAAAAAATATATATATTTTAGAGTTAGAAAACCGAGATTTAAGGAATTATGTATTAATACAGGTACGGTTCGCAGGAGGGGCAGTTACCTACTCTGCCACCCCCGTAGTACCGCCTATGTCAGTGAATTACAAATCAAACTGCCTAAAAAAAAATAATCCAATAATATTGTAATAATGCACTCTGTCACTTATTGATGTATGTTATGTGTTGAGGCTGCCGCGGTCCCCCCACATGAGTATCGCGGATCCCCAAGGGGCCCCGGACCACAGGTTAAGAACCGCTGGTCTAGATGGTGAACAATACTTTTGAAGTTCGTTAGCTTGCAATCAATTGATATGAACAGTGAGAAGTGGGTATTTTAAAGACACTTGTAAATAGACAATTAGGTTAGACTTTGGAATTTTTTTACACCATGTCTCACTATTATTTTTAACTTGGGCCTTGCAAATCCTCTGAAACTCCCAGCATATATATACTATATAGGTATTAATATAATGTAATAATTTAACCGAATTTGCCCTCGCACAATCAATATGTTTTACCTATGACTTTTTAGGAGTGATTTTATTTTTAGCTGTGATTGTACATTTTTTAAACTCGATTTTAGCCAACACGAATCATCATGTACAGTCATGTATTCCGTCCATGCTGTATATTATGTATTGAGCGGTGTGAACTGTACACAACAATTCAAAAAATAATTTTTAAAAAATACAAAAAGAAGAAAATAACAATAATAATTTCATTACGATGTGCTTGTATCATATCTACCTATATATAATGTATAATATATAGTAATGGTGAAGTAAACGCGACGAGGAGACCGTAACGACATTATATTATTATAAGATAAATGTTTTGACGGTTGAGATATAAACGCAAGAACTCTGCGTAATGACACGATTACATATTCGTATTAAATTTACGTAATGTCATCGTCAATTAAAAGAATACGAAAAAAAGCTGTAATTGGGGAAAGTGGACGCGATTTAAATACGACGATACGATAGGTATAGTTATTATTTATTGTTATTAAATACAATTGCGCTTGAAAACAATGAGATTTGATAGTAATTTCCGTCGGCCGACGTTATGAAATTTGGCGACACTCTGAACAATATAATATTATACTCGTAAGAAGAGTTACCGAATTGAAACGGCGAACGACGCATCATGCACACGCGATTTTTCAACTTACCTATCCTACGTTCGTCGTCTGTCACACTGTCGTGTCTACTATAGTCTTCGCAGCATCCTCTCGTCGTCGTCCTTTAATTATCTATACCAACGCAAAATGGTCCGACCAACAGCGTTTCACTGCGTCTGGGCCTTTGGACTTTGCGGACTTTACGGCTCGCTTGCGGACGCCGTCGTGGCCAAATCCACAAACGGTTCGTCGCCGGCGAATCTGCGGAATAGTGTCGACGGATTGGAAACCAGCCAAACTCGAGTCAACCAAGTGGACGGTTACCGGGTTACGGGTTCGGGTTCGGACAACCGCGTATCAGGAAAAGGTAGGTAGCGTCTGGTGACGATCATTGACGATCGTATTATACAACTGCAGTTTATTTTATAATTTATAATATGTAATTATTATATAATAATAACCCGATATAGTGCACTGTTGTGGAATAAAACTATTTATTTAAAACCAGTTTCGTGATTTTCGATCGGTTGATAGAAAGTGCTGCCGATAACACCAATTATTATAATACCAATATACTGTTATCGAAAAATGATAAATGGTTTTATAATATACTTAATAATATTGTTATGCAATAGTGGTTTTTGAAAATAATATATTTTCAACAGAGTTTATTAATTTTAATTTAGTGTAGGTACCTCCTAATTACTGTAATTTCGAAATGAGCTGTGACAATAACAATCTTGATGTGTACCTATGCAAAATATTAGAAAACCGCAAAGCACGTTTAACCGGTTTAATCGCCATAAATTCAGCAACGACTCGATAAAAATACCCCTTATGTATGTGCGTGTATACCCAACATGTTAAACCGCTGAACATACTCGTATTTATACATACCTATACCTATGCATAATATACATAAAATAGTAAACGACGACGGGTATATGTATAATTAATAACATTGGTATAAATAACTTAACCTATGGACCCGATTGTACCATAATAATAATAAAAAATAAAAAATAAAAATAAAAAACTAGCAGACATTCCCTCAGGGCGGTTGTGCTCGTTGCGGAGGTGCGGTCATATATTTACAAGCGACGAGAATTCCTAAAAAACTATTTTATTTTAATTACCAAGAGTGCAAAATCTTAACGTCTGCCGAGTTTGCTAATCTCGTTTTACCCCTTTACGATATATTATGACGCATAAATACAAGGTGATTCATCAACCACGCTCACCGTCTTTTCATTTAATAACTCATTTATTTAAATTCTTATTCTTGGAATACCATTATTTTCAAATATTTAGGTTTTTTTATGCCATTTAAAGATTGTCGTCCTGTGTCGATACAAAATTATTTTTCTTCTTCTAAGCAGATTATTTTTTTATAAAATGTTCATGTAGGTACATAATCAAAATTTGAATCAGCAGAATTATTAAACTATATAAGTACCTGCTAAGGATAATAGTCCATGATAATAGGTTCAACGATATGAAGGCTATATAATATGGTGATTTGAAAATTATAGTAATTAATATGAATAAACTAGAATTTTATGTCTGTACAAATTGTCTAAGCAATGGCCAATAAGTATAGATGGTAGATTGCATATTATTACATATTATTTACATCTATATTATATTTTATGTAAAGCCATTATTAAACATTACTATGATTTATGCTTAGTAAAATAGTACATATTAATTAGGTACCTACCGTTTGGATTTAATTTAGATTTTAGATACATAACAATTTTCAAAAAAAATCTCGTGGTTAACAATTTAATATTTACATTAAAAGGGTGATTTGTATTTGAAAAATACTTATTACTTATTACTTATTTACTAACCTTTAAATGGTATACAAAATCCAAGTATTTGAAAATATGGTCAATTATATTATGTCATGCATATATGGATGACATGTTCGGGTTTTACATAAAGGCATTTTTTTTGGCAGTCCTCCTCAAAACTAACGCACATTAACACAATAATACACCTTGTACTGATGCTGAGATGCCATGCTTATAATACAGATTACGGTGGTGGTTCGGCGGGCGGATATCCGGCGGAAAACTCTTATGGTCCACCTAGGGATTACTACTACGACGAACGACCCGAGTACTTCAGCCCTTACGATCAGGCCGGTCACCACCTTCAGAGCAACGGACCACCGCCAGAGGTGATTTATCATCAGCATCCCAACCCTCATCTGCAGCATCATCATCACGGCGGTGGAGAGGTCCATAACTCCGGAGAGTTAAACGTACAGCCGTTGCTGTGGCCTTTGGCCGGAATCGCTCTACTTGGAGTGCTGTCAGCCCTCGTCAAAACCCCTTTGCTGTTGCAGTTGGGTCACATAGGCCGCCGCCGCCGCCGCCGAAGAGACGTGAACTACAGTGATGGAGGAATTGCCGCGGAAACGATCAAATCGCTTTTGGAAAAGGTAAACATACTCTACTACTCTAAGGATGCACTCCAAACGTCATAGTTGTATTTATTATTTGTGATGTGTATACACAATATTGGTAGAGTGACATTTGTGGAACACAAAGGGGTGCAAATGCGTAGGGAGAATTGCATCCACATCCGCATGTAAATATTATAATGATATATCGTGTTTATGACTGCAAAAAATAAATGTATAGAAATATTATTATCGATAATGGCCACGAAGACCAAGTTATAGGTATATTCCACATTTCCACGTCACTCGGAATTCTTGAAATATCGCCCCACTTCCTGCATACATGTGTACAACTATACAGCGTACATCTGTTGCAGACGCGTCATTCAAATCAGGCACTTAATAGAGCCATATCGTGTCAGTCCACTCAACTATAAACTGCACCCACACAATTATAGCCTTCTGATATTTTGATCGTGTTTGTAGGAGAAAATGGTCTTTTTAAATCACTGGAAACGACCACCGAACAGTATAGTTCATTTACCACAACGAGATTCGCATACGATTCCATTTTTCGAATAACAACAATACAATCTCGGGAATTCATATAATATTAGAACCTCTAAGACAACGGTTTCACTAAAATCTTTCATACTTCGGTTTAAAAAGAAAGTAATCGTAACCTGAACTAGTATTTCCTCAAATTCCGCTAGATAATATGACCGATTTATTAGGTATTTAAATTATAATTTATAATTAATGGGGCATTCGTATTTCGTAGTCGATGCGTAGAAAACAATTAATATAATTTAATAATACCAAATCTCTTATCATTTTTGAGCATATACATAAATATTTACCCACTTTTTATTATGAAAAAATACATTATAGTAAATAAAGTCATAATTGTTTGTAAATAAAGACATGGGGGTTAAGTAAAAGTTTCTAAATTTAGCGAAACGAAACAGATATTGATCTCTTTTAGTGAGACGGGCAATATTATTATAATATAGTATACGAAATGTGTAGTATAAGAATTACATTTTTGTGTAAAAATCGGTCGGCGTCGATATAAAATAATTGTATACTACTCTGAGAAGGTTAGCTATAGTCTATTATAGTAGCCAGTAGGTACTACAATCGTGAATTCGTTGGCACTCAAAAATTCAACCTAGCACTGAACGAATTATATTTTATATACCGTATATATTATTTACCTGTAGATATGTATTCTTTTTTTTATCGTCACCAGTCACGCATTCGCGCGGTAGACGACAACCAATTTCAGTGGCGTCTATTTGTTCTCATCTAATTTTTAATGTATTCGTCGAATTACGACCTACCCGTATAAAACACCATCAAAAATAATTTTCCTATTTAACTTTATTATACATTAAAATATTATTATTATTATTATTATTATTATACTTACAGTCACCTAAATAGCATAGTCATAAATACCATAGCCATACACATAAAATAGTATAATTGTTGACCTTTATACGAACAAATTTTACCGGTAAAATATACAAAATTATTATCCAGCCATTTTAGTCTCAGAAATGTAGTCTTGGTAAAATAGTACATATGTGTAAATGCGAGTGCATGTGTACGGTGCCCCTAAAATTGTAGCACCTAAACTTTTAATGGTGGTAACTGGTAACAATATATTAATATATGGTTAGGTACACTTGACAGAATGTAAGTATAATATAGATTTTTATAATAATTTGCAACATTACAATACAAAATGATTGATCTTAAATCGTTGCATGTAATCAAGTAATAAAAGTAGGTATACTCCGAATCTCATAACAATTTTAAGTGTTTTTATTGTTCCCAAACGTTCAAACTGTAAACTATTACACTGTAGTACAGTACCTATAATACACGTTTGTATATTATATGTCTAGGTATTCTTTATACTGGAATATCTATGAGTTGGGTCCATCGCCTATGGCATTTAATAATATAAACTATAATGAGTCATGTATTTTAACACACCGTGTTTATAGGTATTTGTACACGCGTGACCTGTAGTATACAGAGTGATAAGTCGTTATTATTTTCACGGTCAATATCTGTTTTTTTAGATTCTAAGCGGAGCTATGAATGTATTTATTTTACAATGATGCGTGTTTTGTATGGATTTATACATAATTTATAGAAGAAAAAATTGATAGATATTCAACTTTAATATTTTATCTGGTAGGAAAATAAATATATATATGGAACGGTTGGGAAGTAAAAATAAAACAACGTATTATTCTTAATAATAAGAAATGGGTGCCGCTCTGCTGTACAGTAGTTGTCGAGCATGCCGTTGTAATGGATGTGTTATATTAAAAGTCAATAATATTAATCATTGCATACGAAATACAATCCTGAGCAGAAACTCAAAATAAAATCATTCGCTCAACTCAAAATCTAAAATTTGAAAAAAATTGGAAATTTGACCTAAAATCAGTTTTCTACAAAATCGATTTTTATTATTTTGTTGTAATTTAAAACGAATACAATATTATGTAGGTATTCGTAATTATCACCAAATGTTCATATTAGTATTTTTTTGCATATGGTAAAATGTTGACTCTTTTTGAGCTGTTTATTTGACGTTTTCTTTTTAGTTTTAGATTCTGAGTGAAACGATGAATGTATTGATTTTACAATGATGTGTGTTTTTTTTTTATTTTTTATTTATTTTTTATTTTTGTGTCTGTGTACACGATTGGTAGTCGAAATAATGCTTCGATTTTCAACTTCAGTAACTTGTTCGATGGGAAAGTGAATCTAGTTGGTACTTTTGGGAGGTCAAAATTTAAAATTCCCAATAGTTTTCATAAGCGACAAGATTAACAAAAGAAAAATTAAAGAAAAACGGGAATTTGTACGCAAAATCGATTTTTCACAAAATTGAATTTGGTTTTTGGTGTAACTCTAAAACAAATGAACGTATATACATGAATTTTTCACCGATTGTTTATATTTGCATTTTCTATACACGATAACATTTTCAAAATATTTTGATTTATTTTGAACTGTTTAGGGACATTTTCATTTTCCATTTTTTTTTAGTTTTTTTTCTTAAGATATCAATAAAATTTTATTTGTTGGCTGAAAAAGCTTGAAAATTTAATAAAAGGCTCCTAGTATACTTTTCCAAAGGCAGATAAAAAATATTAAAAATCCTTAGTCACAGTTTTTTTTTTCTAAGCATTTAAAGTTCACAAATTGACAAAATTTAGAAAAATATTTAGAAAATATTTTGACTCTTTTTGAGCTGTTTACGGATATTTTCAATTTTCAATTTTTTTAGTTTTTTTTTCTATAAATATCAATAAAGTTTTATCTGTTGGGCCAAAAAGTGTAAAAATTTAATACAAGGCTCCTGATATATTGTTACAATAGCAATTGAAAAATATTAAAAATACATAGGCACAATTTTTTTTTTATAAGCATTTAAAGATCGAATTTTGACAAAATTTATCAAAATCTCGAAAATTATCAATCATTGTAGTTAATAAATTATAAAATGTTCAGTTTTTAGAGCTAAGGATTGCAAATTTAAAACAAAGGTTCTCATAAATAGTTCATATTGTAACCAAAAAATCTAAAAAATATATGAACACAGTTATTTTTTACAGACATTTTAAATTCAAATTCGGACGAAATTACATATTAAAAAACCTAGAATAACTATTTTAGTTAATTTGTTGTGATTGAATAATATTATTCGTGGGTACTTGAAACTTCTAAAGTCTACTATTATATATTTATGATAGTATCACGGTTTTTGTTGATATATAACGCGTTATATATACCTAATGGATATTGTGATATGATTAATTTGGAATGTATTATAGGTCAATTTTTTGTTTAATACCATAGATATGTATAAAATATGTCTTATACCTAGACTGACATACCGTCTCCGCTCAGAATCGTTTTTCTTATACAATGATATTATATCGTTGAATTCAAATTTAGTATCATACATTATACAGTGACCCACTTGTAACCTACTGTACAGCAGAGCGACACCCACTTGCCCACCTTTTTTTTTATATAACTATTAACAAAATATTTTTAGTTTGGTCAAAAAGCTAAATAATTTAATATAGGTACCTAAGGTATTTTTCGTAAGTTCTTCAGACTGGAATAATAAAAAACCGGTAAGTGGGTAACGCTTTACTGTTCATTAGGTGTCTAGAGAGTCAATGTAATGAATTTGTTAAATTTCAATTCAATGATATAAAATTATTGTATACAAAAAACAATTCTGAGCCAAGACGGTCTGTCAGCCTATTGTTAGTATTACTAACTACCAAGTATATTTGATGATATAATATTGTGATCCCATAGTTTATTTTACTGTCATGCATTAATACAACAGCAGGTAAAATTCATTTTTGCTAAAAAAATTACAATTTAAAATGTCATTGTTCATGTATTAAATATAATAATATAGGTACTCTAAAAGTTTCATATACCCACGAATAGTATTTTTAAATAACTCAAAACGTTATTCTTTCTTTTAATATATATTTTCTTCCATATTTGAACTTAAATATATAGGTATAAAAGATACCTGTGTATATTTTTAGATTTATTGGTTACATTATGAACTATTTATGATTAGCTATAAACATTGAATTTTTTTATAATTGTTCAACTATAAAATAATTTGCAAATTTTCATGATTTTGATGAATTTCATCAACATTTTAACTTCAGATGCTCATGAAAAATTATATCGGGCTTACGCTCATTTTTTTTTTTTACTTTTGACCCCTAAAAGCACCAACTATATTCACTTTCCTACCAGAAAAGATGCTGTTGAAGAAAATCGAAGAAATTTAAATTTAACACCTGTATTGCCTACACTTACTCAGTCGACTTCTACTGTAGTACAACTGTGTGGTTATTTGCTTCCCCCCTTTTTATGTATGATTTCAAATATTTAAAAACAATATTTTTTTTTTTTTTTTTAAATTTTATTTTTCAGTCTTTAATTACATGATTTCCTGTGACAACCCCCATATTTTTAATTTGTTTTATACATTTAATACTACTTTAGCGTTAATATTTACTCATGAATAAAAATTATACATCCCACAGTTTATTATTTATAATTTTTACAAATTTATAAATTTATAAATAAATAAAATACATTATAAATGTATTCTGTTCAGAATACTAATTGAAGGAATACTTTAAAAAACTTCTTATGCATGCAAACAACTTTGTTGATCTCATCGATATTTTAAATGTTTAAATAATATATTGTAAAGTATTACTAGCTGTCCCCCTAGAGTTGCCCTCGCAATGATTTGTTTCTATTTGTTTAATGTATATGCTATATATTCATACGGTGGATTGAATGCTTTTCGTACCGTCACATAACTTGTGATTTTTTGTTAGTTAAAAGTGTAAAATCAAAATCTTGGTTTGAGTGTTTAGCAAGACTGCTACTCACCTCAAATTAAAATCGATTTACTTGCAATTTAGTTATTTAAGCAGGCAATCCGTGGACAATATTTCAAGCAGTATATATAGCGGGCACGACGATGAGCTACAATAGTAAGTGCAACCTATGTAGGGAATATATGCCAACTACGCCCATTAAGAAGAAAGTTCACCAATGTAAAAATGTATAAAAATTACCCAATCAGTAATCACCGAGTTAACTACTCTTATTAGAATATCTTGATGATTTTCTTGTGTGTCAAATAAAGTGTATGCCTTGGAATGAAATAAGCAATTTCCAAGCATATCTATAGGGCATAGGCTATAGCATTAGCAAAACTACAATTCCAAATTTCTAGTTCATGCATTTTGTCATTTAGTTAAATATTTAACAAATGCATTAAAACTGTGGAATTTTATATTATTTTACTGGACAATTGGTGCGCCATTGATGTATATTTAAATTTGTTTTTTCTGGACAGATTTTAATTTAATTATTGGAAACAGTATTATAAAACAAAATATTTTAAACAAGACAACTCTGCAGCTTCATACTGTGCATAATGAATAGTATACTAAAATTATTGAAAAATTAGAATCTTACGTAAAACGATATAATATTAAAATCACTCTGTATAATATATGAGTACGTGTACGAGATATGACAATGGGAATGTATGTGTTAACGATTCCGTTATGAAAAATATTACTATTCCGCCTCGTGGGGCACAGCTTACGAACAACATCTTTTAGACCGGCGCGTAGACGACCTATTTTTTCTATTTGTAGTTTACGAAAAAAAAAAACACGATTTATGGCGTTCCTATCCGGTAAATCTCTTACAATCTGCGCACG
This sequence comes from Macrosiphum euphorbiae, assembly GCA_949089665.1. Taxonomy (NCBI): domain Eukaryota; kingdom Metazoa; phylum Arthropoda; class Insecta; order Hemiptera; family Aphididae; genus Macrosiphum; species Macrosiphum euphorbiae. The sequence continues at coordinate 79,727,543 of CARXXK010000001.1, forward strand.
ATTCAATGGTGTTGTCGGAGGTTAGAGGAGTGCCTATTTGGGTTTTATCCATCCAACCGATATGTGCACAGTATTTACGATTTAATTAACCATATATATACATAATTAGCTTCACACATGATAAATTGCAGGCTTCAAAACCACCAGTGTTTGTGAAAAATCGACGAACAGAAAGGTTTTGGAATATTTTTTTTCTACCCACATGAAATAATCACGAAAATATAATATATTATATTATAACAACGTTGTAGTATAATATATAGAAACCAGTGAATTCAATAAGGAGTTACACATTGAAATAATTTCTAAGTAACAGTACTTGATAATAAACAAATTTCCACAAAACCTTTTTCACAGTCTGTTTTCGTGTTTTTGAGACCACTTATACCTAAGTTATATTCCACGAGCTCAACGGGTTTTACCACCGACGTTCGACATCACTCGTTTTCTCCTGGATCGAGTATTAAGAGCAGGGCCATGAATATTAATATGTAAATAATATTAATAAAAATCTGCTTGTATATTATTTATTGTTAGTATCGACCAAAAATATAATATCGTATAGTACCAGGATAACTGCACAACTGCATGTATATATGTTTTAAAAAAAAAAACAGAACCACACTCGCATTCAGTCGTTTAACATGTAAATATTCTAACGTATTAAATACATTAAGAAAGTTGTAGAATGCAGTAGTGACTTCTGTAGTGCATCGTATATTCGTATACGTTTGACGTCATCACTTATATTTTTATCAATTCTATTCATTATTTTGCATTGGTTCAGTAAAACACCGTTAGATCAGAAACTTTTTTTTTGTCATCACCCACATTGATATAATGAGGTTGTCGCATGATATTGGGGGGGGGGGCACTGCGATGATTCGAAGTGAAAAGTTATGCTCTTACCATAGATAAGATAATTGTACCGAGTACCAATGTACCATAATATATATTATGCACACTTCTATGAGAAAAATAATTTCACAAGCACTAGTACAATAGAGTACAGTGAATTTTACAAAATTTGATACAAAATGTGACGAACTATTGACGTATTTTTATTTCTAAATATGTATGTAATATAATATATACTGACACCTTTTAAGATGTCCATAATGAAAATGATTTTCCTTAATTTGCAATTTTTCTCACTATATCTACCCAAAATTATATTCCCCATGAACTCTACGCAGTACTTTAAAACTGCACTCGAGAAATCGAACTGTAGACTTACACTTTACAAACTTACAGTTCAATGAATTAGATAATCCTAACAATCAATGTATAGTTAGATAATCATCAAGGTGGGAATGTGGGAATATAAGAATGTGAGGCCACTAAATATAAGTTTGCACAAATAAATTTAATTACGTTGGACAACGGAAGTAATATTCCAAGTGGCCTGTATCTTATCTAGAAGGCTCGACATTTGTTCAGTTATAAATACATTTCTTATGCTAACGTACAAGTAATCTCTGAACCGACATTCAGTGTTTTTATTCACTTAGATACGAATCGATTGATAAAATAATTGTGTACCTATCTTAGAATATCGGGTAGAGTCATTTTTTGATATTTTAAATGTTGTAAGGTCAAAAGAAATTTTTCCTTTTTCCTCGTCACCACTTAGAAATTTTTATCATAATGTTACTCTATCATTGAATTCAAATTAAATGTATCTATTACAGTAGTAAACTACCTCATAAATGATGAGGTATACACTCACAAGTCACAACACTCAAAATTTGAAAAACAATGCTAAATGTATAACTGATACCATTAATCAACTTTACTTAAAAATAATAGAGGCTATACTATAATTATGCAATTACTATGTTCGGCAGCAGTTAATAGTAAAAAAAAAGAATTATAAATGAATGGGGAAATTTCAGTGGGAGTGGGAATATTTGTTACGGGATACCTATAACTACATACACATTATATCAATAATCAGTTACGGACTTACGGTATTAAATTAATTTGTTTTTTAACGCAGTTCAACCACAAGGAACGACAAGGGGTGGATCAAAAAGCATGTATGGTGTGCAACATAGTGGCGAGTATTTACAATCAAAAGTCCACTTGCATTGAGAGGTCCATCTGCGAAGTAATGTCTCGGAATAGACCAGACGAGTCAGAAACAGACAAACGATTGTTGACCACGTAAGTTTCCAAATATGTGTTATACCTGCATGGAGGGGTTCATTGAAATATAATTTACAGTTCATTCGTATTATAACAGTCGGTATTTATACTAAAAAAAAAAAAAAACAAAAAGGTTTAGGATAAATTGTTATTTTACGTTTGAAATTTGAAATTTACAATCTTGTCAAAGTTCAAACTTGAAATACTTCAAAAAAAAAAAAATCATGGCTTTATATTTTAGATATTTTATAATTTTTATAAGAACACTGAACAACATATTAAGGCACGTTGTATTACGTTTAAAGCTTTTTTAAAATTATAAAAACAAATGTTATCAACATTCTAAAAAAAGTAGAACATTTCAAATTTACATAACCCAGAGACAGCCGAAATATTTTTAAAATTTTATTATGTCAATTTGTCAAGACTAAAATAATATAAATAATAAATTAATATAAATATTTTGTGAAAATATCAAGTATCTATAGTTATTTATTTTTGAATTACAACAAACCATAAGAACTGATTTTGTCGAAAACTTGTTATGATAATAAGTAGTGCGTTAATATTCTCGTTTTGGCATAATTTTTTTTTTTAGTTTTAAAAATTAATTTTAAAAGGACCTTCTGATGTACCAACTAGATCCATTTGATACTTTATTATACCTACCAACTCAATTTATTTTGAGAACTCAAGAATAAACAATTTACTACCAAACACCAATAGTTTTTTATGATTATTGTAATTTTCATAAATTATAGCATTTTTACTACTATTAAAAGCGTGTCAGACACAGAACAAAACAGACACACATTATTATGTAACAAACATCTTTATCAACAATATCAACGCTCAGAATCTAATAAGTAATAAACTAATAACTATTATCCCATGTCAAACACGTGTCCAATTGGTAGTCAATTGATGTTTAGAAAATGTTTAGAATATTTTTATTTTGTTGTACAAGGTTATACACACGAAAGATATTAGTTGTTAAAACGTAAAATAAAAGTTGCGTAATGTGGTATACTAAGCTAATTTGATTTGGATAAATATAAACCAGTTATAAATTATTATAATTTACTTATTTTATTATATCCTTGGCATGGGCCATGGGAATAGGAGATTGACTAAATTAGTGACTACTATTTATAATTGTAAGTTGTAACACACTAATACTAAACTGAAAAAGAATAGAATGTTGTAGGTACTCCTGGCCATCTATGCATATTGGTAAATATATCGATTGAAAATAGACAACTGAATTTTTATTTCGGACAAGTCAGTTTGAAATTTTCCAGCATCTTCCTAGGAATACAACGTCATAATGGCGAATCCAGCAATATAACCAAAAAAAGTTTCCTCCTCCCTACTGATAAGCTTGTGAACGGGATAGTTGGTGCAGTATAGTTAACTACTTGTTGAGTATTTTTCTTAAGGAATTATTTTTAGTAATTTTCAGGAGTACAAGACTATGTGTATCATAAATATTAGGTGTTAACTGTTGATACTTGATACGTAAAATATTAGTTATGTAATTCGATTTATAAAAAAATATACCAGTTACAAATTAAAATAATATACCTACTTATAATATCCTTGGTACGGACTATGGTAATGGGAGTGTAATATTGAACTAGTGACTACTATTTACTATGCCAAAATAGTATTATAGTAGTGGCGGCGCGTCCCTGAGGGGGAAGTGACGATGAGGCGATCAGCCCCTCCCATACGTCGTGTGATGTTCTGTATCTGTTTTACAAAATATCCATAATTCTTAAGCAACAATTTGTTTTTATATTTTTGTTGGCTACACCAATTATGCAGACCGTTGATACAAACATCAAACCATGAAGACTAGAAGAAGGAGACCAAACACCTCTTCTGATAACGCCCCAAAATGAGTCACACGAGTACACGACTCGATAGATGAGCTGAGATCACTAGGGTTGGTACTTCAACCCGCGTAGTATGGGGATTATTCATGTTTTTACGTTTTTTTTAGGAAAATATATGTGTTATTTTGAACCATGCCCTTGTTTAGATTGTTTAGCTTATACGATTATCCATTTATACATGTGCATATGTGTATATTTCATAAACTGAGTCATAAACTGCCTAGTACACGTTTCCAAAAAATAGTCATAAAAGCTATTCCTAATTTTATTAACTTTTTCTTAATTGAATTGGCTTCATGACAAGTGTCAACATTTTCATTCATATCTTTAAAAATGTCAGATAACGTATTATATATCTCATCATAATATTACCAGCTACTGCTTCAATAGCATCATAACGACAAGACCACCGTATACTGAAGAGACTTTTTAAAGTCTTACTACTTTTTTACTGTTTCTTAATAATACATCCCATACATGCGCAGAGGTTACAAAAAACGCATATAAGTTTTGAATAATTAAAAAAAATTATAGCTTCTAAAAATTCTTTTGCACTGCAATTTCCAACTAAATTTAAAGAATGTGCGGCACATGGGATCATTTAGTTCTTTAATTTGAGCCTGTAGTCCACAATATCTTCCAGACATGTTGGCAGCATTATCATAAGTTTGCGCATGACAGTTGGCAATATCAATACCACTTCGTTTGAGAAATTCTATTACAGTCGCAACTAGCAGCTAGAGCTTCACCAGTGTGACTATGAAAAGAGACAAAGCCAAGAAATAGTTCATGTAACCGCACCATTCAAACAATAACATATGATTATCGACATTGATCCAGCCCTGGTCGTTCGCCGTGTGTTTGCGTACGACGCGTTTGTGAAAAACAATGAATCGGTAGTTAAGGTGCAGCGCGCATTCAGACTTTACTTCAGCAACGGACGTGCTGCTCTCAATGGGAAAACAATTATGTGGTAGGTAGATAGTTTTCGAACGGGGACAGTTAATAATAAAAAAAATGGACCCAAACGTACTGTAACAACCCCCGAGAAGACGGAGTCTTACCGTCTGAATGCGCTCTGCACCTTAACTACCGATTCATTGTTTTTCACAAACGTGTCGACACTCCACTGCTCCACAGTTACAACGAAACGGCATTATCTGACGGATCGAATGAGCTTATATAGACCTTCCTACTCACATTCAACGTTGATAAAAATCCGTCTATTTTTGTCCCTATTCCCGTGGCCCAACCTTTGTATCTATTTATTCATTATTGTATAATTTAATTATTTACACGGCTATCTTCCTGTATGCGCTCTACCGGCAGCATTGCGACTGCAGTATGCGCTCTACCGTGTTTTTCCACCCTACAACTATGTTTCATTTATAGACAATATATTAATGATAATAATGAAAATGATTATATTATAATATCAACGCACGTCATTGTTTTGTCGCCGTCTCGTTATTTGTTTCAATAATAATAATAAATATTAAATATAAAATGAAATAAAAAAAATGAAATAATATTTTAAATAAATATTAAAATACTTGTGCCATGTCCCTCAGAAAAGCGTTAAATGTGTCACTTTTATTAATTCCTCTCCACCACGTTTCAATGAGATACCTGTAATTATTATTATATTTATATTTACCTTCGTATTTTTATTATTATATTATAATATATTATACCTTGGAAGCAAATCTGGAGTTGTACCACACATATTTTTCACGATTTTCAGTCTTAGAGGCCGCCATAAACTTTCGATTCTCTGGGTATGTGCCTTGGATATTGGTTTGACACCCTTTCCTTTTACACCTCAACAATTTTCTTTCTTTACCGCGCTCTTTTTTTATGTAATATTTCATTTCACTATCACATTTATTGCATAATATATTTTCTAGATTTACTAATAGATTTTTCGCAATTAAAAAATTAGTAACGGTTTCTTCATTTTGTATGATTTTGTAAAATTCTATTGCTAACATTTTGAACGTAACGTGATGAAAGTATAAAACCGTGTATGAACTCAAGTATTGTCACCCAACGACTAATATTATACGATCAAAAAATATGATATGATGTAGAAAAAGAGAGTTCTAATATTTATTACCATTCAACAATAAAGATATAAATTTTATAGTAGAGCGCATACAACAATCGTCCAATAATCGCAGGTAGACCGCAATCTGGGGTAGAGCGCATACAGGAAGATAGCCATACAATTTTAAAAGGGTCAAAATAATGCATACATTTTCCAAAAATCATGAACAATTCTATACTACGTGGGTTAAAGTAGAGACTAAATCATTTCGGGACTTTTTTTTTTTCATGCGGGCGGTCTCCTTATTCTAGTCATCTTCACTCTTCATACATAAAATATATAGGGCTCACCCTTATTAACATGGTAATAGTATGACGTGAAATGCATATACCGAAGATCTGACCGGCAAAATGTATTACAATCATAAGTTGTTGTTTATATCATCTTCACCAAAACAGACGCCCCTGTAGTAGTGGTTGAAATAATGTTACCTCCTCCGAATAGTTGTTGGAACAGAATTCAAGTACCTACCTATATATTTGAATGATTATTCATTATTTATAACTTCCCTGCCGTTAGTGTCTGTGGAAGCTTATGAAGTTATGACCCGTGGGCCTCGACTATTGGTGTTGTAAACATTTTTTTCCTAATAATAATTTTCGACTTGCATCGGTGTAATTTGACAAAACACATTGTTCAGAACGGTCATGAGTGTACAGCCAGAGCGCGTTGATGTAACGGATTTTCCCGTATTACTATTTTTTCTATACGGCCAGCATTGAAGTGTTCAGCCACACAGTTCATGTTTAATCCTATCTTAAAAAAAATTTATTAATCTTCTTTGTTTAAAATGAAGAAGAACAAACACTTATCGCAATCTTTGTATTATGTATTATACATAGCTTAATCTCTTGATTGTAAAATGACCACTGCATTTTTAATTTTAAAAAATCATTTTTCAATTGTTTCAATTTTCTGAGAAAAACATTGTAATGAACTCCATACCTAAAGGTCGTACTTACTCATAAGCATGCCACCGGGGAAGTCGGTGTAAGCAGTATTTGATTACTCTGTGAAAATTTTCTAATTTTAAGGAGTACAAGATTATATACACGTGATAGATATTAGGAATTAGGTACTGTTAATACGCAAAATAAAAGTTACTAGTAATTCTATTTGGGCAAAAATAAACCAGTTATAAATTATATCAATATGCATAATATCTTCTTCCATATTATAAACCACAGGAATGGGAGTGTGACTAAACTAGTTACTATTTTTTACTTGTAGACATTAAATAGTGCAGGGGTGGCCAAACCACGGCTCGCGTCTTATAACATTTTTACTAATATAATAATAGGTATTATTCATTTTCATGCTCGTCATACAATTTTTCATTATAGTGTGTGGCTTTCATTGCTGGTCACCCCTGCTTATATAGTGCCTCTACCTATTATATCAAATATTATGTTATTTTATGTGACATTTCAGGTTACAGTGAATATCTTACGTGGTTGATAAATGAGTTTGATGGTATAATTAATAGTGGTTAGCGGTTGAAAAAATGTTATCACTCCCAAATAATTGTAGAACAGAACTTAAGTGCCTTTAATACATTTGCAATGCTTAATTATTATTTATTAGTTATTACCAACCTGTCGGTAATGCCTTAGCACGCTTATGCACTCAATCGTTCTTCTTGTACCTACCTATATCTATTTATAAAACGAAAAATTAAAAAAGAAATTTAAATTGAAAAAATGTGTCGGTACGAAAATCCATTTGGGCTCCTCATAGTTCTTACCATCAATAGTCTTTCGAATCGAACTTCTATAATTAAGCGAACACTGAACATTAAGGGTTTTCATTACACAACGAGTGTCATTGTGTCAACGACGTGTATCTGATGAATTGTATTTCCGTCATTGGTTTTTTTCAACAGAACCATCGCACAAGTCGTCGGAAACCCTCAAATCCCCCAAGATTTCAAGAAGCGTTTGGAAACAGCCGAGAGGATTGGCCGGAGTGGATCCAACTGTAGACAGTTATATCAGTGCGGAGAGGGTGCACCGGAAAAGGTGCTCAAATAAATCAAAAACAACATCGTACATATATGCTTACATATTATAACACAGTATATTCATTTTCGAATTGTACATAATTTTTATGAAATACACATTGCACATTGAAAAATTCGTCAACACATCCAATAATTTTGACTAATAAAAACATAGTTATAATTATTTAAAAATATATATTATTTTTAATGGTTTTGGTTTTCTTATTATTTTTTTTTTTATATATATAATATTATGTACGCCTAAAATATTTAAATGATAGCAATTAAACATTATTATAATTTATGTCTTAATTAATTTTACAATTTTGTCATACATGTATATAATGGCTACAATGTTTATGTATAATAATAACACAATATTATAATTTTTTTATTATTATTATTAATCATTTTTAATAATTAATTTGTAACTTAAACGAAATCGTTAATTATTGCAGAATCAATTGCTATTGAGGTAGATGGATTAATATTTGTTGAAGAGAAAAAGGTACATACAGACGATTCACATAAAAATTATGATTGTACTTATTTTTGTTGTGTATAATTAAATACCCCAAACATGATATTTTGACTATTCGGATTTTTTTTTACTGAAAAATAAAAATTAAATGTATATTTATATTATATATAGGTACTAAACAATTACAATATAATATTCGTATTAAACATTATTCGGTAAGTAAAATCTATGTTTTGTTTGTGTACGTAGGTGTGTGTAAAAAATTAACATAACAGTGAATAATTATAATGATACACCTAAATAACTACTTAGGTAAAATACAATTTAGCTATAGCAGGTAAACCATAACCAATCCGGTAAAAAAATGTTCGTGGTCGACAACCAGTATTTTTTTTAACAAGTTTCGGGAGAGGGGGAAAGAAAACATTGACGAAAAGTATTGCTCTTTAAATATATATATATATATTATATTAATACATTTTTATGGACTATGGTAATGTATAAAATCATATCGATACAATAATAATATTAACACTTTGTCTGGCGTTGTGGTTTATATATACTATATATACTTGTATATTGAAAAACAGGTATAATAATAATAATTATATTGTAATTATTAATATTGTTTAAAAATTAATAATTGGTACTGTGTAGCACAATAAAATAAAATCGTTGTTTTATACATAATATTATGTTCTATTTTTTTTCTTTTTAAGTATTCACCCTGATAAAAAATTGATACTAGGTAAAGAGGTTAAGGTTGTTGTTGTAATAATAATAATAATAATAGTAATCATATAATATAATAATAATAATATTTGTCTGCTGCAGGTTATGAGAAACAGAACAGATATTAAATATTATACCAATGAAAACGGATGTTAATTGTCTAATGCCCATTTACTCTGTAAATTAAAATCTATTGTAATAAATCGTTGTATATATATATAATATGTAAAAAAATAAAGAAAACCAATAAGTGAAACAAAAATTAATATGGAAAAAAACTATATAAGTTCTGTGAGACTACAGATTTGTTGAAAACTGCTGTTTAACACCGTCTCTAAACATTATTGAGCAACAAGTTCAACTATTTTTTGAAAATTTCTAGTTATTTTGTACTGAATTTCGATTCTTATTTACTATTTCACACGTAAATCTCGCGGACTTTGTTCAGGCCAAACGAAAAAAATGCCACTAAAATTCATTATATAAATCGTGTGTGCGCTATATCCTTATACATTATATATGAATACATACTTACATCATACACATATATAATAAATATGTATGTATATAATACTGTAATCATAATAAATCTTAACCATATCTACAAAACATAAGAATAATTGTTCGCATTGTATAATGCTAATAATCATATTCATTATACAGACAAAAGTCAAAACTATATATTACATTATTCGAAAATCGTTTTTTATACGCTTATCATAGAAAAAAAATATCTTCGTAAATTGGCACAATATCTACCCTTTTACACTGAACTTGTACTAAGTTTATGTAATCATAAATTGTTATTAATAATTATATAATGACGGTAATACAAGGTTACAAAAAAATAATAATAATAATAAAATAAAATAAAACATAAGTCAATAAAATAAACTTTAAAAAAAAAAAAAAAAACTTTGTGCTTTAAAATGCTGTGAAAGTTACCATTGAACTAACAAGTGTCATCGTAACAAATAGATAATGGACAAACACAATATTTTAATTTTTTTTCTTTTCTGTTTTCAGTTTTCTTTCAAATAACTTAATAATATAATATATTTACAGGGGTATATAATTGTACAAAATAAATAACATGTTAGTGGTATCGGAATGTACATTGATAAAATAAAAAAAATATTTGCATATCATATTATGTAATATTATAATATATAATATATATAAAATGAAAAAAAAAATACAATAAAAATAAAATAAAAACTGATCACATATGGCAGCGGTTATTGTGTGAAATGTACTATTACTTTGAGTTTGTATTTAATATAGTATAATAATAATAATTATTTCAACGGATCAACAATGCAAATATATAATTGATAATATAATATTTAAACAGAATGCGTGTTTTATTATTATTGTTTTTTTACAACTAAATAATGAAATATAATACCCAATGTTTCTGCAGTCAGTCTGTATATATAATATATTATTTGTTAGAGCCTATTATATATATTATATGTAGTGTGTAACAACGAATATCATCAACTGTAAAAAATAATTGGAAAAAAAACGAACGAAAACTATTAAGTAGTAATAACAGTAGAAAATGTGTGTGTAAATATATAGAGTAATTATAATGCGAATTAAATAATAATATATGCATATATTATTTCAGGTTCCTAAGTAGTAAGTTAAGGCCCTTCGTTATTATAATATATAATATATATATTGTTTATGATAATAATATATAACCGATCACATGTTTAATGATAATGTAATAATAAAATATTTCAAAAGAGAAACCTATAATCGTTTTTTGTGTACATCGAATAATAAAATGATAGTCAGTTGTTGTTGGTTGTTCAAGTATATTTAACTTTGTTATTATTATTATTATTTATTTTTTTGTTGATAGTTTTGCCTAAAAGGAGTATTTTATACCCACCCAACACTAATAATAAAAAAAAAAACTTATATTCGAAAAAACGAAGACTAGTATACCATCGATATTTAAATAAATAATAATAAACAAACATTCATCAAACTATGTGTGTCGTCAGAGTTTGTATACACAGAGGGGGATATCGTTTTTGTATTATAATATTTTGTTTTACTCTTGGACTATGCATGTGTTGCTCCCCCGCACACAAAAAAGAAATAACTCATTACGAGTGCACATGGAAATAATAATAATAATGTTTGTTGATTTTATAATGATATGTCCTTATAAGTATAATTATATAGATTCATTAAATTTAAAATAATAATAAAAAAAATTATGTAGATCAATCATGTCAGTCAAATTGCAAGTACGCAAAAAGTAAATGTATAAGATAACGTTTTTTTGTTTTTTTTTTCGTTTTACCAAGAATTATTATACCAATACAATTAATTTATACATTAAAAATGCCATTTTTTGGCGAGAAGATGACGCGAGAAAAAACCATGTTTTACTCAGCGAGTCAGAAAAATTATACACTTATACGAAAAAAAATAGTTTTAAAATAAAACCGAAAAGTTCAAACCACCCCCACGCTCAACGTGGCTACTGCAGTTATTAAATAAGACTAACAACTACACTACTACTACTACAACCTACTAAGATGCTGCTACTCAGATGACACTCGACCCCTGGTGCACTGGAAACGAGCGGTGGATGAACGGAAAGCGTATTCACCGTGCTCATTTCTGATCGTTTCCAGTGCGGTGGCGGCAGCACCGACACAACAAAAACAGCAACAACAACAACAACAACAACAACAACGGTGTTTGATAATAATGATAATGATATAATATTATAATATGTATGTATATATACGCTAAGCTATCGTAATATTATATACACATATATATATATTTAATAATATTATATATAATATTGTTTACTGCTCTCTTCACGTCACATACATAGAATACACTTGCCGCATGACACGACGACAACAGCATAATATAAGCAATTGACCAGATTATAATAATATTATTATGTTATTCGCCTATACCGTGTTTGCGGTAACTGTCGGCGGCGGCGGCGGCGGTGACGGTGACGGGGCAGACGACGATGACGACTGGCAACCGTTGCAGACGACCAGTGGTGATTGTGGTTTTGCAAGTGGAGACTCGGACGGCGGCGGCGGCGTCGCTGCGACAGTGGTGGACGAGGTTGCTGAGGCAGCGGCGGCGGCAACGGCGAAGGTTTTCATCAGACGTTTTAGCGCCACCGCCGAGCCCCTGTGTTGCAGGCTCTTGTGAGTTGTCAGGCTGTTCTTGGTGCGGTACCGCCGTCGGCAGAATTCGCACACGTATAGGGTGTCGGACCGCTCGTGCTTGTCCTGGAAGTGTCTTTTCAGCGAGTAGTAGCAGCTGAACGTCCGTCGGCAATGCGGACAGTCTTGTGGCTCGTTGATGCCGCCGTTGGCTGGCGGTGGTAGTATCTGATACCCTGTTGGAGACGAACAAAAAAAAAATTCCGATTGTATAAAATATTATCCTATAATGACGTCATATAATTATATGTATATTATGTATACGAAAGTCATCTGCCGCGGGGTGATTTATTATTACTATATCATCATCAGTGTTCTAGGAGAGACGCAATTATTATTTTTAATATTATATTTTTTTTTTTTTATTAATATCTAAAATGGAGATTAAAAATTAAAATTTTTGTTTTTGCGTTACTTGAAAAAAATGAAACGGAGTTCCCTATTTATAGAACTAATTTATGTAAATATTTTTAAAGTTGAATAATTAATTTTCATTGAGTATTCAAATAGTTATGCAAGTCTTACAGTTTGGGCGGGAGACGGTAGAGAGGAGTATTATTATTATTATAATATTATAATATTTTATATAATATATATACTCGTAATTAGTGAGTGGGTGGTGTGATGGGACACATGCGGCATGACACCCTATTTATCAGTGGTGGTTTTGAGGGAGGGTGAAGGGCACGAACAAAATCCCCCTCCCCCTTGGGACTTGGTTAATTTCTTTTAATATGTAAATTATAAATATTAAAAATAATAATTTATGGCAATTATTATATCAACATTCAACAGTAAATATTATAAAAGTTATGAAATTTAACCGTATGCTTGGACAATCTTCGGCAAGAGGACGGTAACAATTTTTTTGCATAATTTATTGTATCCTTTAATTCACTCTCTCTCTGATATTTTTTCTAAACCACTGCTATTACATCTGAGATTATCTATACACACAATGCTGATTTTATAGTATTTTAAAGGTCCGAATAATTTTCTTTAGAATTCCGAGTCAGATCATTAGTTACAATATTCACAAGTTATTGCACACAGCACCTTACTAGATCTCGAGTAGAACAAATCTAATATGCAGCACTATACATTTTTGTACAACTTTGTCGAAAATTTTTTTGAGAAATTTGGAGAATTTAGCGTACCTATAACTGTTCAATTTATTATTTTGGAAATGTAATGGACAAAAAAATCGTTCAGTGGTTCATCTCTAATTCATTAAATTATTCGTGTATAGCTATAACGCTTGACTCGTCATACTACATTGATTCAAAATGTCATACTTACAAAGCTATAAAGGTGCAAAATATGGTCGAAATAATTTAATTTCTTTGAAATGTAACAGCTATTACAATAATTTCAGCGCTTAATGAAATGTTTTCAGATCGACATTTAATCGTCACATTTATTAACCATTTATTGTTCGGTTAATTTAATTTTTATAATTTTTTAACGCACACGAACTTAGCGGATGCATTGAATTAGTAACATTTTTTTTTTCTATAGATCGGGGGCTGTCGACTGCGCGACTCCTGAATGAATACAATGCCGATTGAGCAATTATTCTTATATAGTAAAGTTAACAATTGGTTCTTTACTGCACATTTGACCATTCCTTAAAAGCGAAGGCTGCGCAATATCACATAATGGCGTTGTTTGTAGTTATATCGTGTTGTTCTAGGGATAAGTTGTACATATTTCGTTGTCATAATAATATCGTTATACCGTTTAACAATAATTATAATATTTAATTCGTGTTAGTCGAAATTATTAAAAAATCGACCATCACGTATCTTGGATGAATTATAATATATACTGTACCGGTTCTAACCGAATGACTGATATAAAATTACAATATATATAATATATACCTATAGGTATACCTACCAACAGGCGAGAGAAAATATTAATTTTGTATCGTATACAATTTGACAATTTAACGTCTATATACATTACGCTGTTGTGTATTCCCTATTGCTCTCGTAAATCGGTTCAAACGATTTTCGTTAGAACTCGTAGCCTTACTTTGTAACAAAAACAAATAAACATTTCACTAAGGTACCGCAATATATTATGTATATATGCACCGCCGATGGGACAGAATTTGGTATTTTTACCGGGGCTGTCAAATGTGTGTAACACCGACGAAACGATTTGTTTATTGCCTAAGACATGCACGCGATCGCATATTTTTACGCTCACGATAAAAAACTAAACAGCTGATCTTAATCGTACATTTTGCTTGAAATTGGCCGTCGTCGCAAGCGCCGTTCAGCTCATTATACACGTCATATAAACACATATTATATCGAAAGTGTGTATTTTGAACGTTCGTATTAAATAATAACATAAGTAGGGTTAAGATATTATTATGTTTATTATTATGTTTTAAATGTTTTTTTCTTTTATAAATGTGAAGAGTGCAGGCCCAAATTATAAATCCGTTCGGTACATTATATTGCAATTTATTATATTACGCTGTAGCTATTTTATTTTGCATTCTTGAGCTGTACCGAAATGTATTTGTTTTAAAAATAGTTATCAAATAATTTTATAAAAAAAAAATTGAGTGATAATGGATGTTTGGTGAGGACTGAGGAGTCTATGTTACATTTTTATGCGTTATATAATTTATAGCTTTAGTCATAGTAATAGTACACGTACATGTATTTAGTGTGTAACCTACCTATATGAAATATTTACTTAAGTATGATAAAACATCTAGACTTTTCTCGTATACCCTTGTATTTTGTTATTTAAAAACTAAAAATATTAATAAGAATCTTACACGTCTGTGTGATCTTTATCCGCATTGTATAATAATTAATATTTATGAGCAATAAATCGTATATCTACAACGCTCGTTATAGTTAGATGAAATATTGTTAGGTAAAATAAATCTATGTTTTTAACCGATGATTAAAGTATATATAAAGATTATATTTGTAATTTAAATTTCATTAATTTCTAGAAATATATTTGTGGGGTACCTAGTATAATATAATGATGATTAAAAATATATTTGATGATTCATAAAAATAAAGCCAAGTTAAATAAACCAATATGAACAATGATTGAATTTTAAATTATGGACTATGACTAGTTTTTTTAATTCTTCTTCTCCTCCTCCTAGCGTAACTAGTCTTCAAGAGCTTTGGCCACGCCTCTACAATATCTCTCCATCTTTCAGCATTTCCTCCCAATATTCTATACGTAACATTCTCAGACATCCTTCGCTACTCTATCTATCAATATTTTACTTAGTGTATCACGTTGTCTTTTCCCTTTAAGTTTTAATTTAAAATTGGGTTTTTTATCTGTCAAATGTTGTATATTTTAAGATGTATAATATATTATGATTTATTTATTATCAGCTTATGTTAATCCTTAAGCATTGACTAATTGAATGAATGTATATTTAATGAAATATATAAATTATGTATATTATAGTATAGTATATTTATATGTTATCTCAATAAAATTTAATCGTTAGATGAGTTTTTTTCCCAACACTGGTGAGAGACAAGTGATATTTTTTTTCAATCTCAAAAACGTTTAAACCAAATGGTGGTGGTTGCTGTGATGGTGATGATGGGTGGTGGTGGTGCGCGATGCACCGGACACTAAATGCGGATCATTTACTTACCTTTGAATATCGAATACTAGAACTTGACGTCGGAGTGGGTGGCTGGTGGCGGGGGCGCGTGATGCGGCGGTGGCGGCAACAGCATCGTCGGCCGCGTCTTGTGGTACGTGTAAATGTGCGTCATCAGCGAATTGCGCGAACAGTACACCCGTTCGCATATAGCACACCGGTACTCCTCCTGTCTGGACGCGTGCTTGTCGGCCACATGCCTCTTCAAGCTCGCTTTCGAGCACAACACTTTGCCACAGGCCAGGCACGGGAACACTTTTTTCAGTCCTGCGAGCATAAGGAACAATACATTAAAAAAAATGAAAACCAACGTTCCTGCGTATCGTATACAATATGTCATAAGTATACAAGTGTAAAACTATTATACATCAAAATATAATACTATTTTTGTCATAAAATATAATGAAGTCGCCGCCAGAAGACTGACCCATCGCAGCTCCTGCAAGTGAAGCGCGACTGCGTCACAACTACATTACAAACTATGCGGAATTTTGAATTTTTGTGTAGATAAAATGGAAGTGAGGATCGCACGTCTAGTTTCTTAGTAATTACAATACATATTATCATAAAAATTTTTATTTTGTAACGAGAAAGTAATAAGTTACATTTCTATTTTAAAAGTAAAGTAATTTCATTACAATTGTATTTGTGTAACGAGTAAAGTAACTTGTAATTACATTTATCTCTTAGTAACGAGTAAAGTAACTTAATTACTTTTTAAAAGTAACTTACCCAACACTGTTAATATCCAATATCATCTCGTCTCTAGTATTCAAAATAATAGCCGCAGGAAATAGTGTTCATTTAATGAATATGAGTATAGCATATTAATATATTATTCCAATTAATTATACATGTGATTACGGTTATAAAATATTATTATTGTTTACTAGTATGTGTATCACTAATATAATTATTATAAATGCTTTGTTTCCGTCAAACCGTTGACTATTATAAACAAACATATCTATTGCATACCTATGAATATACCAGGCAGGCTGCAAGTAATTTAATTTTCAGTAAAAACTTCTATCCCAACTAGATAAGTAACTATTGAGTCATTAAGTGAATCTTAATTAATTAATTCTTATTTCAGTTCATGACCTAAATATTTTGAAATTTTTATATTATATTCATGGACATTCTTCCAACTCAAAACATGGTAGACTGACTTCAATTATTTTGTATTAATTTTATTCAGAGCTCCTAATATAGTATGGTATAGAAATCTGTGATTTTCAGTATAGTTTTTCACCGTTACGATTAGCAAAGAAATGTGATACAATTGGTGCTCATTTGGACCCAAACCACATAATTATATACTCGTACACACGTAGATCATCGTATTATATTTATGTATATAATACGCGTGTACACAATACTGCACAGAAAAAACAATTCCGCCAAAAAAAAAACGAAAACTTTACGTTTTTCGAGTGAACTACGAATGTACTTGTTTTCTGTTTTATTATTTTTGAAAGGCGTCGCACAAAAAATCGCCAAGCAGCGAGTGTTTGTGGTTCAACGATTTGATTTTTTTTTCTTTTTGTAATTGTTGTTTACTCGAAGTTAGAATCACGACGAATTAGCTCTTTCGCAAAACGTTTCGGTGAACGGACGGAAGACAGTGCGACAACGACTGTTTATTTAGTCAACAGACACCGACTCTGCCGATTCGATTTTTTCGACGGTTATTTTTACGTCAAATGCCGTTGGCATCGTTGTGTAACTCAATGTAAGTGCGTGCATTAAAAACTAAGCGAAAATATGCGATTAAAAAGTACGATTAGCCATTAGAAGGTTAAATAGGTGCACATACTAATTATAAAAAAAAAGATACAGGTATACCTATCCAAACGATTTTCTAGTTTAACAATTACTGGTAGTTGAAACGATAGTATGTTTAGCAATCCAAAGACAAAACTCGAAACCGGTTACAACTCGTATTTGAGAAAATATAAAAACCGAAAATAATAATTGCTCACTATTTTTGTTTTTGTATTTTATTTTTAAGAACAAAAAACCTCTTGGCAACTATTGCGTTTTCAGACACACAAACAAACAGAACGCACGAAATCACTACCTAATTAATGTATTATTAATTATTATTATAACATCATCAAATTTATTATGTTTATGTATAATGTATGTTATTGTCTTATCGTTATCCATAACTGCAATTACTGCGGGGTGCAAAAGAGTAGAAAAAAGTGCATAAAAACATTAAAATGTAACGTTAAGCGGACTGTTTGAAGTAAAATAGGCCAGCACGCTCATAAATTTGGAGAGCAGATTTTGAGGTTTTCTTTTATATTTATTGAGGTTATGCAGCTCAACGGGTAATGAATGTAGATAATTCGTAAAAAAATTTTATTTTGAGCATAATATGGGTTTTAAAGAATATTGAAAGCCTATTTATAGTAATTTTGAATAAATTTTATATATAAAAATCATAATTTTTCATTTACATAGAAGGGATTTATTTTAAAATACAAAAAAGTGTTATAAAAATAAGGAGTAAAATCGTTCAATATCTTGTTTAGAACATCGGTATTTATTGTTTATCTATGTCGATGGATGGTAATTAAATTAGTAATCTTGGACACTCTGTTCCCCTTTTGGACTGTGATAAACTATACACTGTTCGATAAAATCGGTTTTTTTTACCAAATATCAAATTAGGTTTAGCCCAAGAATAAACACAACAAACTTAAACATTAATAATATTATATTATATTATGTACTTTACTTAAGTATGTAACTAAATAATAGAGACTAAAAAACAAAAAAAAACATATTTTAATAGTTTTTTATCAAATATTAAGAGAATATTTTAAGATTTTTGTGGATCATATTAGCTTTATTGGCTCATATTAACCTTTTAAGAACCTAAAAATCCTATCCGTGCTCATAATATAATATACTGTAATATTATATTAGATGGTTCGAAACGAAACACAGTTATTCCCGCGGGACACTGTCGGAACGCTGTATTATAATAGTATACACTACATAGTACATAGGTACATAATATCATCATCTCGTATGATGATGTGTTGTGAGAGAAAATTTGCAGATAAATTTCGACGATACGTACACCGTGACAGGGTGACGGTCGACTATTGAAAAAACAATTAATAGTATATCTATATTATAAGCATAACCAAAACCAAAATTTTGTTACATAGGTATTATGCGGTATTATTATGAGGTATGAAAATTGTACGCATCGGTGCCACGTTATTATACTTATTAATAATTCAAAACATTTTCGTACGCCAAATAGATTTAATATGCGTTCGTATTGTAGTCAGCAGTTGTTGGAGGTGAAGGAGGCACCAATTACAATTATTATCGCCACCATTTCAGTAATGACGTTCAAATATAAACATAATATTATACAAAATATGTATAAAAATCTAGTATTTCTACTTTCTAGTATTTTGTTTAGCTGAACGGATGTTATTGCAAATATAATATACCTAATACCATTTACGATATTGGATTTTTAAAATCGATTAATGTTCTCACAACACTATACGGAGCTGGGTCGAAGACAAAATAAGTAGACAATCGCCACGGAAATAGCGGATATAATGAGATACATGATAATCTGAACGTTTTAAGCACGTAAATATTAAGAAATAATAATAATATTCTACGATTTATATAAATACATTAACGATTTGAACAAGTACCTACCTATATATCAGTTAGTAGAAAAAGTTGTATCAATATTTTAAATGAGCTACGATGAAAAGTTGCACTGCGTTCGTATAACACATAATTGCGATTAGCAGCAAGGCGGAGTGAACAGTGATGGTATACATATTTGGACACCCAAAGGGAAATTATTGGTCATGATTAATCGTATATTTATTTATTATATTATGTTAATGAATTGGAAAGTCGGTAATCTTAGTTCGCGATGAAGTGCGAGTATTATTTAAGTGCAGCCTTTTTTAATGTAATATATCATGGTAAAAGGAACGCTTTAATTCATAATAATAATACAATACAATAGGAACATAACTAAAAAAAAAATGCGACAAAATATTCGCACTGCATCTCGAACACTAGGGTGACTTATGAAGTTATGAATATGACTATTCCAATCAATTGACACATTGTTCACGAGTGCAGGATAAACCGAAACGAACACTGTGCTGCAGAATATATAATGTACCTGCACTACCTATAATATACTTTACAGTATCCGACATGAGCACATTCGTTTTACACTTTTTTACCCACACGGAGACGGAGAAATTAATTTGAAACACACATTACCAAACTCGGATGACGCAGATGATTTTTTTTTATTAATCATCGTACACTCGAGAATCGACTTTTGAGAGCAAAGCCACCAGCTCTCCCCCCGGAAAATGAAACTATATTATAACATTATACATGCTCCTATATTAATATGTTTACGTTTGCGTTAAAGGTATGTGTGTACCGTTCGTTTGCCGATATACATTCGACGCGCTTATGTATAATGTTAAAAAGAAAACAGCGAACAGCGTTGTTTACCCTCGTTCGACGGTGTGAGGGGCGGTAGTTTGTGGCAGGCGGGTTGGGGGAGGAGAGCGTTGGCGGCTGACAACAAAGCCATCGCCGACTCTATACTTCCCGTAATGTACGTTAGATACCTGTGTTTATTTTTAGTTAGGCGCCCCATACAAACCGTATATAAACAAACGTCGTCGTCAGTGTAATCCAAATTTAATAGGGTATTTTTTTTCTTTTACCAAACCTATAAACACAATATTATATTATTAAATATATATTACCTATATAATGTGTCATATGTAATCACGCGAGCTTTTAATAATGTCCACGTACTACTAGACAACTACTGCGGACGAAAAAAAATAATAACAACCGGCTCGGACTTTTGTTGGCTTTTTATATTTTATATTTCTTCATAGTACGCCTACCACATCATTATACTAGGGTAGGTATTTAAGTATAATAATATTATGTCATTGTGTCCCTGTCACGAATCGGCTCCTAAATAAATCTGTGCATCGGTAGTCGATATTTAGCTCGTTCCTTTTCAACATCATTCTGTCACTCGGGTCGCAGGGCCTAGAGACATGGCCCTATATTTCGGGCATTATTATAATATTATAGTAACCGCATGATATTATAGATACACCTTGTACCCATATATAACGAGTCCAATCGACTCGACTTTATGAAATACTAATAATATATCATGATATCATTGATATCGTTTACGTATTCGATAGAACGAAAAATCAATAGATAGATCGTCGTGAAACGGCCTGAATATGTTATTATCGTAATAAATTTGCTCCTCGAAAAGGATGAGGTATGAGCTTTATGTCAAGATGTATGGCGATCGGAAGACCGAAGAAGGTTTTCCTACCTATAAACCTGTTATGTTCTACAAATGACGAATTATTGAGTATCGGCCAAGTCAACGGTCAAAGGACTAGGCATAGACAACATTACGTAAATATTGAATAATAATAATAATAATAATATATATTAAATATTATTAACTACTACCTAGGTATGTTAAATGTCATTACAATGCCGATATTATACTTTCGTTTTCTTTTTCTTTTTATTATAATAATTATTATCATTGTTTAATTTACAGTAAATGATACATTCATATTTATATCGTATTATAATATATAATATTATACATTCTAAAATACACGATAATATTGTATAATAATATGCGTGTGCGTACAGTACTATATTTTATTTATACATATTTTATTATTTTTTTCGTTTCACTAAACCTTGTACGAACACAGTCTAAACGTCCGTCGAAAAGACAAAAATATATACTCAATGTACCTACACAATATTATATTATACCTATATGTATACAGCACTAATCCTATATCGAACCACCGTCCGTTTAATCAAATAATAATTTAATAATAATAATAATAATACCTAAACAAACACGAGAAAAAAAAATAATGACAAATAATGATTCCGATATAATTCGTCGATGGTATTTTATAATAAAATGTGTTCACAGTCGCGCCGGAAAACAGAAAAAAATAAATATTAAACACGAAACCTACAAAACTTACAATCATCGAAACGATTTCTACTGTTATAATATAATATCGTTATATAATAACACATAAATTATTCTTATTGCACTTTACAGTCGTCGGCTACGAGGGGCATCATAATGATATCGTTATTAATTATTATTATCTTGTCCACGTCGTTCGTAATACTGTCGTCGTCGTCATCGTCGTCACTCTGTCCTGTCGGCGTCCCTCTGTCCGGTCATCGTCGTCGTCATCTTCATCTCCCGCCGCCGCGTCGTTCGGACGACGAAGACGACGTCGGAGCCCGTTCAGGCGCTCCGTTGCAGCTTGTGTCAGTTGCTGTTGTTGTTGTTGTTGTTAATGTTGTTGTTGTACCACATGGTTAGCGGCGGCAAGTTTTTCACGGACGAGGCGGCGGCGTCGGAGGCGGCGGTGTTGGTGCATCCGGACACGCCGCCGTTACCGTCGGGCGACGCGGACGACGACGTGACCGCCGCCGCGGAAGTAGTCGTCGTCGTCGTCGGCGCGGTCGTGGCCCCCGTCGAAGCCACTACCGCCGCCGCCCCCGCCCCCACGTTACCGCCCCCGCCCGCCGACTTGTACGCTTTGGGCTTCCGGTGGTAAATGCTCTTGTGGTTGTTGAGACTGTTGAGCGTGCGGAACACTTTGTTGCACACGTTGCAGACGGCCGAGTGCAGAGGCTGGTTGTGCTGCTGTTCGATGTGCCGCTTCAACGTCAACCTGGTGCTCAGGCGCTTGCCGCATACGAAACAGGACAGCGTCTCCGCGCCCCCGCCGCCAACTCCTCCGCCACCAGCCTCTGACCAGTCTGCAGCACAATAATAACAGCCGGTCACTCCTTTTGTATTTTTTTCTCCATTTATATATTATATTATATTATGTATTACTATTTACTATGTATCATATAGGTAGGTTACTGCATAACGGGTGATTCTTTTATCGGGCAACGCTCATTATTTCAAAAAACTACTTCTATTTTTGGAAGTATTTTTTTACATAATTTCAAGTCGTTTACAAAACAACAATTTTTTGGAAGAAATTATATTTCTGTCTAGGATATTTTCTTAGTTTTGTACCTTTGCGAATAACATATTTATAGAATTTTAATTTAATAATCCTAAGCAAAATATTGTTGGGAGTGTTTCAATATATATTATATATGTAATATTATATATATAAAAATCAAATTTTGGACGAGTGATTAATAATCTATTTAAATACCCACTTATCATAAAATCACAAAATACTCGTCCAAAATTAAATTTTTATATTTTGAAGTACCTATTCCAAAAAATATTCTTCTTTGGAATAAGGAATTAAAAATGTAAGTTGTGGTTAGGAAATGGTAAATCACATCGTTTTTCTTTCAAAAATCATATTTTATAACTATCTACAATTATGTAAAAAATATATTCAAAAATATTGATAGCTTTTGAAATAATAAATGTTTTTCACCAAAAGAACCCATTTAGATTTATTATGCATCGCGTGTATTTATAGCCTTATAGGTATGTATATTATATATATATATATATGTATAAGTGTTACATAAATACATGCATTTATGTATTATAAATATTATATTATAAGACGTAAATAATGATAGTTATAAAATTATTGGTAGGTATTATAATATTATGGATTATATATAATATTTAATATTTAGAGGTATATATTATAGATAAACGTTAAAAAAAATGTTTAAAAAAAAACCAAGTATTTCGTCATTGTCGTAGAAGTGTACATAAATTTTTCTTTCATTATTCTCTTCGTTTTATCGTTCCGAAAAAGAGGGACAAACTGATAGATAGAGTGTTATAGACGGAGATAGAGTGGTTTTCTTTTAAACGTATACATAAATATACTTTGGATAAAAAAAAAGAACAACAAATATAAGTATACGTTTTTTTAACAGATCACAGTAGTAAACACAGTATTATAATAATTATTATTATCACATCAGCTGCTGGTATAAATAAATATATATATATTATAAATATACGTCGACGGATCCGTGGCGATCTACGTATGTATATATCGGACACACAACATTAAATTAAGACACTCGACCGATTATTATTGGCTCCAAAACAATATATTACATATAGGTAACAATGTCGTACAAAAAATTAATAGGCTCGTCAAAAATATATACACAAAAGTACACAAGGCCGCGCAGAAATCGCCATCATATCGCGCAAGCTCTTTTTTTTCTTAAATAAAACGACTAAAGTTCATACGAAAAAACTCTTTTAATTAGGTGAATACGCACATTATACATAATAATATAATATTATTATCATATTATAATTTAGGTTTCGTCGTTGTCAACGCTTTATCTGAAATAGCATCGCAGCAGCATATGCAAGAAATTAACCAAGCGCACTAAATGTGAATAATTTACTGTACGCGAGAAGATTCGCCGATGTTAATCATACAACGGTAAGTCGTGTAGACGCGTGGCGGAATTATTTTGGTAAAATTTATTTATTTTTTGTAAATTTTCGTCGATTTTTCAAGAGTCACTCCGTATAGGTCAACGATCTTTTTTATAATACACACGTGTACGCCGCCAACAGCAGTTCGAAATAGACAAAAATATAATACCGGAATTGCCAGTATATAGTTTGGCTAACAAGTCTACCGTATAGGACGCAGTATATTATATATGTATAGTCATATAGATATAAGTACGTTGAGCCGGGCTCACCTTTCCACTTTTTTTTCTTTTTTTAATTTCAGCCAAAGTGTAAAAACTCATATTATACTTAGACTCGCAAACAGGTTTCCAATTTTCACATGGCACAACACACGACGACTTTTAAAAATTAAATTTTATTTCACCGCACGAGTACTATTTTGAATACAACTATACTTGAATAATGTCGCCGCCGCCATCGTCGTCAACAGTTATGTATAAAAAGAAATTTTAGAAACTATAGTTAAAACATTTTAACTAGCAAAACGCACCTATATAACCGCCTGTGTGTTTTTGTTGCAAGTTTCAAAAGAAGAACAACTGTTCGATAATTAAAAACGAATTCATTTCGCAATAATTGTATAATATTCAAAATTGATGTATAAAATGATCGATTATTATGTCTGTATGAAACTATATACACGCATTAAAATATGATTGCCAAACTTATCCGATGTAATAATTATTGTCACAATGATATTCACGATAGGGCACGGGAAAATTACGGTGAAAGTTTTAAGTTTTTCTCGAGTTGACATTATAAATAGGTACATCGATTTATCATAAAACTGCTGTAGAAGTGGATTCGGGATTTGAGAAATATTTTATGCGGTGAACGAATTTATGTATCAAGTCGAAATAATTCTGATTTATATCAAAATATACGTCAAAAAATCTCTTTTGAGTCCGTTTCCTCAAGTCCGTCGTGTTTCGGCGTATAAAACGGTCGTAACATATACCTGCAGCAGTAGTCGCTCTTTATTTAGAGTTGATAAATGTCTATTGGCCCTTGGCGTCTCAGAGCCCAAATAAATCATTATGTAAATATTGAAGTTTAATTAATATTTCTTGGACGATTTGTTTTAAGGAAATATCAGCAAAAAAATGAATTCCGTCATGGCATAATATATATATATAAAACATAAATTCTTTCTAAAATTTATTTTAAGTACACCGACGAGCGTATTACGTATATATAAGTAATATTATATTTTATTATTATACATACGATCGGGATACGATGTAGACAGTGAGTTTTCACGAGAGGGTCGTATATAATATATAGTATTTGAAGTCCGGTGATAAAAAAACGAATAGGTACTACCAACTGCCGAGTTTGTCGCAAAAAAGGTACAAAAGCCAACGGGATCTAAAACGGCTTTAACTTATAAAATATATAATATATAGAGTATATGTGTGCGGCATTTGAGTACATAATATTATATACAAAGTCACGTTGTAAAATATCTTCGCCGTTTCTTATTCTGATATGCCCGCTAATAATAATAATAATTGAAGTCACTTAAAATCGATGCATAGTGTTATAATATCGTTCTTATTACTTTGTTTGAACAACAATTCGACAATACGTTACGGCCACTTCACTCGCAAAAACGCCGCTGTCTTTATCAATAGCATTTATATATTATTATAATATTGTATCATTATTATAGTGTCGCACATACTAGACATATACGTTTTGTCTGTATCGCAGACTTGAAGTAATTAAAGTGAATCAGACGGACTATTTTAAAATAATATATATTATGTTATTGCAGTGTAGAGTGTGTCTCCTTTGCGTTATACGTATATTGAACGTACACAATTTCGCGGGGCGAGAGGGTGATGAGAAGCAGACAAGCGTTATACTGAAAATAAAAATATGCACTCGACACAAACTTATCATAACTCGATTGTCGTAGCCTACCTATATACGCTTATACATGCGTAAATATTCGTAAACACAGTCGATCGCAAGACGTCCAATGGACGTATATAATATTATAATTAGAGCGAGCCATTACAGTAAGTATACAGTTGTAACGAATCGATAGTAAATGCATTTATTTTGGTATATATATTATATTATTTATTCTTACCTTGAGAACTGGAGCCTCCTAGAGCCTCCATCACGTTGGTATGGTTGTGATTGTTGAGACCTGTGATAAACAGAAACCAAACCGGTAAATTAATATCATGCCTAACAAATTTAAATCAAAAATAATAAACGGGCAATGTTTAAGGACAACGGTGATTAATTTAACCATAGGTTTTTTTTTAAATTTAGCTACCTACCTACTACACAATATACTCTATAGTCTATATTATACAACAATCATCATCTCGTTACACGCTCGTCTCAGATCCAAAGAGAAGGGGCTTTGATTTCGCGTGGGGGAATAGGAATATGTATATAATATATTATTGTAGTAGCGCATGCCTGTATCAATTTAACAAGGAGATCGAATGCTGCTCGCAGCAAACCAGTGATCGGGGGCGGGCGCCATCGATGTTTTTAACGATATTTATATTAGAATACTATAGGTAGGTATATAAAGTCTGACGTCGTCATGGACTACTAATTATAGCTCAACTATATTGTCGCCGACCGATCGAATGTGTAGTAGTTTAGCGAAATATTCAAGAATTTCGAGAAGAAAAATTCGATACGCGTATCGATAGGTATACGTAACTACTACGAGTCCGATACGGGTCGGTACGTTTCGCTGGTATATCATGTAACTCTGTTTTGGTATATTGCACCGATGACCAAAATACCTCAGAAATCTTGAATAATATGTCGTGTACCACCCGCATATCGCTAAAAAGACGAGACGGGTGCGGCGAAATTGACCTTGCATGGGGCAGTGCAAGATTTTTGGGTCAAAAGGAGCTGATGACGTATACGACAAGAATGTTATATATATATATATAATATGCATATATCGTGTTAAAAGACGCTCCATCGATCGATTGTGAGATATCAAATGACTGCGTGTCTGCGATAGTCGGCCATACTGGGTGATGTACGAATAGTAATAAATAATAATTAATATTATTACAATAATTATTACCTATGACCGTACTATACCGATGTTCGCGTTTCGTCGTCCTCTTATAAGGCGTGTAACCATTTAATATTATAACCACCGTTGGTGACTTATCCGGCTGCGTCTTAATGCACGAATGTACGATAATAATATACAATGGGAGGTAGGTACGCGTTTAACATAATACACGAGAGTCAGAAACGACATATTATAGTATTATTATACTATTAGAATATTATATTATTTGCAAGTGACGTATGTATATATACGTTATAAATAGGTGCGCTCGCGGTTATAGGTATAGAGTATATAGGTATTTAATAGTCGGTATACCCATACCCACAACTCGCGTAAGCGTAAACCGACGGAGCAAAATACGAATCCGGTTTTTGAAAAATAAAAAAATAAAAACGTATTTATGGCCCAATCATAGGTTATAGACACTTAACCTACCTATGGAATATTATAAGTATATATAAATATATATATTACTGCAAACGTCTGCACGGTACATAAGGTTGACCACGTCGTGGCCCACACGAATGTATGGAAATATAGGTGTAACTCGTCTAATACGCACACGCGCGTCGCTAGAAGAGTTTAGTAGGATAAATTTTATATTCGGCGGCGACGGTTACCACCTCCTACTAGTGCACCTATATATTAATATATTACACACACTGCCGTAAGTAAGTACACGTCGTCTCATTGTAGACGGGCAAATTTTCACCTACGGAATTTCAGGAAACCGGTCTCGGCGGCGGCGGATCGTGTGTCCGGCGAGGTATACAAAAGTACACGGGCGTGTGACGTCACGACATTTTGTGCGAAAATTGGCAACGATCTATAAATAGAAATATAGATAGAGAAAGAGAGAGAGTGACAGCGATTGAAATATTACTAATGCAATATTAGTATAAAGCAAAGTATTCTGCAGATTCGTCATTTGGGGGAAGCAGGGTGAGTTTTTTTACTTTTCAAATAAATTTTTGTCGTGGTCCGACTACCATTGATATTAAGCTTAATATGCATATTATATCATAAAAAATATTATTTTTACATGACACAGTGTTGTTGTTTGAACAAATTACAACCGTGCGGGACATAATATGAACTATAAAAGTCCTAATAATTGACTGGTGTCAATAACAAGTCACAGAAATTGAAATTCTTCAAAAAGCAAAAGAAAGTTTACAAATCGCATTCCTATACAATAATATAGTCGTTTAAATCTTATAATCGCTGGATAGGTAATTATTTAAAAACTTTTGGACACCCACAACTAAAAATCCCAAAACGGCGCACGCAAGTCAGTATGATATAAGTGTCTATTAACAATATTGTGTTGTACTTGCCCGCTAACGAGTCTGCGGCCATGGCGGCTGCCATGCTGAAGTTGAACGAGGCGCCTGCGGCCGCGAAGAACTTGCTGTCCAGGTACGAGTGGTGGCTCTGGTAGGACGTGTCGTCTGGTTCGGACATGCCGATGGCCGGGTGGACGCCCGTGAAGTCGGCCGCCGAGTCGTTGCTGTCGTCCGCGTACGCGCTGCCGCTGTTGACGGCCGCCACGGGCGTGGTGTCCATCGGCTCGGTCTTGACTTCGGCTGGCGACCGGCGGGACATCATCAGGTTCTGCGCAGTGTCCTGCAGCTGTTGCAGGGCGTTAGGTGGTGGCTGTTGCTGTTGCTGGTGGTTTTGGTGCGTCCTCGAATAGTCCATCGGAGGTTCGTCTTGGAGCTGTTGCTGCTGGTGTTGGTGGAGGTTGTGTGGTAGATGTCCGTTGCTGTGGCCGTTACTGCCGATGACGCCGCCAAGGCCACCGTCCGAACGTTCGCCCGCGTCGTCGTCGTCGATGCAGTTGGGCCGGCTGCCCGCCGAGCTGGGACTGTGTTGAGACGTCCTCTCGGACAGGTCCATGCCTCCGCCACCGATGGGCATGGCACCACCGCCACCGCCGCCCGAAGACGGGTTCGACGAAGTCTTGCTGGTGCGTTTCAACGGTATCGGAGAGTTTTCCTGCGACAAGACAAATACATGTTAAATACATATTATGTTATCGATTTATATTATTATTATTACTACAAACCAGGCCGAAGCCTAAGAATTACAAGAATGTACTTAACATATAAAACAACAAGTATCAAAGAGTTTAATGTCAAGAAAAAAAGTATTTCCATAAACCTATAGAGGGGTAGTGTTTATTGGCATGACGGTGAATTGGATGGCTACAAGCGTAGACACCAGTAGTTCGTGGTGTGGATGGAACTGGAAAGGGAACGTGATGTCGTAACTCGTAATAATAGGAGGGTGAAGGGATCTCTAAGTTCAATTGAGGAAGGTTGCATTACAATAACCGTTGATCCGGCAGGTCCAAAATTTTAATCTACACTATTCTATCTGCTAACTTATACTTTACCTAAAGTGATATTTAACATTGGAATAGTCGTGCTGAATGTTTATAGGACAGATATATGACCCACAAAAGAGAGAAAAGGCCACCGTACTCTCTTTAACTATCTGCATGAAGCAATGTTATATATTATATCGAACGCGTTTCGTATACGGAAAATACAATCATTAATAACGATGCTATAATAAAAGATTTGCAGCGTTACTATACCCTACCATGCCCTATTTATACATGCGACGCGGTTAAGGGTAATTTTCCTCCATATCATAATATAGTATTATTCACACAACGATTTAATATTATGAATATTATGTCAACCTCACTCTATTTTTGTTTGTAAACAATAATATTATACTTACACTTAATGCGCGTTCTAAACGGCTAAAAACGTAAATAATAAACGCGTTACAGGGGCTTTACAATTTGTATTGTTAATATTTTTTTTTTTACAATGTTAGTTTTTTTCGAGAATAAATAACGGATATTCAACATTACACATATCGTTACTATTTTATAGTTTATTAATGTATACCTATAGAGTGAACCTATATCCTATCTATAGTAAATGTATGAGAGGGGTGCAGGTTCCCCCTCCGCGTGGATGTTGCCATTGTATAATTTAATGTTCTTGACTTTCGCCATTTTTAGAGCGTTCCCGCATGATTCACGCGGCTTCGCCGTTGCCAATTTTATGTCATATACGCGACTGTTTTTAACCGTAGATAATTCTGTATAGGTCTATACTCGGTATACTCCTACGATCTTTAAAATAATCGTTGCCAATATAGGTTTTTATCGGAAGCGCGTATTTGCTTATTATACGTACACGGACCAGTTGCGGAGCCAGGGTTTGTTCAAGAGGGGGGAGCGAGGATTTAAAAAAATATTTGTTTGATAAACCCATCAGTAATGTATTACAATATAATATATTTATGAGGGATATATGTGTATCATGTGCCATTTCCGGAAAACATGTACTAGCTTATAAGTTATTATAACGTTGTAACCACAAAACCATAAATATATTACGTACAGAATTCTAGGAAAAATAGTTGTATAGAATATTAAAATCATTCGTAAAAAAAACCAGTCCCAATAGATCTCACCCCCTTCCCCCACCACCCCACTCTTAACAGCAATGACGCCGAGCGCGGCGTGTTTTGTTTTGTACGCACGTTTATGTACGGATTATGATTATATAAACTCTAATTCGTGTTTGACTTTTGAGCGAGGAAGGCTAATGCGCAATAAAGTCAAAAAGATATTTAGATATAATACTCGTTTGTTTTTATTTACTCTGCAGGCGCCATTTCCGCGTCCGGGAAACTCCGGTAATTTACTTTGCCCGCAATGCCGAAACAACACCTCGCGCGAAACGTTAGCTAAAACTTTGCATGGTCCGTCAATATTGGAACACGAAATGAAACGGGCCACGACGTATATTTCGTAAACGGTAATAATATATATTAAAATGACGAATTTAAATTCGGTAGTAAACGAAAATCGAAAGTTGGCCGGTTTCGAGGCGCATTAACCGGCACAATGGAAATAATGTGCTTGTATGTATAGCGAACTTTGGAACATTGTCTAACAAATATTTTATTACCGTCTGCTGAATCGATCATTCACGGTTTCGGGGGCGTAAAATAAATTAAATAAATAGACTGCACGACGACTATACGACATAATGTAAACGAGAAATTCCGTTAACAGCTTATGTCTTGTTTTTCGTTGTATCCGGTCATTGGTATAGGTACCACCTATAGTACGAATAACGCGATGGAGGAAAATAATAATTATTATGAGAAGTTTGTTTTTGTTTACTGTAAGATTTCTCTAAAGAGTCGTAAAATAACAAAAGAAAACGGCGGGCACTGTAAACTGTTTACACGAACGCTACAGACTTTTGAGCGTTTCGCCGGCCAGAAAATATTCTCTCTCGGATTTTTTTTTTCTTTTTACACGTTCATTTTTTTCCACATTCTCCTCCGGCTCGCACCACCGCTTTTGTTAACCGTCTCGTTCGGTTTAAGCGAAGATCATCTCTTTTCATACATCAACACGTGTGTGTGTGTGTGTGTGTGTGTGTGTATATATTATTATATATTTATGATTTTTTTATTTATTTATTTTTTTTTTTTTTGCGGAACGCCATCACGACCGCTACAACGACCCGTAACGTGTTTTACTCGCGATGTTTATTTTTATTGCTCGATTTTTTTCGCCATTTAATATTTGTCTTTTAACGGTTATACCTATACCGTTGTCGTCGTCGTCGTACACAAACGGGTAAACGCTTACAAATACAACCACGTCACAGCGAGTTTTCGCTTTTGCCGGTCGAAAGTCGACTAAAAGCACTATAAAGATCGTATGACGCGAATATTTATTGTAATGATATCCCCCCTCGCGTATTATTTACGCGTATTTAGGACGCTCAGTCACTCCAGCAGATCGCGTGGGGTTGATTTTAACGCATCATATTGAAGAAACATTTGAATCTGATTACGAATATCACCGACCGCGACGCTTCTGGTACTGGGCATTCGACGATGTACGATTTAAAGACTTCTCAAACTCTTTCCCCACCGCTGACCTTTTGTCACACGCAACCCTCGTCCTAACATATCAAAACAGTAGTCGTGTTCCGACGACGACCCTTTGAAACCGTAAACTGACTGCAGCGAAATCACTCTTTCTTATACGAGTTAATATAACTGTAAATATATATATAATTTACAGGCGTACATAATAAAAGGTCACCCTTTATTCACCACCGAATCCGAACGCTGTATTTTATATTGTATTCTACCTGTTCGTATATACAAAAACAATATACAGTGCAACTTTCACACAGCGAACTTAAATTTAACGAAATATTTTTGAGAACCGTAACCAAATTTATGTAATTTTGTTTAACGATTTTCTTTTCTTTTTACCCACAACTCATTATAGTCTCTGTAAAATGGAAGTTTCAATGTTCGGGATGGTTGGGCTAATTCAACACCTATAAAGAAATGGACTAAAAGTAGAGAGAGAGATCCGGGATTGGAAGATAAAGATAGAAATGTAGCTGTAACATACAAGCTAGTTCATTTATACCCCTTAAAATATCGAGAGAGAGAGTTTATCAACATTCATAGAAAAATATGGCATACAAATTACGCTATTTTCCCTATCGTATAGAAAGGTTTGGTCATCTCTTTCTACTAAGGTTGGCACTAGGCAACCTATATGTAGGCAGATTATGGGAGACGCGCAGATTTAATATGTCTATAATCTATATTGACCAAGAGCGATCGACATAGAGTTTGCCCGATGTGCTAATTTTATGTATTATTAATATTATTATAAATTATAATTATTAATTAATCTAATACCTACTCTATATATTATATCATGCATGTACGCATACTATGTTGTATTAAACCGCATCGGAAAATGATCTATATAATATGTACCAACGAACTACGGCTTCACCGTTATATACTACGGAGTTTTCCAAAGCAAAAATTAACCACAACGTGAAAACAATTATTAATCGTAGTGAATAAAAATATCCCTAAGACAGGTAAATAACCCGTGTATCAAATGTTTGGGCGTATTCAGGAGATATAAGAGATGGATCCCTCACCATGACTTTTTTTATACAAACATATAATGTCAGTGTGGAGGGCTCTACCTTACGATTTATCTCAGAAATAATGAATATATATATCCCCCCACCTCCAATGAAAATGTCCGTCTACACCACTTATCGAGTCACATTTTAACAATATATCTTAGTTATATCTCTAGTTATAATATCTTTGTATACCTCGAAACAATATGCATTTTTGTTGCTATCGGGTTGGCAGAAAAAAAATGTCATCATCAAAGGAATATATAATTGTAAACCCGGCAGAGAAAATGTTTTATTAAATAAACAACAACTGTTGACTTTAGCCGCTGCAGTGGTGTGGAAGTTTCTGTTATGTCGTACATGCATGAGTATGTTTATGTGCATTGTGCATATATTATTGAGTTTAAGTTATAATGTAGATCCTACCACCTATATATAATATACTGCAGGGTCACGGCCGTTGCATTATTTATTCAAAACAAACGTGCGGGTAAGAAAAAACCCTGAACGAAAAGAAAACACGATTCATTGTTTGTTTTTCAATATATATACGAGTATAATATACACGCTTGTTTGGTACGCGGGAAATGCATTTCGTCAATGAGAATTTCGTATACAATAGTTTCTAGAGATTTAACAAAAATATGCAATACACGAGAATACGAGATACGGCGTATTACGTTGATAATATTTGTTTTCTATTATCATTTACTTGGCAGTACCGACAAGAACAATAACAATATAAAACGCCAACACATCCACAACAATTATTACTATGAATGAAAAACCATGGTTGCTCCGAGCAGGAGACTATAATGAGTCATTATTGAATATTGGTTAATTATATTATAGTGACATAGGAATAATGAAATATTCGTCAAGACGCACATATTATACATAGTATAAACTTATATATGTACATATTGTATGACTATTTTATGTAGATATAATCACTGTGGCGTGTACGATATAAACACGCATAAATACGCATAAATGAGAAGTCTCAATTTGAATTTAGTCATCACCAATAACGTGTGAGTACCTATGTGACGTTTAATGCGAATTTAATATCAAATCAAAATTTGACATTGGAAAATTATCGCTGTCTTATGTATAAATGTCTCTATTTATTAAATATGAGAAATGAGAATTTACAGTGATTTTTGCTCCTATAAATTAAAAAAAAATTAAATCTGTTGTTTTCGTATTTTTGAAAATTTCGAGACGAGATAGCAAATAATTATTATATGAATATTTAACTGCAGTATTCGATTTATTGACTCACATATTATATGAAGAGAATTTCGGAAAATAGTCAGGTAAATTTAGGCAAGATGCAAGTATAGCGTATATAAGACGATTACTATTTAATGGACACCCTTATAGCTGTATATATAATATATTGTTACCTAAACGTACATCGAGGTCCACTGACAATCATTAATTAATATAATCGGAAAAATCACTCTACCCTTCTATAATATCAAAAATAAACGTGAAAACGGAAATGGTCTTACCTTTGACCGCGGTGAAGGTATGGACGACGGTGATTGTTGCGGAAAACCTTTCCTCTGTCTGACCTGTGGCGACACTCTGCCCTCGGATGCTTGTGTGGCGAACGACCACGAGTTTTCCGCGGGTGGTGTCTCGGATGACTGCCTCGCGGCATGCTAAAAACAAGCGGACACGTGAACATATAATATTATAATAATGTCATACAATATTAAGCACAGACAACGTATAAGTGAACATTTATTATATTGAGATTATAATTAATATAAACATAATATAGAGAGATGGGCCTGACGTTCCTGATAAAAAGGATTTCCAAACATCGAGAAAATAAGAATATTTTTTATGCTCGGAAAACGATGAGGCCCTGTGATTAAATTGTTGGGACAGTTTTAAAACTTCTTTGTAACATCGTATCGCAGGT
Source organism: Macrosiphum euphorbiae (assembly GCA_949089665.1). Taxonomy (NCBI): domain Eukaryota; kingdom Metazoa; phylum Arthropoda; class Insecta; order Hemiptera; family Aphididae; genus Macrosiphum; species Macrosiphum euphorbiae. The sequence continues at coordinate 79,763,364 of CARXXK010000001.1, forward strand.
AAACAATAAATTGGCCTATGGACCGGAAAAATTCTAAAAAACGTGTCCAAAAATTAAAACGTATAAAATCGCATAAATGGGTAATATCGCGATAAAACATGATTCTAATACATAATATATCATATTATGCTAAATATATAATAATATATACTAAAGTTGTGCAGTATACTCACGTCGTTGGCGGTAGTGGAATCGGACGGTTGCGTGAGACCGCTGACCCTGAGAACTTCGGCGGTCTTTAGGAACGAGCTCAGGTTCCTCTGGTGGACGTTTACCTCACCGTGGTAGATGAACTCAACCAGCGCTTGCAAGTCGTCGAAAACGACGTCTTGCAACACGATCACTGGGTGTTTGCACGGCGTACTCTGCGCAATAAATAGACAAACTTAAATCATCGACTGCAGTCGTTTACCGCTAGATCACTTTAAATAAGAGCGGATGGTGGAGTATAGATCAGCTATATAGCTAACTTTATCTAGCCCGTAGACGAGACATTTATTTATTTTTGAAAGCGAATTAGGTAAATGAGAATTCCATTAATTTTAATTCGATCTATTTATACACTACATTTTGATGACCCCCGAAAAAATCCTGATTTCTTACAGAGGCCCTCCAAAAGTATTAAACGGTGATCCCTGCAGGTGTGGATATTATACTCACTTTCAACAGTTCCCGAAAATATGGACTGCACGCGGACAGGACCACCCGGTGGGCCTTTAGACTCTTGCCGTCGCATGCCAGCGTCACGTCGATGAAGTCCTCATCGTCCCTCAGATTCTCGAACGCTGTGGTGATGCTGTTCTGGTAGTTGTTCCAGCGCAGACAGAAATGCTGCAGGTCGCCCATCACGCAGTGGGCTTCGGTCGACACTGTCCCGCCTATATTAAACAAGCCAAAAAAACGAGTCAGCGTTAGACAGTTAAAAAAACACAGCTCGCACTATATCAAGCGAGCCACATTTTTTCATTTTAATTGCATTGTTATGCGAAAACGCATTAATAAAATAGGTGAAAATTATGTAATATAGTATCTATTATGAATATGATATAATATAATACTCGTTTTTCAAATACAACTCTGACCCATCCACCGCATTTTATATATTATGCGCATAGGCGTGGCGATTAATAACGATTATTATCGACGAAGGATAAAAAGGAAGAAGGGAAACTGAAAAACAAAAACCCAGCCAACTTATAATAACCGTTTTTAATAATTAATCGTCGCCGCACATAATATCAATTTATAATGTATATTATATTATTATGTATATGCGTAAACTACTATATAATGTACCGGTAACGGCGATATAAAAATCGACATGATATCCGTCGAAAATTGCTGCTAAACGTGATCCGAGTATTAAAACTTAGTGTGATATTATTATGCTTTCGGTAATACTTTTCGGTGTGCGCCAAGAGAACTACAACGCCGTACTGCCGCGATGTAAATATTTTCCCGCGTATTTTCCTACTCACCGGCCGGAACGGCCGCCCCACGAGGACACACGCGCGACGAGAGCGAAATGCGGTGATAACAGTAACAACAACCCCAGCCACAACAACAACAACATAAACAACAATAACAATAACAAGACGACGACGTCAGGTAAAATACACGCTCGCGTTTCTGAAATAAATACATTGAACACGCGTGCCGTCAGAATGGGGGAGTCGGGCGCGGGGTTGGTTTGCGGGACATGTGGGGGGGGGGTCATCTCCGAGACGGCCGTCACCGTGTGACGCGCGTGGAGGAGCGTTGGCGGTCACGAGGCTGTCCTTAGGGGGGTGGGGGTTCACCCTCTTTTCGCGCGCGTTTCGTCCGTCGTCGACCGTATATACCGTATACCACACCGCGAACAGGTGGGCAGGCGGCGACACCGTGTGGTCCGCGTGAGTGGACGAGCGGGCGGGCGCGCGAGCGAACGCGTGTGAGTGTGTACACGTTGCGTGTACGGGTGGGGCGGCGGTAGTGGCGGCACAGGGCAGGGGCGCCCATTCATACAACCGGCGGCCGGTGTTCGGCCACACACACGCGGCGTATACACGCGTGCCACCGCCGACGCCGCGCGCCGCGCTCTCGCCCGTTATACTCCACGTCCGACGACCACTACGCGGCCGCGGCTGCGAAGAAGGCGACGAAATTTGCGTCGGTAAGCGATAAGTGCACTGATAAACACGCGACTTTTGCCGCCATTCATCGTACATAATAATATAATAATATTCAAATTCAAAATATTATATCTTCGTAACAATATTGTACCGCACACGCGTGACTACTATACTACGCTACAGTTAAGACGACTACGACGATTACAACTACGATTGTTTATGCTATATATTACTTCGGTCATCATATTATTATATTATTTGATTAATACAATTATTTTATTATTCGATAAATTTTTGATTTCTAATTTAAGTAAACGAATGTTTTAATATGATAAATATAATAAATAATATCCGACGGATTACTACGTGTTATCGTACTACCGAGATGACTTACCTATATTATTGTCCGGTAGTCGAATGAGATCTCGTCATCGGTGACCGGTACACGGCCGCCGCAGGCATGCGGAGAATAAACGACATGTGTGCGATTAGTGCGGATATCTTATTTTAGGTATATTATTGTATTTAGATGGTGCACTATTGATTTATGGGAAGGGGAAAAATTAACCGTAAGATAATTGAGTTAATTAATTAGTTTTTCTATCAACGGTAATTAATTAATTAATTAATTAATATTTAAATTAGTATGTATGTATTAATTACGCGTGAGTGTAACTTCGTGATTGTCGCGTGTATTTTTTTTCTTTAAATGTGTAAAATAATAATAATAATAATAATAATATAACAATAATAATTATTGGTGATAATTATTATGATGGTGATCGTCGATGTCGCGAGTATTGTGTAATATATGGTAGTGCGTGCGAATCGCGTGCGTGCCCGCGGCGGTTGCGACGGAGATGATGCGGTTGACGAGAGCCCGCGCGGCGGAACTATAGACAACTCAAAAACATGACTAGCAATAAACTACTAGGGGGTAAAAACCGAGAAAGTAAAATTGCATATTCGTACAGTTTAATGAGAGAGAGTGGGTCCCCCACCCACCCGGCCTACCCGGCCCGGTCCGCCCACCCGCCCCTCCGCCGCGGCACGGCACTCCGCGCGCCGCGGCGGGCGTTTGTAACCGGAATTCGCACCGCGCCCGCCCTCCGCATCATCCACCCGGGGGCTCGGACGTGGGGGAGTAGGCGGCAACCCCTTGATAAGGGAGCAGAGCGCGCCGACGACGGAGCGACGACGGAGTGGGAGTGCGGCGCGCGCTCGAGAGAGAGAGTGTAACGGCGGGCGTGGGGGGATAAAAGCAAAAGAGAAAAAAATCATTAAATTCGTCCGCGCGCCCTATACGCGAAAGCGGCCGCCCCCCGTGCCGCCGCCACCACCACCCCGCTTAGGCCGCCGCGCATGTGCCGCCGCTAAAAAATTTAATTCGTTTTAACACACTACTATAAATAGTGAACATTGTTATTCAACTTTCATTCCGTTTTGGTCCCCACTCGCACAGGATCCCCGGGAATCCCTCCGACCGCCCCACCCTCGCCCCCAACCCTCCACCCACCACTCAGGCCACCCACCTAGCCACCGCTCTCGTTCATCCGCGCACCTTACTACCCCCGGGGTATCGAGCACTTCGGCGTTTTTCGTCGTCCCCTTCGCACACGCACCGCGCGAGTATATATACGCCACCGCTCGTTTTCGCCCGCGCGCGTATATAATTTATATGTACGTGTGTGTGTGTTTGTACTGTGTACAGGCGGCGGAGGAATACGGTTCGTTCCCGTCCGCCGAGCCTACATATATACGCCACTGCCACCGCTTCCTTCTTCGTCGTCGTCGCCACCGCGCTCGCACCGCCGTCTCACCCCGCTTCCTACACACGACCAATGACAGAGCGGTGGCGGCGGCGGTGTCGTTCTCTCATTTTACTAGGCAAATGTAATTTATGAGCGCCGAATCAATACCGAACGCGGGTCGGAAGCTGAGGGCCCACGCGCGCCGTGATCAGAGCGAGTGGTAACGGCGGCGGCAGCGGAAGAGAAAAGAGTCGGTGGTGTGGCAGATGAGGCACAGCGGAGGGGGAGGCTGTAAAAAAATGTAAACCTACCCAGATTTTCTCTAGAAAAACCGCCACCACCGACGCCGGATCGGCAGCGCTCCGGCCTATGTATGCAGAGCGAGCGGCCCAGGCCTCATCGTCATCGTCGTCGTCGTCGTCGTCCTCGGCGTGGCAGGTATATATATGTATACAGGTGTGGCGGTGTGGTGGCGGCGGCGCGGAGGGTAGAAAGCCTTTTATGCTGCCGTTTTTCTCTCTTCTCCCGCGACGCGGCGGACGCTTAAAATATTATTCCGTAAATCCTTGATCGGTAACCGCCGCCCGTACGATGATTTATCGCCACGTCTCGTATTGTTATAAAACACATATATTCACGCGTTTATATTATAATGGTCTCAGGTATAGGTACGTATATTATACGCCTGTGCGCGCATGTACATTGGCGTTACGCCACAGCATTTCTGCAGCAGAGACGATTCGTTCGTATATAATATGATACAATAAACACATTAAATTTATATCGTATTGTATATGCCACCAGCAACATACATTTCTGCGACTACATCTCCGCAGAGCTCAAAATATATAGTATAATATAATATAAAATATGTATACAAAACAAAAATAGTAAATAAATAAATAATACGAATGCGGAAACTATTCGGATGAAAGCGAAAACACGCTACAACCACGGCGGAATGCCTTTAAGCGGTCAAACTTTTTAATATTATATAAATTGTAGTTGGCTGACTTGGCGCGAGCGAATTGTGCACAACTTTGAGTCATCACGGCCAATTCTGCAAGTGTCCTGCAGAAACTCGCGGACGTTTCGTCGCCCGATTAAAGAGCGATTTAAAAACGTCGCACGAACCATTAGGCGTTTAAATTTTGCAGATTTTAATGACCCGTTAAAAGCGGTCAACGTAATATAACGGTGGCTGACGGAGGTGCAGGCGGCGGCGGCGGCGACGTCGGCAGAGGATATATCCCCGCGGCGCTGCGCCGCTCCGACACCTGACCCTGTCAGCGAGGATGAAAGTAAAAACTTACTGCAAGCGTTACACTCAGTGCGTATACATAAATATACTTTGATATACGATATAACACGAATACGACTTAAAAGCTTTTTTTTGTGAAAGAAAAAAATGTACCTATATCTGACTATAGACGACTGCTAATTTACACTAAGTTCCTATATATTTAATAGTATATATTAAAATATTGAATATTGATTGTGATATGGTTATTATTTATTAAAAATTACTTATCGTAATCGTTGGACGATATTATAACCACATAATACTATATAATTTACATAGGATCCGCTGGGCCGAGACTTGGACTAAAAACAATACGAAACGAACAAAATCGCGATCTGACATTTCGGTTGACGACACTCTATACTCTGTAGGTATATTTAAAAACGATTACTACGCACGACGCTGGGTCCCCGTTGTTGTTATTATTATTATTCATTTTTTTTTAGGAGACATTAATCGAAACAGGAAGAATTAATATTAGTTTGAAATAATTCGGTATACCTATACGTTTAAATATGTTTCCGCGTTTAAAATTAAAATTGTTACTCTTGATTTAAAACCAAAACTACATTATAAGCGAATTTGTTAAAAAGAATACAGCGAAATAATAAATATTCAAAATCAGTTCTTCCGGTTTTTACGTTACAAAATTTTATAGGAGGGTGTGGAAAAATCAATAATTAGAGAAAAACGTTTGGCGTTGTGTGACTCGTTCTAAAACGCAGATAAATAAATTTTCATTTTTGTTCTTTATTGAATGAAAACTTAATATTATTACGCAGTAACACTTTCTTGACTATATCTAGAGTTATATTGTTATTAATAAGCTATTAAATTAAAATATTTATTTATAATCAATATACCTAATCAACTAAACATTTTTTTAAATAACAGTCATAGTATCATTTAACACTTATCAGTTATCTTAATTTTTCTACGATCCGAAATTTTTCATTTGCGTAAGTATAAGTTAATTTAGTATTTAATGAAACCGAAATGATACCTTAAAATTACAGTAGATACCTACCTATACTAATACAATACCTAAGTAAAATTAATTTTAAATTAAAAATATTTCTTGAAAAGAGAGCAGAGTTAATTTAGAGGATTATTATCTAGACCTTATTTTTTATTTAACGCGTAAACAACATTTTGGAAAACTTGAACTTTAAAAACGAGTCTTGGAAAAATGTTAAAAAAATAATTAAAAGTTTTTCTTCCGTAATAAGTAATAAGCTAAAGATATACAGGTTGAAAAAAAAATACCATTAAGAAAAGAATTTTGACATTTTGTAGCATTAAAATTGGGGTTTTAAACTATTTTATTTATAGATACCTTCTACAAGGGTGAGAAGTACATAGGCAATATAAGGGTTTAGTTTTATTTTTTAATAAAATAATACGCAGCCAGGCTGACATAATGCGTAAGTATGTATATACAGTATCTTTTTTACGTGGCTATACAAGGTAATTCGGGTTTTTGAAATGGTTAACAAAAACCACGACGGAATTTGCTCCTGAAAGTATAAAAGGAGTGAGCGCGGCGAGCCTCCGCGAGATTTCAGACGCGACTTTTGACCTGTCCGAAATGATAGCGTGCGAGCGGGCGACGCTCGAGCCAGCTTGTTTATCGGAGCAGAAAAAAAATAATAAAATGCCGTCACTGTAAGCGATCAACACACCAAACTTGCGGCAGTGTATTTTTTTTCGTATAAACGAAAAAACATAAATCGCGTCATTTTATTCCTTAGCGTAATTTTGTTGTTTTTCTTTTTTACCGTCCATCGTTCGGCTTGAACGTGATCGGTTCTGTACAGTGGCACAATAGTTCATACAACACAATATTATAATATGCCGACTCCTGCGCTTCACACACTCACACGCGTGTATGTGTTTAACCAGCTAACCCAAAACGCATGGTGTAACAACATTATAATATAATAATAATAATAGTATAATGTATGTACTATTATTATATACCACAGCAGCATCACTTGTTGTGCGAATAACAACGCGTGGTGGCGGTTAGTCTTAAACGTTTGTATTATGTTAAAAGTTTTACACCGCCGATTGCGTATATTATAATAATAATAATATATATAAACACACGCTCACAAATTAGATTGTCCATATGACGGCGAGTTAAAACTGGAAATTCACAAGTTTAGAGAGTTGCAGAAAAAATAATGTAAAAAAATTAAATGAAAAACAGGTCAGTGCTGATTTTTATTAGCAGCACCTCTATGTATATACGATCTATTCGCGTTTAAATAGCATTCACTAGGAAGAATGGCGAACAACACGACTATCATATTATATTATATTATATATAGGTACTCGTACACGCTCTACGCAAATATAGACGAACATAAAATATTATTATAATAATAATATTCTCGGCGGCGCGACATGTGCCGCCCGATTGGCGTTACAATTTCCATACCAGTCTCGCGCGTGTTTGTACGGATTTAAAATCTATTATTATTATTATTATTATTATGATTTTTTTATATATATATAATAATATATATGTATACGGATTTAAATCGTGAAACCTCGTACTTAATTTGAAAAACATTTATATTCGGCAACATAAAATATTCGGAGACGACTACTATACCAAAAATCGTGTATTGGAACGTTTTCGTTGTTCGGACGTATAAATGGTATATTAAATATTTTAATTTATCTACAGGGGCATAATACTATATGGGCGATGGTTTTTTTTTTTTTTTATCGTAGTTGTTGTCCACCAATGAAATATTTTCAACATCGTCGTGCACGAAACCGGAGGAGACATTTTGTTGTTAAACGATTCCGCGCGTGACGTCGCAGACGACACGCACGAATACAAAGACAACATTACAATAACAATTAATGACATAATATAATACCTATGTAATTAATAATTATAACTAGATAGGTACTTAGGTATTTCAATCATCGTCGTTCACACCAATTGCCTGTTTATTTCTGTGAAATTACGAGGGAAGGCGGTTACGACTTTTGAGAGAAATGTGAAAAAAAAGAAATCTATTAGAATAATAATAATAAAAATAAAAATACGTATTGACGGAGATTTAATAAGAACACCGTGGATGCGTTCGGGAAAGCAGAGAAGCGTCTGCAGTCGACGGATATCGGTACAACAGGTCAAGATTTGTTTGCGTTTTCCGGGAAAACACCCCCGTGGGCGTCTTTAAGGTGTCCGGTAGGAAAAAAAGCAAAAATAAAGGGTGAAATGCCCCGGGGAAAATCACCGTCATGTTTACACCAGCTATCGTGTCGCTTAAATACGCATATAATATAACATAATACATCACAACGCTGTTTTTACGACACACGTGATACCGTATATATACCTACTTACCACCTATATAACACTTGTAAACGTATATATATCTGTCAAATCCATCAGTTCTATTTTTCCTTACTATATTATACATTTATACATCAACTTACCACGATAAAAAAATGTTAAAATAAAATATTTTTCGTGGTTTTTTTTATTTGGTACCTATATACACATTTCTTATTTTACTTTGTGCTTGAGAATCGGACCATTTATACCGTGTTATTTATTATTTACTACACACACTCCGAACAAAGGAAATATTAAATACATAATTCGGTGTTATATTAGGTATTATCACGAAAATCGAGTTTTATAATTGTGTTTAAACAATTTCTATATTAATGAGTAAATACTTCATTTGTGTAGAAGGTTTATAATAATGCTACAATTACCACACACAATAATATTATACAAGAAACATTTTTAAACTAGCGTGTGTAGTATAGGTATACAAAGGTAATATTATTCTCTGGAACGTGAGTGCGTATTTTTAATACTAGAAGACACATAATATCAAAAAATATATAAGATAAAATGTATAATGGGTAAGATTGGAAAATTATAATAACAATTTATTTAAAAAATGGGTATTAACTAAGATCGTCGTGCTGAAAGATTAAAATAATCACAACAATTAAAATAAAGGTAGAATGAATATTAAAATACTCATTTCCGGGAAATGGAAAAATTATAAAGTGAAATAATTTTTTTTAACAAATAGTAATAATTACTTTAAATAATCAGTATGAACTGTAACGAATTACTAGAAATGTACATACTGATAATTGTATAACTTTTTTAAATGAATAACTAGGTATATGTGATAATTGTATTTAAAATATCCCGTCTGATTGTACATAATATATATATTATTATTATTATTATGTATTTTACTGTTCACTGTTCAATATTTTAACGTTAAAATTTTAATATAAATAATTTATTCACGTCAAAAAAATAACAATCCTACAATAGACACCAGGCTATATTGGTATTGTGTCCAAAATAATAATAATAATATATTTTATGAATTAAAATCGATTATTTGTCCATATAGGTTTGTATAACGTTGTGTAAAAAGGATTATCATCTGTCAATGTACCTATAATGAAGGATACAATAATTGTTATTATACGCAGCAAGATTAAAATAACACGCAAATATTCATATTTAACACAAACAAAAAAACAAAATAATAAAAATTTGAATTTATTTTAAACACGCTAAAAATTAAATTTTACTAAATAGGATATCAGACATAAGTCAGCGGCGCACTATTATTATTTACGGTTTGACTCACCACTCACGGCAAAATATCAAATTTGCGTTCAGCACCTATAATTTTCTGTTAAATATGCTCAAATGTTAGAGTGAATTGACTTATAATCAAACTTAAAGGTAAGAATATTATCTATTCATAACATTTAATGTTATTTAATGTAACACTTAATTAAGGGTGTCTTTTTTTTGGTAAGAAAAATCGTTAAAATACTGTTCAATTATTCAACTTTCAATAGGGTTATTTAGGTTAGTAGTTAGAAAAACGTAATAGAATATGTTATCACAACAGCAATCAATTATGTTATAATGACATTAGTAAACCAAAAGGAACAACTAAAATAATATTAATCTGAAACAAAATCTGGTGTTGTATTAACATCAAGAATAGAATTTAAATTTAAATTTTATTGTGAACAATATGATAATTGATAATGTTAAAACAACCGTGTCGGGAGGTCTGAACAAAAATCAACGTACAAAAGTCTACGGCCCTAGTTGTCAGTTGTCATGACCTAGATAATATTTCAACCTTTAAGTTTGGTTAATTCACTTTAATATTAAAATTAAAAGCTAACAACACAAAATTGGTTTTACTGAACGCAAATTGTCTATGTTGCGCACTTGCGCGTAGGGCAGAGTGCGAAAACTAACACTTCGCTAATATCCTCTTAAATAAAATTAATTTTAATTTTCTTATTCTGATAGCCAGAAATTGTATGCCATAATTTATTTGATGTCGATCGAGAAGTTAAACATGGAAAAATGGATCAAATATTTGTTAGCATAATATTGTAAAATGTGTTGTATATAAAGATTAAGATAATATGATAAAATTAAATAATTTTTTAGTAGGTATGATGCCTACACGTTAGGATACAACTGTAATTTGTAAAAAACACTAAAAAAAAAGGGTTTTACTAATGATTATAATTATTATTTTTATTAATAAAACATATAGTATACGAAATGTGTTTGTTAACGAATGTGTAAATGTGTTATTATATTATACTCGAACTGTTTCGACATTGCATAATATTAAGAAATTGGTAAAATATATTATTAACCTAATCGAGACAAATGCGAGTGCATATTTTCATAAATACGAAAAGTAAATCCACAAGCGCAGTCGATTTAAAAAAATGTCCGAACATACGATATAGTACAGGTCGTGCAGATGGCAAAATATACGTACTCCGTTATAATAATTGTGAGGCTTTAAACACGTCGCTAGGTAAAAATGTTCAATTTTCTTAACTCATAGATTTTTTTATATTATTATTATAAAAACAAAAGATAAAAATACATCAAGTCTATATTATACTCCTCTATCGCGTTTATTATAATCGCAAATCACAATATATTGCGAGTGCCACGTATAGAAATCTGCTGCCTATAATATACACTATACCTATACATTATTTACGGTCATGTCCAGTTCGATATACATAATATTATTACAAGTTGTATCTGTACAACGGTATACCTACTATGTATATTAAACATCACGCGCTCGCGTGCCCACGTCTAATCGACTTTGGCGTCATCGGGATTCGCGGTCTGCTAATTATTATTATGAACACCGACACCACACAGCAACAAGTGATGTATATATATACTGCAATCGACGACAACGGTGACAAACCTCCCACAATCTACTGCTCGTGACCGACCCGCGTCTATAGTGTAATAATCAGTACCTACCTTATTTGCAAAGATCCTCAGCAGCCAATCGGTGTCCGACCGTCTATGGGAATATACGTATAACTATATTACTACCCACTCGACCTTTGCAGGATGGATACAGCGAGAATTATATTTGCCACTGCGGGAGTTTATAGCCGTTATCGGATTCGGAACATCGTGGGCGCATTTGGCATATTATGATAAGAAACCCAGTGGCTAATACGAGGGGGGAAGGGGCGTCCCCTCCTCGGGCTGTCTTTTTAACGTTATTTTCTATTATAATATTTGGCTAAACAAAAAGACAATTTAATTTTTGGAAATTCGCCCCTCCCCCTTGGGTGACTTCTGGATCCGCTACTGAAGAAACCCGACATTTTAAAATTTAAACTTGACTATTATTCTATACCTGAATCTGGACAAGTATTGACACAGCCCTGATGCACTAATGGGGATTTTATGAGAACAAATTATATTATGAATTGTGGGAGGGAGGAGCCGTGAATGCTAGGAAATTAACCGAGAATTAAATGATATAATATATATAGGTACGCTGCTCGATGTGGTATTCGAACCCACACTCGCTGCAATAAACTGAAACACCGTGGTCTTATCAATTTAACCTCAATGCACTCTGATGTGGATCAATATGCACGCGTTGAATACGGTTGAAAAGTAAAGTGATCGTGTCAAAGTTTCAGATTTCATACACAACTCTAGCAGATATGCATAATTTGCTTGATATCTACCATCGGGATATGTGCAGTTATGGTGGCGACGGAATGTACCTATACTTATTGTTTGTTTACAAAATGTTTTTTTATTCTTTTCTGAGCGGATCAAAAATCTTAAACATTGGCATGCAGCACATAATAAATATAGTATAATATTATGTACATTGTACATTGTGCATAATATTTTATTAATATTATATTGTATTGATTGCAAATCGAGTATAGACTAGTATTTTTGGGAGGCAATTTTCCGGCATAGTCGTGTAAAATATCTAGAAAAACTGCGAAAAAAAATCTACAAGACACAACTAGTTTTTAGTGAAAAAATACATCTCCATTTTCTGGGTATAGACAATGATGTTATAATAATATGAATACAATACACGATTACGATAATAAGAATATTATAGGATAATATCGTTACATATAATCCATTAGGTACGAAGAATACAATATATTATATAATTTTTGACTATATTCTATACACAAAACAATATATTATAATGTAGTCAGCTGGCTATTGAAAAAATGCGACTAATACGATGCGAAAACGCTGATGTCGAAAAACTGAAGAGCAGTCGACACTTATATTATAGGTATGTACTATGCATTATTATAATATAGTATATTATACAGTATACACATGCCTACGATAATTATTATCAGAAAATCGAATTTTCAACGAGCCTTTGTCGTTTGAACTTTTGAAGTATACGTATACGAGAGCCGCCGTTTTAGGGTGCGGAATATTCGGTGTTTTAATAATTTTAAAATAATCAGATGAGTCCGTTTTCCGAACATAATATCTCAACGAAGTTTACCTATATTATAATAAGGCTAGTGTATTATTATAATTTGTAATATTACTATTGTAGAGATTTGTTGAGATCGTTCGGTCGATTGACGATAAAACAATGGCGATCTACAATAATTAATTGTACGCATCATTTTTCGAAGAGTTTAGATGGATACCACTAAAATGGTTGAAGGTACACATTTTATTGCGAAATAGTATTATATTGTATAAGTATATCGAAAATGTTCGGGCAAACAAGTTGTGAACCCGATAAAAGCCATAACAGACTTCGCACTGATAGTAATAATATACTAATATCACACATACATCACGGAAGGTTTGACGTTGATGTTTTTTGCGTACACAATACTCTTGCAGTCTTGCGGAAATTATAAATATAGATATATATATAACACACTGCTGGTGTAGATGGAGCAATGTATAAATACAGACCGATGATGATTTAAAATTCCTACCGAGAGACGTTCGCACCGCCTTTTACAGTGGCGGGGTAGTTTAATTTCGTCGGTTGTTTTTAAGGAACTCCCTCGGGAAAAGACTGTTACTATGTAGGTATATATATATATACATATGCATATATACGGCATAAAGGAGTATCGCCATTTTCCGGATGAACCCCAAGTCCCCGCCGGACTGACAAAATCGTTAAGGACATATTATATGCAAACGACGCGTAACTCGATACGAGATATAAATCCTCTCATACCTATATATTATTATTAGTGGTGGCGTCGGATGAGGAGGACGAGGACGAGGAGAGGGTGGAGCACGACGTATACATACAATGCGTGCGTGATTTTACGGGCAATACGTTTTGGTTTTACGCTCAGGGATGATGGCCGTTTTACAGAACGAGAGCAAACAACGCGCTACGGTTGTGGCGAAATCGATGAGAACAAATAATATTCATCTCGCGTTGAAATTATATTTTTTTCATTTATACTTGGGAGTTATACGTATATTATAATATAGAAGTATTTTAAAATTTAAAGCCAACGAGCGGAATTTTGTACAAAAGCACGACTTTATTTTGGTTTTTTTTTTTTTATCTTTATTTTAAACGCTGGATTCGTTGATATTGTGTGCAGTGTATTTTTTTTTTTATAGTACTTTCATTGCTCTATATTACCCAACCCTCGATTTCAGTGACCCATGTGATTTATACGGGGTTATAGTTGGCAGTATAAACCTTTGTATGGGAAATCGTTTTATAGGTACCACGATACACGGGTTTACAACAAAAATAAAAACACGACATTTTATAATATTATCCGGATATTTTGAGAAATCACTAATTTATTTCAATTTCAAATGATTACCAGCAGTAATCGTTCATCAAATGGTGATAACAATTTTTCGAGGGTGACATTGGTGACATTTTTAATATATCGTAATATTTTCTACCTACACAAAAATCTACCAAAAATGTAATAATATACTACAAATAAAAAAAAGCAAACCCAATGACCATGATGCAGAGGGTTATCTTTCGCTTGAATAAAAATAAATCTATTAAATTGTTTTTAACAACCATCCGAAGAATGAATTTATCTCTTCGCTCACGAACTACTTAGAGTACCGTTATTTTGACTTGTCTAACTTGTTTTACTACTATTTTCAATGTAAATCAATAACATCAAAAAATTCAAAAATAAAAAAAAATTGTGTAGATGCAAAATAAAAAAAAAACGTGACCAAAACTACCACATTAAAATATGACGTAGGTAGGATGTGTATGTTGTTTATGTTATCGTATATTTGCGATCGATATGACAATGAACGTATAATCGTTTCGAATCTCGATAAAAATATGCATGCATCTAAGTAAGTATATATTCTGGTATTCAGTAACAATTGTTTGATTGTATATTGAATAGCATTATGCCATTATGGTATGTTTTATTTTAGTGTATTAGAAAAAAAATTCTATACTGTTCACTATTATAGTCAAAACAATAATTAGGTTTAAATGATTTCAAATATTTTTTTAGAAATGCAGAGGTTTTAATTATTTTTTTTTTTATCGATTGTACACAGGTTTAGCTTACATATTACCGACTGTGAGAATATATTTTGTAAATAACACTCTAAGAAATCCTTATCGACATAATATAATGATTGTAATGCACTATAATAGCGATGGCGATGTCGTTTACACGGTATTCACAGAGATGTACACTAAAATTTCACGAGAAAAAAATATAATAAAATATGCACGTTATACAAAAAATAAAACTAGTACGTAATAATAATATTGTATAGTTTAAGAATTTGTACAACTCGTGTTGAATTTTTATCATAGAGAGGCACACGTTTATACAATATATAATATAATAATAATATGGCCTAACTATATATGGTGTCATATAAATAACGCCGGCGTCCCGTAGGCCGCAACACGTCGTCGGCGCGGCGATTTAATTGTCACAAAATTGTTTATAAATAGGTACGTTTTGAAATATCAGAAATTCGCAACACACAAGTTGCCAAATTCGAAAAAAGGATTTCCGCGGGATAACGGAGAAATATATTATAATTTATAGAGTGTATTATATTGAGCATCGGATCGGATATTTATAAGTGCACGTAATATCGCCGTTTAGAGCCAATACGAGGGTTGTATTAGCAAGAGAAAATCGGTTTAAAGCCCGTACGAAAAGTATTAACACAATCTTGGGGTTTGTATTATAGCTTACCCTTCAACGGTAGTGGATGAGTCCTGACCGGAAACTGGCAGGTCATGGCACGGGGACACGCGACTGCCGCCGTCGTGATGGTGGTCGGTCGGTCTGTCTGCCGGTCGGTCGGAGGTGCGCTTTACGCCACGCGTTGGTCGGTCGGAGGTGTGCCTCACGATACGCGTCGGTCGGTCGGTCGTCACCATGGGCTGCCGAAAATCATTGGCCACCGCAACCGCCAACACCGCCGTCGCGGTTTTCGATAATTTGTTGGTATGTGGTTAAAAAATTTAATTTAGAAAAAGAGGAAATTAATACGAAAATCACTGGGCCGTCGGAACGCGTACGGTGCCAGTAGTATGTCAAAAACAGGACACCTTACCGGGAGACGCACTGTGGCCACTTGTAACGACGACGGTTAGTAAAAAAAAAATTTAAGATCGTTTAATAAAATTTGAGATAATATTATCGACGGCGACGTACCTATTACTATCTATGACTATTAATGGGTACTGACAATATATAGACACACACGCGACCGCGCGGCGCACTGCACACAAACAACACGCACACACTCGCGCGCGCGTGCGAAGAGCTGACCGAAAAGAATAATAATAATAATAAAAATAATAATAATAATAATAGTAATATTTGCGAACTGGTTGTACTTGCGTTGCATCGAAACGCAAACTGTCATGTAGACGGTGTTTATTTTTTTTTCGTCGGTGCAACGAATCGGTGAACCAGTTCCTCTCGCAGATCGCGCGCGAGCCACTCCTCCTCCCCAGACGGCCGGTCGTCGTCTCACTCCCAATAATAATATAACCGAAGCGCACACACATGCACAAGAATACGCACACATACGACTCTATACTTAAATTTATTTATGTATACACTCACGGACGCAGACTCCCGAGCGCGAGGAGACCCGACTTAACCACGGTTGGGAGATTATTTTTTCCTCTCTCTCTCTCTCACACTCTCTCGCCATCATAATATATTTTAAACTATTGTTTCGTGCATTTGGTTTTTTAGCAAATTTCTGGTCGTTGCACCCCGCCGCCTGACATATTTCGATAAGTATTACACGTTGGTCGCACTACTCGTATAGTCGCATCTCACCCTCCCCTCCATTACCGTTTCCTTTTTTATTTTTAAATCTCATAAATTCTTTTTATACACATTTATATAAACGCGCATCCAGTTATGGCGGCTCGCGTAGGTATACTTAAAATAACAACATACTATCGTTGTATACCTACCTAGGTACAATTGCTTTCAAACTTAATTTATCAGACCAACCAATATTATATTGTTATTATATCTGTTATTGAAAAGAGATGCACCTATAATATAACATCTTTCACCTTTATCATTTCGGAGGGACCGTATATTATAGATATTTTATTTCTACATAAATTACTAAAAAAAAAAAAATAGTGAGTCTCGAATTATTGAGTAAAATTTAATTTTTGAGCTCCAAAAATGAATACAAGGTCTAATAATACTTTTTGAGTTGTTAGTTGTAAAAGAAATATTGTCCTAAACCAGTGTTTCCCAATTTTATCACCATAACGTATACGTATTAAAAGTTAAACGGTACTCTCTGCCTTGGGCGTTACAATTTTAATTAATTTGAAATAAATAAATAAATTATACATTCAATTTATTATTATTATTAACATTTTGCGCAAGTGCGGTCGGTCGTGCAGTCTAAGATAATAATAATAGAAAAAAAGTCATGACTTATAACTTATATTATATAATATACTATATACATTAAATATTATATTAAGCGACTAGTAAAAATATAAAATCTTGACAAATTTCGGGACTGTTATACATTCGTTGGAAAACACAATGCCGAAAAAAAAGACTGAGTAATGTTGGTAATTTTAAATTATTTATAATAATGTAGAATTAACCGTATTAGACAGTAGTAAACCGTATTAGATAAGAAACTGTACTACTCGGGGCTGTTATTATGAAAAAAGCGGAGGCACAGTGCACGATTGTCGACGTGTAAATAACACACCGTGTACAATTTTGTTTCGTGTCCAAACAAGTAGCCCTCAGTTTACAACCCGTATATTATTAAGAACAAAAACCTTTGAATATAAATTAAATAAACTAATATTTTTTTAAAAAAGATAAAATGTTTTTTCTGATTACAATGAATAAGACTTGGGCATAATTTAAGTATATTTAAGAGGTCAATGACATTAGTTTATTTTGTTTATTTTAAGTTTTATTAAATGTATAACAAATATTATTGTACAATGGTATTTTCCCTTGATTTTTTTATAGTATTAAAGATGTACCTACCTATGTTATTTTTCCAATTTTAGACCCACCCTAATTATATTATTATAATATATTATATTTCTTGACATATCAAGCAGCCCTGGCATGGCCCCTGGGTAATAAACACACCCTGTACAGCTGTACATATAGGTACAGCTTGTCCCGTCTTATATCCTACCAAGTACCACTAAATACCTCAACCTAACGCATAACCATAGATTTAAATACGGTTTGCTGTGATAGCTAGGGGTGCCAAGTTACACATTTTGAGCAGGGTATTCGAGGATTTTATAGGTTGGATCTCGGTCAAATAAATCAAATGATCAGTTTTACATTTACCGTACAGCTATTTTAAATTTTAAAATAATTTGATTTTAACACACCCGTATTCAGTGATATTTTATGGACTCAGGTTAAACGGCCTTCGAAATATGCATACTTCGGTACTCCCCCCCAAAAAAAAGCTCTAGTTATCCCTGCAAATCGTATTTCAAGATCATTCAGGTGAGAGGTGCCATATACCTAAGACTGTACACAATTATTATGCAAGGCCGTAACTGAAAAAAAAATTCAGTTCCAACATTTTATTTTATGGATCTACCACGGTCAAAATAAAAAAAACACTTATTCAACTTTTTAGCCGGGTAAGTTATTATGTATATTGTATATTGTTTACCGTTCCTCGGAGAAAAGAGTGTTACACCTAACCTAAACACTGTGGTTAACAACTTGCTTTTATGACATTCACAAATGTATTCTTTGTGGCGCAACAGCAACCCGGTGACAAAAAAGGCGCTTGCCCGACACGGACCATTCTGAAAGCGGCGATAACCCCTTTACAGTAGGTATCTCTAAACCCTTTTTTTTACCCATCCATGCCTAACGGACATAAAAATTATTATAATACATTACACGTATTTTAATATTATGATTAGAATTACGTGACGATTTTGAAAGAGAACACTTGAATACGCGCACGGACTACTGGGTTTTTACTCTAACTTCCGACTAATTTTCAATACTGGACTCTGCCAAACAAAATATGTGAGTATAATATGATTGCCATTATATTATAATTAATCGTATAAATTACAATAAGCCCACATTATTTATGAATCGTTTAATTGGTGTGGTTGCTATTGTGATTTCTGAAAAATTATTTTATTATTTCTACACAATAAAATGTTATTTTTCACCGTCGACCAATATCCATTATATTGACCGTTGGTATAATTTTATGAATTATGATTAATATGTTTAAATTTTAATCTATATTGATTAGTTATTACAAATTAATGGTAAAGACGTAAAGTCGAACGCAATTTAATATTAACCCGAAAATAAACCATTAATACGACGTGATTATATGATTTTACAGAGTGTAACATAATATTACAAATTCACAAACTATGGATTAGGTAATAATAGAAATTGTTGAATTTGGTTTTGAAATTGTATGATATTTAATGAGATGAAACGTGTTTGTTTATTTTTCAAACCACAAATAAATAACTCCAAATTTTACGGTGTACAGTAATAATTTTACAGCGTTACATGTACAATCTAAACTGGGCTCAAATGTCTGTCTGATATATTAACAAGCGCATCTTCGACGATTTAAAAATATGGCAAAACGCTCTTAAGAATAAATTAAGGAAAATTCCACAAAATCTCTGTAACGGTCGTTATGCGTATAACTACTCGCACGGGATTTCGTCTCACAATTTATAGTTTTCTCGAAAAAACATAACTTTTAGCGAGCTTAACAGTGTTCTCTTTGCAACTGTTTTCGTGGAACAAATTGCCACCATATCATCTACATAATATTATGCATATATTATAAATTATATAATAATATACACATACAACACAAATTAATTGTTCAAATAATTTGTAGCATTAACTTGTGGTTATGCATGATGCTGTCGAGCCCGGGAGTGTTGATAAAATTACGGTAAATATACATACAACGCTGAACATTGTAACGATTTTATAATTGTCCCATTGCATTACAATGAATGTAGTAAATTCTGTCGTATTTCCGATTCAATGTTTTATGTAAACAGAGTAAATTATTATAAACGGCAAATTTTCAATACGACAATTTATATTATTTTATACTATATTCTTAGTTTTTAATACACGATATTCTCGACTTTCGTTTTGCTATTTTTTTTCTATCAGAAAGAAACCGTAAAAATAAAATATATTTATTATTTTTGAGAAATTTCCTACATTTTAAACGTACTTCAATGCGGAAGAATCAGCAAATAATAATTGTTGGAAATTATATTTTATTGAAATGCTTTTTTCTTAAAACGCACAACACAATAAATTCAAATTTTAAACATACCTAAAAATGTTGTTTCCTATTCATTTTATTCTATGTTATGGAACTTAAAATTAGAATTATTATACTTTTGTAATACACAGACTACGCAATATTGTATTTTATAAATAATAACGATATTAATTTCATAGTGAAATTGAATTTTGTTAAAATGAATTAGCTTAAAAGACAATACTCCATTAGTGTCAAGAAAAAAATTGTAAAAGAAAACAAGTTTCTCTGTGAATATATGAAAAAATAGAATGCGATGTACTTATTAAAACTCGTTAATCCGTAAGTACAAATGTTTAAATAGGTCTTATCGATATTTCATTTGTCAAACATAATTTGAACAAATGCCAAACAGTTCTATAATTATCCAACCGTAAAAATTGAATTGAATTTAAGAATGTTGTATATAAATTTTTTTTAAATTGAAATATTATGGCCTAGTAATTTTTTAAACAAGTTTAGTTTAAATTTATTTTCGAATTTTAAGAGATTTAATTTTTGAATATTATTTTTAAACATCTACAAATCTCCTCACGCAATCCACACGTTATATAGAACTTGTTTGTGAGAGAAAAAAAAGTTGCTCGTTGAATCGATTGAAGATTTAGTTAAAACGTTATAACATTGTATGTATAATGAATAACGGTTATACAACACACTACTTAACCAACTACATACTACTTAGGTCTTTAGACAACAAAAATAAAAGTTATAAGTATTGAAGAGAGAAGATCAAGAGTAAATCCAAAATGTATTTTACCGGTCTCGTTTAACGAGTAGCGAGCGGCAGCTTATTAGTAGAAAATAATCCATACCAATAAATAATAATCAACGGAATGCGCGCATAATCGAGAAATATTATTACATTACTACAGGTAAGGTATTCGTTAAAACCTGGGTATGTAAATAATTTAATTTTTCATCGGGTAAGAGTGGGTACTTTGTCCTATTTTTAGAATACGTGTACATTGGACAGAATACATTCCACGAATAGCGGCGCATATTATTTAAATTTAAAACGTATCAAAATAATATAAAATATTTTTATTTTTTTTTTATTGATATTGAGGGCGGCAACTAAGGCCATTAGCTTTTTTTAGTTTTGTTTGTAGGTTTTTTTTGGTAGGGGGAGAAACACAGGTGTTGTGTGTTTGTTTGGCAGAATTTTTGATTTGGGCACCCGTAGGTATCTGCCATGCCCGGGTGCGGGATGGCGGCACTTGTTTTCCGGACACCGTGACTTGCCTGAAGAAAAATGCCACCCATGGCCGAGGTATCGCAGCCGACGCCTTAGTCCGCTCGGCCACTCCGACCATATCTTGTATTATATTATGAAACGGTCAACGGCGGAGAAGTGAAACATTTTTTATAAACATAATAATATTATATAATGTATACGTGCACAAAAACTGTTCGATTTCCGATGGGCTTGCAGGTATAATATGTTCATGAAACCGTGCTCGTTTATGTTCTATCGTGTATACTAATTCGGTTTTCCAGAAAATTATTCGCTGCGATATGAGTCCAGATAAAGTTTTCTGGGCAAGGCTACCGCGACGGCGAGACTTACCGGAAATGATAGAGGCGTGCTCGTGTTTAGACAGAGTATAGTAAAATTATAAAGAATGTCAGCCTTACATGAATTTTCGGAGCTAATGACCAACGAAAAGTATACAACAAGGGGAGGGGGAAGTCCCAGACTCTGATTGATACCAGTCGAATCTCTAAAGTATATATCTAAAGTTAGACAATCATCGTAAAATAAAAATGTTATTTTTATAAGATAAATGTTAAAGAACTGTTCGTATATGCAACTATATATGCACTGTGGTATATATGTGTACGGAAATTGACAGAATAATAACACACCTATTATAGAACGCCGAATTTTTTGAACGGTTTTTGAGTAATTAGACAGAGGTCGCAAAATAAATCAGCTCCCGAATAGTAAGAATTATAAAAAGTATTAAAAAATAGTATTCGATTTACGCCAATATATACCCTGTACCCGAATTGTATAACAATAAAAATTTAAAATATGGTTGCTGTACACGGCACAACGTAATTTTTGGGAATGATTTTTAGTTTCTCAGTTAGATCGTAATTATAAAGTCTCATAAGATTTGATGTATGAATTTACCAAAGGCTTAAAGGATTATAAAAGTTAAAAAGTATCGAAAACACAAAAACTCGCCGCGTTGCAGCATGTAATATATCTATAATACTATTGAAACTACATAAAGCCTTCTCGTTTAAATTTAACAAAATATAAATAAAACAAACCGACCAACTCGATTTCATCCATCATACATATCTATAATTGGCTAAAATCAAAGACGAAATCATTCATTTCCTATAAGCGTTTGCAAAATATTTATATTTAGCTATTATATTATAATAATAACGATTTGGCGATGAATGTGCTTATAATAATATACAGTGCTTTATATAACGGTTGTAGTCGGCTCTTTTTCGCGATGTGTTCGAGACCGACCTATATGTATTGGATGTTGGTAAGGGGGTAGTTATTTTATGCTTTCTTCGTCGAAATCCGGGATTAAAAACCGAGGGCACCCACTCCTTGCACTGCCAAGGTACACACTAAACAATTA
Organism: Macrosiphum euphorbiae; assembly: GCA_949089665.1. Taxonomy (NCBI): domain Eukaryota; kingdom Metazoa; phylum Arthropoda; class Insecta; order Hemiptera; family Aphididae; genus Macrosiphum; species Macrosiphum euphorbiae. The sequence continues at coordinate 79,786,331 of CARXXK010000001.1, forward strand.
ACATATTATACACACTAGAACGTGCGGACCCGAATACACGCTCGTTACTTACCTAAGTATAACGTTATAGAAATATATATATATATATACATGGTGCAAGCACCACGCCACGTAGTTATTCGTGAATTATACATATTTACGTATTTTCGAACGCGGCGCGAGATGAAAAGTCGGCGACGGCTGCGGCGGGCACGGCCGCTCCTCCTTCCGATACACCGCGGGAATTATATTATAGGTATATTTTTGAGAGAATTGCCGAAAGCGCGCGCAGGGATGGAAATCAAACCGGAGGAGCCTATGTATATTGTATATATTATACACACCGCCACCACGCCACTGTGCTATATATATTATTACACCGTATACCGTCGTTCGTCCACCTCCACCACCGTCGCCTCCACCGCCGCCACCGCCACCGCCCCAGCCTGGGCCGCCACCCTTTTACGCAGCATTAAAAGTTTCATGCAGAGCGAATATCGTCGGCTGTGTTGCCATAGGGATAATCGCATTAAAATCTAAAATGGTCTCCCGTTACACCTTGTTCGTTATTAAAATCCTCCGTATACATTCAAAAATTATTTCGCGGTTTATACAAACGGCGGCGGCGTCCCGCGCGCACTTGCAGCACTAGCTGTTACACACCGGAGTAATGTGCGGCCATTTTTGTTTGGTTTTGTATATTATTATGTTGTGTGCACGAGTGTGTTAGTGTGCGTGCGTTTTTTGAAAGGCTTTCGCGGTGGTTTTCTGAAAGGTTGCCAATAACGATTAGTCCTTTGCAGTTGCGAGTGTGTGTGTGAGAAAGCGAATTCGATAATTAAAAACGAGTGCTTGAAAATCACCGGCCATGTTTTTCCATCGCGATTCAAATATAATAATAACATACAACTCTTAATCATCGATTTTTGTTCATTAGTATACATAATAATATAATATAATACATCCTATCCGAATTAACCGAAAATTATAATATTATAATTAATGTATACTATTATTTTAAACAAAACGGTAGTGATGATAATAATAATGATGATGGTGTTGATGATGATGATAATAATAATAACAATAATTAAACCCACAATTAAACTCGAAACACTCGATCTGCCATACAGCCAAAAATCGGGGCTTTCAACATACATTATGATAATGTATAACGTTTTCGCCCGACACACACACTCATAACACATAAGGTTATGAAATATAAACTCCCGTCAACACTTCGTGTATGCCAGTGAGAGATTAAAAACAAAATATATTTTTTTACAACAGTATAGATATAAATTTATAATACCTAAGTAGGTGTGTTTAAAAATGTATAATATTGTAATATACAATATACATAGTTTTGTGTATAAAAACGTTTTGGCGCAGTTGGAATTATTTATGTGGGTTTTGTACACGACCGCGTGGAATCGAAGCGACATCTTTCTCTTTTCCAAATGTATAACGACGATCAATATTATTACCATACCAATCCTTCACTTTTATAATAGGTCATATATACATATTACACACGCATTTATATACGATGACTCGGGATTTTAGTATATATATACATAAACGAGAGACCAACCGGCGACCCTCCTCTTGTTATAATGTCACCGACATATTGTATGACTATATATAGTATATATGTATACGAGCCCGGGGGGATATAAGGGTTAAAACCCCCTCCGCGCACGTTGTCTCGAGCAGTATTAAATTATGACTAATATAATATATATATTATATATGTATAAATCTGCTTACGAGGAACGACACGTGAAAACTGTAATCAACGTTCTTGAAAAATGAGAACGTGTATATAATATCGGTAAAGGTTATTATAAGAATATTATATTCACATAATATTTTATTGGGATTTTTGTACTATTCGACGATATCGTATTATAATTATTTTCCTCTATTTTATGATAATGTGTGTATTGTATAATATAATATGTACTTAATACTTATAATATTATACTGTAGGTATCTTCAATACGCAGTGTCGTACCTATGTACGAATGTATTTACTGATTATAATAAGATAATTCACGTATAGAACACAATCCGAATTTGTTCGGTATAAATGTTCACTTCTTCTGAAAGTCTTTCATGACTAAAATATGCGAATGGGGAAAAAGAAAAAATAAACGTTAAAAGCGAATTATACGTCGCCCGTCGGTTTGCCTTTGGCATTTCATAAAAGGTCAAAACACCCGGAAATCGGGATCCCGACGACAATGTCACCAAATATTGCTGAGTACCTACCGTCTTTTGGTTAAAAAAAAAAATACCGAAATCGTTCGGGAAAGAAAAACCCATTTTTAGTTCGGTTCGTACAGAAAAAAAATAATTTTACAACGCAATAATACACGCTACGGCGTGGCGCGGCCGCCGCGGTGGTCGTATTATGAATATTTTTTAAAACTAAATCGGTTGGTACGAGTGGCTGGCAGAACGAAGGGATGTGTGCCGGATCGAAACTTTAAATTCGCAGTTTAACTCAAGGGATTTGTAACATTGCATTGAGGGAGGAGTTCAATTTATCCTTCTAATTCTGATTAGTCATGCGGGAAATAAAATCAATACTGGCAATAAAAAACCGCCGGAGAGGATGTAAATGAATGCCGCATGCCCGCGATGTTTGCCCAAATATTACCGACATCCTTTCCCCGGCATATATATTATACAATATACATTTGCTCTCCCTGTGTGCGTACACGCATTTCAAAAGGTGGAAAAAAAATATTTACGATTAAAAAGCAGAGGTCCGCGTGTAAACAGCGACGAACACCGGTAAAGAAAATAATGCACACATGTGTCGAGTATGTAAATCTTGTATCTACATTTATATTGTATACACTATAAACAATGAAATAATAATAATAATAAACGAAAAAGACGTTTTCTGCGTAGTAAAAAATTGAGTATTTTAGGGCCAATTTTTCACTTGCACCGATTTGAATAAAAATTTGTTTTCGTATTAAAAATCACTTTTCACTATTTTATTATAACAGGTAACTGCCATTCGCTTTGCATAATTTGAATTTGTTTGTAACCTAACATATTATATTTAACAATAATAATTATAATCCTAGAACATTTGATAATATTATTCTATACAGACTATACCTATAATATAATAATGTTGTTTGTATAATATTGTGTGTACCGTTCCTCTTTCTTCAATTGATATTTTCTTCTTTTGAATTTCTTCGCTTCAAGATAGATACTGATCGAGTTGAATCCGATTATTATTAATATACGATAAAATGAAATAAATGCATTACACTTTTAAACTATTCATTTTTTCATTAAATCCTAAAACTACTTATGTATGTACCATAAATATTATTATAATGAATTATAAATTCATAACACTATAGAAATCGTTTAATTTGGAAAAAAATTACACGAATTAATTATGACGGCAGAGCCTTAATTAAAAAAAAAGTGTAAGTTGTAATAATTAAATGTGATAATTAAAAAGTGAATTTTTATCAGATTAAATTATTTATCTAATTATAAAAGTAGTTAAGTAAATAAGACGTAAACAAAATTTAAAATTTAAAATAACAATTGTTGGGTCACCACGGTAGAGAGGACGAGAAAACGGTTGTACGGTTGTATATACCGATAGTTTTTATGGACCAATTTAACATGGATATTAAATTTAGAGATTTACCTAAAATAAACTGAAAACGGTTCCAAAAACATTAACAATTAATTATATTATTAATAATATTATGGTGTATAAAATAAAATATACAGATTTTCAGATGTAATATAAAATATAAGTAAATGTAATAAATATTCAAATTATATTATATATTGCAGAGTTATGTACTTATTATAATGTTATAATGTTTAAGTATAATATAATATATAATAGATATACGTGATATTCCACGCCGTTATCAATGAACCCCGAGGCGTTTACATTTGGTGTTTTCAAACGTTTTCATTTTAATAAAATTCCTAGCAATTTTTTTTTCTGTACCGTGAGTGTCGGCGATCTAAAGTAAATTAATTTCCTTGAACAAACTCCCTGACCCGGGTATAATGTAAATGTACACCGGAGGGTTACTTAAATAAAAACATAAATATAGCGAAAGAGGTGGGTATTTTTTTTTATTGTCCGGCATGCCACAATATAATATCTCCGACAACACCGTTTACCGATTAACAGCGATGAACATTTTAATCAACACGGACAGTTTAAAATGTATGAAGAAAAAAAAATCGTAAAATCGGCTCCGATAGCCTCAGAGTCATTCTTTTAATTATTACTACACTAATATAATAATATTGTTTTCAAAACAACGGTTGTACGCGGTAGTGAAACGTGACGAGATGAAGAAAAAATATAATTTGAAATAATAATTAAAACGATTAAACGCCGTGGCACTTGGCCGATTAATAAGGACGACGTTGCCGCAAACTTAATGATGGCTGCAGTTTCCATCTAGAGTGCACTGAAAAAATGCAGCATTGCAGCGATTTGCAATTTCAGCCTCCCGCCAACAGTATAATATAGATCTGGCTGGGCCAAACTTACCTAACCCAACCGGTGGCCGGCCGGTCGGGTCGAAGGTCAGTAAAGTACTAAAGCCCCTCCACCCCGGGCTGTTGAGACTTCGCTGTAATCGCGGAACACTACATTATGTATGTCCGAGACTCATACGATCGCCCCTACAGCTGATTTTGCCCGACCCAAGTTCCTAATACGCGACTAATTTAATAATAACACCAATATTTTATAATATACGTCATAGCCACATTTGTATACATTACAATATATTATATTTATTCTAGCCACAGATAGTAGGTTTTTATTTGTCATTTATTTTGACAGGCATCCAGAAACTCTTGTCTAAGGTAAGTAGTGAACCTAGTAAAGGTGCAGCCAGTCTCCCACATTCCCGGTCAAGACGCGCCGCGCCACTACCCACCACCGCCACTAGTCACTCAACAAATTGCACGCAATTGTACACACTACTAGATTTCTAAATTTCTAATAGTATACAAGACACAATATTATTATAATAATTTTTATAATATTATATGATTTTGTAGGTTCCTAATCCTAACTAAGTAACTAACCTTACTTATGTTAGTATCAGCGGTGTATTTTGGATCTGAACTGGGTACACATTTTTTTAATGTCTTCTCCCTCCCCCTAGTTTTTTACAGTGGCAATTTTTCTCACCCATAAAAACATATTTGTAAAACACATCCGCTCAGAATCGAATAATATTATGTATAAAATAGGTACAATAATAATACTATTGACATCAGTAATTATTATTATTATTATTATTAGAAAAGTATGTTAATATAAATATTAAATAGTTAGTTAATAAAATGACCAATGCAATAAGACCTTATCTCAAAATATTTACTATTTCTGGTAAATTTAACTTTTTAAAAAGTACATTATCAAACTTACAAGAAAATTTCGAATACAATTTTTCATAGTTATATTTGACCGATGATAACTTACAAATTACTGTAGTCTGTATAAGCTATTAATTATTAAAAACGCTCTCCTGTAAAATTCACCTTTTTTGATATAGGTATGGTCCTCTTGTACCGACAGTACGATGATATATTAAGTACCTACTACCATTGATTATAAATATTTATAATAAATGGTACTACTAACACAGTAACACCATAGCTCACAAGAAATGTTTAATTTAGGCACAGAAAAATAGGTTTTGGTATTCGACGACAAACCCGTATTATCATTTATCAGATGTGGAAATTGATTGCACAGAAAAGCATATTTCTATTAAGAACGTTTTGTTGCCTAAATTCATTGTAAATCTGTTTTCAAAAAAAATTATCCTAAAAAATGTGTTGACCTCCAAAAAGTCCTGCCAGGGGCAATTGTCCCCCCTTGCCCCTCTAAATACGATACTGTTTAGTATGTTAATGTTACTATGCACCGAACAAGTTAATTTTTCTAGACACCTCACCTAGTAGATAGTAGATTACTAGATTATATATTATTTAAGACCTAGGGGAAAATAATAACGGCAATCTTTGTAGCCGTATTATGACCTTCACAAATCCGATCTTATCAAAAAGGTATATTTTTAAAATGCCATTGAAAATTTTATAATATTATTATTCAACGATACAATTAACCAAATAGCGTTGTTTTGCTAACAATTATTATTTATTTTATTCGGCTGATTGCCTGAGTTATTAAAAATAATCAAAATATCATAATAATTATTAATTATTAATAGACGTTCGTCCAGGGAAGTTTTTAGACACGATTATAATAATATTATTATTGTCGGGCTTATCAAACGTTTAGATAGCGACGTTTCCGGAAATATCTGATATTTCAGAATTGATTCGATTCACAAATGGGCCTACTAACTTACACTTTATTATGCATTATGGTACCTATAAGAATTTATAAAAACTGTTGAAGCATAAAATGTGATATTTATTATTAAACGTTCAAAATGTATTATTTTTTGTTCATTTTTAATCATTACCGAAATTAACGATATTATTTTAACTTAATTAGATCAATAATTCTTGAAAATATTTACATACTTGTAACAGATTTTTTCAATAATGGGTATACAATAAATTCTTTTCAAAGACTACACGACAAACAGAAATACAGAATAAATGCCCCTCCACCACCACACAACCGGCAATATCTATACTTCATATCACGTGGACTTACCCAATACGCCAAGACCATTTGCGTCCGTAGGAAAATCCAATGCGTCTGATGTGAAGTCCGTCGCCCGAAAATATAATAACGACGACCCGAACTAATCGAAAACCGAACTTTCGTAACTATATTATAATCAAAAAATAATTATTTTAACACTATTTGTTTTACACGTACTCGTCGTCATATTGTCGTATTTTATAAATTATTTCCATTCCTGCCTTCAAAAGTCGTCGAATCTAAGCGGGGGAACCCGACCTACACGTTTACGTGCGGTTTTTTTTTCTCTTTCCCGTAAAACGCGTGCACGCGTCCGCGAGTATTTAAGTGTACGTACCTGGGTGCTAGTGTTTAGGTGTGTGTGTGTGTGTGTGTGTGTGCGCTGTTTGGGAGTTGTGTAGTATTTGTATGAGTGTTCGTCTGTGTGTGTGTGTGTGTGTTTGCGCCGAGCTGCGGGAGACGACCGCTGCACAGACGTCTAGCCAGCATAGACGCGGGCCGAGAAACTAGTTCTGGTTTTTTTTATTACTATTATTATTATTATTATTATTATTATTTGTTATTACGCTATTCATTCTCCTCCGTCTGAGTACACACATACACACCACCAATACATACACTGCACACACTGCATACACTGCACACATTCATACACAACACACACACACATATATAAGACCTAGACGTCTGGCGTTCTAGTAAAAAAAAAAAAAAAAATAATATAATGGTGTGGGTTCCGGCTCTCGAAAGTGAATGCGGCACAGTTGCATCGTCGCCGCCGCCGCCGACATTAAGCAGTTCTCAAAATATGCATATACACACGCACACTAATAAAATGGCCAATTTTTTCCCCGCCCACGACGGAGAAAAAATTTTATTTTTAATTTTGTCTGGGAGTTATGTAGGTACTCTTCCCGAGCGCGACACGGCGTTGTCGTTTAGATTTTTAATTTCGAGGTCATGATTTTTGTTCGACAATATTAATAGATTCAACTATCCCGCGTCTACCGTATAACGACTAGAATTTTAATTATCGGCCATTATATACCTATTAATATCCTGGAAATCGAAAAATTGGCTACATCGCCAATTTCCATACACAAATGCTTGGGTTTATAAATTTTGTTAATTTTTTTAAAAAAACATGTAGGCTTTTCAAGTATATTTTTATTAGATAGTATCTAATATAATTTTTTAAGACTTCACAGAACATAATTTTTCAATATACCATGAATACGTTAAATGGAAATGTCCTGATTTTATTCTTAAACAATATAGTTTTATTGTATTTACCTATAAAAAAAACCTTATTAACTAATTAGTAAAAATGATAGTTAACAAATTAAGCAATAAATGAATAAACAATTAAAGAAAATGTTCATTAAACAACAATTAAAATATATTCGAAATCTTTAGTTTGTCCCAACTCCCAGTAGATATTAAAAACATTGAAAGTACATTTTAACATATTTTGAAGGATGTTTCTTAAGGTTATTGTATTATTATAGTTTTTATTTTGGATTTAAACACGTTAATTTAACTTGTAAATTAATTATTCTACCATAAGGATTAAGGAGTAATAATTATTCAAGAAGATTTTGGTTCTAGTTTAATTCTTTAGTTATAACTATTTATAATGTTATTTAAATAAAAATATAAAAAATAATTAAGTAATTCGTCATTGAGTTTTATATATTTTATTTAAATCGGTTATTTATGTTACAAATTCTAACAATATATCATTAACCTACTATAGTACTAGTATATAATATAGATAATATATATATATACTCTATAGGTACTATTTTCTGACTACATACGACATGCCTATATAACCTTTTTTAATATAATATATTCTGATATTCATGATCGAAAAACCTATACAAAAATACATTAAAATCGTTAACCACCCATTTTTTTTGTTTTACACTCGATATTGGAAGTCATCTAATAGGTATATATATTATGTGTGTATTTCGAATTTAGTGTTATTGGAAAACCCGTCGTGTCGTATGGAACTGGACTCCGCGCCGTGTGATCATATTTTGTATACAACAATATTATTGAGAAAATTAAAGGGTGAATAACTTTGGTGACGAGGAACCCAGCTGGCTGATGCAGTAAACAAATAACGGCACAAAACTACGCCGTTGTGTGTATGTAGTAAAAAGATTTGGCGGAATGGTGGTAAGCCTAAAAAGGAAAATCAATATATTCCATGAAGTACTTTGCGAAACCGCTAATTGAAGGGTGACATTCCAAAACGTGCTATTGCCATTTTTTAGGAAATCGAGTTATACATGTAGTTTTACTGTAATAGTCTGGAAGATTTCGATTTTTTACATATTTTAACTCTAATTCAAATATTTATGGCAAAAATTTAACTCAAAAAAATTGAACTTAAGTCATAACGTACTATTGCCTATTATTGTCACAATCCAAAATGTGCTATTGACAAGGTGTACTTCAAAACGTTCTATTACGTATGTTCATCCATATTACAAAAATATCAATTTTATACAAAACGTGCTAATGCCGTACTGTCGTCGGCATATAATATTGCATTGAATTACTATAATATTCTGATTTATTAATATTTGTTGAAATCATTGGTTACATACTAGATAACAGCTGCTTATATTTTCATATCACTTGAGACCACGGTTATAGACATGGATAATAATATTTAATAGTATATTATTATTAATAGCTGTAGATACACTAATCAGCTACTATCTATAGGCGTGCTTGGAACACGATTATTTAACATTAAAAATTAAATTATCGTTTCTAAGTTCATATACCAGCATGTACAATCTCATTTCTGTAATCAATTCTGTTTAATGTTTAAAATAGAATTCTGGTTTCGCCGTTTCGCACCTGATAGTGAGTTCGTCATTGTATTGTCGTATGTCGTTATTCGTTAGGTAGTGTTAGTGTATTGTGCATTAGCGTTGTTGCCTGTTGGCTTATTAGTTATTACGATTGTTTTTGTAAGAATATTATATTTTATACATTTGTTATTAAATTAAAATAGATTCAATAAATATTTACTTATACAATATTGTTAATGTAAGTAAATAATTTGTGTACAATGAAGAGGACTAGAGCATTGAAATTAGTGAACTCGGTTCAAAATCCTTCATATTCCAGTCCTACAGTTAGAGAAAGTGTAAGTAATTTTTATCATAATATATTCATATTATAATATAAAAATGCATTTTGTGGTAGATAATATCGAACAAATTATTAATTTTTAAATGTAATAAAATATGATTCATTATTAAAATTTAAGCTGAGTTAGATATCTAATTCTAATGATTTGGTTGCTTTTATAAATACCTTTATATTTTTGAAAATATCATTGTGTATAAAATTACAATGCACCACTTATAATACTATAATATATTTATGTTTTGATTTTAATTAATTCTACTTTAATGATTGTGTTTAATGTATAGCCTTTAATCTTTATTATAAAACATATTTTTATTTTAGAAAAAAGTGTCAAGAAAATTAGTCTTTGATGGCGATAATTATTACAAGAATAAAATAATAAACCATCTAACCAGTACCCAGGTAAAATTAATTAGTTAGCACAAATTTGTGCAATGTATTAATACCTATAATTTTATTATATTATAAAAAATGTTTCATTTTATATATTATGCTCAATTAAAATGGAATATCTGAATTTATTTTAAATAATACTAAGTGTGCATAAGTCTTATGAACATTTTTATTTGTTATTCTTCAAAAACATTTTATTTATTATTATTTGTACAACTTATATGTTTAGGATGAATATAATGATACACAAATCCAAACCAATCGAGTAGAACATTGGGTCGAACAACAAGCAAAGCACACCAAACAAGTTCAAAAGGAAGTACTAAATACAACTGAGCTAATTTTAATAGAAGTACCACCTGATCCATCATGTTACCCAGAAAATAGTATACTATTTTTTCCATCAGAAGTTGCTTTAGATAGTAATGCTGTAACTACACCAGCTGTAAGTGAATTTGAATTTATTGAAAATGTTCAGAAAATACCTAATTTACCATGTCACTCTGCTACTCTTGGACCAGTTCCTTCGTCTGAAGTTTCTGTAAATAATGCTGTATCTATACCAACTGTACAGGAACTTGGGTTTATTGAAAATGTTCAGCTAGTACCTAATTCACCATGTAACCCTGCTACTCTTATACCAGTTCCTTCTTCTGAAGTTTCTATAGATAATGTTTTATCTACACCAGCTAAAAGTGAACCCGAGTATATTGAAAATGTTCATCAAGTTATTGGTGGAAGAAAAAGGAACATTATTAATAAAAAAAAGTTAAAACAGTTACAGAATAATAAAATATCTACAGAATGGACTTTTAATGATTGTGGGCATACCAGAGAAAGTAAAAAGTGTGTTTGTAAAGTGTATAATCTATCATTTGAGGACATGAACACATTTAGAAAAAACATATCAACCATCAAAAGTAAAATTGACCAGGATAAATATGTACTGACAATGGTGACTGTGAACCGTGCAAAAGATACTCGAAGGCATAGCACACCAAGAGCAGTACGAACTCATGTGGAATATTATTTACCAAGTATTATCGGTGAAAGAATTCCAGTTTGTGCTACTGTGTTCAGTAATGTTACATCATTCACTCGAAGGCGTTTAAATCTACTTACTTCTACATTTAAAAAAGAACAAAAAAGTCCTACTGAAAGAAGAGGTGGATCAAGACTCAGTGAAAAATCGGAGGAAGTAACTGACAGTATTAAAGCATTTATCATGAAAACGAAGTGTCGAAAAAGTCACTATGCTAGAAATGATACCGGAAGGAGTTATTTACCGCCTGAAATGTCCGTAAAAAGTTTGTGGGAGCATTGGAAAGAAAAAAGAATTAAAAATGAAAAACCTGTGGCTTCAATTTCTAAGTTTCATTATGTATTTACAAACAATTTTAATTTGAGTTTTGGCCATCCTAGACAGGATGTTTGTAGCAATTGTACAGAGCTAATTACTAATATTAAATTAGAAAAAGATATGCAAGCAAAAGCATACTTAAAACGAGAACTGTACAACCATAAAGAAAACGCCAAAATATTTCCTAAAATGATGTCCAATATAAGACCAGGATCTATTCATGTCAGTTTTGACATGATGCAAAACCAACCGCTTCCAAAATTGTCTGTTACAGATACATTTTATAGTCGACAAATATGGCTGTACAACCTAACATTTGTAATAAATTCTGAACAATATCAGTCTCCTGAAAACTGTTATTTATATACATGGCTGGAAAATGAGAGTGGTAGAGGACCCAATGAAGTTTGTTCAGCTTTATTAAATTTTCTAGAAAAATTAGAAGAACGTCTAAAACAATATCCAAATCCACCAACTACTTTAAATTTATTCTCCGATTCATGTTCAGCGCAGAACAAAAATCAGTTTGTAGTTGCTGTATTATTATACTACATAAATTGCAGAGAAACAGTTTTTCAAGAAATAAATCATATTTTTCCAGTAAGGGGGCATAGTTACATGCCTCCAGATCAGGTGTTTGGTAGGATTGAAAAATGCCTTCGAAATAAAGAAAACATGATCTCTCCTACTGAATACTATACAGTTTTTGAAAAATTCACCAAAGTCCATATATTTAATAAAGATTTCTTTATGTATGACTTCAAGAAAACTTGTAAGAATCTATTAAAACCAAACTCTTTAAAAACTACCGAACAAAAAATATTTAAGTACCAAAAAGGCAAAAACACTGTAGGTCTGTCAAGTACTTACAATAGTGTTCCTAACTTTACAAAGATACTTAAACGCAATGCAAATTTAAAAAATCTGGGTGATGTTACAAGACTTGATAAAACTAATCATATTAAACCAGCTAAAAGAAACGATGTAAAAAAATTAATGAAATATTTTGTTGTACCAGAAGATGCTAAAGACTTTTACAAAGAAGTATGCAAAGGTGATGATGATCCAGATCATGATAGTGATGAAAATGATATTCCATGCTCTGAAGAAGATGAATAAACTTATATTATTTGTAACTAAACATTATTATAAGTAAGTTGTATATATTTATTATTTTTTTTTTTTTGAAACTGGTAATGTTATAACAATTTATTTTCCATTTAGTCATCTTAGAATCTAATTTTTATTTTAATTTTAAGTTATTTAGAAGGCTGACGGCTTGTTATAAAAAGTTTAATTTTAGAAATTTCAAAGACTGAAATGTTATTTAATTGTATTTGTTTTTGATTTAGTAATTTTTATGAAGACTGAAATGTTTTTTAATTTTATTTAGTACTATAATGAATAATACATATTTGTATTAAATACAGTTATCTACCCATTAAGTATTTCATATACTATCATATAATATACCTATGTTATAAACGTTTACAAAATAAAATATTAACATGTACCACATGTATTCAAATATGAGTATTTTATGAAATTAATGATTTAAATAGATATACTTGATATGATATCAACTTGTTATAAAATAAATATTTATCAAGACTCAAGAGTATTTTTTATTTGCACATTAGTGTATTAATGTTACATACCTACCTATTGTTCTAGGTGTTTTACTTTACCTACCTATTTTACTGAATAATTATGATACTGTGTTCATTTATTTGTATATTTATTTTATTTTATATTATTTAGGTATTTTCTAGAAAGGAAATTCCCTTTTATAGAAATCAAACATTTTGAAAAAATACCTATAGATTTCATACCAAAATAAAAACTCAAAAATATGTTTAAAAATAAGTATGTACTATGATATTATAACTTATATAATATGAGTATATGACAGTAGCACATTTAAAAAAATCTCAACTTATTTTATTCAAAACGTTCTATTACATTGTAAAGTTATTCAAAAGGTACTATAAGTGGCAGTAGCACATTTTGAAAAAATTTAAATTATTTTATTCAAAACGCTCTACTGCATTGGGATGTAATTCAAAACGTTCTATTGCTGGTGATAGTACGTTTTGCATTAACTAACATTTTTGATTGTCAAAAAAGTATGTAAAATATAAAAATAATAATGATTTTGATGTTGCCAATCTTTTTAAAAAAATATTTTACTTATGACAACACTTATTTTGGAATTCAATATTCATTCATATTTGCATACAAGTTTTTTTCATTTTACCAACATTTCAAATTTTGGTAATAGCACGTTTTGGAATGTCGCCCTTCAATTCCAAATTACGTTTTTCGTGTTTCCTATCGTTTTACATGGCTTGAACAAAAAGAAGATAAAAAAAAAAAATGGGAAAAAACGAAAGGAACTCTCGAGTGGTCTCGCATATATATTATATATATGCGTATAAAGTATTTCGCGTATGGTTGTGTTATTTTTTTTACGAGGGTTGAAATGCATGCCACCGGCTTCCGGTTTGACAAATTCGGCTCGTACATCAAAATGCTCAAAAGGTCCTCGAGATCCGTCCGCCGGCAACGGTATATAGGGCGGAGGGTATGAAAAACCCCTGTAATTTATATCCATTTTGGAATGCGTTTTACTATCATTATAATAATATATTATATTGTGTACACCGTCGTCGTCGTCGGCGGCAGCGGCGCGGTCCAACAGCATCGAGAAATGTATTCTCTCTCTATATATAATATATCCGCGTATACCTCCGCGGCTCCCATCGTCAAAACAACGACGGTTCCTATTTCATTTGTTTATTTTCACAAATTGATCACGTTGTTTTGATAAATGATAAACTTTTTTACGTGTTTCCACTTTCCATCCGCCATATAAGGGGAAAAAAACAAAATTATATATTTTATACTCGCCCGTAAAACGGATTAAATAATATTATAGTAAAGCTCAACTGTCGGTATAAAGTTAAACTTTATGTTTTACATTGCTGCAGTGCGAAATGTGAATATAATAATATATAATAATTCGGAACGGTTCGTATTACATGCATTGTAGTATGTACGCTGTACCTACCTAAGTACATATTATAATATATAGTTTGCGCATAGGAAAGGGTTAAGGCAACTCATAATATTCGGACGATGATAAAAAGCTAGAATTGACCTTTTAGCGTCTAGACACTTATTATCTAATACCTCAATGCGTCTATGTTTATTTTAATTTATAGTAGGTACATTTTTTTCTAAAAAAAGCGATGGCTATCAAAGCGGCATAACAGCCGGTCAATGTGCCATATATCATTATAGTAATACTGTATTTTTATATTAATAAATGTTATAATTAATTACATAATATTATGTGTGTTTTACTATGATATAGTTTCACAACGAACGACGATCTGAAATGTGCTGAAATATCCTATTAAGAGAGACTGAATGTTTCTATGAAATATAAATGAGAGTGATTGAACAACAATAATGCGCGCGCGGGCATGTGATACAATATATTATTATTACACAGCAAACCGTCCGACGACAAAAATCATAATATCATTATTATTATTATTATTATGCATTCGTGTTGGCAATCGTTTATGGGCGGGGTCCTATGCAAAAAGTAAAAAGTGTTCAGTTAGGTAATTTAATGTTTTGATTTTAAGGGATTTTTTAACTCAACATTGTTAAAAACATATACAAAAATATTTGATATACCTATGTAGAGTATAGATAATATGTAATATCTGCCGGTCCGTAAGCCAATACGTGTCAATCACGTGAAGGTCATCATCACTCATCAGTTACGATTAACTACAAACGGCCAACCATAGATTACCGATTGATAATGTTTCTATAAGTAAGTCAATTTTTTCTATACCTGTTACCTATCAACATAATGTGTAAATCTGATAATATATACCTTCACAGTTCACGGTATAGTGCATACTATAGTATACCCATATATATATAGTGCACACATATATAGTATTCTTACAGTATTATTGCAGTTAAAGAATAGCATTATACGTATCATACTTTAAAAAATTTAATTCGAATTTTACTTTTTAGTATCTTATTATGATGTATTTAAATTTTACGGAGTTTGATAAAAAATGTTTTGTTAAATCGTGAATTTTGAAAGTAGACATTCATTATTGAAAAGTAAATTGGCCGTCGTCCTTTGACAAAACCTATATTTTATTAGTGATATAGCTATGGTATATTTATTATTCCAATATTATGTTGACATAAATACATAATACTTAAGTATTATATTATGTTTAAGGTTTATACAGACGTCTGTTACATAAGATAATAAGTTTAGAATAAATAATGTCTAATAACAGTCCCTTAAATATCCACATTTTCGTACTACACACATAGTCCCAAATCGGTCAAATCTAAATTATTTCTAGATAGACACTATAGTATACTATATTCCACCGTTCACTTCTAAGCTGATAATAATAAAAATAGCTGCTCTCAATAACAATGAATAATAATAATTATAATAAGAGTATAAGACGTAACAACACAAAATATTGTTTACTGTGTGAATAATTAAAATGTGGCTAGACAAAAAACCATTAAAATACAAAAAAAAAATGTGAAGATATAAAATTATACATAATATTATTATAAAGGTTTAATTAGAATAACACACTTTTAAATTTCGTACTACACAAAGTGTGTCGTACTAAACAAAGTGTGTCGTACTACACACAATTTTAGAGACTGACTAATAATAATGATTTTAGGAGTGTAAGGGTTATATTATTAGGTACCTATAACATATTTTATATACCTAATGGCTACTGACTTAGTTATAGCAAAGTGCTGTAGTTATACAAAATATAAATATATATTATATGCAAATAATAAGCTATTTTATATTTTCATCGTTTTTATATTAAGTATAATTTTGAAAAATATATTATCTTATAGGTATAGCGTATGTCCGCATCATAATATACGAACGAAACGTTATGTCGTCCCATTATAATATCACCAGTACATGTTTACGCACTTTAGACCTGATAAATAGCCTATATCAGTACATCATATTATGGTCGAGCTATAATTATTTATTTTACCACTAAATAATAAATATATGCAGATACACAACAACTCTTAAAATAATACCTTAAGGGTAGATACTGGATTATTGTATGTATATCCAAAGTTTCTGTTGTTCACGTGATGCGTGTTATAATATAGGTACAACAAGTCGAATAAAAATCTAACAAGTCGTACGCGTGAGTGTACCGAAATCTCGGCTGGTAATGTATTTTGGTTTTTGGAAGTAAATTCATCCCTATTAATTTATTGTTGTTCCTTTAAGACAGTTGTAAACACATCTACGTGTTGTAATAGCTAATAACTGATAACTATTGAATTGGACTTTAATGCTACTTATAATATAACATGATCAAATTAATATATATTAATACGGATTTGAGTTTATACAAGTCATGTGCTAATAAAATATTACGAGCCCACAATGGCCAACAATACGTGCGTCTTAGAAACCATATTTTTTATAGGTATAATACGTATAGTTCATATGAACAAGGTGTAGACAATAAATAATAATATAAAAAAAAGGAAATTTGACGTTAATGGGTGTTGAAATGTTACCTATAAACCTAGTCGCTTAAGCAACTGCAGCTTTGCTGTGCACAATTAATATTTATTATTATAATAATATTATATATTTTACAAATAGATAATATGCGTTAGTAATTTTTTTTTTTTTAATTGTTCAATTGTTTAACTTAATAATCACTGGCGATTTACGAGTGACATAAACGTTTAGTTAAATCGAATAATACTCGTATATAAATATTGTACGTTGAATATATTATATACCTATAAAGTATAATTTCGCAATTCCGCCGACCTTATTTTAGAAAATATAGTTGTGACGAAACAGACATTTATTTAAAAGACCGGTGGTGAGAAATTTTTGAATTTCTGATCACCGGTCCACGCAAAGTCACAACTTGCATATTATTATAAAACTACATAGGTAGTATTCAAAACTCGAACCTAACTGAGATTTGCGACAATTTTCGAGTGTATTCATTGCAATAACATTTCTTTATACTGCAGATCGCAATCATTAAGAATGCAACGTCGATGTACGTATATAATATATATATTATACATATAGTACGGTCATACCTATACTCTGAGCAGCAAACGGGCATTTGATATAGGTATACATAGATAGTATAATATGCTGCCATTATAATATTATAACCTGCTGGCGTTTGGTCTCTGCACTAGAGGTCATTTATTCGTTTTATGCAAACTTATTATATATATATTGTATTGACGTGCATAATATAATGCGGCCGGTGCAAAAATATTCTCTAAACCGGTTTTACATTTTCGGGAGAACAACGAATCGGTGGCAAATGCGCTGCTCCCCGTGAGTGTATATATATATATATAAATATATGTTATATATAGCCTATATAGGTATACCTAATACCTATATACCACTATGATATATAAATTATATATATATATTATAATATGTACATGCAGTTTGTCGTCTGCTGCATAATCCATGCATTCGAAATGATTCGTACCAGGTATATAATATACATTATTATACTCATATTTCCTAGTGAGAAAAACATACAGACAGATTTTCCAGGGAGGGAGAGAAAGAGAGATAGATTGTGAAAGAGAGGGAAGAAAATTATATAAGACTCAAAATTATACGTCATTAATAAACATTATCCAATTACTAGCCAAGAAGTGTTTTCGTACAGAGTCCCTGCGGCGGCCAACTACAGTGTTCCCACATAATTACCTTGCCCTTAACTCGCGCGTGTTGCAGGTTTCGCGTAATTCATGTTGCACGTCTGATAATATTCTACTGCACTTTTATGCATATTTATTATAATTTTAATCTTGCATAAAAACTGCATCCAAACATATTTTTTCTTCTTCCATAATTCCTACTCCGTCGTGTACTCGTGTTTGTATTCTACAACAAGCTCGCGCGCCAGCCTTGTGTTTACCCATACGGCTATACTTATTTTTGTACGTAAACAATGTAACAATAAATATTACCTATATCAAAATACATTTGAGTCAAGAAAGAAGACATTTTATTTTCTTACAGGTTAAACGATAGTTGGTTAAACGAATGATATAAGAAAAAAAATAGAAGAAAGCGTACATCTGCAGAAAGGTGGCAAAAAAACCATAGTCGCTTAACGGTACCATATACATGTATTACAAAACTTATATGGGGGTGCAAAACCGTTTTATTTTACACCAACCCTTTTCAGTAAACAGGTCGTTTTCTTTTTTTTCCCCTAAACGGTTAAATTTACGAGCTGTTTCCTCATTTTTTTTTCACTGGATTGCCAGCAACACGACGGTGGCGACAGCGGCAGCGGCATGGTGCAGTGTAGGGGTGGCGGTATAATATTATATAAAATTTGGACGATCAACAGGCAAATTCACACACACAACACGCACACAAATATACGAAACGATATTTAAATGCTGCTGCCACCATCGCCATTTCCGTGAACCATAGTATATAATATATATATCGGACTGTTGTAAATACAGTATATTATACATATATAATATATAAAAGTATATTATATTATATTATATATATACGTGTTTATATAGTATGGCCATGGGAGTTGCATTTTGTAAATTATGTAAGCTAGACAGTAGACAGACACTATACGGGCTGTTGACCTTGGGATACTTTACTAGTCTGCCGGGCAAAATTAATATGTGCATGATAAATTCTAAAAACGTGGACAGGTGAGGCACCGCTAACGGGTGGCGCGAACTGCGTCTGGCGACGATGGTTATTTTATTATTATTGTTATTATTTTTTTTTCGCGTACAAGTATTTATACCTAAAATACACTTACAGCATACGTACAGGTAGTTGTCATTGCGTCCAATAAGGGGCACAGACAATTTATGAATATAATTATAATATCCTACCTATATACATATAATATATAATATTACGTATGATAGGTATAAGGTATGTTATGTATTTTTAATGTACTAAATATAAAATAATATTATTGAATACGTAGTTAATCAATTTTGGCACTATACCTGTTTTGCATAATGACTAAATAACTTTTTATATAACAGGCAATGGTACCTAATAATTCGGATTAAAATACTACTGTATTGAAAATAAATCAGCAGATACAATTTCTAAACCTTTCATTTCAACGTAGCAAGTCAATATGACTATATATTTATATACTTCAATTTAAACAGAAAGTATAATTTATTAATTAAAACAGTTTCAATGACAAAAATAAAAATATTTTTTTAAGTACATTACACAATAAAATTCGTTCATACTTATATTATTCTAGTAGCAGACTGACAACTCACAAATCACAACTGGTGGGACTCTAGGAGAATGTAAACCACGAGATAAAAATATATTGATGGCTATAAAATATTCCATTAGGTATATATTATTATTATGTTTCTATAAAAACCCAAAATAATTGAAATGGTAAGATACATCAATACATCTTAATAAGTCTAAATAAAGGTAATATGGATAATGCACTAAAATGAAAAAAATACTTATCGTCGTAAAACCACGATATATTATATATATAAAAAAAACTAAATATATTTTAAAATCTCCCAGTCGCATACTCGTATATTTGATTGAATATTAATCTATATCTATTCCAATTTACATTCTTGTTTCATGAGTATAAAAACAATATTGGAATGGAATTTGTAACAGTAAATAATAAGTAATAACATATAATAAGAGGATTGCTTTCAAAATATCTTTTTACGATCAATACCTATTAGATTATAGAGAATATTTGGAACCTAATACACATTATAGGTACATAATATACCTTCTGTCCTTCTATATATTAAACACTTAATATTATATTATTACATTATCATATTCATATATATAAATTCAATATCCATATATAGGTATAGGTACACCATACATCATTTAATCATGATATGCACACTTCGATGCTAGTGCGTTATAATTAACTGATTAATTATAGGTATTCTATTTTAAATCATAATAATTTATTATTCAGTTACTTCATCAAATTTTATTCGGATACTAATTTACTATTATACTCAGACGTAGTCGCATAGTGTGCCCTTGCAAGATTAGGCTCATAATAGGCTACACCTGATATTTTGAACTTGCCCCTTCCTCAGGCATTGAATATTTGAATAAATCTTGTTTCAACAATCAACTTCAAATAAAATACAAAATATTATATAGGTGTATAAAATAACGAAAATATAGGAGATGCCATCGAGATGATTTTATTCATGACAATATTATATTATATTAGTACACTTTGCTAGATTTCTGCAAGTCGTAACCACCGACTGGCCGTTATTTGGGAACCACTAATTCCTAGTGTCGCACTGTCGCGTCTGCAGACACATAGTAATAATAATAACAAATAATATTATATTATAAATCGCACGTGTACGTGTGTGTGTGCGTGAGCTTGTGCGTACGTATAGCTTCGGCAATATAATAATATAATACACGCCGTGACCGGACTTAACCTCCCGGAGCCGAACCGAAAACGATGGGTAGGAGGAGGAGGACAAGCAGCCGGGAGCGGAGGAGAACTGCATATTTCGGCGGTCCAGACGAACGCCCGCGCGCCCGTGTTTGTGCACTCTGCGGCAGACGCTGTTACAAGGTTACGACACACACACACACACACACACACACACACACATACACATACGCGGAGCGCTCTCGAGTAGGTTTGGATGCGCACAATTTCGTCTGTGTGACGCGAGTGGTGGTGGTGGTGGCGGCGCGGTGGTTGTGCATGCGACGGCTGCGGCGGTTACGACCAAGACGACGACGACCAAATTGTGTGCGTGCGACCGTATAATAAATAAACCATAGTACGAGTCGGGGGGCTATAATAATATAAAATAATAAACGCGCTCGTCCATCCGCCCTGTCCCGCCGAATTATAATAATAATATCCTTGGCCCAGGTCGAATGCGCGCCCGGCCGCATATACATTTTCGCGTGTCCATTGTATTCGGCTCGTCGTCCACATGGATATTATAGGTATATTATACGAGAAATGCACGAGATGACCTGCCCCCTTGCACACGCACACACATACACGTTGACCGTCGCGTGGTTAGGTAACAACAATATAAATGTTGGATAGGCGAAATACTAGACGGGTTTTCTGGTTTTATTTTATTTTTTTCCACGTGTAGAGACAGGTACTGAATTTTTTTTTCTCGTTCATATATTGCACCGGGTCAGGCTCATTTTCGGTTGGCATAGCCGTCACGTTAAAAAAAAAAAAAGAAACATACAAATAAGAAACACACACACACGCACAGGGGAATCCATTGTCGAGAGATTAGAAACGGCGATTGTACGACCAAAAAAAAGAAAAAGAAACAAAGAGTATTATTATTATTACTATCGAAAAAAAAACCTAAATGGTTGCACTATTGTTCGAAACGAAACTAGAGAATTCGGGCGGTTGCTGCAATTTAAACGAAACGGGACTATTGTGCATAGACAACAAGGCCAACGGGATTCAATCGTCTAAATATACTAATTCGTTTTTGTAGGTCGTCAGCCGAGATCTCGAACGGTTTCTAAACAGTGCAACCGGTGGTGGGTGGCGTCACGAACATACTATTTTGGTGCAATTGCCCCAAACAATTTCATGCTAGTGGGTTGTTTTGTAAGGGTTGTTTGTTAGTTAATTTTGTAAAAATATTTTCATATTTAACCATCATTATTTGAATATCATTGAATATGTAATAATTATTTATGTTGGTAAATTTTACTGATTTACACTAGGATTCAGCTAAATAGGTAACAAATCGAGTTGTACTGTTGTATGTAATAAGGGAACTGGGAAGATAATATTACCTATATATTGTTTATTTGTATATGTAGTGTAATAAATTATATTATTGGAAGTTATGGGTTAAGTAATAAAACATTGAAACGTATAATAAACTGTTACATTAATGTTAATATTGTAAAATAACACAAAAATATTTATTTTATAATAAAAAAATGTATTCATAGGCAAGTTTTAACTTGTGTAGGTGGGACAGGTGGGTAATGGCTTCAATATTTGACATTATGGATAAAATGTTCGAGACTCTCACTGATGTGCAAGTGTGCAACTATGTATTAGGAATATAATATTATTATTATACTTTATAATTATATCGTAGGGGTAGAACATGACAATAATTAAAAAATTTTAAAATCTACGTACTTATATAATATTGTAGCGTCCTCCCGCGTATTGGTAACATTGGTGGAACAGGATGAGGTAAAGTTGTAAAATAACTGCGTAGACTTGAATTATTATTAATTGTTTATTCAAAATACAAGTGTTAAAATGTAAACTGTAAATGTTTATATAGGTATCAGAATATTCGAACAGTGTCTAGAAAATACACGATTTAAACTCGTTTATTTTTAAATCCCAAAATATCGGTGATCAAAATGTTTTAAGTCCAAATATTATATTTTAAAAGGTTGATAGGCGCTCGTCCTAGTTCTGTTAAATCATGTCTGAATATGGTATGTTCGAGGCCCTATATACCACTCCACTTCTATTGTCCCTTATGATAAGTGTACAATTCGACAATTCGCTCCCACGGTCGTGTTTACTACCCACGTTCGCACATATGTTTCAGATGTCTATTAGCAGCTGTATTCATAGATACACATTTGTTTAACTATCACACTTATTACATCATATGGTAGACCGTTCTATGATCACTGCGGGAGTCTCCGTTGCTCATGTACGTTTGTCGTATACCAAGTTGAACTATTGTAATTATTACTAGACCCATATGGATCCTTTTCCTACTACATGTAATATATCACCCTCTCATCTCATCTCTCTACGGTTAAACATTTTTACCATCTGTGGTTTAGTCTATGTCGGTAATATTAGAATTTTAATAATAAAAACCTTCCTTCTTAATAATGTTATATTATGTCAAGATGATTTCAAATAGTGTAATTATGTGTCAAGCGAGTCACCAGTACGTATCAATATTATAACTGTAGTAGTTAACCTAACTGTGGTCTGTGGTAGATAACTCATGGGTATTCGTTAGTCGTTACCTCATAAATCATAATAATATTGATTGAAATTGAAATAAAAACTTCATAAGTTCGTGATCAACTATTGTCGATTACACCAGACAAATTGTCTGATGATTTTTTTGAAAATGATGAAGTATAATATTATATATTTATATATTATATATTCGAACGATTGGTTCTCAGTTATTACAATTTATGATTTAAGAATATAATATATACTAACCATGATAATACCTTGGTCTATAAACTATGATTATTTAAAAATTTTAGGTAAGTATTATAATTAATTAATATTTCATAATGTACAAAAATTGTCTGACATCTGAGATATAATAAATAGAGTAAGCATTTTAAATATTTCACCTAATTTAAATTTAATGTAAAACCATTTTTAAGAACTATTATCCTTAGTATAATAGTACACCAAGTTTAATAACTCAGAAATTACTTGTTCCAATTTAAATTTAGATACATCAAGGTTTTCAAAAAAATCATTTACAATTTACAGTAAAAAAGTAATGTTCTTATATGAAGAAAAGAGTTTTATTCGAAATACTCTCTAAATGGTATTACAAAATATGGTCCTTATAAGTAGGTAGGTACTTTTCAAAATTCAAAAATTCAAATTTTGAATTGGGATCAATTAATGGGTATGAAAAACATGTGAATGTTTGTTAAATTTCCCTGTATATTAAATAATGCTCAGTTTATGTATAATTAATATATTAGGTATATAATTGATATACTATATTTATAGGCATGCGGTAGTTAATATGCTAATATGTAGACTATAATATGATAATCTATGGTAAATAATGTTAACTACACCATTACGAAATATGTAGTATACGTCTCGCTGCTCCATTTTTCAATTGTATTATTGAACAGTTGCAATTGGAGACCTCGTTAAAAATGATTACAAATTGTCGAAATAAAAACCTTCAAATCGTTGAATACTAAAAGTACTAGGTACCTATATCAAAATCTAGCTCGTCAAAAATATAATGCAAATTCGAAGAAGACAAATGTTTGTGTTTCGCAATATAATAATATAATTTGCAAAAGTGTGAATAATATTGTTGAAGTATAGCATTTATAAATCACGCGTCTGAGACTCCGAAGGTGTGGGAAAAGGATTTAGAAATAAATACTGGAATAGAATAGAATTATTGAAGAAGTGGTTTGGAATCGAGCCAGAATTTGAATTTATATTTTATAATGAAAAAAATGTGTACCTACAGTAAAATATGTAGAAAAAATCAAGAGTTTAAAATAAAAATATAGTTGTTTGTTAAAACTGTTGGTAAACATATTCGTTTATTTTGTAGGAAATTAAAAATTATTCAGCCATGAATATTTAAGTAAAAAAAAAAAAAAAACTATTAATGGTAGACCAAACGTTGGGGTTAGGAGGTACACTGGTTTGAAGATAATTCTGTATTTATGTCAGACAGATATATTATAAACAGGACTATGGATAGATACCACCACGGGTTAGATTAAAAATACAAGTAGGTAAGTGATATTAACATTTCAAATATTTTCGTATCAAAGAATTTTATGTATTGATATTTTTATACAATATAATTATATAGTTTGTAAACATAATATTATTTATTATTATATAATATTATACTATATTTTAAGAAGATTTAGAATATTTTAAATAGTTCATATCTAATATATGCCATATACTAATATTATATAGTCCAGTATATAATATAAAAAAAAATTTCATGAACACTTAGCATTCTAGCAGCGTTTATTGAATGAATAAAATGTAAATTTATCAAATATATTGTATCCATATATTTGTACTTATATTATGTAGAAAAACATATTCTTTCCGGAACAAGTAGTCGTCCGAACCACACTTGGTGTGTAATATTTAACACTATAATGCCGACGACTGATATTAGACCTATTCACTTAATAAATTCTGGTTCGATTTCAATTGAATTTGAGTAGGTGGGACGAGTTGTATGCTTGTAATGCTGCCCAGCCGATTCGGACGGTGTAGGACAAGGGATTATCCATTTGTTGTATATTATTATTATTATTTTATTTTATCTTCTGCACGACACAAATGACGACGTACATTCTGTGTACGTCAGTCAAATATAAAATCTTTTTCTACATTCCTTCGACATTCCGGAAGACATTTTAAAACTAATTATTATTATATGTCATATATTTACGATTTCGTTCCAAATCTCTTTTTATTATTCGTTTGACAGCAATAGTTTCTAGTATATTGTCAAAAAAATGATAATTTAAAAAATACTCTTGCAATTCTTTGTAAAAAATTATACCAAATATATTAATATTTTGATGTTGAATAATAATTCGTTACACTTTCGTAAATGTACCTAACTTACTAAACAGCAAACGTTTTTAATTGTTCCTTATTAAATCTGAATCGTTAAAGAATATTAACACCATTCGCCCTAAATAATATTCCTAATCACTTTGAGTTTAACAATCATAATTTTAGAACAGTTTTGTTTTACCGAAAAGGAAAAATTAAAATCATAATACATACATTTTTATTCGTTGACCGATGGAAAAAAAAATTGTAAATTTGTTCAGTTTATATAGGTGCTTACATTATTATGACATAATGCTGAATCATACGTAATAATGCATTTTTATTGTTATCGTGTAATTTTATACTCATTTATGTAGTATGTGCAAATGCAGTAAACGTGCAATGAGTGTATTGCCAGCAACTATATATACCGAGAATTCTTTAAAAAAAAGAGTGATAAGGCAGAGAAAGGGGTATTCTAGCAGTTTTCATTTTGAAAGTACTCAAAAATTCTCAGATTTCTAGAAACCATTTTATGAAACTGTATTTTTATAGTGGCTCAAAAATCTATACTTCAATAATCTGTAATACCTATATGGCTATATAATATACACGGTAGTACCTACATTAAATTCATTCAAAGTAAAATAACTAACAAGTTAAAAACCTTTTCACCGATCTATTATATTATACTATATACAAATGGCATGTATTACATGCATAATATATTATATACAGACATTATACAGGTCCATATTTAGGATCTGTTTGGCGTAAACAATAATAAATAAATACACCGTTTACATCATGTTAATTTTCGCTTAAATTATGGATGTGTGAAGTCTAACTGCAGTACGTATTTTTATATAATAATATATAGAATATACGTTTTGATTTCTTCTTGCATATAGGTACGTATTTATTATTAGCGCTGTAACGAGTGGCAAATGTAATGTAATGTATTATATTATATATTTTATATATTTTATATGAACGAATTTTCGTCTCAGCGGGAAGGCTTGTGCTTAATAATAATATTATTATATTATTTACTCTCTATCGAGTTGCCACGCAGTGGAATGCCGCGCGTGAGCCCTAATAGTGTTATACCTACTGGAGAGTAGGTACCTATGTAAAGGATCGACTCGGAATCGGTAAATAGAAGATAAATGGGATTGAAACCCCGAGAGACGGAATGCCGGTCATAATGCACATGCATGTGGAGTGTAAACCACCAACGACGGTACAGGTGTTTGGAGGATTTTCAGGTAAAATTCAGGTATTATATTCTATTATACGCATTAATATATATTTTATATATAGACATAATGTGCTACAGCGTCAGCAGGAGACGGGTTTGCTCAGAAATTACAACACTATGGCCGAAATGTTATAAAATGTTCTCTTTTACTTTCGTGTATAATGTATATAAATGTAAAATATAATATACATATATATATGTGTGTGTATGAGCCCCGCCGCGTCACGTATTCAATAGAAGGAAAACCAATGAGCGGCATGTGCAAAATATAATAATAATAAAGAGAAGAAAAAAAATGTCGTTCGGGAGTCGTGCGCATATTTCTACTGCATCGGTGGTAAATGGTAATACGGTTGGCCTGATCATCAGACGTGTAGGCGCGATATATATACCTACATAATGTATGAACGAACAGTCTTTTGGCGATTATATGTATTGCAACCTCAAAAACGACAAATAGTTATAAAATAAAACAACGATTTATTCAAAGCTGTACTGAAATAACATCCTGTGTCTCGAACATGAGTCGTAAATCATTTCCATACATACAATTTTGCAATGCTAGATGGAATAATTTTTTTTAATGTAACCAAAATTTCTAATGGGTTTTGTGTGACGTGGAAGGGTAAATTATTAATATACATTGATATTTTAATAGTTGTATATTATAAGAAATGATTGCTTCAAATTGCTCTCATGAAAAAAATGTACTATCATAAATCATAATTTACTTGTATATCAGATAATCTCATCAAAAAATAAAGGAGTCTTAATTTTTTAGTATAATATATTATAGCTCTTAAGATTAAAAGAAAAAACAATATAATTTTACATTCTTGTATATACATATTATACGTGGTATTAAGATTTACGAAATTATAATGATCTTTAATTACGAGTATCAATTTTTATTTAATAATATATATTACATTAATCTTAGTATTATTAATGTCATCGTAATATAACCCTGAGTGGTTTCAGAAGCTCCGTATAATACCCAAAGTATTCCTGCACCATATACAATATTTTTAAAGCGGATTTTCGAAAAGTGAAAGATAATTTTAAAATAATACCCTTCAAAATATACGAATATACTGGACTTGCGAAATTATAGGCATGTAAAAAAAAGAAATGTACTTCTTTAATGCAATATTTTTTTTTTGTGGGGGGGGGCTTCAAACCCTTAGATATATAGGTCTACTGAATGACAATATATGAACTAAAATACTTTTGAAATATTCGTTTATAATGTATTTAAATACAATATCGTCTTTTGTTAAGTGAATTATTTTTTATATGTTATTATTGTAATGTTTGCAGTAGGTATATGTTAAAGTTATATTAATATTTTTTATTATATAAATATATATTTATTCTTTGACGTAACATTTTCTTTGTTGGATAATTTTCAACAAAGGAAATATATTGTAATAATAACAGGGGAAATTATTATTTATTGCTAATTTATGCTTATGTTTTGTAAGATATTTTCTTAGGCTACAAAACAGGTTAAAGCGTAATTGTAAAAACGTATACTGTGTTACTCTTAATAAATTGTGTTTCGCGGTCTTATTATTATTGTATGTGTGTCAATATTGTTATTATAACTACATGCAATTTTTTATTTTAATTTGTGGACGAAAGATAAATTTGTTGAATACCTTCTATACTTAATATATTAATGTATATCCGGTTTAGAGCATCACATTAATGATCAAACATTTCGTGAAAAGCATTTTTTTTGTTTTTAAATGTATATTGTTATTATAATTTACAAGTACTAAAGTACATAATATTATTATTTTAATTTTGATTTAATAATATTTGAATCCAGCTTAGAAAATAATGAATTTAATCTAAATGACACATACAAAAAAATGGTGTAACAAAAATTCAACGTTCTAAATAGAAAACAAGGACAGAGACTAGAGAGAAGTGAATTAATTAATCTAAATTTTAATGTTCACACGAGAGTAACGCTTTTGCGTCATTAAAAACAAGTTATTTTTATTCATTGCTGTGTCATACTGTTTTTGTTTCTCATATTAATCGTATTTAATAGTTTTTGGACTTAATTTATTTTTTAATTTCATACATGAAAAACTATTCCCATTTTAAGATTGTAATTAGATAATATAATTAAGACTACCTTAAGATTGAACTGATTTGTAGTTTAAATAAATTAAATAAAAAGGTCGGGTTAAAAAATTGAAATTATAAAGGTTAAACTGAAATATTATTCAATTAATGTAAATTCTGAACAAAATATACCTACTAAAACCACTGCACTGTTCACCCATTTAAAAATCGATTCCTGAAGACTTTTTGACCTTTTTCAATGGGCAATTTTTTGTCTAACGCGGTGCAGTTGAATTTAACTTTATTATTCACAGAAATGTTGCATTAAAGTGCATTCAACCGAGGTATAATTACAAGGGAGAGTATGCACTTACAACCTTTAGGATCCGCATTGAGTGTTTTATAAAATATAAAAAGGGATATTTTCAAGTTAGGGTTACAAACAAAAAAGAATATAATATGTTTGACGGTATATTGGCAACAAACTATTTATTAAATTATTACCGGAACACTTGCAACACCTTCATGCGTGTATTAATTACAATTTATATCCAGAGATAATTGGAGATTTTATGAAACAATTTAAAAATGTAGTGCAGTTGAAAACAAATATCTAACAATTTTCTGGAGATAGTAATAATTTTTAATTTAATTTAAAAAACAAATACATTAAAATTTGCATTGCGAACTCAGTAAACCATATCAATGTAGCATGATAAATTATGAATTGTGAAATTTCTGGTCGTGTATTTGCATTTTTTTACTGAATGGTCTAAAATATATCTAGACAAGGTATCACATTTGAATCACAACACGACGAACTGAAATTTAAAATCATCATAATATATTAGATTATTTTACATAATTTTCCCTTTTTAGAAACATTAGTATATTATGATGAATCTATTATTTATCTATATAGCGGGTTTTTAAATGCATAATATAACTCATAAGTACCTACCTACCTATGTAGTATTTACATTTTAGTTATAATTGTATTTGTTTAACATTTATGTACTTGTTTATTTGATTTTGATTTTGATTTTTGAATAGGGTAAAAAATTCATTTGTTTTAAATTTATTCTACCTATACTATATATGCATGTACGTGACACATGTGTCATAAAATCAAAAAAAAAAATCATTGCATACTTATTTTGAAACAAAAACAATAAAGCAAAATGAATATAATACATAATAATATAATATAGCTAGTTATCATACTTCCGGACATGCAGGTATAAATTCTAGTTTGAATTTGATTATATTTAGCTTTCATTTACAATTTCCGTATGAGAACTGGATTAAAATGCAGAAAATATTAGTTTTGAGATGTATATTACACTTTGAGAAATTAATATTCTGGTAATAGAAGTTGGTCGATAAATGATTAATATACCTATACCTATTGAATATTATACCGGTATAATCTAACGTCGATAATATGAAAACAAATTATGAATAATTGCAATGTACCCACTATTGTATTTGTATGACACATTAATTTTATATTTAGGATAAAGAGGATTTATTATTTATATTTTACTATAAACTTAGAATAAAAGATAAAAGTGTAGAAAAATGAAATGAAAAATGAATACATGAATTCTTAATATTTTTTAAAAAATAAGCAGATTAAAAAAAAACCCATTAAATCATACATTTTCAAAATTCAACCCAAGTTTATCACCCTATATGTAAATCGGTCATCTTTATTCTTTGAAAAGGAAAAAAAACTTGTTATGGTTTTCAAATTATTTTAGGAAGATAAACGTATTAAACAATAATTATAACTAAGTATATGATATTCAACAATAATTTATTTATTGTACTTACTGATTTATCATTTATGCAAAGCATATTATATAGTTGTTTTGTAAAGACTAATATTGGCGTTATCAGAAATTTAATTCTAATTATCAGTTATCAATAATGGTTCACATAATCTTGCGAAGAATACGGTTTTGAACATGTATATCCAACACCAATTCTAGACACATTATTGTAACCCTTGTTGTTATATTTGAATTTGTAAAAAGTCATCAGATTATTCAATAATAATAAAAAATAATAATACTGTAAGTACTGTTTATTTAATCAGTCTGCAATATTTCTACGTAAGTATTGCGATAATAATTATTGAAAAAAAAAAATGGTAAAAAATCGTGTACTTTGATATTTAGTGCAATACACCATTGTCGTATTCATCGAACACGTAACATATTATTATACGTATTGATAAGCATCCGTGTGAACAGTTTTGGTCGTAGATAGCCAGATAGGAGTACAAAATATATATCGTGATCGAGAGCATAATGTTATTGTTGTTACATTACACTTACAGCATTACTGTACGGCCGAAAAAAAGCAACAAAATATCAATCTGGCCTGGGCATTTAGAAAATAAAACATTTCGTTTCGTTGAATAATACAGCGGGCGCATATATACGCAGACTAAAAATGCCGAAGAACATTTGGTTGAATATTTCATTGTCTGCGCATAAATACAGAGTTGGCCAATTTTTTAATATATGCATTTATAATTCGACGACTACAGTCATTGCACCCTCTTTTCGCTCGGCGGGACATGCACCCTTGCATCACGTGATACACATATTATACAGGGGGAGACGACTACGATTCCACTGGGTATGTAACTCCACGGCGAACAAATATATATATTAGATAAAAGCCACGTTCGTTTAAAGAACGTGTGAGTCTATACGTTTTCAGCGTACCTACCCTTTTATGTCGGTTTGCACGAATAACAGAATCTTCATTCGAAAAGCAACTTGAGCCTGCAAGACGCGAGTGGTTACCGTCTTACAGATTAAAATAAACCTTTAAACTACCGAGTTCCCGGGGGACACTTTGGTCGAATTAAACGTGAAAATTATTTACAAGTATTCCAAGATGGCAAGATCGAATGTTCAATACGATGCATATTACATAGCGAACAAACATAATATACTATATATCGGATATCAATTATACTACCTATACCTATTACCTACGTATTATAATATTATTATTTCAGATACACCAAACACGTACGTTGTATTATACATATTAATATTTTATACACATTATTTAATTATTAGCTATAATATGATACCTATATGTAACTATTATAGGGTCAACTTGAAAGAAAAGTGTAATAACCTATACAGTATACACAGTACCTACATTTATTTTTGTCATTAACTTTGATTTATTTGAAGGTATTGAAAGCACAACTAGAAAATATAGTGTATTTATATTATTTAAAATGTTAGAATTAATTTCAAAGTATTTAGTAATATGCGAATTTTGTCGTCTTTGGGCATTAAAAACGGTAGTAAACTATACAGACACATTTTATACGCGCTTATATGCAATAAAATATATGTGTAGCCAACTTAAATTAAATTTATCGAGAGGGTTGTCGTAAGGCAGACATCCCCTTAACACATATCGGTGTGTGTTTTATAACTTGTGGTACAATCTGTGATGCAATAAAGATTATACGAATTTATTTAAAAGTGTTTTTTTTTTTAATTATCGTTTTCGAATTACATTTACTGGAACGGATATAATATAATAGGTATAAATAATAAATATATTTATATATTAGATCCGAGTATCGATTGTGGGCCATACGACGATACTGTCATTGACATTTTAATAAAAATTTGTTCCGTTACTTTTATTTTAAGAATTTTCGCTCTGGAGGTCGAGTTCATCGACAATTTTCGGATTGTTCGAAACAAAATTTACAATTGTAGTTCACGGATATTTGTATTTCTAGATATAATTCAACACAGCCGAGTTGAACATGTCACCGAGAAAGTCGCTGTGCAGCATTGACGACGTATTATAACGTACGTAAGCCATTATAATAAGTACATAATAACACCTATGTATATTTATATAATGCACTGCGTTTTGTGATTGGCGTGAGCGAATCGTACCACCGCCGTCGAATTTCGGCGGATGTCTTATCAGATGCTGCACAACGACGGCGGTGACCTAGGGTAAATCATGTATATTATTATAATTTTTTCCCTCCTCCGTTTCCTTGCAGTCTCGTTCATTTCCATATGTCTATTTACGTACATTTCGTGAACGATCGCGTGGGACTTATACTTTGACTGTTGTTATTATTATTATGCACAAACGGCGGCGGCCTTAGAAAACGAGCTATTATACAGTCTCCGTCGTAGATCGCTCGTCTCTCGGTACGCACACAGACAATCGGTGCAGCGTATTGCATGTGTGTCTGTGCGAGGCGGTCGGTCACAGACTTGACCCGGTGAGATGGGAGGAAAAGGGTTGAGCGAGAACGATAGACCGGGAGTTAGAGGGGGGGCCAGACATCGAAAATTGGTCGACGGCCAAATATATAACACACACACACATATATTATATTATTATATGCATATAGGAGAACACGCGGCATTAGGAACTACGACTTATCGGGACTGGTTTCCCCCACGCCGAAGCCGTCTAGCCACAGCGCAGTCGTCTCGGTCGTCGCCAGACGTACAACTATAATAATAATAATATGTGCATACGCACAAGTCAAGTAAGTTAGTGGTACCTAAAACGCGACTACTGCATACAATTCAATAATATTCACGGTGTACCGTGTATTGTGTATAGGTTTTTTTTTCACTGAAACCCATTATAATTAGGTAGGACGTACTACTATCGAGAACGAAAAAAAAAAACGTAAAACCGATTAGAGGTATATTATAAAGAACTGAGAGACTCTTTGGACGGACGCGCGTCGCGCAGTACAATCTTTTTACAATCTATTGTAATATTATTATCATTATGAGTAGAATAGGCGGTGTCTGCGTACACACACACGAGCGCGCATTCATTGTTTTTAATATGTGTGCGACGTTCACGCGCCGCTCAAGCCCGGCAAGCGATCGCGCCCCGTTTTAGCGGTAATTTATACGACTGCCGCCGCTGACGCAGACGCCGCCGCTGACGCAGACGCCGCCGCCGGACCCGATGGCGACGGTGGTGGGGCGGCGGGGAGAGACCGTGCCCGACATCGACGCGCGCGTAAATATTACACTAGTCTAGGGATCTCTGAAAACGGCCGGCGGCTGTGTCTGGTTACGATACACCAAAATCATAATATATAGTATCGAATATTTATATAAATACATATTATAATATACTCATATACCATTAATACATGTAAACAACGAAGTCGGTTCGTTCGCCTTCGCTCACACAACACAGACGGACAGTAATATAGTCAAGAGTTTTCGTTTTAGGTACCTAATAATAATTCTGTTTCCTATATACATATAAAACATGTTTTAATATTATAATATATATGGTAATAATAATGGTGGCCGCGCAGTTTTTCCAATCGCGATGTGTGTGTGTGTGTGTTTGTGTGTGCACGCCGTGTAGACGGTCACCCATCCGAAACGGCTGCGATGACTACTCGCTATAACTCAATTAACCCGAGACTAAACATCGCGCGTTACTAGACGTTTTTCCGGTAAATATTTTGTCCGCGCACAGGAATTTGCCCCACCCACCATATATCCAACCCATCGTCCCCGGTGTAATCTCTCGCTATAATCCCGAGACGTCCAATAATAATTACATTACATTGAATCACACACACACACACACACACACACACACACACACACACACACACACACACACACACCCACACTCACACACACGTGCGTCTGCACAACACTCGAATAATTTCCACCATGCAATAATCCGCTGTTGCACTAATTAAGTACAGGTACAAACCTACCACCCTCCACAGTTCAGTGTTGGTCACAATCATCCGACTTCGTGCACCTGTTGGTGTGCTCTCGCATATAGTATCCCAAGGTCGCCCGAAGGCGTTAATTCGCCGTTTCGGCATGCAAGTATGCAACAGTGTATATAATTAATTTTGTTCATTACACAGACAATCCGCAGACGTGTGCATATAAGTGTATTTAAAATGCCCATAAGAGTTCCGATTTTATTAATAAAAAACACGATGCATACTAATTGTTATGTAAAACAGTATGATATAATTTGATTTGGAATTTCTTTCAGCTTTTTGCGAAACGAATAAAATTATGAGCTATAAACTTTTTGTTAGTTCATAATATTATTATATATTTATTTTTTCATGGCTATATTACGCTGCAACCGAGCAAATTGAAAATTATTATAATTTTCTTTAATAATAGTAATATTATTACAATCGTATATAATCATCCTATACCATTTACACATAATAATGAGATGTTCCTTTTTTATGTATAGTCATACACAGATACACTGGGTTAAATAAATAAATCATCAATAAATGCGGTTGGTACTTTGTAGCCTATACGATTTGATTATTTTAAAATACAGAGTATTTTTTATGAACTATATATATTTTTTTTTAAATGCTCAATGGTTGAATTGAATTTGCACAGTATGTCGGTATGCTATTATTTGCAAATTTAAATTTGAATAATAATGAAAAAAGATAAGCGAAATTAATGTTATTTACTAATTGTTCACCCTGCATAGCTAAATTTATGTACCCGTAAATTTTAATTAATACATAGGTAATAAGATCTGACCAAGCAACATAAACGTATACTTAATGACATAACAAACGTATATATTATTATGAAAAACCGTTGAATCACAGATTTAAAAGCAATGTAGACGACTGCTTGGTATAAGTCACAGATTACATTAATGTAGTCGATAGGTTTTACGGCACATTCTTGTCTGCATTACCAAACAAGTTGTAACGAAAAAAAACGGGTTATGGTCCTACATAATATACGATAACACACACAATTATACTATCAACTAACACTTACAGTCATCATAATATAATAAAATACTTATTCCAAATTAAATAACAATTATCTAAATCAAACAAGATACATTTATTACATAGTGAATGTGACAAAATGATTTATTTTAGATTTTTTCATTTTAGAACAATATATTTTATTAAACAAATTTAAAGCTTACATTAATATTATAATAAGTTGCAAAATGCTTGAAAATTGTAGGTATACCACGCTTTACGGGAAAATGAGATGTTGAACGATATATAATCTGACGGACGAAAACGATCACAATGACAATTCAAAACCGTAAGTCTTGGTTAGCAAATCTAACGGGTTTAAATCGAAACTATTGTCGAGTAAAATATAAATTTTTAATTCACATTTATAAGGTTTATTTGTTCAATACGTTTAAATTAAAAGTTTAACAAACATTTTATTTTGGTATAAAATCTATACTATACATTTATAACTAGCCAATTTGTATTATGTTTTGAGTTATTGTTTTTAAATAAAAAATGTTTGTTCAAATTAAGTTTGGTATTAATTTAAAGCCAGACTAAAATTATTATTTCGAATAGTTTATAGAGTTGGAGGTAAGAACCGAGGAAACAAACAGCCTGCATGCATCTGCAGATAGGTGTGAATATATACATATTTAATAGTTGATATCAGTGTAATAATTGTGTTTCATGTTAAAACATATTAAAAGTATTCTAAACAAGATAATAAATTAGTGGTTGAAAAAAATCGTAAAATATTTACAAGAAAACTGTGTTTTTTTTCTGCAGACCACTCCTACCTATATACTGCGAAAAATTGGCACAAGGTTTGATGTTTATATGACGTATTAATTGTGGAAACTAATTTATATTCGATTCAATAACATGTAAGTATTTTGCAAATATTGATTTCACGTGTTTTTGTTGCCACATGCCCCTACATTTAAGTTGAAAATAAAAGTAAAAAAATCAATATACTAAATTGAAGTAGATTAAAAGAAAAAAAAATTAAAAAGCTTACTATTTATTGCTCTTAAAATATAACTTATATCAGACCTACGCGTTTTTCAAAGACTTCGATAGTCGACCATGGCACTAACTATCTATAGGTACCCCTGTACGACTGTATAAGTCAATGATAATCATGTGAACTAAACTTATTACGTATTACATTGAATAACCACATTTACTTGAAACATTATATTTTTGTCATATGGGTAAATATAGGTTATAGTATCAGCTACTGGCTATAGTAGTGGGATGGAATAGGGCGGGCCGCAAATGATTGGCGGGGAGGTCTTCGAGAGCTGGAGAACTAGGGGTGGTTGTTTACGTGACGACAACGGGTGTACATTATAGAGCTAGTACCGCTAAACAAAGTAGATATTCATAATATTATGCTTATATGATAAACGAGTATTATAATAATTTCATTGGTATTCGGGATAATATTAAACCGTTCCGCTGCTATACGAGTCAAAGACAACGCAATAATAATGAAAATATAAAGGTCTCATTGCGAACGTATAGGTAATGAAAAATGAAACATTTGTATATGATACCTGATATCCGTATCGACAAATTAACATATTGTTATCAAATAAATAAATAATAATATAAAATTAAAGTATAGTTGTACGTTATTATTACCTGGTGTACGTAGAATATGGCAAATTAAATATCCGTAAGTCTTGCGTGGGAAGCGTCACAAAGAGATCGGGTGATCGCGATTTTACACACCACAATTAAAACGGTCACTGTCACTATATATCACAGGTACGACTACCCACTACCACGCTGGTCTTGTATAGTGTCGAGCTGAGATCGTTCAAGGCGTCTACGGTGGTAGTAGCACACCTATTATAGTGGTGGTGGCGGTGGAAATCGAGGTGGTAGTATAGTGATGATGGTGGTGGTTGTGTTGGTGGTGGTGGTGGTAGTGGTGGTAGTGGTAGTGGTGCATAGTTCAACAATGGGACGAAAAATAAAAATCTCTTGT
Source organism: Macrosiphum euphorbiae (assembly GCA_949089665.1). Classification (NCBI taxonomy): domain Eukaryota; kingdom Metazoa; phylum Arthropoda; class Insecta; order Hemiptera; family Aphididae; genus Macrosiphum; species Macrosiphum euphorbiae. The sequence goes on from CARXXK010000001.1 coordinate 79,824,552, forward strand.
TGTGGTGCGCCGCGGCGAAGGGGCAGCTGCAAATCGTTCGAAGGAATTCCGGGTGAGGTCGGTCGTGGCGGGCTAGACGTAAAATAGTTGACGGCGACGATAAACGTGCGCGCGCGAGGCCGCGTTCCTCACGGGGTGCAAACGAATAACTAGTTTTTGTAAAAGGGAAATAATAATAATAATAATATATAACACTCGGGTAGTCGTCGTACAATACTACTACAAGACTCGTCCGTCATCTATATATATACCTACATTCATATAACACACACACACACAAACGCACTATTATAAGGGACGACCGGACAGCATTATCATTTGTGTTGCTGCCGTTGCTGCACTATGGCTACTATAATATTATGTATATACGACGCCGCCGGTTATTGTTGGGAAAGAACCAGACGCCGTCGTATATGTAGCTGGTGAAGCAGAGTTCGGCAGCATAGGTACCTCTATATACGTGTTTCAGGTATGTTTCATCTCAGTGGGGTTGATTTCGTGCACAATGCCCATACATATTATACTCGCATAGGTATATATCCATAATATTATATACTTATAATATATCCTGTATACGTGCGTGAGACACGTACATAATGTGTGTGTGTGGTGTGTGTGTGTGTGTGTGTGCGTGTGGCGGCGCTCCACCAATATTTCTCTAGTCGCCCTTGAGATTTCAACCGGGGGGTAGAAATCTTTTATACATATATTACATATAATCTATGAGTGTGTGTGTGTACTGGTCGCGTCGTTTCGGCCGACGCGTTTCGTTTCCACGAAATGAAAATGACAATAAAATGTGTTTAGGTATATATGATATTATTTTCGCTTACTGCCCCGGCACTATACAAAGTATATATTTTATTTCGTTACAGGTGCAGGAGCTAAATAATATGTACAATAATACGTACGTGAAATAGTTACCTGCAACATATTCGTTGGACTATACACAATAAAATATAGCTTAAAAATCGTACCTACCTCAAGAATATTATTATCGCGTTAGTAGTAACGCGAATTCCACGTTAGAAAAATCATTGCATAGATATTTATAATACAATTTATAATATTGTCAAAATAGAAATTATTGAATCATATTGTGAAACAAACATTGCAACAAGACATATTATAAATAATAATAATAGGTAGCTCATTTAGATTCCTATATAGTTTTATTTTTTTTTCTCCGGTGCATGAAAAATAATGCAAGATAAATAAACTTGTTTCTGACTTTCACCCTTCAATAAATTGTATATACCTACACTTAAAGATGGGGTGTTTCGTGAAGATTTGACAATTTAAAATGGCAGGATAATAAAATTTACATAATCCTTCCACTTTAAATTAGTACATTTTCTTATTAGAATATATGAATATACTTACATAACTTTTCACCTATGTTATTATGTTAATAATATTTATATAAGGATTACAAAAACCATAAACTATCCACACATTTATTATTTACATTCTAAAAATATATTTATGCGAAAAATAAACTTAGCTATTCATATCTCATTATAATTAGATAAACAGTTGTCCAGAAGCTAATTTTTTTAAAAACATCAAAATCTATCCAAAATTGATTACGTATGGGTTGTTTGATATTATTGGTAAGGTCACATAATTTGTTGAGTTACAGTATATTTTTTGAATACTTTCAGTTTAATTAAAATAATATTACTTTTACCTACTTATCCAATATCCATATGACGTGTCTACCTATATTTCATTCTTATTTTAGTCATATTTTGGATTTCATGTACTTACTTTTAACTTTATTTAGTAATTTTAAAATTGATTATAATTTGTACCTACTAATACTTCTATAATATGAACATTTCATAAAACAATTGGTATGGAAAAAATAATCTGAAAATTAGTAACAGTGAATTGTACAATATAATATAAACTACCCAATACCAATATCCATACCCATAACGTCATGAATAACATACAGGGTTCCATACAAAAACGTTTTTAGAATGATGATAAATAGCTTTCAGATTCAATAAGAATGCTTGCCCCTATTTATCAAACCCGTCCAAATGTCCAAGTGAACTATACGTAGGTACATTGTAATTCTCACGAGACTAATTCAGATCACGAAGCTAGCGAGCAAGACCAATCGCGACTACGCACTGGCGATACTGCTCGACATGGGTAAACTATACTGTTCAAAATTGTATTAAATACATTTCCTTTTCATTAGATTTTATAATTATGAAATATTAAATATTTGAATGTTGTAAAAATACCCTAATTTAAAATCAGCCAAAATGACTGCAGTAATCTAATAATTATAATTTGATAAATCGCAATTTAATATTAAGATATATTTTATTTTTATATACTTGTGTTTAAAACATTTTACTAAGAAAATCTTTTTGAAATGATCTTTGGAAATGTTCTTCAGAAAAATAAAAGGAAACTTGCAATCTATACCTACATAACATAAATCATATAGGTGTAATTAATTAAAAAAAAAGGTGGGCAAGTGGGTGTCGCTCTGCTGTACAGTAGGTTACAAGTGGGTCACTGTATAATGGATGATATTAAATTTGAATTCAACGATATAATATCATTGTATAAGAAAAACGATTCTGAGCGGTGGCGGTATGTCAGTCTATGTATAAGGCATATTATATACATATCTATGGTATTAAACAAAAAATTGAAATATAATAGGTACCTATAATAAATTCCAAACTAATCATATCACAATATCCATTAGATACATATAACGCGTTATACATCAACAAAAACCGTGATACTATCATAGATATATAATAGTACACTTTAGAAGTTTCAAGTACCCACGAATAATATTATTCAATCACAACAAAATAACTAAAATCGTAATTCTTGGTTAAATATGAAATTTTGTCTAAATTTGAAATTAAAATGTCTGTAAAAAATAAGTGTGTTTATATATTTTTTAGATTTTTTGGTTACAGTATGAATTATTTAAGAGAATCTTTGTTTTAAATTTTCAACTCTTAGTTATAAAAACTGAACATTTTATAATTTTTTAATTCCAACGATTGATAATTTTCGAGATTTTGATAAATTTTGTCAAAATTCCAACTTTAAATGCTTATAAAAAAAAATCGTGCCTATGTATTTTTAATATTTTTCAACTGATATTGTAACAATATATCAGGAGCCTTGTATTAAATTTTTACACTTTTTGGCCCAACAGATAAAACTTTATTGATATTTATAGAAAAAAAACTAAAAAAATTGAAAACTGTAAATGTCCATAAACAGCTCAAAAAGAGTCAAAATATTTTCAAAATTGTATGGTGTATAGAAAATGCTAATTTAAACATTCAGTGAAATTTTCATGTATCTACAGGTGTTCGTTTTTGAATTGCAACAAAATAAAGAAATCGCTACATGAGTAATCGAGTGAATATCCAATGTTGTAAAAATTTGAATTTCAAACGCTCATAAAAATTTAACTTGACTGTCCGGTAGAGATTTTTTTATTGATAAAGGTAGATAATCTTATAATGAATCTTGTGTTTCATTTTCAAATCTTAGATTTAAAAAGAAAAATTTTTACGAATTCTTAACTCAAAATAATTTGCTAATTTTCGTGATTTTTCCATATTTTGTCAATTTTTGAACTTTAAATGCTTATAAAAAAAAATTGTGACTAAGGATTTTTAATATTTTTCATCTGCCTTTGAAACAGCATATTAGGAGCCTTCTATTAAATTTTCAAGCTTTCGCAACCAACAAATAAAATTTTATTGATATTTTTAGAAAAAAAACTAAAAAAAATGGAAAATGAAAATGTCCCTAAACAGTTCAAAATAAATCAAAATATTTTGAAAATGTTATCGTGTATAGAAAATGCAATTATAAACAACCAGTGAAAATTTCATGTATTTACGGTCATTTGTTTTAGAGTTACATCAATAACCAAAATCGATTTTTTGGAAAACCAATTTTGCGTAAAAATTCCCGTTTTTCCTTAATTTTTATGTTGTTTTTTCCCGGCGCTTGTGAAAACTACTGGGAAATTTATACTTTTGACCCCCCAAAGTACCAACTAGATTCACTTTCCTATCAGAAAAGCTACTGATGAAGAAAATCCAAGCACTTTTACTGTCCTAAAACGTGATGACAGACACAAAAATAAAAAAAAAAACACACATCATTGTAAAATCAATACATTCATCGTTTCACTCAGAATCTAAAAATGTTAGTAATCAAACCAGAAATTCAAATTCAAATCAATATTTTTTTCATACTTCTAATAATGTATGTTTATAAATTATTCGTGGATAATAATCTCATATTTAAATAAATAAAAATGCATATAATTTAATTTATTATAGTAATAATTATTAATATTATTAATTTATCTGTATATATTATAATATAACGTTATTTAGTTAAACATTATTTTACTATATCTATTGGATAATTTTAACAAACAGACATTTTCAGAGGGTTTTTTTTTAGCCGAAACCCGATATTATAATACCTTGAAGTAAGTATAAATACTGTACACCGACACACCGTGTACTGGAAATAGTAGTTTAAAAAATACAATTATATAATTTCAAATGTGTGACAGTTTTGTGTTCAAATATAACCAGAGGATGAATACTAAAATTGTAAAAAAAAAAACATTATAAATATTAAAACGTCGAGGACAGTCTACGGATTGTAATAAATTTTAATAGCATTGCAAACGAATAATTCTACAATACTAGTGGTTCCAAAAATTTCTTTTAGTATTTTGAAACGTACCTACCTATATATATTTTGCTATAGTTATATAGACTTTAAATAGTAATAAATGGATTAAAGTTCTTATGGAATATGATTTATGATTTTGATTTCAATTGAGAAGTACAATATTTGTGGCTATTCAAATGTGTTTTATCCGGTTTTATCCTTCACACAAGATACAGCCCTAATATTTAGGCTTACAATACAAACATACAATAAAGGCTAACGAACGATTCATTTTTATTCTACATGTAATAATGTTTAAAAAAGAAGAATAACTTACAGAAATTAAATACATGGGGATGTAAGGAGATTTTTTTTACCATTGAATCGTATTAATTCATGTTTATACTTTATAGGTAGGTATAGTGCACAAAAATGTATTAACCTAATTGTTAAAATGAAATAGTATTAAAATTTACAACGTTTATATAGTTTTTATCTGTTGCTTATTTGTAGGTAGGTATAGTGAATAAATATAGGTACAAATAAATTTCTATTAAACAGGTTTAATTATTTATTTTTTTTAATTGAGTAATTAGTTTAATTATTTCATTAATAATAATCATAGAAATAGAAAGACCGCAGAAAGGAAAATACAATTTATATTGAGGTAAATCATTGTCGGAATACATTTCAGACATGAATATTTATTTAGCTTATGCTGAACAGAAATCTGTAAAATTAAGATTGTTTGGCTAATTCCTAATACGTGTATCATCACCAGTTCCGTGCAATGTTGAATATATTGTAAACATTCTATAATATTATATTCTAAATTCTAATTAATAGATTTTGAATGGGCGATGAACTTTTGTATGTTGTTACTGTTCATAATATAATTTATTTCGAGTATAAAATCTTAATTTCGTGGGAACCGACGAAAAATGGCAAATACAAATGCATATGTATTATTGATTCGATACGCCCGTGTTATCTGACTCCATCCGAAATAAAATTGTAAAATGCATTGATGAAATCCAAGCTCTAACGGACAGAGCTCCAATTACCGATTGGTTTGAAATGACGGAGATATCAATGTCGTATAATATATTTATATATGTACAACCAACTTAATTAAGTATTAGTATGTGGAGTGGGCTATTAACGAGTGTATCACTTTAACATTTCAAATTATAATAAATTAACTTCAAAAAAAGAATTAAACGAATCATTTTTAATCTAAAAATTAATTCTTATATTATATATTAATTGTTTTTAACACAATGCATTGTCGTGCTTTATTGTCGTGCCTATAAATAAGTTTAATATAATTATCCATTTTTGTACTTTTATATCTTATTATTTAATAACAATAGGTATAAGTACAGTACACTAAAGATTGTTTTTCATTAATCATATAAAATATGTAAGTATGTAATTGTATATACTATATTATATTGTTAAAACTTTTGAAAACTATCATAATATAAAGAAGAAATAAAAATAGAAAAATGGAGAATAATATATTGTATAAAAATGTATAGCATCTAACTACATTAGTTAGGTTAGGTATAAGTACCTAATTTATTATACTACTTAATACGTTTGAGTATTTTATGAATAAATTATAAAGAAAAAAAATACTTCTATTACCTATAACAATGTATCATTAAAATGTTACTAATAAAGAATAATAAACTAATTAAAGGTAATTTTTTCTGGGGCTTTATTTTCCTATAGCTATGGGGCTTTTTTTTACCGTATCTTTATTTTGAGTCTTTTTTCGGGGGCTTTTTTTCCAGGGTTTTTCCGAATAACATAATAAAACATAGGTAGTGCAAGTATTTCTCTAATAGTACTTAAATAATTAAAAAACTATGATGTTATTTTAGTATCTATAAAAATGATTTATAGCGCCAATCGAGAAAGTGCGATATAAACCTTAATCGAATTTCAAATAAGCAAATTTATATAAAAAAAATGGCACAATGTATAGTTTTTGACAGATGTTTTGTGACGGAGAGGGAGAGCTGGTTGATATTATTGTCTCACCTTAAAATAGTTTTCACGGAAATAGCATTCAGTGGCTGTTTGGGACTTCGAGTAGGCTCGGCGCCTTCGCCAAAAGGTTATGTCTTATAAACCATCTCGCAAGTCGATAAAATCGTCGAATTCTCACTATTCAATCACACCGATTCAAAAAATGTTTTGTACTCAGTACGAAATAATATTTTGTACCTACCTATATATATTACATTTCTATTTTCTTTCACCTACTCAAAAAATAAGTAATATAATATAATAGTAAAATATATAAAATAGGCTACCTATAAAAAATATGGTGTGTTCATTCGCAACATTATTGGTTTAATTTTATTACTATTATTATACAACCACTTAAATTCAAACTAAGGATTTTGTACCTAATTGATTTTTATTTATTTATCTTTTAAAGCACGTTATTACGTTATCATTATATTATAATATTAAAAAGGTATACTAAAAAATGTAAATGTATATTTCTCATCCACTATATTCTAACAAACCGGGGATTTATTTATTTTTAACTTGCTTTATTAGTTTAACTGTATAGGTACCTAAGTATCGCGTTGATTTGTATATAATACCTGAGTGGTATACCTATAGATAATAATCTTCAAAGAATTATTCTAACGCAGTTAAAATTGCTTTTATCAAAACTTTACGTTCGACTGACGGTACTTATATATATATTTCGAAATCGGTACCTATCTATACATTCTGCTAATATGTTATTATAATATTATTTTCAATAATAAGTAATGATAGTAATAACTAATAAATAATAATCATCGTTTGTAGAACATTTGTTTATTGGAAGTCATAGTTATTTGATTTCTTATTCCTAACTCACCGCTTTTTCACCTCGATCAAACTATATTATACTTAATAAACTTATGATAGTTATGAACCTTTAAAATACAGATAGATGAATAAAAATCTGTTATAATAATTAAAAATACGATTAATCAATATTGATTATCGACGATTAGAGTATAAAAATATTATTGCTTCCCTTAAAATAGTTGAAAACACCAAATACAGGTATCGTTTAAAACTTTAAAAGAAGAAATTTCACTGAATAACTATGTATACAAATGGTTGTCTTGATACTTGAGCGAATTATTATTTATCAGGCCTACATTTTCCGCCCCCAAAATATTTCCACTCCATAGTACCATGCCCATATAAGACCTGTGTCTATAAATATGTCCCTGAGCATTCTTACATAATATTTACGTATAGGTATTATAATATTAATGTATGGACGGAAAACCAAATTTGGACGTTACGATTACTACAATAGACACGACCGCTGTGTAATACTTCTATTATAGTATATTATAAAACACTTCCTAGAAATCGTTTATGTATAAATCTTGGTAGTTGGTAGTTGGTATAGGTTCTAAGGTAGGTACACCACAACATGGTGACTGATACCATAGTATAAGATCGAAAAATCACAAGGTGAGCATGTAATAACTAATGATATATTGTTAAAACTTAGAATATTTATGACGATTTCGAGTGTAATGTGTAAAACACAACACTATTAACGTAAATATATACAAAACCAATACTTGGTATAATATATAAGTTTGAAACTTTAGAGTTAGAAATTAAACACTTACGTACGCACCTCGTGGAGTCTGCAAAATATAATCTATACTAATATAACCAGCTGATAATATACTACTCGCATAATCACAATTGTGTCTATTAAGCGAGTCTCTCATCTGCAATACCGGACGGGATGGCTATATAATATAAAATAATTGAACGTGTCCTGACGGACTCACTTACTGATCAACGTAGAGCCTAAACAATGATAGCTTTCAATTTTCAAGGTATACCTTTGTACCACCAGGTAAGTGTACACTGTACAATAAGAAAGCATTTTCCAAGATTTGCATTTTAAAGTGGTGCTTACACGAGTATTTTGAGATTCAATACGACAATATGATTGATGATATAAAAATAAATATCATAAATTCATATATAATAATATAAATAGTTATACATTATTTTATTTTATTTGTTTTTATGCACAGTACTTATTTTTCTTTGAGCATTAAAGTGCTAATTATATATTTACTTTATTAAATTAAACAAGACTTAGGAACATAGTTATGTATTTTTATGTACCTACATTATCAGTAGCAGTGGCAGTAAAATGATTTTGTCAAGCCCCCCCCCCCCCCTTTGGATATGGCTGATTTTTTAACAAGAAGTATTTGATTATTAAAAATATAAATTTTGGTTATCAGATCTTAAAAAATGAAAAAAAGGTGATGGGCGTGTTCTTGATTTGATTTAACTTAGGATTTAAGATATTGTAATATGATGATCATAATTTATTTGTATGCAACATTGCAGCAGTAATTTTTTTTTCGCGAATCATAGATATAGATGTGTTGAAAACTGATAAACTGATGTATTTTTGGTGCTACGCAATTTAAAAAGTCGAACGATAACCACAACGATGGATATGAAGTTTCAGTAATCCAAAAAATATAATCACGGCAAAGGTAAAGCACTATATAGGGATATATGCTGAAATCAGATTATTCTACGAAAACAATTTCATGAAATAAAAATTAGGGGATCCAAGGGGATTATAATATGTACATAAGATGTAACCAAAAGTTCATGCTTTGTAAGGACCGTGGTATAGATTTCAGTGTCTAGTTGTGTATGGAATAAACGTGATATAAGCGCCCAGCACTTTTGAGGATTTCCACTTTTTTTCCCCGGCACTATGGAGATTCCCATTCCCACTTTACGGCCCCCTAGACGGAAAAAGGTCGCTTTCCAACGCTTCAACCGCGGTCGAAAACCAAACTTTCGTGACAAAAAATATATTACCTACGGCCGCGGCGTACAATTCAATACTTATATAATATATTATATACTTTTTACATATATATTTTATTAATTATAATAATTATAAATGCATAATATACGCAGTGTAGTGATATATTATCAATAATTATATTATCAATATACGAAAGATATTTATAATCAATCTATTGCGGACCGTGTCTACAACATACCGCTCCCGATTTTTTTTTTTTTTTGTTCCATCCTACCAATCGATCTATAATAATGAGATAATATTCCTGAAAACTGATCTGAATTCGTTAGAATTTCTATTAGGGATCGGTCAGTCCATATTTTAAGATTTCTGCTTTAAATTCCGAATAAATCCAGAATAATCAACATTTGAAATGTCTGAAATTTCAAAATATTAGCTAAATTTTTAGAGGTTGGAGGGTGGGTGAAATTGGGAAAAGTGGACTGACCAATCTCAAGTAAACATAATAACAAATTTAAACCTGTTTTAAAAAGTATTATCGCATTACTAGATTGATCAGTATGATAGAATGAAAATTGGAGGTTTTGGCTAAAATAATTGTTTAATATATTATAAAAAATAGTTTTTCGTCAGGAACGTTTTTTTCCGACTAACCCCGCATCGTGCCATAAAAAACTTCTTTTCAATAATCATTAAATATTTCTTTTATTTTTCTAAACTCGCACTTCTCTCAAATCAATTAGATATGATAGTAACTGTTGACGACAACAGTAGAAGTTTAAAGTTGGTTCTATTTTGTCACTGACCGTGTTTAATAGAGTACCTATAATATAATATATAAATGTCACCAATCAAATAATAACACTGTACAATTTCAGCATTATTGTATTCTTTGAGTTGAATCTTCCAGCTTAAACTCGTAAAAATGTCTTAAGTGCGCGAAAAAGTCTTTATTTATCACTCATAGCTGTATAAGTGGATTTCATTTAATTCACTCAGGGTCGTTGGGGAATATGACTTAAACAAATTCAATTGTCCTTATATTATTGTTCAAACACCACTTCTGCATAGGCTGTCACCCTGGCACCACAATATCATTTTTTTTAACTCAAACTTTTTTAGAGGTAGGTAGGTTGCCTACTTTTATTTATAGATATTAGGTAAGTACCCAATTAATAATAAATTGTAATCATGTTACCCCCACCCCCTCCCTCAAGTTTCATAAATTCGGGACTTGGTTAAACATTTTTATTAATTAACTACTCATTTTCTAAAAAAGCTCGAGTCATAAATATTTAAGTCGGGGTACCAGATTTCTGTCAAATTTTTAAAATTAAACGTACGAAATCTTTAATGCAATTTATTGGGAATTTCCAATAACATGCCGTTTGTTTAAAAAATATGAAGTATTGTCAGTGTCATATTTTCGGAGTTTGAGAATATAATTAAATAGGCAAATAGAATTTGTCATTTTGCGTAGTAGTGTTTAGTTTTCTTGTATACCAAAAAATGTAGATAACGTACAAAACTGTAAAAAAAAAAAAAATAAAAGACAAAACAATAGTAGCTCATTGTAAGTCTAATAAAGCTTCCTCAGTTCAGAATCTAAAGTAGATGAATGTATACTACACGTGTGTGTATTTGGAAAAATGGCCTGACTGCATACCTATAGACGAATCTTTGAGCTAGCCCCTCCTGACCTTCCTTTAGTTTAGACTTTTAGAGTGTCAATAACTTAACGAAATTACAAGATAGTGATCGTACAAACAATCAAACTGATGGTTGTAAGTGGCGCAACTAAGGGATTGGCTTTGCCCCCCAAATATCCCTTATTGATTTTGATATAAGTCCTCTATGGGTTATTTTAAATAAATAGTATTGTTAGCTGGGCCTTTTTCAAAATTTAAATTAAGTTTAGCCAGAATTTTAACCCTAGTTACTCCTATGAAGGTTGGTATCATAGATTTTGTAAATAAATCAGTCAATACTCACTACGTCTTAAATGGTGTGGAATCTAATAAAAAAATTAGTTGGAAGATCTAAGAAGACGAACTTACGATTGCACAAAGAGATATTGGACTTATAAAAGTCATATTTTTAACTATAACATTCTTTTTAAACATGATTTAATGTATATTATGCATAATATTATATATTTATATGATATGAATGTTTGGCAGACGTGTATATTTTTAATATATTTATATTGACTTTTATTTTATTATATATAAATATTTGTTTTATTATTCATCAGCTCCTACTACTAAATTACCTTACAAAACATAATATTATAATATTGGTTTTCCTAAATTTATTATATTATAACAATTATCAACGTATTATATTATACATTTATACCTACTTACTATAAAATCTGGCTACTTTTTTTTGATATTTTTTATAATATTTTATAAAAATAACAATGTATAATAACTATGTCATTGGCCTTTTTTGGGATATTGGTAATCTTTTTTGTTGGACTTATTTTCCGTGGCTTATTTTTTTGTCACTATCAGCTACTGTACTTCACAGTTTATTCCATAGCTATTATAGAGATCCCTATAACAAAAATCGACCTGCAGGCCATGCATGCATTTCTGGTTTTGATCGTTGTTCATATAAATATATGATATATTCATACTAAATGTATCTATATAGTATATATAGATACATAATTACTTGCGATATAGATCCCAACTGCAAAAACACTCCGCCATACTCCGTATAAAAAAACGTCTCTAAAAGTTGTGATATTATTGTATAGGTAGCTTTTAACTATATATAGATATAATTTATGTTAAAATAATCTGCTAAAAATGTATAATAAAATCAAGCAAAGTTTAATTTTTTAGCAGATTATTTTAACATACATGATATTATTACCTATAAAATGATATCACAACTTTTAGAGCCATTTTTTTTTTATACTTAGCTTTTCTTTTTACACGGAGACGGAGTATGAAGGAGTATTTTTGTTGGGATATCATTCATTTTTTGTTGATACCTTATTATTTCGGGAACATATTGGTTTTACAATTATGTTTTTTATTTTTTTTTGTTTATTGATTATCATAGGTGTCGGATATTGCATTGTTATGCTGACCGAATGGAAATATTATCTAATAAAATGTTAAAAGTACGCTTCAATAATTTTTAGTTAAATTCCTATGCTTTCTCAAGAATTTTTTTTCGTGAATCGCGTTACTTCCTTTAATGATTATAGTCCGGCAGTATTCGAGTGTATTTTTCCTATATGTGTGTATTTTAAGGCACCCTTTTCTTATTATACTTAGAGAGACCTTGCCGGGTCGTTGAATATAATATACATTATGTTTATGATTAGGTATCAGGTACCTATTGTATATATATATATTATATATATATATATAATATACGCTGCTGTAGAATACATAATATCATTCCAATGAATTCTACGAAATTGTGTAGCAATTGAATGAGGCTGTTTGAGGATTATAATAATAATCTCATAATGTCTATACTCTATAACGTGGGAACAACGCATTTCGTTTTGGTTAACTTAGCATAGTTTGTAAGTTGGATTATATATTAATATGTAATAATATATACCTAATATTATGTATTATTGCGTTAAAGTTTGTACCTACTAATGTGCACGTTGAGCAATAACCAAGACCAGATAGACGTGTAATACAAAATATACAATACACGCATTTTGTATGGATGTCGACGAGTAATGAATAACGTCTCTGCTGCTTTATACGAGTAGGTACCTATGAAAATCTTAAAATCAAACACTGGTGATTAAAATGTTGTGTGGAAGATTTTTTCTCAGGCCCGTGGACTTAAGTTTGACAGTGTAATGCTAATATTTTTTTATGTGTGTGTGTTGTCAGTGTGGAGTTTGTGTGTTTGGTGTTGTATGGTTTGTGTATACCGTAAACACCGTAAACAACAAGCCTGACTGCTAAGTAATCGACAATCGCGTTATGCGTCGAATTTATATGCGATATTATACGATATTTGTGTTATAGTGAGGACGAGGAAAGAATTTAAGTTTTAACCCGTTTTATTGTGGTTTTACAAGAAAAAGCTTAAATGTATAGAGTATCGGGAGTGTTGATTTTTAAGACAAATTATCGATCAACCAAACTATCTATTTTTATTTGAATGTGAAAATTCAAAATATAGGCAGCAGTAACATACTATTCATAAAAAAAAAAGTATTATTTATAATACATTTTGGTGAATTTAATATTTTTTGGCATTTTTCTCATTGAAAAAATACCTACCTACTAATAACAAAATATATTCATAAGACCATATTATTATAAAACAATATTTTTTTTTCAAACGAGTTAATAATTTTTTTTACAGTTTCAAATATTGGCTTAATAGATTTAAAAACACTTCAGTATATAACCTACTATAATAAATACTGAAATATATTATTATAATATGCGTTTTATATTTTGATTTTCTCAGAAATGATATTGCTCGAGCAGTACTTTGCAAAAAAACTTTTTGATTAATTTTTTTTTATATTATTAGTTGTAGTACCTATAATAGTTTTTCTAGGATACTATACATATTTACTCACAAAAAAAGTAAAATCTGTTGTAGGTTTGTTTGGTTAGGATATTATGTTTTCATAAGGAATTTTATAAAACTATTTTTCAACAAACTATACAAAAGTATATTATCGTTGTTACATATATCTTCAACCATATAGGTATATGTATATTATATAAATTCCATCTGATTTTCTATTTGAATATTTTATTATAAAACTATTCCATTAAATATGTCTTTACTTAATGATATTAGGTAGGTACCTATATATTATTATAAATATGTATAATAATTATTATATTATTGTAAGTGTTATATAATTTGGTGTGTTTAGAGGTAGGTAGTCTATATTTATTAGTCAACAAATTCATCAAGTAAATATAAACATACATTTGAATGAAACTTTAAGTTTTTCTTATTTGCATTGTACACTTATTTAGACTCAATATAATTACGCCTCGGCGTGTACTTGATTTTGATGAATCATAATAACAATTGAACCATCAACCATGTATTAATCGATCAGGAAAAGTATGTATGTTGTTAACAAACAGACGATAGGACTGTGTCAAGTTTATAGGTTTTTCGCGGCACGTGTCGTACTGTGTTTTATGCCCTCATAGTTGTACGATTTGCACATTGTTCGTATTTATAGTTTGTACACCGCGCGAAGTCGACACACGCGCGCCGTGGTTTACGATGATTTTTCCTGAAAAACCAACGACTTGTCGTATTTTTCGGCGTACCTATATAAAACGCTCAAATCCCGAGGGATAGGAAAATCTCCATATAGGTTAGTTTTGAAATGCGATTGGTGCGTAACAAACGTGACGTATTGGGGCTTGCAAGTTGCAATAATATTATATATAATAATAATAATAATAAAATATGTATTTGTATCTACGTTGTATAATATTATATATTGTATATAAAATAAAATGTAAGTGTAGCGTGTGGCTCTACCAGTGATCTAGGCGGTGAAGTGTGTTTAGTAATAAACTTAAGATAATTTCCAACAGTAAATGTAAAATGGTTTTTTATTTAATACAACATAAGTTTTAAGTGTATTTGTGTAAATCGTGTGTGGGGTGAAGGGTTTCATCAGGATTCAACGGCTGTGGTCATCTGAAAATGCTGTACTGCGACCTACCTCAAAAGTGGCTTTCTTGCTTCCCTTTTCTTAAACCGGAGGTCGTGGAATTTGGTCAATGTCGTCGTTATAGTTGCTTTTGTTTGAGTAAAATGCAAATATAGCTGCATCATAGTTCACAATATGAATTTTAACATCGATCGGAATTGCAAAAGCTCATAATGTCAATACAAAATTGTGAATTAAAAGAATAGGTACCTACTTGTACTATATCTATGATCATTACACTTGAGAACACTTATACTACTTCTATGATTTGGCAATAACCCTGGGATGCCAATCATGATAAACAGTATAATTTAAATGAATCGTGGTTTCGTAACATGGGACAACACTAACACGATCAGTATCTTCTTGAAGAATAAACAAAAATAAAAATATTAAAATATTAAATACAATTGTAACAGAAGTTATAACGTTTTCATATTTTATAAATTGTATTCCATAACTAGGGATACAAACTTCTGTTTTTCAAATGAGAACACCTCTTTTCTACTGTGAATTATTTAGCAAATTTCAATATTGTTCACCTACAACAACTTTTTATAAAACTGTTTTTAGTACCTACAACTACACCATCGATTACATTTCCCGTTATTCTTAATTTTTGAATTGTTTGTAGATATTATTATACCTATGTTTAGATATCGGTAGGCATTACTGTGCTATCAGAATATCATCATTCATCAGTTTCATCGTAATTCATTACTTATGACGTATGTGGTATGTATAGCTCTATGATATATTATGCACGTAGAACGATGTATACAGTTGTAGTACCACAGGTAAATAATTGGCGTTTTATCGAATTATCAGATTCGACAGTTGTAGGTATATGAATGTATAATTTTCATTAATTATATATAGCACTATTCTAGTTTAGTTACGGTTAAAATGAGTGTATTATTAACTTTACTTATAACACGTTCTGTGTGAGTGTGTCACATACTCTATAGGTACCTTATAAAACGTGAGATGTGAGAAAATAAGAAGCGGTGATATCAGGAATTTGGATAAGTTTAACTATGACAACATTTATGTAAAAACAGTTGGAGGGCGACGACCCTTAAGGACATTTCCGGATTCTGGTATAGTGGTATATAAGGTTAAATATTTCAGATCTCAATTATTATTATTTTATAAAGGTAGGAACTATTATATTATTATAAAATTATCTAAAAACTCCATACACAATAAAACATATTGAAAAAACTGCCATAATATAGTTGGTTGGGTGAGTGTTTTTTTTGAGGTGGGGGGGCTGGGTAAGTACCGTAAGACTCTAAATAAAATAAAAATCATTAATTTTTTTATACTTGCCTGAAAATTGGAAATCTCACAATTTTAAACAATTCGAAAAAAATATATATTATAAATTAAAAGCCTACATGATTGAATAGTGTCAGGAAAATCGCTTCAAAGTTCAAACGTTAAACACTTACTTATCTAAACATATTAAGCTGGGTCCACACTCCATACTAGGACGAATATTATTGTTGAATATGTTCGTACAAAATGTTGCCCTTAGTCTGAACCTAGGTGTAACGTGTGTAGTATGTAACATAGATAGGGCACATACAAATACGTACTTTGTATTAAACATATGACATTAGTATGTAAACGTTCCAAAACCTGATGGATAAGATCATATTATTATAAATGTCAATATCTAAATTTAGAAATGTTCTGATTTTGTGAAAAATTATTTTCAAATGGCTTATGAATTAGAAAAAATAAATGAAACGACAGTCTTATACATATTGTCTTTAAATAGTAAGCTATTCAAATTTAAAACTAAATGTGAAAACAATCTATTTTGTTATAACAATTAAACAATAAGTAACAATTAAAACGATTCATTAATTAGGTACCAAATTGAATTTATTACAAAGTATTCTAGATATACCTGGTTTTAATTATAGGTCATACTAAACTATACGATATATGAATTTATTAGGGTTAAGTATATTAATATTCAATTGTACCTACATGACACGGCTCGGTGAAAGGGGGACCTGCAATATTAAACAATTTCATTTTCGTGAATTTTAATATATTGATTTAAATTTTTAAACAACTCACATATTTGTAATAATAAATTTTGTTGTCATCGAATTTTTCATTATCTGAATAATAAAATAAAAATACATAGGTTAGAATAACTCATAATTTTAATGTTATTGTATTACATTGCTTAACATACAGATACGTCATAATTAATAATTAGGTTAGTAGGTATACAGGAAAAATGTATATACTATATACATATAGGTATAATTTACAATTATTATGTATTATTATATTAAATAAAAATATAGTTGATCAAAATGAATCGTCAGTATTATTTACATTTGACAAATTAAAAACCAATTTTATGCGCTCCTAAATTATTTTTCAATGAAATTACTATTGTCGTCTAACTTACTGCAGATAGTAGTTTACACATATTTTATAAAACATGGTCGAAATAGAAAGGATTCGATTTTATCAAAGTAAGTTATTAATGTAAGTCTTACCAATGAAGCGAATGTGCTGAGACCATATAGTTACAATTTGACCAATGTAATAAAACGCCACCATCAAGACCAATACAGGGATTTCTGCTGCTGCCTCAGAGTTCTAATGCAGGAGTGTGTGTGTGTGAGGGTCGTATGTGGACAAGTGGTGATTGTAACACAAACAAACCAATTACTATGCTTACTTGTTTTAAATCAACAATAAAATCGTTTCCGACCTGCAAAAACTGTGTTAACTTATTGTAATCGTTCTTACCTTTTAAACTGAATAGTACTAGGATATATATATGTACTTTGAGCAAACGACACTAATGCAGAGCAATAAAATGGAAAAAAAAAACAATTTTGAAATTCCTATACCGTGGTGGGGCTTGGAAAATGGACTTGTACTTTGAGTCAATGAAGTTTTTCTTAAACTGAATTGCGCTGCTGTATACAAAATCTTGAGCCACTCTGTACTAGAAGGATCGAACGTTAAACAAACGTATTGCATCCTATCTCACTAGTCACTAAAGCTAACAGTGTTGACCCAATTGATTTTTGAGAGTCATTAGCTTAGAGCGTACGAGGGTAAGACGGTAGCAGGTTTAGAGTGTGTCACTAGATAGAAGTGATACGAGTATACGACGCTATTTATTTTATTTAATTATCTAAAATTATTAGGTACCTACTAATTGTATTTTATTCATAAAATTATGCTTAAAATTGCAGGACTATACCTTTGAAAAACATTTTTGAAATAACTGTAATAATATGATAGTATAGTTTGTATACTTTATGTATGCATAAATAAATACGAATAAGCCCTGTTAAATACTACAAAAACACGAAAAATAATGGTAAGTACTTAATATGTAAAACACAAATATCAATTTTCTTAAGTCTTCCATCATAAGACATTAAGACCGAGCCTTGTGTTTAAGGTCAGTGCCACCAATGAAGCAATACATCTTTTAATCCTTATTCCGCCTCTAGTAAACTGTTGTTTTGCGTCTGTTGACAATCGCTAGAAAACATATTAATTAATGTAAAATGTCATCTTAAAAAATGTTGGCATTTTTAGAATTTTCAGTGGAAAGCTCCTCTTACGTCCATTTTAATCCGGTTTTATACATAAAGCACTTAACAGGTATTGTTTTTATGGCTTCTGAAAATTATTATTATTCATTTTATTTTATTGAAAACCTGATTAATTTTATAATTTGAATAACATTCTTTTGATGTTCCATACGCAAGTAAACAAAGTTAAGTACCTATATGAAAATGCTAAGAAAAATATTTAATGTTTGATGTTTGTAAAAAATGAATAATAGAATAATATATAAAATTATATTATACGTCATCATAATTGTTAGCTTATTTATTATTTGTTTATCGTACTTGTTATACCATGACGAGGTACCTACCCGTTTGGTTTTTATTTAGAACTAAAAAATAAAAAAAATATATAATACAATTGTTTTCCGATTGAGATTCAATAATACATTGTAGTTTCGCATTTTCTTTCGTATGATAGTCAAACAAAGTAATTTCATTTGTTGCAAATGTAAATAAATGTAAATTACACATTATATAAACACTGTTTTTAAAACTATAACAATATACATATAAATATAATAATGTTATATACGATTTTAGGAGATACTGCTGACCCTAAACCAACCCCTAAAGTCCAATAATATGCGAAACGTTTTATTTTTTCAGACTCGTTTTTATTACTATCGCATTGTGCACAACGGCATTCTATTAAAACACCGTAAACGGGATAATTAACAAAAAAAAAAAAAAAACCAAAAATATTTAATGATTTTTTACGGCGTAAATTTAACTGTACCAACAGCCAACAGGCTATACAGGGTGATCTTTTAACAGTAAACACTCATAATCTTGAAAAGTATTACGTTTTTAAAATATATTTTTTACATTATTAGATATAACATATATTTACATTTGGCACCTTGAATTTGTCCTATCGGTTCCATTTTGATATCATTTTTTTGTTACCACTTTGCAACGCCGGTATACATTTTCAACACATTTAGTACGGTGTCATAGAAACATAGCTTCGGGGCGCCAACTACAAGTACGATATTTTAAGTCATTACAAAATAAAATTCTTAAAAAACACATTGTACACATTTTTAAGTTTTTAATATTTTGAACTGCACCTAACATTTTTGTTACTAATATTCTTAAGTGGAATATTTTTCTCTATAATTTATTTTAGAAGAATTGAAGTTTGAATATGTTATTAATTAGGTAGTTATAAGTATTTAAATTTTAAATAATCGGAGAAGTGGACCAACAGTTTGGTACTAACTTACACACTCCACTCTACACTTCTAAACTTTAAAATTGAAATACTTATTAAAAATTAACTATTTGTACCTACATTTTATTTTTATTTATATACATTTCAGAAAAACCTAAGTATTTTGGTTTTGAATACGAAATAGAGATTTACACTGTTAAAAAAATAAAAAGTGAAAACTCATGAAGTATGATTTGTTTTCAAACATTTTATTTGGTAATGACTTACAATTGTGCAAAAATATAATTTCAAAAAGTGATAATATACTTGTCAAGATGCACAAGGAGTGTTTACTGTCAAAATAATAATTTCTCTATATTATAGCTGTACAATATTATAATAATATAATGTACCTACACGAGCAATTCATTCGCGCCACAGCTGAGTGCATAATATAATATCACCCACCCCTCGATGCACATTATTACATACTTACTATTGTCCGGCACGGAGTGTTGCAACGGCGGCGGTGGAGGCGTCCAATCTTGATGGTACACACCACTTCGGCACTATAATATATCATATTATTATATATAAGCAAATAGTTACATCCGAAGGACAATAAAAACAATAATACGATGTCTACCCGGTGCCTGCATATGCACACTATGTATTATATCGTATATTATGTACATAATATAATGACGTATCGAACGAATGTACGATTATAATTACTCTATAGGCGGACGATTAATAAAATATGTGTTCCGTATATATATGTATACGTTTAATATCGTATATAGTTTATAGGTATAATCGTCGTGTACATATATTATAATATTATGTATATATATATATACACCGCGGACGCACGCGATTAATGTACACACGTTTTAGATAACTTTACGTATATTTACATATACATATAAATATACACACACTCACAGATATATATAGATATATGCAAATAATAAATTATTAATCTCTAATGTGCTAGACACGGTATAATATGTGTACGACGACGGCCGTGGCTTAAGTACTTCGTCGTGTCCCAGACACTATCGTCCAACGTGTGCGTCTGTGTTTATGCCATCAATAACAATCCGGCTCAAGGACGAAGAATATTATTATTGTGATTCGACGTCGGTCATCAGCACGGCCCGGTCGCGGTTATTATCACTATTACCATTACCCATATGGCCATATTATTATGTCGTTATGAAATATTAAATAATACGTTCTGTTTTGTTTGTTATGGCCGATTTTCGTATTGTATTATTATTACACCCACCGGCCGCTGCCGCGTCGCCGTTCCGACTGGTGAAATTTTAATTAAAACGAAAATACTCAAGAATTTCCCGAACCGTTGTTTGTTTTCATATCGTGCTTTTATTATTATTCGGTTCGAAAATATTGGTTTTTTTTTTCACAGAGATACGTCCCCGCAGCAGTGAAAGTGTGAGTGAGTGTGTATTGTAGTGGTCTGTGTATAATATGTTACCTACAAGTAAAA
Organism: Macrosiphum euphorbiae; assembly: GCA_949089665.1. Lineage (NCBI taxonomy): Eukaryota > Metazoa > Arthropoda > Insecta > Hemiptera > Aphididae > Macrosiphum > Macrosiphum euphorbiae. The sequence goes on from CARXXK010000001.1 coordinate 79,846,080, forward strand.
TTAATTCTCATATTATGACAGACGCACCACTATATACTATACGACCCCTCGTCAATATGAGATATTATATTGACGTGAAATGGATTATAATATTATAACGTTTTAGGATCATCCGTAAAACATTGAAAATAAAAATATATATGCACACGCGAGTATAAAAATCCCGTATGACGCAGATAATAATATATTTACGTTTCACACATTGTCGTGTGATAGACGCAGATATAGTGGTAGGTATTATATTATTTTGAATTAATCGGAATCCGAACGGGCGTTTTATTAATTGCGACGACCGCGTCGCGTTGCAATAATAACGATATGATAATAATATGTATTATGACTAGGGCAGAGGAAATATGGCCCCAAAAAAAAAGCACAAAATATGCAAGCACTTTAAATAACCCAAGCATTTTTCCAGCTGCTTATTTTATGTATAAAATAAAAAGAATTTAAAATAAGAATCGAGAAGACATCATAGACATCATCCAAGTAGTTACGTGTGTATACTCAAATACTCAATCAGGTACGAAGTACTCGGAGACTTTCACATAATCGAGTTCTGATTGTCGTTCTGATACACAATATTATTTTAAAAGAAGATGTGAAAAATAGCTTAAACAATTAAATATTCCTTAAAATAACATTAATAAACCTAAATAATAAATATGTCTCAAAAAGCAAAAAATTTCTTTAATTTACAATAATATTCAACACAAGACTACAGTTTTGTCTATGTCTTAATATAATAAAGTTTGTTTCTATCTGGCTTTTTTTTACGATTCGATAAAACAAATTTGCAAATGCTAGAACTCTTATACCCAGTTTGTGGTAATATTCAAATATATTATTATGATGCATATAATTATAATATCGCACTGGTAGCAATGAATGACGATGTAGGTATTGATATATTATTAGATGGTGACAAATTGACCGAATCGACCGATATTATGACATTATTATTTACGATTTCAATAAACGCATATTAATGTCGAATAAGTGCAGTATATTATACCATCGGGTATAATATTAATAGGACAGATCCGCTCCAAATTGCAGAGTCGTAGCATCCATAATATTGTAAAAATGTTGAATTTACGTAAAAAAATATCTGTACATTTACCAATAAAATGGTAAAAAGTGGGTAATTGGATGTCGCTCTGCTGTCTACAGTACAAGTGTGTCAGAGAAACAACAGGTAATGAATTGCAAGGCAATAATAATAGGAAATGAGTTCAAAATTATATTTAAGGATGATCGGATAAGAAGGGTGCAGATTAATTTAAGTATAACAGTATGCGGATTTCAATGAGTTTGATTTTTTTAGCACAACACTTAAAGACTTCGAAATCTATTTAAAATAAAATCTGAACTATAGATCATTACATATAAAAGTATGATTTGTAAATCTAAAAAGACGCTCTGTTGTACAGTAGGTTACAAGTGGGTCACTGTATAATGGATGGTATTAAATTTGAATTCAATGATACAATATCATTGTATAAGAAAAACGATTCTGAGCGAAGACGGTATGTCAGTCTAGGTTTAAGACAAATTATATACATATCTATGGTATTAAAAAAAAAATTGACCTATAATAAATTCCAAATTAATCATATCACATTATCACAATATCCATTAGGTACTTATAACACGTTATACATCAACATCAATAACAAATCCTGATACTATCATTGATATATAATAGTAAACTTTAGAAGTTTCAAGTAGGTACCCATGAATAATATTATATAATCACAACAAAATAACTAGGTTTTTTAATGTGTAATTTCGTCCAAATTTGAACATAAAATGACTATAAAAATAAACTGGGATTGTATATTTTTTAGATTTTTTGGTAAAAGAATTAACTACTTACGTGGAATCTTGTTTTAAATTTTCAATCCTTAGCTATAAAAACTGATTATTTTATAATTTATTAATTACGATGATTAATAATTTTCGAGATTTTGAAAAATTCTGTTAAAATTCGATGTTTAAATGCTTATAAAAAAAATTGTGCCTATGTATTTTTAATATTTTTCAACTGATATTGTAACAATATATCAGGAGCCTTGTATTAAATTTTTACACTTTTTGGCCCAACAGATAAAACTTTATTGATATTCATAGAAAAAAAACTAAAAAAATTAAAAAATGAAAATATCCGTAAACAGCTCAAAAAGAGTCAAAATATTTTCAAAATTGTATGGTGTATAGGAAATGCTTATACAAACATTCAGTGAAATTTTCATGTATCTATAGTTATTCGTTTATGAATAACAATAAAATAAGGAAATCGCTATACATGAGAAATCGAGTGAACATCCAATGTTGTAAAAATTTGAATTTCAAACGCTCATAAAAATTTAATTTGACTGTCCGGTAGAGATTTTTTTATTGCTAAAGGTAGACAAACTTATGAGTAATCTTGTATTACATTTTCAAATCTTAGATTTAAAAAGAAAAATTTTTACGAATACTTAACTCAAAATAATTTGCTAATTTTCGTGATTTGTCAATTTTTGAACTTTAAATGCTTATAAAAAAAAACTGTGACTAACGATTTTTAATATTTTTCATCTGCCTTTGAAACAATATAGTAGGAACCTTGTATTAAATTTTCAAGTATTTCTACTCAACAAACAAAGTTTTATTGATATTTTTAGAAAAAAAACTAAAAAAAAATGGAAAATGAAAATGTCCCTAAACAGTTCATAATAAATCAAAATATTTTGAAAATGTTATCGTGTAAAGAAAAGGCAAATATAAACAACCAGTCAAAATTTCATGTTCCTACAGTCATTTGTTTTAAAGTTACACCAAAAACCAAATTCGATTTTGTCAAAAACCTATTTTGCGTAAAAATTCCCGTTTTTCCTTCATTTTTATGTTGTTTTTCCCGGCGCTTGTGAAAACTATTGGGAATTTTAAATTTTGACCTCCCCAATGCACCAACGTTATTCACTATCCAATCGAACAAGATACTGAAGTCGAAAATCGAAGCATTATTTCGACTACTTATCGTGTACACAGACACAAAAAAAAAAAAACACACATCATTGTAAAATCAATACATTCATCGTTTCACTCAGAATCTAAAATGGTTAAATAGAATCTAAGGTTAAATAACAAAAACTTCTTAGAGCCATCCTTTTTATTAGTGAATACGATTGTTATTACTATTGTTATATTCTTGAGTTTTTGACAAATTTAGTTCTGTCTAATAATAACAATAATTAACTAAAAATGGATCTATTGTTCTGTATGACTGTGCGGGTACATATTATCAATATTTAATTTTTCATAATACGATTGATAAATAACTAAAATTAATTTGTCAAAATTACCAACATAATTTCCTTTATTTTTTTATGTTCAAAAGTCAAAACCTTTATGTTTATATACCTTTAACTATTACATAATATATAGGTATACAATGTCGATAAAATATAAAATGAGATGTGTATTATTATTGTATTTATAATTATCAGTTGATAAAAAAGACATCTCTTTGCAATTCGGGATTGGCGTTTTTGATTGCATTTGATTAGAGGGGCCACACAACATTTTTTGGGCTAAACAATAATTTACCGATAAAAAAAAATTTGGTAAAATTAACGGTAAATTTACAGCACTCACATCTCTATAATATTATTGTATACAAACCCACGTAATTTAAATATACAATATATTATATTATTATACTAGGTAGTTCAATTAGGAAACTATATTACACACAACTCCATCATTTAAAACCGGGTATATGATAAAATGTACCTATATGTTATAGTCTATACTGTTACTATTATTATACACTGTGACTACTGCCGTTCCAGCAGGGCATTATTACGATATGTCACGGGGAGTTTATAAATAAATACGTCGACCATCGCAATGGTTATTTTTTGTTTTTCACCATTCGAATATCTTTCAGTTTTCACCGCTTCAGTGTAAATATATTTCCAATTATTATTGACTTCAGTCGGTACCGAGTTAATTTACACGGGGTATTGTTTACGTAAGTAGTAGGTAGGTAAGTATAGAGCACAATTTTAGTTTGTCACTTTCAACTGCCGTATACAAGTAAAAGTAATAATTACGACTATATACAATATACATAATAATATAATAATAAAGTGGTTATACAAACAAGTAACAACTATGAAATAATAATTTTTTTCTATATTAAATAATATACCTATGATTAATGTTTTTGTATTAACGGTCAAAATCGGTTCGACCTTCAACATGTTCGAGGTGTTTCTGTTAGCTAAAAAACAGTATCGCACATTCGCATACAAAAATTACTAGAATAATGCATGACCTCATGTTCCCGACAGCATTTTTCCTCGTACGATTACAAGGAAAAAAAGGTGTATATAGGTACAGACGTGTTTACTGTTTATGTTCGAAACACGTTACACTTAACATAACTATACCACCGACTCGCAAAAGACAAAAGAATGTTTGTAAAAAATGTAAACAGCTGTATTTACTTTACGTAATATTATCCATTTTTATACATCTATAATATTTAAATAGTTATCCTCATCATCTCGACAAATATTTACATTTTAGATTCTGAGCAGATCGACAGAATTTATTGATTTTACAATGACGTGTGTTTTTTTGTCCGTCTGTTATCAATGTTTTGGGTAATGAAAATGTTTTGATTTCCGAGATCAGCAACTTTTCTGATATAAAAGTGAATCTGGTGGTTGCGAGGTCAAAATCGAAAATTCCAAGTAGTTTTAGAAAGCGCCAAGAAAAACAAAATAAAATTGAAAAAAGTAGTAATTTTTACTTAAAAAAATTTTTTGAAAACTTGTTATTCTAACTCAAAAACTATACTCTTTTCAGAATAAGAACGCACCAGATTTACGTAACAAAACCGGTTTTGTCCGTGGCCGCCTGGTTCCTTCTTATTCTGAAAAGAGTATAATAACCGTAGACTTTTGGAATTTTCACCAAATATTTATTATATTAACATTTTCATTGAATGGTAATATTTTTGAAATATTGTGACTTTTTTTGAGCTATAGCCATGATGAATTTTTTTAATTTTATAAATCAGTTTACAGTTATAAGTTCAGGAAACTTTTTCTTTTTATAGCTAAGATTAAAAATGTTGATAAAAGATTCCCCAAAAATTGTTCATACCTTACCAAAAAAAAAAAAAGTTTATTTAAACGAAACATTAATTTTATATGTATGTTTGAACTTTTAATTTTTACGATATTTGATATTCAGCGGTAAATAATTACCTATCAAATTCTCATTAATCGATTTTTGATATTATTTTGTTGTATTTTCAAAACAAATAACCTTGGGCTTTTGAATTTTACACCAAATATTTACATTAGAAATTTCCATACATGGTACAATTTTTAAAATGTTCACCCTTTTTGAGCTATTTATAGCAATGATAATTTTTTCAAGTGTTGTAAATTTGGTTATTTATACGAGTATGCTTGACACAATGTCTTCACTCATTATCGTATGCAACGATTTATCATTGAACTCAAATGTAACACATCCATTACAACGGTGAACGACATTCTCGACAACTACTGTACAGCAGAGTGGTAAAAACCTGTTAATTTTTTTAGAAATACTCTTTTACAGAATTTGAATTGATCACAAAACAACATTTTTTTACATTTATTTGTCGTTATTAATTTATTACTTTTTTAAATGATAAAATATATTTTTAATTTCATATTCTGAATTAGAATATATTTCTGAGAATTGCTTTAAATAAAAATAAAATATTGAGTGGACCAAAATTTTGACAGGGGTACCAATTTTGCCACTTCATTACGCCCATCTAAACTTAAAATACATACTTATAAGTTATAACTAACTATGTTCATTCGAAATTAGATTTTTATTTATCTATTAAACATTTCAGAACAAATATTCTGATTCTAAGAACGAAATAAAACATGTACTGTCATTATAAAACTTAAGAACTCGGGAAATTATAACAGTTATACGTTATATTTTTTTTAAATATTGTTTTGTTATAAAAATTATTTTCAAAAACGTTCATATTTACTCTTCGAGATTATGAGTGTTTACCGTTGAATGAATTATTCTGTATAATATATAAATATAAAACGCAACTACCACGCAAGCGAATTAAACGGTCAAGTGAATAACTCAGAAAATAATTATAAACAGTTTTTAAGTCTTATTCTCAGCAGAGTGTTTAGATTAGTAAAGTTTAAATTGCACAGTGAAAATAATACTCTACTTTTTACAACTTACTTTATTCAAAGCTATATGTAACGTGATTTTCACATTATATATAATATAAGTATTCAAATTACCGATTTTGATTATTTTTGTTTGCGTATACTTATGGAACTTTTTGAAGAAAAAAATTTCTGTGGCTTAATTTCACGAAAAATTGTGCTTGTAGTATATTATTATATTTAAATAATTAATATAGCATGCGCCGGATGTTAACATGACGGGATGTATAAAAAGAAGCATATCGTGATCAAGAGTAAGGCGCGTGTTGCTTTGTAAATTATTATAGTTATATTCAAAGTATTCACGAAATGTTTTGATTCGGTGTTATATAATAGATGTTATAATACAGTCAATGAAACTCTTATAACTGTATTCGAAACAATTTTCATAAACATTATTGAAAGTATAACGAGTGACTCAATAATATTCAACATTTTAATAAAATATTTAAATTTTAAGTTATTATAACATAAAACCTAAACTCGATGACGCACAGTGACAGATACTGTGTACATTTTATGCATGACGTTAATCTAAATGTTTATATTACAACAAATAAAAATCATCATCAAGTAACTTCAATTGTCATGTTTTCATCAACTTTTATTTTTATGTAAAAATACTTTGAAAATTGCCATGTTGACATATCTAAAGTATGAGCTGAAGAAAATTCTGCGCTTTTAGGTAGCTGGGATAGGCACTACTTGAAAGGATTGCTATAAGAGAACGAAAAAAATAGTTTACAGAGTATAAAAAAATAAACAGATTCCCTCTGCTTTGCAAAAAATCTTCAAGATTATTATATACGAACCATTTGTGGCTCAAACATTGAAATTCTGAGTACTATAGTTCATTATGTTTCCTCTTATAAGGTAAAATATGAACGATTATTAATATTAATCGAATATTTAAACACAATTTGTTTTTAGTATATAATTATATTTGTGGTATTATTATTATTATTATTATTAATCGAAATTGAAGTATATTATTTTAAAAACTTCTCATATTAGCAATGCAAGAATTAAAAAATATTAACTAATCATTTTTCTTTAATTATAAAATAAATAATTACTATTTTGTAGAACAATTAATAGCAAATCATCAAAATGAGTTAATATTTAAAAAATTAAAGTTAGGTTGAAATTTAAATTTGATTTAAAAATAATAACCATTGTTAGATTCAAAATTAATTTTTCCTATTTGTTTGTTTTATCTATTTGAATTTTAACAATTATTTCTAGTGTAACTAAATAGTTATCCTAATTGTACTAATTTATATTGAACATAATTGATTTGTACTTAAATCAAATGGTGGGCAAGTTAATGAAAATAATTAACTGTGGAAAGTTAAGTTAATTAAATTAAATTGCCTTCAGTTAAGTTAAAAGTTAACAAAGAAAAAAATTTAACTAGATAAGTTTAAAGTTAAGATAGAAAGTAAAATTAACTTATCTCAATTAAAAAAAAGTTATTTTTTTTGAAGGCACAATATTTTTAAATCATAAACTACTATAGTATTCTGTTATACACAAACATTTACAAAGACATTTAACACTGTGTAAAAAATTAGATTATTATAATATATAATTCGAAAATAAATTACCAAAATCGTAAAAAAGTCGAAGAATCAGTATTGCCTAGTTGATTACCCATGACTCGAAAAGAAAATTAACTTAACTGCACGACAATGATGATTAACTATAAAAAGTTGAGTTACAACAATAACAATTTTAACTGAATAAGTTAATAAGTTACAAACAAAAATAATGAACTAGTTAAGTTAAAAAGTTAAAAAAAAATTAACTTTTTAACCTAACTTTAACTTTTTAACAAGTTAATGCTCACCTTTGCAATTAAATCAGTAAAATAAGTTCAATACAATTCATCTATTTTTAAACAATAAATAATTTAGTTTGACTTTTTAGCAAAGAAAAACATTGCTAATATTTTATAATATACAGGATGATTACCCTGGCTGTGCCATGCATGATCATTCTTTTTTCTTTTTTTTTTATAATTATACAGTTATTCAAAATCTGTTTTTTGGAATTTTTAAAATATATAGGTACTTAAAGACAGAAATTATTTTTTTTGGACTTCTTAAAGGTTTTTCTTAAATTTCTGTTTCTCAAATGAGAACTCCCCTTTTATACTGTAAGTAATTTAGAGGGTAATTTTTCTAAAAATGTTAGATTCAAAATTTGGATTAGCAGGTAGCTTATAAGTTATTTAACTTAGTGTACTAAGTATAATATGTTGATGATAATTTGTTTGAAAGATATGGAGGTTATGGTGATTTGAAAATTGTAGTAATTAATATTAATCCATAAACATTTATAATTTTAAAAAATGGACAAAGTATAATAAATACTAGATCCAATAGTACATTTATTTTATATTTTTGTAAAACCATATTTTAATGACCATTATCCTTAGCTCAAACATTTTAATAACTATAAGGAACTACTGGTTCAAATTTATACCAGGAACATAAAAATCAAAAAAAAAATTATACACTAAATAATTTACAGTAAAAGGTGGGATTCTCATTTTAAAACAGAGGTTTGAATTATCACACAACATTCTTAAATAGGTACTACGAAAAAAATCAAGAATTTTAAAAACAGTCTAAGAATTTATTTTAAAATTCCAAAAATCAGTACTTAAATAAATGTATCATTAAAGAAAAAACATGGGCGTGAATAAGCTTTGCGAATCACTCTGTACATAATGTTTACTCGTAGAAGGTAGAAATTAACGGTCAACAAAAACTTAATCCAAATTATTCATACGTCCACCACTGAACTACACGAGTACAAATACTATTTTTGTTTACTACCTAACATAATGTTAATTGAATTTAAAATTAAACATTGATAAAAATGTGATTCCAATCATTGAATTTTGAGATATTTTTCCTAATGCATTTTTAAATAGTTATACCATCGTCAATATGTATGTATAATATTATCGACGTGATTTCTATCATTATTATTTATTAGTCTGATGATAATTAAAATATATAATTTATTTTATCACCAAACATATTATTATTGTGATCATAGAAGATAATAATAATAATAATTAAAAACTAAAGCTGTTTTACATAAAATTATGTATATTACATACAAATATTTATCAATTATAATATAATATAGAATTATTTTATGGATATGGTGTTCAAATAGAAAAGTTTATAATATTATGTTATCGATTTTACTCTGAAAGAATTAAAATTAGGTATAGTATTTAGAATAGAGATATTTGAAATTGTTTTTAAGTTTTCGATAAGTAACGTTACTACAATGTAACTTGACTATTAATGGTAAATATTATCGTTGTTACCCTAAAATTAGATAGTATGTAACTTAGATTTTATAAAAATTAAATTCGATTGTATCAACGTTTCATGTCATAGACAAATAGACAATAGAAATAGTATCATAAATATAGGTACCTAGGTATAGTCTACCGAACATCCAACGATACTTTAGGACTATTAGGTGAACATAAAGTTTGTTTTATTAAACGCTGCAGTCCACGTGGAGTACCTACAATATTGTTTATTGTAAATATTATAATTGTTGTAGGTACCTACAATAATTGTGAGGTTAACTTTTAACATTGTTTTTTTTTATTGTTAAGGAAAAAAAGTGTTTATTATACTAAAGAGGTGTTTCATACAGTACACGCAATTAAATACGAAAGTTATGTAAAAAAAATTGTTGCATCAAATAAATACAATTTTCTAAACATTAAATTACCTTATGCATTTTTATACCGGTTCATTAAATTTAAATGATATCGGAATGTGATAAACAAAATGAAAATAAGTTACTTTATTCTTGTTTAATAATGTTAGTAAAGTTTACATGGTTTGTTTGCTTATGATAATTAAAATATCACTTGTTAGTAAAAATTTTAATTAATAAAATATCATTAGTTCATAATATTGTAGTTATTATTTACTAAACTGAAATTACATTGAGGAATTTAATATGGATTAGTAGTATAATTAATTTTACAATTTACAATATTATATTAGATGGATAAATTCTAACTAAACTTAGACAATTTCAAATTATATTAAAATGCTTATTTTCTCTCATTTATGTATTTAATTTTAAAGTATTATTATTATTATTATTATTATTATTGCTAGTAGTCCAATATTTTATCAATCTAAAATATCAAAGACGAGAAGTAAGTAAGTATAGAAAATATAGTACTAAGAACTAAGCAAAGTTATATACAATTGTTTTCGTTTTAATTCGGATATTTCCTCTAAAATTATAGACGAACTTCATAAAGTATGATTATTACTATTGTGCTTGAATTGTAAAAAAAAAATTAGAAAGGGATGCAAAAGTGTAAGAAAATTGTGCGTATCTGAAGATTTAAATGTCTTATTGTCTATTGATTAGGATATAATGAGAAAGGGTTCGGTTAAATATTTTAAAAAAATAAGAGCTATTCCGTTCCTCTTCCATCTCCTTCAATTCATGCAGTTATTACTTATTAGTTATTACTTATTTCATTTGAGCATCTTAAAGTTAAGGTTTCCGCTGGTTTTATAGCATATTATAATTTATAAGCACTGACCTACCGCTATCTAGTGGCTTCAAACTTGATTACTTTACTTCGAACACCCAACCAAATATATTATACAAAGCGTGATATGTTTGAAATACGTAATAACATTGTATTAAAATTACAGTTTTAAAGTTTTATTTTTAAATGTATACTTAAGTGTACCGTATTAACTATTAATAATTAATAATGAAAATAAGTAACATATTAGTTATGTAATTATTATAATATTAATATAATGATGTGTATTATATAGCATTGCAATTAGTGTTATGAAGAACAGGTTAATATTATTATCCAATTTTAATATATTATGAAACGGTTATAATATATTTTTTTTAACACATATGTATGTATTTGAATGTATTATGGCGTTAAAAATACGGGATAGGATAAGTTAATGATTTTTGAAAAATCTTCGATAATTTATTAATGAGTTACTTACATATTATTTTTATGAAAATAAGAATTTTTTAATGTAAATTTGTGGTTGTTAAGAGTTTATAAGTAGCCACAAACTATAGTGTTTCTTTTACTCGTATAAGAATTCAACCTCAGCCCTATAAAAAATCTTAACATATTTTTGTTTTAACAGCAAAATTAAAAAAGTGTATAATGTACGCATTCCGCGTATACTATAAAAACTATTTTGTATAATTTAATCTATATTATTTTGTTATTTATTATAATGATTCTTCATATTTGTTTGTAAAGTGGCTGTTGCAAAAGAATATAATTTAAAAGGATCCTACACGAAATAATTTCACCTTTTATTCTTTAAACAATTTTTAACAATACTATATAAATGTAACTTTTTAATTTTGAGGTTTAGGTATATTTAAAAAAAAAACTATTTCCTCGCTACTTACATATAATACACAGTATATTTTTTATTTATTTATATTTTTTTTAAAAAATATTTTATACAATTTGGTAGGTACTTGTTGAATAAGCATAACATTTTTTAATTGTTTTTTTCAATATCAAGGAATATTAATATATATTAATAAAATATGGATAGGAGGTACCAATGTTTAAAACATTTTAAGTTATTAAGGTCTGCCAATTTTAAATAACAATTATTATTTAAGCTGAGGATACTATTGTATAATATTTTCAGTAGGTATTTTAACATAGAATGTTACAATTTATAATAACCTATACAAAATTATTTAAATTAATTTGATTGTAAATATTATTTTAAATATTCAATAAATTCATTTACCTTTAAAATAAAATGGTTTAGATATTACTTAATATAAATTCAATTATTTTAATATATTATTCAACTATAGGAATTTTAGTTTCTGAGTGAAACGATGAATGTATTGATTTTACAATGATGTGTGTTTTTTTTTTGAAATTTTTTTTGTGTCTGTGTACACGATATGTAGTCGAAATAATGCTTCGATTTTCAACTTCATTATCTTGTTCAATGGGAAAGTGAATATTGTTGGTGCATTTGGGAGGTCATATTTTAAAATTCCCAATAGTTTTCAAAAGCGTCGGGAAAAACAACATAAGAATTAAGGAAATAAGGGAATTTTTACGAGAAATATGTGTAACTCTAAAACAAATGAACGTATATACATGACATTTTCACTGGTTGTTTATATTTGCATTTTCTATGCACGATAAAATTTTCAAAATATTTTGATTTGTTTTAAATTGTCTAAGAACATTTTGAGTTTTCAATTTTATTAATCTTTTTTTCAATGGATGTCAATAAAACTTTATTTGTTGGGTAAAAAAAAGCTTGAAAATTTATTAAAAGACTCCTAGAATATTGTTTCAAAGGCAGATGAAAAAAATTAAAAATGCAAAGTCACAATTTTTTTTTATAAGCATTTAAAGTTCAAATATTGAAAAAAATACGTAAAAATGACGAAAATTAACAAATTATTTTGAGCTAAGAATTCGTGAAAATTTTTCTTTTTAAATCTAAGATTTTAAAATGTAATACAAGATTCCTTATAGGATTATCTAGCTTTATCAAAAAAAAAAAATGTCTACGAGCAAATCAAATTAAATTCTTAGGAGCGTTTGAAGTTCATAATTTTTACATTATTGGATATTCACTCGATTTCTCATGTAGCGGTTTTATTATTTTATTGATATTCAAAAACGAATAACTGTAGGTACATGAAAATTTTACTGAATGTTTATATTTTCATTTTCTATACACCATAATAATTTGAAAATATTTTGACTCTTTTTGTGCTGTTTACGGACATTGTTAGTTTTCAATTTTCTTAATTTTTTCTTCTATAAATATCAATAAAATTTTATTTGTTGGGGAAAAAAGCATGACAATTAAATGCAAGGCTTCTGATATATTGTAAAAATAGCAGTTGAAAAATATTGAAAATACATTGGCACAAATTTTTTTTATAAGCATTTAAAGTTCCAATTTTAACAAAATTTATGATTTTTAAATTTAATAATTATTTTGTAGTTAAAAATGTATAAAATGTTCAACTTTTATAGCTAAGGATTGAAAATTTAAAACAAGGGTCCACGTAAATATATAAATTACTTTATTCACAATAATATCATCAAATATACTTCGTAATATCATAGGTTGACTGACTGTTTTCGTTCAGAATCGTTTTTCGTATACAATGATATTATATCATTGAATTCAAATTTAATACCATCCATTATACAGTGACCCATTTGTAACCTACTGTACAGCAGAGCGACATTCACTTGCCCACCTTTTTTTTATAGATACATTACAATTTAAAATAAAGTTATAAATTTCTAAACATGATTAGGATTTTTTTGATTTTATAATAATTTATTTACGTGGTGCACAAGATTTGAAGACACAAAAAGTTAATTTAAAATGTAGTTATTATTATTCATGAAATAAAACGTTTTAATTTGTGTAGGTTTGTTTTCGTATGCCATATATAATAAATTATATGGTATATATAATATCTATATTATATTAAATTATTTGCATATTTATAGTTTTAAATGTATATTATAGCATCGTAGGCTGAAAATAAATAAATAATCGGTTTATTTAAAATCAATAAAATTGTCAATGTTGACATTAAATTATTAAAATGTAGAACAATAAATATATCTTTACGTATGAATGTTACTAAATTAATTTTAATACACATAATTCAATACATCTTATATGACGTATAATAACAAAAAACAATTTATTAGCTCAAATAATGAGACACACGACAACAAGTTAAAAACTGGTTATTTACTAGTTATTAACTCTGTTATTTTATGAAGACGATAGTAATCTTAATAAATTATTTTTGTTTTGTATAAGTAATGTAGTGATAGTATAATAACTAATAAAATATATTTATTTATGATAGATATCGAGTGGGCTCTGTTTGTTTCGATAAGTAAAATGGCTCAAAAAGTTTCATCTCTGTTTACGCAAGTCGTCGCAAAATCGTGCCGCTATCAGTGTTGGCGACTCTACCTGTAGGCCGCCGACTAATCTTGCGTATTCCCCTTCCCACCCGACGTGGTATCGACCTGGCTGGCTATTTTGCATGTTGTGCCGGCGCGCCGGTGTGTCTACAACCAGTTGCCCCGTCTCTCTTGTCATCGGACGTCGCTGCCTTTGACGTCCGTGGGGACCTTGTGGGTATTGACCGGTGTTCCGACGTCCGACCGTTATATTGTGCTGGTCTACCTTTAAATTACGCGTCGTATTATACTCGTCTCGTGTGTTATAATCGTCAGTCGCCATCAAACGGTGCACATCGAGTACTGTTGTGTCACGTGCGTCGTACGTACGTACTCACATTGTTGTGGCGTACACGTTACATAAGATCGCGAAACTCAGCCGCCGCCGATCTAATTGAGTGCTAGGTGCAGTGCGCTATACAGTGAGCCGTCGCCGCCGCCACCGCACGCCGCCCATCCCATCTTCAATCGAAGGTCGTGGCAACACAGCCGCCGTCGGTCTATCTTTATACCGGTATATGGGTCAACGCCGTCGCCCGTCGTCCACCACCTACTCCGACCATCTCTACCGCTCGACAACACCAGCGCCGCCTCCACCGTAGTATAGATAAGTCATATCATTGTTGTTATATATTATTATATTATTTTACTGTTTGTATTTGGTAGCTGGACTTAGAGACGTCTAGTCAGCTACGTTTGTAATGTCAGCCGTTCTTAGGCCTGTCACATAATATAAACATTACATTTAAATTTGGTGTACCCCTTTATTACGTTGGTATAATAATATCAATTGTCATACGCTACATTAAGAGTCCTGACAATGCGAGTACGTCGTGTCAACTGCGATACGAAAGAACACGACGTGCGTTAACATTGGTAGCAGAGCGTGGTTCATTTGATTACTTTCTTGAGCGTTGTTAGGTACTATGAGTGACTGGTAGTTGGGTTATAGCTGTTCCCGTAATTTATGTCTTAATTAATGTTATACTGTGTTTTCCACTAGCGACCTGTCGTATATACCTATTTAGCCAGTTATCTTGCTTGATAATTAATTGTGTCAATCTGGTTTGTATATAACGCTATACATTTTGTCTTTGGTCTGACACGCTGTGGGTTTTTGGTTGTTGACGTTACTGACTAACGTACAATGACGGGTGGTGGATCGGATGATGATACTGCTAGGCAGCTTAGGGCGTTACAAAGAACGAAAACGATTGCCATCATATCCCGTGACGCTACTGTTAACCGTATCCAGGCCATACACGAGCTATCCAAACAAGTTACCACTAATCCAGATTTACGTAATGAATTTTTAACTGCTGTGGGGGATCTAGATTCGTTGTGGGAAAGGTTTGTGGCCGATAATCAAGCGGTTCTTTATGCTCTGTTGGACCTGGGTTTGTCTGTTGAATTCTCGCTGACAAAGGAAACTGAAGTTCGCTCCCTATACATACAAGCAATCGCTGTGGCAGAAACACTAAGACCAACGCAGATAGGTGATGATAACGTTAGTCAGGTAGAATCTACACGTTCTAATCGGTCCGATGGTAACAATTGTTCAGGTAGACCGCGTTTGCCAGAAATACCATTGCCCACGTTTAGCGGTGACCTTTTAGATTGGCCTGTTTTTCGAGATCGGTTCAATGCGCGCGTAGTCGAACGCACTGACCTGTCTAACATTGACCGATTTTATTATCTGCTAGGTTGCCTCAAGGATGAGGCTCTTCATAGCATTCGCAATATTGTTGTATCTGATGCTACATATGATCTAGCGTGGACCACACTTGTAGAACGTTTTGATAAACCTCGTCAGCTGGCCTCCTTAATCGTCGATAAATTAATATCGATACCAGCTCAGTCTCAGGAATCGTTAGTCGGGTTAAAGGATTTCTTAACAGTGTTCTCTGACCAGGTTTCGACACTTGAATCTTTGAACATCCCTGATCTAGGTGAGTTTTTGTTGTTCTCGCTTTCCGCACGATGTCTGCCTCTGTCTACCCGTAAAGGATTCGAGGCTGTCAATAGGAACGAATTCCCTACGGCAGCTGATGTTGTAACTTATGTCAAAAATCGTGTGTCTATTTTGGAAGCTGTCAACTTCACCAGCACTTCACATCGTCCACCAGCACCACAGGAACGACCTAAACCCTCTCTACGTCGTCACGATGAAAAACGGTCCAAGGTAACCCTGCACACTTCAAGGCTGTCGAATGATCCGGCATTAAAATGCTTGTTTTGTTCTAAAGACCATTCGTCAGTCCAATGTCCAAATTTTGAAGGTTTGTCAATGGACGCCCGTTACCAGACCGCCCGTGACAAAAAGGTGTGTTTTCGTTGCTTAAATTCAACACACTGGTCAAACCGTTGCAAGATTAACAAGCCGTGTGACAAGTGCTCTGGTCGTCACCATTCTCTCCTGCACAGGGATTATCAAGAAACTGAGAAACGAACGCCGCCACAAGTATCAATGGTCAGCGCGCGGGATACGTCTACAGTACTATTGGGAACTGCTTTGTTGCATGTCCGAGATCATGCCGGTTGTATGCAGCAGGTGCGTGCTCTCATTGATTCCGGATCACAAATAAGCGTCATGTCAACGTCATGTGTTGAACGGCTGGGCTTAAGGCGAGTGAAATGGACCGCGCCTCTCACAGGTGTATCCGGTGTTGCAGTTTCCAATGTCGACGGTTTGGTCAAGTGCATAATTGCCCCTCGATATGACGACCACCGTATCCACGTCAGTGCTTGGATCCTTCCGAAAATCACCGGTAATATGCCTATCTGTCCTCTCGCACCTCAAGTCAAACAGCACTTTAGTCACTTAGCGCTTGCAGACCCAGGATTCGACCGTTCCGACCCCATAGATTTACTTTTGGGTGCTGATGTGTACTCCCAGGTCATGGACGGTAAACGAATTGTCATCAATGATTCGTTGCCTGCTGCTTTCGGGTCCTTGTTTGGCTGGATCATTATCGGCCCTGTTCAGGGCTCTGTGTCTCAATCGTTCCAATCTAATGTTGTGTCACTTACCATCTCTTTAGAGACCATCATCCAACGGTTTTGGCAAGTGGAAGAGCCGGACGAAGTTCCAGACACATTCACCAAGGACGGTCAATGTGAAAGTATTTACATTTCGGAACGGACACGTGATTCTATGGGACGATTTGTAGTTCCACTACCATTTTTAAATGAACACCGGTCCGAGACGTTTCCCGGTTCCAGACAAATAGCTGTGCGCCGCTTTCAGAATCTGGAAAAGAAGCTCCAAGACAATGACACCTTAGGCCAAGCATACAGACAGTTTATGCATGAGTATGAATCGTTGGGACATATGTCCATTGCCCCTTGTCCAGGTTCATACTTCATACCCCATCATCCGGTGTTTAAGGGCTCGCTAACTTCGAGCAAGATACGAGTTGTTTTCGATGCATCTGCCACGGCATCAAACAAACTTTCGCTAAACCAATGTCTGCATACCGGCCCTAAGTTGCAACAAGATATCATCGATATTCTTCTACGGTTCCGGGTACACAAGTACACTTTCACTGCTGATGTATGTAAAATGTACCGCCAGATTCTGGTACATCAACAATACCGGTCATTTCAACACATACTTTGGCGGGCGTCAACAACGGACGAACTGAAGGAGTATCAGCTTAACACGGTCACCTATGGCGTGAATTGTGCCCCCTACTTGGCCTTAAGAGTGCTTCAAGACATAGCTGAACAAGAGGGCAGTGACTTTCCGACAGTCAAAGATGCGTTGTTGCATCAGACATATGTCGATGACGTGTGTGTCGGAGCTGATACTTCCAATGAACTCGTAAAGTTGCAGTCAGACTTGCAATTAGTCCTGGGCCGCGCCGGTCTGGACCTCAAAAAATGGTCAAGTAATTTGCCATCTATATTGTCAGCCGTGCCGTTGGAGGACCGTGCTTCTGACGTCATTCATTTCGACGATAAGGAGGGTGGTGTGACAAAGGTTTTGGGTCTTCAATGGAATCCCTCGATGGATGTGTTCGGATTCAACGTATGTCCATCATCACACACTCCAACCAAACGTACTGTTCTGTCCATCATCGCGAGAATTTATGACCCGATCGGATTTCTCGCTCCAGTCATATTTTATGCTAAGCATATCATGCAAAGGATTTGGAAGGCAAATGTATCCTGGGACGACCCTCTACCACCAGATTTGGTCAATTGTTGGTCCGTGTTTGTCGACAGTCTCCCGGCACTATCAAATGTAAAGGTTCCTCGTTTCCTAGCCACGCAATTGCAGTCTCGCGTTCAGTTGTGCGGCTTCTGCGATGCGTCAGAAAAGGGTTACTCGGCAGTAGTGTACTTGCGTACAGTCACACACAATCACTCTGTCTCTATTTCGCTACTTGGATCCAAAACCAAAATGGCCCCTGTAAAGACTTCCACTGTGCCTAGACTCGAGTTATGTGCCGCTGTCCTACTTGCTCGGTGGCTGTACCGCCTTCTGACGATATTACAGGATAAACTGAACGTAGACTCTACCTTTGCTTGGTCTGATTCACAGATAGTTTTGTCCTGGTTAGTCAAACCTCACTCTATGTTCAAAGTGTTTGTCTCCAATCGTGTGCATCGAATACATACACTTCTTCCACATTGCCAATGGGGATATGTTCGCTCTGCCATCAATCCTGCGGATTGCGCCTCCAGGGGAATGCTACCTTCCGAGTTGATTAGCCATTCGTTGTATTGGTGTGGCCCGAAATTTTTATATGCTAATGTCGATACTTGGGACACGTCTCCAACTCCCATCCCGGTGGAACAATTACCTGATACTAAGATCGTATCCCTTACCGTAACTGTCAGTGAACCATCTGAATGGATTTGTCGATTTTCCTCGTATGACCGCATGCTTCGTGTCATATCGTGGGTACGACGTTTCATTTTTCGCTGTAAGCGTAAGGAGTACCCACTCGCCTTCTTGCAGGCATCTGAGCTTCAGGAGTCACTTGTCAGTATTGTCCGAGTATCTCAGCGTCTATTGTTGTCTGGATTGTTCATCACCCTGGAATCGGACCGAACTCCATCACGCTCATACGCTCGTCTCCGCCCATTCATTGACTCCAACGGACTGATCCGCATCGGCGGGAGACTACATCACGCCGATCTACCTACTCTTCAGAAGCAGCCCATGCTGTTACCCAAGACGTCACACTTAGCCAAGCTGATCGTCCGACACTGGCATTTAGTTACGTGTCATTCTGGACCCAGGGTTATAACCGCTTTGATAACCCGTAACTTTTGGATAATGTCAGTTCGTGTTGTCATTCGTCAGACTATTGGGTCATGCACCACCTGTGTTCGAGCTATCGCTCAATCTCCGCAACCTCTGATGGCAGATTTGCCTGCAGCCCGCGTTCAAGTATGTCAGCCTTTCTCCAAAGTCGGAATCGACTATGCCGGCCCCCTTCCGATGAGAGAATGCCGCCTACGGAAGCCTAGAGAGTACAAGGTCTATATAGCTGTTTTTGTTTGCATGGCTGTCAAAGCCGTTCATCTGGAGCTCGTTCTTGAGCTATCTACTGACGCATTTTTAGCGGCGTTCGATAGGTTTGTAGCTCGTCGTGGTCTGCCTCAAGAAATCTTTTCCGACTGCGGTACCAACTTTGTTGGCGCGTCAAAACGGCTATCCATACTGGTCAATCATCCAGAAAATCGTGACCGGTTGACAGCTCGCGCTCCCTGTTCTTGGAACTTTAACCCCCCAGCGGCACCACATTTTGGAGGTCTCTGGGAAGCCGCCGTACGTTCAACCAAAACTCTGTTGTCCAGGGTAATGGGGTGTCACCATCCAACCTTGGAGGAACTATCAACCGTGCTCTGTCGAATCGAAGCTGTCCTCAACTCACGACCGCTCACGCCAATGTCTTCGTCCCCATTGGACTTGGACTATTTGACACCAGGTCATTTTTTGATTGGCCGGCCGTTGCTGTCTGTGCCAGATCTGCCGATGCCAGAGACTTCTAGCAAATCGGTTCCTCGTTGGAAGCTTCTCCACCAATGCCATCAGGCGTTCTGGCGTCGGTGGTCCGCCGAATATTTATGCTCTCTGCAAGTGCGCAACAAATGGACTAAGAGCAGCCCAAATCTTAAGATAGGCGATATGGTCGTAGTAAAAGACAAACAGCTGGCTCCCACCCACTGGCGCTTAGGACGCATACTAAGTGTCAACCCAGGCGTTGACGGCGTGGTTCGTGTAGTCCGATTGTTAACTTCACAAGGGGAGTTAACTAGACCTGTGGTTAAGTTGGTACTGTTACCTACAGAATAGCCCCATTAGTCAGCTCCACCAGTACCCTCATAGTAGGCCCTTACACTGACCCAATCCAGTCACTATTAAAAAAAAAAAAAAAAAAAAACCTATATTTTCTTATTTTGGTGTCAATGACACGACGTACCGCTTGTTACATTGATCAATTTTGTATAAGTTTTGTATATTGATTATTGTTTTTTGTTCGTTACTCTTTCGAAACGTTATAAACTATTTAAAATTGATGTTACCGTTTAATATTTATTTTGTTTATTACTGTGTATTATTATTTTTGTTATTATGTATTATTATTCTACTGTGTATTTTTTTATAGTTATCCTCCTCTTACAGGTATATTTGTCATTTTCTTATTGTAAAATTCGCACCTTCTAATGTCTGCACTAATTACTTCGCCATCTCAAGATAACCATTTCCACTGATCAACGGCGGTAGTCTTCAGTACGTTGGGAAGCTGCTCTTCCCAACGGGGGGGGAGGATGTTTACGCAAGTCGTCGCAAAATCGTGCCGCTATCAGTGTTGGCGACTCTACCTGTAGGCCGCCGACTAATCTTGCGTATTCCCCTTCCCACCCGACGTGGTATCGACCTGGCTGGCTATTTTGCATGTTGTGCCGGCGCGCCGGTGTGTCTACAACCAGTTGCCCCGTCTCTCTTGTCATCGGACGTCGCTGCCTTTGACGTCCGTGGGGACCTTGTGGGTATTGACCGGTGTTCCGACGTCCGACCGTTATATTGTGCTGGTCTACCTTTAAATTACGCGTCGTATTATACTCGTCTCGTGTGTTATAATCGTCAGTCGCCATCAAACGGTGCACATCGAGTACTGTTGTGTCACGTGCGTCGTACGTACGTACTCACATTGTTGTGGCGTACACGTTACATAAGATCGCGAAACTCAGCCGCCGCCGATCTAATTGAGTGCTAGGTGCAGTGCGCTATACAGTGAGCCGTCGCCGCCGCCACCGCACGCCGCCCATCCCATCTTCAATCGAAGGTCGTGGCAACACAGCCGCCGTCGGTCTATCTTTATACCGGTATATGGGTCAACGCCGTCGCCCGTCGTCCACCACCTACTCCGACCATCTCTACCGCTCGACAACACCAGCGCCGCCTCCACCGTAGTATAGATAAGTCATATCATTGTTGTTATATATTATTATATTATTTTACTGTTTGTATTTGGTAGCTGGACTTAGAGACGTCTAGTCAGCTACGTTTGTAATGTCAGCCGTTCTTAGGCCTGTCACATAATATAAACATTACATTTAAATTTGGTGTACCCCTTTATTACGTTGGTATAATAATATCAATTGTCATACGCTACATTAAGAGTCCTGACAATGCGAGTACGTCGTGTCAACTGCGATACGAAAGAACACGACGTGCGTTAACAATCTCTGTGGATTAAAAATAACATAGATTCTACTTAAAAGACGTTGATGTTTTAATTTAATATTAATTGTAATAATAATATTGCTTTCGCCCTAGCGGCCTGACATACAGCTTCATATCATACATGTTTTATAAATAATTAAAACATCATAACATTTGATACTCGATAATAATAGATTGCCAGTTTCACTTTTATTGGACGTGGATAAAAAAATATTTTGTTCTTCTATACAAATGCGTATTATCAATAATTTGTTTAAGATTTTTAGATATTTAATTGCTATATACGTCTTATTTAACAGGTGTATAGAAAACATAGTTATAGTAGCATTATAACCTGTGTGGCAACACTGCTACAGGCAGAAGTATAAAATATAGGTTTACATAATGATGGACAAAAATAAGAAGAATTATTTTGGTTGACACGATCTTATAGTTAAATTAACTAAAATTTTTTTATTGGGGTAGTTGCTCTGATTTACAGTAGGTATTTAGTGTCATCATTAAATAGATGTAGGTAATGAATATATTACATTATTAAATTATTGTATACAAAATATGGTTCTGACCGGAGACCGTCTGTCAGTCTATTTTTCTAAGGATATTTTACTATATGTTTAGGTATATTTATATTTGTAGTTAGACCATATTTATTATACTGTACGTTGAAATAATTGTTGTCCAATTCAAATCACATATATTATATTATAATGAATATAATAATAATTAAAATGGTACTTACATTATTAATATTATTATATTAACATATTGCAATTTACAAGTCAATACCGACTACCTACCATAGAGTAGTGCGATTAGACTCATGGTATTAGTTATTAGTAATTACCATATGGTAAATTTTTTGTTTTGATCTCCCAAACTCCAAAGTACCAACAACCAAATAGATCAATTTTCAACCAGAAATAACTTTAAAAATGTATGAAGATCGAAGCATGTTGTGCTACTAATGATGACGTAAAATCAAAAAAAAAAAAATCAAAACAAAACATATTGTGATAACAATATATTTATTTCCCCTCTCAAAACCTAAAATGATGTGTCCTAGTTATGTGTATATTTATTTTATTTATACGATGTAGTCGTCTGTATTAGACGTTGGTAAATATCAACTCGATAGTTGTTACTATGTGTTAGTTCTATAGATCAAAAATATCTGTTGTTCAGTATGAATATTATTCATTTATACGAAAAAAAAAATGAGTCAGTCGTATAATATTATAATCTATATTTGTTATTTTGTGATGTTAAAAAGTTAGGTAAGTATCTAACTAAAAACTTCTCCACGAACAGTTTTGTACAAAGGAAAATATAAAGTTTTGCCATTGACCTTTAACACGGAGTTTGCTATGTTTTCACTATCGCAGCAAACAATTGATTATAGTTTGGCCTTCACAGTGAAAGTCTTTTTAAAATAATTTATTTTTCTCATCAAATGACTATATTTATTTAAATGTAGGTACTGTATACTATTTATTGCTGGTACGATTGCTCCAATATCCAGTCGTGTGCTAACAGTGTGTAAACGGAATAATGATTGGGTGGTCAATGGGTATAGTACGGTGTCTTAATAATATTTTTGCATTCAAACCGTCGATTCGGTTATTTTTCAAACATGGGAATTTTTTTGAAACAGAAGCAAAAAAAAAGTCCAGATAATATTGTGTATTATATAATAGGTATAATATTTTTCCAAATAGAGTGTCACACTACTGTTTGTAGTGATAAAAAAAAATTGGTTTCTAGACAATGCTACGACGATATCTCTGAATATAATAATATATACTGTAGCGTGTATAGAATGAATCGATCACGAGAAATGTAGAAAAAAACCCGTCCCTCGTGTACAACATGTATAAAAAGTAAACGAAACTGTCGCAAGAAGAAAAAAATAGAGAACAAATATCATCCGCCCGCCCGTGTACTATATTATTATTGCGTTTAATTTGTTCGAATTAAGCGTTTTTTTTTCTTTTCTTTTTTTTTACGAACCCTCCGGAATACTCGCATATGGAAATGATATAGGCATACGTGATGTTATTGGGTACATTATGACTTATGAAATCCGCGCACTGCGGAAAATCCCGCGGAAAACCACTCTCCGCAGAGTAGGGGACTTTCTACACGGGCGGCGCCGTTTCAACGGTTTTTCCACGCATGCAGAAAACACCACCGCCGCAGTCACCTCATTTTAATTTGGATCCGACTTTTTCGTATTATTGACGAGTACATTAATGAGAATGTACATCGGGAGATTTATGCGCACGTCATACGCGCACCATGATGTATATAAAATATATAATATACCTGTATTATATTAGCGCGTTTTCCGCGGTGCATGTACATACAAACACACTTTACACACACACACACACACACACACACACACACACACACACACATTATACATTCGCGATTGTGGCCGGGGGGATGGGGGTGAAGTCGTAGTCGAGGGGGTGTCGATGACGGTCGGCGGCGGGCGGCGCGTGTGTTTTAGAACAAAAAGTGCCCCCTGCGCCGTACATCTATATATAAATATATATTATATATGTATATTATATGGGACTGGTGCTTGCGGAAGGGATGTGTAATACTTGTGTTGTAAACACACAGGCGCGCACGTACAAAAGAACTCGGAGAAAGTGGAGGAGAAAGGCTCGAACTCGTTCGTATATATGCATATTATCATATATATATATAAATTGTATATGCGTGTATAGATATACGTAGTGATTATGACGATGAGGGGAGGGAGTGATGTTGAGGAGGGTGCGCTTATGCAAGGGGTGGGCGACGTTTGTGCCACCGGGAGAGGGTACAAATACCTAGTCGCGGGTGCGAGTGCAAGTGTGTGTGATGTGCGCGCGTGTACACGCGAATCTCGTCGTGCTCTTAAAATTTACCATCCCTCCCACACGCACCCACACCGCTATAGCAGCACACACACGCACGGAAGTGCTGTACGCGGGCGCCAAACGAATGCGAGATGATCGGGGGTAGCGGCTTGGATGGGGAAGGGGTAGTGAATCATTAAAAATATGCGTATAAAGTATAAAAAAAAAATATAAATATAAAAGTAAAAACCGTAGGCGTAGTGAGGAATAATGTATCGATCGGGTTTGTTTTTTTTTAATATATATATATATTTTTTTCAGAGAGGCGACCAATGGGGTGATGCCGAAAGAGGCTGCTGAACTATGAGCGCCCTCTCTGCCCACCCTAAAAAACACAGCACCCTACCCCCTCTACCCATTATCCTCCATCACCACCACTACTACTACTATATTTACTACTATACTACTACTACTATTGCTACTACTGCTACTACTACTACACCTGACTATACACACTCCACCGTCATCGTTGCCGTCGTCGTCGTCATCGTCGCCGCCACCACCAAGGTTTTAATTGCGAACGGAACGGTCGCGGGGGTGAACAGGAATTGGTGGGGGTAAAAATACGCGCAGCCTCGCGCAATACGAGCGGGAGATTTCACCTCTCTCATCCATTCTCCGCCACCACCCGTGACCCATCTATCGTCTCTATATACGCGCATAACGCGCGCGTGTGCTTCCACCCCTTTTTTACATGACATGACGACTGCTGACGCTTTTTGACACGGCGGCATCGTTGTCCCACCACCACCTCCCCTACATCATTCTCCCTCATAAACTCTGTTCTACTCTCAACCACTTTCTCATTTTCCCTCTCTTTCACTCTTTCACGGCCACCCTCTCTCTTTGTCACCACCACTACCACCACCACCACGCTCACCATACGCTTCCACTACAAACCATAGGCAGCTCGTATAGTTTCTCCGATTATCGCTTTGCCTGTACCGCGCTACGGCACAACTACCTACCAAAGTCATCCCCTTCCGTTGTCGCCGCTGCCGAGAAAACAATATGCGAAAATATTCCGGGCGTGGTAGGTGAGAGTCCGAATCAAAAGGATATTATACGGTTTCGTATTCCTCTCTCCAGACCCTCTCCCTTCAACCGTATATAGTACTGAAAACTCAGTGGTGTATATCATAAGTCTTTGGTGGTTTAAGCTTTTTTAGTAAAGTTGACTTGTCCACGTATATCACCCATTGTTTGGATGTTTTTTCTTGAAATTAGATTGTCGTGTTTTGAATTCCAGGATGCTAATTACAAAAAAATATAATGCCAAAAATGTTCAACGAAGTATTTGACGATCTCGACATTTTCTCGTCTTTTTTTTTTAAATTAAATATAACTAGTATACTAGTAAGTGGTGGTATTCTTAAATCTATATAGTTTATTATAATATTTAATCTAAATCGATATGACCTATGTGTTAAAATTGTAGCAATTGTACAAAAATTGACGAAAATTCCTTTAGGTACTCAAATATAATATGATAGGTATACACATTGTATACAATGTGTACCTATCATATCAATTGGTATACAAATTCCCTATTAATATACAGTAAAATATAAACTTTATGGTAGTAGGTACTAAATATCAATAAACCTATATAGGAAGTGTAAAGAATGCTATCATTATATATCTTTCACTAAAATATGATTAGATGTGGATACCTAAGTGAAAAAAGTATCAAATTATTATGGTTGTATGATATAGACATCAATAAATATCATACGAATACCAATATCGAATAAAATATCTAAAGGCATATATTTTGGTCGCAGAATCAAAAGACAAGTGTGTCAGAGAAACAACAGGTAATGAATTGCAAGGCAATAATAATAGGAAATGAGTTCAAAATTATATTTAAGGATGATCGGATAAGAAGGGTGCAGATTAATTTAAGTATAACAGTATACGGATTTCAATGAGTTTGATTTTTTTAGCACAACACTTAAAGACTTCGAAATATATTTAAAATAAAATCTGAACTATAGATCATTACATATAAAAGTATGATTTGTAAATCTAAAAAGTCGCTCTGTTGTACAGTAGGTTACAAGTGGGTCACTGTATAATGGATGGTATTACATTTGAATTCAATGATATAATATCATTGTATAAGAAAAACGATTCTGAGCGGAGATGGTATGTCAGTCTAGCCGTCTAGGTATAAGACATATTATATACTTATCTATGGTATTAAAAAAACATTGATCTATAGGTAGGTACCTATAATAAATTCCAAATTAATAATATCACAATATCCATTAAGTATTTATAAAGCGTTATACATCAACAACAAATCATGATACTATCATAGATATATAGTAGTATACTTTAGAAGTTTCAAGTACCCACAAATAATATTATACAATCACAACAAAATAACTAGAATAGGTATTCTAGGTATTTTTATTATGTAATTTTGTCCAAATTTGAACTTAAAATGACTATAAAAATAAACTATGTATTTTTTAGATTTTTTGGTAACAGAATTAACTACTTACGTGGAATCTTGTTTTAAATTTTCAATCCTTAGATATAAAAGTTGAACATTTTGTAAATTTTAACTACAAAATAATTATTTAATTTTAAATTTGGTAAATTTTGTCAAAATTTGATCTTTAAATGCTTATAAAAAAATTGTATCAATGTATTTTTAATATTTTTCAACTGGCGTACCTATAGAAAATGCTTTTATAAACATTCAGTCAAAATTTCATGTACCTACGGACTACGGTAATTTGTTTAAGAGTTGCACCAAAACCAAAATCGATTTTTTCGAAAACAGATTTTGTGTAAAAATTCCCGTTTTTCTTTAAATTTTCTTTGTTTTCACTGCACTTTTGAAAACTACTGGAAACATTTTAGTTTTGACCCCCAAAAGTACCTACTAGATTCACTCTCCTATCAGAAAAGATACTGTTGAAGAAAATCCAAGCACTTTTACTGTCCTAAAAGGTGATATCAGACACAAAAAAAAGAAACACACATCATTGTAAAATCAATACATTCATTGTTTCACTTAGAATCTAAAATCAAGCACAATAAGAAAAAAATTATTATTTTTTGCAAGAGGATTCATTGCAATGAAATTTGTAAATAGTAAACAGTAATATTATTAGATGTAGGTATATAAATTTCTATACTTTTTTTTTGTAAATATTTATTTAAATTGAATTTCAAGTTCAAACGCTTACAAAAACAACTGTGCATTTGCATTTTAAATATTTTTAATTTGCTATAAGAACAACTGATGAGGAACATTGTATTAAATTTTAAAGTTTATTGATTTTAATGTAAAGCCTCATCATCATAAATTTTATAATGTTTAGATAATGAGTGTTACAGGCCATTGGTGGATAGGCCATTTTTAGCCTACCGGGAAATTATTATTAGGGCCTGGCCCACATGGAAAAAAAAGTAAGTTCACTTCGCTCGCAAGTACATTATTAGGTGAATTATAATGAGCTACCATATCAAAAGAAAATAATGTAGTATGTACAACAAAATACATTTTTTAAATCATTTATTTATTTTTAATTTTTTAAATAATAACATTCTACCAAATACTTGGCTCCTATAGCTTCTAATTTATTAATGATGTCTTCAGAATCAATTTTGGTCAGAATATCTTTTAGATTATTTCCAGAATATTTATGAGTTATTACCCACCTTAACAGTCCCAACTCACAACCGTGACCACTAAACGCCGCCAACCGGTAATCGACGTTGTAGTTGTAGTTGGTGGAAGAGTGGCGGCTTCGGGCCTATAGACGATAAGAAATCTTTTGTAAAATACCACAGAATAGTAATAGATTTATAGATATAAGATTATAGTAATATAATATTTCAAATTTCTATTGTAATTGTATAATATTATAATATTAATATAATATTAATGAGTCATTGCGTTAACCATAAAAAGGGCCCCATTGCCGAAATACCAAGTGGTGGCCCACCGGGAAATGCCCGGTTTCTCGGTAGGCCTATTCACCCATGTTACAGGCTATGAATTATATCAATTCTTAGATGTAACTAAATAGAGTAGCTAGAGTAACAACATGCTGTTGACATCATAATAAGTTTTGATTTATGTATAAAATGTAATCCGAGTATCATGAATAAAATATATTATCTTTAATGTAATCGTGGATTTTTAGAAAAGTATACCAGTTGAAACGATGAAAACCGTGTGCACGTGAGTAATCCTAGACTAAGTGGAATTCGGAAAAAACGGCTAGTCACATTTTTGACGAAAACGACAGCTTTTCAATGAACAACCAGCTGCAAGAATATTGGCCAATCCCGCGAGTTCCGGTCTGAGACAATGGAACAGAAACCACTTATAAGGGAGCCCGGAATAGGTACAGCATATTCAAATGTACCATAGGCATCGACACCTGAGCAAGGTCTCCCACTCGGTCATACAAGTCGTAGCCATTACTCATACAGTCATACATTGTATTGTATTGTCTAGCATAAAAAAATATCTTATGTTCGTTTTTTTAATTTTGGAGTTTGAGCAATATAAACAAACTCGATATTGTTAAAAATTGGTGTTGCTTAATATTACTACCCTTATTCAGCAAATTAATTTTTGATTTCAAGATTCTTTTGAAAATTAGGTAATATGATTTTTTATTTAGAATAGTATATGCTCTGAAAAATGATATCAGACAAACAAAAAAACCGGTGAAGTTGATTAACTCTGCTGTAGTAAAGATTTTGTAAGTACCTCGTGATTGAGAAAGTACTAAGTAGGTACCTATCCACTGAAATGGGTGTATCAAAATTGAACGAAAAACGATTTTGTACGGAGACTTAAAGTTGGGTTAGCTTCCTTGGGCGTGTACCAGTTGCTCTCAACCAAATATAACAGTTGCCCTCAACCGAATGTACCAGTCGTCCTCACATATTATTATACACATTATACACGATTATAATAGCAACCCGTAAAATAGGGGAAGTAAATATGTAAATTACAATAATAATAATATATACACTAAAATAATAAATACAATAATTATTATAGTTATAAGTGGCATACAAAATAATTTGTCAAAAATGTAAAATATTATAAAATTATAAAAACAAAATTTGATATTTGAAATTATATATATATAATAGATATGTAGGTATTCTATTTTTTAATATAAATTCTTTATATTACCTTATTGTTATTCCTAATAACTTTATGGGAAGGTTGCATTCATTTTTGAAAAACAATTACATAATATTATATACTTTCAAGTTAGTACCAACGTACCGTATTTTGGTCATTGTTACTAAATATTAATCTTTTAACTGTATGAAGATAATAATAAAATAATATTGATATGTAAATCAAGTTACGTAGGATTAATGTTTTAACGTTATTGATTTATAACTTTAAAGTCAATAACGAAATACTATGTACGGTTGAACGGTGTCCATAGGTTCGTCTCCATATCCATAATTTAAAATCAGTCTAAATATTTTAACAATATCATTGGATAAAGTTAATGATAGTATGCCTAATGGTGAAAAGTTTCAAGTCTACGAATAATATTTTTTGAGTCTTAACAAAAAATAGAGTATAAAATTTAAAATGTTTAGATTCTGAGCGGAGCGAGGAAGCTAGTAGTTTTACAATGGTGTTTATTTTAAACTTTTAATTTTTTAATTTTTAATTTTTATCCTGTATACAAAATTTCTACCGGAAGGAGTGCTTCGATTTGTGCAACATATAGTATCTTATCTTTTAGAAAATTGGATCAAGATGGTACTCTAAAGAGGTTATTTTTCGATTTTCTCAATAGTCATTTAAATGCCAGGGGAAAAACCACTGACAAGTTACAAGAAACCTCTAAAAACCAGATTTTAATTTATAACGCTTTGTTTCTCACCATAGAAACGAATAAAAAAATTTAAAATTAAAAACTGTGATGAATTAAAAAATATTAATTCAACTATTTTAGGCTATAATAAATAATAACAATATAAAATATCCAGACTGACAAATCGTCTTCGCTCAGAATCGTTTTTCGTATACAATGATATCATATCATTTAATTCAAGTTTAATACAATACATTGTGTCCCACTTGTAACCTACTGTACAGCAGAGCGACATCCGCTAACTCGATTTTTTATCTATAATTTTAGAAAAGAAACTAAAAAGTAATCAGTTTCAAATGTATTTTTTTTAAACGAATTCAAATATTTTGAAAATTATATAGAAGGTCTAGAAAAAACCAAAAAAATATATTTGGTAAACATTTAAGTTATTTACAATTGTTTGCTTTTGAGATACGTATAACAAAACAAAAAAATATATTTTATGTAAATATACTCGTTTTCCATATTTAATTTTTTTTTGTTTTTCTCCATTATTTTTTAAACCATAGGGCATCTTCAAAATTTACTTTTGATCATCCAATCATCCTCTA
Organism: Macrosiphum euphorbiae; assembly: GCA_949089665.1. Lineage (NCBI taxonomy): Eukaryota > Metazoa > Arthropoda > Insecta > Hemiptera > Aphididae > Macrosiphum > Macrosiphum euphorbiae. Next base: position 79,877,428 of record CARXXK010000001.1, read on the forward strand.
GATTCAATTTTTTTTTATTAGGTATCCTCCTTATGTTTTAAGTTTGAAGCAATTTTACTACTCTGAAAAGTGATGACAGACTTACACAAAAAAAAAAAAAAAAAAATGAAACATCACTAAAATCAATACATGCGTCGTGAATCAAAAATGGAAAATGTGTAAAAATTGTGAATGAATAGTGAATATTTTAATCATAATATAAATTCTAATGCTAGGTTCACTCCATACATTCCATTTATTTCGCATATTTAAAAGCAATTTTTTCGATTCGGATTTGTTGTATAGGTAATCAAAATTACTGAATTTTATACGATTAAATGTTGTACACTAATAATTATAAATTAATATATTATTTTTAATTTTTAATAAAAATAATATTTTTAAGTCTTATATACTATATAAAAAAATATACTGTTACAGAGTGTTTTTTTCATTCTGCTTTTAAGGTGATTAATTATTAATTATTATGCTCATGCGTAATTTATTTTTCTAAATAAAAACTTAACGTATTTTTGTATATAATAAAAAAAAAAGTATATAAATAATAGTTGAAATTTTTAGTGGCTATTTTTTACTCAATCATTCGGTATAGGTAGTTCGTATTTTATGTTAAAAGTGATTTTCATAATATATGATCTTTACTGTAATATGTTAAACATATATATTTTGTTTAAAACATAAAATATACAGTAGGGAATAATATAACTGTTTAAGTTATAAACATAATATATATAAGTTATTGAAGTTACGTTTTCAAAAAAATTCAATTCAGTTTTTTGACGTATTGTACAAAGAGAATAAAGTAATATTTGAATGTGGAGTATTAAAATTTGTATTTTAAGCAAGGCTATTTAGAATGCACAGTGAAATTAATTATGGTAAACAGCCGACTAAAAATTAAAAACGCAGAGTTCGCTGTTGAATAATATGAATATGACTATTTCTGCGGGGGAGAGAACAGATAACGGTACAGCGGAACGAAGTACTTTCATAAAACTGTAACGATCAATAATTAAAGGTCTAAAACATTTACGAACGGTTACATAAAACTTCGGAGTTTTATTGCTTTACATAATATAACTAAAACGAAGAAACGGAACTTCCTGAAATACAACTCTTACCAAATATACGATAATCCGAATTCGTGAAATCAAATATTGTGTTTGTTTTGTAGAACGTTTATCAATAACAGCGTACTATACAGCTATACATTTTGTTATAAATATTGTAATCATAATATTATTATACATGCCTATACATTTTTAATATGAGATAACTGAACTTCTGAGATTTTAACATCATAATATCAAAATTAATCCTTGAAATAATATTGGGAATGAAAAATTGAAATATGGCCACTGCGCAGCTGTGATGTTAAATACTTCTATCATATTATATTGTTTCCTGCTAAATTTACCACGGTTGTCAATTTTACATTAAAACTAAAAATTAGAAATGCAAATAATTTTCAAATTATACATGGCAGAATAAATAATAAATCCCTGGAAAAATAATTCCTGAAATAAAATCCCGAAATACCTGAACAAATCCCAAATGTATATTGTTTTAAATATTATAAGTACGCATTATTGTTAAGTATTTAATAACCTGCTGTGTTTTAGATTAAATCGGATGCTATATTTCTTATATTTTATAATATAAATCGTTGTCTAGACTCATTTTTTTATAAATTGCAATTTATATTATTATTATTTATTATTTAAATAATAATACCTAAAAAGCTATTCTTTTTATTGTACACTCATAATATTGCCTTTAAAAGACAGTCTTTCCCATCTATTTCGCTCTGTTAAACATATTAGATTAACTTCTTTAAGGTAGATACATTTGGAATGAATAGTATTTTTATTTTTTTATATGTAATTATCGGTAATTATAATTTATAAATTTCTATATTAGTTAGAATACTAAATTATTCACTGGAAATCAGTTAAGTATATGATGTATGACATCATGTCTTTCATAACTATCATAACGGAAAAAAATATTAGAAATAACAAATATGTGCACTGCTCTATAGTGCTTCTAAGTTCTATACGCTTAATTTTACAATCTAGACGTGTATTATAACTACGAAGGCACATACAGCATTATAACAATAATCTTAAATGTATTACTTATAAAAAGAACTTAACATTTTTTTAAAGTAATTTCTATTATTACCAATAAATAAAAGTAATATTAATTCTGTAAGATGTTGTTCAATAAAATCACGAAATTAATTATATCCATTAAGAAGTCTCTACGTACTTGCATTTAACTGTCTTGCGGTACTAATATTATACACCAGGGGGTATTTTTTTGGTATAATGTTGGTCTAATGATACAAAGTAAGAAGATAGTTTACCAAGACTTTAGTATAGTTCCGGTTGTAACCGTAAGTAAAAATGTACGTGTACACTATTTAGTATAATATATTATTACAGTATATATATTATATTATTATTGCAGGCTTACAAATGGTTGGATATTTTATCACATGAATTTCAATGATCAGAATTATTATTATAATAATAATGACCGTGGTTAACCGTCGCTTGGTAGTTTTCACGTTTTTTTTATTTCTCTTGCCCTTAAACACACAGCAGGGTATATAGTATATGTATATGTATAGTGGTAACTGGTAGTGGTTGTTGAAATAGCAGCCCGTGCACGCGATGACGATCAAATTAGCGGGGCAAAAACGATCTTTTTATTTTTTCTTGTAAATGCAATAATGGCTCGAATGGTACCTACATTTTATTATTATTATGTCGAGTATAAAATGTATATTATACAGAGATGAAAAAACGTCGACTTATTATAGTCGTGATGGTGAGGCTTTCGTGGGGATTAGCTGTTTCTTAAAATTTGAAAACGGAATACATTTTTAATCTTCAGTTTGAAGGTCTTATTCGAATCAACATATTTTACTTTCCCGAATTCGAAATAAGTATGGAAATAAGAAAGAGCCAAAAAAAATGAGCAAACTTTTAAAGACCTTATGAGTATTTCACAAGGATAAATTTAATCAAAAGCGTAACCAATTTATTTGAACTTAATGATTCCAGATTTTAAAATAGAACCATTATTATTTTTGTATCTAAATGTATGATTTCGAACAGAGTAGGTAGGTACTGCCTGAGTTTATTTTTTTAAAATTTTTTTTTTTTAAATTAATTTTCTTAACCATATAAAATAGGTAGTAATTCCAACTATCCATTATCCTATAAGGCTATAACATTAAATAAATCTACTGCTGGAGTAACACAATAATATATAATATGTTTAAATCAACTATTCATAATTAACTAAATCTATTTAGTAATTTAAAACATGTAACAATTATGGTCACGAAAATTATTTAGATGGTTAGAGGAACCAACCATCTTTTGCGTGTATAAATATTACCGTATTAGTATTACAAAGGTTAAATTGACTGGACTAGGTGAGATATATATTTTTACTTACTCTCATAAGAACAGTTCACTTAGTCATTAAGAATATAAAACACATTTTTTGCAGTTTATTTTTTATTTGAATAATTCTATTTCTAACAAATATGATACATACCTAATGTAGAACTGAAATGACTATAGGCATAACAATGCGAATGAGTATGAAAACTTAAAAGCAAACTGTACATAGGTAAATATATATAAATGTATATGCATATATATTTATATAATATAATAGTATAATACACATATAATGTATACCTAAGTAGGTATATTGTATATATAAATATATATGTATATAATATAATATATTATACATATTGAGTAGACACAGAATATTTTAACAAAACATCATTTCCTTCAGGTATTATGATGTTTAATCATAACATTGTCTAATGAATTACAATATTACATCATATTTCTGTACTGAAGTCGGATAACTCAAGGTATAATCTGTTGAATAGTATAATACCTACTAGGTAGGTACACATAATATTACTATCAGCTAATACTACGATTTCATTATCGATGAAACAATATTTTACCCCATATTATAAAATTATAATAAGAGTATAATACTTGTATTATAAACGGTAATGATATGTATTATTCGCATAAAGTGTATAATATTCTATTCTATAGCACATACCTACACCACTCAAGTATAACTACCCACACAGCGGGGCACTTGTTAACCGACGTTCGATGACGACCAAGTAAATATATACAGCGCATAAGTTCGGTATATTTAGTATTTACAGTTCAAATATGGAACTATGATATAATGAACTATAAGCAATATGCATATAATAAATAATAATTGTAGAACATAAAACATTGGTGGACCGCATACAATAGACCTAGTACTAAGTAATTACACATATTTATAGTTATAGGAACCTAGTACATGAAATGTCAGTAGACCACATACTATTGGGAGATGGCCTTTATAATAATATATATTATATACCTATATCAAGTTTAATAATATGTTTATAATGTCTCCTCTGTGCGATTGATGGTTAAAAGTTGTTTCACAAATTGTTTGCGAAAACATACAAACAATGAGCATCACTTTTACTAATATTCAGTGACACATAAATAACTAAACTGAAGATGTTGTAAATTTGTAATGAATATTAGCGTAACTGCTCAATTCCACGATGGTCGAGACTCGAGGGCATGCTATGATGGGGTGAAATGTCTCTTTTCAATAATAATTGATCCATAATATATACATATTCACTGAACCTATGTATAAAATACATACTTTTGGCCAGCCCCCCTCTCCCACAATTTAAAATCCATAAAAATGATGCCATTAATTAACAAGAAATTCACACGAATTCACACGACCAATACCGAAAATTAAACAGCAAAGCTTCCCGCTTCGAAATCAAATTCCGGCTAGATGTATGTATTGTATAGTACGTGTGTATAGAGTGCCTATAAAAATAATTTAAACAAACAGATTTTTGATTTCAATAATTTATTATTTTAATCGTACCCATATATGAGAGTGCAGTTATTAAATTTTTTATTAATGTTGTATTGTGTGTGCCAAAATGAAGTACACGGTCTGTGCATTGGGCTAAAGTCGTATATTTTGTCAAACACTTACAACTACAAAATCCACTGCAGAAATGTGAAAGGTAAAGTGTAGAAAATAAGTAATAATATTGAGCTTTATATAGAGCGAATAAAATGAATGACATTATACCTGAGTAAGTTTTTTTCTGAAGGCAAAAAGTTTTTCCATGTTTCACAAATACATTTTATATAACGACTCAATCTAAGTACAGCTCTAGTGACCAATAACAATTGAACCGATCATAGAAATCACTCGGTTCAGTGCATAAACGATTTTCTTGATGAAAAAATACTACCAGAAAAATACATATAAATATTATACCTACGTATCGACTATAGATGATGAGTTTAAAATATTATGTTATTATATATACGTAGATAGGTTATGTAAGTATAATAATATTAATTCATATTTTATTATGTTCCGTTTATTGGTACACGGTAGTATAGAGGGTTATTCATTGAGTATGCCAATCACATTTTATATTCCTTAATAATGCATTTAGTTAGGCACTCACTTATTAATACTATTAATATAATTTTAATACTCACGTATTTGAAAATGTTAAGTATAGTTAAAGTCAACATTTTCAGATACCTATAATATTTTTCAAACCTTTTAAGTAGTGACGACCTGTTGCAATAAGTATTTTTTTTTTAAATAAATACCATCCCTCTGTACTGTAAATTATTAAGCAGATGATTTTTTTTTGAAAAATCGCATGTGACTAAATTGGCATTTGATATTTGAATGAGTTACTAACAGCAATAATATCATAAAATATACTTAGTAATAAAGTCATTAAGACAGTCTTCGCTCAAAATCATCTATACATATCACTGAATTAAAATTTAACACATCCATCTCAGTGACCCCTAGTAATTTACTTAGTGTACATCAGGGTGGTAGGTTACTTGCCCACCTTTTTATTTCAGTTGTGTTTATGTTTATTAATAATAATACTTAACATAGAAACCGATATTTAATTATTCAATAAAAACATATATTTTTAATCAATGTAGTTACTAGTTACCTATAATATACTTTTTATATAAACTTACAATCATCTAATCTTCAGTAGCTGTATACTGTACTCGTTTGAATTTTATATTCGTTTTTATATGCATTAATAAAAAAAAAAATTATAATGCTTAACAATTTATAGTAAAGAAAGGATTATTTTTTGAACAAGAAAGTTTGTAGGTATCGACACAGGACATTGATTAAGAAGCATAAAAATACAAGTATTTTAAATAATAGTGTTTAAGTATTGTTAAGAATTCCGAAAATCAGAATTTTATTAATTGAATGGACACGGACTACCTATTAAAATATTAAATAAATATATATCTATACTTATATTTTGGCCATCTTCACTCTCCGTTAATATTCACACATAAACGGTGGTGGTCTACATAGAATGCATGGAATATTTCTTTATTTGGTAACCATTAAAAGAAAAACATGCCTATAACATTATAGTAAATATATCGAATAATACATTATTTATCTAATCAGATGGTGAAACTTTTAATTGTATTGGATCTATAAAATATATTTTATGTACCCAAATAGTATATACAATATTATTTTATGTAAGCCATTTATTTTATTTATACAAAAAATAAATTTGAACAATCTACTTGTTAAACAAAACATTTATTACGTTGGAATATTTTTCATTAATTAATTAAGAAAGCTTAAGGTGTAGTTTAATATTGAAGGAATTGTATTGCGCTTCGTATAGAATATGAATTGACGTGTTCATAAAGTAACTTATATTTTGTTACCTGATTAATAATATTGTAAATTAAATTCATTATTCCAAGAATTTAAAAAACATTGTTTTCAGTACTGACGCTTCTATATTATATACCTGCTATACATAATATCATATTATGCAATAATTATACTTGTAGAACAACAATGATACGTTTTGAATAATTTATTTTCTTAGTACTAAGACTGTTATATAATAAATCGATATTTATAGTTTTAAAATATTTTTTTTATTTTTTTTTTAATAACTTAAGAAGTTTATTTCAACATAAAAATTGAGCGATTGTCAGACTTAAAATAATTAAAATTTAAATAGTTATCTAGTATATAAATCGACCATTGGTTTAAATTGGCTATTTTGGTTTGGACTGTTTGGGAGTACCTACTCTAAACTTTAAGATAATATATTAGTACACCACAGAATATTATAATATATTTGTGTCAGGTTCAAAAATATGTTACGATTATGAGGAATAACGATATTGTTTTGGAAGATGTAATAAAATACAATACAAAAATACGTTTATTATTGTGAATGAAACATGTTTTACTGTAAACGTTTTAAGCTGTCTCGGAACGCAGCTCATTTTTACTGAGTGAAGAATATACTAGACAGTTTTTTTTTAGTCTTATGGTAAAAGTGATCATGCAATGAATGTGAAATTAATGTAAAAAAATAATTCCAAATTATATTTAATGTAAGGTGATTATGTTGACACTTGACAGTGTTGTTTCGTCCTTTGATTAGCTACAATATTCTTTCAGTTTTTGTACGATTTGAATGTAAAATTGATTGGCCATTGAGACTTAAAGTTTAAACTACATAATCTTTGCGAGCAGTAAAAACTGTCATATTTTTCTATTATTGCAGAAACATATAGTTAATTTATATGCGATTGTGTGTTAACTACGAAACAGCCATCAAGGCTTCATTACTTTAACCATATTAAAGCTGGAGAAAAATATTGATGTTGAAGGGTACACCTATTTAAACGTTTTTAAATATCAGCTGATGGAAAAATTAGGACTATTTACTTATGGCGAAAGGAGTTCTAAAATGTAGTGGAAATCTTAAATATTAATGTTTTTTATTTAGTATTTTGTAATATTTTGTTATAATATGGTTTCTCAATAATTTGAAATGTTTCAACATAACATTCCCGATTTTTGGACCATTTTTTTAAATTTAAAAGAAATAAGATAGTGAGAGGGGGAGAGAGATAGAGAAAAATGAATAAAATTAAATCGTTTTAGTACAATGATTTTCATTGTAATATTTATTATTTGCATATTTTTAACTAAACTGAAGGTGGAAAATGGAATATTAAAAATATTGAAATAAATATAAAATATAGCTGGGCATGTAATATTATAGTGTAATAATAAGAATATTAAATTCCAATAGAATAAAGGTACAATTTTAGATAGAAATTGATTATTATTTCACTCCAGTGAATTATTAGTAAGTATAGGTACTTATTATTAGCATCACAGAAGTTTGTATTTTTTTCATACAACTGTTGGGAAAGCTTGAGTAGATTAAATGATAGCAGGATTTAGTAAGTTAAGTATTATCAGGGTATTTATTTTTATTTATTTATATTTTCATTAATCATAAAAATAACTAGAATTATTGTAAAATTACCTACATATTATCAAATATAAAATAACCTAAACAGTTATTATTCCTTTTGTCGAGTTCTTTTCGTCGTTAATATACTATAATGCTATATATCATGTTTGTATATTCTGTAACATAAGTACCTCGCAAACTATACCAACTCTTCACAAGCTTATTTTAAGATTAATTTCATCTCTTTTTTTCAATATTATATTTAAATATTTATCAACAATGATGTAATAAATCATCATTTTTACGATTATCATCGATCGTGGAAATGCACGCGTATTAGTGATGTTAATGTGAAGTATTTTTTTTTGTGTAACCTACCATATTTTGGGTACTTTTGTATTACACTTGTACACGTTACATAGATATGTATTTACCTATTAAACTGGAGTATTTTATGTATTTTTATCATTAATACCAAATAATTCTTAAAAGGTCATTATCATCAAAAGGAACATCAGTTTTTATTATTATTGTAACAGAGTATAATATGTTATAATCTCATATATGATAAAATCATTTGTACAATTAGTTTAATATTTTGATTTAAAAAACGAACAAAATAAAACACAATTATAAGAATTGTCATATTTTACGGATCTTGAATGGGGTCAAGAGTATACAATCTCATAACATAATACAGTTGTAGATTAGCAAATACCTAAGCAACTCACATCTCGGACCTAGACACCTAGTACTCTCTACTCAGCTCACCTAAATTTTAGAAACCAAGCACTTTTCTAGAAGTTGTTCTGCACATTGAGAATATATATATTTTTGATTAGATTGCCAAAATATTATAAACCTCTACCATAGAATATTACCAGATCTTAGTCTCAAGTCCACACATCTAGGTTTCTAAAAAATAGTAAAAAGTATATTATATTTAATATTTTGTACTCATTAGCATACCCAATACACGTCTATAAAAATGAAATACAGCAATTTATAAGGTTAAGCATTCAAATTTCAAATAATTCGTGGAAAGAATATACAAAAACAGAAATATGATGCAGTTGCGCTAGATGGCCTATTGATGCAGGCTCTATGGGGTTACCATTAATAAAGGATCCCGAAACAGCAGAACACACCAAATTCAAATGATTTGTCGTATGTGACTATGCGAGTATAAATTAAAAGACTAGTCTAGCCGTGTAGGTCTTGGAGACTAGAGTCATTGGGATACCCACCCTCACTTTTGCATGAGGCTATTTCATAAAATAGCTAATCACACCACCACTGAGTATAATTCATTTTGAACAATATATTGTGTTGGAAAATCGAGTTGTCGGTTAGTCGGTAATCCACGCTGGTGCTGAATGTATTCAGGTTAGGATAGGTGTTTGAGTGTTCTACCCTAATATTGTTAATTCCGCCAATTGCACCTTTGCATGTGTATATTTCACTGGTATGACTTTGAAAAACATGTAAATTCTATCGGTACTAAATTTTGATCTGTAAAATAGACGTAAACTTATCTGATATAATTTTTAAATTTCAAGTAAAAACTTAATTTAATTGTAATGATATATATTTTCTTTCCAAATATTTTAATGTTGAAATTAATTATACAAGGTAGGTACCTAATACATTTTTGTAAAGTTAACGTTCCGTTCTAATAAAACTAGAGCTGTAAGATTGAAAATTTTCAACAACTGAAAGTTTTTTCCAATTTTTCAATTTTTAATAAAATTATAAAATTTGTAATTGGACGTGTGTAGTAATAATAACGATACTGATAAAAAATCAACTAATTCTTTCATTTTTCAACTCATTGAAGAAACATCATCAATAAATGTTGATGAAATAAAATGTATTTTAAGTACATCAACTATAGAAAGAAGAAAACTATATACATTTTCGGATGGTTTAAGCAAATACCAAAATGTATTTTAATATAATATAAGTAATGTATTATACAATTCATGTATTGATGTACCTAATAAAGATTCAATTAATTCTGAATTCTAGGTTTTTTTTTAAATTTTGAAGTAATAAAGTATATTAAAGAGATAACATTTTTATTTTACAAGTAATAAGTCGGTAAGTGAATAAATGATTAAACGAATAATTAACAAATGGCCTATAATTTAAAAAAATAATTAATTCAAATTCCATAACAAAAAAAATAATTTTGAAAATTTTCTTGAAAATTTACAGCTGTAAATAAAACGTATACAGCGTGGTACTATATTTTCGAAACTTACCTAAACCTAATCATCGTAGTTTTTGAGTCTATAAGTTACAACATAAAAATATATTAACATTGCTTTTTTGATAAATTTAACCACAAACAATGTTTTAAATATTATTTTATTTTATTTTGTTTTAAAAAATCCCATAGAAGAGCATGGTTTTTCTACTAGTCTATACCATATATTTTTTTAATATTATTTCTGTGACCAATGGCAATCCTATATAATTTAAACTAAAAACTATTCAATTTTGTGAGCCAAAACGAAATGCATGTGTGAGATACCAAAGAAACTAGAAAAATTATCGTAGTTTCAAGGAATCTATTGATATAACTTTCATTTAAATCGGCCAAGTAGTTTCTGATATTATCACGTTCAAACATACAGACTTTTCAGTTTTATTATATATTATATTATACATAATACCTATAGAATACCATAGCTGATTTTAGTCATGTCTACATATAATATATATATTGCATGTAAAATTTATCGTGTGTAACAATAATTTGGATTTTATTTTTTATTTTTATTATATCGGTGGAGTTTAAACTAATTCTTGCAGGTAAAAAAATGTACAGGTGGAATTTACATGTAATGAATCCGATCCTAAAATCGACTACCAGTAGTTCGGTGGAATTTACATGTACCCCTTTAGCCCTTAAAAGGTTCATTCTTGAACTACAAATCGTGCAATTTTATTTTACTGTCGATTGATATAGGTAAAAAGTATTATAAATATAATAAATATAATAAATATTGTTATACAAATAATCAATTATATACAATTAAATTATTTAACTATAATAATACATTTTCAGTTCCTATTCAACAGCTGACCGTGCACCACGTGTTCTCATCACACTGTTCGTTGTATAGCTTTTCGATAGTACAGAAAACACGTTGGAAAGTTAATGGGTTTTAATTAATACAATACTCAACCGCCTATATTCAAGAAATGAATAGAAACCCTACGGGCATTTCGCCCAAAAACCCCACACCCAAGCGTTCATATACATCCATTTCAAATACAACCAATTCTACACTTAAAACCAAAATAAACAAACCATCAACCAAAAACATAGTAGGTAATGCAAGGCACCGACCGTAATATAGGTGTTCCCTCCACCTCAACGAGCAATGAAACCTTACGCATCGAAATCTAGAACCTTATACTACTCTCCGCCTCAACATTTATAATCGTTGCAATATATTGAGCTCTCGTGTACGGACAACGTGTTGTAACATTTAACAGTTAACACTTTAGTAAAGTTTTGTTTTCAACTTGTTTTAAAATATTTTGTTTTCAATAATATGGAATTGAAAATCGATGACAGATTCGAAACTCGAAGAGGTAATTTATTTATGTGTTATAATTGACGGCTATAAATTTAGCAAAAGTAGGGAAATGAAAGACGAGAAAATTTATTTTAGATTTACTAATCATAATTGTAAATCAAGTTCAGTAATTTGTAAATATATTGAGCAAATAATAATAATAATGAGCACAATCATCCACCCATTTCAAATCGTATTATTAATAGTAAAAAATTAACATCTTCATTAAAAAGAAAAGCTATTTCAGATATTTTTATTAGACCCCATAAAATTATACGAAAAACATCACAGATGACTGTTTTTGATATACCTCATTCAGATATTCGTCTCTGAGAGACGGCCTCTTTAGAAAATCTATGTATGAAGCTGGAATGAAAAAAAATGAAAAACTCTTCCAAAACATATTGTGAAAGTTATAGAACAAATGTATATATCAATAGCACATAATTAAAACTAAGTAATGGAGAACAGTTTTGTTACATGAAAACAACTGATTTCTAATTTAAAATTCCTTAGTGAATCAAGTCATATATTTGTGGAAGGTACATTTTAGTACGCACCGAAATTTTTTTTACAGATGTACACTGTGCATGTTTGGAAAAATGAATTTTATGTACCGGTAATTTATGTATTTTTAAAATCAAAATCAACCGAAATGTATTCAACATTTTGGACTATAATTAAGAATTATGTCTAGAACTTCTTGGTCAAAGTTTAGAAGTTAAATTTCTCCACTTGGATTTTGAAAAATCAGTTTATATATCGGCCAAAAATATTTTCCCTAATTGTCGAATAATTGGTTGCCGATTTCACTTGCACAAAAGTTGGTTTGGTAAAATACAAAGTTGCAAACATTTGTTGAATAATTACACCGAGAAAACAGATACTGGGGTTTGACTTCAAAATTTTTTTGGCTTGAGTTTTTATCTTCTGATGAGGTGGAATGTGGTTTTGTTGAGCTTATAACTATTGCACCGCCCGATGTGACAGACTTTACTGATTATATACTTGACAATTCACAATTTCCACCTCTTATTTAGGCTGAAGAGCCAAAAACATATCCAAGAACCGGAGTTTTTCCATTCAAATTATAACCAACAATCAAAAAACACCATCAAAATCATCAAAATGTTATAAACGTATTGATTGAAATTCAAATGGAGACCAATTTAAAAATGAACAGCATTGAAAGAAAAATTGCTAATAAACTAAAAAAAGAAACAGAAGAAAAACAAAAGTTTGTACAAAAATGTTGGGAAACTTATATGAAGTTGAAAAAAATATATTGAATTACATAGTAAAATTAGGACCACGTTTTGCAGGAAAAAAATTAATAAATCACATAAAAAGATCATAATATAGAATGATATAAATAAATAATTAACTAATAATAAACAAAAATTAAATTAGGATGTTTAAATAAAAAGAATCTCAAAATACTTTTGGAAGACTATTGAGCCAACCTCAGTATCTTCTGGGTAACGCTTATAGGCTCACATTTAGAACAATATTTTAATACATGCAAAGAAATAAATGCGCCCAGACGTACTATTATAAAGGAAAATATTAAGCCCAAACGTTTTATGGATGTTCCTACAGTGTTCTGTTTTGGGTAAATGCGCCCAAATGTGTCCCCCTTATCAACACCGTCCAGCGATAACAACCGCACCGCAGACACTATCGCTCACCACACAAATAATAATAGGTACATCCGCTAATGACCAACCAATAATCTCTTCATTGAATAAGACGAACAATAACAATATAAACTTCGCATCTGCAGTCGCCATGGAAAAAACCCCAGCCGTGAACAAGATTTCACCAACACAGTTAATCACGATTAACGTTAACCGGAGTTTTAATCGGCCGAATTTGGCCGGTTAAATATCTGTTATCAGCCGATTAAGCGTTAACCGTGATTAACTGTGTTGGTGAAATCGGCCCTTAGTCTTTAACACTATTGATGGTATACCACAAATAAATTATGTTCTTGCAATAGGAAAAATTGTTTCTCCTAAAAATATAACGTTCATTTCTAGAATCTCGAATAACCACTCTTGCATCTTTCTGCCCAGCAAACAAATACTCGACTATTTATTAATAAACCCAATCAATCAATATCAATGATCAAATTATACCAATACGCAGGTTGTTAAGCTCGGCAAAAAGATACATTATATCAAATGTATGCCCATCTATACACAACCAAGCAATTACAAACGACCTAAAAAATTTAGACATATTTCCCATATCACAAATTAACCACGAAGAGAAGTGATATGATTAGTGCTGTGATCACAACGATGATACGTCGTATGCTTCCATCCTATTTCAAACTCACTCTTTTGATTTCTCTGAATTCATTACTTCCATTCCCCTATCACCGCCGTCACAATTATTGTTGAACTCTCGTCATTTCAACTGAAAAACATGATATTTTTTTACGCTCCGAATCGTATGTCATTTCGGTCCATTGATCACGGGAAAGGTTTCATTTCATTTTTATTTTATTTGGCTGATCTCTGTGTCGCTTTTTAATAGATCCACCGTCAAGTTACTTCTACGAACTGACTGTTGTATAATATATGATATAATATCTTAGAATTTAATATATTATGTTTCTGCAAGGATTTACGCCGAATGCAATAATGTATTCTGACGCCTGGTATAATTAAAACGAGCGTAACTCGGTGGTGCAAAGATAAGTTTCATGCATAATTCCTTATGATATTTACAAGGCATTTTCAGTTTTCCGTTACAATTGTACGTGCGTGGGTGCGCGATGTATATTTATACATCTGTTTGTATAATACATTGTATATAATATAAATTAAAATATTTTTATCGCCGTCACATTCCGCTGCGTTCTTCTCCTTGCTGTGTAAATGTGCACACGAGTAAGTCTTAAAATCGACCACGAGTATGTCGTCGTCGTCTCAACTTATGCGTAGTTTGATATTTTGCGGATGGTGGCTTGACTTAAGTGGTTGTATTTGATTGTTGTTACTTGTTACTCACACTCACGCGCATATATAATAAATAGCATACCTATACATATGTAGTGTCCAATGTATAGTTTTCCCTGAGCAATTACAAGTGAATGCCATAGAAGTATTTCGTGTCAATTTGGTTTAGTACTTTAATCGTTAGGTATGAGTTTTATTTTAAATAATCTCATTAAATTGATCCAGGAATTGTATTAAAAATATCATAATAGTAAAAATAATATAATATTGCTCGAATTCTGTAATTTACAATATTATTTTTCATTCGTTCTTGTTTTATTTATTTTTAATGCCAACGACAATACGGATGGAATTGACATTAAAAGAACGCATGTTGTTATTTTTATCATTATTTTCTTCGCCTGCATAATCGACGCCTTTTGTGACACTCGGCTAGGTGTGCCTATTGTTTCTCGGCTTGTTCGTGAAGTGCGTGTGTCTAGGAGAAGTTTCGTGTTATATATTTGTATAGTTGTATGTATTATTTACTCGACGCACTATATGTTTACCATATACTTAGACAATGCAAATGTGTGAAAATGTGAAGTACGGTAGAAAGATTTTCTAGAAGGTTTGCTCATTATTTTTCATAATATAGTGTTGTAATGTTCGACACGAAGTTTAATGTATTTGAACTATAAACCATTTGTTCAGGGTATACTCAGTTATTTATGATAGGAAAGTAGAGTAGGTATAGAGTTTTTAAAAACCATATCAGTGTACCTACACCATAAAACATAGTTTTTATAAACATATTTTGTATTTGAATACAGTTTTTAAATTTCTGTTATAAAATATTTTTGAAATAAAATATAATTGCTTACTAGATTGCTCACAAACGGATTTGTATTTGTATACAGTTTTTAAATTTCTGTTATAAAATATTTTTGAAATAAAATATAATTGCTTAGGTACTAGATTGCTCACAAACGGATCTTTTTAATTGTTTTGAAACAATGGGAAATCGTGATGTACTATTCTTTTCATAATACAGATTAATATGCATTTTAAAGCTTATTACTGACTTATAATAATTATCTTGATAATGAGAAAATATTTGAAATTTATACATAAAAATCATGCACAAATAAATTTATTTGAACAAAATTATTATTCTCAGTATTTTTACTATCCATTTTGATGGTTTCAATTTAAAGTAGAAACCTCGAAATTACACAAAATTGTATATTGCTATTAAAGTTAGCAGAGAGGCATTTTTTACACTGCCTATTTAAATAATTATGCCTTCATTAAGATTTATGTACAAGGTTCTATATTGGAGTATTTTGAAAATAACTGAGAGGCTCAAAAAATTATATTTCATCAAAATTAGGTACTTTATTAGTAAACATTTTTGAATGTAATATAATAAGCTTATAGGTACATTTAAGTCTTAAGCTTTCAACTCATGTTCATGTACTGTTTGACAAAATGTTATGTGACTTTAAAATTTAGACTAACGATAACGTTGTAATCAAGAACAGTGATTTCGAGACATTATGGTGTAAATGTTGAAAAAAAAATGTATACAATTCTCGATTGCAAAGTCTTTTATGTTTGTAGTACTATAACGGTACTAAGGAACCTGCAGTAGAAATATTTGATCGCATTATAAAAAAAAGGTTAAACGAAAATAGTATATACCTACTTTATTTAATATGGCTAGTGATATATTTGTATGTATCGTTTAAACTATCATAAAGACGGCCTACGGTCAATCCTGGACTTGAGGTTATATTACATAATATTATAAAGGTACATTATTACACATGGCACTGAAAACTTTTCTGCTAACGATACTATTAGATATGTACTTATTTATCTATAGCTATGGATATATATACCTATTTCGGCTATATGTCTATATCTATTATTGTATAGAAGGTATGCCAACGTTTTTTGCCACATTTAATTTCGTTTATTTTCATTACCTATTGAAAAGTCTCATTTACTTCGTTGCAATTTTATCCGATTAATGAAAAAGGAAATACCATTACATTTTGTCCATGTACCTACGTAAATAAAACTGTGGTGAAGTAATTGTATTACTTATCAAAATTCAAAAGTAACTTACCCGAGAGACCGAAATAAAACACTATTTTATTCCATGTCAAAATATGGATCAATATATTTGCATATTCATTGCGCATTATGATATATTCATATTACTTATGCGTAACTTGTGAGCTTTCATATTCGGCTAAACATTAAAAGGTACTGTGGCTGTAGCAAATAATTCTCAGGTGAATCGAAAAAATCTCAGTCACAACAAGCGTGTAATTGGTTATGAATACTTATGATGATTTCTGCAGTTTGTCGGGAGCCAAAACAAAAAATAATTTTGTCTTAACCATTTCGCATGAGTTTTGAAAATTAACTGTTGACTGCTCGGTACCACGTGGTGGTCGACAAAAAAATATAAAACGGGATGGTTGCACGAAGACAGTTGATTCGGCTTTACGATATATTTCCAGAAATAATAAAATTGTGCATAATCGACCGGACTTCGTGCATAAATTATACACAAATGATCTAACAAATCAGAAATCAGAAATTAAAAATTGTATATTGGAAGGTACAATTTCTTTACCCCTCCCGCGAATTTATTTTAGGGATAATCTCCACAAGCTGTTTGTACAAACGACTGCGTTTTCTGCATATTCGTGCACAAACGATCTGTTCAAACAGAATTTGAAAACTCAAATTTAGGGAGGCCATAGAAATGGACCAGGATGTTAACACTGCGAGGTGGTCAAATATGATAGTTTAAGAAATTGACTTTCATGTGAATATTTTACTGTTATTTATCTGCATGCATACACCATGGACAACAACGTAAAAGTGTCCTGGGTACAAAGTGCCAAGTACCAATATATCAAATTACTGGCTATATACTAATATATGAGGATTTTATTGATGCTATATGAATACATGATATTTATATATATATTTTCTATCAATATTATTAATTTAGAAGTACCTATACAGACTGTGGTATATGGTTCATAAAGCATTGAAATTTGAAATCACAGTAATATGGTATAGACTACCGGGATTCAATAGTCCTTCAGCTTATTATATATTATAGAATAAAAATAACAAAATATATACTAAATTCAAGGTATTATAATAGTCTACACCTACTTCACTAAATAATCTAAATGCAAGTTACACCTTTGATACCATGTATAGTTCAAGTCAACGTTAAGTTGTAATCATGGATACACTTATATAGGCGTATTACCATTGATGATAGACATTTATAATACACTAAATAATTATTTTTTTTATTACGGTATACAATGTTTTGTCTCCGTGTAGACACACTGATATAATTACTAATTAGCCATTAATAGGTCATACTTTTGTAAAACAAACTTAAGTCACGCATATTATATTTCCTATACATGTTACACTGGACCGTGGAGGTTAAAAAAGCAAATATGTATAGGAATGTGACGTAGCCAGGATTATGAAATGGGAAGAGGGGACTAAGTAAAAATTAAACCAAGATTTTACAGTTTTCGTACATAAATAATACATTTATTGGAGAAAAAGTGTCAATGAGGGTTGAGGTTAAACACCCTTAACCCCCCTATCTATACCACTGTGTTATGTACCCACACGCTTTTATATATAAAAGTGTACCTATAGGTACTTATATATGGCCGGATCCACATGCTGCGTATAAAACATGTGCTGATCAGCACGTGGATACGCAATCATGACTTGTACAATGATGTATTTCTATCTTATATTTTATATAATTTTTTTTGTAAATGAAACGATAAGACGATAAATATAAATAGTTCAAACAATATTGTAGTATAACTACAACTTAAACTATATTTTTTTGAGAGAGTAAAATATACCTTTAAACTTGGGGGACGAATGTTTTACACTTGCCCAGTTATTCCGGGCACAAAACCATGTAGCAGCATGGCTCTGAAGCTATATAATATATATATTATTATATTATTATAAAGCTCTCGAGAGATCTCGATTAGGTATCATTAATCGACTAAACTTGCTCAAAGCTGAAATAAATTACGAAACAAACTCAAATAAACATTATAATATTATACATAATACGATTTATAAGAGCTGTCGTAGTTCTGTACTAATAGCTAATAATAATAAAAAAATAAAATATATAACTATATTATATTGTATTTTAGTAGGTGCAATAATTATGTTTATTTTCTATGTAAAAACTAAAAATAAATAAATAAATAATATTAGATATCAAAATTAAAATGTTTTATTAATTTAGGGTCCAGAATTATATGTTCTAAAACAATTACATAGTAAATAAGCATGCATTTATGCATTTATTATATTTAAAATATGCGAAATAAGCTGACAAAAATAATCATGTTTTTAAATTGAACACAGTTTAAAAATGTATAAAACATATTAAATAATTGAAATAATAATTAAACTGTACATACAACTTGTACAGACTCATACACTCATTGACTCATTGCACTGATCATTGTATTTTGAGTAGGTGTTCACTCATCTGAATAAAAAGCCACGAAGGAATACAAATAAAAAATATGTACATATTTATAATATTTTATAATACTATGTATTAGGTACCTACCCGGAGAGTTACAGATGACTGCTAAAGACAGGGATATTAAAATAAAAAATTCAAGCCGGTTTTCAGCAAATTTGTTGTTCTAGAATCGATAAAACCTTAGTACTGTACCTGTCGAAGCCATCGAGACATACTTATAATTAATAAAATAATATGTATATACTATATATTATACTATTTAGGTTTTTACATAAGTTTTTTTTTATCGACATTCTTCTTGGACAACCTAGTACTTACGTCAGCCTTTATCTTGTTATCAGCTATTATAGCTCTGTTGCTCTGTTGATAAACACGTATCAATTACAATAATTTATTAGCCAAAAGGTCAACGGAGTTTGTATAATAACATGTATAATATCACCTTAATATATACTATGAGAATACATGACTATACATTTCACCCAAGACTGAAATTCCTTTCCCGCACGAGCCACACATACTATTTTTTGTCACGCCTCTGAGTTCATTGATCACTGCAAAGGTAATGCAGGGATCTATGCAACAACCAGACTATTTTACTAAAACAATTTTATGAAAGAAACGATTTGGTTTTATTTATTTTAAGCGTCATGCTTGGAGGTTATAATATGAATATATTAAGATGTAACCAAAAATGTATGTTTTGTAAGGACCACAGTATAGATTTAAGGTTTGTGCATGGGATACGAGTGATATACACGCCCAGAAATTTTGGGGATTTCCACTTTACTGCCCACTGGACAGAAAAAGGTCGCTTTCCAACGCTTCTACCGTCATCGAAAACTAAACTTTCAGTGTATGCGTGACAAAAAATAAGTAAGACCGTTGGTATTATACGTTCTAGAGTAGTAGTTTACCATTTTTATTCGTTCGTTTTTACTGACGTTAGCAATTTCCATGACCCGTGAACAATTTCTAAATTTATAATGCGGCCCTTCAAAAATATTAATTGGTGATCCTTAGTAAATGTACTAGTTGAACATCAGAACATTCCGGCTATTATATACGCTATTCAGGTGTTTTTCAGTTTGAGTGTATCACAGTTTTAATGCACCTCAATTCACTGACAAATCGGTGTCAGTATCCCTAGCTTTGCAGTGAAATAATTTGGCCTAAATGGGCAACAGAAACTCGTGGATTAGATTTAGGTCTTGGTAAATTTTATAACGTGGTTTAATCTACTGACTCACTAAACTTTTCTGACATCTCTAAAAATAACCTCTGAGATTTTCGTCAAATTCATTTGAGAAGTTTCTAAGTGTAAAGCTACACATATGCATCAGGGTCTTAAGATAGTTTTTTTTATTCAAGGCCATAAGCGTGACAATTTGATTCATGCTTGTACCTGATCTGTAACCAATGGCGACCGTTTATAAACAAAAAAAAAATTTCAATTTCCACCGTGAATCTTAAGATCCCATTTTGACCACCTCTTTAAAATGAGAATATCGGAAAATCCTTTCTTATAGTACCTAAATCTAGATCATTAGATAAATCACTATTCCAAATTTCAAGTTAGTTCGTTTTGTAGTTTTTGAGATTTAGTTTTTGAGTGAAACTATGTTACTGCTGCTGGGAAATTGAATGATTTGAATATCACGAAGTCGACGCAAAAGCACCACCAGTGAACTTTTATTTTTGAAACTAATGAAACCCACTCACTGGGGTCGGGGATACACGAACCAAACTGATTTGTATTCGCAGTGGACATTCCGGTGATTTTTCGAGGGCGCGCGACGAGTGTCAAAAGTTTTTAGCCAAAACCATCATTGGAATTGAACGAAGTTGAATCGAAATTCTATCGGTGAATCGAGGGGATCTATCTCTCTCTCTCCCTTTCTCTCTCTCTCACTATGTAAAGCGTATGTATATATTTACGCATAATATATACACTCAGTACAAAAATATATAATGTCTATGTAGTATGTATAATATTATTATATAATAAAACGAGTTTTATCACACGTCGGATGAAAATGATGTCACTTCGTGTATAATAATATTATTTTTAATTTTTTTATTATTATAATATATTTTTGTATAATATTATTTGGTACTACAGCGATTAGGCATCACTCGTCTGTGGTATATAATTCACCTATGAGTGGAATGATAACATTTATTAATAACAAAACCATCCCGTCTTGTTATTATTATTATTATTATTATTATTATTATTTTTTTTTATTAAAAGAATAATTACAATCTATACAAACATTTTATACAATAAGTAATTTTTTTGATGGACAATAGCGTTGATATTACAGAGAGGGAAGGTACTCAGTAGTACCACCCGACAGATCAAGCAAGGAAATCTCTAGGCCAAGATCGTTTCAGTCTTCTTCTAGGATTATCGGGAGTTGTACAAGAAGACAGACGTTTAATTAATGGATTAGTATGGTGATTTAGCTTAGAATGGAATGAGAGGAAGTGGGATTTGGGTAGCTGAGAAAGTGTGGGAACGTTTAAGTCTTTGTGAAGATTGGCGTTTTTTATATACCAAGGGGCAGAAGCGATTTTACGGAGACATATTGATTGGAAGGCTTGTATAGTTCGTAGGTTGAGGGTTTCGCGGAGCCCCATATCTGGATACCGTATGGTTATTATTATTACTAATATAATTTATAAATAATCAACTCACTTAATTTATTCAGTAATATACAGTCCCGAATAATTTACAACGTCTGACCAGCAGTGTGCTTACCACGGGAGTATCGCTTTCTGGGTAGGCAACTGTGTAGACAGCGAGACCGCCCGTTGGTTTGTGTAGTATACAGGCAAGACTATAGTATATATTTATTATATGGTATTTAATCTAGAGGTTCTCCTCGCCTTAGGAGATTTCTGGCTAAGCCACTGTATAGTTTATGCCAAGTATAAAGAAAATACAAAAAAATACTTAAGTATCCATTTTTTTATAGATAAATTCAATTTATCTTTTATCTTTATCTAGATAATATTTTAGTTATCTATTCCAACCATAGATATCAAAGAAGAGGCCATTTGTGCTTATCATACAAGATTACAAGAACGAACATGAAAATATTTTGAGGTTAAAGATGTCTTAACAGTTAACACAAATATATATAATTATTGTATATAATTTATGATAAGACATCTACCAGAATGAGAGGCAATGAATAATGGTAAAAAACAGTATTTCTCTTTTCCCCGTTCCAGCACACTTCACTCTATTTTATTTAAATCTATGTTCCCAACACTGCTGACTAGTTAGTAAGAAAAAGTATATTTACGTTTGATATTTATATTTCGAACAGAATATCGTTTACATATTTCATAATGGTGCAAGACAGAATCAAAAATTTGCTGTATTTATAAACATTATTCACGTAGATTCAGTGTTCACGTATCGACCACTCAACTAGGCTATAAAATAATTAAACTATATACCTATTTAGTATTTATATTTAAATGCGTGTGAGTCTTCAAGTCGTGTTCAGTGCTGTAGGGTGTAGAAGATGATAACTGTCCACGTACACTTGGCCATTTAAACTTAATTTAATTCCGCTCATAAGCAAATTTGAAAATAGAATCGGCACAGATTAAAAATGTTAAATCTGTATTTGATTAAAAATTTTTTTAAACTTAAATAGTAATTTTTAAATGGGTATATTTTTGTATGAACAAAAAACTAAGCTTAATAGTGTATTTAGTCAAGTTAACTAGAACAACCTTTTTAATAATTTGTACATAAATAATAACAATCTTAATTATTTTGTATTATTAATTTTTAATTTTAATAGACTCAAACAATTTCTTTGGCCAATAATTTTAACTATTATGAGGGTTTATATTACTTCTAATATATATTTAATTTACTAGATTATTTTGTGATTTTAATTAAAACAAAATATTTGTCTTCGTTAATTTACCATAACCATTTTTTTTTTATCATATTATGTTAGATAATATATTTAAAATTATTCACAATATATGAAGATATTTTTATATATGAAAAACATTTTAAAAACTGCAGCTTAAGTGTATTTTAAAAAAAATTGTCAACTATGTAATATAAAATTCATAACATATTTAAATATAATGACGTTGTTTAGTTTTGTCTAATAATAGGAGTGACAAGAGTGTCAAATTATATATTATACAATATAAAAAAAATGTAATTTGTTTTTCATTTTTTAGAATTTGAGCTGAGCGAGGAAGCAAGTGTTTTTAAAATGGCATTTATTTTTAAAATTTTTTTTTTTATTATTCTGTACACAAAATTTCTACCTACCAGAAGGAGTGCTTCGATTTCAACATATAGTACCTTATCTTTTAGAAAATTGGCTCAAGATGGTACTTTAAGGAGGTAATTTTTCAATTTTCTCAATAGTTATTTAATGCCAAATGGGAATTTAATTTCTAACGCGTTGTTTATCACCATAGAAACGAATAAAAAATTATAATATTATAATATTAATTGAACTTATAGGATATAATAAATAATAACAATATAAAATATCCAGACTGATAAACCGTCTCTGCTCAGAATCGTAAAAAACTTTTTGTTTCAATTAGAATCTAAAAAAGTTTTTTTTTTATTGATCTTTAAAACCCAGCAACTATGGCCATTAGGTGATTGTGGAGTTTTATGATTGTAGGTAGTAGGGTTTGGAATGGTAGGGTTTTTACACGTGTGTGTTGTGTTTGGCAGAATTTTTGATTGGACACTCGTAGGTATCTGCCATGCCCGGGTTGGGGATGCCGGCACTTGTTCTCCGGACACCGTGAAAATTGCAAGAAAATTGCCGCTCGTGGCCAAGGAATAGAACTCGGAAAAATCGACGCCTTAGTCCTCTCGGCCACTCCATCCCCCCTAAAAAAGTTTGTCACAGCCCATCTATACAGATTGGAAATTTAATAAAGATTTTTACATAGAAGTTTTCAAATTATACCTGTTTTTAACAAAATATTAATAGTTTTTGAATCAGCTTATCAATGCTTCCAAATTAGAAAAAGACACCTCTGAAAAATTACTGGGTAATGAATAGGGTTCGGATTTGAAGGCAAATGCCTTTTTTTTATTAATCATAATAGAAAAATAATTTTTATACAAAAATGTGTTTCATTTAATTTCTTAGAGAATGGATCTTTTTTTTTTTTTGCCTTTTTTTGCCTTTCTACTTATAAATGCCTTTTTGCCTTTTTTTTACCTTTTGTTTATTTTGCATTAAATTAACTGGTATAACTCAAGTAAGTTAATATTTAAAATTGTTTTTAACTAATTCTTAGGACAAACCTGGTTAAAGAAAAAGGTACCTAATCTATTTATACAAAATAGCATAAACTTAATGTAGTTTAGTATTCATGCTCATTTTTAATTTGTATTTTTCTCAAAATGTGTGCATTTAAAAGTGTTTAAAAAATGTTCACTATTTTATTTTGTAGTATATTTATGAATTGCCTTTTTATATAAATTAAATGCCTTTTTTTGCCTTTTTTTACATTTTAAATGCTTTTTTTATTGATTATATTGCCTTCAAATCCGAACCCTAGTAATGAACTAGTTTTCTTTAAAAATATTCACTTTTTAATCACTAAATCTTCCATGTCGATCATTTCACTGCCCCAGACGTACTGTTGTGACCAAGATATTTAGACCATTCAATGATTCAGACGAACTATAACGTTCCTGCAGTATTTTATAATGTTATAATTTGCCGGTAATCGTAAAATTTTAGGAAACCATGGCTCGCATTATTTTAAAATAAAATAATTACATCATATAGCTTTCAAAATTAAAATTAAATTTTAATTTAAAAATAAATTTGTTTTATGTATGTAGCTTACACAGGTTGTAGAGCATACATGGTATAGCATCGATTAGGTATAATATTGAAACAATGAATGACAGTAAATTTGTTTTATTAAAAACATTAATTATGTAATAGAACGGAGCATCCCAAATGGCTACCATCCATCGTTTGCTTATTCCCAAACGGTTCCCGTCGAAAAAGGTCTCACCTAACTTTACTCCATGTATGATTTTTATATATTTTTAACGTTAAAATCAAAAAAAACTAACATATTTTAAGACAGTCCTAAATCTGTATGAACGAGGAAGGAATTTGTGTTGGGAATTCAGCTGTCCGTAAAACCTTTTTTGACGGGAGCCATTTAGGAAAGTCAGGAGCTGTATAGGATAACCGGGAGCCGAATAGGTTACGTCCTGATAGAATTGGGAATTCAGATATGGGGCATTAGAAGTTTGGGTCATAGGTATGCGTTCAATTCGACTAACCCTTACTTTGATATTATGAGCTTGTCAGTTTATTGATGTACCTAACCAATATGTGGGTTCTTATATCATGGTTATATTATAATATGTTACAAGAATGCTGAAAATAATTATGTTTTATTTTACCATTTCTTTTTTTGAAAATGTGCATTAATTTAACGAGTATGGAAAAGCGTGCTTATATTATACATACCTACCTATACGTACCTAAAGAAATGATGTTTCTACACACTTTGTGTCTAACAAGTATTAAACCGGCGCGGCGGCTGCGTTGTTGGTTCAAGCGGATCGTAATACTGTTGCTTTTTTGCAGAGACGATACAATATAGCATAATATGGCACATTACAGCTTTCTTGTATAGGTATGCGATGTATATAATATAATATATATTCCTATAATACACCTATATACATTACATCGCTGAGTAAACACGTCATCGTATGTATTATATCATGTGTTAAAATAATGATTACGTTTGAGTGTATAATATAAATCTATTTAATTTTTAACCGTTTGAATAAAAGCAGAACAAACCGAATAACGAAACCCTCGTGATAACTGCTCATCGGATGAGACGCACGTGCAGCATTTATTAGGTATTTATATACGTTATGTTATGTACATAATATGTTATATACTATTCAACTAGACAAATACGGCGCACTCAACTTACATATATTATTATAGATTCCGTCTTACTTAAGTTGCGGGAAATCGTTAAAAGACGGATTTGCGGTAAATGTTTCACGGTGTATAATATACATAACATATTATCATTATATACATGCACCCGAATATCCCCCAGAGAGCTTAGAATCTATATATAACGGCTGTGAGAACAAATACGACGAGCACTGAATAATTGGAACAATATAATATACGAATAACTCTCGTTTACTCTATAATATACCTTGTAAACGCGTATATATGTGTATAAATTTAAAGTAAATTAACTTGGATAATATTCGGAAGAGCAATATAATATATTATTCGAGGAGCACGACGAACTATAGTATATTCGTATATAATAATATTATACTTACATGGAGGCGGTGGCGGTGGCGAGATATGAAGAGGTTTTCCGGTTATTTTTCCAAAAAAAAAGCGTCGGTTATAATAATAATACTCACTCAGCAACAGCTCCGTCAGCCTGGCACCCCGAAATTGAAATTTCGTACTTTTTTTTTTTTAGATAATTAGTAACCAATTTGTAACAATTTGTAACGCAAGATTTGGAATTTGTAACACAAAATTTCACCCTTAAATCGACGTTCCAGTGTTAGGGGTGCTGAGCTGACGTCAGCCCAGCGCCCGAAATTGAAATTTCACACTTTTTTTTGTTTAGAAAATTAGTAAACAATTTGTAACAATTTGTAACGCAAGATTTGGAATTTGTAACACAAAATTTCACCCTTAAATCGACGTTCCAGTGTTAGGGGTGCTAAGCTGACGTCAGCCCAGCGCCCGAAATTGAAATTTCACACTTTTTTTTGTTTAGAAAATTAGTAAACAATTTGTAACAATTTGTAACGCAAGATTTGGAATTTGTAACACAAAATTTCACCCTTAAATCGACGTTCCAGTGTTAGGGGTGCTGAGCTGACGTCGTTAAAAGTCAAATTTCACACTTTCTTTTGTTTCGAAAATTAGTAAACAATTTGTAATAATTTAAAACGCAAGATTTGGAATTTGTAAAATAAATTGCATCCCTTGAATCGACGGTCCAGTGTTAGGGGTGTTGGGTTGACTCCAAAAGTTAAATTTCATACTTTTACACTGAAGATTTATTCCATGGTATTGTTTTGCGAAAAGTGGAATTTCCTACCTAAAAGTAAAATTATGTAATTATTTCTTAATTATTTTTTAATTTGTGTTGTATTTTACTATTTTTATAAAAATAGAGATAACCTATGTTACTTTTGATTTTTGAACAAGTTTTAAATGTTTAATAATTAAATAATATACTATTTATTGCAAGGTAAGTATTTTAATTTATTATTTGTAGACTATTGTAGTATTATTTATATAATTCTAAACTATCATGATTATAGGAACCTACTGGGTATTTAATATTTATTATGTTTTATTGACAAAAGCTTATTATTTTAATTTTTAATGCCTATTGATTTAAATACCTATGTGAATGTGAGTAATGACTAATGAGTTAACTATGATTTCAAATAGGTTAATCATATTTTGTTAATCAAGCCATGTTATCATGAACTTGAGGTTAAATAATTAATATGTCCTTGTTTTACCAAGATACTACCACGATTTAAGGTTTAATATTTTATGTATTTATACAACATGGTGTATTTATCAGGTGTACACATTCTCATTCGTCATCAATTTATAGAATGAACGAAAATATTACAAAAACTACCTTAGTATTAAAGACACTTTTTGGAGTTGTTTTTTTTTTTTAGATAATTAGTAACCAATTTGTAATAAGTTGTAACTCAAGATTTGGTATTTGTAATACAAAATGTTACCCTAAATTGATGGTTAGGTTTACACTTTATTAACAATTAAGGCCCTTGTCGTTTTTGGTAAAGGGTCCGGGGGGCCCAGACACCCCCTGTGCGCACGCCTATGAAGTGTATGATTTAACTCTAAAGTATCAAAGTTATACCATGTTTGTCGTTTTTACTTCATTCCACCTATGGTGTATTAATATAATCCATTAATACAAAATCCTAACATATAACTTATTGCCTAACCATACTAAAATCCGATGAATAAAATAAAAACAAATTTAACCCCTTTTTAAATTAGCTTATCTTCTACACACAAACATTAATTTATATATATATATATATTTAATATATTATAATATATTATATTGACAAAAAATAATAATACAATTATACAAATCAACATGCCCGATTAACCAATATATAATACACTATTATTATTTTAATCTGCAATAATAAACAATTTTTTTAAGCTATTGCATAGCTTTTATCGCAGGTCTGGTGTAGTGACTGAAAAAAAATTTTTCGTAACGAAAAAGCGTGACCACTTTGTTTATTTATACATACTATAGCAACCTGGTGACCATAGCAACGCATAGCTAAATTATAATTTAATTTTGATAACAGATATTTATTTTTAAATAACAACGACTATGAACATCAAGCGCTTATAAATATAATGGTTTTGTTATGGGTTGCTATAGCAATAAATTTATATATATAAATATATAATATATAATAATATATTATTAATTTTATATATTTATAATAATATATATAAAATATAATATATTATAGCAATAAAAACATAAACTATAGTTTCTATGATACAAATTCCTAAATAAATAGAATAATAAAAAAATTTAAAATTATATCAGCTTCTTATTTATTTAATATGCAATAGCTTTATCGCGGCAGTCCCCGAATGCCACTTTTAATATTTTTATTATTTAGTTTATTTTCTTTTGGACAAATGACGCCACTGTTGTATATTTGACGTTTCCTGTTTTTCCGGTGGATTTTCCTAAAATTGTCTTTCATAAGAACCATGTCCTGACAATTACAAACACAACAAAAAAAGAATGAGCCAAATCGGGCCAGTTTTCCTCAATGGATGATTTAAAATACATTTTAACACTATTTTATATATATTATATTACAATATTTTACGTTACTGTTAAAGTGTCAACATCATTTGTACAATATTATGAAATATTATACTTAAAAAAAATAAAGAAATACAACATATTGAACTTAAACATAAATTAGTTTACAATGTATAAAATAAAAGTTCTATGTTTACCATGGTGTTTGGTTTACATATTTTCATTTTCTCTTTGGTATCATCATAACACTCCCATGTCCTATTTGATCTGTAGCAGTATGCAATGTAATGACCAACCGGATTTCTTAGGTTGAATTTGTTTGAATCATTAAAAGCCACTATGCCACGTAAATAAAATGTTATACCTTGAATTTTTAATAGTTTTGGAACGTCATCAAGTTTCCAGATAACCAACCCAGCATAGTCAACTGATCGTTCAAAATCTATAAATAATATATTTTTCTGTGAATTAAATACCTTATTACCACTTTTAATTTACTAATATTAATTAATATGTAATTAATATTTATATTATTACCTTTAGGTATTGATACTAGTTCCACAACAATATGTTTCATTAGTTTGAATTTTACTAATCTGTCACAATTACAATTGATTGCAACACAATCAATAGTTAAGGGCAAAAAATATTTGTTTATTTCTTCAGGTAAATTAATATTTCCATCAATGGCATTTAAACAAATTACAATTCTCTCGTTTGTATATTCCGGTTCAAAACACAAACTATTTGTACAATTCCGGGTAACGGAAAAGTTAAGATTATAACGAATTGAAAAAAGTTTGAGTCAAATAGAGTTGGTAGATTTAACGGACAACGAAGTGGACGGGATCGGCAGGACATACAACTTAAAAAAAGTGTTTTTAATACTAAGGTAGTTTGTGTAATATTTTCATTCATTCTATCATTTGATGACGAATGAGAATGTGTACACCTAATAAATACACCATATTTTATAAATACATAAAATATTAAACCTTAAATCGTGGTAGTATCTTGGTAAAACAAGGACATATTAATTATTTAACCTCAAGTTCGTAATAACATGGCTTGATTAACAAAATATAATTATTTGAAATCATAGTTACCTCATTACTCACATTCACATACCTAGGTATTTAAATTAATAGGCATTAAAAATTAAAATGATAAGCTTTTGTCAATAAAACATAATAAATATTAAATACCCAGTAGGTTCCTATAATCATGATAGTTTAGAATTATATAAATAATACTACAAATAATAAATTAAAATACTTACCTTGCAATAAATAGTATATTATTTAATTATTAAACATTTAAAACTTGTTCAAAAATCAAAAGTAACATAGGTTATCTCTATTTTTATAAAAATAGTAAAATACAACACAAATTAAAAAATAATTAAGAAATAATTACATAATTTTACTTTTAGGTAGGAAATTCCACTTTTCGCAAAACAATACCATGGAATAAATCTTCAGTGTAAAAGTATGAAATTTAACTTTTGGAGTCAACCCAACACCCCTAACACTGGACCGTCGATTCAAGGGATGCAATTTATTTTACAAATTCCAAATCTTGCGTTTTAAATTATTACAAATTGTTTACTAATTTTCGAAACAAAAGAAAGTGTGAAATTTGACTTTTAACGACGTCAGCTCAGCACCCCTAACACTGGAACGTCGATTTAAGGGTGAAATTTTGTGTTACAAATTCCAAATCTTGCGTTACAAATTGTTACAAATTGTTTACTAATTTTCTAAACAAAAAAAAGTGTGAAATTTCAATTTCGGGCGCTGGGCTGACGTCAGCTCAGCACCCCTAACACTGGAACGTCGATTTAAGGGTGAAATTTTGTGTTACAAATTCCAAATCTTGCGTTACAAATTGTTACAAATTGGTTACTAATTATTTAAAAAAAAAAAAGTACGAAATTTCAATTTCGGGGTGCCAGGCTGATGCACCTCTCAGCAACCTTATAATAATGAAATAATTGTTTGTTTTGTTATAGTCAGTAATTATTTTCGTATGCTAGAAAGTGGGTGATTGGCGATAGTTTGCAGAAAATTAACTATATAGATGAAATATGAGGAAGGTTTTTATAATATCGTGTATTTATTGGTTAGAACTTTTTTTTCAAGTACCTAGCTTGTAATAGAATTTGACGTGATCAATTTTTTTTCAAAATAAAGGTAAAAACTACTTGAACGTTGAAATGTAATACGTATTACGTGTGTTATATTATATACGTACACATAATGTTGAGTATAATGTTCTTTTTTTTTATTATATAGTTTTGATGACAATAGTCATCATCTAAACTTTGTGTTTATTTTTTTTTTGTCATTTTAAGAATTAATTGTATAATATAAAATTGTTTACAAAAATATACAACGATTAATGATACATAGAATAACTTCGTACATATATTCATCACAATAAATTGGTTATGAGTAAATGAGTTTATGACTTGATAAAATAAGAGCCATTCATGATAACCAATTTGCAAATTGGTACCCATGCCTAATTGCCTTTAACAATAACGGCTTACAGATTTCGGCACTACCTGCGATAATAGCAAATCAAATATAATAATCCGAAGACATTGATTGTTTCAAAATACAAGTATAATATTTTTCGTCTATTATTTTTGGAGCTAGCTAGTCGTTGAAGTTCTAAAACTAAATTAGGTGAACACTCCCTCTTTCTAGTTGTGATCCAACATATAAGTGTGCATTCTGTACTGTGCATACATCGCTGTTGCAGCAGTTTGTAGGGCCATTTTAGTGCTGAACTCGTATGTATAGAGATGCGTGTATTCCCCTTCGAAGACGTCTATTTCTCTATTTATATTTTATTTGCCTACAGATATTGTATATTATTTATATAAAATGGCTTTCAGAAAATCATTAGGTTTAGAGGACTGCCCGGTATTATTTCGATCTGATAAAATGCACCTAACTAACGCGATTGTATAGTATAAATTATGCGCTTAAACGTTAAGGCGTAAATCTAAAAGGGAGGATAAAAATGAAAAGAAACAAGCAAAAATGAAGGGTGTGTTAATCGGATACCCCGACGTGCCCCGCAAGAGAGAAAACTGTGTAATTATTGCCGTCTTGTGAGAGTGTATATATTATAATAATATGATAATAGTAATAATACTAATAACAATGTATAGGTAGGTTACGCGTATAACGTATACGGACTGGCGGGCAATATGCTTTAGTCGACGTTCTCGCTCAGAAAACGGAGGGAACAAAAAAATCAAATAAATGGAATTAAAATAAAAAGTATGGTTTTTACCTTCTATTTATTTAAACTGGGAATATATATATATTAAATATTGTGTGTATAATTTATTTTTGTTTATGTTCCCTTTTTTTCTTTTTTTTTTTTACCCCGTTGTTAAGACTATTGATTGGACGACGTTAATGCGCTCTCCGCTCGCCGTTCAAATATTGATGTTCACCCCGGCAAAATATTCTGCAAATAAATAATAAACATTACGACTGAATTAAAAATTATACACGTCGGTCTATGTATATATACACAGAGACGTGTACGCACTTTGTTATGTTAATGTGGGCTCGGTATTTACATATTTGACACCGGGTAACACCGACACACACCGAATCACTCACCCACACGCACACACACATACACACACACACACACACACACACACACTCACTCACTCTCACACACACAGCTAGGTATATTATATACATAGGTAGGTGTGCGAACAACTGATCTATATTATACCTACCGGTGCAGCCTCTCCGCCAATCCGTTTCCATCGCGACGATGATATAATAATATATATATATATTAAAGATATATTATTAAAAATTGTATAGTAATTATGTCGTATAAATACGTAAGTATATCCACTGTGTTATTATCAACGTTGTACAAGTTGAGGGTTTGTCGTTGAAAAAAATAAAACCACCGACAAAAGAGACGGGATGTTTTAATATTTATCATCGTTGTGTATAATATTATTATACATAATAATACCATATAGACTGTGAAAGATCGACTACACAGTTAAAATTGTATAACAATATTTTAATCGGGTAAAGGTTGTACACATAATAATTAAACGCATATTATTACGTATAGCTGCTACATGCGGTGGATGGCGTTACGGCACCCGACGGTCCTCTTCGGTATAATATTGTACGCTTTGCTTGTAATGATTATTACATTTATATATTGTATATATATATATTATTCGGAGTACCTTTGGTTTTTTTTACATCCCGTGTACCTAAGTATATATATATTATTTCATTCGGAGTTGTCTATATAGAGTGCGCGGTGGCGGAGACTTTTACTGCTCTCGTCTCTCTTTCCGTCGGTATAATAATAATAATAATAATATAGGAAGGTACTTTTGTGGTTTTTTTGTATTATAATATTATTGTACTGACAACTCCCCAATAATGTTCTCTGATGCTGAAATAACATTATTTACCCACAGATATACACGGGTGCACATAGCTGTCAATGCTTAATGAAAATATCGTGTCTGCCCATCATATAGTAACATTATTTTTTCAATTAATATTTTTTAAAATAAAATTTTGGAAAATTTTGACAACTGTTATTATAATATTATGTAGGGGGCCGTGACCGATGTAATATACCGTAATATGTTTCGGTTCATACCAAAATATGTTTAAAACCAAAAAAATTAAACCGAACTTTTAGGGGGCTTTTTATAAATAAATTAGATGAAAAATTTAGTATTTACTACCTATAAGGTTAATTTGATTTTTTAATAATTTTAAATAAAAAAAAAACATGAAACATTAATTATTAAAATTCAAATAGCAAGATTGCGGTCGCGGGTTTTTAAGATGAAGACTATTAGTTCAGGCAGGAGATTGATACAATAGCATAATAGTGTGCCTAATAGTACCTACTACTGTAGGCTAACTAACTGCAATGTTAGGGTAGTAGAAAGCGGTATGCCACGAACACGGTGTATACCATATTTTTTTTTGAGTACATTCACATTGTGTCTACGCTCATGTTGTCCGTAAATCAAAAACGATGATAAATAAGAATTCAAATTCAAATTTAATTAAATATAGTAATACAGCAACTGCTGACAATTTAACGGAGCCTCGGACCTATGAGCCAAAGTCATACAATTTATTAGACTATTTGACACTGTGCAGACGATAAATTGAAAATTGAACTTATGTATTGTTTGAAAATTAAAAACTGAATCAAAACATAATTTTTAGAAAGAATTGTTTTTAGTAAAATGGATATCGATATCTGTATTTTGTGGGTATATCTATTAAATTTTTAATCAAGAGCAATGATCAGAAAAATATTTTATTATTCTTGTTAATTATATAGAAGTGTAAATTTTCATCGGTGTTTATAATCTGAGTTATATATAAAACATAAATGATTTTTGATTTGCGACTGATACCCGAAACCAAAGTCTTATGTAAATCATCTCAAACGGCTTAACATTTAAAACAGTTAAAACAATGTATAGTATATACTATATAGGTAGCTATATATAATATATGTGACAAATAGTACGAATCTCTATACAAAATATGTATCATGATTTATTAGGTAGGTACCTAATAACAGGAACCGTACCGAAACCTTTTGAAAATCTTGGGAGCGAAACCCGACCGGAACCCTTAAATACATTTTTTAGGAAACCGAAACCTATATTTTGATGTAGAGGTTTTTACGGTTATTTTCTGTTCCAAAATTCAATAGATATTTTATTTATTTAATCGTACAGCATTTTAGATAATCAATTTAGCTATACTACTGTAGCGGTTCATTAAAATTATTAGGTGACAGCTGTAGTTACTACTGAAACCTGTCGAATGATGCGCTTAATTTTGATTAAAAAGTGCTAAAATATTTTTTAAATTACACGATGTTTAACAAATGCTAATATAAATATACAAGAAAATGTAGTATAATTTATTATTGCCTATGTATACATAAATATAATATAATTATAACCAAATAATCAATATATTTATAATATTGTAGAACTAAAACGTACAATTATTTTAAACCGAGATGAATTATGCGTAAGTGGTAAGCTCGTCAATTACAAATATATGCATATAATTATGATTACCTCCATATTTAACGAACGATTTGAATTATTTAAAACAATAAGGAAATATGACGTAAATATGTATTAGAAAAAAAATAATATTTTCCAGACAACTAATCATGATAAGTGATAACCTATACTATGCATTACGATTTATAAGTACGATTAATATTCAGCCATTGTCAAATATTGAAGAATAACTTAGAACCACGATTTTCGATCAGTTGGCCCAATCGTAGAATATTGATATTCATCATTCATTATTATTTAACTTCCAATATGCGCCTATATCCAATATTCCTATGCTTACCAATTTAGTACTTGAACAGTACCTATAACTAAAACAATGGAATACGATTTTAATAAATAATAATATTATAGAATATAAATAAAAAGAATCTTGGTACATTTCCGATTTAAAAAATCTATAAAAAATATGGTTGCCACGGGTGTATCTAAGTGTTTGAAACATAAATAATTTGTTTCTGTGCTTCACAGTATTCAGTACCTAATCAGTTATAAGTACCTATTTGTTACAACGAACTTAACGGATAATTTATAATACAATATAAAAGTCTTAACGTACTTTCGTTTAATATAATATTAACTTAACCGTATCAGATCAATATGTCAAATATTGCACCACTGGAAACTTCACCCAAATCCATAATCCAGTCCGTGACCGAAAATTATTTCGAGGTTAAAGTGGCTGTGCAGAATAACTCCGCAGGTGCAGATGAACCCGAGACCTGGTGGCCATCTACAACCGAAATTATGCGACGATATAAATCGATGCCTAATATGGCTGTGCGATTTAACTCCGAAGACGATGTATCTGATATAGAGTTACCTTCCGTCGCATCCATGGTGGAGTTGCAAGTTTCAACTGATTCACCGTCCACCGAGTTGTCAGTAACGGCACCCGTCACTGCAGGAGTTGGAGAGATGGAGGCGCCGTCAAACATCTTGTCATGTTTGCCACATATTCGGCCGGTCGAAGCTCACGTGCTGCAGTCAAATCCGATGTACAACACGGCAGCAGTGCAGTTTGACAGTGCTGAGTCTGAAAACTGTTCGATGAAACCATCCAGGAAAATAGTATCCAGGATATGGTGGTAACCCGCGGTGGCTGCAGTGATGAAGTCACGAACCG
This sequence comes from Macrosiphum euphorbiae, assembly GCA_949089665.1. Taxonomy (NCBI): domain Eukaryota; kingdom Metazoa; phylum Arthropoda; class Insecta; order Hemiptera; family Aphididae; genus Macrosiphum; species Macrosiphum euphorbiae. The sequence continues at coordinate 79,914,111 of CARXXK010000001.1, forward strand.
GACGGTATCCGTGGTAATTCGCAAACGCCGCTCTCTATGGAGCCGGACGAAGAGATTTGTCCGGCGAATGCTTTGTTGCGGCACTATATCGGCATAGACCGCAATGTATATATAGTGTATGTGCTTGTTTATGTCGAGTTTGCTAAGCATTTTTGTGTCTGGTTAAACTTGTTAGCCGGAAAATCAGTTAAAATCGTTTTACTTCCGCCATTGTACGCGTCCATGCCGTCGATAATGGATAACATATCGGTTAACGATAAACGATTGAAACGATTAACAGTTAACCTACCAGAAAACGATAAACGATTGAAACTGATAACGGATGACGAATCAGAAACAATAAACAATTGAAACATATAAATGCCTGAAAAAAAAAAATATTTATAAAATTATAAATATCAGTAAAATACATGATATTATGGTTATTTTTAAAATATTATTTTTTTCAATCATTCTATTTTGTGTAGGAAACAAGCTATATCCATCAGATAACGTTTAAACGCATACATTGAATAACGTTTAAATTATTTATAATGTTAAACAGTTATTCGATCATAACGTTTAATATACATATTATAACGTTAAACAGTCATTCGATCATAACATTCATAACGTTTAATATTCATATAATTGTAAACGGTATTATTATTTTTGATTTAAGCCCTGATCTATGATGTAAGTAGGTAATAACTAATAACTAATTATTAGTAATAATAAATTATTATAAAATAGTAGACCTATAAAAGTTTATCACTGTTAAGAAATAAGAATATTATTATGTGTACAACAGAATTGTCATAAAAGAAATATCAAAAATCCAAATTCTAATTTCCATGTAATCGATATCAATATTATTATTGAATAGCAAATCGCAATTCGCAATAGCTGATGTAGAATTTCTGAAAATAATAGCAATTTGGACGTTTATAAGTGTTCAGAATTCAGAGTAAGTTGTATAAAGTTGTATAAATTATAAATAATAATTGTTACCTTACTTATGCCTTCATTGATAAATGATAATATTAAATACCTAAAACTAATGAGGGTATCGTTAACTCTTTACTCTATATGCTCTGTACTACACTTCGACTGTACCTACTACTGAATCTTCGTTACCACGTTATATATTGTTTAAATTTATTTTTTTTTACATAAGTTATACATTTTTATATAAAACTGAAACTTGGGTTGCCCAAGCGTGTCAAAAATTCATTCTTATTTTTTGTTAATAATAATTTTTTATTTATTTTAATTTATTATTCTTAATAATTCATTTTTTATAATATTACCTAGCTTGTGAAATAGTTATGCTTAATTAAAAATACCTGTCACTAAATAGAGGTTATTAATATGTTAATTTTTTTATATAGTACTTTATTGAAAAAAATAAAATAACAAAAAGTCAAATAATAAAGGTTAAAACCGGTATTAACCGAAATAAACATTTTGGGTTTTTGAGAACCTAAACCGATAAAATCATAAAGGTTCCAGTCCCTGGTAGATACATATGTAAATGAAAATACTTAGTTAGTCCTTATATTGTAACTGTTATCGCACCTTGCATGCACTTAGGATGTTCGTCAAGTTGGTATTGGTATATTATGTTAGGAGATTAAAAATAATATCAAACATTTCTAGAAATTTTCTATATTTTGTTAGAGACCCTAAACGTTGTAAAACAACAAACTTGCTAGGTACACGACAAGCAAAAGCACTAGGCAGAAAATGCAAAAATAATGTATAAAAATATTAAAAATGCCTGATTTTTCTTGGCCATTTTCAGATTTAGCTAGGGACGATGTCATTAGTGGGGGAGTCTTTAAAATTCGCATTAGTACCTGTACATTGTCGAATTCCGGAAAAAATTGTATTCAGAATAATTTGTTTGATTTTGCTAGGACTCATGACACGTGTAAGAGAGATTGTGATTTCGACCACAATACTGACACATTAGGTCTCACACCACCTTTTTATTTCAAAATTTTGGTCAAACCATGATGTTCACTTTTATAAAAAAATTATTTTTATTGTTTCGAATAAAAGATTCTTAATTATTACCTAACTTCACTGCAATATGCACACAACGAAGAAAACACAGATGCAATTTATACATTTTTCTAATAATTTTCAATAATTGTAAATACTATAATTTGATTTAATTTGTTGGTATAACTTGAACTTTGGCTTATAACCATAGTGGTTAAAGTTTTAATAACTAGTTATGATAAAAAAATACACTAAAAATATATTTGAATAATAGAATTGAGTATATTATATTGTTTATACTTTATATACTCAATGATAATAGTCATTATATGTTATTACTCCACGTCACTGTAATTTTTTTTTTCCGAAAGACCATGATAGATATAAAATATTACCAACAAAAAATACTATAGCTGTTATTTACCACCATGACCAAAACAAAGATTGATAGCAACGTCAAAATGCCACAACAATATTGTACGAGTTCACAACGAGCTTAATATATTATTTCGATATGTCAACTAAAAAACACACTGCAAAAGTCTATATCCTATAATATAATATATCTATTAAACTATTGCCCGATATAGGTACGTATTACGTATATATTATAAATGTGAATGTCATTTTCGTACTAAAGTTAGGTACATTTACATAGGTAGTTATCTCCACAGATATTGTACTCAGAGCCACCAGCAATTTTCATTAAGGGGGGGATATAAATTCATTATTTCCAAGATAAATTGCATTGCACTATTGCAGTGTCCCCCTCACTAATATTATATACATAAAAAAAGGTCATGTGGAGATCCATCCTCCATTCTTCCCCATGCTCAGAGCCTGGTTGAATATCATCGAAGGTTCTAAAATATAGGCCCACTTATACAAATGAGGACCAATGTAAGTAAGTAGTCGTTTGGGAGGGAGTTGGACTCCCGGCTTCCGTTAGGGAAATATATTTTCCACGAAATAGGTAAAACATAAAATCTACGTCGTTGTACAACCTATACAAGTACCTATAGGTTCCCGACTCTTTACATTCCAAATCCATAAATATAATGAAAACAATTAACCCCTCTTAGTGAAATCTTGTCGGCATAAACTAACACGTGGAAAATCCTGGCTCAACGAATGTAATCGAGGTCTTCGCCCCACGATATATATTAATATGAGCAGTCTATACATTTAAATATTTATAATTATCATATTATTTATATTAGTAGGTATACGTCGTATGAATATTTAGAGGTGGGCATAAGGATACATATTTTGGTCGTTATACCTATAACGAATGAAGTGATCGAGTATTCGAGTGTATTAATATTAATGTCACCAATAATATTTAATTTAATAATTAACAAACTGTTAGAAAACTAAGTGTACATACTTTATACATATATTTTCCCTGGGATTTTCTTGGTGTTTAGTGCCCCGAAATCATTTTTCCAATACAGTGCTGCTGGGGCTTCAGTTCACTCCTCCCTCCATAGGTGGATCTTGGGGGGTGGGGTGGGCACCTAAGACCTTAAAATATTTTCATAGTACCTAATATTTGGATAATAAATCACGAAAAAGATTTTTTAAATAAGTATGACGATATATTTTAAATATATAATTTAAAAGACAGAAGATTTCCATTAAAATACAATTAAATTTTTTTTTCTTTGAGCTTAAGCCCGACAACTATGGCCATTAGCTGTTTTGTTGTTTGTAGGGAGGAGGAATGGTTGGAACGGTTGGTTGAAACACGTGTTTGCTTAAATATTATAGATATTATTATATAAATATTAATTTAAATTTATACTTATTAAAATTCACTTACAAGTTACAAATATACAAACTTAGTAGAAAGGTGTAGGGGAAATTTTTACAGAAATAAGTAATCACTAATCACGTAAAAATGTGTTGTATAAATTTAACATGGTTGTATTGAATATCAAAGATGCGGAGGTTGGACCCAGTGGACCTCGTCGAACACCCCTGTAAATACACCACTGGCCTATACTGTATTATTCTCGTTTCCATGTATAATAATTTAATTTATTATAATATAGTCACCTTCAAGAACTTCAAGAACTAAACATTCGGAATTGTATTCTCTGATAACGTGATTGCATTATTATTTTTAGTAGCTATGGTAACGGAAACCATGTTTGTCCGGAACTGTTTTTAATGATGTAAAATTTAAATAAAAACTTATTCAGCCTTATGAATTATTTTGGGAATCATTAGTTTTAAAAACTATGCAATACTTTCATTTAACTTTCTTCTCGTATAAAAATGAATAAGCATAGTTCGAGTTTTTTTTCATATTTTGTTTTTTGTAAATACAATATAATATTTATGTGTAAGGTTATTAAATTTTAAGCTATATATAGTCCTTGGATTTATTTTTATTATTTCTACATAAATTATTTTGTAGCTGAACTTTTCCCCTTTTTTTAATGTTATAATTTCGAAGAGTTCAGAAATATGTAAGCACTAAGCTGTAATCGTGTATTGTGTAATATCTAGCTGGTGTTAATAAATTAAACGTTTTACCTACCGTTAGCTATAGGTAGTGAATTGGTTGCTTGAATTACGACATAACACAAATATTTACAGTATACTCTACAATAATTTCAAAAATTAATTGTTAGGACCTTCCATAAAGGTCGTTGTCTTAAAGTTATAATAATAATATATCCTAAAATAATCTAAACTTTGTAATAGGGTTTTCTTATTTTATTCAGACACATCAGTATGGACAGGGGTGGATCTGGGGGGGGGGGGTTCAGGAGGTCAGCTGACCCACAGTTAATATTTACTGATCAAATTGGCCTCTTTTCAGATCTTGGGTAGTTGGACACTTGGACCCTCGAATAAACACACATACAGTATAAATTAATTTTTTTCGTTTTATATACCTACCTACCTAGTACACAAGTATAGATTTCTAATCTGGTTTTAATAATTGACCCCTTGTTTCCTAACTGTGGATCCTCCCCTGCGTATGGGTATTATTGTAAAACTAATATTGTTTGTGAAAAATAAAAATTACGTTTCATAATTATTTGAAATTTATTGTCGGAAGTTTCGTATGCATACCTAGCGATAATCGTACGAATAAGATTTTCTCTCTATGAGACAAGGGTCAACATTATATGGATTGAGATGGAATAGGTGATAAACATTTATCATTTATTATTATATCATTATGTACGTCGATAGAAATTTACAACTAAAATCATTATCCATAAATTCTATTAAAAACTCAACGATATTGAAAATGTATATACCTACGTCCTACACCCTTAGTCGACATAATAACTCAAGAGTCTTTGCTGAAACTGTGTCGCCGTCTAGCGAACAACTACTGCGATACACACTCACGTATAGGCAATGTTTTCACAATCGGACCGGAACTGAATGAAATAACGCGAAAAACTGACAAAGCTCGTAGTGGAGATTTAAAGTTTTTCCCGAAGGGCCTTGGGGACCTCAAGACCTCGACGAACGAAATAATCCTTTGTGTGAACGTTATTAAAAAATATGTATCCGCAGTATATTACGCAGTGTAGATTACCTATATAACCGGAAATGGTAATTTAATTTCCGATTTCATACTCTGTGCAATCGGAAGTGACACAATTTCGCTATGTTATTACGACTTTCTGAAAGGTGTCTTAAGAATCTACACCACATTATCTCCAATTTTTATTTCACCAAAATATTGAATATGCACGGTTAACAATTTGATATTTATCCTGTTTTAATTTGTGTGTTAATTTTCTGTGTGATGCTTATTTTTGTTGATATAGAATTGAATTTTACAGAAAACGACTGGGTGTATAGTAAATAGTAATTAAAAAAAGGTTGGAAGTTATAAATAAGAAATTAATCGCATTCAACATTGTTATGATCTGATTAACATCGTTAGCGCTTAAATATTTATTGCGTGATAAATAATAATGCTAATGCTACAAGGTCTACGTAGGACGTTACTACGTTAGGCATGACATTAAAGCCCTTTAATTCCACAATCACCGTGTCACGGGGGACGTGTTCGGGTACGACTTTTTTTGTGGTTTTACTGGTTTTAGTAATCTGGGTTTAGTACATCTTGTTTGATATTGGTCACAGTTGTAACTTGTCTTACAACATGGGGCATGGAGATTGATAAACATTAAACGCTATAACTACAAGTCGATCGATTTGGAATTTTTTAATTCAAAACTGTATCGTTTCATATAGTTATGTGTCCATGTCAGAAATGGAAATGTGCCGTTATGCTCAGACTCAAATAATAGGTGTTACATGCAATGCCAAAATATCGGATAATGCTTTTAAGTGAGTTTTATTAAATTTACTTTTTAATTTTTATACGATAATAAAATTGTTGGGTTTACAATGAACGTCATTTCATATTAGAATTTGGATACCTATAAAGAAAATATGATAGTGATTTACTGGTCTAATTTAGTTCAATACCAAGGTGAAAGTATTAAAATACAAAAATGTAATGAAAATATATAGTTAAAAGTCAAACCTGAAATAGTAAAATTAAACACAATATAACACAATTTAATTTTTAATCATAAACTTTAAACACATGCGTAATTGGTATTTAAATCGTTACTACTCATGGTTTATTGTAATTCAAATTAAATTTAATGTGAATATCTACATGAAATATTAAAATAAAAGCATTAATAGCAATAATAATGTTTTATTAAACGTGTCAAGCACAGGTACCTAACTTTTGAAACTACTTTTTAAAAAATGTAGTAACAGTAAACAGTATGAAATTTAAATAGAACATCAAAAATAGTAGGTATTGTTAGAAAAATAAATGAAAAAAGGCAATCTCAATCTCATCGCGAGGGCTCTTCCATCGATACAAATTATTAACAAGTTCTGTAGAATTATGTTTATGTATTGTATACTGCTGTATGGATATAATAGATTGTAATTTAACAAATGGTATAGGTAATTGATAGTGACTGACAGCAATGAATAGTGGGAAAAAATGTAGACAGTAAAAATTAATATAAACCAAATTTATCTTTTTTTTATTATTATTATTATTTTCAAACGAGTGTTCGAATCAAATATTACTTAACATTTGTAGATACCTAATAATGTATTTGGGTTTGTGGGTTGTTAATAAGTAAACATAGTTTTGCGCTTAGTTATGGTCTTATGGACTTTTTGTTACGTGTGGGTCATAGTTTGCATTTATGCGTAAGGGAAACAATCAATAATATTATTTCCTGTCGAAATTGTGGTATTAACCATCGTATTACCAATGTGGATTTTGTCAAAAAACTTTAATCATTGAATTTATATGTTGACATTTAGAAGCCAAAGCAATTAGTATTGTTTTTAACCAAAGTTTCCTACTTATAAATAATAATTTATATAATATTATGTAGCATAGCGGTGAAATTATGGAAAAATTATTAGACACAAGACAAACATTGATAAACAAAAGTTCCCTCCGAGAAAACGAGTAATTTTTTCAAACAATTTTTAGAAATAATTGTTAGTTTTCTATTATAGTTAAAGGATTGTAATGGAAACATAAACAAAAAAATCAATTTTATTGAAATGTATTCGACGGTTTAATCAAAATACTAATTATGTTCTAGTTCCTTTTTTTTGCAACCTCCAAGCGTCTACATAATTAAAAGGTTGCATTCCATTTTTCAGAAAGCTTACAGTTGAAATGGTAGTTTAATTTTACATTTAACTATTTACAAGACGTGTATAATTATTATTATAAATAGGCAATAAAAGTTTCGAGTTTATAGTGGATTAAGTAATTATATAAATACGGGGATTTAAAATAATATCCAAAAATATTAATAAATGTTAAAATATAATTTAGGTGCTAAAAAAATGTACTTCCGTAGTTTATAATGTTTATACAATTATATGTAGTTTGAACTTAGTAGTTTGTGCCATGAAGATTGAAACTATCTTCATTGATTGTACCTATATACAAAGAGAGTAGATATAGTAAAAAATCCCAAGTTAAAAAAAAATTATTGATGAACAAACAATTAATTGAAAAACATATAGGTACATAACGATATAACTATTAAGTATAGTTGTAGGTAGTAGATAATTATTGTAAAATCATTTTATATAGTATAATTTATCGTCATTTATAACAATCTATTTTTGTACTTTGGTGGAAATGGTATTTTTTTTATATACATTTTACATTCTAATGTAACCTTACTAAAATATGAAAATCTAAAAAAAAACACAATAATATTTCTAACTCTAAACGGTGTAAATGAATGTCACATTAATGTAAATATTATACAACTAGTTGTGTAGAATAATTAACCATCGATTTAAGTCGTCAATCGTATATGTGTGTTACTGCACAATAAATTTGTATAATTCACTATCAGATAAATTATATTATAATAAATATTTCATGCACATAGTCTTACACAAATTTTCTGTTTATTGAAATAAATAGATCTAAAGAAAAAAAAACCAACAACCTATGTATAATTATTATAATACAAAGCAAGGGCCACGTGAATGCCAATAAGAGTATTCTGTATATTTTCAGCGATACTTAATATTAATATCGGGTGAAAATATATTATCAAACAGTCATGCTTCAGTAACATAAACAACTGGACGGATACACTTAGACGGACGACAACAACGCGACTGAGATGAAATTTAATATAATTTTGAGTAGGTACAGTTCAGAAAAAATAAATAATAATAATAACAATAAATAAAAATGTTCATGTGACTTTTTGAAATCACACCATTTTGAAATGAGATCTGAACAGTTCACAACGATCCATTTCACTGATACATTGGTAAATAACAAACTTAGCTAATATTGGACGGTAAAAAATATATAAACTCAAAATCGGGACATAACCGAACGGTCGTTAATTACAAAATTAATTTCAGTAACGAAAATTATACAAAAAACACTTGTAGAAATAGACAATAGTATTACAACGTTATTCTCAATTAGCACTATGGTTTTACATAAATAAAGATAAATAAAAATAAAAATTTTTGGAAGAATGAAAAGTACAAAATAACTTACAAAAACAATACAAATTGTATTCATCATAAATTACACGCTTATGCAGGGTTTAGGAGATTTCAGAACGATAAATAGGGAACATCTACATACACTTTGTTATATCAGATATTCACGATTTAAGAATATCTGTTATAATATAATATATAGTAAAAATGTATTTCATTTATATTCGTAAAATTCTAAAAAAACAATGTACATAAAAAAGTTCACAAATCGTAAGAACAAAATTAAATTTGGTTACCTACACGACGAGTTAGGTACTATTATATTCACATTATATTATATTATGTATATTATAATATAACATGTAACTTATAAACAATACTAACTTATGCTACACAATATATAAAAGTAATAATATTTTATTCGTAAAAATGCCATGTGCCCATGTATACTCTAGTTTTGAATAGTAAATCGAGTCGATGTGGCCAATATTATCATTATAAATTCTATTAAACGATGATGTAATTCATAATAATCGTTCATCAGGTGTGTGGGCGGAGAGGTCTCAAAAACGATAGGTTGTGATATGCCAGTGTATTTTGTATAGTAATGTTTTTTTTTTTTTTTTAAGAAAAATAATATAATATATTATATTATATTATAAAATATGTAGTCTTTTATGAATACGATCTGCCACACACAAACACACACAAACGAGCTGTCAGTATTTTCGAAGCTCGATCTCTTGTGTTGTATTGAAAATAAAAAAAGAATGAAATTCGTATTAATAATTTAATTTTGCGAGAACACTCGATCGATGGAAAACGCTTCAATCGGATGGGCGACGGGCTCATTTATATGGTCGGATCGCATGGCTATACGTCAGCTGACAGGGTTCCGCTGTTGGCCGGACACTGTACACTTTATAATGTTCGCCACTTCTTTGCAAAAAGCTCCTCTTTTTTATTCGTCCATTTTCGACTAGTCGACAAATTCTCGAAAAGAGTATACAAATAATAAACGTTTGCTCATGAGAAACAAAACGTTTGCTATTCTTAACGCTCTGCGTATTCACGTCCCACATAATATTATTATACAGAAATTATATCGATCGGTATCTTAGGTACCATGGTAGTGTAGTAGACGACGATAGGCGAGAATCAAGTTGATGTATCGTATCCTAAAAAGCACAGTCCCGTGGAGTGTAGGGCTCGCCGGGTCACGCGCTGTTACTCGCCGCTGCTCGTCCGGCAGAGTTGCCGATGGATTGATGTGGGTGTAAAAAAAACAAGGAGACTGATCGAGAAGTGTTAGGTCGACGGTGTCGGTTGTGGGTGGGAAATAAGGGACACATATGCCGATCGAGATAATAAGATACACGCATAGTATTATAGTAGGCGCACCCTGTGCGACGTATGTGCAAGACATGGGTACTACGTCCTATATTATAATATAAACTACGTTACGGACCAACTAAGAAATGGAAAAATAATATACAACGCCCGAACGTTTTTGCCAACGTGAATTGCAATATTCCCCATATTATGGCATTTTTTCCGATCATAAATTATGACGTGCAATATATTATAATGATAGGCCAACATAATAATAATACGATGCTTTGCCAGAAAACCCGGTGATCGATGATGTGCCGAATACGATACATATTATACCACTCTATTAATTTATATACGAAATGAGTCTTATTTACATTGTTGGGAATAGATTACAAAAATGACATCTAGATCAGATACAGATAATAATTATTGTACGTTATACATTTATCTAGGTACATGTGAAGGTATACATTGATTTTAATTTCAATTCAACTGATGAAAAAAAAATTATCTAATTTCTATCTAGATTATTTGGTAGATAAAATTATTAGATTTAATTATTGTATTTCAATAAGTGAAGAAAATAAATATAAAATTTGGACAAAATATAAATTAGACATTTTGAGCTTATACAATAAAGTTACTGAGATTATTTAAAACAGGACGACGTAATTTTAACATTATATTGAACATGTTCAGAATTTAAAATCCAAAGGTTAGCTAAATCACGTATTCTGTGTATATTTCAAGATATTTAATCATCTTTAATTTTGGAATTACGAAGATAAAATGACAAAACTCGAATTGGACGAAATCATGATTTTACTGGTTTTTTTTTCAATTTTCGTTAGTTTTTCCTTAAGTATTTATCTAAAGGTCATTAAGGTTATCTAGATGAGTACATTCTTAATATAATATTATTATAACCATTAAATAATTGGCACAATAGTCATGTAGATTAGATAATATGATAATAGATGAGTATTTTGTATCCTAGTCAAGTTTGAACATTAGTCTTACAAGAGTATTTGCATTCTTTACGCCATTGTTATATTACCTACATGTCTTTGACCATAAGACAACAAACAAAATGATAAAAAATCCTATACTAACCATTGGTAATTGGTCACATACATCGCCCAACGATATTTCCCTGTCCTGTACGATATCCCACAATGCATACATTTTCCTACTTTTATACCATTGTAATTGGGTCCAGGCTCAAACTGGTTCACTGTGTACTACATCCGATTTCATATTTTGCCCGTAACGTATTATAGTGTTGTTTAAATTATTTGGTACAATGTCGTATTATTATAATATAATTGTATATACCTTGACCAGAGTCGGTTTAAACGATCATATTAGGTCACTGCGTAGGTATTGTTTAAATACAACTGTTTTTAGATCGAAAGGAGTCTTTAATCACAAACTCACAATATTTCGGTACGCTCATTTCTGGCCGAGTGCTTTTATAAATATTATATAGATACAATTAGTAAAGTATTATCAATAAATAAACAGCCATCGGACTAACCTATTGAGGTGTAAAAACATAATTAGTTTGAAATCATCATATTATTAGTTATACATTTTACGTTATATTATAGGAACTAGAACGCTCGACATAGACATATTTTATATATTATATTATTATATAATTTTACATATAATACAACTGACTAGATTAAGTTTTAAGATAAACATTAAATATTATACTGTACGATTGAGTATTTGGACGTATTTAGATTTATTTACACAAGTTATATGTACACGTTACTCGAAGGTATTTGTAATCCGCCAAGAACAACTCTCGACGAATTTCACGATCAACATAATATTATGTATTTATGTACTTCTGACTTAAATTGCTTTTACGGAACGCAGGCACGTCACAAAAGTAAAACGACGGAAACTATAAAATAATCATAATGAAAAAAGCGTCGGAAATAAATAATCGAAAGGAAGTAAGTGTTAAGGTGTACCACCTACACTGTTCGTTTATACTGTGTATCATATATCTAAAATAAACACAACAAACTTATGACGTTTGTCTTTCAGAAACAAAGTTTTGATTTCAATAAATGACTTTCTAGTTAACTTTTTCCTAGAACACTTCCTACTGAAACCGAGTGGTCTGTTCCCACTCGCGTTTGACACATTATTTTAGTACCAAACAACAATAAGTATTATATTAATATCCCGACAACACTGTAATATCATAATGTTTAACTACCCACGACGGTATGACTGTTTCAATTTTCGTTCTTCAAATTACTCGCATATTATATGTATTTGGAAGTGATAATATTAAATCGTGAAATTTATTGTGCGACGCAGAACATTTCTATATTATTATGAAATTCGTATTGATTTTGTTGTATTTTTCCAAAATAATTATCGACTGATAAACTTCAGAACTTTCGAGATACTGTTTCATATTAATATTATAATTTCGGAAATAACCAACCCTCGATGTCGGGAAATCGTGGTAATAATTTTTACCTAATCGTAAAATGTAAATTTTGTACGCCACGGGTTCGTGGTAAACACTCTCTCTCAAACACACCCACGCACACATATATATGTATATTGTATATATTATAATCGATTTACACTGGGTAGGTACCTACAACTTTGGCCAAACATATTGACAATAATACACACTCACATACTACCATATAATATGTAATAATTTATACACTTGCATTTTATTTGGCCAAGTCGATTAAACGTTTAATTTACAATCTATTTATTATCGTCGTATAGCCCATGATATTATAATAACGGGCCGATTATTATTTTTCTTGAATAACACAAACAATGTTTTTTCAGGGATCGCCCGGCACACAAGTGTATATAGATGTTTATATTATATACGATGATAGTATGTTATTATATTATATTTACATTGATAGGTATTTGTTATACTATAAATATTGAGTGCATTGGTGGCCGAAGCACACGTCATAACGTCAGCCCGTCAAAACGCGGTAGAGAAATTTTTGGTTTTTATTATTTTACCGCGTCAGTATTGTTTTCACTACAAATCGGTTAGGGTTTCAAAATATTGCACGGAAAAAGAATAATAATAATAATAATATACGATCTCATATTATATCAACGGGGTTGGCGTAAATATAATACGTAATACACCCCCTCTCCACACACGTCCATAATATTATTATCTCTCTAGTTCTGCTAGTTCTGTACTTTGCTGTGAGTGAAATGACAGCACCCAGATAACGGTTAATACTCAACATTTCGAAATTTCTTGGATCCCGTTTTTAATGTGAATTGCACGTCAAAAATGTCTTTCAGTCGGACCGTTAACGTGTTAACCCGGTCGGCGCTTAAAATGCCGAAAAAACCAATATTATGGTCCGTTACGGGTAAAAGGCTGACCTGCAGTGTTGAGATTGACCTCTGCAGGTTTTAGAAAATGTCTATTATTATAACGTCAGACTCCAAATAGTCTCGAGTTAATGGTTTAAAAAAATACCTATCACACAATAAGATCAAAAACAACATTAGCAGAATACTTTTGTTAAATATTACATTACTCGAAAATGAACACAATACTCCGTCGGTTGGTTTGGATAAGGAAAAAAAATTCAATCTGTTTTACTTTGTATGGTGCAGAATAAATAATACGTCATTAGGGTCATTTGAATTTATAGAGACTGACAATTCAGTCGATTTTTTGGTTTGATTTTGAACTCTCGATTTCTCCATTGCATGTCATTTGAAGTTACTTTTGTCGTTCTAAAAATCGTAAGAAAATAGCCGTAAACTATTTAAGTCGACAGTGGTGTTAGGAGAAAATAAAAATATACTCAAACGTAAATCTAAAGTCATACATACACACACACAAATACACAATCACATACATACACACTAACGTATACACACACGAACGCACTATAATAAGTGTCGTTATCGTTACTGGGAGACGGTGGCAGTGGCGGCGGCGGGCGCCAAGCCCCAATCTTCCGGTGAGCAATTATCGGCATTCGGCGGTGGCGATTCGGGTGAGTTACCGTTAACAGTACAGCCACCGCCGCCGCCGTCCGCGCCGTTTCCTAACAAACGTTGTTCGACCAGGTACTCGTCGTCGTTGTTGTTGTTGCTGTTGTTGACGGTAACCGCGGTCGCCGAAGACGCCACAGCCGCTGCCTTGACGACAGCGAAGGCCTTACCGCAGTGTTTGCTCGGAACGTCTTCGGCAGTGTACTCGGACTGGTTGCCATAAGCGTACGCCATTTCGGCCACTCGCGAGTCGACCGATGACGAGCCGCCGCTAGAGTGGTCGGCGGCCGCCGGTTGCAGCTGGTGCGGTGGCGGCTGAACTACTGCGGATGCGGTCGGCCGGCGGTCCACCGTCAGGTCCACCTGTGTCTGGCTGCTGGGTTCAAGCACGGCTGGATTGACAGCGGCCGAGCCGCACACCGAGCCGCCGTCGCCGTTGGCCAACAGGGACGCCTCCCGGAATTCGCGACGCAACATTTCGGCCTCCATGTCGAACTCGTCGTCGTCGTACTCGTAGTCCATCGATTTGGCGGCTGCTTCGGCGGCAGCGGCAGCAGCAGCCGCCGCTGCCACTTCACTAGCCGATGCCATACAAACGCCCTGCATCACACGTCGATAATTACACATTTATAATATTATAATATATTATTAATCATTGATTTATTATTAATCATAATTTATAATATAATATATTATTAATCATTAATTTATAATATTGTAATAATAATTTATCATTTTTTATCGTACTCATTATTGTTAGCACTGTTATAACTATTATGAACCCACCACCACCAGTTGTGATTTATCTAGAGGTTTTTCAATCAGGAAGTGCATTAATTTCCAAAGTGTGAAGTATACTGTGTGACCGTGAGAAGAGAGGAGAGTACTACTGAACAGTGTACCATATTATATAGTCATATAGAACTTTTATGACTCCGGAGTTTGGAAAAGGAAAAATACCTGGTATCACTTGAAACCGTGTATGAAGTACAATATAATATATTTACCCAATTTTCAAACCGTAAAAACAAAATATTAGTTAGGAACATTGTAGATTATTGCATTATGACTAGTTATTCGTTTTTATGATAACAGTTAATAATATATTATGTATCTGTTATTAACATAACCGCATAGATATTATAATGTATTGTGTGGCTAGGGCTGGAAGTGAGCTATTTCAGTCGCGGGCGACATATGTGTGTAAATAAACATAAGACTGGCTATCTTCAATTGTTTCAAAAGTAAAAAAAAAAAATATTTTTTATTTTTTTACCAAAAAATTTAATTAAATCAAAAAACAAAATATATCTAGTCCTTGTTTTTGTAAGTCCTATAAAAAAACATATTTATTATCTCAAAGGGTAAATAGGATGTCTCAAAGGGTATAGATCCTCGTGGGACACTCTGTATATTACGCTTTTTTTAGTTTTTCAATACAAAGTGGTGGTGTTAGTAAACGTAATAAAAAAAAAACGAAATTGCAACCACTGTTAACAGCCACAGCCTACAAATAGAATATTATACAAGAAAATCGATTAGATTTTAAATTGTAATTTGTAAACGCTTTGTTTCTAGATGTTAACACTCTATTTACAACAATGCCCGCTTATATAATAATATATATGGCTTGTGCGGCTGTGTCGTTACAGCGTTTGGTACAAGTATAATTAGTTTCAAAATTCAAATTATATAATATTTATATCTGAAACGTTTAAAATTCGAGTAGGTACTAAATAAAATATTAGACAGGCAGCCTCTTAGTTAATGTTTCACGAAAGTAGGTTTTAATACATTACCTAGGTACTTGTTCCATGCGTGTTATACCAAAAAGGTTTTCGACAATTTCCTATATTTTGTATGGAAATATGGTTCATTACTCTAACGGCAGTGTTCATTTATAATAATTAGCTTAGGCATTTTAACATTTTGTTTAAACCATAAAATCTATTCAATATAAAAATAAACACATCAATAATTTTCACAAGATAAAAATGTTATTATATCGAACATGATATTTGACTGTAAGCGTTGAAAAATATAGAACGTGTCATGTAGAGTGTAGACATCCGAACTAAAATACGAGTAGTAGGTAATGGTATGTAGATTTTGTATTCTTTATTTCTGTACAAACTGAAAAGCGAGGGTTCTATAGGTTTTACAATAGTAGGTATCTCTTTTTTTCTACGTCCATTAACATTTTTGCGAATAAAAGGAGTGTTGCGAGAGTTTCATAAGCTTCTCTATAAAGTGAAAATTTGACACATCGAAACAGTAAAGCAGACAAACAGTACTGAGAAAACAGAATAAAAACGTGGAAGAATAATGAATAAGTGTTCAATATTATGAGCTAGTATCGGATTTTTTGTAAATCCATTGACTGACTAATGGTGGTGGCTGTTTTTACTGCCAAATTGTAAATCTTCCTCTTGAGTGGCTCAGTTAAATCCTGTATCAACGTTATTTAAATAAATATAATACTTAATAAATCTTATATACCTTGCTTGTACCTAAATGAGTTATGAATGCAAATACACCACCTACATAATAACAGTCAGTATCTATATATTAAATTAATATATTTCTAGCATAATTATTAATGATACTCAAATCAATTGTTGATGTGATACATGGTACCTGCTGTAGCCATGCGAGTGTAGACACACACATGAAACATCAAATGCTTTTAAAATGAATAATATTTAAAAAAAAAATCTGAATATTTTGTTTTTGATTATGCCAGGTTTATTTTCTTTAATAAACTATCCCTTCAGCTTTCATGCATATTTTTTATAGGTACAAAATGATTTTGACGGCTCACTTTTTTTTCTAATAAATATTCAAAAACTCTATATATGCAATTATATGCATTTTTATTAAAATAATATGAAAAAATGTGCCAAGTAAAAATTATTTTATTCAATTCAATATGATCCGAATTGTGGATTTAAGTGACATCAAACGAACATATTATTCGCACTATAGGAAAAAATATACTAATGCAGTAATGCATAAAAATCGTTAACGACCTATGAATTTTATTTGAAACTGGTAAGTACATAGTAATCACATTAAAATAATTTAAGATTATGTAAAATGTATACAAATAATAATACAACAAAGGCCAATGGTAGAATAATATTTTAAAGGGCATGGCTAATTGTGCCAAAACAAAATTTGTATTTTACGGTCAATATACCAATTTCGCTTGTATTCAAGTTCGGCGGGCGGAAATATTTTTGTACTATCTAATTACATCAACATCAACATAAACACACTAAAATGCTTGAAAATGAAAAACGTATTTATTGATAAATTGATTACTGGTTAGAGACTGGTTATATTAATATATTATTTTTTAACGGTATCGGGCATTTTATGAAACGTTACTATTATTACGACAGCATTTGATCACGGAGGTATGCATTTGAGACGAAAACAAGTTATCATTATCATACATTTTAAGTTATTGACAATCAAAAAGTAACTTATCAAATGTGAGGAAAAAATTGTTTATTTATTTATATTATTATATTATATGTAAAAATGTATTATGAATTAATACTCTCAAAAAATCGATTAGTCTAATCATTTATTATATATTATATTATAATTTATAGCTAACTAATAACTTTTTCTTAGGTAGTGTAAAATGTTTTGAACGCAATTGGTCTATTGATCCTAAAATTTATAAAACGCAATTCGCCTATCGATCCTGCAATTTTTAGAGCGCAATTGGTATATGAAAAGGTTATTTTAAGCCTTAAGGGTTCATTATAATGAAATAGGCTCATGTTTTGTTGATGACTTTATTCCAACAACACCAGCCGATATTAAACTTCAAATATTTGCTGAATATTATATAGACAAGAATTCATTATTCCCATCACATATTTGGGCAGTTACATATTTGCAACTCATCATCGTCTACACTAACGATGAATGCCTGTGAATCATTTCACAGTAAGTGTAATTCAGAACTTTACCATCCACATACTCAAATTTTCAGTTTCATTAAAATTCTCACCGATTTTTAAACCGATACATACCTACATTAAACTATCAAGTATAAATAATATACGATATACGTCACTGAATTACCTCTCAAACAAGTCAAAGAACATAAATCAAATATAAGTTACTTTGAACCAGTACAAATAAAGAATTTCATTCATTAAATTAGTTGCATCCTAACACAAATACAAACAAATCTGTAGGTATAAAAACGGCGAATTATAACATATATGCAAGTTAACTTTTTTTTAATAAAATATTATTATTTCCAGTTTATTTCATTTTCATTTGACCAAGAAACGTAAATGCAATCAATCTGGTGATAAATGCAACATCAATTTGAATTTTTCAAATGTTATTTACCTGTATCACATACCTGTAAAAAATGTATATACATTTTTTTTTTACCATTGATTAACTAGAATAATATTTGCATAATGCAGTTATTCATGAATTAACCTTAACGATGATATAATGAGTATTATACCTGTATTAAAATGTATTTTATGAGGTAATTTGATTAAGTATATTATAATGCAATATAAACGAGAAATATTCGTTAAGTAAATTTCATTGTAAATGTAAATTAAATTATGTTCAACATTTTTTTTTATCCTGATTATACACCACTGTAAATATATAAAATATGCATTAGGTACCCATGCGGTCATTACTTTTTTTCTTTGGTACAGATTCTTATTATTATTTCTAAAACATTAAAAGTTACTATAGATCATAATAATAATATTTTATGAAAAGAGTTATTATTTGTGCTCGAGACACTATTCGGCTGCAGTATTTTTGTGGAACTATAAGTGTTCAACATGGATGCATCCTAATAGAAAAAAGTTAGCATTAAATAGGCAAGCACACAAATAATAAAATTGCTTTTTGCTTTCATACATAAGTAGCCCATTGCTATGGATATACAAATTAAATTAAATTATTATTATGAAAAAGAAACGGCCAGTAATTAGATATCTTACATTTAATTTTAAACGCCTCTAAACGTGACTTGGATGATAATTAAATGGCTATGTACACGCGCAAAATATTTAAAAGTGCAAAAAAAATACGTTATAGTATAATACTTTGTATCAACATTCAACAATGATGATGGGTGGATAATATTAATGAACGCTTGTTCTACTTCTTCTCGCAAATGATCGCAAAAACTGAATAAACGTCTGAATTTTGATTGAATGGCTCAAAACTAATTTTCTATAATATAACAATAGTTATACCTACTTGATGGTTGTTTTTTTATTTGAATTTACCACTAAACGTTGGTACTTGGTAGTCAAATTAGCGTGTAATGCATATTAGAGCCAAAATTGTGTACACTCTGGAATTTGAATTTTGGTTTACGTCCAAGTATTGTAATAATTTATTAATCAAATCGAAAAATGTTGTGACTTAAGAATTAAACGAAGAAAAAAAATCAATTTTATTATGAATTCAAATGAGGGGAAGTCTGTATCTATATTTAAAAGTGTAATAATTTCAACCAAGTGCATTTGATAAGTAAAACATTTTGCTGACATGTGAAGGAATGAGGTTTTTATCGATCGCCATGTATCAGAATACGAGACAGCTAATGCTAAAGTATAACTAGAAAACGCATCATTATGATCCGATTAACACGTAAAGGGTTAAATAAATGAGTTAATGGGCGTGAGAGATTAAAAAGAAGTTAATGATCGCTGTATCGCTTTTAATTTAATTATATCAACGCGTATTTAGGTATTTTGTGTGTTCAAACTTCAAAGAAACAAGGATATATTTAAAAAAATCATATCTATAACGCTATTATAATACTGAGGTTTGCATTTTAATCCATTTTAACTTTATTGACATGAATACACGATATTTTCAAGCTGAAATTAATGTGTTTCAAGACACTTGAAAGTACAAACTTTTACTACCAAAGATTTTTTTTACCGGCCGATGGTCTTGTGTTGAGATATTTGGTTACATCGGTATGTTTTTGGTTACCTACCATTGACTATTGTATCGTTGTATTGTCTTAAGAATCCATAGTAAATATACCTCATCAGTATAATCTAAAAATAAGTTGACTTGGTCTCGATTATCAGTATTTGTTTAACGTGATCCGCGTACTCACTACTCACGTCATAGGGAGAGATATTTTTTTTACGCAATATTTATTATAATAATATCAATGTTATATATTTTAATTTTTAATGTGTTATACTTTTATGTGCAAGACTAGATATATATTGAAATAAGTAATTTAAAAAAAGGTGGGATGTCGCTCTGCTCTGTATAATGGATGGTATAAACTTTGAATTCAATGATATAATATCATTGTATACGAAAAATGATTCTGAGAGGTGACGGTTTGTCAGTGTGGATATTTTATATTTTATATTATTATTACCTATTATTAATATGGTAGCTGGTAAGTTTAATTAATATTATAAAATTACAACAGAATAACTAAAATTGTTATTCTTGTTTACTTAATATGTAACTTCCTCCGAATTTGAACATACAATAACTACAAAAAAAAATAATTTGTTTTCATACTTTTGAGTTTTTTTGGTTACAGAATACCCTACTCACGTGGTACTTTGTTTTAAAACTTCAATCCTCAGCTCCTTGGCTCAACAAATAAAATTGTATTGATATTGATAGAAAAAAAACTACAAAATTTAAATTTGAAATGATCCTTAAACAGCTCAAAACAAGTCAACATATTTTAAACATTTTATCAAGTATTGAAATTGATAAAATAAACATATGATATAAATCTCAAGTGTCTACGGTTATTCGTTTTTGAATTGCAACAAAATAAGAAAATTGCTACATGAGAAATTGAGTGAATTAAAATCTGTGATCTAATTATAATGTACCTATATGTAATACACATACGTGATCTCATCTAGAATTAAATTAAAATATAAATAAATGTAAACAATGAGTTGGATTAAAAATTATATGTTCTAAAATAGGCAACGAAATAAACAGCAATAACGGGTACCTGCTATATTATTATACATCTAAATAGTGTGAATAATGTCTCGGAGATGTTAAATAAAAATAAGACTCAAGACGACACGATTTTTTTCTTCCATAAGCCGGCCACGTGAAAACATTAGGGATATTATTATTTAACAGTGCTTGTAGGTGTATATATTATAAAGTACACAAAAAGATAGAGATTCGCGACAACAAAACGTTAATCTCTTCACTTTTAAAGTTGAAAGTACATAGTCGTTCTACACCGGTAAAAAGTCATATCGGATAGATAACGAAAAAAAAAATGTACACGCCTAAAGCATAATATAACTTTCGTCTTGTTCACGACTGAAGTCTAAAACTTTCAAGTCTTAACTGATTTACTTTCGCCGTGTACATAATAAATTATACTAGAACGGCATAGTGCGCTCGCTTTTTTTGTCCCAGCTGACCTTTGCCGTAACGTGTCTACCGCAAAAGCATAATTATACGCATACCTGCATCTGTATTAACTGACCTAATCTATGCTTTTTTACCTAAACACTAAGTAAAGGCATGTATATCGAGAAAATACCACGGATACCACGTGTAACCGGACATACAAAACCTGAAAAGCTTTGCGTCGTCGGTCAGTGTAATATGTATGTACCCCACGTGCAGTTGTAGGTAGATACAAAACGTGGACGATCGAAGATCGTGTAATATGCAACCTGGAAATAACGATAAATGTCGAAAAAATCATTGATCTCGGCTACCACATAATATTATACATTAGAAGTATTAACAACTCGAAACAACTCGCGTTGAGTATAATACTAGCTAATTATAATAAACCTTTAACATAACATACTGAATATACCAATAGTGGTAATATTAATTTTTAATATGGGTCCAAGACTAGCTACCGAAGCTTTTCGAACTAGTCCTATGGAAAAAATTCTCAACAAAAGGGGAATAATGCCTCTCAGTATAAAACGCAATGATTAGCCACCAAACTAGC
Organism: Macrosiphum euphorbiae; assembly: GCA_949089665.1. Classification (NCBI taxonomy): domain Eukaryota; kingdom Metazoa; phylum Arthropoda; class Insecta; order Hemiptera; family Aphididae; genus Macrosiphum; species Macrosiphum euphorbiae. Next base: position 79,936,474 of record CARXXK010000001.1, read on the forward strand.
AGTGAAATTTGTCAGAAATAATATGTTGCTTCACATATTATAGCTTTCGAATAAAATTATTCAAGCAATATTTTATAGATGACAAAATTATTTTGAACAGCTTTATATCTTTACAGAATATGTTAATTATACACTTCCGTGGTGCCCCAAAATACATACTGACCTTGGTTTCGAAATAAATATTCCCAATAATTCTACGTACCCTCTAGCTCATACAACAGTTTTGAAAAGTACTATCCCTTTATAGTTTATACCTATTGGGTAAAAATATACTCCGCGAATACGACGCTATTCCATAGCGGATGGAATACCATAATTTGCGATGAAGAAACCGTAACATTTTTTTGTTTTTTTTTTTATTGATCACAATAACATCGACAACAAAGGCCATTAGTTACAAATATAATATGTGTTATATAATTAGGTTAGAATATTTTTTTTTTTAAATACGATTGAACAATTTTGTTTGTTTTGTAAAACTATTATTATTTTCAAGAAAATTTTCTTGATTGAGTCTAAGTACAGTGTCTAGGTGGTAGGATATTCTATGGTCGGCGCGTTCTTGGTTATACATTAAACAATCGGATATTATGTGTTTGACAGTTAATGCAGTTCCACAGATTTGAAAAATGGGAGGATCCTCTCTGGCCCTAAGGAAACCATGAGTGATTCTGGTGTGTCCTATGCGAAGTCGGTTAAGAACTGTCTCCTCTTTCCGAGTGAGTTTTAGGTTTGTCCACCGGTAGATGTCTCTTTTTCTCTCGTTTAGTTTAGTGTCTTGTAAGCTCCAAAGTTTTTGCCATTTATTTTTAGAATATTAGTTTATGAATTTTTTGGGTCAGCATATGACATTTGGTTTATTAGCAAGGTTTCGTTGTTGTTAATGGCTATGGATGCTTGTTCATCTGCTATTTCATTGCCTCTTATTCCTGAGTGGCCAGGTATCCACATGATGATGATTTCTTTACCCAAAAAGGAAGCTTTGTTGAGATTGTTCTGGATTTTAGATGCAATATCGCAGGGGTTGAATTGGTTTTGTAAACTTTTTATCGAACTTAGTGAGTCGCTGAGGATGATGAATTTGGAGTGGGGTTCTTGGATTACAACCTCAGTAGCCATTAGGATAGCAATAATTTCGGCTGTGAATATGGAGAAAATATTAGGTAGTTAATGTAATATTTTTTGATTTGAAAATATTATCGAGAATCCTACTCCTTCATTAGTTTTTGAACCATCGGTGTTGGGTACATAATCGGCATATAATATTTGGCACATTGTATGCGTCCGCCACCGCCGATAAGCTGTGAGAGCGGACTTGGACCTCACGGAGTGGGGAACCGCGCTGTCGCATCTAGCCACCCGTCGCCGTTGCGCCGCCTTTGCTCGTTGTCGTTTTCCAGCCGTTTAGGCAGACTGCACAATCTGCATGTTTTTACTGTCGCGAACCGGTGCCCCGTCGCCGTTAAATCACCATTGTGCGTTATTGGTTTTGTGCACCCGAGCTCTCGCGCTCACCAACACATCGTGTCCGCGATCCGTGTTTGCCGAACCCACGGCTTATTTTGTTCCGCCAGTCCGATCCTTTTCGCTGTGCGTCCCGGGCCGTGGTCACCAACGCGTCCACGTGATTTCCGTCCGTTCGCTTGATGCAGTGCGAAACCATCGAACGCGGTGCTTACTTAGCGTTTTTGTATTGTTGTGTCGTTTTGGACGAAGTCCGTCCCGCAACCCGAGCCGTGCTCATCATTTGTTAATATACTCGCCCACGTGTTTTGCCCGCCGTCATTACCGGCCTCATATATGTGGTGTCGTTTTACCTGTTCGTCACGTTCGACGTAGGTGCAAGTGCTGCACACCAGTTCAACGTCCTTTGTAGCCGTCTCACCGTCGAACCGGGTCAGTTGCCGCACTCTCACCGTGGTATCATCGAACTCCATCTTATCAGGTATTCATTATCAGGTGTATTATTTTATATTGAATTATTCTAGTAGTTTTGCCGATCGAGTTGTGATCGTGCCATGACCAATATTATTACTAACACTAGTTCGTAAGAAATTTGAATTGCAGAACGTCAAAATAAATATTGTTCTGTACATTGTCATACCATCAAACTCAGTGTTGTTAGTTATCGTATATTCATGTCCTTATAGTTATACAGTCCACTATCTCTCTCTCACTCTCCCCTCCTTACAGGGATATCTACCGGTCTTTCGCATAAGTAATTACACGCCGGACGCGTAACGTGTTGGCCGCCGTCCGTGCGCGCACGTATCCGTCACCAGCTTTACAGGTGCAGCCGTCAACCGCACAATCGGTGTATACTTCCTGGAAGTATTTGTAGTTATCTATAATGCTTTTAAAGAAGTTTTTAAAAATATAGGGAGAGGTTTGATGTTTGAGCAGACAACTGAGTTCAGTATTGATTGCGTATGTGTTGGCCCAAGGAGGTTGGACGTTTTTTTCTTTGGTTATGATTTGCGAAATGTCTAAGTTGCAGTTTCTCATCTCTTTTATAAAGAGGGAAAGCGTAACATTTAGTAAGTCGCAATGTTCCATATTCTCAGTTGATGCATTTGCAATTAACAAAGCACTAGAAATTGTTCATTATAAAGTTTTCCAAGAACTTCAATATTCTAAATTTCTAAGTGACTCTTTAAGTGCATTAGTTATCTTAGAGTGTAGTTACGTATGCACCTTTAGATTCAGCTAAACTCAAACAAAAAGATATCGCTCTACATTACAAGGATAACTCCGTTAGATTTATGTGGCTCCCTGAACATTCTTCCGTAGATGACAATGAAAAACCTACTATCTCGCCAAGCAAGCTACCTCATCACTTTTTTCGAAACTCGTTCCACCCGTAACTTTTCAAGACCGCAAAAGACAAATCAAACATCACCAATCTTCTCATATTTCAAATAAATAGGCATAAACAAAACACACAATTTGACAAGATAAAAATCTTCAATTTTCCTTCAAAAAAAAAAAAACATCTATCGAAACTCTACTATATAAGAATCGATAACACGAGGATAAACTCATAGATATCTGATTGAAAGATAGGAGATACTGACATGTCCTACATGTGACCGAGATCCTTAATGTTCAGTATGTCATGACTGGCTACAGAATGCACCTAGTAGCCAGAGCCACCTAAAAAATTCCTTTCAACTCTCCTGGAATCACTTGGCCTAGACTAGAATAGACTAGACTTCCTCAGTTCCTCAACCATACAAATATTTACAATCTAATCCAAACAAATTATGTAATATAAATAAAAATTAACCTTATATCATGTAATTAACCAATTATAACTAATTTTAAGACGTGTAATAAAAATTAACAACCAATACCGTTGTTGCCACGGATTCTTTCTTCATAATAATGATATATATTATAATGAAAAAAAAAGAGTTTAGTATTGTCGATTAGATTTGGTCTCTGTAATATATGTTTTGCACAAGCAGGAAATTGTAATAAATCATGTTCACGTAAAAACGCATTAAATAATTCATTTTTCATTAAATTGCGGAAATATTTTTTGCGGAACCCTTCCTGCGGATCCCCTGTCCAATATTACAGACTACCGAGCTACAGCGCGCAAGGACGGGTTTCCGTCGCCGTGAAATAATTATTAATAATATTCACGTAAAACTGCGTGGACCGACATCAAAACATGCATTCATTGTTTTCATAAATAGAGGAAAAAATTAAAAATTAAAGAAAAAACCTAAACGCAAAAACCTGCTGAAAATTCCAATCAATCGCTGTTCCGTGCAAATTCGATTTGCACTACGGGGGTATGAAACCATATTATATTATATAGGTATACCTAGAGCCTAGAGATAATGTAAATTTCAAAATAGCTAGAAATTTGCAGCGGGAAAAGTACTATATTATAATATAATTCATTGTAAAACCTTTTCGTAATCGTTCGTGATGTTAGTATCGGTGGTAATTTTTATTTTTGTGTTTATCCTTTTTTTTTTGGATTGTGAATAGGACACGAGTCGCACTCGCAGCTATGGCGTTGGTCACACACAGCAACGACATGTTAATAAAACACCCTTATATGGATTATAATGACACGGTAATGTTGTTATTATAATGTACGCACCTAATATACAGCATTATTATAACAGCAGTATTATTATAACAGCAGTATTATTATAACAATAAAATAATAATAATTATATAAATTGTTGTACGGCATAATTAATTACCGGCACTCTTTCCTCGGTCTCCACGATCAGATGGTTGTTTTTCATCGTCAACGTGATAATGCTCCCGTTCAGGTTCGTTTTGTTCGTGTCTCCAAAACGATTGTTGGGTGGACTATTGTACAACAGCGGTGGCAGCGGCGCGGAAGCACCGTTCGCCGCAGCATAGCAACACACCGCCGCCGACGCCGCATCGTCAGGCATCAGAACGGAATACTGCGATTCGCTGGTCTTCAGCTGGGTCCAAAACACAAAACACAATAATATTATAACATCGTGAATTATTATTATTATTATTATTATTATTATATCATTATTTTCAATGTGTGACACACGACCGGAATGAAGCACGTTTTTTTGAGTATTCGTTTGATTTCTATGCTCGTTCGTCTGTACATGCAGACGTGTATTATATTAAAATAATTATTATACCTAATACCACACGTATATTAATATATTATCATTACCAGTTATGTATTATGTTAAGTCTTGATTATTATTATTATTATTATATAAATTCGTTTTGCACTTTTGCGTTCGTTTTTCTAAGTGGCATTTGCATGTCATAAATAATAATAAAATATTTATCAACCTAGCAGTATGATTCTTAAACTACAATTCTCTCAACTGTCATACATTCAATCACAAAAAAATATGTATTCATATATTATTTGAATTGTATAAGTTAAATTCATATTCAACGTTTTAAGTATTTAAAACGATTTCACATAGTGCGATAGCTGAGAGTAAACGTACCTATATTATGGTTTGATATTTTTACATTTATTAAAGTGATCGTATCCAAATTGTATATTTTGTGCCTATACACATGTATCATAACTACAGAAGGCGAAGATTATATGATTTAAAAGCACAATGTTTTTATACTATATTGATATATTATATTTAGGAATAATTAGCTACTGTCCAAATATTTATATACAATACATTGCAGGTCTTTGAGATTTAAGTTACAAAAAAAAATTAATTTGATCAAGCGCACCTATAACGGCTAAAAATAATTAACGATTGCATGAACAATATAATATTAATAAATTACTGTATGCATTAGGTACTAAGGAAAATTCTAAATCTAAGCATGAATCAATTATTCAAATATATCACTTATGTAAAAAGCTATAATATTTCCTTTAAAAATTGTATGTAGGTAGCCACTAGCTAGGTAGGTAAACAAATAACTATAACCGTTGACTATTTAATGTGCTTAGTTTATTTTAAAACACCAATATTATACTTGGATTTATATTAATTAGGTATGTCATTTGTAGACCACAAACTTTAATTTAAAATTTAAAATTTCAATATATTCTTGAGAATTAATTGTATTAAGTAATTTAAGTTAATAAAGGTATCCAGGATAAAACTACAAATAATTGTATGTAGGTATTAATGTATTATTTAGCATTATTCATTTCTTTAAACTTTAAAGTTTATGTTTGAGTATTTTTGTAGATACTTAAATGTGTTAATCAAAATAATAACAATAATACATAGTATGAATTTGATTGTGAACAATTATTCTAATTTTATTCTACCGACAATTCTTTGATAGCATTCTTTTCACGTGACAATACGATGCTAAGTCAAGCAATTTGATTAATAAGATATTAATATTATAAAATATTTCATTAGAATTTAGCAAACATTCATACATAATTACAAAGCAGGGCTTGAAACCGATATTGAATACCGGTTAATACCGTAAGTAACCTAAATCAATATCGAAACTGGAAGCAAATCGAAAAAATCCAATACCGGTAATCAAAACCAAAATTTAAATCGGAAAAAAAACCCCTGCATTCAAAACCAAAAACGAAATCTGAAATAACAAAATACTGATAATCGAAACCGAAATTAAAATAGGAAAAAATAAATACTGGTAACCGTAGCCGAAATCAAAAAAAAATATATATTCAATTTCACGCCTTGGTATAAAGTACATGACGTAGGTAAATTAGGTAAAGATACAACACTAATAAAAATAAAATATAACTGCAATAATAATATGACGAAAAAATAAGAAAAAAAATATTTATACCTACATATTATGGTTTAAGTGTACAACAGTGAAAAAAAAAAAAGAATTTCGTTTAAAACGGGAAAAGGGGAAAAAGGTATAATGATATAGTAAGGACGGTTGAGAAAACCCAAAGGGCAACGGTGACTGGCAGATATAGTGCCCGGCGGCGGTATGTGATGTTCTAACATTTTGGCTGAAATAAAAAAAAGTATCGTGTCGTCATCATTGTCCGTTCACTATTTTTTCCCACACTTATTAACTTCTATTACATATTTACATAAGATTAAAAAATCTTTCAACCAGGTTCTAATTTATTGATAAGTAACAGGAATTTCATCCTGGTAAGTGAAAAATCACCTGTATCATTGATGGTTCAACATATCTTAAGCTTTAAATCAAGTAATCTTGTTGATTTCATCACTTCTGGCTTATCAAAAAAAGGACCTTCAATACAGCTAGCAAAACACGATTTTTAAATAATGAATTATAGTACGTTCAGGTATTGGAAACCCACTGGCACTACTATCATGGCTTGCACCCTAAATTATACGGATAAGACAATTTGTAACTATACTTTTGGTTTCCTTCCGAACTTTTTAAGTGATCTATTTTCTCTTTTCATAACTTTATCTCCAACTGGCTTATAAAATACAATTTCTGTTATTTTCTGATGATATAAAGATATTTCTCGGATGTAAATAGTAAACACCATCTGATTCCACTATACTCTAGAAAGAGTTAAATATCATTAATGATTGGATTTTACATTTCTGCCTGTTCTTAAGTTCAGTGTAATATACTAATAGATCTAGTGCTCAGATTTTGAAGCAAAATAAATTCATAAAAATCATTTTAAATAGCCAAAAAAAGCATTCATTCAATTTAATTTAAATAAACAAATTTATATTACACATAAAATTAAATATTAAAAAATGAATTTACGACCACACGGCCAAGTGACTTTCCTTAAAACTCATCCTACTGGGTGATAATATATTTTTATACATAGAAAAAGACCTTTCCACATCAACTGATGTAATTGGTGCATATTTCATATAAACTTCACCATTAGTTTCCTCTAATTTGTGTTTTGCTTCCCTTTCCTTAAGTCGTAAATACAACTGTAATTACGGTCATTAAATTGTAGATAAACTACAATTTCGGCACAATAACGATAGTTATTTTATCAGCCATCCGTTAATTACTGAGTTTTTCACTGGTTTTATAATTTCTGGCAATAATAATATAGTCCCAAGTATAAAAGTATAATAAAAATAGAAATATATTAAATTTTCATGAAAATTATGTAAAAATTAAGAAAAAAGCAAAATAAAGTTTATTTCATTGAAATCAGAACGATTCAAAACGTATTTATACGTAAGAATTATCTTTTCTATCACACACCTATCAAAAGGCTTCTTTTTGCTACAAAATCCTAGCCCTACAGTAATATCTTTCTACAGATCGTGCACACGTGTCATACATTTTAGCTTTGTCAAGGGATCTCAAATCATACGTATTGTTATCATAAAATGTATTATTTAAAACACAAAACTTTTTAAATCAATTAATTAATGTCTCCACTCTTTACATGTACACCTTGTTATATCGTTGATTGATATATCGAACGATATAGTACTTATACTGTGGCCAGCATGTACAATTTAAGATAATTTACGCCATGGTTGTCAATATAAATTTTCGAATTATTGTGCTTTAACCCTAAATACTCAATATACTCCCCCATCTATTAGTTATAAACATTCCAAAATTAGCTGTTTATCACAAAAGAAGTTTATTTGTTTTATATCCTTAGTCTTAAAAAGTCACTTAATGGGAAGAAACTCCTTGCAGATATTCCTTTTAAAATTTCATTTCACTTCTCTTAGATTCAGTCTTGGTTTTACGTACAACGTTCATTAATCTTTCAAATTCCTCCAGAACTGTAACACAAATCGTGCTTTTTCACTTTCACAGCTGTGAGTTGTAACCAATGACAAACCATGAGCATTTCTTTTAGACTTCCTATAGTACCATTTTGGGTAGATCTATTATCTGTATAGTTATAGGATCACGAAAGTTTTCTATGCTTTTATCAGATGTTTAATTTTGATAGTATCTAATATTATGTCGGATTATAAACACAGACACTCGTAAATGATTTAAAATATAAAAAAGTTCAAGACGGTTTTTAACTTGCATAAATCCTAAAAAAATACGAGTTAAAATAAAAAATAAAAATATTATCTGATAAAGCACAGACAATGCTATATTTTATACTGTTTTTAATGATTTCATATTCAATGGCCCTGCTGCCATCCAAATAAAACTGTAGCAGTGTGAAACACGCAGTCCGTATTATACACTTATACCAAATACTCAAAAGGCAGTAGGTGAATACAAATTTACACACGATGGACCGTTTAAAAGTACTCATCATATTACTAAAATATAAAAATCTATTCATTTTTTACAAACTAATATTATAATATTGTATAAGCGTTTATAATATATTGTATTGAATAAATGGTCGGAACATTTTTTTTAAATTTACTTTTTACATACTTGAAAATCGTATTTTTAATTTTGTATAAAATGTATATTTTATAATTTACGATTTTCAGCTGTCATTAATTGTACTTGTACAAACTACAATAAAAAAACATTTGTTGGCTGTTTTAACATTAATACATATATTTTACTTACATAAAAGTTGTATTATGTATTTTATTAAAAAGCTTACTTCATATCACTGGGGACTTAAAATGCGTGTGTACTTTTACATGGTCGCATAAGCAAGACTTGGATCAGGAGATGAGAGTGCTCAACGATTCGCTAAAATACCCTGGTGTCACCCATCTGAATATACTATATATACAATTGGTCTGGCACAACAATGACATACAAGCTCACATCTAGTAAAACCATGTTCATGATACATTTTAATTTAAATTGATTAAAATATTTGTATTAAGTAATTAGTTATATAATTATTAATTAAAAAAAAATATGTCTGTTATAAAAATAATATTTTTATACCTATTTATATTTTAAATTGCATAGGAAAATAATATATCGTACTCTACAATATCATTTAATATTATATTATACACTATGTTCAATGTTCATAATATGTATAATATGTTTCGGGAAAAAAAGGGAAATGGGAATTCATCATAATGCCTTAGTTCAGTGGTTGACTTAGGAAAAGTCTACATTGTGCGGACGTTGTGCATAATGACCAAATAAAGAAGAAAAAGTAGAACTGGAAAAACTACATTTGAGAAAACAGAGAAATTTAAACGACAATAATCATTACATTATAGTATTATCTAGCCAATAACTATAGGGATTGGTAGATCAGTGGATAAACCTTTTCCTGATAGTGATAAATTAGATTATTTTTGTTGTTACAATATATTGACGGCTATCATTAATGGAGTCAGCGAGCTGCCACCGACGACAATAAAGGTGGTGCAATGTTAATACAATTTTATCTGTGAATTGAATTGGCCATTTAAATCTCTCTCTATGTATATGACGGTGGAATATATCACACGTTATGTATACATATATTATAAAATGATTTGTCAAAATATTATTTTTTAAATGCTGAGTGATGTATTTTGCTTTTACAACATTTTGGTAGCTCACATGTTTCGATATTTTGTAATTTATGGAATTATTTTTACATAATACTACCCATCATGTATGTCCATTATTCTTAAAAAATAATAGTTTTATTTAATTCACACTGTTCATTGAATTCTGTACAAAGTACAATATTTAAGGTCATTGTAGTAAATATTAAACTGTTTTTGCATCGTCAAACTGATCGGGTTCTTTGAACGTAACATATTTTACTATAGGTACTGATGTATTGTATGATTATTTATAGTTAAAATAAAAAAAAATATATTCAATTATCATAACCATAACTTTATTTATCTTAATAACTCCGTTGGGGGAAGGAGTAGGTGGTTAGAATTTAGAGGTACTATTATGATTCATAATATATGAATAATTCAATATATATAATTATATTAGAGTACTTAATAAAAAAAATAAAACTATAACCATAAAACATTACGAGTGTCACATATTTTTGAGCACTTTTTTAAAACTAAATCTACAATATCTTAGACATATAAATACAAATATAACATCAATATTTATAAAAACTTTCTGTCTATTAAAAAATATAAAAATAGTTTTAAATAAAAAACAATTAAACCATTTTTAATTAAAAAAAAATATATATGCTCATTGTTCATAACAATAATCACGTAGTTATCAAGAACCTAGTCAATATTGTGAAATAATATTTAAATTAAAAGGTTTTATAATATTGTATACTTATGTACATTTTTTTTGAATGTCCATTGAGTGTAATATGAATCATTGATATCGAATACTTTAGAACGTTAAATCAACACAATTTAAGAGAGAAATAAAAAATGCATTCGTAAAGCATACATTGGCACATATTGACATAATAAATTATAAAGTCGTAGCCAATAGGTAAGGATTATTTTAATCTTTAAATTAGCAATTTTATAATAAATTTAAATTCAAAAGCTTGTTCAAAAATACTTTCATAATAAATGCTGTAAATATGATAATAATTATGACTATTGTTGTTGTACAATTAATAGCTCGTAAGATTGTAAATAAGCTAACGTTGTGTCTTACAAAAAGTTAAATAGAAAACCATGGAAATATTTTTAAATATGTATATTGTATTTGTATACTTTATTATTTTACATAGTAATTAAATGTAAAATATTGTAAAACTTTGTGTTTTCCTTTATTGACAGTTACGTCTTAAATTTACTAGATCTAATATTATGATGTAATAAAATAGTGTTATATACAAGTTCGTTTGAAGAAATGAACTGGTATGATTGAGTACTTTACAAAAGGTTAACGGATAAGCTTAATACGTACACAATTTGTTTTTAAAAATTGTTAACGACGAAAAACTTTTTTATCCTCATACTTTTATAGTTTTTCCAAACTAAAACACTATAATTATGCTGCATTTTGTTTTTAAATATGAAAAGTTGAACAGTCGAATGTTTTACATTTTCAAGCTGAACACCAAAATACTACGAATAATATCAATAGGTAACAATAATAATATAATTAACTTTTCAAAAATCTTAACTGTTCCCAACTTGTCATATAATTATTATCTTTCGTTAGAATAATATGTAAGATATACGTAATAATTAGTCATAAAGTACTTGAAGAGAAAACTCATCATAATAATTACTCAAATGTACATTATCCATTCGAGTTACTACTAATTAGAGCTAATGCGTTTATACGACGTTAGTGCGTTTTTCATCGAATGCACGGGGGCACCTATTTTGCCTATACATGACGCCGTGTTAGGACTTTAGAACGTATACTATAATTAGTGTTTGAAGTATGAGAAATATTTCATGAAATATTTCAAATGAAATATTTCATTTTGAAATATTTCACTAAGTTGTGAAATATTTCACAAAAACGTGAAACATTGAAATTTTTTTTAACACAAATAAAACACAATTTATTTATTTTTTTAACACAATGTTCAGTGTTCTAAATTCTAATGTCAGAATTCAGTACGTATACAATATACATGTATAATATTGTATACCTACTTGTATCATTTAAACATTAAATATTTAAAAATTTTGAATACCAATTTAAATGTATAATACCAAAGGTTAGGTATACATACAGGTACCATATAGTGATGAAGGTAATTTATGACAATTATATGTAAATATAAAACTTATTTAAAAATAAAACAAAATATATTAAAATACTGAAATATTTCACATATTTTGAAATATTTCATGAAATATTTCACGAAATATTTCATTTTTTTAAATTTCATGAAATTTTCAAACACTAACTATAATATTGTTTAAGAGTTTTTGCACAAGGGTGGTTAATAATAAGGTATGAATCCGATAACGTTGTTTACCAAAACAAGCCTTTACTCATGAGCTCCAAATATTGGCAAGGTTATTAATTGATTATCTTAATCGGTTATTTTAAATATTTAACGGGCACCTGGTTAATATCGGTTATTATCTTATAAAAATAAAAGATATAGAACCAGTTTAAAGGTTTATGGTTATGGTTTCAAATTACAATGGGATAAAATAGTTTTTTGAATATAAGATATCCGATAATGCAAAAATAAAGTCTCAATTACAACGATATTATATTACTGTATAATTTAACCCAACGTTATTTTTACCAGAGTGTTTAACCGGCGTTGTGTAAAAACTCTCTTTTATTATCATTGTGTCGTACTCGGATCCATCACACTCTACACTTGGCCGATCTAGAAGGAGTGTTTGGTAGTGTGCTAGACGTTTGATAAAAGCATGTTCTATTATGATGTATTTTTTTCATCATTTAGTTAGAAAAAGAAAATAAATGATAAATTTCCATACCTCCTCGGCGCTCTGCATGAAGCTCGAACTCTTGACCGCATCGCAACTGTCTTCGCGGCGCAATCCGTCGTTGTCATAGCCATTGTTGGTGTTGTGATTTTTGTATTTTTTCCACACCATCCTAGTAATGACGAGAAAACAGTAATAATTCGGTTAATGGACCACCGTTTATCCAATCACATTATGCACACACATATACAGTGTCGACGAACTTACCTCACGCCGAGAACGAGTAGAAGCCCCAAAAATAGGGGTATGACTGTGGCTACGCATGCTAAAATCAATGTTTGTATTTCAGTTAGACCTGAAAATATGAAAATTACGTAAACGGGAGATGATAATTTATTTATTAGGAAATATCATTGGGATAACTCCAGTTTTACAAGTAACCATACAACCATGATATAAAGTACTGCAACGCCAGTATTTATAACGTGAAATACAAATTGAAATTAATTTCACACACGCACACACACATAAAAGTATACGAGGTATTTACACTTGTACATGCAATTAATATCGTTCGTATGGAATAAACGTGAAACGAATCGACAAAACAGGAGTGTGCTTTTAGTGTAAATTAGTTTTTCACACTCAGACTTTTTAAATTTGCTAAAATCGACCAGTAATGTTTTATTTTTTTCAATTACTAATGTTTTACATCTAAAATAATACAATCTAAAAACTACACATGAAATTTCTTTTGATGTATTTATCAAAACTTTTATATACTAGTTTATTGTTTTATAGAAATTTTGAACAACAACATAAACTTTTCTAGTTTTTTTTTAGAATGACCCGTGATGTTTTACAAGTATAAAATTATGGAATAATGGAATTTCCGTTACCTATACTTCGTCAGTCAAAATTAATAAATAATCACGAGGCACTCCATTTAATGGTTAAACAATGTCCAAAAACTGTACTTATATCGTCAAAGTAAGAAAATAAATTTATACCTAAATAAATTATCATAGCATTTAATAAATAAATAAAAAAATGGCTTGAGCAAAAAAGAACTAATAAAAAAAGCTGTATAATATACGTAAATATGTTTTTAAAACGTCTTAAAATGTATATTCCTATTATATAATTAAATATTTGGACATTTTCATTTGCAATTACAACCACTAATTAATATTTTTAATTTTATATGCTTATAAATAATATAATATTATTATACATTTGTAATTTTATCATCGATTTATTATTAAAATCGGCAAGGGGCAACATAATTTGAGCATCAACTGTGATAGATTTATAGAAAAATAGAAAAAAACAGCAGAGGCTCACACGCTGTATATTATTCAAAACTTAAGAAGATTATCTTATACCTGATTAATGATGAAAGATATGTATAATAAAAGAAAAAATGACACGAAACAAAAGAATAAGATCGAAACACGGTCCGGATCTAAACTGTGACTCATTGTTCAAAATTAGCTAAATTAGCATGAGGACTTTGACAAAGAGAGAATCATGGTTTTTCGAATAATGTTAAATGAATTATCTATAATGTTGGATATACAAGGATATAGAGTTTTATATGAAAAAGCTAGTGATACATAGTAGGTATATAAATGTATAGTAAATATGATAAAACAAATTTGTTAAATAATGATGACCCAACAATATGACAATACGTACATGGTAATTAGTTTTAGTAAAACGCGCACGAGCAGTAATAAAAACGATGATAATAAATCAACAACAATAATTGTTCACCAAATGGTATCAGATATAATAATTTCCTAGAAATTTCGTTATAATGTTACGAACGTAAAACACCGGTGTGTGACATGGCTCCGTGTTATAAATACAAATTGTATTCTTATCACTGACTTTTATAATTTTTTTTTTACCTACCATATTACTAGAATATAGTAGTAATAGAGTAACTAGAACGAATCAACTACAGTAATAGTAATTGTTATAATAGGTATCAAAGTTGAAACGTCATTTACCGACAATGGTGATCGATATTTTCAATGGTCAATGCTCGTACAGTTGTAATATCCCACAGTGGAGTGAAATGAAATGCGTTATACAAACTCCGTCAATATTTTTTATTGAGTCCATTTTTTGAACTGGCCGAAGAGCTAGATAAATTATTTTTCAACGGGAAAACGATCGTTTTAATTTTTTACTAGGTATTATTCACTCTATATTTTAGACGCCACCTTGAATGAGATCTATTATGTAACCACATATTATACAAAGGAGGATAGTGGATAAATGTCATAAAATTACTTAATAACATAATATAGAGAAACATAATAACAGTGCTGCTTACAGTATACATTACCTAACTCTGATAAAACGACTTGAGCCTATATATGCGTCTGAGTGTAGTTGATCATGACACACGTTATCTTGACACTTAATACGTGAAAACAGTTCGATTGCTCGCATTGTTTAACATTATTAAATATTATACACTTAAGTATTTTTAAGCTTGACAAGTAATTCGATATTCCATATTAGTTTTAAATTAAATTTCTAATGACACTTTGTAGATAATATAAATACAATTTCAGATAAAAAATATCGATTTGGTAGTGGTCACTGGTCACATACATTGGCCACTCATATTGAAAACACATTAATAATTGCTATTAATATTATTCATAATTATAGCACATACCTCCATATTCCTCCAAGTCTTCGGCTAAAAGTCCAGTAGCATTGATGCTGTCCGGAATGTCTGCCTGCAGAGCCCAGTCCGCCTCGTTGGGTATTTCGGTGTGTTCAAGCGCCGTTTGAGTGCTGTTCATTTTTCTTGTCAACAACTGCAAACCGCGATCGGAAAAAAAAAGCAACCGCTATTATGGTATACCATTATACTTTTGTATTATTACGCGCGTGGATCATACTTATAGCACACATATTGGTGCAGTAGTACATGGTACTGGTACAATTAAATATGCATGAGTGATTTTTTTTTTTGTTATCGGTCTTAACATTACGTACTATTACTTGTATTATTTTCTATAGATACCTGTAATTTTTGGTCCTCTGGAACGTGGTCTGTGTCGCGTAAACACCATAACAGTGATGCGGATCACACAACGCACAATATAATAATATAAGTAATATGATATTATATGATCGAACGACGAGGGAAAAAAATGGAGATAATATAATAATAATGTAACCGAATCGTACACTCGCACGTTATCGTACTCCAACACACCGTGCGCGTAGTATTTCGAGGGACGGTTACTGGTCGTGTGCTATTCGGACGTATCTGACGGAGGTGAAAAGTTCCGGGTATACCGCGAGAGATCGGTACAAAGTCTGTTTCATTGATTATGCCCCTCCGTCGGCGCCCTGGGTCGCTGATCGGGTGACTTCGGCTCCGGACGGAATCTCGTCAAAACCATATATATATACGCACACGCAACCACGCACCCCCGGCCACCACCCAACCCACACAAACCCTGCACATATCCCTTTGACGCCGTTTTCGCAACCATCCGATCGGTACATAACGTTTGGACACTAAACAAAAATGCCTACGGATAAAAAAACACAAAAAAACAATATGATAAATAAATGAAAAAATGTACATATTTACAATAAGCCTACACATATATATATATATATTATTATTATTAAACACATTTGGATACATTTTGTATGTAGCTTTTTTTTTTTAAAGTGTGTTCGGCGGGGATGCAACGAGAACATGTGCACAATGTTCATATGCAAAGTCTAAATAGGAAAAAAAATTGAGGGCTATTATACATATTATATACATTTTCAGGTGGAAAATACTTTCTTTTAAATTTTACCAAAATCAGACCATCTAAGTAATAGCACAATAATGGCTCCAGATATTTCTGTAGACACCATACCAGAATATAAAGAGAGGGTATGCTCATATTATTTTAATAATTGTGTATTGCTTGACTATTAAAATATTATAATATAATATGAGTACTTTTAAAATCTGTTGTAAATACGTTTTAAGACAAAGATCATACATGGTAGGTACCTACATCGTTTTATTTGTTATGTCACAAAATTCGATTAAAAATTAGTAAAAAATATGATTCTTAAGTCTGTGTATCCTAACCTAATCTATGAAGTCATAGAGCTAATAGTAATACATTTAACTTTGAGGATAACAACTGTTTACAAAGATCATAATATATTATAAGAGTATAAAACATAATATTATATTATATTATGCAGAGCGTATAATTAATAATAATAATAATCTATATCTAAATATTATATAAAAATGAATGTTTGTCTGTCTGTCTGTCTGTACTTTATGTATTCCTAAATGGCTGGACCGATTTTTATGACATTTTGTGTGTGTGTTAGAGTGGTTTCAGGGATGATTTAGATTACAAATTAGACCAGGTAAGTCCAACCCCGGGAGGTGTTCAAAAGAGGATTTTGAGATTTACGGTAGACATATTTGTTTATAAATGGTTGCTTTTGGTAATAAAAAAATTAATTAGTAGATATTAGTATTTATTATTGTATTGGTTGCCATTGGTTAATCGGGCAGATCAGGTGCAAGCTGTAAGCATGCATTAAATCGAATTTTCGAATATTGCGTACTTGATATGCTGTCGTAGATTGTCCGCTATCCGACGTAGTCCAATTGCCTACCAGGGGCATTACTGCTCTCAAAAGGGGTCGAACAATCAAAATTTTATTTTAAAGTTGTAATTTTTTAACGAAGCGTGAGGCATCAGTAAGTTAGCAATAATTAATAATATATTATGTACCTACATTTAAATGAAATAATTAATCATATTTAGCTAAATCTTAAATAAATTGAGTTCTATAATGATTTATACATCGGTAAAAAATATTATTTACAAATTTGGAAGTTTTATAAATTATAACGTTATTTTGTTCCGCGAAAAATTTTTATTTATTAAAAAAAGTATAATACTTGTGGTAAACTTTATAAACAAAGAATCGTTAAAGCTCTTTTTTATTTTGGAATATCAATAATATACTAAAGGTACTATCAACAGAATATTTTTTTTATCACGATTATGCATTTTACCAACATTTTATATTTATATTACATTTATTTGATTATAATTTAATTAATTCTTAGAATACACAAAATCAATGAAAAATATCATAGAGAATTTTCACCAAGTTTTGTATTATTTTTGAAGTATTAACTAGGTAAGATATTCAGGTCATTTGTAGGTATTCAGAATTTGATTGGTACAAGCTTTCAGCTGTAGGTATGTTTATATGAGAATATAGTACATTATGTTTATGTATAATACATATAAATATATACATATATTTATTTATACCAAACGTACTTAATACAACAGTAACAAATGTATAATAAGTTAAACGATATGTGCAAATAAATGTTTAAGTTAATATTTATTGAGGAACAATATATACACTTTGATTGAATATTATCTGTACATAACCGTTCCTGGCATAAATTAAAATCAAATACACCCGTTAACTGTTTGTTAGGTACCAACAATTTGGAAAATCGCCAAATTAAATAGTCCCTGTTACTTAAGAACCCTTGTGCAAGCTATAATATACTGTTTGAGACTCGAAAATATTTCGATCGACGGTCGAATGGTTTTCCGAATTTGATAGAATGCTTTTGTATACAATAATTTTGGATATTATATGCGCAAGTTAAGTCGAAATTGCAGACTCTAAAGTAGTATAATACTACTTATATATTCGGCACACCAATATAATATTTATTATATTAAAAGCGTTGTATTGGGCATTCTTTTGCCTAGTAGATTGGGTTTAAAAAACACCGAAAAAAGTTTTAAGGTTTTATTCGAAAAGTTAAGAAATAAAAAAATAATGTAAACTAGACTGTTGGTGTATGGTATTATACAAGCGAATGAATTACATCAAAGTGATGGGTTATATTGTGATTTATTTATTTTTATTATTATTTTGTATTTTATACATTATGTAGATAAATCTTAAAAATGCCAATACAATTCAGTTTAAAATCGTAAAACATATTATATTCGGTACTCGATTTTTCAACGACATAATACGAATATTGTAATACTTATTTTCGTGTCATATTCATTGTAGCCATGAAGTTGTATTAGACATCAAATTATATCCGACCGTCTGTAAAAATGTCTCTCTATTGTATAAAAATGTTTTCGCCAACTAGTAATAATAATAATAATTAATAATACTAGTCGTAAAAATAATTGTGGGGATAATAATAAGCATTTACTGAATAAGTATTTTTGAGGATAGTTAACGCAGGTTTCATGCTCCAGTTTAGAGAGTTTTGACTTCTGTTGAAGACTTTGCATGATTGATTTATAAAGTATGAATTATTTCCTCTTAATTTCTCTATCACGAACATAAATTTCCCTAGGAAATGTGAAATCAATAGAAAAAACATATAATTTCATTCACATGATGCAATAGGGAGCACAAATTGTGCATTTATTTTGTATTTCAATTGGGTAGATGATTGTAGTTAATCTACCTATTATGAGTAAGAAGTGGTTCACATTTGTGTAATTTAACATTTGTTTTAACCGTAATGGTTATTACTTATTATATTTCATTTGTGACGTATCTATATTTATACATTTAGAATTTAACTTCTGCTATATATTTGTTCTTCATCTTATACTATACGTCTATATTTACTACTATATTTACTACTTACTATACGTGTGTTATACAAGAGTAATTGTAATGCGTAAAAAAATAATATTTCTTAAGGTGATGGAAAAAGAAACTATTCACCGTAATATTAAATGTTAATGCACTAGGATAACGCTTATTAACAGTGGTTGTCATAAATAAATTGATACAACAATATAATATTTTTCATGTGGTGTTTTTCAAGAATAATTATAAGTATAATCCTTATATTAAAATGCTAATTCCTTTTATAGGTACCATACTACCAAAATGTATTCAAATAACAATGTGTGAGGTTTAACAAATATTATATTTAAAATTATTATTTTTGATCTCTTATAGCCATTTCCAATACTGACTTTAGAAATTGACATAGTATTGAATATATCATACATGTTTAGTGTGGAATTTACATATTTTACCATAAATATAAAAAAACCTCAATAGTTCAAAAAATAACAGACAGGCAATTTATTTTCATCAAATTACTAGAAGCTGTAAAGTATGTTGAAAGAAATTAATAATACGACCCTACTGATCTGTAACAAGTAAGTTTAAAATGAAAATAAATCGTTGAAAATATAAGTCAAATTATTTTCTTTAATACCTTAGTTCAGTGCATACCTAACATACTTCAGACTTCGAACTTAAATTTGAAGTCATAGGCTATTTAATTATCTAAATATAAGACCAGTTTAACAAAAAATATAAAAATAAAAATTAATAACATAACAGCGTGCTTAATTAAAATAAATATTGTAAAACCCACATTTTTACTAACAACAAATACAATTATATGTTCAATGTCGTACCATTGTTAGATGGTTTTAGCCTAGGTATGCTAAATTAATAAGCTAAATTAAGTTCATGAAAACGAATACTGTACCTATTCAAAAATATTTTAAATAAATAGCATAAAATTGCTATAATTTCAACATATTATACAACAGAGATGAAGTTATTAAATTTATTATTTTTATTTGGGACACCGAAAATACTAAAATTTGTTTTTCGTAGACCATAATTATCACTTATTTATTTAACAAATGTTTATTAAGCTAAAATAATAATACCTAGGTAGTATATTATTACTTAATACAATTCGTGTTTACATCAACATAAAATTCATACTGCAGACAGTATATTGGGTACTTACCTACCTAGTATTAAATTTAGCATTTCAAGAAGAAAAGTTTGGAGGTTTGCAGAATAAGTAGAATATGCAGCTGAATCATTGAAATATATATTATTATGTTGTTCTGCATGAGTAAATATATTATAATACACACACATATGTATGAATGTATACAATGGGGTTGGTATTAATCGAAATTTTAAAAATTGAAACATGTACATTGTACTTAATGTGTATAGGTACCAATACATTGTATTGCTATTAAATAGTATTTTCGAGTGTGAGCAATAATAATTAACTCCCACTCAAACACGAGTATGTTAAATAGTAATTTTGTTTTTGTATGCGTATAAGAAGTAAATTAAAAAGTGCGTTGTAATTTCCAATTTTTTTTCTGAAAGCCAAATTGCTCGTAAATTTGTGTAGAAATAAAATCAATATAAAAAGTAGGTACTTACTATTACAAGTATCTCCATCGTAAAAATATTTAGTCACGTTCACAAAATCCGAGCAGGTGTTTCTTTTGCCATATTTTTTTTGTAGCAATTTAGGAATTTGAATTATTTTATGTTATTTTATCAGTTTTATTTCAATCTTAAGTCTATAATATTATTGAATACTTCTTTTTAGTATTTAATACATTTTGTCCAATCAAAAGAGTTATCGCTAAATAATATTTCCCTAAAATAAAATAAATAAATTTATGTAGATCAGTATAAATAAAATACATATAGAAATTTTTTAGTTTTATGTAACCTAAGTATTTATTTTAGATTTTTGAAGTGTTGTTCTTTAGTGTAGTAAAAGTTAATTTGAAAGTTTTGATAACATACTAGCCTAATGCTTGTTATCTGGAACAACAATAGAATTAAAAAGTTACAACACCTTTTTTAATATTTGTGTAATGTATATTGATAGAAAATAAAACATTATGAAAATGATAACAATGATCTGGGGAATAAAATTAACACAAGAACATATTATCAATAAAATGTTATAAAAAATAATAATAATAACGAAGAAAACTACCTAAGTATATTTGTTGTCAATATTAAATAAAAAAAAAATATTTTGGTTTCAGAACCTATTGGTACAAATATATAACGTTCATTTTCTTAAATTTGTATAATAAAAAAGTACCTATGTTTAGATATATGCGTTGTCTCGTGGTGAATTTTATCGTATTAAACCTTACATCAGCTGTGTATTACAAAATTGATTGAAAAAATGGTATCATAATATTTGAAAAGCGCATACTCAAATAAATATTGAAATATTCAAGAATTAATTAATTAATTATGTACCTAACACAAAGCTACGTAACCGAGGTGGTATACTATATTAGGTATTACGTGCCACTATAACTATACGAAATTGGGTTCTTGGTAAATTATTTGGTGCCGTGAGCTGATTGGTCGATATTTAAGTGGCATTCAAAACTTACGCAAAGTTTGAAGGTTAATGGATTACTGTAAGTGCGGCATGTATTCTAACGTTAAACATCTCTGCTGTTTAGGTATACACTATATCACTATATATCTTCATAAATAAATTGTATTATTTATGGTACTGGATAATATTATATTATAATCATATTCAATATTGTTCATGTTCAGTACAATGTACAATAAAAATATAATAGGTACCTATATAATTTGTAATAAGTAATATCGTTTTACATTTCCAATTCCATTCAACAAATTCAAATAACGACATTGGTATCTCTTTTTATTATTATATTTTAGGTTAAATTTTTATATTAGGATTTATGTGTATAAATGCAATATTGAAAAATCTAATAATCCTATTTTGGAGACGCTACGTAAAAAAAGTTTATAGTATTTGTATCATTGTGATAGTCGCATGTCGTGACAATGGTGATATCTCTAACTGGCATCGTGAGTAAATAAATCTATAACCTACCTATATTTTTCTACGACAACAGATTTATACTTGGCCTGTCTTATTTATGTATCGTGTTTGCTGTACTTTAGGGAAATAGAAAAAAGAAATACTTAATATTGGACTATTATTGATGGGTACTTGCATTTAATATCCGGCATTATTATGTTGTATTATAATAGTTCCACAACTAACCAATAATATGCCTTATTTGGAACAAATTCGATTAACTCTAAAGATGATTCTAGCATGATTTTGTCATGATAGAATCGATTTTGTAAAGAAAGTAAGTAATGATTATCTATTCGATTGATTTTTAAGGAGTACAACTATTATATTATGAAAGTTTATAAGACCTCTAAAATTCTTTAACAATAGTATTGTAATTATAATATTGATTGATAATATTGTTTAGTATAATATGCATAAATAAATATATTTAAATGTCATAAAACAATCATAGCTTGGTAGCATATTTGAATTTAAATGTACAGCAGATCGGAGGCAACGAGACGTAACGATTACATTCGAAGTAAAACGTTATAAAAAAAAAAAAACAACTGATTTTGACTTTGTGCATAATAAGAGTTAAAGCTGTTTCAAGTCTATGTCTGTATTACTGGTTTATAATTTGTTAGTTATATCATTAAAATTTATACACAGTTTATTGTCAGTGTATATACGACATGTCTCACTGCACTGTTTATTATTCTGTATTCTTATATAATATTATATACCAACTTTTTATTTAAAAATAATATTATTACGATGCATTATAATATTATGTATTACTGATACAATTTATCAAATAAACAACTTGAGTACCCCATTATTACATAAGCATAAAATAGTTAAAACTATATAAACGATGCCGTAAACCATTATAAAAAATATCAACAATCGTGTATGGGGAATGGAATAATTAATATAATATCCCATAAGCTTGGGGAAGAGTGATTTAATTTAAAACATTTACATTCATATTCATACTTAAAGGAATTTTTTTTATACTTGTTTTACATAAAATATGCATTTTAGATACACTGCACATTCTATGCACATTTATAATAATTAATTGGTTAAGTTTGCAATAAGTTAATAGTATAAAATATATAGAAGTTCCTGATTTTCTATAGTTAAAAAGTTATGTCCCAATAAAAAACGTATTAGTCTTGTTATATTAAAATTTTTCATAATATTATTCTGACCAGCCTGCGTGTGTTGTAAGATAAAATTACTTTAGTCAGTGTACAAGTATATGCTATGTTTATTATTGTTACTTATGTACATGAAGTTCATAATATGACGATAATTTTTTCTTTGAACACATGCCAGAAAAAAAAAAATTTTAATTTATAAACACAGTTTAGTTTTTAGTTATGACGTATAACATAAGGCCGTTTAAGGTGGTTTTATATAATTCGATAAAATTGAATGGGTTTTACGCTTTACAAATAAGTTGTTTTCTATAATTTATTTAATTGGTTGAAGTTAACATTCACAGCGAGTGTTACAAAAACAGTTGTACACTGCACAGGCCTGCATAGATACATAATAGTACACTTGGTTCACTAGCACTCACAATGTTTATTCCGACCCACCCTTTCCCTCTGCACCATCCGTCAAACCACGATTTATGTATATATATATTTTTCGATTTCCAAACGAACGAAACAATAATATTATATTTTTTTTATGTACCTATTCAAATATAATATTTTATGACATTAAATTACGCATTTAAACGAATATAAACTGTAAAGTAACTACCTACGTTTAATTAATTTTAAATTTCCATTATAATGATATATTTAGTATAATAGCAACTACCCACCTATAAACAGTATACAATATACACTATACAGCTATACCACATAAATTTAAATCATAATACTACCACATAACTAAGTATAATAATATTGTTACGGATAACAATAGCATTATTGTTAATTTATATTTTTGAATAGCAAATGGTACCTATATTATATATTTTTTATTTTTATACTACTACTATATATCTAAACTTGTAAATTCAAATATGAAGAATAATAACTGCATACTTTTTTTAACATATTGTTAAAGGTACCTATATTCCTATTTTAAATTGTATACTAGTCTGCGTAATAGTATGTGGCTATTACTAATTGCCTAATTTTGATTAGTCTAATTAGTCATTTGTCCACATGTGTTTGGGTATAGGTATAAGTAGGTGTATGCTTTTTAACTGCTCGGACGGTTCCAATCCATAGCAAATTAAAGTTTACGTGAGCATACAGGTGGAAAATGGAAATTTTAGAAATCTTGACATTCATTATGTATACCTATCATTCAACGTTTTAATCTTTATGTCAACCATTCCGGGTAACCTGTATGCACACCAAACAACAATTAACAAAGTGTTAATCGCTTTTATTGTGCAATTTTCTTTTTCAACATGAAATACTTTTTAATGAATTAGTATATTCCAGGTCCATATTGTTGTCGGCTTTACATTTTATTAAGTGGTAATTTGTACTATGTACAGTAAAAAATATTACATATCAATAAAAACTAATGAAAAAAATAATTATAATACTGTACCATATTATTTCTATGAAAATTGTATGCACCAGTAATCAGTATCAAACGTTACCACTATTGTATTTTTTTAGAATATGTATTATGTATATACTATTTTTTATCCCGGAATGTGAAGAATGACAACAACAATAATTGTTTATAATTATTGTATATTATTTTTTTTATCATAATAACTTTTCGAGTATTTAAAATATATTCAAAAATAATAAATAGATATTTATATGGCTATAGACCGCTGAAGTTTTAGTATTACTACAATAATGTCTGAAACAAAAAAGGTACCTAAATGGAGCAGATAAGATAACAAAAAGAAGGGAAATATGAATAATTTTGTGTTAAAGCTTCTAAAAATTACGGAATAATTTGCATTTATTATGTGTATACTTAAAAAAGTATTAAACGGGAATGTTTTTAAATTCAGTATTTAATAAATTTAAATGTATTTAATGTTGTTAATATATATATATGTCGTAGGCCGTATGGTAAATTAGTCTTTTAGCGAAAAGACTATAGGCTCTTTGCAATAGGGTAGCTCGTTTGCGAACTACTTATTATTTTTCCAAACGGTTTTTCAGGTTTATTGCATACGGACTAACAGAATTTAGGCTTTTTAACAACTGCAATCATTATAATATGATAACAACCATTTTACTTATTTTACATATTAAGTTTAGTTTATTTTAAAGTTGTATGTAACATATAAACTGAATTACTATATAGTAGGTACTAAAAAAAAAGAAAATATGTAAAATATTAAATTAAATTGAAATATTAAAAACATATTACATTACTAAATGTTATTATTGTATTATATGTCAAGAAATTTTGCATCTGTTGCTTGTAGAACATTTCTGCTTAACCACATGTTTATAATGCCAAACCGTGTACCAATTTGGTAAACAGTTGAAAGTTATAGTTTTAGTCAATGTTCTAAGTTCAATAAACTAAAACTAAAACGAAAAAACCACATGTAATAATAAGTAAATGTTTTACTTATTTTATATTGTAATGTAATATTGTTTTAAAATTTCAATTTAATTTAAAATGGTTGTTATCATACTATAATGATTGTAGTTCTTAAAAGGCCTAAATGCTGTTAGTCCGTATGCAATAAGTCTGAAAAACAGCAGACTGTTTAGAAAAATAATAAGAAGTTCTCAAACGGGCTACCCCATTGCAAAGAACCTCGTCTTTTCACAAAAAGACTAATTTTCCATACACCCTACGAAATATGTATATATTATACTAAATAACCATACCCTTAGTCATACCTAAAGGTTTTTGTTTTTTAATAGTCTATATTATGAACTATGAAAGTTCGAATTGAAACTGTACACTTGCTGATAAATGATCAGGCTCTCTGGAAAAAAATGTCTAGTTAAGGCAAATATAATATAAATTGGCCCATACTGAAAATAATTCTAATATAATATAGTACACCACTGAAATTCAGAATGTTGTATATAGAATTCAGTTTTATACTGTGATTATTATTTAATATAATAATAGTTTTAAAAATGTGATAAACGCGAAAATGGCACCACTGTTGTATTCTTATTTGAGTAATTTAATTAATAAATTATTTGAACTTTTCTCGTTGAACGGCTCATCAACACGCATACACACACACACACACACACACACACATCAAACACTTGCGTTTAAAACAAAAATCACTCAAATCGGTAGGATGGAACGTCAGACAAGGCTATCCAAAGAAATCGCCACACGTTTTAAATATAGGTACATGTAGATAATATTATATTGAGGCAGACTCAAAAACAAGTAGGTAATAAACATTTTTACAGGCTAAACATTAATCTTACAGCGGTGCTTTCGAATTTATAAATAAAATATATATATATAAAAAAAAACCTTCCCAATAATTATTATATTACTGAATAAAAACTTATACTTTTATTATTGCGTAATAAATAAATACAATTTACGAGATCTAGAAATTCCCTTTCTCAAACGTATAAGACAATAATGAGAAACAAATACTTTTAGAAAATGCGTTTTTTGAGCTTATTGAGGAAATATAGGCATGACGAGTGTCACATATTGAACACACATTGAAATCGGCGACTTTGTGTGATAATCCAGCTGAATATTCTGTAAAGCGATTGTTTTATTTGTGGGGAATGTACTATGCCATACGCATTTGTTCTACATGTACCATGGTTTTAACCATACATAATAAGTATTTATAACTTAAATTAACTCGAATTGCTTGTAATATTATTAAACATGTAAAGGGCACATAATACATTATAGTACTGATAATGTTTCGTTAAAAGTCGCAAAGGACCTGTTGTGATAAAAATTATATGATTATACGGTACTGTATCCGAAGCTTCAACAATTATAATATTAATATCTGACACACGTCATTGTGTTAACTAAACTGCACATCACTCATTTTCTATCATATTATATAAACGTTTGGATTTAAAGTATCACTGACCAATCCAATTTCATACCATCAACAGGTACATATTAATATTTGTGACTATCTTAACACACCATATTAGCTGTTATTATATTTTAATTTTCTTAATATTAAAACTTGGTATTCTTCTCTATTTTTTTTTATTTTAAAAATTAAATTTATCAACAACTATGATTATATTGTTTGGCAAGTGACCCAAAGAATTTCACTTAAGCACTACCATATTACACCTATTTTTAAAAATACTTTACACATACTATAATAATTGTTCAATACGTTTACTGTAATATCTATGAAGATTTCAGGTAATTTTTTATAATATTTTGTACAGTTATTAAAGTTATGAGAGAATTTTTTTTTAAGAAAAATCTTTGGTTCTTTTTTAGTTGATTAAACTATAAGTGGGGGAAAGTGCACCATATTTCCCGGGGTGGCACATATTTCCATTTAGTGGGGAGTAAATTTATAATGACATATTATTATTGTGTATTAATTGTATCAAAAAATAAATAAATTTATATTATTATATATTTTAATTATCTTAATAAGATTCTGTTAATACTTTAAAAGCTATTATTACAGTTCCAAAATATATGTTATTTTCATCAATATCATTATTGAGAACATTATAAATATTTACAAAAATATTTAAAGTCAACCAAGTCAAGTGTTTTGAGTTGGCATTATTGACAATTGAATCAGAAATAACATGTAGGTAAAGCAGATCTTGAAGAAATTATCACTTTATTTTCAAATCTCTGATCTAAGAGAAAGTTATAAAATGTATCTAGATTATAATAAATTATTAATAAAATTAAGATCAGACAAAATGCATTAGTACAAAATACATTTATTTTCAAGATATATTTTATTTTTAGTACCTGTGTGTTTACCAGAATGTAAAATACACTTGGGAATATCGAAAAAGATTCTGTGCAAGGACCCACTATATGAAGGAAAAGAAGAATAAGAAGTAATTGCTTGTTTAGTACAAACAACTAATAGAAATACAATACTAATTCGATAAAATATAGTTTGTGTTATGTTTAAGTATTTACCAGCAAATCGTCCAATATTGGTATTTTACTTAAAATTGGGTTGGATTTCACTGGGTCGGATTATGCTTTAGCAACCATTATTGTCAAAACCACAGTTTTAGACACAATTGAAAACATTCATCGGCTAATTTAAATAATATTTTTCATTTAAAAAAACGGTAAACATTTTAAAACCGAGTACCGATAGTTTTTTCCTCACTTTTAACACTTTTATTAATTTCAAAATAGGTGTATAAAATATAACTACGTAGTTGTATGTTTTTTATGAATATTTTACGGTCAATCTTTATATATATGTCGTAGGCCATATAGAAAATTAGTCCATTTGCGAAAAGACTAGGCTCTTTGTAATAGGGTAGCCCGTTTGCGAAGTACTTATTATTTTTCCAAACGGCCTGCTGTTTTTTACGCTTATTGCATACGGACTAACAGCATTTAGGCCTTTTAAGAACTACAATCGTTATAACATGATAACAACCATTTTAAATTAAATTTAAATTTTGAAATAATATTACATTACAATATTAAATATGTATAATATTTACTTATTGTTACATGTGGTTTTTTCGGTTTAGTTTTAGTTTATTGCTCTTAAAATATTGACTAAAACTATAACTTTCAACTGTTTACCAAATTGGTACACGGTTTGGTATTATAAACATGTGGTTAAGCAGAAATGTTCTACAAGCAACAGATGCAGAATTTCTTGACATATAATACAATAACAACACTAAGAGAAACAGCGAAGAGACATTCACAATTTGGAGAGCAGGGTTATCAAAAATGTTTTTGCAAATCATCATGCAAAACAAATAGATGCGCTTGTCGGAAAAATAATGTACTGTGTAGTTCAAGATGCCACGAAAAAACCACATGTATAGTTTTTTTAACAAAGAGTAGTTATAATTAAGTTATGTACATAGCCTATTTGGCCAATATTTTAATGTTCAAAACTCCAAACAAGGATAAGTACAGGATTTTCCTTTTTTTCTTTTAACGGGAAATTATTATCATATATCTGCCCCTAAAAGTTTTAATCCAGGTTTGGTATAGGTACACACTAGAGTGATTAATAGTAAACAAATTATTTCAATTTAACTTAAAAATATGTTTACGATGCTTACACCAAACTAAATATATTAATTATGTAATTTGTACACAAATTGCATATCATTCAGGTTTTAATGTATGTAGTTTATTAATTAATATTTCAGCTTATTTTCCATTCTTTGATCAGTTAATAATTTTTAATGTTTGTAACGGGAAATATAGTAAAATAAAAATACAATACTTTTAAAGTTTAATTAATTTTTGTTACGCATATTATAATATAGGTACCTAATAATCCTATAAAATATGGATTTTTTTTTAAAATTATTTATTCCTCTTTATACAGAATAATGATTTTTCAGTTATAATTTATTTATTTTAGGAACAGCTTCGACCATAAAGTTGCACACAAAAACCCACACATGATTTGATTTTGATTTTCTTTCTATAGATTTCCCTTATGGAAACCTTAACGAGACATAATTGTTATATGGTTTGACGTATCGAACGTGTGACTATATACATATACAAGAATATGTTAGAGTGGAATAATTCGGTCCACGTGGAATATAATCGATAAGTTTTACAGTAGGTAGTCTAGCTGGGGGTCAAGTCAACTTCTAAGGAAACCTATATTCAGTATATTTGATTGATTTATGTCCAGGTGTAATATAATGCGTGGTTAATTGACTAGCATCATATACAAAATAGAAATAATATTATACTACAATACACTGCAATTGTTTATCGGTAATGCTCATATGCACAGAGACTAGAAACATTTATAAATTTTAAAATTTCCAGGAAAAAAATATATCCTTAAAAAATTAATGGACATGCAGCCAATGAACCGGAGATTAACTATTTTCGGGTCAGTAAGCAGAATGCCGAAGACGGGTGCGTTATATACCTATAGAAACGAGTAACGACAACGGTGCCATCGTCGCATTCTAATTAATTAATTTATAATTAATTATAATAACACGCAATCAATTTGAATAATAATAATTTTACAATACATAACCCATAACATTGCGATTCGCAATAGAGACTTGCGTATATTATTTATGTTGTATTGCAGGAGCCTTTCAGTAATTCAGTGTTTTAAAGTTGCATGTTGGAGGTTCATCGTTGCAGGGCTCCCGTGGAATTCGATATTTTAAATCTCTACACCGGATATGGCTTAGAAGAAGGAAAATACTGGCAACCAACATTTCTGGGCCTATTATATATTATGTGCGCGATGCCCGTGTACGAAAATCAATTTCGACCCGACGCCGACGGCCGTCTGTTTGCTATACACACGCTTCGGCTATATTATAATATTATAATATAATACGTCGTAATACATTGAATAACATACACTCCGTACACGTTTTGACGTTATGGTGTTTGAATTTTGACGGCCGCGGCGTGGCACGTACGAGCGCACCATGCGTATACACTAAACATATTATTATTATTAAATAGGTAAATGTAGTACCGAAATGTATATGATGTATATAATAATAATAATAATATGTGGGTGGGTGATACTAGTACTATGGGATGATATAACAAAATAATATATCATTATTATATTACTAGCTACTACATATACGGCGCAGGCCGGACGCAAAAACGGGAGCTCCGTGGACCGGAACTCCTGTGACACCGTACACGGGAGATCAGAGATTGTCGGGGTTCGGCGGCGGCGGTGGTGACCGGAAGTGTTCTTCCGCAACCGGTTGCCGGACGGACGGAACAGCCGTCATGTCAGTCCGTTTTCTGTCGCCACGTGTGAAAAGTTGCACACCATGGGATGCGGGACGAGCAATGTCGAGAACAGCCGCTGCCGTCTCCGCGCCGATAAGGAGCTGTACTTGCCGTCAACGGAACTGCATTTCAACGCCGGTCAGATGCAAAGGCTCAACGACAACTTCCTGCGTGGTTACGAAAACTCGGGTAAGTGAGGGCGCGAGTCAAACACGCCTGCGTGTAATAATATTATAGGTGCGATTGAATTTACCGAATGATTATTCCTTAAGGGAATTGTCCACCGAGATTGATGTGGCCGAACACATGAGCTGGCTGTCGATTTTTTTGTTGGGTATGTAGATATGCTGCAGAGCTCACATAGTGCACATATTATACGTAACTCTATGACATTTATACGTATCGTTTTAAGGTATAATATGACTAAATTAACACTATAAATAGTATAATATCTTTTATTGTTTCTATTATTTGTTATCGTTCCGTAATATAATCGTATACAATTTTTCGCCCCGCCATCAAGTGCCGGCGTCCGCCATACGCCGTACTCTGACATTTTTTATACGTGTTCATTAACATTTTTAAGTAAAAGCAAATGACAATATTACTATAGGTAATATTAAACAATTTACAATATTTATAGCAGTATATTTGTAGTTGATAATATATGGTTTCTGAAATTATCAGATATATTCAAATAATACACCGAAATCTGAATAAATAAAATACGTTCTTACAGCGATAGATCGAAACCAGTAGGACACTAAGAGTGTATGAGTGGAATGTGTTTACAAAGGAACAAGTGTCATTCGAGGTATGAAGTAAGCGATGCGTAGCTTATGCCTTATCGTACATTCAGACGTCTTTTGACGATGACGCAGCATCGTTAGAAATCAACGTTAAGTACCGAATTGTGTAGGATCGATTAAGACCGTTAAAAAAGAAAAATACTTCCTATATATTTGAATAAAATATCTTTAACGGAAAGGGATCATAACAAAAAACTTCTTGTATTTTATAATAATACCTACCTCAACAATGATAGATAGAAGAAGTAAACTCATCTATGAATATAGGTTAACTGCATTAATATACTATTAATAAACTGCTAACAAAACATTTTGTATTGTAACTTTTTTCCAATTTATATCCATAAATTGATAATAAAAAAAATACATTTAAAATAAAAATACATCCAAATCAACCATCAAATCATGGCCGCGTTTGAGGGGGGGGGCACTGGCTACAACTACCTGTGTTACCAACATTTTGTGGTCGGAAATTTGTTGACTTGTAATTTGTGAATTATTAAAACTTTTAAAATTGAAATTATTTTTATAACAGTATTATAATATAACATTATATAATATATACTATGCTGTTTGAAATTTAAACAACTAGGTAATGTATTTATTTATTTATTTTTGTGGTTCGGCACGGCTTAAAGACTGAAACCAATCACGCAACGTGATTGAGAGTAAGTAACGGCCGCTGCTAGTTGATCCTAGTATCCGGATGGGTGACCACCCGATCCATAGAAGCAAAAAACTTGACACACATATAAGTGTGGCCAACCATACCAACCATACCATCCCTATCAACCATACCAACGTTCCAACCCTACCAACCGTACCTAACCCCTACAATAGCTAATGGCCATAGTTTCCGGGCGGGCGAGACCGTTTTCGACCAAAAACGTACCCTTCCCTTTTCGGCCAATTCACTTTTCGACCAATACAAAAAGTTTTGTAATATGATATGTAAAATAAATGAAATAATTGGTATATAATTTTTGTAAAATAGAATACCTATATATTAACATTATTTCTATGTTATGTTAATATGTCATAATGCGTATAATATTTTATAAAAAATATAACATAATAATATACAATTTTTGTCATTAATTATTAAGTATATAATAACACATAATATAATATAGTTTTGAAAATTATATAATACAAAAAGTTTAATATAGGTATTATATTTTATGTTATAGGTACATATTGAACATTATTAAAACCTATATATATAATTGTTGTCATTAATTATTTGATTGGTGATCGTCGACTGTGATGGTTTCTACCATAATATATAGTAATATCAGTATAATATGTAGTATGTACCTTCAAGACTGATCGTTATACGTACTGTAGAGAGTCACTAACTTTTATAGCTAAGATAAAATATCAATAACTGATTAAATTCTCTCGTTACTTGTTTAATTTTTGTAAAACCGATGCTCGTGCAATAACTTTAGTGTCTGTGCGTGCATCATACTCGTTGCATCGGTTTTATAGTTTTCAGCGTTCAAAATTATTATATTTTATGTATTATATATATATCACTAACAGTGGCGTATTTTGGGTTTTTTTTGGGGGGTGTCCTGACTCCTGATCTCCACAATTATTTAATGACAAATATTAACATAGTTTCATCACTAATTCATACCTGATTATAATACATCTTAATACCTTATATAAGTGGCCATTTTTTTGTAAAAAAATTTTAGGATTGCTACTTACATTTTTAATTATAATACAATTATGACAGGAATAAAGTATAAACAATTTTACTGAATAAAATAAAACCAATCTAACACTTAAATTTACTGAGTATTTTTTCGTATGAGTTTAATTTATTTTGTATACTTATATAATATTATAGATATATTAAAAGAAAAAAAAAAACACTAAAATTTCAAAACTTTAACCTCACAGTATTAAAGGTAGACGTCTTTTTTTTACAGCCAATTCGTCCAATAATTGCTTACTTTCAATGCGATCCTTCCGATTGATTGATAACATGGCTAATCCATTTAGCCTTTTCTAAATAAAACAATTATTTATTTATTTAATTTTATAATTATGATTTAGACTTAGTAAAAAAAAAAATAAACTTACTTGGCCCATAGTATTACGTAAATAAGTCTTTATCTTTTTAAGTGATGAAAATGATCTTTCGTTCTGTGCAGTTGAAACTGGTAGTGTCACAAAAATTGTTAACAATTTAAATATATTTGGGTATATTTCTGGATTACATACAGACAAAGCTTCCATTGCGTTTCTATAGTTATAAGTTTCAGCAAAAAATAATATTGTTGTACATCGAGTGTACAACTGTTGAACTGTCAACTGACAACTGTACATAGTAGCGATAGTACACTTTATATCGTTGGTCTTTTGCTATCGTAGATAATAATAATTGTTGTATTTGAAGAAAGATAATAAGGTGATAGCCAATAATACGAAACGATAATACAATTCTAAGAATTACATAGTTCACAATATTCTGTTATTTCGCCACTGCCTGCACGGCTGCACCTAGAGAGCTATTTATATATATATACACGCAATATATATAATCAATGCTAATACCTATTGACTATTATCTGGTATAAGATGAAAATATAAAATATACATTATTCAATTTTCATTTTTCAAAGCAGTTTTAAAATATTTCGTTATTCGTATTTTGTGATACTTCAGTAATGAATATAACTAAGAAAAAAATTGGGGGGGGGGTTTAACCCCCAGGACACCTCCCCTAAATACGCCACTGATCACTAAAATACTATATACTTATATATTTATTTCAGCACAATATATCGGTTTTTATTAGAAAAATCATTAACTATATCAGTATCTGATTTTGTAATTCAGATATTAACAATGCATTTTTTAATTATACTAATTATTATATATTTTTATATATTTAGTCACATTATTGTATAAAATTGTGAGGGCCAGGGGGGGCTAAGACCTGTACTTTAAAATTCTGAGGGGGCTTAGTCCCCTCTAGCCCCCCCCCGATTTCCGCCTATGTGCACAGTGTGACATATTAACACAAAACTAATGTTAATAATATATAGTTTCTTATATTTAAAATTTTTTTATTTTTTATTTTACAACATTTTATGCAACTTATACTTTAAATAATTTTTAAAATTATAATTGCCATAATTTTACAAAAATTATATACCAATTATTTTATTTATTTTACATATCATATTACAAAACTTTTTGTTTTGGTCGAAAAGTGAATCGGCCGAAAAGGGAAGGGTACGTTTTTGGTCGAAAACGGCTATGCCCTGCCGGGCACTAGAGTTTAGACCAATAAAAAAATAATTTTACAACAATAAAATAAAGAAGCTTAGAACTATAAATGTTCTCTATATTTTGTTGTAATTTTATTAATTTTTTATATAACAAGGGTCATAGGTTTTTTTTTCAATATGTAGCGCCGTAGAGGAATATTTTATATTGTTTATTATAATAAATAAAATGACTGTGCATTTACATACAACATATAGGTATAAACATAATATTATAGTATGTACACTTAACACGTGAATTAATAATAAGTGTTTTAGATACCTATTTTATATTTAATTTATAATAATATAGTGGTTGTGTATGTGAAATATAATATTTAGTCGATCAATGAAATCCCGCTTTTTCATTTTGTATAAATGTGTAAAAAGTCCCATAAAGTCCTCGAAAACAGGGCTTCACGCTTTTTAAATAACAACAAAAAGAATCTTTAAAATCGATCAAGTGCAAGACGTAGTAGAAAAAAGTGTGAATTTTGAATACGTTTCGAACTTTCAAATTTCAGAGAGTCGTATAACTTACTAATGGTATCGCTTTAGATGTTTTATATATTTATTTTTATTTTGACGTTTGCACTAACAATGATAATCATTCTTTCCTTTGAAAAATTAATTCAAGCGCTAAATGAAAAACAGATCGTTATGTTAAAATGAAATCTATCTTGTATTATATACATTTTTTTAATGAAAATAGTGTTATATAGTGTAATGTGTATGTTGTAGGTATAAAATTAATGTATACTATGAAAGTATCACTTGTAATATAGAAACTAGAAAGTAGGTAATATTGAAATATTAATTTTAACCACCTAAATGCTTTGACTAGTTTTTCACTTAAAAATCTTAATTTCTTGTATTGAATAAATATATATATTTTTTTACTTTTTTAATTAATTATAATTATAATTTATTTTATTTTATGATTTAAAATACAATGTATTAACTTTTTTAGAAACTATAACTACTTAACTCTTCAATCTAAATTAAAATTGATTGATTTTTCATTTTATAAAAATGATTGTTTGAGATAGAGATGTTATTACTGAAACAATATTTATTTTTTCCTGTAATTGTAACTACATATAGTTATAACTTATAGATTTTTTTTTTTTTAAATGTATTTATCTTATTATAGAGGATAGAAAAATGCTCAAAAAAATTTCTATATTTTAAGATTAGTTAGTAATAGTTACCTACATAAGGTAGGTAACTAAGTTATAATAACTGCATAAAAACCGAACATAACGTTTTGCATAAGCATACAGAAAGACACCAACAAAATGATTTTGAATTTTTCATAGTAAAATTTTTTTTTTGTAATAGGTTGTAAGTTTTTTATTTTTGATTACGTTTGTGATAAAAATTTTCAAATTTGGGTTTTAAGGTTTTAAATTATTAATACAATATCTTGTTCATTTTGACAAATAATATCTTTGTATGAACTCTTAAAAATTAGTTTATGATTAATATTCTAAATTTTATGTAAATAATTATTTTTTAATATTTGTAACAAATAACATCCGTGCTCTTTATGATTGTACTACTCAAATATTGTTTTAGTAAATCAATAGCTAAATATTCAGTTTTTTTTATTTTTATAAGTAATATACAATCTGTACCAATAGAGGCACAAAAAGAATATGGTCTATATTATTTACAATGACATGAAACAGTTGGTGGAAGAAGCCACCCAGTAATGACACTCCCTATATTCAGTTAAAAAAAAAAAATTAACTGTGAATTAAATTGTTTGCTAAATACATTGTCTGTATACATTCTGTTTCAGAATTAAAATAAAATGTTTAATTTAAATTGTACTGCAATATTGTTTTTGGACATTTACCTTACCAATCTTACGATTTTAAATATTATATTGTTAGTATAATTTGTATTTGTTGCTTTTTAATTTCTGGATCCATTTTTTAAATTCTAGTAATGTATTTTTTTTGTTTATCATATTAAGCTGATTACATAATTATAAATATAAAGCATCTACTCTCAACTACACAAATAATTTGTGTATTAGTTATTTATTTCCATAATTTATTCTTTTTAATTTTTTGAATTAAAATATTATATATTTCAGTGAAAGATGTATTAAGACTAGTTAATATATATAAAAATGTTCAATTAGTAATGATTCATTAATGCATTGTTTTACAACAGAATAATATGGTCTTTATAGATTCAAAATTATTTATCATATTAATTTATAATTAATTATATAGATTATAGGTATTTTACTATTTTCTATTTGTATTAAACATAGTCTTATACTCATTAAAAATGATGTGTAGATGACATACCTACTAGTTCATCATCACTAAACGTCGAAGCCATAGTTAATCGTATTATGCAACGTTTGTTGTGTGGAATTGGGAAGTTGGACAAACGATTCGCCTGCAAATTTTTGATCACGGCAGAACCCATGTCAACCTCAATAAAGGTCTGGTCAATAATTAAGATAAATAGTTTAACTCTCTTCAAATAAAAAATTCTATTTATAAGAAAATTATAATGGTATAAATTTAAATATAATTAGGTATATACTGTAAGCAATATGTTAATTTTAAATGAATAATAATATATTTATTTTAATCAAATTAATATAATTTCAGTTATCCAAAAGCTTCAGTTATTATGTACGACTTGACGTATTGTCAGAACCGAAAATTTACGAAGACGATTTTGACTACCAAGTAAAATGTGTAGTGGAAGAAGACGGCGTACCCCAAGGCTTTGCTAAAATCCGACTAGTCACCAATGAACCCGAAAAATGGGCTGATTTAATTGACAATGATGGATATCTCAGACGGTAAAACAACATACTAATTCTAATATTATAATAATAGTATATATTTAATTGCATGGAATGAATGGTAAAAGTTGTTACTTAGCTATATTATAAGCTTACTAAGATAAAAAGTTTTTGAAGAAAGATAAACGAAAAACTGCAATTCTTCATTAATTTGTTTTGTTTTAACTATGTTGGTAGGTAGGTATATTTTTTGTTAATCCAAACCAATTCCCATTTATTTTATGACTGGAAAGCGGAAAAAAGCAATTAAATTTAAATATGATGCTCCAACTTTATAGTTCCACCCAAAAAGTACCACAAAAATAATTACCACACAGTAACACGTCATATCTGCTTACAATTCTGTCAAATATCATAAAAAAATATTATTCATTGAATTAATTTTATTTTTTTGTCTATACTTGTATTATTTTTGAAATATTTTACAAGTCATGGATATTCAGGAAAAATATACAATACATTTATAATACAATAAATAAATAAATACAATAATTATTCATATATATTTCTTACCTGTAAATTTCGACACAATAATAAATTATGCTATGATATCATTCAATAATTAGAAGTTAGAACTAAGATTAGTTTTATGTGGTAATTTTCTGGTATAAGTTATATAGGTAACCTATGTGCATTCATTACATTTTATATTTATTGATTGTCCATAAAAAGTTTTTATATACCTTACAACCCCCAAATAAATACAATATTTATTTAAAGTCACTAATGAATTGATAAATTATATCATATTTTTTTTCATACAATTTGTTACTCTGTAATGATATAATTTTTAAAAATATTTTCTGAATATATATTTATTTATTTGGGTTCTGAATTTCAACAACATTAGAATAATCGAGAATTATCGTTTATATATTTAAATTAGTTTTTGTTCAGTATCACTATAAATTGAGTATTTTATAATTTATGAAATAATGTTGTTAAAAGAAAATGTTTATGCTGTAACTTGGCGTAATCAAAATGTAATACACTAATTTATAATATATACTATATATATACATATATTTTATATATTGTATATTTGTATGCACATGTAGACATTTATAAATGTATAATAACATCAAAAAAACAATACCAATGTACTTATTTTATTGCACAATTATATAGTTGTCGAGCGACTAAGCGAGAAATACAATGAGCATGAATATAAAATGTTCTACATAATATGCTTAGCTAAATCGCTACGACAACTATAATAATAATATCGTTTGTTTGAGTATACATCCAATGGTGATATATATTTCACTCGAGTTGCTGTAAAAACAGAGAGCCAAAAAGGATAACAAAAGGGTAGGCTTTTGGGATTATTAAACGCAAATCTCCGCGATTGACTATCATTTGGGACTTATAACAACTACGTTTCACAAAATGCTACCGGTAATAATAATATGAATAATACTTATTGTTATATTGTTCAAAACGGGTTAGGCACGCGCAAAATGTTTTGTATTGTTCTTGTGTGTTTGAATTTTCACAAACATTCACTTATAATGTATCATGTCAAGCTTTTAATGATCGGTTTTGATAAACGCGCGTAACCTCAAATTGATGAAACGTGTCAATTCTTAACATATCCAGAGATTTGATAGTTTGATAACATACAGTACGGATAAACACCATTAATCAAAATTTGGATTTTTCGCCTGACACATATTTGATAACCATGTTTTGTTAAACATCATACATGAACAAACTCAATAAAAGAAAAAAGTTATTTTTATGCCCTTTCCCCTCTCCGAGACAAGGGTGATCAGGATAAAAGTTTTTTTTAGGCTCAACACACACACACGAATATACTTATTTGTAGTCGACAAATTTTACTAAAAAAAACCCATAATATTTTGTGAATTAATAAGATTGTCATTTCGATGACATCGATTATAGTTAGATTTATACCATCAGTATTTTTGAAGTTAAACTTCTTATGTGAGGGGTATTGAAAAAAAAGAGAGTGACGCTCGGGCGTCACGGACGCTCGCGCGTCACGAAAACGGTACGATGTTTTGTTTATAAAGTTTTTGATATTTTCCGTTTCAATATTTTGTAATCTTTTTGGAAACATATCATATGATATTATAAACAAACCAGTATAAACGTATAAACCATGATAAAATAACATGGTATGATGGCAACGAACTGAATATCGTCGGAGTTTGCGCATTTCATTGTATCCAGTTCTCCTCATAATGCACTATGTATATATATTGATCATGAAAACCAATGAAAAGCGGCGAACTGGATACAGCTCTGTATGATGGTCGGCGGGGTAAGGGGTATGCGTATCATAAAGTTGCCAGCATACCATGTTATTTTATCATGGTATAAACAATATTCCGTAGTCAAGTTGATAAAAGCGAAAACGCATATATAATAAATATTCCAGAGTGCGCGATAATATAATATAATATAATATAATATACTATTTTTAGGTGAGTCAAATTATGTATATTCAAAATATAACTCGATGAATTTCATCATATTATATGACTATACTATAAGTATTTAATAAATAATAATAATAATAATAATAATTAATATTTAGTTAATATTTGACACATTTACAATGACCAACGCACCTATATTTTTCAAATAGTATATAATACTCTGATGGTTCAATTGTATAATGATATGACATAATTTGATATTACTCAATATATATGTCTATGGTCTATCAAGTATATTTATTTATTTAATATCAAATGTAATAATTTATGAATAACAAATTGATATATATATATTATGTACCTACATAATATGACTAATGTATTTTATGGACATGAATTAATACTGATATTAGTAAATATTTTGGTCCATTGGTCTAAAAGTATAAATTAAGTACCTACACATAATATTATAAAGGTAGGTAGTAGGTATTACTTAATGTATTACGGTTTTTAGGTGAGAAAACAAAATATAACTTAATGTATTTAATTAAATTCTGGCAGGTAAATTGCATAATGGTATGACTAAACTATACTATACTAATTAAACTATTTAATAAATATTTAATTAATACTTGATTTCATCTACATATTTACCATTACCAATGTTCCAATATGTTTCCTTTATACTTGGATAGAAAATGGTACAAGTACAATTATTTATATTATATATAAGTAACCTACATGTATACTTTGTAGAAGGTACCTACTTGATATATCATTATTAATACCATAAATATATATATACCATTAATTAACATAAGATTATTATTATTATTATTATTACAAAACCTCATATCAGTTGTATGACTGAAAGAAGTTTCACTTCATCCCCGCGTACTTCTTACACGCTCGACTTTTTTTTTTTTTTCTATATTCATAAATACTTTAAGGACTATATAGACTAGATTATAAAATAATGTGTGACGGTATAATATAATATATTAATTTATTTTTTGTGAGTTTCGGCCTTCTAGAGTCTAGAAATCTAGATTGTCTAACCATCCAAACAAATTATCTACCCGCACTTCTCTCCATATTGCTTGTCTGGTTTTATTACTTTGACATATTTTTTTTTAACTGTGTTAACGGTGTTTCTAACTTAAGAGTGGTATATCTAAGAGTGTTTTTCGAATACAATTTTCCTGAATCACTCTTTTTATCAATGAGCCCTCTTTTCTCTAATCGTATCCGGCTGATGTTAGCTTTCTTTTCGTAATTTCTTCTTTTATGATAGGAAGTGGAAACATAGACCTTATACATACTAGTATATGGAGCTTATAAAGACAGCTGGGTTGGGTAGTGCTACTCTTGGCAATATGCTTTACGGAGATATATAATATATTGTCATATATTATTATATACAGTAAAGTTATACACAGTATATTGTATCGTCTAGTGCGCATGCGCCCTGTAATTCGGTAACACCCGAACAGCGAAGTCATGTCTGACCGCCGGAACTACATCCATACTCCGTCTACTAGTATATGGTCTATGAGTGGAAATAAGTTCTTCGGACTTCGGTACATCATTATTACGCCTTCTTCATTCCACTTTACCAGAGTAAGACACAAGGTCCATACATTCTTCTTCTTAGAACTTGTCGTTCGAATACTGAAATTTTTTTTTAGTCTTATTCAGAGGTCAAGAACCGGAATTCAAAATTACTTGTATCGGAATCATGTACAAATTAATGTTTAGTCTTTTTGATACGATTCTTGGACTAAGCATATACCCCAGATCTTAATAACAACTATTTTCCATTTGTATATCCTAGTATTACCCTCCATTCTCAAGTCACTATATTATTATTGATCCTATAGGTATTTGAAATGAGAAACTATTATGAGTTTATGTTCCTATTTTATTATTATACCCTAATCTTACATGAGAATGTAGAATTTGTTTTTATACATTTATAGTGATAAACTAAAATTGCGCTTCGTTGAATTGCTGGCCAAGTCCGCTTCCTGCAAGAGTGACTTCGTCGGTCGACCCGAAGACGTGGACGAAAGTTACTTGTGTGGGTGTCCTGGTAAGATCGTCGACGCGGGATTACTGCACGAGATCCTCAAGAGTCCCGCTGACGAACATGTGTTTTTTGGGATGGGTAAGTGTGAAACATAAATCTATACAGTCTTACCATGTAAATATAGTATATATGTAGTATATATTAGGTATATTATTATGGTTAATAGCTATAAATTAAAATATAATTAAACGCAGGCAGCACCGGTTCCAGTAAATTTCCCGACCCGAGAGATCTAAGGATCGCCGTCGTCGAAGACGCGCAGTGCGTCAAATTGCGCATATCTGGTCCTAAAACGTCCGGCGACATTGCCGTCGTTCTACTGCCCGCCATAGAGTTTTCCGGTTGGCCTAAGTACACAGACGTCCTGTCCAGAATACCTCTCACTCATCCAGACATTCTCATACATCAACAAGCCACGACTATGGTGAGTGTACATATTTTAGGAAAGTTCGTAACCACAAACTAGAGGTTTATTTTTTTGTAGCCTATATTTTAGATTCTAACGACTTGAAATCGTATAATATTGACAATGCAGGCTGTCCATCAAATTTCAAAATTTTATTTCTTGAATGTTATAGAACTAAATACCATGCACAAAAGCCCCCGTAATCATGTTCAATTATTATTATTATACCGAATAATCAAATATTTTGAACAAGTGTATACGTGGACTCCGTATATTTAAATTCATTTATATACACAAGGAATTATATTATATTATAATAATATATATAATATACAATATACTCCCATACCCAACTAAACTATACACTTGAATACTTAAAAGTAATTCATGGTAATTAGATTATTAAAATATTCACATAGATTGATTTATAAATTGGTTATCTGATATTTTTAAAATAAAGCACGAAAACAGCTTTTATTATTATTTTAAATAAAGACCCCCCTCCCTTCAAAAAAAGGTGCTCTGCTGTACAGTAGGTTAGAAGTAGGTCACTGTATAATAGATGGTATTAAATTTGAATTCAATGATATAATATAATCATTGTATGAGAAAAGCGATTCTGAGCGGAGACGGTATGTCAGTCTAGGTATAAGACATAATTATATACTTATCTATGGTATTAAAAAAATAATTGTACCTATAATAAATTTCAAATTAATCATATCACAATATCCATTAGGTACTTATAACGCGTTAAACATCAATAACAAACCCTGATACCATCAAAGATATATAATAGTAAACTTTAGAAATTTCAAGTAGGTACCCACGAATAATATTATATAATCACAACAAAATAACTAGGTTTTTTAATATGTAATTTCGTCCAAATTTGAACATAAAATGACAAGATGAATAATATTTTTCATCTGCGTTTGAAACAATATACTATTAAATTTTCAAGCTTTTTTAACCAACAAATAAAATTTAATTGATATTTTTAGAAAAAAAAACTAAAAAAAAATGGAAAATGAAAATGTCCCTAAACAGCTCAAAATAAGTCAAAATATTAAAAAAAAATGCATGGTTTATAGAAAATACTAATATAAATAGTCAATACAAATTTCATGTATCTACTGTCATTTTTTTAGAGTTGAACCAAAAACCAAAATCGATTTTCTCGAAAACAGATTTTTTGTAAAATTCCCGTTTTTCCATAATTTTTCTTTTGTTTTTCACGTAGCTTTTGAAAACTACTAGGAAATGTTGACTTTTGAGTTTTGACTCCCCAAAGTACCAACTAGATTCACTTTCCTATCAGAAAAGATACTGTCGAAGAAAATCCAAGCACTTTTACTGTCTTAAAAGGTGATGACAGACACAAAAATAAATAAAAAAACACACATTATTGTAAAATCAATACATTCATCATTCCACTCAGATTCTAAAACAAATAAATGAATAAATAAATAAAAATAGACTATGAATATAACAGTATTGTAGAAATTGTGTGGTCTTTTAATATCCAGGCAATTTTTTTTTCAAAAGCATACTTTAAAAAC
The DNA here is from genome assembly GCA_949089665.1 of Macrosiphum euphorbiae. NCBI lineage: Eukaryota > Metazoa > Arthropoda > Insecta > Hemiptera > Aphididae > Macrosiphum > Macrosiphum euphorbiae. Next base: position 79,981,161 of record CARXXK010000001.1, read on the forward strand.
GTTAATTAAAAAATAAAAAGCAATATGATGAGGGCAAACACGAAGTGGGCGTCACCCGTGCTCTGTATAGAATCTATAGTATAGATTATATATATTACAATGTAATGTAATTATTTACATGTTATGTTTATAATATTGTTACCTTTTTTAAAATCCATTAATTGTTTTGAGTGTGTTACCATTTTTATGGACCTAAAATAAGGTTTGGTCCCACAAAACATGTTGAGGACCGCTGGTATAGATAATAATATACTAATTAGCGAAAACACAAAATGAATAATCTATTACGATATTATAATATACAATATACTAGCAAATTGTAAATTGTATATTATATTATATTATATTGATCTACACGACTATTAAAATTATATAATATATATACGCATGTATCGATTCGGCGTGTAATAGAATATTACATCGATCGTTTTGTATAATATATTACAGGGATACTACGCGGTTCCAGTGGCGCCACATCCAACGGTCCGGTGTTACGGTCGGCCGGCCACTTTTCAGATGAGATTCCCGGCGGCCGAGTGTCTGTACCAGACGCACTACTCGGAACGGAGCGTGGTGAGCAACATCTACCACTTCCTCCGGACCAAGGTGCCGAAGCTGCGGAAGGGCGAAAATGGTGTGTGCGTGGTAAGCGGTTACATGCTAAAGACGCTGCTGTGGTTCCGGCTGGAGGCGTGTGGCCGGGTCGAGGACTGGGACCACCGGTGCGTGGCCGTGCACGTGCTGTCGGTGCTCGACTCGCTGGTGGCCGCGCTCAAGGCCCAGCACCACCGGTCGTACTTCTACCCTTACGCCAACGTCGTGCTGAACGCGCCTCGGGCCTGCCGGACGATGGTGTCCGAAGATGATTACCAGAACGACGTGGAGATCGTGGAGGCATACATGTACGGACTGTTCGAGAAGTCTATGGGCAGCGACTCGATCGTCACCGGACAGGCGTTCCAGAACACGGACGCCGATTACTGGCAGAACTTGGAGTCGGTCATGCTGCACAAGTGGCACCGGGTGCTGGATACCATGGACCCGAAGCCCCGGAGGTTGGATTACTCGAGGAAACAAGTGGAGTATATCGGCGAAGTGTTCAAGGGGATGTTGGCCACCAGGCACTGCGTGAGCATGATTTGACTATCATTATATTAATATTTCGAACCGTTTAACTGCAGTTGATTCTTATTATTTACGGAGACTATAATATAATAAAAGGCTAATTGTTGTAGTAGGTACCTATACATTCTTATTTAGTTAAAATAAAACTGATGAATAGATAAAGTTAAAAAATGGGGTTTATGATTATATTAATAACATCATAACAATTATCTATGTTTATATAGAATACGTGCAACCCCTGGCTACGGCACTGATATTAACTGTTCATACGTCATGGCTGTTTAATTTCCTGTGATCGGACACGGTATTTTGATACGCCAGTGCGTGTAACAAGTCTAAATAAAATTCACCGATATCATTCGGCGGTGTGTCCGTAAAGTTAATGCGGTAACCGGTAATACAATTTATATTATAGGATTCGGCGGTACGGTTTTTGTGTCCCACATATTTATTAGTTAATTACCTATATATTGAATTTATCGCCCCTCCTAAAATGTATTCTATGCATATAATGGCCATGGCCATCACTGCAGTTACTGGTTTAGGTGAGCATCTGTCATAATTGATAATACATATATTATAAATATTTTATACCTACATTGCATACCGTGTCAGTTGTATAGGTGTGCGTTTTGCTTATCGGACTGAAGTATTATTACGGTAATGGAAATTGCACGCAATGTTACTATATAGTGGTGTCTATTAACTATGCATAACATTATGAGAACCACGCATGGGCGGAACCACTACCGTAAATCCTTAACCATGACCAAATTATGTAAATAGTCAATTTTAAATTTGACGAATATAATAATATTAATGACGGTGCGTTGTTGAAACACAGTAATACCCTAAATAAGTTGAGACGTCAGACGTATAACACTGAAACGTCAGCCGAATCAATTTGAAAAAAATACCGACACAAGCTCTCGACGCTGCACAATAATATTATTATAAACGCCACGAGAAACACCTCGAGGAACGATCTGGATTCAATTAAATTATACCAATTTATTGTTAACACTTCCCTTGGCAAACCTACTGAAATTATAACAACGGTATGCTTTTCTTGAGATAATACCTACCATACATAGGTATCTATAATTATACCAAACATCAACGTAAGATAATAATATATATTATATTATGGTCATGCGTGTTAATGTTTTACTTAAAATTTATACCCATCATCACATTTTACCAAACAAAATTCGGTTTGGGATATAGTATAGGTTTACAGAAAAAAAATTATGAACGAACGATAACATTTGCCAACGAATTACATTAAAATACAATAATAATATAGACTAGAAAATGAACTATAGAGTGATTTACAGTGTTTCGCTCGTAATATTTTGTAAAATTAAGTAAATTGTTTAGGTTTCGACGGGCGCGGAGGAATCGTCGTCCGCTTGGCACTTTCTGACAGAAGAAAAGATCCCACGGTGCAGCACCGGGTTGGTAGCTGGAGACGAGATCGGGCTGGACGCCGCGTACCTGGTTTCGGTTGTCGCGGAACAGGCCCTGGCCATTTACGGGGCTGCCCGGGACAAGAAGGACGACGACCGGAAGCGGCGGCCGTTGCGTTCAGCCGTCACAGCCGACAAAAAGAGCGGTGTCGGTGGTGGTGGTGGCCGCCGCGGTCGGTGTCTCGCGGGACGCCAGCGCCGCCGGACACAGTCCACCGGTGGTGGACCGGAAGCGGTGCGCCGGTTGCTATGTGATGTGTACGCGGACGCAACGGTGGCCGACATTTCCGGTGACTCAGACCTGGTGCGGTTCGTGCTCGGACGGCTCCAAACGGCGGCTGCGGCCGCCTCGGCCACAGACTTCCGACCCCTGCGGTGCAGGCGACGTCGAGTTGGACTGGGCCCGCCGCTGTCGCTGTTCCTGCGCCAGCTGTACGACGTGTCGCACAGCACTTGTTGGCACCTGGACGAGTGGCGGCGGAGGTGGGACCGGGACGAGCTACGTTCATTGGGTGCTTTCGCCAGACTGCTGTGCAGGGACGAAGTGCGGCCTACCGATGCGCTGTTGGACGCCATACAGAAAGGTATAAGTGCGGTTGATAAATTGTGTGGTAGGTATTTAATATTACTATGTTGGTAAGGATGTATATTTTTCTAAATTTCGGTGGTTCAGTATACAATTTGAAAACCCAGTAGATGTACTGTGTACACGAGTCGGTTAACTGGAAAAACTGGATTCACGTATAAGTAATTTTTGTAATACTTATAGGTATCAAATATGATAGCCACGGAAATTAATATATAGAAAAAAAACGTTTCAAGTCAAACCATCAATATCGAAAGTTATTATTGCTTATTACTAAACTGAGTCTCACAGTAATTCAAACTAGGTCAAGTAAATAATTTGCTGACTGTCCCACATACATCTAGAACTTCTGTGAAGTACTGTTAGATTATTAAATATAATATATAAAAAGCAGTCAAGTAGGTAACTGCTCTGTTTTACAGAACGAACGTGTCGAGTATACTTGTCATTGACTATAGGTAACTGTAATGGGTGTTTAATAAATTGGAATTAAAAAATAAATTGAACTTAAATTTTAGTATGCAATATTGGTCAGTGTTATAATTATTAATTATCTGTATGTACTTTTTCTCTTCGTAGGGTATTACCTATATATAATAAAAATAAAATAAATAAATCATGAAATATGATCAAAAACGATTTTAAGTTGAAAGAAGGTCTATTATGACGTAGTCATGGTTAAACATTCAACTATTTTAATATATAAATTTAAAAATCTTGTTATACTTTGTTGTTATTCTTGATTATTTCAAAAAGTACTAGACAATTACTACTTTCACACACCTTAAGTATAAAGTAGATCCAATTTTCTACCAGAAACCTCACTAAAAGTTGATTATCGGAGCATTTTTTCTACTAGAAAATTAATTTACAGTCACAATAAAAAAAAACTTCATCATTGTAGAACAAATACATTCATCATCGCTCATAATCTACTACATCGAATTATAAATAATAATATAATTAATATTATTGACATTTTTAAAACCTTTTATTTTAATATTTTATGTTTAGTAAATAATATCTAAAAATTAAATTATAAATATTATACATAATAATTATTAATTAATAACACATTTGAATTATTTGAAAATAAATACATATTGAAGAATCATAGTAAGTTTGATTAACACACAGGCCTATATAGTATTTATGGGGAGGCCAGCATAAGTAATAACCCCTTCTCACAGGTAGAAATAAGGGGGCTGTACATGTTTATGAAATTTTTTTTGTATTAAAATACTGTACAACGTAATTAAAATTTTGTTTAACAAGTTTTAAAACAGGCTTATACGTTTTTTGAAATTTTCCTCGAATTTTTACTGTCACTCTGTATATTGTATAACCATGTGCTACACAAGTTATCAGCACGTCAGCTTTGAGCATAAATATGTATATTTATAAAATCTTGAATGATTATTTTTATTTTGCATTTCATGATTTGTCGAGTTATAAAAACAGCACTTTAGTAAAACTGTATAGGTAGTATAAAATACTAAAATTGCCCTATAAATGCATTAATATGCAAATAATTTTATATTCAGAATCGTTAATTTATGAAACACGTTTTGGTATGAGTTATATAATTTTTTTCACCAAAACTATCAAAACAATACACAACTGTATACATATCTGTTCTAATTATTATATTACAATTTATATAAAATTCAAGGATTTACACTTTTATAATTTGTATTTGTTTAACCTGGACAGTGGACACAAACCTATAGAGTGGACCAAATCCCTGTTTGGTTGGTTTTGAATATATAACATCTTGGTATCCCAAAAAAGTGTTTGAACCAGAATTAAACTTCAATAATTATTAATTATTATATTAAAATGTTGACTTTAAAAATTTCTATATTAGAAAAACAATATTGTTGTTATGCGTTTCATAAGTGCCCCCCTCCCACCCGCTGTTGGAGTGACATAATTCAAAATACGGCCCTGCGAAGTGCTAACACAACTACTGATAGTTTAAATTGACTGACAAAAAAAAAATATTATTATTATACAATATTTATCTATAACTTGAACCAATGGCTTGTATATAATTGTAATCGACTATAGGTATACATACTATTGTCGTGGTCATAATATACTTATCAATTATTTACAGTATCTATAGTTGTTGAATTCAACGTTAGTTATCACATAAAACAAGTCTGTAAAACTCCATTGTATACAATTCTACAGGATGGTCTTGGGCCGACAAACTGCTGTTGGCCGCCGTCGAATTCCAGGACGGCGTGGACATAGTCTGCACGCCGGGACCGGGGGACGTGCAACGTTTCAGTATATCGCTTTCGGAACCTGAACAGGAAACATTCGCGTCCCGCAGCCTGGGCCGGGCCGCGGACAGACAACAACGGTATTCCGCTCGGGCGGACACGGTATCCAATAAATTCAAAACGGTTAGAGGTAGGTGAATTACGTTTTTCACATTTTAAATCACAATCCTTCCTACTCCCCCCCTCTCCTCACCGCCACGCCACACTATCACGATTAGCTCCAATGAGCAGCCAGGCATAGCGACTACCACCGGCAACCTTCCACCCGGAACAAAATAAAACAAACATCGCATCCTATATCATCGTCTCCTATACACAAACCCGTAAATATATAATCCAATCATATAGCATGTGCACGGTAATATCATCAGAATATCAGATGTATATTATATATAGCTATTTTATATATTAAACATCTCTACACGGTCCTTTTTTTTTTTTTGTCTCTCGTGTTTGCATAATATATGTATATATTATCTGGTCATGACAGGCATGTCGTTTTTGGACGCCGACAGCTCGCTAAACGAAAAGAAAAACGCTCCGAAAACGACCGTCGCCTCGTACGTCCGTCTTCAGTGGCAGAGTCCCATGACAGCGACGATTGCATCCAACAGATACAGGAGCAACCACCGGGTCCTGGGAAACATCGTCAACGCCTTGATAAACTTACAAAAGTACACAGTGAGTATTAGTGGTCGAATTTAACACAGCACTGCAGTTGGGTCTTGTCCACTTTCCAATTAATAACATTCGACTAAAGTACTAAACATTAGCTGAAATAATCAAAAATTTGTAATACAACAGTTATTTAATATTGTTTTATGTATTGCTTTTAGAATCCCCACCAAAGGTTTCGAACCACTCTGTATATAAATTTAATGCTCCTTGTTTATTTCTTTAGGGTAAAGTATTAAACAATTAAAATACTCTATTAAGGTTCGATAAATTGATATATGGCTTACTAGATAACTCATCTGTACAGTATGTAACATAGTATTAAAAAAACTACCATAAAATATAGACCTTGTGTATGCTTTATGTTAGTATATAGAATGTCACATAGATTCTGAAAACAAAACGTACATAATAAAAACGATAACTATATTAAAGCATAATGCGACTATATAGATTGATAAAATATTAATGGCGCAGTTTATAAAAATCGTTATGAAATACCACTCTGGCACGAAGGGGACGGGCTTGACATAAAAAGTATTAGCAATCTTACTTGACGAGTTTTTTTATGATATTTACAATAAAATAAATTATTTTAAGAACGAACAGTTTGTATAAATTTCAATAAATTTGATAATAATCATTAGGTACATATTAATAGCTATGAAGGTAAATGTGCTTTATAAATACAATTTTACATATTATTATAGGTATAGTGTTACTGGTGATAACTGCATTTATGGATTTTAATTACTGTTTTAAAACATATTTTTCGTAAAATACACAATGAATATATCGAAAAAAACCGAAACACTTGTTTTTAAATATTGAAATACGTTGAAAAATACAAACGTCAATTCATCATGCAAAATAACACAATTCAATGTCATCGTCATTAAGGTCGTAGACGTTATTGGTTTAAAATTTAAAATAACTTTTTGAAAACTAAAATTAAAACCATGGTAATTGCAATTACCGGGTAAATTAAAAAATATAATATTTTATCTAGGTACTATATTTTATGTGCTTCTATATATTTCAATTGCCTTCTATTATCATGGATAATTAAAATTAAAATATGTTGATATTAGCTTATAATTGAATTTTTACCACACATTCACATATTATACTTACGCAAATAGGAAAAAAGTTCTTGAATGACATTTTTTTTTATTGGTCTAAAGCCCGGCAACTATAGCCATTAGCATTTGTAGGGGGTTACGGTTGGTAAGGTTGGAACGGCTAGTATGGTTGGTACGGTTGGTTGGCAACACGAGTATGTGTTGCAAGGTTATTTCCACTATATGGACCCGAGTGGTAACCCATCCGGGAACTAGTAGCAGCGGCTGTTGCTTACTCTAAATCACGTGATTGATTTCAGCCACTGCGCCGCGCAGATGTATGTATTATATTATATTCAACTTCAATACTAATTATTCGAATACAAAAATACCTATATGTTTTTATTCACGTTAGTGACTATACTCGTATAATATGTTTTTCACATAACATTGTACAGTATCTACTTATTAGTATTATTAAAAATATTCATACGTATATATAATCTGAATGTGTTCGATTATTTCTTCATATAGTTTACATAATTATGAAATGAATATAACAATTATACACAATATAATGCTGGAGAATGTTTTCCACAAATTCTTAGGATTCAAACTGATATATAAAATGTATAGCATGTTTAATACAAAGTACTTAATACCTATGCATTATGTCGGTCATATCGATATAAGATTTTTCAGTTTCTCTTTGTTTGGGATTTACTTTGAACATTTGATGGTGATCAAGTAGATATGGCTAACTTATAAATTTGTATCATACGAAATAAATATATAAAATATAAAACAGAGTTTGTGGTGAAAAGAATTTCGAACCTTTACTTAAAAATATAAATTGTGCCCACGGAGGAATATACTAGTCACACAAAGTGAATGACCAACGAGTATTGTCCCGGTAAAAAATATTCTAATTTTCACAACAATCTACATTAAAACCTTTCAAAGGTACCTATATAAAAACTGAAATAAAACCGATGAATTGACGAAAAGCGTACCCAGACGTATTTTTTCAAATGGTTTTTTAATCACAATCACTACTATACAATTTAAACCCATTCTAAAAGAATATAAACATTTTAGTTTTATAAAAATGCAGAAAAATATTTAGAAAGATGAACATGAAGAAATATTAAGTCCGTATTTTAGTCTAAACTTTACAAAACAGATTGTTTTTAACGAACATTATTTTAGTATTACGGTGTTTTACAAAACTTTTTAGAGTTTTCCATTTGAATATTTGATATATTATAAATAAATTTACTCGTTTACTTATACAGAATGTCAATAGACGGAGTTTTATCAGAAGATAGAGCAAAAACTTGACTTTATTTAACTATGTATAGTTTGAAAGAACACAAATATCAAAGAAACAAAGTTTAAATTTTGAATAGTTAAACTGATTGAAGTACCTACGATATAACAATGCCTATTGGCTATTATAGGTTAGGTACCTATTGATATTAATATATAATGCCTACGAATGAATCGTTTTTAATTCAAATATTTATTTATTTGAGTTTAATCGGTGTTGTTTGTGACCTTGAAAGTACGCCAATACATATTATTAATGGTTGAATACATAAATATTGTTTCTGTAGAGTGTATACCTATATGTTGTGTATCGTTATTGAGAATATCACTGTAATGTATGTGGTAAATTTGAATTTAATGATAAATCATTGACAATTTGAAGGGAAAAATACTGATATAAATCTAATTACCTAATTGTATTATATTTGTATTATTATTTGTAATAATTTCTTAATTTGGTAAATGTTGAACTCCTTGAACTACTTTTTGCAAAAATATCGATCTACCTACCTACTGCAGAATGGAGTGAATAAATGCATGGTATAAATAGCTGAAATTGGTTTAAATATTGTCTAAATTAATTGTATATAGAAAAATGATAACATAAGCCAGAGGTTTTCAACCGGTGAGCCGCAAACATTCTTATGGTGTGCCTCGAGCTTTGGAACTGCCAGTTTTTTTTCTAGTACAGATCGAAAACTTGTTAGGACGAGTTTGAACTTTGAATTGTGATCAAAAAAAAAAAACGAATTGAGTCTCGTGTAAAAAATTATACTGTACCTACTAGTTGGGTCCCTTGTTATGAACAATGTTGTACTGTAGTTGGGTACCATGTTAAAAATCATACTGCACCGATTGGGTACCAGAAAACAAAAATCTTTTCCTTCCCATTTTAACAGGCCATTAGGAGTTAGGACTGTCAGAACATCTACCTATCTGTTATTACAGGTATGGTTAAAAATGTTTCCCGAATATAGTTAGGTTTGACTTAGGAAAGATGTGAATGGGCATTTTTAATGTGTTTACAATATGAATTATAGTGACATGACAGTATAATGTTATACGGTGTTTGGCCGGGAGGTGTTGCAGGAAATGTGTGCAGTATTGCCGGAAGACAAACAAGGGCCGGTGCTGGACGATATCCGAAAGATCAGCAAGGAGAGACGCCGGCAACGGGCACCGATGTTGGCGTCTGCCGCGGCTCGCCAAGGCCAGTCTGCACCGGCCGACGGATTGACCGGCGTCTATCGGTCGACGTCCGAACTGTCGTATGCCTGCGCGATGGCCCCGATCACAGACGAAGGCAACGGCCACGGCGCGGGCGTGCTGCGGAAGTCCGACGCGGGCACTCTGATGGCCACGGTGCGGGCGGCCAGACGTAGACAGTCCATGTCCGCCACTGTCGTCTACAACCCGGCATTCTACGACGCGCCAGAATCGCCACCCATGGCCACTTTGCCGGCGGCAATCAACCCGGCAGGCCAACCGTATCTACACATGACACCCGAAAACTGGTTCAGTCTGCATAGCCGGCAACGGCCGTATCCGGATCCGGACGTTCAATGATGGAGCAGTGACCGACCTATGGGTGATTTAGTGACCACAGTGACCAGGATCGTTATTAAACTCACTGAATAGTTCTCAATTCACTCGACAAGTTTTTTGCAAGGTTCCATTGAGTGACACGTACGTCAACATGAATTATCACATTGTTATAATTTCCAAACAATGGATAGTGGCAGTATTAGTAAACAATATCCCCTTTCCAATAAAAAAGACAAGGGCAATCCACGGTTAGGGACAGTTAGAAAATTATGACCAAAGAAATGTTCATACTTGGAACATACTGTTAGTTTATAATATTTAATTTATAATTAACTATTTTTTTGTTTTATAGCATAACGTACTTTATTAAGTTATTAACAGTATTATAAAATTTATCAACACTTTTATTATTTATAAAAAACTACTAAGTGTTTAATTGTAGTGAAACTTTGTATCAACTACAAAATTAGAATTATTTTAAAACAATAAAATTACGTAATATGAAAAAAATTCACTTGTATGTCTCGATCAGTGATAGGTGACCTAGGTACTCTATGAAAAATGTATTACCTATACCTACTCAATTAATATTATTTAGTACCCATACATAATATTATATCGTTTTATTTTTTCAAAAAGAATTGATTGTTGAATGTACATACATTTTTTTTTTTTTTTGGTTACATTTAAGTCATATTCTCAAATCATTGTCACTCATAATTTTGACGATCGTTATTTTTATTAATAAATATGATATATTAATAAAAAAAAATTTAAATTTATAAAATCCTTATATTTTACAACAGTTTATATGGTAACATAAAAAGTGTTCTATACCGGAAGACATTGGGCTGTAGGCAGGTTGCAGGTGTAAAAGCATAATTAACAATTTAATTAACTATGATTAAATATAGGTACACAAATACACAACTCTGTTAATATGTAACAATAAATTATATTTTAATTATCATTTAAATTATTTATGATAACAATTTATGTTTAATAATAAATTTATTATGCAGACGCATTATCTTTACTACCGTACAAAGCGTCAACGTGTACTCACGCCTTGGTAGGATTGTATTGGACATGAACTTTAGAAAAATCTAATGTTCATAATATTGGAGTAGAGATGATAAGACGACGGGCTTATATAAGAGTGGAGTTACAATTCGACGCGTTGGGTCATGAGTTCGAATCTCGCAACCGTATTTTTATCGTCAAATTTCTGATAAATCTCTATGACTGACCGTGTCAATAATAACTAGGACCCAAAACTTGATGACCTGAAAAACTTTAAAAAATAATAAATATTTTATGTCTTAAAATAATGAAAAATGATGTGTAATTTGTTTGGGGTCGCGTCTGCTGAAAATGTATCTTTTATTTGTTCTCGAAATGAATACCTACTTAAATTGTTTATTTAATTATAATATAGTATATAAATAATATTAGTCATAAAATAAGAAAAAAACACTGTACCTAAAATAAAATTGGTTTTTGTATGAAATATGAATTTAAAACAAACATTAAATATCGACCAACATATTATCTGATATCTAGTCTAACACCAAATTAGTTGCATGAATATTGATTTCATGCACTTAATTTTGCTCTCATAAGTATTAATAAATCATTCAAGAACCTTATTTTACTCGATAATTTTTTTAGGGATTTTGTGTAATTACTAATTTGTATTGAACGGTACCAATTTTTTATATTATGAGTAATTTAAAAGATAGTATATGAATATATAGGGTAACTAAATATGACCTTTAAAAGTTAATTAGAGCTTTAACAAAAAAGTTTTAAATAATTTAAATACCTGATTATACATTTTCTTTTAGAATAAATACCTTATTATATTAATCCCACCAAATTCTTATGGAAATATGAATTAAAATTAAACAATTTATCGGTAAATAGCCAAAACTGCAGTACATAATAATTAATTATAATAAATACCTACTTATACATTTTATTTTAGAGTAAATACATGTACATAATCCATACATTATTTTTATTATACTGTAATTTAAATATATATATATATGTATTATAAAAGTGTTATAATATTTTATATTTTTATGAATTATTATTATATAATATTTATATGATTTTAATTTTATTTCAATGTATATTTTTGTTTTATAGTCAATTATTATAAATTATAAAATATCTATTATTTACTTTATCGCCCCTTTTCTGTAAATTCAATAAATATGTTAGTTATTTTTAAAACCATTTTAATGACTAAAATAAACAACTATAATATTCATTTAAGTATTATTGCACACTGTAATGTTTTCTATAAATATTAAAAATAATAATAAAAAATAAAATAACTGTACTATTCTTTAATTATGAAGCAGAGTCATTAGACCCTCTTTCTATCATGTCATCCAGTCCTCTATTATACTTGCATAGTTGCATCATCCCCATATTGACTATTGTTTACATTTTATTATAGATTATACGTATATTCTTGTATGTTCTAAAATTATTTTTTAATAATATTATAATATTATAACGATAAGATTGAATTTTTTTCTAAAAACTTTTAATCCAAAAATACTTGAAAACTTAAGGGTCCCGGTGCCAGTTTTTCAAATTTTCCACAATTCTATAAAATTTGAAAATTAAATTTTATATTTTAGTTTTCACCTCAATTATAAGACCTTTCAACTAATCTACTACCCAATACCTATTTAGGGGGGGGGGGTTGATAAGGTGTATTATAATATCGAAAAAAATGAATTTAAGGGAATAACTTTCAAGCTTTGTAGAATTGTCGGATTTTGATGACTATTTTTTTATCTGAAAGAAGAAGATTTCCTACAGCCCGCATCGATATCTGATTTTGTGTTTTATTTCAAATAATTGTATTAAAAAATTTGTAAAAAAATGCTTTTTATCTTGTATTTTTTTAGGCATATCATAAAGTTTTAGAATAAAATATTTAAAAACAGAGACCTATGTAGGCTGTAGAATATTTCCCTCTAGCCTTTTAAAAAATAATTATGAAATTTTGTTGATTCTACAAGGCGGTATCGTTATTCCCGCAGAGTGTATTTTTGAAGAAAAATGGCGCACCGGGCGCCTTAAGTGAAATGTATAATACCATCAATGTTTTAAAATTTTAAGCAAGATGAGTATGACCTATCTTTGATTTAGTTAATATTTTGCTTTGCATCTAGATTTACATCCTAGAGTCTAGGCAGTCAAAAGGGTTAATTGGAAAGCCTATACATAAAGGCTCTCTAGGGTGATTTCATTACAAAATTAATTTAAATTATGATAACCTATTAAGTATTAGGTAAGAACCACCGAGTAATAATCTGGTTGGTATTCGTGGGATATGTCATTAGACACAATGCTATATATTGCTATCTATACTATCTATGCTTATCTAAATATTATATCTATTTTCATGTATCACATAAAAGCTGTGAAATAAATTACACCAACTCTTTAAACTGAGGTCAAAGTTCTAAAACTTGATGTAAATTGGCCCTGTGGTAATAGTAATTTATAATAACTTTTGTATATATAGAATTAATTATGATCATTTTTTGGTAACTACTCTTATTAATGAGGCAGGCAACTTCATGTTGGCTTGCAAGTTTTTATTTTACTGAATAGTCAAAATTGAAAATATATAATATAAGCTATATCATGATAATTTAATTTAACGATAAAAATATTTAACTGCTCATAACAATTATTTTTTGCATATTTCAGCATTTTGGCAATTAAAGGAAACAGCATGTTTTAGATTTTTTTTTAAAACATAAAACTTAATTTATTATTTATTGTTAATGTTATATAATAGTCAGGTTTTTTTTTTATAATTCTCTTACATAAATTCAAAGTATAAAAATTCTATTTATTATTACGATTTGTTAAAATTAAATACAGCAGGGAATTTTTAATAGTAGAAAAATATAAGGTTATGTCAGAAATTGATTTGGAGCAATAAAAAGTCATTTTTTTTCTTGTTGTTTATTTATTATAAAATTGGAAATAATTTGTCAGGTATTATAAAGACTTTCTAAACTTTTACCTATATAGAGAACTTTTATTGCTTAAAGCTAAATTTATTACCAATGTTAAATTTAAATTTAAGATTGATAAAATTAAAAATTATAGAGCTTGTTAAGATAAAGCATAGATTAAATCGATCAAAAACAATTTTTGATTTTCGATGATGCTGGATATTAGTTATTCGGTAATTAGATTAATATTACTTTCATCTCATTAAAAGGTTTAAATATTAATATATAGATGGGTACTGTAGGATATAGACATTATTATTTGTATATAATATAGGTATAATATATATTTTATATTTATATATAGTATTATAATTATATATAACTAACTATAGGTATTATAAAAGTTGTTGTTTCAACTCACGCAATAATTTGCAAAATAAATCTGAATAATAAATAAAATTATATAAAATGAAAAATGAGAAATGTTGAATTCAAATTATTATTCAGACCATGGTCCATGATCATTATAAATTAAGTAAGTTCATATTTTTTAAATCAAATCTAAATAAATTATTTTATAAAAAAACAATAAAAAAATTTAATTTAAACGTTATACCTACCTACCTACTTATTACTATAAAATAAAACGTTTTAAAAGCTTTCGGTGCACATTATTTCCTGATTAAATTGTTGTACCTATAAACTTTATACCGCTGATTTCAACAGCGGTATTATAATATTACCTAAGTACCTGAAATCGTTTATTACAACGACCATGTCATTTAATCTTTGACAATTGGAACTCGGAGCACCCCTCCGCTATGAGTTTAATTTATAACTCTTTTAATATTATAGTATACTTAATCTAATAAAAAATAATAACAGTACCGTACAGAACAGCTGACTACTCAACATTAAAGAAATTAATTCTAGCATAAATCTCACACATTTTTACAGCCAACGTATTAAATTGTTCAGCCGTCACTTAAGTTCGTTACAATACCATAATAGTAACAACGTTATTTTAATGGGCACTCGTAGCGATGAGATAACTATTCGTATAAACAATATTTCATCTACCAAAATGATAATATCACTATCATGCACATGTATGTTTGCTTGTCCATGTGTGTTACATATTATAGGATTGTCAATTACTATTTACGATTTATGCGTTTACACAATATACCTACACAATGCGAATCGCGACGTGTCAAAATCTCGAAATGACGCGATTAGGTAGATCATTTACTGTTAATTTCTATTGCACGTTTATTGTAATTTATAACAGTCATCATAAAAGCAAAGATGGCAGGATTATCAGTACGAAATTGGTTGTGGAGGAAAAAAGTTGAATATTATACATTATTAATTGGAATTATAGGTAGGTACAAACAAAACATTAACGGTCAACTGATCCTAAATAATTAATAACCTGCATTATTATCTGCAATGTTGTAACGCGTAGTATTTCAATATAAGTCATCAAATATAAAGTACTACCTAATACAGTCATAGTTAATGCCGACGTAATTATTTTAAATATCTAAAATAATTATGAAATATTTATATGAGAGTTATTCAAAGTTAAAATTGCAAGTATCTATCTAAAACTATCTAACATCTTAAAGTTTTGTTAGTTAGATTTATTTTTAATTTAATATTTCTTAAAAATTAGTAAACACATAAATACATAACGGTTTTTAGATTAAAATTAAAGCTAATTACGTATTCCGATGATAACAAATTATTATATTTTTAAGTTCTTTAACTTTTTAATAGGCGTTTCAATAAAATTCGTAAAGTAATATTACAGAATATTTAACTAAATAGTTGTTAAAAGTAAGAAGTCAAGTTCTATACACCTCTATGGTGCAACTCAATATTTACAATCGATACTTTACTACCTATATTTAATTATTTATACGTACCTATGTTTTCATTATTGAAATGAACACTGGCCACACACTATACATTTACGTGAAATACGATTTGTATCAAAATGCTATGGAAAATAGAAACTATACTTTAATGCTTATGTATTTATAGTATTTTAATATTTTATAGGTAGGTACTATACATTTTTTTTTATAGGTACATTGTTATTACTTATTAGTTATTATAATTTATAGCTAGTGTAAAATATAACAACGCCACCGCCGTTGGTTACATAATGTCGTGGTTAAATCAGTTTCGGTCAAGCCCAGCCGACAACCGCTAAGAGCCCTTGGATATTTTTCAATATTGGCAGCCCATAGACAAATGGAAAAATGTATATTTAAATCATTTGTGATTTATTGACTTGGGTTCCAATAAAATTATTTGGTGAACATTTCACATTGTAATAATTTATGTCTGATTTAGTCAACTCATTATAATTTATAGGTAACTATATAGCTTTCGAATAGGTAAGTCCCATGCACAGAATTAATTGTAAATAAGATATCTGAGAAATTCAAATTTTAAATACCAAACTTAGGTTTTCGATAAGCCAATAAAATATCTGGATATTTTAAATCGTTTTAAACTGTTTGTTCAAGAAGAAATTATTACATTTTTAACCAAAATATGATATTATGATTGTATAATTGTATCATCCAGGAATTTTGAAAAACAATACAATTTAAATTATAATTTATTAAATTAATGTTCTTTGCCTATGTTAGTAAAATATTTTTTTTTCAATATGGAATATTATTTTCAATGTTATGTTCTCAATTTTAAAAACAGTATGTGAATCTATGTTAATAATAAATAAAAATAACAAATTATTTAAAGTAATAAATAATTTTTTAATTAAAAATAAAACAATTGTATTTCAAGGTATTAAAATGCAGACACACATTTTTAAGTGTGCATGTTGCGTTGGGGTACCATTGCAAATTAATGGACTTAACCATGAGCTAGACCGACACTGTACAGAGTACCTACCTATTTATTTAAATACCTATAAAATATATTATGAATGAAAATGCAGGTATTGTTATATTTTTTAATGTTTATTTTTTTAAGTAAATATTGTTTCCAGCGTTTATTTGTTAGAATTTATAACTACACATTTTTATTAGAGTTCTGAGAATGATCTATAGGTATTAGGTACCTAAATATCTAACCTAAATATTTCCGAAATGGTAATAACAAAATTGATGCAACACTCCGACGCGCGTAGTTCAGCAGGAAAACGGCACTTACGCAAAACCCAAAGGGACATTTGCACTTCGGAAAAAATATAAAACAAATAAAAAATAGCTAGAAACTTTACATAAATTGTCGACTTATCCGTGAGATGATACATTTCGATAAAAAATAAAAAACGTAAAAACTACCACTGCGACGGACCGTAAAGCGGCAGCTATATTTGGCTAATGCACCTTAGCGCCAGCAAACGAAAGTCGATAGACCGATAAATTAGCTTGGCGTAAGCAACGTTCCGACAGAGGCGAGTTTTTTCTCCGCCAGAAGGATAATACCACAATATTATTATAGTGGTCGATCATCTTTTGTTTGTAATAATATTGTTAAAACAGTCTATATTATGTAAAAGTGCTGTAAAATAAGGTAATTATCATTACCTTTCAAGAGAATATCTTTTATGATTTTCGTCCTCCATTAATATTATTATCATGCTACAACTGTGAGTGGAAATAATTAGCTTTATAGAAATAAATACATTTATTCCACTCACAGTTGTAGCAAAATAATAATATTTATAGAGAACGAAAGTAATATAGAAGATATTATCTCTAAAGGTAATAATAATAATTAACTTATTTTACAGTATCTACTTTTACATAATATGGACAACTGTTTAGCAATATTATTACAAACCAATCACCTAAGTGGTTAAAAAATTGCTGTAAATTTAGTTTTAAATTTCGATTATTATTTTTAGATAATATTATGAACTATATCTTAACCCGTCTATCGTTCAAAGTTTCATCAGCTCATACCCGATCAATTTAACCTATTAGCTAATTTATTTAAAATCTCAAATAATTAATTATACTACAAACACACCACTCTTAAGAACCATGAACTTTGTAAATAACTAACAAGTATAACATTGATCCATTTTGTTCTATTTCCTTTAACTCATTTAAAAATCATGTATCTGATAACCTATTTAAGCATATAAACCAGGGCTTGAAACCGAAAAAAATTTTTCCGGTTTCGGTTTCGGTTTCGGATACCGGTATCAATTTTTTCCGATTTCGGTTTCGGTTTTGGATACCGGTATCAATTTTTTCCGATTTCGGTTTCGGTTTTGGATACCGGTATCGATTTTTTCCGATTTCGGTTTCGGTTTCGGATACCGGTATTGACTTTTTTCGATTTCGGTTTCGGTTTCGGATACCGGTATCGATTTTTTCCGATTTCGGTTTCGGTTTCGGATACCGGTATTCATTTTTTCCGTTTCGATTTCGGTTTTTAACGGTTTTAACCGGTATTCAAAATCAGTATCGAATATCGATTATAATCCCTGTATATATAATAATTTATAATAACATAAAATACTGGCGTAGGAACCTACTTGCCAATCGCCAAACATTGCGTGGCGTACGATTTAGCGTCTGGTTGCCTGACAAGTACTATAATATTTGCAATCAATGATAATATTTACACTGGAATGAATACGTAATTATGACGTATTTAGTTATAGGCAGCCTCACCACTTCATAACACATTTTCCAAATGATTTGCGACCTAATTTTTTAAGAGTTTGTGTAACTTCATCGTTTATAAGTTGAAACTATTTTCTCAATGAGGGTCTAACTTCATGTGTGTCCCACCCACCACATTAATCAATTTGATCACAGCTTGATTATATTATACCAATCTAGATTAGGTATATTAATCCAATAGAGTATGGTTGATGGTGGGTTGGTAGGGAGCACATTTTTCAGTCGACGGCTTTTAGGGAAACCCAGACAATATTATGTTAAGGCCTTATAATGTATTATACTAAATTATAAATAATATAAATTATTTATAACTATACTATAATTATTGACTCAGTATTTCATAATTTATTGTTGGCTATTGTGTTAATTTAATGTAGGAAAATTATGCCACATAGTTATTTCTGTCTTCTGATCGTCTGTGGCGGCAGAAAAACACGACAGCTTATAATATAGTAAATAATAATAGTATTATTGTTATACAATTTTTATTATAGCGTATTTCTGCGTATACTGTTTTAGAATACGACTATACGATTAATCCATTTACCAAAATAATATATAATATATAAATATAATAATTATTATATTGCGTATAATAATAATATTATATTATGCGTCTAATAATTTATATACCCTGTGGAATTACCTATGCAAACATACGGGTGCCCGCAGACGAAGACTACTGCACCAGTGCAGCTAGATAATAATATTATAATATTATATTATTATATTATAAAATATTAATTATAATAATATAATATATTAGGCACCATTAATCATTATTAATATCAATTGTATTACTGCAGAACTCAGAAAGTATACATAATAATATAAATATCTATATAGGTAGGTACTTTCGAGTTAATATTTTAGAATCCAGTAAAAAACTAAGTAAAACTAAGTAAAAAAAAATAAGGCATAGCACATGACCTAGGCTACAGGTCTAATAAATGGACCAAATTAATAATTTTTAATAATATTATTATAAACGCGCCATGGAAACGGCAATATAAATATGATAAACTATTAAAATAAATAATAATATATAATATTTATATGATAATTTATAAAAACTAATAATATACCAACAAAAATACTATGTCAACTCCATGTAAAAAAAATGTAATTTAATTTAATTCTTCGTTTTGCGCACGGAGTAAACAATTACCCCAGACGTATTAATACAGTATATTAATAATTTAATATGATAATTTATAAAAGACTAATGAACTTTAACTTAGCATAGTTATTTTTTATTTAAGGATAACTTAACTTTAACTAGTTAAAAAAATTGGTTAACTTGCCCAGCTTTGCCATCATCCACATGATGTTATAATAAATAATTATATCTTATAAGTTATAATATTATATTTAATATTGATCACATTGTATGATAGAAGGATAGAACAAATTTACATAATATACACGATATTTATTATTTTCTACCATATGCATTATAAATTATATTATTCATAGCTTTTAAATAAACCTATAGACTATAATTGAATTTCTGTTTAAATGCGTAGAACTTTTTAAATGTTAGATATTAATGTTATCATTTTTCGACTTCCGTTTCGGATATCATGTTATTTCTTAAGATTTCGTCTTAAGTTTCAAAAAACGGTATTATTTTTTCCGATTTCGATTTCGGTTTCAAATATCGGTATTTATGTTTTCCGATTTCGGTTTCGGTTTTGGATATCGGTATTTATGTTTTCCGATTTCGGTTTCGGTTTCGGATACCGGTATTTATTTTTTCCGATTTCGGTTTCGGTTTCGGAAACCGGTATTGATTTTTTCCGTTTTCGGTTTCGGTTTCAGATACCGGTATCGATTTTTTCCGATTTCGGTTTCGGTTTTGGATACCGGTATTATTTTTTTCTGATTTCGGTTTCGGTTTCGATTTCGGTTTCGGTTTTTAACGGTTTAAACCGGTATTCAAAACCGGTATCGAAAATCGGTTTCAAGCCCTGATATAAACTGATAAATCGATATAATAATAAGTATGATATCAATTGTATTTTGTTTTGTATTATTTTTATTGTTTAATAATATTTTTGAATTCTATGCATTAATAAATTCATGTAATTGGGTTTATATAATATATACTATTTCAATAAAATATGATTACAGTTTTACAACTTCAGTCAAGGCGAGGCGTTAACAATTTTCGGTAACGATTACTACAATGGATACTCGTTTCACTAAGTTCTAGACGTATGGTAGGTAAGTAAGTACCTACTTCCATAGTTTATCGAAACACGCATATTCATGATTGTACTCGTGGATATCAGTCCAACCCCCACACAGCGGTCAATGCGGATGTTAATAGTATTAATCAAAAATGTATCATTCACTGGTGACAAAAATATAATTTGCAGGCCATTTTCCGTCTATTGGTTTATTATTCGTTTTAATTATTATATATTGTATATTTTCTAGTGTAACTTACTCCTGTGTGACCGGATAATCGTCTGCGAGACAAAGAATGGTTCGGCGCCTCCACCGCCTTCATTGTCGGCATTTACCGACGCAGCGCCTTTATAGTTTATTCATTGCGGACAATACCATCATATACTTACCCTATATAATACAGTGCCACCGTTATTACCAGATATTTACATATTATTACCGGTGCACGGCACGAGTGTAGTGCGTTGTATAATATTTTATATATTTTATGTAGATCGAGTGATCGACAACTCTCCAAGGTTATGAATATAATATGATATTGAACGACAAACAGTTACTATTATAGGTACCCACAAAATTATTGCAATACGCGATGTGTTATCGCTACGATAAAATGCCATCGTATATTATTTTTCAATAGATAATATTGTTATTAGGTTTTTTTTCTGAGAATGAAAGAAAATGAGTAAAAAATATATTAAAAAAAATAATTAAAAAGCCAAACTCTGTGATACGAAACAATGACCAATGTCAGTTTATAAACCGTTATATAACGTTGTACAATATAATACGATTGTAATGATTGAATAATAATAAAAAAAGCTATCGTTGACTTTTTGATTATAGGAACTTGTTATGGTTATGCCTTATGCGTGTTGTGTATAAAGTGTACTGTACTTATGTCTTACAAGTAACAAGTTACAATACCTATACTTAATTAAACGATTAACATTCTAGACAATATTTATTACTCTACAATATAGAGTCTACACTCTACATGGTACGAATCACTACCAACCATAATTGCGTAGTGGAGTATAAATACTTATAATATATAGGTTTACTGGGTAACATACAAAATACCTAGAAGAAAAATATCCGAGAAAAATGTCTGCTCAAAATATATCCTAGGAAAAAAAATCCGACGAAACCATATTTAAGAGGGAAAAAATGTCCGGGAAAATATTCCCGAAGTAAATAGGTCCAGAAAAAGTAATAAATGTAATAAAATAAAAGTAATACAATATAAGTTATTATAATCATTAGCTAATCAATAATCTTTATGACGAACTACCTCAGTCGGGAGGCCTTTTCACTCTTATTTACATTTCATTATTTTGTCAATTAAACTTATTGTTCAGTACTTTAAAAGATAAAAAATTAAAAAAAATTAAAACAAATAAAACTAATAAAAACAAAAATTAATCAATTGTATAGAATGTATAGTTTTTAGTTTGTGTCGAATGTTATAAGAATATTATAGTAAAATATATAACTATAAACAATTCAATAATATTGTACCCATTTTGATAAAATAAAACAATGAAAATTGTATCCTCAAAATTGAATAAATCCTGTGGTCGGCTTTGGTTACACTATAAATTTAATTCCTGGTCACTGGTCCCTTTTAAACATGCACTATATATATACCTATTGCACTATGCACCTACCTGTTACTTACATTTATATGATATATTATGTAAATGAGTGCGTGCAATTAATAAATCAATAATGTACATGAGTAGGTTGATTTGATTTATTATATGCGGATAGAAAATCGATGAAAGATGTACCTACCTACGATGAACATTCGATTAAATTTTTATTCGTTTCGCTATTGAGGCATGATAATAAATCGATAGTCATGGTCATCATTATACAGTAAAACTTTAGCTAAGACGGAATCACTTGGGGCCGTCCAATTTTTTGGTCTTAACGGAGTTTCCAACTTGCGAAGTTCACATTCATTATATTGTATTTGAATCGGGACTAAAGAAATTGTCCATGTTAATAAGGTTTTCGTCTTACATAAGTTTCGTTTTACCGAAGTTTTACTGTATAGCAAAAATATTTTGAGTGTAATATTATACGATTAAGTTTTTAGAAAATATTTTTTTTTTTCAATTGACTATATACGTTTTAATGCCGATTATCTATTTATTACACTTTGTTGTCGAAACAATTATTTATAATACGATATTCAAAAAATCATATGTATCATGATTATGCTATTCTTGATTTTTTTATTAGAAATGGATGTTCTTTATAGTTTCTATTCGTTATACACATTATACGATAGTTCAGCGGTATATTACTCACAGTCTATTGAAGACATTTCAGGTAGACATTGTATTTGATTTAATTTTTTCTAAAATGTTTTGAAGGGCATACGGTTTTTGCCATCATCATCATAATCGTCGTTGTCGTCGTCAAATATATTTATTATCTTAGTTCACGGGTGTAACGATAAAGTATTGGTACCTATCTGTACAATTTTAAATTTATGTTTAATGCCGTTCATGATATTTCCAACCTTTGGAGTTATATATTAAGAAATATTTAGCTATATTGGTTATGATAATTTATATTACTCATAAATATTCCTCGAGTTCGATGGAATTTGAATTAAAGCTTTAGCACCGTGGCTGTAATGAATACTACGATAGTAATATTATCTGATAAGTGTATAATAATTATGTATGCTACATCAAGAATCTACATAATAATAATATTGATCATACAGCCTATAACCGCGGCGTGAACTTCACAGACATTATTACTCATAATAAATAATATGTTTTATTTTATAAACAGGTACGATTATCATTGATACGTAATCATTATTTATATATTATAATATTTTAATACGTTTCAATAATAATTTGATTTATGACCAACAAAATCCCTAGATATTTTTAGGTTGTTATACAAAAATATTATACTGACTTCAGAATTTATTGTGCGAATTACATTACCGGATCTCGGTTTATTACAAATGTTAACTTTTTGAAATAAACTAAAATTCAATGTTCATTTTTCATATATTATTATACCACTATCTATAGGTACCATTCATTATGATAGATGCATGTTTCAATGTTTGTTTTTTTTACAGTAATTAGTGACAAGTGTGGGTACGTTTTAAGGTTTTCTTTAAATTTAACTATTTAAAATTAATAAATAAAAAAAAAATCCATTGCTTTGATAGTTTTATAGTAATATAATTTAAACAATTTTAAATGCAATATAATATGTTTATTCACTATTAATTTATTATTGTTAAAATAAACAGTATTTATTTTTATTTAATTATTCATGGGCATAACTCATAATTTTAACGTTTATGATTATTTTTTAACTAGAGCGACTAATCTGAGTTTTTATTAATTAATCTAGAACCTTGAAAACAATAAAAAATATTAGAAAAATATTATTTGACTAAGTAACGCAATATATATTTCTTTATCTTGTTATTTATTCACTCAATTAATGACATGACTTCATAGTAAAATATATAAATACATCTTTTGGTAAAAAATGTCTAGACATCTAATACCAATTAGTTTAAATTTCAATGAATTTGAAAAAAAAAATATATTTATTCTAAATCTAAATAATTCCAAACAATTTTTAAATATATGGCTTTTAAATGTTACCATTAATTATGGACTAAGTCAAATCTGAGTGCCTAAGACAAAAATATTCTCATTTAAATATTTTGGCACTGAGAAGAAGTAGCAAAAAAAACGTAATCATCAATAAAATGTATGAGATCTGACATTGCTATTTAAACTTATGAACTTTTTTTCGCTCGATCAAGTGCACCGAACAACTCAAATAAATGTATAATATCCAGAGCAACATCTCGTAGAAATCTCTATTGACAGACTTCCCCCACCAAACGGACAAACAATATATATTATACTTATTGGACATCTCCGAATTATAAAACGAGACCGAGTAGATATTGGTCTGGATTCCAAGATTTACGATGTTTCTAAAAGTCCAATATTGTCGGACACGATGACATGATGACCCCGATCACTTTGGTCCGCGCTATTGCAATTGTAGGTGATCCTACGTGATCTGATGATTTCTTTAAAAACTCTATTGAAAATCGGTAAGAACGTATATTAATAGTAGATCAATGCAACATGCAGAACGAGTTGAATTTTTCGTATTAAATATTAGTTTTGTAATAATCAAAAAGAAGTAAAAAAAACTAGATACATACCGCATGCTATTTAAGAATCTGAACATGAAATTAAAAAAAAAACGCTGTTGTAGAGTTATTCATGAACGAATGACATGAAAGTTAAAATTATCTAAGATATTAAAATAATATAAAAGTTAGGTCCTGTTTAAAGATTAATAAAGGAAATTGTATATTATAAGATATCAATTTAAATATTTTAAATTCTGAAGATAGGCAGTTTAATTATTAATGTAAAACTAAGAAGTAAATTGTAATTTAAGAAATATAATAGCATTTGATATTAATATATTTTAATTAGATTTTATTCCTTGTTCTGCTAAGTACAATATTTTAAGATAGATTTACAGTTTATATATTATTATATTGCATCAATAGAATTACGCCATGTACAGTGATATCAATATGTTTGATTAAGTGCCATTAACATATCCTTATCATATTGGATGTCAATAAATATTAAATACTTAAACTACTTTGGAAGGTAATCGATATTCTATAATACTGATTACTGAATAACAGTATTGTAATGTACCTAAGAACATTATATTGCATTAATGCGTTATCATTTATTACAAGTTAAGACTGTGTATAGAAATGTTTAATGTCATATAAGTTGACATTTTGTAATCAAATTGTATTTACCTTTTTTCATTCTTAGAAATTACGTAGGTATGTCAAATAAAATATATATTTTTAAAGTTCAATGTATTTAAGTATTTAATACAAAAAACCCTTAAATTATTATTAAAACTAAAAAGTCGCTCGGCTGTACAGTAGGTTACAAGTGGGTCGCTGTAATGGATGGTGTTGATATTACTTAGTATATTTTATGATATTATTATGAATAAAGTAATTTATATATTAACCTATTTACGTGGACCCATGTTTTAAATTTTCAATCCTTAGCTATAAAAGTTGAACATTTTATAAATTTGTAGCTACAAAATGATTATTATTAAATTTTAAATATGATAAACTAACTCGGACTTTAAATACTTATAAAAAAAATTGTGCCTATGTATTTTTAATATTTTTTAACTGCTATTGTTACAATATATCAGGAGCGTTGCATTAAATTTTCACGCTTTTTTACCCAACAAATAAAATTTTATTGATTTTTATAGAAAAAAGGTGGGTAAGTGGATGTCGCTCTGCTGTACTGTAGGTTACAAGTGGGTCACTGTATAATGGATGGTATTAAATTTGAATTCAATGATACAATATCATTGTATAAGAAAAACGATTCTGAGCGAAGACGGTATGTCAGTCTAGGTTTAAGACAAATTATATACATATCTATGGTATTAAAAAAAAATTGACCTACAATAAATTCCAAATTAATCATATCACATTATCACAATATCCATTAGGTACTTATAACACGTTATACATCAACATCAATAACAAACCCTGATACTATCATTGATATATAATAGTACATTAGTACACTTTAGAAGTTTCAAGTAGGTACCCACGAATAATATTATATAATCACAACAAAATAACTAGGTTTTTTAATATGTAATTTCGTCCAAATTTGAACATAAAATGACTATAAAAATAAACTGTGATTGTATATTTTTTAGATTTTTTGGTAAGAGAATTAACTACTTACGTGGAATCTTGTTTTAAATTTTCAATCCTTAGCTATAAAAACTGAACATTTTATAATTTATTAATTACGATGATTAATAATTTTCGAGATTTTGAAAAATTCTGTCAAAATTCAATGTTTAAATGCTTATAAAAAAAAACTGTGCCTATGTATTTTTAATATTTTTCAACTGATATTGTAACAATATATCAGGAGCCTTGTATTAAATTTTTACACTTTTTGGCCCAACAGATAAAACTTTATTGATATTCATAGAAAAAAAAATAAAAAAATTGAAAAATGAAAATATCCGTAAATAGCTCAAAAAGAGTCAAAATATTTTCAAAATTGTATGGTGTATAGGAAATGCTAATATAAACATTCAGTGAAATTTCCATGTATCTATAGTTATTCGTTTATGAATAACAACAAAATAAGGAAATCGCTACATGAGAAATCGAGTGAACATCCAATGTTGTAAAAATTTGAATTTCAAACGCTCATAAAAATTTAATTTGATTGTCCGGTAGAGATTTTTTTATTGATAAAGGTAGACAAACTTATGAGTAATCTTGTATTACATTTTCAAATCTTAGATTTAAAAAGAAAAATTTTTGCGAATTCTTAACTCAAAATAATTTGCTAATTTTCTTGATTTTTCCATATTTTGTCAATTTTTGAACTTTAAATGCTTCTAAAAAAAAACTGTGACTAACGATTTTTAATATTTTTCATCTGCCTTTGAAACAATATACTAGGAGTCTTCTATTAAATTTTCAAGTTTTTTTAACCAACAAATAAAATTGTATTGATATTTCTAGAAAAAAAACTAAAAAAAAATGAAAAATGAAAATGTCCCTAAACAGTTCAAAATAAATCAAAATATTTTGAAAATGTTATCGTGTATAGAAAATGCAAATATAAACAACCAGTGAAAATTTCATGTATTTACGGTCATTTGTTTTAAAGTTACACCAAAAACCAAATTCGATTTTGTCAAAAACCGATTTTGCGTAAAAATCCCCTTTTTTCTTATTTTTATGTTGTTTTTTCCCGGCGCTTGTGAAAACTATTGGGAATTTTAAATTTTGACCTCTTCAATGCACCAACGATATTCACTTTCCAATCGAACAAGATACTGAAGTCGAAAATCGAAGCATTATTTCGACTACTTATCGTGTACACAGACACACAAAAAAAAATAAAAAATAAAAAAAAAAACACACATCATTGTAAAATCAATACAGTCATCGTTTCACTCAGAATCTAAAAAACTAAGAAAATTGAAAACTGACAATGTCCGTAAACAGCTCAAAAAGAATCAAAATATTAAATCATAATTTTTATGATGTATAGAAAATGAAAATATAAACATTCAGTAAAATGTTCATGTATCTACAGTTATTCGTTTTTGAATAACAATAAAATAACCAAACCACTACATGAGAAATCGAGTGAATATCCAATATTGTAAAATTATGAACTTCAAACGCTCATAAAAATTTAATTTGATTGGCTTGTAAACATTTTTTTTTTTTTGATAAAGGTAGATAAACTTATGAGTAATCTTGTATTACATTTTCAAATCTTAGATTTAAAAAGAAAAATTTTTATGAATTCTCAATTCAAAATAATTTGCTAATTTTCGTGATTTTCCCATATTTTGTCAAGATTTTAACTTTAAATGCTTATAAAAAAAACTTGTGACTAAGGATTTTTAATATTTTTCAACTGCTATTGTAACAATATAGTAGGAACCTTGTATTAAATTTTCAAGCTTTTTTACAAAACAAATAAAGCTTTATTGACATTCATAGAAAAAAAGAATAAGAAAATTGGAAACTGGAAATGTTCCTGAACAGTTCAAAACAAAAAAAGTGTTTTGAAAATCTTATAGTGTATAGAAAATTCAAATATAAACTATCAGTGAAAATTGCATGTATATAAGTTCATTTGTTTTAGAGTGAAACCAAAAACCAAAATCGATTTTGAGTAAAAATTCCCGGTTTTCCTTAATTTTTATGTTGTTTTTCCTGTCGGTTTTGAAAACTATTGGGAATTTTAAAACTTGACCTCCTAAATTCATCAACTAGATTCACTTTCCTATCGAACAAGATACTGTTGAAGAAAATCGAAGCAGTTTTCCTGCCCTAAACTGTGATGACAGACACAAAAAAATAAAATAAAAAAAACCCATATCATTGTAAAATCAATACAATCATCGTTCCACTCAGAATCTAAAATGTCGGTCATATAAAAATACCAAAAATGTGTCACCTATAAGTAAAGTCTTTGAAATAAAGTTAATGTAAAATTATGTATATCTATGGTTGTATACTTGTATCAATGAAAGTATACAAAAAATGATTCAATTAGATTTTTAATATTCAATTATTAATTAAAAATAATATTTTACTTTTACATTAAATGAAAAGGTGACATTTTTTTATGTTACAAATTTGAACCTACATACCAGCATCATCCTTTAACAAAGTACAGATTATAAGAGTGCTTAAGTTACATGACAAGATGTTTGTATTTAATCTTAAGTTGCGACTTTGTGAAAAATGTGTGATTGTTGTAAAAATGGGTAATATCACTAATATGTTTGTTTTCAAATAGTAATACCTAGGTTAAATTAAATAGCATGATAACATAAGCAAATTTTTTTATTACAAATATTCAGCATTCATTTCTAAATATAGGTATTATTAAATTTATACTAAAATTTTTATAAAAAAATAAAATAAATACGGACAAATGTCTAATTCTTAAATAATTATTTTTTAATCAAGTTTAGGTACTTATTACTTTACACGTGAACTCACCCCGGCACAGGCTTAGCGTAAATATGATTTTAACAAATTTTTTGTTGTCTCTATGTAATAAAATTGTGATACATTTTTATAACATAAAAAGTTTATCAAAATTAAATATTACAGTAACCTTGATTTTTCTACGTTTTCTGCTGTACCTAGTATAATATTATGTTTTTATATTAACGTTATGCACTCGAAACGGATTTAAACAACAACAGTCATTATAATTTTTTGTTTTCGGTTTACCAATACGATTAAAAGAAGGATATACTTTTAAAACAGGATGTTCGACTCAATCGTGGGTCTGTCGCGATTCCACAAGTTGCTAATTACTCAACAAACTGCAACAAAAAACAACAACTGCAGTATTTAGTGTTTAATTTTTGTTTTTTTTTTTAACCTTTTGTTTCCATTTTACACCAAAAATTGTTAACATAAAAATGTCAATAGCTAATAACATTCGGTAATTGTTCTTACTGACAACTACAATTACTCGTTGGCCCATCTATATATAATATATAATACACCTTATTGAAGTTTAGTAGACTTCGTGTCTATACTGTACATGTCAACCATTTTAAAATGTGGTACTTAAAAGTGTCGTCGAGTTTACTCATAGCAGTGGCATTAATCTGTATGATACAGGTAGGTGAAATATTATGTTTTAAAACAGAACATTAACATTTATCACTGTGAAAATCTAATTCAATGGATAGAAATATTACTAGGAATAATATATTTATTTTGTATTTATTATATCACCAATTTTAAACCAGATATTATAGTTCAGAGATAAGACTGATTCAAAGAATGCTTAATGCATAACTGAGTGATGCTTTGTAATGATTATTTTTTTCCCCTTTGTTGGGTAAAAAACAACGTAAATCTGGATATTAAAGTCCAAGATAGGTGACCATTTGATTGATTAAAAAATTAACCAGATTTTTATAAAATACAAATAACTGTTCTCGGCATCGGTGATTTAAATCAATAAATATAATTCAAGATCATTCGATTATATCGCATATACTTATGAAAAAAAATCAATGTTTAAACCATAATTTCCAGTAATGTAAACGTTCATAAAAGAACCTAATTAAAAATTATATTTACTAACAATCATAGTTTCGAGTAGTAAAAATAATGGTCTCAAAACACAAATCAGTTGCAGTAAAATTTAAATATCCATTATTTGGGTACACGAATATAACAAAATACAATAACTTATCAGGCACGTAGCTACGGGGGGGGGGGGCAGGGTGTGCCTGGACCACCTTAATATGTGTCCGGCCTTAGGCCGGCCCACCCAAAGTATTCAGAGGGGTCCAATATTATATGATGACTCTTAATTTTTACCAAATTTTTTATATTGCCCAAATATGACGCAAATACCAAATATAACCAAAAATATATCGGGTTTTAAATATAATCTAATATAAGTAATGTAACTTGTAACTAAATTCAATCCGTGTCTGTTTCTGGAATAAAATATGTATGTATTATGTTGTACTATTAAATACTGTTGCTATCAAGAATTGGTGATAATTTATTTTTATAAGCCATAATATTAGCAACGATCGATTAGGAAATAATTAATAATTGCTATTTAAAGCCAAATACCGGTACCATACTACAATGTTACGTTATTCTTATCTTATCTATATTCTATACTCCTTGCGCCGAAAGAGCGCAAGTCGGCGGCGAACCAAAACTCGTCGTAGCCTTGCATTTTCCACCGACGTGCCTCGCGCCACATAGTCAGCCGCCGCCGCGTCGTCGATAGCAGACGGTGACTATTGTATACTTGTATGTCTATTTTTAAAATACTTTTGAGCAAGGGTATTGTCATTATATTGATTCATAGAGAAATATACTATATAGAATTATATTATGGTCGCCGGTTGGACACTCGTCACTCATACTCACATTCAGCGCAAGCCGCACTTATGCTAACGTCATCTGCGATAATATTTGTACAATTTATAATATTTATACATTTTATTTTATATATTTAATATTTAAATTAATCTTAAAATGGCACCTCTCAGTGGTATAAAATTTTTTTTAATGAAACTTATAAATTAACCATTTTATCGATCACTCTTCCAGTATCCAGCGCAGCATGTGAAAGGACTTTTTCTTGTCTAAGAAGATTAAAAAACTATATTATGAGAAATTGTATGTGAAATGACCAACTGGTCAGTCTGTTAAAAATTTGTATTGAAAAAAAAATTTACAAAAGTTTGGACCTAGATTAATTTGTTAATAGATTTTCTATAAAACATAAAAATAGAAAAATACTTTTATATTAGTACTTAAATTATATTTATTGTATTTCATTTAAAAATTGTGTCTATATATATATCACAACAAAATAACTAAAATAGTTATTCTAAGTTTTTTTTTATGAAATTTTGTCCAAAGTTGAACTTAAAATGACTATAAAAATAAACTGTATTTATGTATTTTTTAGATTTTTTGGGAACAGAATTAACTACTTACTTGGAATCTTGTTTGTTTTTATAAAAAAATGTTATTGATAATTTTTATATGCTGGTTTATTATTTGTAAGACATGTTTATATATTTTCAGAATGCAATATCACTCACTATAGATCCCGAAGCAACAGAGGATCAGTGGTCAACACTGGCAAGTTCTACAGATCAAAATGACTTGAAAAAAATTTCAAAACTGTGTAAAGTTTCTTTTAATAACTTCAAAGAAAAGTTAGAAAATACAAAAACAATTGCAAATAAAAAACTACCTGAACCTAATAAAACGACGGAAGATATAGCTAATTTAGTAAGTGATATAAAAAATCAAGTAAAAAATGCATCTGCAGATCTTGTAACTGTAAGAAAGTTAGTACAAAAAACTGCTTTACGATTTAGAGACACATTCAAATCGCTTGTATCATTTACTGAATTAGATTGTGAATCTGTGAATAAAGAATTAGAAAGTATTAAGAAAACAACAGTCGATAGTAAAAAACCATTGGTAAATCGTGTTATACGGTCATTTGGAAATCGGTACGATCTTAATAAATTGGCCAACAAGGTTCTTGAAATATCATCTGATCCTAAAAAGTTAAAAAATAATTATGTTGAAAAAAAAAAAATTGCTAAAAAAGAATTTAACTCATTGTGGAATTCTTTATCTAATCATTCGAAAACTATGAATGATAATGCTTTAAAAGCCTTGGATACTTTTTTTGAAGGCATGAAATCCGTAAAATCAGTGAAAAAAAAAGTTAAGACTCTAGGAGAAGACGCGCTAGATGAAATAAAAGTAGGAGATGATATTATTAAACTTAAAAATGCAGTTGAATTGGCTAAATCGTTGAAATTGAAGTTCGAAGATGAATGGAATCTTGATTCCGGAGAATTAACTTATAGTGAAGAACAGAAGAAACCTAATACAAAACCAACAGATCAAGATCAGTCTGATGTCCAGGAAAATGTAGAAGATAAATCTAATAAGAATATTTCTACAAAAGATTTAGAACCGGGCTTGCCAACAACTGAACAAGAACTGATTGAAAATGATAAATCGAATGTAATTCCATCTGCTCAGGTTGGAATTGAAAAACTTCCTATTATGGATAACCGTCAATCAATTCCTAACACAGAAAATAAAGATAAAACAGTTATCGTACAACCCGAAGTTTCAAATAATGACCAAGACTCTATAGAAAATGATAATTCAAAATCAGATTCTTCTACTAAACAAACATCATTTAACCTTGATATCAATAATAATACGGTACTAAATACACCACTTAAGGACTCAATAGATAATAAAAGAGGTAAAAGAATAAATAAAATAACAAGTAGGGAAAAAACTTTAATACTACCATGGGAAAAACTTATACAACTAGATGACCCACATGTTAGTCAACAATCAATGAAATGCGAAAATCTATTGAAGAATGTGACACCAGACTTTGATAATATAAAGAAAGCAGCGAAAAACTCAATACAAGTTACAAAGAATTACAAAAATTTACAAAATATTGAAAATGATACTGTTAAACAATTTTATGATAAAATGGTTGACACAAATACAAACCTATGTGATTATTTAGTTAATGCAGCAGATGATGTTTGTGCTAAAGTAACACCAATCAATAAAAGATATGAAACAAAATTTAAAAATGATCCAAACATTAAACGTATAAAATATTTATTAGGTAAGCAATACGATCCTAACCAGTACATTTTAAAAGTTTTAGACGACGCAAATCATAAAAAAGGAATTGGTGGCATGAAGAAGACTACATATTATAAAATGTTAGCAGTGGCTCATAATTTGAGTCATGAAACAAAAGAAATGGAAAATTCGGCATTGTATGCAATGAATAAAATCCACGAAGGAAAATTAGCTGCAACTAATTTACAAAAAAAGTTTAATAAGGAAAAAGCCTCAAAAGCTTGTTACATAAGAAATATTTTGCTAGAAAAAGAGAATGAAGATGACAAAAAGAATAAAGACGAAAATAAGGAAAAAGTAAAAGAAAGTATAAATGAGGACACTAATACAGAACCATTAAAACCCGATGTTAACTTAGATTCAGTCGATGCCATACAGCCATCAACAGTTAATGATGACAATGAACCAATTATAAATAATGACGAAGATACAACAACGTTAAGCGAACCAAATGAACTAAAAAATCTTAATAATCAAAAAGAGAACGCTGATAAAACAAATATTGAAGAAAGCAAAAATATAAAAGGAAATATGGGATCGGGAACTCAAGAACCTAATAGTGGCTCATATCTTCCACAAAACAAAGATAACAATATAAATAAAAGTATAGAAAAATATGGAAATAATAAAGCAAAACGTAACATAACCAGAAAAATAACACACCATACAAAGCATAGAAATCCCAACGATCCTAACGACGTGTCAGAAGAATATGACTCAATAGAAGAAATTGACGATGAAGAAGATGAAAGCAATGAAAGAAAAAACAATTTAGAAAAAACACAAAATGGAATAAGAAAAGAAAATCCAAACATAACTTCTAGACCAAAAATATCTGAAGAAATAGAATCATTGGAGCAAGAAGGTCACAATAATTTAAATAAGTCAGGTGAGCGAAACGAAGAAATTGATAAAGGAAATTCTTCAGTCAAACCAAAAGTCAAACATTATAGGAAGAGAATAGATCCCAAAAATGGTAAAGAAATAGTTGAAGAATATGAATCATCATCAGAAGAACACGATATCAACTCAAATAAGTCAGGCGAGAATAAATCTAATGAATCTCCAGAATCAGAGTTGTCGGCTAACGCTGATAATGAACACGATACAGATACACCAGAACATTTAGATACTGAAAAGGTTGCTTCACACGAAGAAGATGCTACTCGTGAAGAAAATAATGAAGGAAAGAATACGTCAGTCAAACCCAAAGTGAAACATTATAGGAAGAGAATAGATCCCAAAGATGGTAAAGAAATAGTTGAAGAATATGAATCATCATCAGAAGAAGGAGAACACGATATCAACTCATCCAAGTCAAGCGAGAATACATCTAATGAAACTCCAGAATCAGAGTTGTCGACTAACGCTGATAATGAACACGATACAGATACACCAGAACATTTAGAAACTGAAAAGGTTGCTTCAAACGAAGAAAATGATGAAGAAAAGAATACGTCAGTCAAACCCAAAGTGAAACATTATAGGAAGAGAATAGATCCCAAAGATGGTAAAGAAATAGTTGAAGAATATGAATCATCATCAGAAGAACACGATATCAACTCAAACAACTCAGGCGAGAATAAATCTAAAGAATCTCCAGAATCAGAGTTATCAGATAACTCTGATAATGAACACGATACAGATACACCAGAACATTTAGAAACTGAAAAGGTTGCTTCACACGAAGAAGATGCTACTCGTGAAGAAAATAATGAAGGAAAGAATACGTCAATCAAACCCAAAGTGAAACATTATAGGAAGAGGATAGACCCCAAAGATGGTAAAGAAATAGTTGAAGAATATGAATCATCAGAAGAAGAACACGATATCAACTCAAATAAGTCAGGCGAGAATAAATCTAATGAATCTCCAGAATCAGAGTTGTCGGCTAACGCTGATAATGAACACGATACGGATACACCAGAACATTTAGAAACTGAAAAGGTTGCTTTACACGAAGAAAATGAGACATCAGAAGAGGGAAATGGGAATAAACCTAATGAAAAAGTTGAGAATGAGTCCGATGAAATTTTGGATCCAGATTTGTCAAATAATTATGACGAAGAACATGATGAGAAAGAAATTGAACAAGAAGAAGATGCTACTCGTGAAGAAAATAATGAAGGAAAGAATACGTCAGTCAAACCCACAGTGAAACATTATAGGAAGAGAATAGACCCCAAAGATGGTAAAGAAATAGTTGAAGAATATGAATCATCATCAGAAGAACACGATATCAACTCAAATAAGTCAGGCGAGAATAAATCTAATGAATCTCCAGATTCAGAGTTGTCGGCTAACGCTGATAATGAACACGATACGGATACACCAGAACATTTAGAAACTGAAAAGGTTGCTTTACACGAACAAAATGAGACATCAGAAGAGGGAAATGGGAATAAACCTAATGAAAAAGTTGAGAATGAGTCCGATGAAATTTTGGATCCAGATTTGTCAAATAATTATGACGAAGAACATGATGAGAAAGAAATTGAACAAGAAGAGAATGAAAACGACGATTATGTAAATAATAATCCCGAAAAGGAAAATGAATTTGGTATAGAGGAGCAAACAAAAAATAAGAGAGGAAAACATAGAGGTACAGAAAATTCTCCAAAAAATGAATCTGATATTGATGATGACTTAGAACATGATAGTGATAACTCTCGGGAGTTTAAAGCACCACCATCTGATAATAATGAAGCAGGTGTAGATCCTCAAAATACCACAAGAGAAACAGTTGAATTGGATGAAAATGAAAACTTAAACAGTGTAGAAGGAGCAGAACTAAATGGTGTCGATAATGATAATATTATACCAGCAGCAGATA
Source organism: Macrosiphum euphorbiae (assembly GCA_949089665.1). NCBI lineage: Eukaryota > Metazoa > Arthropoda > Insecta > Hemiptera > Aphididae > Macrosiphum > Macrosiphum euphorbiae. Next base: position 80,017,783 of record CARXXK010000001.1, read on the forward strand.
GTATGGGAGAAGATTCATCATCATTCGAATCAAGTTATGAAGAACCTGCACAAAGTTATCTCAATGATTCGAAAAATAGTCATAAAAATAACAATGAGCAATATAATCCAGATGATCAACCCAATAAAATATCAAAAGGTCATAGAAAACGAAAGGAACTTAAAAATGGACAAGAAGTATTGGAGGAATATGATCCAGATGAAGAACAGGAGGATGATTCGCCAGTGGTAGGTAAAAACGTTCATACACCTTCCGGAACACCTGATCAAGAATCAGTGGAACATAATAACACAGAACACGAACCAGAATCATCAGAATATGAGGATATCCCTGAACATGAGGAAACTCCAGAGAACGATAAAAGCTTAGATCACAATGAAGCAAACGAACATGAAGTGATCGATGAAAATGAAAATGACAGAGAGTCCAACGAAGCAATTGACAAATCTAACGATATTGAACACCAAAAGGATGGAGGTAATCAACCTAATAAAAAAAAGAGACGAAATAGAAAACGAAGAGACCCTAAGGACGGCCAAGTAGAATCGGAAGAATATGATCCGGATGATGTACAGAAGGACGAGTCTCCAGTTTCAAATGAAAACATTGATACAAATACCGGAGAACCACATGGAGAATCAACAGACCCTGAATCAGAAACGCCAGAATATGAAGATATCTCTGAACATGATGGAGCTCCAGAAACCCCAGACCACAATGAACCAAACGGACATGAAGTAATCGATAAAAATGAAAATGACAGAGAGTCCAACGAAGCAATTGACAAATCTAACGATAGTGAACAACAAAAGGATGGAGGTAATCAACCTAATAAAAAAAAGAGACGAAATAGAAAACGAAGAGATCCTAAGGACGGCCAGGTAGAATCGGAAGAATATGATCCGGATGAAGTACAGAAGGACGAGTCTCCAGTGTCAATTAAAACATTGATACACCTACCGGAGAACCACATGGAGAATCAACAGACCCTGATTCCGAAACGCCAGAATATGAAGATATCTCTGAACATGATGAAGCTCCAGAAACCCCAGACCACAATGAATCAAACGGACATGAAGTATCGATGAAAAATGAAAATGACAGAGAGTCAACGAAGCAATTGACAAATCTAATGATATTGAACAACAAAAGGATGGAGGTAATCAACCTAATAAAAAAAAGAGACGAAATAGAAAACGAAGAGATCCTAAGGACGGCCAAGTAGAATCGGAAGAATATGATCCGGATGATGTACAGAAGGACGAGTCTCCAGTTTCAAATGAAAACATTGATACAAATACCGGAGAACCACATGGAGAATCAACAGACCCTGATTCCGAAATGCCAGAATATGAAGATATCTCTGAACATGATGAAGCTCCAGAAACCCCAGATCACAATGAATCAAACGAACATGAGGTGATCGATGAAAATGAAAATGACAGAGAGTCCAACGAAGCAATTGACAAATCTAACGATATTGAACAACAAAAGGATGGAGGTAATCAACCTAATAAAAAAAAGAGACGAAATAGAAAACGAAGAGACCCTAAGGACGGCCAAGTAGAATCGGAAGAATATGATCCGGATGAAGTACAGAAGGGCGAGTCTCCAGTTTCAAGTGAAAACATTGATACAAATACCGGAGAACCACATGGAGAATCAACAGACCCTGATTCCGAAACGCCAGAATATGAAGATATCTCTGAACATGATGAAGCTCCAGAAACCCCAGACCACAATGAATCAAACGGACATGAAGTAATCGATAAAAATGAAAATGACAGAGAGTCCAACGAAGCAATTGACAAATCTAACGATATTGAACAGCAAAAAGATGGAGGTAATCAACCTAATAAAAAAAAGAGACGAAATAGAAAACGAAGAGATCCTAAGGACGGCCAAGTAGAATCGGAAGAATATGATCCGGATGAAGTACAGAAGGACGAGTCTCCAGTGTCAAGTAAAAACATTAATACACCTACCGGAGAACCACATGGAGAATCAACAGACCCTGATTCCGAAACGCCAGAATATGAAAATATCTCTGAACATGATGAAGCTCCAGAAACCCCAGACCACAATGAATCAAACGTACATGAAGTAATCGATAAAAATGAAAATGACAGAGAGTCCAACGAAGCAATTGACAAATCTAACGATATTGAACAACAAAAGGATGGAGGTAATCAACCTAATAAAAAAAAGAGACGAAATAGAAAACGAAGAGATCCTAAGGACGGCCAAGTAGAATCGGAAGAATATGATCCGGATGATGTACAGAAGGACGAGTCTCCAGTTTCAAATGAAAACATTGATACAAATACCGGAGAACCACATGGAGAATCAACAGACCCTGAATCAGAAACGCCAGAATATGAAGATATATCTGAACATGATGAAGCTAAAGAAACCCCAGATCACAATGAATCAAACGAACATGAAGTGATCGATGAAAATGAAAATGACAGAGAGTCCAACGAAGCAATTGACAAATCTAACGATATTGAACAACAAAAGGATGGAGGTAATCAACCTAATAAAAAAAAGAGACGAAATAGAAAACGAAGAGACCCTAAGGACGGCCAAGTAGAATCGGAAGAATATGATCCGGATGATGTACAGAAGGACGAGTCTCCAGTTTCAAATGAAAACATTGATACAAATACCGGAGAACCACATGGAGAATCAACAGACCCTGATTCCGAAACGCCAGAATATGAAGATATCTCTGAACATGATGAAGCTCCAGAAACCCCAGATCACAATGAATCAAACGAACATGCAGTAATCGATAAAAATGAAAATGACAGAGAGTCCAACGAAGCAATTGACAAATCTAACGATATTGAACAACAAAAGGATGGAGGTAATCAACCTAATAAAAAAAAGAGACGAAATAGAAAACGAAGAGACCCTAAGGACGGCCAAGTAGAATCGGAAGAATATGATCCGGATGATGTACAGAAGGACGAGTCTCCAGTTTCAAATGAAAACATTGATACAAATACCGGAGAACCACATGGAGAATCAACAGACCCTGATTCCGAAACGCCAGAATATGAAGATATCTCTGAACATGATGAAGCTCCAGAAACCCCAGACCACAATGAATCAAACGAACATGAAGTGATCGATGAAAATGAAAATGACAGAGAGTCCAACGAAGCAATTGACAAATCTAACGATATTGAACAACAAAAGGATGGAGGTAATCAACCTAATAAAAAAAAGAGACGAAATAGAAAACGAAGAGACCCTAAGGACGGCCAAGTAGAATCGGAAGAATATGATCCGGATGAAGTACAGAAGGACGAGTCTCCAGTTTCAAGTGAAAACATTGATACAAATACCGGAGAACCACATGGAGAATCAACAGACCCTGATTCCGAAACGCCAGAATATGAAGATATCTCTGAACATGATGAAGCTCCAGAAACCCCAGACCACAATGAATCAAACGGACATGAAGTAATCGATAAAAATGAAAATGACAGAGAGTCCAACGAAGCAATTGACAAATCTAACGATATTGAACAACAAAAGGATGGAGGTAATCAACCTAATAAAAAAAAGAGACGAAATAGAAAACGAAGAGATCCTAAGGACGGCCAAGTAGAATCGGAAGAATATGATCCGGATGAAGTACAGAAGGACGAGTCTCCAGTGTCAAGTAAAAACATTAATACACCTACCGGAGAACCACATGGAGAATCAACAGACCCTGATTCCGAAACGCCAGAATATGAAGATATCTCTGAACATGATGAAGCTCCAGAAACCCCAGACCACAATGAATCAAACGGACATGAAGTAATCGATAAAAATGAAAATGACAGAGAGTCCAACGAAGCAATTGACAAATCTAACGATATTGAACAACAAAAGGATGGAGGTAATCAACCTAATAAAAAAAAGAGACGAAATAGAAAACGAAGAGATCCTAAGGACGGCCAAGTAGAATCGGAAGAATATGATCCGGATGATGTACAGAAGGACGAGTCTCCAGTTTCAAATGAAAACATTGATACAAATACCGGAGAACCACATGGAGAATCAACAGACCCTGAATCAGAAACGCCAGAATATGAAGATATCTCTGAACATGATGAAGCTCCAGAAACCCCAGATCACAATGAATCAAACGAACATGAAGTGATCGATGAAAATGAAAATGACAGAGAGTCCAACGAAGCAATTGACAAATCTAACGATATTGAACAACAAAAGGATGGAGGTAATCAACCTAATAAAAAAAAGAGACGAAATAGAAAACGAAGAGACCCTAAGGACGGCCAAGTAGAATCGGAAGAATATGATCCGGATGATGTACAGAAGGACGAGTCTCCAGTTTCAAATGAAAACATTGATACAAATACCGGAGAACCACATGGAGAATCAACAGACCCTGAATCAGAAACGCCAGAATATGAAGATATCTCTGAACATGATGAAGCTCCAGAAACCCCAGATCACAATGAATCAAACGAACATGCAGTAATCGATAAAAATGAAAATGACAGAGAGTCCAACGAAGCAATTGACAAATCTAACGATATTGAACAACAAAAGGATGGAGGTAATCAACCTAATAAAAAAAAGAGACGAAATAGAAAACGAAGAGATCCTAAGGACGGCCAAGTAGAATCGGAAGAATATGATCCGGATGAAGTACAGAAGGACGAGTCTCCAGTTTCAATGAAAACATTAATACAACTACCGGAGAACCACATGGAGAATCAACAGACCCTGATTCCGAAACGCCAGAATATGAAGATATCTCTGAACATGATGAAGCTCCAGAAACCCCAGACCACAATGAATCAAACGAACATGAAGTGATCGATGAAAATGAAAATGACAGAGAGTCCAACGAAGCAATTGACAAATCTAACGATATTGAACAACAAAAGGATGGAGGTAATCAACCTAATAAAAAAAAGAGACGAAATAGAAAACGAAGAGATCCTAAGGACGGCCAGGTAGAATCGGAAGAATATGATCCGGATGAAGTACAGAAGGACGAGTCTCCAGTTTCAATGTAAAACATTGATACACATACCGGAGAACCACATGGAGAATCAACAGACCCTGAATCAGAAACGCCAGAATATGAAGATATCTCTGAACATGATGAAGCTCCAGAAACCCCAGATCACAATGAATCAAACGAACATGAAGTGATCGATGAAAATGAAAATGACAGAGAGTCCAACGAAGCAATTGACAAATCTAACGATATTGAACAACAAAAGGATGGAGGTAATCAACCTAATAAAAAAAAGAGACGAAATAGAAAACGAAGAGACCCTAAGGACGGCCAAGTAGAATCGGAAGAATATGATCCGGATGATGTACAGAAGGACGAGTCTCCAGTTTCAAATGAAAACATTGATACAAATACCGGAGAACCACATGGAGAATCAACAGACCCTGATTCCGAAACGCCAGAATATGAAGATATCTCTGAACATGATGAAGCTCCAGAAACCCCAGATCACAATGAATCAAACGAACATGCAGTTATCGATAAAAATGAAAATGACAGAGAGTCCAACGAAGCCATTGACAAATCTAACGATAGTGAACAACAAAAGGATGGAGGTAATCAACCTAATAAAAAAAAGAGACGAAATAGAAAACGAAGAGACCCTAAGGACGGCCAAGTAGAATCGGAAGAATATGATCCGGATGATGTACAGGAGGACGAGTCTCCAGTTTCAAGTGAAAACATTGATACAAATACCGGAGAACCACATGGAAAATCAACAGACCCTGAATCAGAAACGCCAGAATATGAAGATATCTCTGAACATGATGGAGCTCCAGAAACCCCAGACCACAATGAATCAAACGGACATGCAGTAATCGATAAAAATGAAAATGACAGAGAGTCCAACGAAGCCATTGACAAATCTAACGATATTGAACAACAAAAGGATGGCGGTAATCAACCTAATAAAAAAAAGAGACGAAATAGAAAACGAAGAGACCCTAAGGACGGCCAAGTAGAATCGGAAGAATATGATCCGGATGAAGTACAGAAGGACGAGTCTCCAGTTTCAAATGAAAACATTGATACAAATACCGGAGAACCACATGGAGAATCAACAGACCCTGAATCCGAAACGCCAGAATATGAAGATATCTCTGAACATGATGAAGCTCCAGAAACCCCAGATCACAATGAAGCAAACGAACATGAAGTGATCGATGAAAATGGACCTGAAAGAGTGTTCAAAGAAGCACCAACTAGTACTAGGGAGAAGTAATGATCGCGATGGATATAATGAACTTGAATCACCGGAATATGATGGAGTCGCAGAAATGGAGAAATCCCAGAAAACGGTGAGACACAGAAATTTAATCAAGCAAAACGAACATGAGTGACGTGAAAATGGACCTGAAAAGTGTTCAAAAAGCAACCAACTTAGAGTACTTAATGGAGAATTAATAGATCGGCCTATGGGATGATAATGAACTGAATCAACCGGAATATGATGGGTCCCAGAAAATGGAGAAATCCCAGAAAACGGTGAGACCCAGAATAGTCAATTGAGCAGGGAGACAGATAACAGAGCCAGAACAAGTTCGAACGAAGCAATCAATAAATTAAACGATATTGAGGATCAAAATAATGCAGTTAATTATCCTAATAAAAAAATGAGAAGCCTTAGGAAACAAAAACATCCTAAGTATGACCATGAAGTACCCGAAGAATATGATACAGTTGACAAACAAGAATATGAGCCTCCAGTGTTAGATCAAAATAATAATACAGATCCCGGCGAACCCGAATATAAAACTGAATATGAATCAGATACACCAGAAAACGAAGAAATTCCAGAATACAATCAATTAAACGATCATGCGGAAATTTCAGAATTAGTTCCAGACCGCAAGTCCGATGAAGAAAAGGATATTCCAAAAGAAATGGCGGAACAAAATAATGCAAGCAATCAACCTAAGAAAAAAATTAAACGAAATAGAAAACTTAAAGATCCTTTACATAGTCATGAAATATCTGAAGAATACGAAACAATTGAAGATGAAAATGACGAGATTAACAAATTAGAAACTCCAAACACTGTTTCATATGATCAATTTGATAAAAACCCAATCTCTAGTCCTAACAATGATAATAATGAAAACAATTTAGTTAATCCACTTATACATATTCCAAAGCGTTTCAGAAACCGAAAACATCCAGAGTACGATCATGAAATATCTGAAGAATATGATTCATTCGAAGAATATGATGAACAAGCTGAACTTAAGAAACATACTTTAGGGCCTGAAATTAATGATGAAAATCGAGATCTTAATAATAATGTTATTCCTAACATTGACAATGATGTTTCAGAAGATGTACTAAATACTGGGTATAATAAACCAACTGTTGTTCCTCAAACAATTTTTGAAGATAATAATGAAGTAGAACCTGAATCATCTGAATATCCTGATAATAAAGCGATAGAAGCTTCACCTACAGTTAATGATTTTGATAAAACTATGAACGTTGCAAAACCACGACCACGTAAAGTCCGACGCCATAGGAAATTAAGACAACCCAAAACTGTTAATGAAAATGATAACGAACCAGAAGTAATTAACGATGATAATAACGTTCAAGAAGAACTACCGGAAACTGTAAATGGAGAAACAACTGATACAGACGATGAAATAGAACAACCAGAATTATCTGAAGACCCTGAAAATTCAGATGTCGCACCCGAAGGTTCATCTCCAAATTATGTTTATGAACCTACAAACGTTGCAAAACCTCGACCACGTAAAGTCCGACGCCATAGGAAATCAAGACAACCCAAAACTGTTAATGAAAATGATAACGAACCAGAAGTAATTAACGATGATAATAACGTTCAAGAAGAACTACCAGAAACTGTAAATGGAGAAACAACTGATACAGACGATGAAATAGAAAAACCGGAATTATCTGAATACCCTGAAAATTCAGATTTCGCACCAGAAGGTTCATCTATAAATGATGTTTATGAACCTATAAACGTTGCAAAACCACGACCACGTAAAGTCCGATGCCATAGAAAATCAAGACAACCCAAAACTGTTATTGAAAATGATAACGAACCAGAAGTAATTAACGATGATAATAACGTTCAAGAAGAACTACCGGAAACTGGAAATGGAGAAACAACTGATACATATGATGAAATAGAACAACCGGAATTATCTGAAAATTCAGATGTTGCACCAGAAGGTTCATCTCCAAATTATGTTTATGAACCTACAAACGTTGCAAAACCTCGACCACGTAAAGTCCGACGCCATAGGAAATCAAGACAACCCAAAACTGTTAATGAAAATGATAACGAACCAGAAGTAATTAACGATGATAATAACGTTCAAGAAGAACTACCAGAAACTGTAAATGGAGAAACAACTGATACAGACGATGAAATAGAAAAACCGGAATTATCTGAATACCCTGAAAATTCATATTTTGCACCAGAAGGTTCATCTATAAATGATGTTTATGAACCTATAAACGTTGCAAAACCACGACCACGTAAAGTCCGATGCCATAGAAAATCAAGACAACCCAAAACTGTTATTGAAAATGATAACGAACCAGAAGTAATTAACGATGATAATAACGTTCAAGAAGAACTACCGGAAACTGGAAATGGAGAAACAACTGATACATATGATGAAATAGAACAACCGGAATTATCTGAAAATTCAGATGTTGCACCAGAAGGTTCATCTCCAAATGATGTTTATGAAACTATAAACGTTGCAAAACCTCGACCACGTAAAGTCCGACGCCATAGGAAATCAAGACAACCCAAAACTGTTATTGAAAATGATAACGAACCAGAAGTAATTAACGATGATAATAACGTTCAAGAAGAACTACCAGAAACTGTAAATGGAGAAACAACTGATACAGACAATGAAATAGAAAAACCGGAATTATCTGAATACCCTGAAAATTCAGATTTCGCACCAGAAGGTTCATCTCCAAATGATGTTTATGAAACTATAAACGTTGCAAAACCTCGACCACGTAAAGTCCGGCGCCATAGGAAATCAAGACAACCCAAAACTGTTATTGAAAATGATAACGAACCAGAAGTAATTAACGATGATAATAACGTTCAAGAAGAACTACCGGAAACTGGAAATGGAGAAACAACTGATACATATGATGAAATAGAACAACCGGAATTATCTGAAAATTCAGGTGTAGCACCAGAAGGTTCATCTCCAATTGATGTTGATGAAACTATAAACGTTGCAAAACCTCGACCACGTAAACACAGACGCCATAGAAAATCAAAACAACCCAAAATTGTTAATCAAAATTATAACGAAACAGAAGATCTCAAACGTATTCCAACAAAAAATAACGAAGACGTAAATTATGAGGTAGATGCGGGAGAAAATGAAAAAGCGGCTTATTTAAATGGTACTGATGATACAATGAACTCCAATCAACCTAAGAGAAAAAAACACGTTAGGAGAAAGAAAATTCCTACGACAGTAGATGAGATTACTCCAAATAGTTTAGATACAGAAAATAAAGGGATTCAAAATGATGACAATTCAGTAGGAAACCCTGGGATACAACCAAATGATACTGGAAGAAACCCCAAAAAAAAGAGACGTTTAAGACGCATTAGAACATACATGGTAAACAAAGCTACAAATGAAAGAATACCAATTAATGATCAAACATATTCCACTACAGATGGGTTACCGGATACTCCAAAAAATAAATTAGAAACAACTGAAATAGGGGATTCCGATGATCTAGATTCAAATGAAGACAATGATGACTATTCTTCATTTTTGGTAATTAAAAAACTTTTTTTAGTTTAACTGTTACACAAGTCACTTTTTATGTACCCCGTGTCAGCGTCTCTCAACCCGTACTAGGCGTAAAACTAGTTTAAATCTCCCTTTATAAAAACAAAGTAAAGAATCGATCAGTATTAATATTAATAGTATATTATATATTTGATTTATTTGATATCAATAATAATATGAACAATAATTGTGCATATTTAATTTTTTTTTTTTATGCATTAAATGCTTATATTATATCATAATTTCGTAGTTCCTAATAATATAGAATTAGATACATGTAATATAACGTATACATTTTTGATAAGCAAAAATAAACGTTATTTAGTCAAGTGGTACATGAAAATTTTTATAAGTAGAATTGTTTAAAATCATCATTATTTTTTTTTAGTTTAAGGAGTACAATTCGGATCAATGCAAACGCGATGCCTACGATAGATTTAAGAAAGTCACTTCACAAGATGCCAAACAAATTGCTTACCGAAGCGTTTTAGATACAAGTGAGATGCGAAGTAATATGTTAGCAACAATAAAAAACGCAATAGGTAACGTAAAAATCTCCAAGACACTCAATGATGTGGATCAAAGCTTAAGGACAGTCAGTTACTCACTGAAAACTGGTTTGAAACAAACTGTGAGTGACTTGGTTACCAAAGTGATTCCGTTAGCTAAAGATTTTCTGAAAACGGCTGAAAATCTTAAGGAATTGTACGAGAATGGGCCTCAATCCACACATAAAATGTTATCCAACATTTTAGAGAACGAGTCAACCGTTCCAGATTCAGCTAAAGATGTATTAAAACTCATTTCTCCACAATTTGACGTGGATGAATTAATAAATAATATCTTTGAAAAACCTTTCAATACAAAATCATTGAAAGAGAAAAAGGCCAAAGCTCAAAGAAAACTTATTAGTCTATCAAAGCACATGGACACGGCAATAAGCAATATTGACTGCTTTGTGCTGTCTGCCATGTCTGCTGTAGGCATCGGAGCAGACACGTTAAAACTGCTGAAATCTGGTAGAGTTATTATGAGTGATAAGCATCCCAGGGCAAAGACACTGAGAGATGCCATGGGAATAATTAAATCAGGTAAGAAAATCCGAAATAATGACGTAGGCTTTACACCAACGTTGACACCTCCTGATGGCTTCAATGAAAGTGACGAAGATGATGATGATGAGGATCCAGACCAAGTTGCTCAGAAAAACGAAGAATTTTTAAAAACTGTACCTGATCTAGACGATAATATACCTATACCAAAAAAAGTACCGAACAAGCGACAGTCGTTGGGTGTAATTGTTGTGCATCCAGACAAACAGATTGAATACAGAGAAGTGACTGACACTTCACAACTGCAAAAATTCGTTGGAGATCAGAAGAAAAAATACAAGTTGCAATCTAAAAATAAACATCCTAAATTTTTAAAGCTGAACAGTAAAAAACTCATCGACTCTATGGTTGCAGATGTTAAGAAAAAGGCTGAGAGAAATGGAATGAGCAAAAAAGAAATGGTAGAAGAAATAATTAAGAATTTGAAAAGTAGTTGAACATATTTAAAATTATAAATTTTAACGAATGTTTTTTTTTTTATTGTTATTTATAAAAATGCTTTTACTATTCTAAATAAATTATAAAACTTGTATTTAATATGTTAAATATTTTTAACACTTAGTTCATAATGAAATCGTTAAAAATATACAACTTTTGTATGAAAAATTATTCAATTTATTATATAATTGATATTTCATTAAATAAAAATGTACCGTTTTTTAAAATTATTTTAGTATTTAATTAGCCATAATAGTAGGTATAATTTTATTTTTTTTAGAAACATTCACTTCAATATTCAACTTTTTTACTAGATAGTTGTCGTTAAAATTCTATCTTCGTTGCAGACAAATTATGTATTTGTCAGTAGGTTTTCAATACGGAGTTGTTTGCGCATCATTAGTACCTCAGGTGAGAAATTTGGTAGGTCGTTTGCGCATCACAAATTTTAACAATAGAAAGGTACCTACTACCTATTACTTATCTACCTATTAGTGACATGACCGGATATGTTGGTGAGATAATATGTATAACTGATAATAGTTATACTAAGATGTGGAACTTTTTAAAGGAGTTGTGTGGTTCATTTAATTTGTCGTTCATGCCTAATTTAATGAGATCCGATTTTGAAATAAGCGCCCATATTGCAATTAAGTTTGTTTTTCCAGAATGCAAAATAAATTTTTTTTTTTTGGTAAATGTGAATATTAATTTTGTAAATTTTTTAAATATGAATTACGAATATAGACGATTATTTTTGTAAGTGTAAATAAAACCTGGTATACATAATTTGCAATGCGCAATCGGCCTATAAAAAGGTTACTTGTAACAATAGCTAGGGAAAACACCCTATGCCTTTTTAACAATAGCGATGCGCAAACAGCCTATATATTATAAAGGTTTTGTGTAACAATAGCGATCGGAAAACACCCTATGCCTTTTAAAACAATAGTGTTGCGCAAACGGCCTACAAAAAAGGTCATTCATAACAATAGCGATGCGCAAACGTCCTACGCCCTTTCAATAAAGATGTGGGAATGAACTATATTTTGTATTTGTAATTTGAACTATATGTATTGTTTATATGTATTTTGGTAAAGAAGCAAAACCCCGTAAGTAAAAATAAAAGAAATTTTGTGATACATTATAGTTCTCAGAAAATAAATCAGTTAAAAAGTAGTGACATCATTATAATAAAATCAAAAGATTAGGTATCCCAGAATCTAGACGCAAGATGCTAGATAAAATTAACAAATGTCAATAGATACAAGATACATGAAATAAATTTATCCAAGCCACTGGCCATCCCTGACGAATGACGATCCCAATGCTGGTAACAGGTGAATAACCGATGTTAAAAGGCCGAAAGCGCGTCGACGGCACTCCGGGCAAATAACAACAAAACTGCGACACACGGAATGCACTGTCTAGTGCTGTTTAATGCTTGTACAATTACGGCAAAGCGTAAAAGTTATATACACCTTAAAGTTGCACATTATGATTTACGGTATACACACAATGACCGACGCACACGGGTCAACAGACGATGTACATAGCAATAAATAAATATATCCGCCAGAGACCAGAAGTCTAGACTCCAAACGCTTATGACAAAATAGATATTATATTTAGTAATGTAACGAGTAATGACGACTATGCGACGAGATAAACTGTCATGTCCGCTGATCGTTGTGGTGGATGGGTTGACGGGAGAAAATATCTCGGAGATTCGATAACCACCACGACACAAGAGCGTGTGTGAAAACCTGCCTCTGGTTGAGTCTTCAGAATCATCATAGATGAGTGGGTAAATGGGTTATTAGGTGAGTGGGTGACATATTTTTTAGGACCCAGTAAAATGTCCAAATGAGCATAACTAATATTTATCGTATCATATATTATACTAATTACAATATTGAATAATTTGTATCTATATACAGATATAATAATATGTAGGGCGGGTCGTAGGGGCCAGGGAGTATAATAGGCTTTAATTCTTAACTTACACTTTTTTAAACTTTGGCACTACTGCATGCTGGTGACAATATGAAAGGCAGCAGTTACGAGTTTACGACATCCGAGTACTGATATTAACTATTTATCGAAAATATTTATACAACTCAATTAATTACTATAATAAATCGAAAAATAAGTAAATGTACCTTAGTATACACTATACATACCTTGATATGAAACTAAATCTAACTATTTATCAACCATGCACTTAGAGCATGGCTGTCAGTCGTCAGAGCTCATTTTTTGTGTCTGCAACTTTTTATAGTTGGAACCATATTAATATGATTGTTCCAAAAATAAATAAATGTTTTTATTTTAAACTTGTATGATTCATTTTTTCAAACTTTTTATATTATATTAACTGTCAGTTATACAAATAAATAACTCAGTTCAAGCTGGAACTCTCATTTGATTGCATTTTTTTTACTTTTGGACATTTTGAAAGTGGTTTTTAAAATACTAGGATCAAAGTGGTTTAGCGGTGCGCTATCTGTGGTAGACTGTTCATCGTCGTCCAATTGGCCAATTACAGGAACTCGATCGGTCACGTTCAGTTGAGGGGCCACCAAATTCATGAAAAACTGAAAATCAAACAAAAGCCGTTATATTCTGTATTTCTGTATTACTTGTTCAATATTGTACAATTTAATAAGTAGGTAGTCAAAATCATGGACTATAAGATATAATATCTGAGTATAATAAAACTGCAAATATCATATGGACAGTGTAAAATAAAAATAGAAATTACATCAACGTGGTTGAGAATAAATAATAGGTGGGTAATAATTTACACGAACCAACCTCGCCGATAGACGTGAGTCCCATGTCGGTGAATTTTAGTTGCCAGTGGGGCAGGCCCATGTGCACCAGCGCCTTTCTGAAATAGTTGCTGAAGTTCGGGGCGAGCAAGTGCCAGCGGTACGTGGTGTCCAACAGCCAGACCGACGCACCGCAGGGCTCTTCACGCGGATGCACTTCCGGCCGGCTCGCCGCCGCAGACGCCGACGCCACAACCCGACCGTCCAGGTACACCAGGCACACGTGGCCCACGTCCAAGCTCGAGTCTAGCTCGAATATCTTTGAGTTCTCCGTGAAGTTCGGAGTGTTCCTGTCGGACAGCCGGTCCAGCAGCTGCAGGTCACGCATCACGTTTACGTTGACCGTGTCTGATTTGACGTCGCACAGCCGGACCAGATCGGACAGCGGGTTCACGGTGATGTTTCCGATGGGTAAGTTAGACGCTCCGCCGACGGCAGCAGCCGTCACGTCAGACGTGATGCCTGCAAGGTGCATACGTATATTGGTATCACGAATGTGACAAGATGAGAAATAAACATAAAATATCTCTTATAATCATTGGTAATAAATAGAAAAAAAAGATAGATACGTAGCTAGTAGCTAAATATGTAAGTACCTACTATTTTCATCTAATTATACAATTCATAATGCATTTATTATATTTTTATCTAAATAATAAATTATTATTCCCATGACACAAATTGTGAATAAAGGTACATATTATGATGACGTAATACCATGGTCCTCATATAATATTATGAATGAATGCATAGTTTTTGTATTTCCCCTGAATATAACTTATGTATCTATCATTGAATTTTTTTAAAAGCTAGATAAGTATACATAACGATTGCAAATTTTTCATTTTTTGACCTGAATAATCCGACGCATACACGATGCGATTAGGAATTTAGGAACGTAGGTAATGTGCAAAGTAAGTTAAAATAGGTAATGAGTAAATTCCTGGATAGCGTTAGCCAAAATATCCTGAATATTTCAATAAATTAACTGCATTTTGTATCACATTTATATTTACTTTTGATGTTTAAAATTTTTATTTTTTATTTTTCGGTAATTCATAACTTAAACTTCCTAATCACATAAAAATTATAGGTAGTCCAAAAAACGACTTAAACCACTTTCCTAAATTATCAAAATGTTTATATGCATTTCAAATTTGATTCTTTCTATTTATCTAAGCCATTAGGCAGCCAGGCAGGTACTAAATATAGTTCTCAAACGGTTGATAACAATTATTATACATAATTATAAATTATAAATTTATAGTTTTCAATCGTATTAGCTACTAAAATTCCTTCTTCGACCATATTTATAACGTAATAAAATGTATATATTTTTTTTTTAAATTAATGTTTAACCTAACTTTAATATTATAAAATATACTATAATATTATGTATTTATGTCATAAAGCTTGTGCCCTACAAGAAAAAAACGTTAGAGACCAACTGAACTTGAACGCGGTGTGACAGTTTTACATAATAGCATTGATTTTATAATATTTAAAAATCAATTAACATAGTAATAATAGGTACGAGGTACCAACTTACACAAACGCTGAAATACAAATTTAATAAGATCAAAATATCAAATATATTTTAAAATTTGTAAATTGTATTTTAATAGTTTAAAAAAATACACATATTATGTTCCTATAATATAATAGTATATTGTTTATAATGTTGTACACTAATTGTACGTATTATACAAGAAAATAATATTTTATTTGGTGCGCAATCGGTCTATGATTTTACAGGTCAAAAAAGTTTTAAGTGCCGCAATCGTGAACCGTATTTTAGGGATAGATACCTTCGACTCTGTACGACCAAGTCAACTTGAACCCGTCGCACGACGCGTAAAACGACCTGACGTCATCCGGCAGCTGACACCCGTTCCGCTGCTCCCACAAGCTTATTTTGGTCTTGTCACACGGCAGACTCTGTTTGACCGTCAGGTTTCTCACTCCGGGAGTGTTTTCTGCAACAAGTCAAAAGAAATGAAACCGGGAATAAGTGGGTAAATTATAATTTAAAAATCTGTTTCGTCACGAGCGCTCAGCTTTACCCCGCTGCAACAAACGAGAAATCGTCAAATCGACGGCCACGGCACCGCATTTAACACACGATAGCGGTACAACCTGACTTCGCCGAAAAAACGACCAAATATAAAACAAGGTGCTGTTATATAGGTGTATATTGGTTTTACCAGCATACTATATAGTTTAGGCCAGCGGTTCTTAACCTGTGGTCCGGGGCCCCTTGGGGGTCCGCGATACTCATGTCGGGGGTCCGCGGCAACCTCAACACATAACATACATCAATAAGTGACAGAGTGTATTATAACAATATTATTGGTATATTATTATTTTTTTCATATATAATACCTATGTAGATATTCTACACCAAATAATTGTATTATTAGTATTTATTAAGTGGGTAATCAGTTTTTCTTGTTCATACGAAATGTACATGCGTACAGCACTGTAGTCTCGGCAGTCTTATATTTACTACCACTATAATTGCAGTTGATCGATCGTAGTATCGTACTCAGACCCGGCGCAAGGCTAAATGACGCCCCAGGCCAAAATGCCAACTGGCGTTTTTTTCATACAACCAATAATATTATAATATTCGGAAAAAATGTTATTCATGGACAGAAATAGGGAAAAATGATATATAATGCTTAACTTGTACAATATTTGTTATCGTCTTAATTAAAAAAAAAATAACATATTATGACGAAATATAATGTAATAGGTATAATATTCACATATAAATATAAAATACCTACATACTACTAAAAAAAAAAATTATACAGAAATTAATAATAAATGGAAATAGAGTGTACAATAAAACATAACATAAATAAAATATTTATTTAAATTTGTTATCGATCAACACCTTTCTTGATTTTCTCTCGGCAAAACTCCGTATAATTGTAGAAAAATCAATTTCCTCAGCTATTTCGTTTTCTATAGATAAAACCGATAGTGAGACTAAACGTTCATTAGCCATAGTAGATCGCAAGTATGTTTTTATGAGTTTTAATTTTGAGAAACTTCACTCACCACTAGCTACTGTCACTGGTAGCGTCAATAATAATCTTAAAGCAATCCAAAGATTTGGAAATATGTCTTGGAGTTCATAGTCAAAAATGTATTGAAGAATATTAAGAGGTGAACTTACGTCCAAACAAGAAATTAACAATTGCTTGATGTTCACAATCTCTGTGCATAATTCGACACCATCAATATCAGAGTCAGATAGTCAGATCCATCTTTAAGGTGATAGTGTAAATCCATACAATGTTTCAATAATTCATTTTCATTTTCAGGTGCATTTTTTAAATCGTACAAAAAATTCCATAAATCCACATATATCTTTAAAATTTCAAAACGATCTGTCAATGATGTAACAACGTCCATTAATGTGTAAAAAAATTCATGTTTAAATTTTTCTACTGCAGTTCTATGATCAGTACCTATCATCTGAACGCTCATAATCAAAGTTTTTTTTTTTATACGCTTCTGAACTACTTTTATTTCAGAATCCACCCCTAGTTCATCTGCTATTGCTTTTGCTTTGACCAAAATCTGATCAAATTGATCTCTATAGTTCTTAATAAACTCTAAAGCACTTTTTAACATATTACGCGACGTAGTCACGAGTCACAACGGCTCAACGCGATCCCGATTAAACGATAACAAATATTCATGAATTTTTATATTTATAGAACAATATTATTATAAGATAAACATTTTACGTTAGTACGCTAAACAGAATAACCATAATAATAATTATCTATATTTCAGTACAAAGTTTTAGGTAGGTATTTTATATTTAATAAAAAAAATTACTGACAAAAGTGTGCAAAATTGTAAAAAACAATTTCGGCGCCCCTCTGAAAATGGCGCCCTAGGCGACCGCCTGAGTCGCCTTACCCTCGCGCCGGGCCTGATCGTACTCAATTATAGTTTTATATTACATTTTTATAAAAAATTAATTGTAAATAAATAATTGGAAATGTGTATGTTTTGTTGTCTAGTAATGTAATTTTTAATATAAAATAATTATTATAATTTTGGTTATGATAACATGAGATGTTTTGTAAAAAAATTGGTAAGGGAGTCCGCGATTTCTAATAACTCTTTCATCAGGGGTCCGCGATCTACAAAAGGTTAAGAACCGCTGGTTTAGGCTATACCAAGGGAGCCGGCAGGGCGTAGGAATTTGTCGGGGTGAGGCAATATATTTTAATTGTTCAACTTTTTGTTTCACTATCCGATTACAAGTAGGAATGTAAAAATTATTTATGAATTATATGTAGAATGTAGATAGTTAGATAATCTTACAGCATTTATTTAAATTAATTGATAAGTAATTTTTAATTAATAAATACATTTTATCACTGATATGTTAATTTTTGGTTATTTTTAAAATTAATTTTTTCTAGCTCCATTCTTGCCATTGATACCATAATCTTGATACTATTTTAGGTATGCGATCTATGAACATGTAATTTTTGAACAATATAATATTTCATCTTAGATCCATTTTTAGTGTTTTCACATATAATGTTGACATCCATAGTAATAATTATTATGTAATACATAAGTAGTCAAGTAGATATATATCTATTCTATATATACCTAAAGTATCTTATAAAATAAAAATATTGTTACGATTCAATATTCAAATATCTGTAAATATACACCAAGGTCTAGGTACAAAATATTTTTTGGGTAATCAAAGATGTAGGTAATATAAAATATATTATTTGGTATTGCGTAGAAAACATAATATTAGATGAATAGCTGGTTGCCTGGTTACCTATCTATTAGAATATTAGATTGCATAGGTAGGTACTACACAAAAAAGTAAAAATATGTTAAGGGGCCTGCTCGCGATTTTTCAAATTTTCCGCAATTCTATAAAATTTGAAAATTAAATTTTATATTTTAGTTGCCACCTCAATTATAAGACTTTTCCACTAATCTACTACCCAATACCTATTTAGGGGGGGTTGATAGGGTGTATTATATCGGTCAAAACACAGTTTACAGGAAAAACTCTCACACCTCGTAGATTGGTCCGATTTCCGTAATTTTTTTTTTGTTAGATAGAGGAATATTTTTTACAGGGCGCATTGGACTTCGATTTTTGATTAAGTCGCTAAAAACAAAAAATAATACAAAAACTAAAAAGTTGTAAAAATTGATTAAATTCAAACTTGTAACATAAGACTTAGAAAAATAATGTTGAAAATCCAAGTCCAATGCGCCCTGTAAGAAGTCTTCCTCTATCTAACAAAAAAAAAATTACGGAAATCGGACCAATCTACGAGGCGTGAGAGTTTTTCCTGTAAGGCATGTTTTTGAGCAAAAAAACAGGTCGCGTGCAGGCCCCTTAAGTCAATAAAAATGTTTTCCATTCACTTTTTGCGTCTATTGACTACCTAGGTACCTACCTATATGTTTTACTATTAGGGTAAAAAATTTAAGTTTTTTAGATTCTGAGTGAAACGATGAATGTATTGATTTTACAATGCTATGTGTTTTTTTATTTTTTTTTGTGTCTGTCATCACGTTTTAGGACAGTAAAAGTGCTTGGATTTTCTTCAACAGTAGCTTTTCTGATAGGAAAGTGAATCTAGTTGGTACTTTGGGGGGTCAAAAGTAAAAATTTCCTAGTAGTTTTCACAAGCGCCGGGAAAAACAACATAAAAATTAAGGAAAAAACGGGAATTTTTACGCAAAATCAGTTTTCCAAAAAATCGATTTTGGTTTTTGGTGTAACTCTAAAAGAAATGAACGTATAAACTTGAAATTTTCACTGGTTGTTTATATTTGTATTTTATATACACGATAACATTTTCAAAATATTTTGATTTATTTTGAACTGTTTAGGGACATTTTCATTTTCCATTTATTTTTTAGCTTTTTTTCTAAAAATATCAATACAATTTTATTTGTAGGTTGCGAAAGCTTGAAAATTTAATAGAATGCTCCTAGTATATTGTTTCAAAGGCAGATGAAAAATATTAAAAATCCTTAGTCACAATTTTTTTTTATTAACATTTAAAGTTCAAAAATTGACAAAATATGGAAAAATCACGAAAATTAGCAAATTATTTTGAGTTAAGAATTCGTAAAAAAATTTCTTTTTAAATCTAAGATTTGAAAATGTAATACAAGATTCCTTATAAGATTATCTACCTTTATCAAAAAAAAAAAATGTCTATAAGAAAGTCAAATTAAATTTTTATGAGCGTTTGAAATTCAAATTTTTACAACATTGGATATTCACTCGATTTCTCATGTAGCGATTTCCTTATTTTGTTGCAATTCAAAAACGAAGAACTGTAGATACATGAAAATTTCACTGAATGTTTAAATTAGCATTTCCTATACACCATACAATTTTGAAAATATTTTGACTCTTTTTAAGCTATTTACGGACATTTTCAGTTTTCAATTTTTTTAGTTTTTTTTGCTATAAATATCAATAAAATGTTATCTGTTGGGCCAAAAAGTGTAAAAATTTAATACAAGGCTCCTGAGATATTTTTACAATATCAGTTGAAAAATATTAAAAATACATAGGCACAGTTTTTTTTTATAAGCATTTAAAGATCGAATTTTGACAAAATTTATCAAAATCTCGAAAATCAATCATTGTAATTAATAAATTATAAAATGTTCAGTTTTTATAGCTAAGGATTGCAAATTTAAAACAAAGGTTCTCATAAATAGTTCATACTGTAACCAAAAATCTAAAAAATATATGAACACAGTTATTTTTTACAGACATTTTAAATTCAAATTTGGTCGAAATCACATATTAAAAACCTAGAATAACTATTTTAGTTTTTTTGTTGTGATTGAATAATGTTATTCGTGAGTACTTGAAACTTCTAAAGTGTACTATTATATATCTATGATAGTATCACGGTTTTTGTTGATGTATAACGCGTTATAAGTACCTAGTTAATGGATATTGTGATATGATTAATTTGGAATTTATAATAGATACCTATTATAGGTCAAATTTTGGTTTAGTACCATAAATATGTACCTATATAATAATATGTCTTATACCTAGACTGACATACCGTCTCCGCTCAGAATCGTTTTTCTTATACAATGATATTATATCGTTGAATTCAAATTTAATATCATCCATTATACAGTGACCCACTTGTAACCTACTGTACAGCAGATGGACACCCACTTGCCCACCTTTTTTAAAATCTAAAATTTAAATCAGCATTAATGTATTTTGTTATAGAGTCGATAATCGATATATAATATGAGACATGAATATTCTGCGGTTCTTAAAATTTTGGTGAACACGAACCCTATTTTAGGTAGGTATATTACAAATCACATAACCTATATAAGTGGTTACAAACAAACATACAAATTTATAATTATTTTTATGATTAAAAATGTTTAGGAATAGTGTACCCAGTTAAGATATATTAGAGGTAATAGGAAAGGATCCAGGGTGGCTAGGGACCCAGCCTCCCCCCCCCCCCAACCACGACATATTATTTTCCAATTTTTTTATAATTCTATAGATCCTGATATTATTATATTCTAATATAATAATAATATTTATAATACAATATTATATACATTACTGTGGACTGTGCATTCAATATTGTGCAGTATGAACAGTTTTAAATTAAGAAAGAAGTGTACCTATAGGTATAGTAATTGTATGTGTT
Organism: Macrosiphum euphorbiae; assembly: GCA_949089665.1. Taxonomy (NCBI): domain Eukaryota; kingdom Metazoa; phylum Arthropoda; class Insecta; order Hemiptera; family Aphididae; genus Macrosiphum; species Macrosiphum euphorbiae. The sequence goes on from CARXXK010000001.1 coordinate 80,039,746, forward strand.
GTAAAAAAATTGTTGTGTCCTCTCCCAGATCTTTGCTTTGGATCCGTGCCAGGGAGGCAACTAGTTTATGTTTACGATAAGGATGGGACTATAGGAGGCCGGGAGGGCCAGAAGGCAATTCGTATATTATTATAGTGTATTAATTAATCAATGTAACTAGTATGCACCGCTTGAGCTATAGGCTGTCCCACAGTATGATATTGCTACCGTATAATATTATATCCAGGGTATACGTATCTTGGTTACGTAATATATACTATTACAGTAAAATTTACATATATGCCACTGAAGCTAACATATCAACGATTGCAGTGTCAAAAGACTATACGCATAATTAATACATATGAATCGACAGTGGGGAGCACACCTACGCGTAAAAATCGGTGGGTGTCATAACATTATGTCCGAGTGGGACCGCCCGACCGCGAACAAGAGCGAATGCCATAGCGACAATTAAATATAAGTTATAACGATAGGAAATCGTATTTTAATGCTTTGCAGGCTTTCGAAACTCACCGAGAACGGTCAACAGACCGAGAGTGACTTGGTCGTTGAACAAATCCGAAGTGACCAAATCCAGCTTATTGTTATTGGCCATGTCGCTGAAGACGCGCGGTCGAGCTGCAGAGACGGCAACAACTTTTACAGGTACCTATGCACAGACGTACAGTTATTATCGGGCGTGCGGGTTGTTAGGCAACGACACTATAATAATCGCCATCAACAACCCCAACCACATACAAAACGACGATAAAAATCTATAATACCTACTATAATATTATGGGTGAAGGAACGATACAGAGGTAAACAAATACACGCTCGTGATTTTTTGGATAACGCATCGTGTGAATTTATTCTTTAAAACGTAGGTAGGACTTACTGGTAGGTACCACCTATATCAGATTGACAAAAATAATGTTATTTTTCATACCAAGTGATCCAAATTAAATTTTTTTTTTTTATATATCAAAGATGGAAATACATTTTACATACTAAGAAATCTTCAGTTATCATGAAGGCACACAAGTCAAAAAAGTAGTTATGCAAATTATTCACATTTTTAGGAAATATAAATATAAAAATGAACAACAAAAAATTTAATTAAATAAGCTAGAAAACAATATTCAGTCCTATATCTAATCCATTGGCATGATTGCCATGTTCAAGCATTTCTATGGTAACAAACACCATGAATAGTTAATAGCAGTTTACAAAGACGTTACATGTTTAAATATATACGTATTATATTGTATATATTATAAAAAAAAAATTTTCAAAAAAAAATGTATATTAATATTACATTGAGTAGGTAGTAAATACATATTTAAAAAACAGATTACAATTAAAATTGTATATTCAAAATTTAAAAATCAAATAAACTAAACAATTTAAATGGTTTTTGGTATAATTTGGAAGCCACAACATAATATGCTTACAACAACTCATTACTTTAATAATAGTTTATTATGAAACCCGGGTTCATCTTTAACATAATATAATATATATACAAATATATCACACTACACAGTTAAGGCAAGAATGGAAAAAATTACTAGCAATTAAACAATAAATAAATAAAGAAAGAATTTAACCAATTTCCAGAACAAAATAGTTCAATGATATGATCGTTCAAAGTTTTATCGGCAAGTTTTTTGTTTTTTCTAACACATAAGCAGTGAAACGTTTTAAAAATTTTGGATATTCTCGTTTATACACAGCCCTGAGAACAGAAGATGGTGCCCAACCGCCTGGGTTTACTGTAAAAAGAAACAATTCACACAATTTTATATTAATAGAATTCAATTGTATTTTACTATGCTTTATAATGGATTAAAAAAAAACTAATTTAACTTTTCGGCATAATTAAATTGCAAGGTCTAACATATTGTACAATTTTATAGTACTCAAATTATTTAAAGATGGATGTAAAACGATTTATTATTCCAATTTTTCAAATGCTCAAAAAGAGCTTGTCCTAAAATACTATATATTATGTAACATAAAATGAAGAAATACATTTTAAACATTCTAAGATGCCATGTAATAAAACCATGCGTCCGCACCTACATTGTCCAGTGAGTATAAGGTTAAGTAGTACTTAATTTGAAAGTGTAGAGGTAACCGTACCATGAGACCGGGAACTTTTTAGAAGTTAATGTAGTAGGGTCGTATACTAGGCTAAGAAAATATAATATTTCTTCATTTCGATGGTTTCCCTAAAACTAATACCAATGAAAAAATCTACAAAATAAATAAGTTGTATTTAATTGAATATATACATATAGATATGGTTGATTTGATATGATATTACAAAGAAATTTAAAAATTCCAAAAACCCAGAACACTTTTTATAGTTGAAAGTCTTATTAGTAAAAATTGTCTTTTTAAACCTAAGCGACAATATTTTATATTATAATTCTAATGAAATGTGTAGTATTGTAAGTATAAAATTATTATGTTCTTACCAACAGCACAATAAGTAATTTTACATGTAATATCATCTCGTTTTATCTCACGGCCCTTCGCTGCGGGAGATATGATTGTTTGACCCATGAGAATAATAGTCAGATAAATACGAACCTGTTTACCTCCATTAGGCTGAAAATTAATAAAACATGATATTGAATTTAGTAACGTAATAAGTTAAAGTTCTAAAACCGATCAAGAACAAAATAAATTAAAGTTAAATGAAACGCAAGGAACTTTTTTAATAGGTTAATAACATACAGGATGTGATGGTAATTCTACTGAACTATTGACGGTAGCCCACATGTGAGGACTGTCTTCAGACTTATTCTCTTCATCAGGAACATGTGTAAGATGTGACCAAAACGTAGCATCACGTTGTGCTGCTGGCCAAATGCGTTTATGTATCTGATGGAATAATATAGTGTCTTCGGCAATTTTATCAACGACATTCATTGTTTCTAATGTACCTGGAAAAAAAATATTTTAACTTCAAGCGTTTAAAATATTAGTAAGAAAATGAATAAATTAAAATATTATAATACCTTCCCAATCATATCTGTATTCAGGATAAAAAAAGTAATGACACAATTCTCGACCTGTTATTCCTTTCACTTGATGAGTTGCTTTCAGAGGATCAACAACTAATCCATCTTCTTCGACTTCTCTTCGGTACATCTTCATTTCCCCATCTTCGACAAACAACTGCCAAGCTCCTTTACCAAGACCCATACGAGCTGATCTAATTTGCTCGGCAACTACTCGCTCGATCTTAACACACAACATTATAGATTAACTCAATTGTATGGTTAAATTTTAATTTAACATTTAGTACAAAAATATTTAAAATACAAATTTATCAATGTATAATATCAAACAGTGACATTACTTCTGGCCAATATGTATGTTTCAAAGAAGCATTTGTGGCAGCAGCTCTTATCAGCTCACCCCAATTGGTCTGAGCTGTTTGAACATTATTTTTAGTACATTGTAGTAACTGATCTTTTCTTTGTTTAGCATCCTCGGCAGAATTATCATTGGATGATTCAACAGCGTCATAAAATTCATCTTCAGCCAAAGTAGAATGTTCCTGTAAAATAGAACAAATGATTTATTATTGAACCGAGAAAACAATAGTTGTAAACAAAAATATTAAAATAATTTATGATCAAGCTATTTAGTTTATTTGGCTAACAGGTACTATAGTTGAATTTTAATTTTAAAAAAGCCACAAAAAACCATTTTTAATTTGATCAAATAATACACTTTTTAAAATAAATAAATAAATAATAATATTGTATTATTACATTTTTTTCTTAGAAAGTTGGTGCAATATAAGAATTAAAAAATGTAGTCACATTATTTTTAAATTAATGCTAATGAAAAAATTAATACAATATATAAACCTATGTTAACCTAAATAGTTTATAAATAATAAAATACTTAACAACATATTGAAACAGTTTTAATGAGAAATATACAATTAAAAATTCACTATTTATAGTTTATACACTATCTACATTTTAAAGTCTGAATGTATAGATTTTACATGATATATATTTATTTTTTGTCTGAAGATACTTTTTAGAACAGAGAAAATGCTTAAATTTTTGTTGCAAAAACTCATTTCAATCCTAAATCATAAAAGCATTGTTAAATTGTATTAAATATTTTATTTTATAATATTACCTTTTTAGAAATAGAACTCATTATGAACTTAACACAAAAACCGACAACTTAAAAAAATTAAATAGTTAAATTTATACTATAACATTTAATGTTAAGTCAATGGTAGGTACTGATTATAAGTAATAACTAATAATTTACTAAAATATAGAAGCGATTCAAAATTTTTTTATCTTAATATTATTTCATATCTACTTTTATTATATTATATTGATAATATAATATTTGTACTATGACCAGTTCAGTAAATATGACCTCGTTAAAACATAAGTTCATTAGGAACATTTAACAATACATTTATTTTTGTAAACATTAGTTGTTATAGATAATTTTTTTAAGAACTTATATTTATGATGATCTTGAATTAATTTATTAATACCTATTAACTATAATATATAGTTAGAGTATTTTTACATATAATGAAATTGGATGATTTATATTGAGATAGAGGAAAACCTACAGATAAATAATTAATAATTATACATACAGTTAAATCAGCTCCAGCAAGTACTTGGGCTCTCTCCTGATCTGTGAGCCCATCAACTAGAGATAATGTCCGAACTACTTCTTCTAAATCTTTCCGGTTGTTTATTTCTTTCTCCAACATAGATTCCCAAGCTGTCTCTCTTTGATTCATAACCTGAAAAAAATTAGATATTTAAAAATGTAATAGGTAAATGTTATTTTCTGTTTAAAACATACTTCAATACAATGTTTTAAAATTTCTAAAATTCCAGACGATGTTGCTTTAAATGCTACTGCTTCACCTTTGAAATCTAAAGCTTCGCATGTATATTTTTGATAGGATTCATTTTTTGATACACCTTCTAGAAAAAAACAAAATATAATAAACACACAATACAAATAATAATTTTTATTGATAAGTGGTATTGGTAACAAAAAAAAAAAAACATTTAAATTGATAAAATCAGTTTATACACATGTATATATAAATAAGTTTACTACCAAACTAATGAACATTATTACCGAGGTTTTAAGTTCAATAAATAGAATAACTAAGTAGGTACCAAATCTAATGCAAATGCCTGAACGAAATAGTGAATTGGTTTATGAGTAGAAACATGTCATAAAATGAATTATAATAGGTACAATAAAACTAAGTTATCACTTAGTTTCACCAATCACCTAAAGATTATTTATTTTAAGGAAATTCTACATTTTTTTTTTTGTTAACATTTTGTTTGAATGTAAGCTGACTTTTAAATTAACACCCAACAACTAACTATTCTTACTTCTAGAAAATAAAGTAAAACATCTTAACAATTATAGTTAAACTTTATTAATTTATATAATTTCATCAGAAGTATTTGTTTCATAACAATAATTGTAGTAATATTATACCTATTGACCTATATTGTGTAGTTTCCAATTAATTTTTTATTAATAATAATAATTATTATTATTATAAATATAAGAACACATAATATTGCAATTATTTATCATCATGTAACAGTAATTTAATCAGTTTTTCTACAGGTGACAAAATGACAATTATATGTAAATATGTACTTACATTAAATACTAAATATTTATAATAAAGATAAACAGAATTTCATAAATAAATACTTATTATTTACTATTTAGATACTTAAATTATAAGTATGAAGTTAAGCAAGAGATTGGAAATTTCAATAATAATAAATTGTAAACCATACTTGTATTGATAACATATATTTTAAAATACCATAGCCAATAGAATGTGTGTGGAGATAATTAGTTAAAAGGTTAAAAATGTATACATTATATTTTATACACTCTATTATTGTATTGTCTGCAAGTTACTTAGTTCTTTATTTCAAATTAAATACAAATAGTTAAGAATAAAATAACACTATATTTTCAAATTCTAACACATAAAACTAGAAAATTAAAAGTTCATTTCATAGGTGAATAATCATTAAATTATACTTATTAATAAATAAATAGGTCATTAAATTCAATGTAATATAAAACCAACTTTAAATTAATTAGGCAACATTAATATATTTATATTGTAATATTTTTAAATTCATAGAAATGGTGAGAAAAATATATTATTTTATCTGAATTTGTGTGACATAATTATCAATAAAAGGATGAATCAGTAAGAGCTTCTAATAAACTGAATGACATATTAGATACCAGGTAATATTATAAGACTTAAGAGCAATACTAACAACAATTTTACCTACACAGCTGAGGCTTAGCCTATCTAATCTATCTGTTCATTCTTCATTACATTTACATAAGTTTTCAGTAACTGAATAACCATATTTCTTTCAGAGTTACAGGAGAATTCTTGAAATAAAATAATTTTTAAAATATCAACAATCTTACATACCTATTTAATACGAAAACAAAGAACAATGTTTAGCTGTTTTTATTTAGCTTTAGTACAACAATACAGTTGTGTTTAAATTAATTTATGGTAGGTACTAAATAATATTTAAAAAAAATATGAGCATGTAAATAAACCATATTTACATATCTAATACTATTACACAGCACAACTTTTCTATATGACAAATACTATTGTCTATTGTTGTATTGAGCTCAACACATCCAACTTAAAAAGGTCACAAATAAAAATGTTACTGAAATATGTTGTTTGATAATAAGTAATAACTATTGAAAATTATGTAGCATAAAATTAAATATCAGTAATAGTACACAAAAATATTATACAGTATCAGTATAACTTATAAGTACTTCTGAGCAATGACAACAATACAATACCTAAATCAGTTAATAATTCTATAAAATATTTTATTTTATGCAAAAGAATATCATAGTGATCGTTTTATTTGGTTCTACAATAGTAAGTGATTATTTATTTCAAAACAATTAAATAATCACTTGTTTTAAATTCTTAGCTAAGTATGTATTATTTTATTTTTAAAATTATATTTTATTCTGTGAACCATTTTTTAATAGATAATATGCTCAAACATTATCATAGGTACTGTAACACTTTAAAAGATCAAAAATCGTAGCATGGGCAGTACTTCAAACCATTTAGGTTATTTATCGATTTTCTTAATAGATTATCAGCATAAGGCAAAACAATTTATAAGCATAAAATATTTTTTAAGAAGTAGAAGTTATCACTTTTTTAATTGAAAGTCACTCAAAAGCATTTTTTAACTTTTAAATTCAAATAGTTTGTTTTATTATGTATAGTTATAATAATTACCCTCAATATTAAGTATTAAAGAAAACATTATTAAAGTTAGTTAACTTACATAAACAATTACAATTAGTTAAAAATCCAATATAATAATTTATATTTCATAATCAATTCTGTTCATTAGCATTAGTAAAAATAACTGAATTATATAAAATTAAATATATTCAATAAATAATTCTTTTTTTTTAATTGTAAACATCCGGATAGGTTTTTAATAATATTATATAAATATAGTGGCTATCATAATTAATGATGTACGAAGTCTACTCCTTTATCAACTTACTTAAATATGTTACTTAGATACACGTTTACATAGTACATTAGTAGAGATTTACAATAAGTATATTTTATGGAGAATGTTTTACTTTTAAGGTACATTTTTTAAGGACTTTTTTTTTAATTATTAAACTTTTCTTTTTTACATCATATTTTACAAAAAAATTTCTATAATCGACAATAGTATTCACACTATTATAATTTGGTTAGCAAATTTTAAACACTTTATTAAAATTATATCAGAAATATGATATTCATGTTTTTTTATATACCTAGGAAAAATAATTTCTATCATAATGCATTACCTATATATAAAAAAAACTAATGAAGCTCCATTTTAGAGATTAAAACAATAGATATAAGGTATGTACAAATTTACTTTCTTAATGGTTATTGCCTTACTTATTGTACATAAACTTTATTACCTACAATCACCAATTATTATCAATTATTATCAACAAATTAACATATTATAATATAAACTTCAGATAAGTATATTGCCAAAATGTTCAATACTTATATTCAAGGCTGGCAAGTTAATGATATTTTTTAACTCGGTTAAATTAAGCTGAGTAGTTTTTTTTTTTAAATTAAATTAAAAGTTAAGTAAACAGACATTTTTAATACACCAATTAAGTTTAAATTAAGTTAACAAATACTTTTAACTTTACCAGACTTCATTTAATAAGTTATGTTTATAAAAAAAAAAATTAGAAAATTAGAAAAAAACTACTATAATGTTTCTACTTAGGTATAAGTGGTAAATATTATATATATATATATATATATATATGTATATAAGATTTGTATGTTACAGCTAGATTATTTTAAAAATCTATTAAATTTGAATAACAATGATTTATGAATGTATAAATGTATTATACACTAGTATAGGTAAGGTAGGTACATTGTATTTTGTAATAAAATTATAATATATAATTCGAAATGGTAACAATTCATGATAATTATACAATAACTGTATTAAATATTAATAAGTAATAGCTAATGGGAACTTAATAAGTAAATATTATGAATTGTGGCTTTGTGGGCTCATATCCATTGATGTCTTTATAACATTATAACTTTATATGATAATATAACATTTGACAATTTTATATGAATAAATATTTGAGTATGAACAAGTTTAAATTTACAAAGCATACATAGAAAAAAATTAGGTATATTTACATTCATTATTCAATTTTCATTCATAATATTAATTTCAACTACAAAAATAAAGTTGGTTATCAATATTTAGTAAATTTTTAGTAAAATTGTATTTAAATTTATATTACTTTATCCTCCTAACCTTATTAATAAATTAGATAGATAGGTGATTTATAAACATTTTTAATTACCAATGATTCAGACATTAGAGTTCTAATAAATTAGAAATCTGATAAATAATTAAATGAATAATGAGTGTTTGATAAAGTTAAAATATAACTGTGATGGTAATATTTCTGAAACCAATATAATATACTACGTAACAAATATACTTTATGGCAACATAATAATGATATTATTACAATTAATATTATATTTTCTTACTAGTGGGGAAAAAAATTACAAAGCAGTTGGTGCTGTTGTAGGGGACTTTGATACAGCTTTAGTTTTAGCACACATTAATTGTCTTACTGAACGTAGTATAGGTTGCAGACAGGTAGAATGCATACTCTACTTAATATAAGTTGAATATTTGTCTTATAAAAATCCATGGTTTAGTTCAAGGAAATAAGCATTTTATACATCAAGGCTTGAAGATGATTGAAAACCTGTATTTAATTATCTGTTCAATGTATGTTACTTACTAATATATTATTAGATCACTAATAAACATTAGTCACTGACAATGCAATGTCATAGGCATAAATACTTTTTTAAATTTTAAATAAATATATTTATATTTAAACTATACACATTTAAAAGAAACAAAATTAGTATAAAGAAATATTATTAATACAAATTGTAATTTACATAATTTAGGATGTCGCTAATTTTAATTTGGTTTAATTATCAAACTGTAAAATCTATAAAGGCTTATTATTATACCTAGTAATCATACATTTGTTTTCTCTGTCTTACAAGTGCGTAACATAGAAAATTTTACGCTCAGCAAAACACGTTTATCTCCAGTTAGTTTAAAAATTAGAGCGAATTGACCTCTTATAAAATTTAGAGGCAAGATAATTATCTAGACAATGTTAGAGGCTTTTTATTATAATTTAATTTTAAAGCGAGTTATATGTATTTTAAAATTGTAAACTGTTTGTACATCTTAAAATACTCATAACTGGCTTTTAAAATTAAAATATAATAAAAAGCCTATGACATTGTCTATATAATAATCTTACCTTTAAATTTTATAAGAGATCAATACCGTCTAATTTTTAAGCTAACGGGAGATAAACGTGTTTTGCTGAGCGTAAAATTTGCCATGTTATGCACTTGTAAGACGGAGACAACAAATGTCACTGTAACGTCCCCTTAATACCAATATATATTATATTATCAGGATCATTTAGATAGCACTAGAGTTCCTCTTTTTTTAGCAAGCCAAGAAGTACTAATAATATTTTTATGCTTTTAGTAGACAGTTTAAAATTTAAATCCAATTTCAAATATAATGATAATTTATTAACATCCTATATTAATATTATAAAAATTAAAATATTGTTAATAATTGTTATATACTCCATGCAGGTTGAGAAACAATTCAGTGATCAACTTGTGAATTGGAGCCCTTCGCTACATAACAAGCACCAGGCATACAGATGTTAGACTTGGTTAGATGACATACAGGTATTGCTTGATAGCCACTAATGAAAACTAGTCACTAAGCACGGTTATTATAATGAATAGAGTATGCTAGGTAGTATAATTAATTATACTTAGTTTTATTATTTGTTATTTATAGATAATGACAATCTTAAACAGCTATATAAAATGCCAGACTTTTTGGGGGAAATCAGAAAAAGACGTGTCCAATGGGAGGGTCATGTTTGGAGAAAAGAAGGAACTTGGATTAGTTGGATTCAAACTATTCAAGATAGCATGCTAGAGGGAAAGAGACCCTTAGGACGTCCAAAGAAAAGATGGGAAGATCAGGTAAAAGGTGATGTCGAAAACTGTAGACCTGGGAAGATATGGCAGGAGCTAGCAATGAATAGAGAAGAATGGAAGGCAATATGTTGGTCAGTAAAATCTTAATGGTCATATACAAGAAAAATAAGAATACTTTTGTGAAGATAAATGAGCTATTGAATAATGTAACTTAGCCATACTAATAAGCAATTACTAATTACCAATTAGAAATTAATATTTATTCAGTGAAGACTAACATTATCTACGTCAACCATTGGACATTATCAACAGCATGATTATAGGAATACTCAATTTATGCAACTGTTAATAACTTTTATATTATGAAGTTATTAAATTAATTATTTGAGGTTATCACCTTACTCAGACAAAGGGGTACAGAAAAAATGGGTAGTCAGAATAAAAATCCTCCAATGAAAATTCACAAAAAACAAGTATTTCGATACCTAAATTAAAACATGAAAAAATAATAATTTCAATATAATATAGGTACTAAATAGGTATTCAATTACATTTTATCAGTTTTTTATTTTTTAAAGAGCTATATGGGAGTAACAATAATTAATTAATTTTTTTTTATAGAATTATACATCTTATTTTTGTATGAAAATTATAATATAAAATAAATAAAAGTACATTAAATTGTATTCAATGTTTATTTTAAACAGTTTGTAGGTTGGTTTTTTAACTTTTATTAAATTTATTTTGTATTTACTTTTATTTTGTTAAAGTTTGATTTTTAATGTTTAATTATAATTGTTATACTTATACGATATTTAATTTTAAATATTAACTAATTAATTATCAGTATATTATATTTATAACAAAAGTAATTATGATGTATTTATTTAACATTTTAAAAATATTGATTCAATCACCTAAAATATCTTTCGGAAATGTTGTAGTATGGGTATTTTTTCCTAAGGAAAAGCATTTGTGTTTCCGGTGTTTTTCGGAGGATTTTTATTCTGTGATTTGATATAGGACACCCACAGGCTTATTAAATTATTTTATTAATGTCATGTTTTAAATATATCGGGTTTGAGCCACCAATGTTATATAGGTACATTAACTAGAGTCCGTGTCAAACTAACTGACGGTTTGTAACATCGCCCAATTGAAGCAGTATATTTTAGGTAACATACACACACAAAAACCATAACGCGCCCAATTAATTTAAGGTACCAACTACAGAATACCTCTCCAGTTCGCTTGACGCGGACTATTTTACAGTCAGTGGATTACCAAATGCTCAACATTATACAGAATCTATAAGTTAAGAAATAGTCTATAAGTAGTCTGATAGTAAATATGTAATTAGCATAAGAACAATGTAAGTAACGCACATTTTATTAAACATTGGTTATGGGTAATATAGATAAATAACTTGATAAACTTTATAATAATTTACCAGCTATTTAATTTATTAAAATCCAAAACCCTTTCTTGAAACAAATACCTCCTGTCCATAATATTGACAACTGATAACTGCCTATCTTACCTTATATTTTTTTATTCAGTAACATAAAATTGCATAGAAAAATGTACCTAGGTAGGAAACTTATGAATTACCTTATTAAAAGAATCATAACTTTTTTATACTTTAACTTAAATTATAATTTCTATTTACTTTATATTGTTCAAACTTATTCACCTCAACGTAAGACAACATTATAACAAGGTCTAACCAACCTGACTAGTTAGTTTAAATTTTGTTTAGGCAGTTAAGTAAATTACCTATCTTTCTTACTTAATACTTAATAACATTATAGCAGATAGGCATAAGAAAATTTGTTTTGGTACTTAATCTAAAATTCTTTTAAGTATTATAGGCATTAACATTTTCCATAGAAAAATTGTACCTAAATAAAATATTTACCATTCGAAGAGGCAAATTCTGCTAAACATGTATCGAAATACATTTGAAGTCGGTCAATTTGGTTGATTAAAATACCCCTAAATGCTACAAGTTCATTGAGTTTATCTTGCAAGCCTTTATTTTTCTTAAACACAGGTGACATGGTCGACATATTACTGGATAATATAGAAAGTGAACTGCCATTGCGCTTCAGATTATTTTCACTGCCGTACCCAGATTCAGCTTTAAGCGAATCTATGACATCTATCCAATGATTTTTAGTTGCTGACGAGTCAGCTCGCAAATACCAAGCACAATCGTTTAGCGACACATCAAAACGGCAATCGTCTACTTCGTGCACCTAAAAAATTAAACTACTGTATAATTAATAAATAGAAATTATAAATCTAAACACTATTCCTTATCAATTATCATACCTTGACAGTTGCTTTCAGAAGACTTATTGCACCGCGGCATCCACACTCGGTTTCAGATTGAGATTTGAAGTACAATAAGGTGCCGTTCTTCAGTACGAAATAGCGCTTTTGCCAGCCGTGTAAGAAGTTGGTCCACTTATTCAGGTACCCTTGCAGTTCAATTCTGACTCGATCTTGGGTGTCTTCATCGTCTTCGTTGATCTGGGCTATCGGACACTCTGCCATCACACTGGCTCAGTTTACTTTGTAAAATCACTATAAGTACATTTCTGCCAAGTACACATTTGACTATAATAGACTATATACGACCATATACGATCGTCGTTCAACAAACATTAATTGTGCAACCACGCCTATACAATTATTGAGTCGTATAATAGTCCATTAAAATCATTTGAAAGCCACAATAAAATGTACTTTTGGTAATTGAAAATAATATTATTATTGAATTCTTTATCATGTTTATCACTGCCCTGAGTATTTCCGATAGTAATTTGTTCCAATCATGGGCAGCTACAGTGCATCCTCAACAGACGACGAAATATAATCGCGTACAAGTCACAACCCTATGTCACGCAATTAGACATACACATTACACTCTATTTACAGTCTTCTATAGTACCTACTTGAGTAAAAGACAAAACTTAAAAGTATTCAAATAGGTACTTTTAAAAAAAGTACTTGCATATTGTATTTTAAATACTTCTTTCAAAGTACCTGTTTATTTATTATTTTAAACAATGATAAACTTTTTCTTTTTTTCTTTTCTATATTTTATTATTTCAATTGAATCAAGTAAAATTAAAAAAAAAATTGGTGTAAAATTATCTATAAAATTAATATAATGTAATACGTGAAAATTCTAAAAATGGTTCACTTGGTTTTTAAAGCAAATCAAATTGTCTGTATAAACAATTTGAAAATGCCTAGGTATATCTATAAATAAAAATACCTGTATTTGAATTCAAATACTTTTTATACCGAGTATTCAAATACTTCAACATTTTAAATGCTTTTCAAAAAATTAAAAAGTATCTTTTTCAAGATTGTCTATATTTGTATATCAGTACCTATTATATATGTATTGGAAATATTTATCTGGGTGCAGTAGAGTCATAGAGTAAATACTCTATGAGTGGTGTAGCCAAAGTTTTTAAAAATGGAAGGGGGGATAAAAACCTAATTTAATTTGATTTGGATTGTTTTCACTATAAAAAAAATAGAGATAATTCATAATATACTAATATTTTATTATATATGACCACTGGCCAGATATAATATTAAATACATCCTGCTGAAATGAATAAAATATCTAACAAATTTTTATGTATAATAATGTACCTATTGAAAAGTGAAAACAACTTATATAAATACAAGGTAATTGATAATATTCTTTATTCTTAACGAGGTACTTATCTCTTAATATTACCTATAATATTATTGTGTGTTATTTTTGTGATTATTATTACAAGTGAATATCGACATGTAGGGGGGTTGAGGGGGCTAAGCCCCCCCAACTCCGTCAAGCCCCCTCATTTTTTAGTTTTGTAGGATCGAAGCCACTCCGCTCACATTGATGTTAATAATATTAGCCTCCCCTGAAATTTTAATGGATTTCCGCCTATGATCGACAGATCGTACAACAGTCAACAGCAGTAGCCAGTACCTAGCTGGTTTTCATTAACTGCATTATAGTACCTACTTTCACCTTGGACGGTTTGCACTGTCGCAAATCGGCATGAATGGTATAGCTTACGATCATTTTACTATACAAATATTTATACTTATCTATATGACTTTATATGGCCATGACGTTTATTATCTTAATACTATTATTGTGGCTATAGATAATAAGTGTTCGAGCGCGGAACAATTTTGAATGTCGATATATATATATATATGTATTTACTCGCTTCGGACGCCACGTGCAGCGGAGATAAATGCGCTCAGCACGTTCCCCCTCCAGTGTCATCCGGCGACAGGTCGTCTGGCGATAGTTACGCCGCTAGACAGACGGTTGTACGACAAGCGACACCTTTTTTTTGTCTTTTCCCAACGGTTGGGCACGACACACGTCTCTGTCCGCCCACCGTTATTGCGTGCTATTGTGGGCCGCCGCACCCAATCTTGAGTTGTGGTCAATAATATTATATTCGACGATTTTGTCGGTACGAATGTGCGTTACCCGAGTCATTGTGTCATCGCGCCATATTTCGAGGACGAAGGATTCTGTGCATCGCCTGACAACTTACGTCGCACCAGGGATCCCGGGCATCGCCTAACAAATTACTTCGAACCAGGTCGTCTTTTGTATATATCTATATGTATTGATTGTATACCTACCAATTTACTTGCCTTTTTGTTTTATACTATATTACGTGATATTATTATTATTAATTATTATTTAGATATACGAGTATATATATTGTTAATTATTTCCCGGGGCGCCCTGTGCTAGGTACATTATAATTGAAATTATGAATATTTAGTTTTGTTTTTTGGGTTTATTGTAATATATATATTTTGGTGGGTGTTATATACAGTATACACCTATAATTTATTAATGATAAACATTTGTTATTTATCAATTTATTATATATTTGGGTAACCCATTCCGCTCCTGTCTACAATATAACACGCGAGTCGTTGCCGACAACCACCGACCATTGTAGGATCGGTAACGGCGAAAACATTTGGTAGCAGAGCGTGGTTTCCGACCTTTAGGGGGGTTCGGAGCGTGTGTGTTGTGACATTGGTGTTTTGGGTATTTTAAGTAAGTTCCTTTTTTTTTTTTGATATATTGGTTGGTTGGTGCGAGCGATTGTGTAGTTACGCCGGACGAGACTATAAGGTAAAAATAGTGCGTGCGAGATAAAGTTTAGTGGTTTTACCTGTCGATATGGGGGACGAAGCTAAGCAAGAAGTAGAGCGCGTCAACCGATTATTGGCACGTGCGAAGGTCAAGCGCACCAGCGTTATCGCGCAAATTCGATCTATACATGATTTAGGCGTGCGAGTAGCAAGTGAACCAAATATAGGCTCCTCCTTTTCTGTTAGCGCGGCCGATCTAGATGCACTATGGACTCAATTTAAGACCGAAGATGATGGTGTATTAGATTATTTAGTTATGTTAGATAAGCTCGATGAGTACTCGCCTGATGCGATAGCTGAGGTGCGCCGGCTTATCACCGACTCTAAAGCTGTGGCCAATTCGTTAATACCTAAGGGGGTGGAGGCCCTTGACCTCTCTTATTTACGAGAGAATTTACCTTCTCACACTATAGCGTCCGATGATACCAGTAATACGTTTTCGCGTCTACCCGAAATCCCTTTACCCACCTTCGACGGTGACTTCCAAGCTTGGCCCACTTTTCGTGACCGATTTACGGCGGCAGTGAACAATCGTCCTAAGTTGTCTAACATTGACAAAATGTATTATTTGATAGGCTGTTTGAAAGGTTCCGCGGCGGAGGCGGTGCAAGGCATACCGGTTTCCGCGGATAATTATGTTTTAATGTGGTCTACGCTGTCTAGCCGTTTTAATCGACCGCGTTTAGTAGCCACGTCGCTCGTCGACAATTTATTACATGCATCGACGATAACACACGAATCGCTCCGTGATCTCAACAAATTTGTGGGCACGTTCAATGAGGGTAACTCATTGCTGGAGGCGTTTAAAATTCCGGACTTAGGATCATTTATTTTATTTTCGATCGCATTCAGATGTTTACCGATGTCGACCCGTCAATTATTTGAAGCGAACAGTGCGGCCGATTTTCCGTCTTTAACTCAATTATTAGAGTTCGTACGAACGCGCGTAGCGATATTAGAGGTTGTCGGGGAGTTACCTAACAAGGCAGCCTTGTCAGCGCCGGTCAAAATTAATAGAACACCAGGTCCAATCCGAAAGGGGGGAGAGTACTCCGGGAAGTCACAGGGTTCTCGGTTGACGTCCATGGTAACAACCAAAAATGAAAATACCTGTCCATGCTGTACTGGGGCCCATGAGTTGGTTTCATGTACCCGTTTTAAGGCTTGGGAGGTAGATGAACGGATCAAGTGGACGCGGGAACACAAAATGTGCTTAAATTGTTTTAGTCCCAAGCACTGGGCTCCAAAATGTAAAAATAAACCGGGTTGTAAGGATTGTTCGCGGAAACACCATTCGCTATTACACATACCCACCGGCGAACGATATGCTAATGACCACTCGCAACCCGCCCAAGTTATGTGCGCGTCAGCTTCACAATCGCATCCCCTCCGCCCCGCAACTGTCATGTTAGGTACTGCGCTCGTCCACGTGCGCGATCGAAGCGGGTCGTGGCAAACCATGCGCGCGTTAATAGATTGCGCGTCACAAATTAGCGCTATTACAGATGCGTGCGCCGAGCGGTTAGGATTAAAGCGCTCGCGTTGGACCGCCCCGATAAGCGGCCTGTCTGGTGTACCCGTCAATGTTCACGGTCGTGTCGAGTGTACAATACAACCGCGGTACGCGACCGAGCCTGTATTATCAGTACATGCATGGGTGCTACCTACTATAACAGGCAATCTGCCTAGCAGGTCGTTATCCGCGGATATCAAAAACCGGTTTTCCAATCTGGCATTAGCCGACCCGTCTTTCTACGTTGCGTCGCCGATCGATATATTACTAGGTAGTGACGTCTATGCGTCAATCATGGATGGACGTAAATATACCGTTGATAGCGCGTTACCATCCGCGTATAGTTCGATTTTTGGTTGGATATTAATTGGCGCCGTGGCCGAGCCGGAGGCCAGCGCGTATCAGTCGGCACTTGTCTCAATGACTGTTTCTATCGAAGGGCTCATGGAGCGGTTCTGGCATGTCGAGGATGTTCTCGAGTGACGGGAAGTGCGAACAAATATTTAAGGACGAGGTTGTACGTTTGTCGTCCGGACGTTTTTCCGTTCCGCTGCCTTTTCAGTCACCGGCGTCGGAAGATGCATTTCGCGGGTCCCGCGCGGTGGCACTTCGGCGCTTTGACGCTCTCGAACGCAAATTGGCCGCAAATCCGTCGTTAAAGGTGTTGTATGATAAATTCATGTCTGACTACCTTTCGTTAGGGCATATGTCTGTTGCCACTTCCCCGGGGGCGTATATCATTCCGCATCATGCTATATATAGGCCCGAGATTGATGCTCAAAAAATACGGGTAGTATTCGATGCGTCTGCGCGTAGTGGTCGCGGACTATCGTTAAACGACTGTTTACTTCCCGGCCCTAAGCTACAACTAGATATTGTTGATATTTTAACCCGTTTTCGCATTCATAAATATGCTTTTACTACGGATATTTGTAAAATGTATCGGCAAATATCAATTCTACCGGAGTATCGTAGGTATCAACACATACTATGGCGCTCGTCGCCGCACGACGAGTTGCGCGAGTATGAACTAAATACAGTTACGTACGGCGTAAATTGCGCTCCGTACCTAGCATTACGCGTTCTACAAACTATCGCTCAGGACGACTGCGACGGTTACGAGTGGGTCCGTCACGCATTGACATATCAAACGTATGTCGATGATATTTGTTACGGGGCGGACACCATCCCTGAAGTGTTAAAGCTTCAATCTGACTTGATACTCGTTTTAAATAAATCTGGTTTAGAGTTGAAAAAGTGGGCGTCAAATACACCGTCGGTTCTGGCAGCGGTCGCGGCCGACGATCGCGTAGGTACCCCCATGTCGTTCGAAGCGATTGAAAGGTTGGGCACCAAGGTTTTAGGCATAGAGTGGCATCCGGACGGAGATTATTTTTGTTGTGCGTTACGTATCGAACAGCCACCCATATTTACGAAGCGTGGCATTTTATCGCTCGTAGCTCAAATTTTTGATCCGCTAGGCGTCTTCGGGCCGGTTGTATTCTTGGCCAAATCTATCATGCAGCGGACCTGGCGCCGCGGTCTGTCTTGGGATGAGGCCCTCCCGACCGATATTCATGATGATTGGGCAGCATTTGTATCCGATTTGCCGTCACTTTTAGCTATCCGTATACCTCGGCATATTAATGCACGCGTAGGCGCGTCGTGTTATCTATTAGGGTTCTGTGATGCTTCACAATCGGGATACGCGGCGGTAGTTTATATACGAATGACCGAAGGTCCTGCCGACTTGTCGGTGTTTCTTATCGGTACCAAAACAAAATTAGCCCCACTGAAACAGTTAACAGTCCCGCGGCTCGAGTTAAACGCAGCATTATTATTAGCTCGCTGGCTACATCGAATTCGTCGTACGTTAGCGGCGCAACTAAACGTTATCGGCGTTCGTGCGTGGTCGGATTCGACAATAGCATTGTCATGGTTGACGGTCACTCACACTTCATTTAATTTAAACCTTACGTCTCGAATCGCGTGCATCAAATTCGGACCTTACTTCCTGAATGTCATTGGCAACATGTCGAATCGCATAATAATCCCGCCGATTGCGCATCACGTGGCGTGATGCCATCGGTATTATCACAGTTTGAATTATATTGGCACGGTCCGCCGGTAGCTTATGAAGACCCTTCGGTTTGGGACCAATTTTGCCCGCCTCAATATTGTCCGGACTTACCAGAAATACGTCCCGTGTCATGTGCGGTGCGTGTTAATGAGTTTGCTGATGAATGGTGCACTCGTTTTTCAAATTACGATCGAATGCTCCGTGTGGTCGCATATGCACGTCGCTTTATCGCAACCTGTCGTCATCGAGTTTCACAAAGATTAAATAACACGACCCGAGGGTCAATGCCCCGACATTCAGCGACCATAACACCCGCGTTTTTATGTAAATCAGAAATTGATTGTGCAGCCCGCATACTAGCGGCCGCATCACAGCAAATACATTTCGCCGAATTAATACTAGAATTGTCCGGTGGTGAGCGCGTATCATCCAAGCCCCTAGCTCGGTTGGCACCGTTTATTGACGCCGAGGGAATAATACGCGTAGGTGGTCGACTTCGGCACTCGTTGTTGACGTATGATTGCAAACATCCCATATTGTTATCAAAGCGTTCTTATTTTGCAATGTTGCTATGCCGTCGGTGGCACCTATTAACTTGTCATGCCGGACCACGTATTTTGTCCGCGTTAATATCTCGCCAGTTTTGGGTAATTTCACTTCGATCGGTGTTGCATAAGGTCATTGCAAATTGTTCGAAATGTGTGAGGATCGACGCCAAACCACGAACGCCGTTGATGGCTGATTTGCCAAGCACACGCGTACAGCCGCGACAACCGTTCGAGCGCGTAGGTGTCGATTATGCGGGTCCCCTGCAGATGCGCGAGACGCGATTGCGCAAATCTCGTATTTTTAAGATATATATTTCAGTATTTATCTGCTTTTGTACTAAGGCAGTCCATTTAGAAGTTGTGACCGACTTGTCCACGGACGCTTTTTTAGCGGCTTTCGATCGCTTTGTTGCGCGTCGTGGTGTCCCTAGTGACGTGTTCTCTGACTGCGGAACCAATTTTGTCGGGGCTGACAAGCAATTGCGCGCAATTATTCAAAGTCCGGAAGGTCAGGTGGCGATTGCGAACTCTAGGACCACGTGCCAGTGGCACTTTAATCCCCCCAGCGCGCCGCATTTCGGTGGGTTATGGGAGGCGGCCGTCCGTTCAACAAAACGGTTGTTAATACGTACTATAGGTACACACGTATTTACTTACGAGGAGTTTTCTACGTTACTAACACGCGTCGAAGCGATTTTAAATTCGCGGCCGCTCACGCCAATGTCGACGGACCCGCATGACCTGGACTACCTTACACCTGGACACTTCCTCATCGGTCGACCGCTACTCGCAATTCCGCCTAGGTCAGGCCCCGAGTCGAATCATAATTTGGTTAAGCGGTGGAAATTATTAGACCAATGCCATCAGGCGTTTTGGCGTCGATGGTCCACGGAGTACTTGACTACGTTACAGGAGAGATCCAAATGGACTAAAACAATCCCCAATATCAAAGTAAATGATATGGTCGTAGTTGTGGACAAACAATGTCCTCCACTATTATGGCGTCTCGGTCGGGTAACGGAGCTATTGCCAGGGGTCGACGGCAACGTCCGTGTTGTTCGAGTGCTAACACAAGCCGGTGTGGTCACCCGACCCGTGGTCAAGCTGGTACTTATGCCAACCAATTGAAAAAAAAATATAAGGGGGGCAATAGTTGTACGAGTGTTTGAGACCTATAGTTACTATAATACCTGCGGGACACTAGTGTGCGTAACAGCGCGCGCCGGCCTAGCCTTTTCGTCACTACCACGCCTGTTTGGTTTTTTTTTTGTTTAAATTTAATTTTCAGTTGTTCTGTTATGACTCGAGCGGTTTAGGTACCTAATAGAGATTTGATTGTGTTTATTATCATATTATATTATACTGTTTTTCGTATTAGTTACATATCCAACACTTTTGTTATTATTTTTATATGTTATAATTCATTATATTATTATTTTTGTTTTGCTGATTTATTAGCATATTATTTGCAATTATTATTGGTAGATTGCTCTTATTATTAAAAAAAAAAAAATGTGAGACGACCTAGGTGAGAGGGTGATTCCTGCCGAAAGCATTCAGACGTCATACAAGAATATTATGGATATCCACTTATCGTGGTCGACGCAATTCCTGTGTGAGATGACTCTCACGGCGGGGAGGATGTTCGAGCGCGGAACAATTTTGAATGTCGATATATATATATATGTATTTACTCGCTTCGGACGCCACGTGCAGCGGAGATAAATGCGCTCAGCACGTTCCCCCTCCAGTGTCATCCGGCGACAGGTCGTCTGGCGATAGTTACGCCGCTAGACAGACGGTTGTACGACAAGCGACACCTTTTTTTTGTCTTTTCCCAACGGTTGGGCACGACACACGTCTCTGTCCGCCCACCGTTATTGCGTGCTATTGTGGGCCGCCGCACCCAATCTTGAGTTGTGGTCAATAATATTATATTCGACGATTTTGTCGGTACGAATGTGCGTTACCCGAGTCATTGTGTCATCGCGCCATATTTCGAGGACGAAGGATTCTGTGCATCGCCTGACAACTTACGTCGCACCAGGGATCCCGGGCATCGCCTAACAAATTACTTCGAACCAGGTCGTCTTTTGTATATATCTATATGTATTGATTGTATACCTACCAATTTACTTGCCTTTTTGTTTTATACTATATTACGTGATATTATTATTATTAATTATTATTTAGATATACGAGTATATATATTGTTAATTATTTCCCGGGGCGCCCTGTGCTAGGTACATTATAATTGAAATTATGAATATTTAGTTTTGTTTTTTGGGTTTATTGTAATATATATATTTTGGTGGGTGTTATATACAGTATACACCTATAATTTATTAATGATAAACATTTGTTATTTATCAATTTATTATATATTTGGGTAACCCATTCCGCTCCTGTCTACAATATAACACGCGAGTCGTTGCCGACAACCACCGACCATTGTAGGATCGGTAACGGCGAAAACAATAAGTACAATTATTTCTATCGCTATAATATTATATCAAGTACATATTATACATAGGTATAGGCATTCATATTATCATAGGTACTTATCTATGGACGTAGGTACTGATATAAAATCAAAATTCAGCCCATGGGGGGGGGGGGTATGACCCTCAGCTTCCTAGCTACGCCACTGCCTAGGTGGTAATTGTTATTTTATAACTATTGTTTCAGAGCTCCATTATTATTAGTACTATCCCTTACACTTACAAAATATAGCTGATTACCTACAACCTACAGACCGAAAAATGGTAAATAATACTGCTGTAAATTGAATATAAATGTACCAGCTATAGTCACTATATAGCATGAAGGTATGTGTTTACTTTTCTGTACCTATAGAGCAAGACGCAGCAGATATGTAAAGCCACAATGGTAATATATAAGTAATATTTACTCATACAAATATATTATTATACAAGTATACAACTATACAACGTAAATAACCAAACAATAATGCAAATTGCTACTAACGTAGCCTATGCTTATCTATAAGGGTGCTTTGTGGAAATTAGACTTAACTCCCAAAAGTTTGGTCGATCTACATTATAAACACCATAAAGCGGAACCACATATTTAAAATGTATGGTGATTGGTGGAAGCCACCCCCTCCCCCACTTGAAGTAAAAACCCTATTCTTGACACCGGTCCCTTTAGATATTATTAATTGAGTTTTACACGAACATTATTCTGTTGGAAATTTATTTTAAGTAATAACAAATTATAGCATGGGTATTGGGTATAGTGTTAGCTATGGTATAAATAATAGACTTCAAACAGGTATTAGTATTATAGTATAATAAGTAAGAACTAATATAAGGGTATACATTTAAATACCTATATAATAATAAATAATAATACTGTACCTATGTCCAATACGAATAGGACAAAATAGTTCTAAAATGCATTATTTCAAATAAGTACAGAGTACCTATAGACTTACAGTAAATATCTAATAATCAATAATCAATATTATGTACCTATAGGTAGGTATAGCACTATAGCCGTATAGGTCATTGCATTTTGAACCATTTTTAAGTATAGGTGTGTAATTTAAATTGTTTTCTCTGTTCTATATTATTAAAATATTTGAAATAAAGTTCAATCAAAACGTCAACGACATAAAACAAATATTGATTGATATGGACTATTCGTTTCCTATGACCTATAGAAATTATATTGTATACCTAGTACAGTAGTAGTACCTATACTGGCTACTGCGATATAAACGCATGAATAGAGAATAACTAAGAGAGGGAGTAGAGCAGAGGGATAGAATAAGAGAGATAATAATATAGATAGAGCTTTAACTCTAAGAGTCGTTGCATATTAATGACAACATTATCATCACTGATGAATTTAACGACTATAAATGATCAATATTAATTATATTAAACAGATCTGCTGCAAAAGCGCCAGGATGCTAAACGTTGTACCTATATTATAAACACATACACGTAAGTATAAATATATAAATATATATATATATTATAAGTGCGGAGGTAACACATCCATAATAATAATTATAATAAAATAATATACACATTATGATTTTTTTTTTTTGTGATAAAATGCAATTATTTATACATCATAAAGAGCTGTCGCTGGTATATTTTAAACCATTTATATGTCTATATTTTATTCCACGCTGAGAAATCCTTAATGGTAAATCGTTTCTGTATAACACAAATATACATGAATATAGGAAATGGGAAAATAATTGCCACCTTTAAAGGGAAACACCTCTTCAGACATAACGCGATTACCTATCTGATTCAAAATAATATTAAAAACAAAAACATTTACCTAACATTAAAATGAAAGTTGAATAATATCACAGAAACAATAAATTACATGCATTTAAGTCGTATTTCAAGGACATTTTAGTTTGAATGTCTGTACCTAGGTACTAATAATTGTTTCATGAAATAGGTAAATGTAGTTGTACTTGTTAGTTGTTACCTACTGATTACTAATTATTAATTAATGGTTAGTCGATTCGATTAGGTAACATATAAATTGGTTCAAGACTTCAAGTATAAAAGTCGTAGGTATAATGTAAACATGATCCATCTATTTTTTTGGGAGATTTATTTTGTGCAAATTTCAGTAGGTGCCTACTTTTAATTTGCGGTATTAATACTTAAATACATTTAAGTGAGTACCATGTAATTTGTGCCACATCTAAGATCTAAATACTAATACATTTTGGTACACTTTCAATTTAAATTAGTAGAAATTACCTGATGAATTTCCAGAGCTTACATCAGTTAGGTATAGCATATAAGACACGAATAAATAACTTGGACTATATTAATAAGTAATAACACGAAAAATTGGACAATTGTCAATGAATTATAATATTCTTGAATTCTACATATTTTATTATTAGGTAACTGAAATATTACACATTTACAAAGGTGGGCATTAACTAATTAAAAAGTTAATTTTTTTTTAACTTAGGTAACTAGTTATTTTATTTTCTAATCAGCTTATGGACTTAACTAGTTGAATTTACAGTTGAAATAACTTAGGTTTTCTCAGTTGATTTTAAAAAAATCCATCAAGTTAAAAACATTTTGAAATTTTTCGTTTATATGTAAGTATTACTATATATCAATATAAAATAAAAAGTCAATTCGGGTGACTTGGAACGGTTTTGACCTTTTAACTGCTTTAACACATTCATTATTGATAATTAAATTCTGTAAAAAATCATGCAGTGTCCACACTTCCAAATAATAGATTGAGTAAAAAAAAAATAAAGTTCTTAAGTAAATTAAGGTGAAAAATAAATAAAAAGTGCTTGTTCCGATTCACCCGGAGGTTTGGGTGAATTAGATTAGAACATGTGTTTTTTCAAATGCAGAGTGCATTTAATCATTTGTGGAGGGTCACTTGGAAGGCTACAATTTTTTTTTTTTTAAAGTGTTAAAAACCATATTTTTATTAATTTAAAAACTAACTAAAATTTTTTTTTAAAACTAGCTATTTATTACCAAATATTACTTTTTTTCTAAGTTGCAGTCTTTGCTCCTAAAATAAATTTAACCAATATATCTATATAACTAAACTTTGTAAAAAAAAAGTTTCAAAAAATGTCGGTTCCAAATAATATATGGACCTAGGTACCCATGTTCCAAGTAACCCACTTATTTTTTACAAAAAATAAAACAAGTAACAACCCTAAAAAAATTAAATAATATTACTTCCTAATTCTTCTTAACGATTAACAACAACACATTAGGTAATTCACTAAAAAATAACAATAATTTGATTTTTGAAGCTTAAGTAACACTTTCGAAGCTCTTAATTTAGGAGTTGAAATTTTGGATTTTTTTTATTAAATTATTGTTGCATCACATGGCTTATTGATAAGAGATAACACATTTTCGATGATAACAAAAAGTTTACAAAACGTTCCGAAAAATATTGTTGTGGAAGCAGAATTTTATTTCCCTTATCTAGCATAAAATTAAACGCTGTTATCAATTAATAACAATTGTTCCAAGTCACCTCCCAGTTCCAATAGAAAAACACAAACATTTCTGTTCTTTTTCTTGATAACATAATTTTGTGTATATTAATATATTTTATGAAGTTGTAAATTATATATTATGCGAGTTGCAATTATAAGTGTCACTAATTTACAATACACATGTTTAATAATTTAAAATACACATTCATACGATTAAAAAAAGCTATTATTAATTATTTTTTTTAATGAAACAAATTACACTTTTTATAAGGTGCAAAATAATTCAAATGACTATTTTTGTAGGTACAAGATTGCGCAAATTACATAATGCTCTTTCATCTAATTCCACATGGTGCAATAATTACCTGAATTAGTTTTTAGATGTTTATTACATTTTTTCTTTTGCCACAAATTACATAGGTAGATATCTATTTAATTTTTAACATGTTTTACCTATAGGTGAGAACGATCCTATTTTAAACATGGGATCATTGTTATTAAATATACTCAGATAACTGATAAAGATACAGAGGGTGAGATATAGTGGTATAAAGATATATCTTTCAGGTTTAGGTACTAATTTTTTTTAACTGTTTTACATTTGGGTAATACATAGTCGCTATATATTACTACCTATAAATCAAAATATAAGAATCACTTCAGGAACACAAAAATGCCAATTGTTACTACACTGACGCCTCCAAAACAGAAAAAGGTGTAGGAATAGCAATTACTAACGAAGATTTTATAACCAGATTCAAACTCTCTGAAAGCTGTTCTATATACACAATACACGACCGAAGCCTTAGCTATACTCAAAACGGTATAAAATATAATACATAATCATGACCATGGAAACATACATTAAAAGCAATATAATTCTGTCAGACTCACTTTCCGCACTCATGAGCCTCAAAAATACCTATAACACCACAGATATACCAACATTTGTACAGCAAAAAATAAGCCAAGCAAGTAAAACAGGAATCAAAGTATCATTAATAATCTGGATTCCGGGGCATTGTGACAATGTGACATAAAAGGTAACGAAAATGCAAACTAAAAACCTATAGCTTATAAGAAAGCAATAGAATACACAGATATCCCAAAATTAAATATTACTTCTTTTGCAAATATAAAAACCCAAATTATTAAGGAACTGAGGAAAATCAAATGGTGAACACGCTGGCTCAAACAAAACACTCAATTAAGAAAAATTAAAAACTCCATCTCTAGTGGGCCTAACTCCCTCACGAAAAGAAGAGAAAAAGTAATAATAAACATTTCTCCTCATGCATCTGACACACTCGACTAACACATTTCATGGCAAAGGATGAAAAACCAATGTGCACCACCTGTGGTACCGAACTATTAGTCAATCATATCCTTATAGAATGCCTCCAGTATACACAGAGGAACTCGATAAACTCAACATCCCCAACACCCTAGACGCAGCACTCGGACCAACACAGACACAGACACCACCTACCAAATTTTAACTTTTTTAAGAAAATTTGAATTTTATTGTTCGATTTAATTTAAATATTATAATTAAGAATATACATTAGAAAAAAAATATAATTGTAATTAATATCACAGCAACAACTAATGGCCGTTGTCACCGATGTTTTTTTTAGATCAATAAAAAAAATAATAAAAAAATTGTATAGGTAGGTACCAAATAAGTTTATTTTTTGATTAAATCGTGTCTATAAAAATCTAATATATAAATATTTACTGAAAATGTCAAGTCTCTACGGTCATTTTTTTCTCACTTACAAAATAACACTAAAGTTTTGTCGGAAACACCAATGTTTTGACTGCACGAGTCAGTGTAGTGGTCTACTCCCCTCTCCACCTACTTTCCCCCAATCATTTTTCCACGACGGCCCTTTAGTGATGCATGCGTGTGGCATAAATATTCCCGTTTCGCCACAGTTTTTTTTTGTTAGTTTTTTCCCAATTATTAAAAAAAGTACTGGAATTTCCGACTTTTAATCTCTCAGTGTAGGTACCAGATAGATTCAAATTGATACCAGAAACCACTATCAAAATTGAAGATTGAAGCATATTGGTCTAAAATAAAATCGTATATTTTATTATTTTTACCGTTCTACTCAGAGATTTTAAAAATATGAGTTGTGAATGACATGATATTATTTAGTTACTAATGATCACCAAAATCTGGGCATTGGCTAGAAGTGAAAATGTTATAATTTCATAATTTTACTATAGATTTCAAACATCAAGCCATTTTTTTTTACATGTTTAATATAATTAATACCTACTGTACCTATAATGTATGTAAACTATGATAATATAGAACTATCATATAGACTTATACACAAAACAGAAATTAAAAAATCATCTTTAATTAAAAATATATACAGATAGCCTTCATGTATCTATAGTTATTCGTTTATGAATAACAACAAAATAAGGAAATCGCTACATGAGAAATCGAGTGAACATCCAATGTTGTAAAAATTTGAATTTCAAACGCTCATAAAAATTTAATTTGACTGTCCGGTAGAGATTTTTTTATTGATAAAGGTAGACAAACTTATGAGTAATCTTGTATTACATTTTCAAATCTTAGATTTAAAAAAAAAATTTTAACGAATTCTTAACTCAAAATAATTTGCTAATTTTCGTGATTTTTCCATATTTTTTCAATTTTTGAACTTTAAATGCTTTTAAAAAAAAACTGTGACTAACGATTTTTTAATATTTTTCATCTGCCTTTGAAACAATATACTAGGAGCGTTCTATTAAATTTTCAAGTTTTTTTAACCAACAAATAAAATTGTATTGATATTTCTAGAAAAAAAACTAAAAAAAAATTAAAAATGAAAATGTCCCTAAACAGTTCAAAATAAATCAAAATATTTTGAAAATGTTATCGTGTATAGAAAATGCAAATATAAACAACCAGTGAAAATTTCATGTATATACGGTCATTTGTTTTAAAGTTACACCAAAAACCAAATTCAATTTTCTGAAAAATCGATTTTGTGTAAAAATTCCCGTTTTCCTTAATTTTTCTTTTGTTTTTCTTGGCGCTTTTGAAAAGTACTGGGAATTTTAAATGTTGACCTCCTCAATGCACCAACGATATTCACTTTCCAATCGAACAAGATACTGAAGTCGAAAATCGAAGCATTATTTCGACTACTTATCGTGTACACAGACACAAAAATAAAAAAAAATATAAAAATATAAAAACACACATCATTGTAAAATCAATACATTCATAGTTTCACTCAGAATCTAAAAATAGAAAAGCACACATCATTGTAAAATCAATACATTCATGTTTCACTCAGAATCTAAAATAAAAATAAATGTTATACCTATTATACGTGTAGCGCACGAGTCAATTAATTATATAGAACAAAAATTATTTTGTTCGACTGGTTTTCCTGATACACCCTATAGATATAGAGGATAATAGGATAGGGATATGTAATACACTAATATTCAATCACAAAATAAAAGATATTTTTCTTTTTCAATATATACACCCGAAAATCAAATTACAATTTTTATCCAATCTTCGATTGAATGCATTTGCGTATGCAAAATGTAGAATCGGACGACATTTTTCACTATACTTCTAAAAATGTTCACCGAAAAGAAAATAATATATATATATCACTATTCACTATAATATGTAAAACTAATAGTTTCGTCCCTTATTCGCTCTGAAGTCAGGACTGGAAATAACTTTTTATCGATATGATCATTTATCAAGTTTTTGGAAATAATATGTACGAATAGCATTGTGTCAACCATGTTCGTTTTGAAAAATCCTATAATAGTAATATAATAATAAAACATTCACGTTTGTTATCTGTTATCCCAATTAAGTCTATACCAATATTTTAATATGTATGTATATATTATTATGATGACAAGAAATATATGCAAAAATAAGTTTAGTATATAATATTATCTTATAGTTGATGTATACATATTTAATGTTCCTATATAGACATATAGTATGTATGTATAATACTATTATGTTTATCACTATATTATAGTTTTAACTTTAAACGAAGAAATAGATGCATCGATAAGTATAGTTTAAAAATATAATTAATTTAATTTTTGGTAAATTAAAAATAATGTAAGTAAATGTTATTTATATTTATAAAGTGTGCTTGGATACAATATCCCTATATAATATAAAATATTAAAATATAAATACACATACATACTATACAGTCTTACAGGTAGATAATAAGTATATACATTATATAAAGGGACAGGACATAGGGTGATACTTTTACAGTCTACACTTATTATTTCGAAAAGTTCTAATATTTGATGTTGCAAAACAACTTTTTTGAAAAAAATAAACATTATTTACAGTTTATATTTTGAGTGTAGCGATGAAGTGTAGGCACCCCCCTCCTACGACCCTTCGGAACACCACTGAATGTATTGATTTTACACCTATCTGTGTATTTATTTTTTTGTTTGTGTCTGCAGAAGTTATCATAGTTAGTAGAAAAAAAATTTTCAACATCCCTGATAGGTGATTTCTGGTAGAAAATTTGATCTAGTTGGTACATTGGATGGTCAATAGTAAAATAATCGGGAAAACAAAAAAAAATTGGGAAAACCTGAACTAAACGCAAAACCAGTTTTTGACAAAATCTATTTAGTTTTTTTGCGTAAATCGAAAACGAATAGTTGTAAGTTTTGCCAAATGCTTATATTACCATTTTATATAGCCATATAGGTATACATCATATTATGGTACAATTTCCAAAACATCTTGGCTATTTTTGAGTTACTTAGACATTTGGCATTTCCAGTTTTTTTTCAACAAAATTTCAAGTATTTAAAATACGCATCTGAATACTTGGAAAAAAAATTATTCAAGTACAAATACTAATACTTTTAAAAAATATTTACAGATACTTTCAAATACTTTTTTTTTAAATGTGTTTTAATTTTTACTTTGGCCTAATTACCTTAATAAGGTCATCTTGACATCTTATATTGATGAATCGAATCATTAGTAAACTGAATTAATTTTTTATATTAGCACTAACTAGTTTTAAATATTAAAAAATATAATATATTAACTATCGACTATCGTTATGTTTTATATTATATACCTAATTCGAGTAAAGGTATTTCCAATTTTATTAAGAAATCAACTGACTGCATACATTCAAATATTCAATTAAATGGATATTTAGTATATAAATAAAAATGTTGTACAATTTCAATTTTGTATTATTTTGTTTAAATTTAACCTCCCTGCAAATAAAGTAAGACGAAAAAAGTATTTAAAATAGTATTTTATTTTAAATACAGATACTTTCAAAAAAGTATTCAAATACTGTGCCCAAGTACTTTTTTAAATGTATTTAGAATGCCTATTTGAGTACTTAAAAAGTATTTGAATACTTTTACTTAAATACTTTTACTCAAGTACTTTACAAGACTGCCTATATTTATAGGTTATAGAACGTTGGTTTACATGAAGTTGACAAAAAACTACTGAACCATTTCCAATAAAATGTATATCAATAGATTCCTTGAGAATTAGAGGGTGGTTATATCTTATTTTTCTAACCAATTAACTTTAGTCTATAGGGCCTATAGGTAGCTAAAGGACAGCTCATACAAGCAAATTTTCTTAACTATCAAAAAAATAATATTATCTTTGTTTATTTTTAGGGTTTCTATTGGTCACCAATTGTATTATAACAATTATTAGAAATGTGGTGTATAAAATAATATGTTCTTATAAGTTATAAATATATATTTTATAAAAAAAAAACAAATCTTTACACCTATTGACCTATAATGAATTCCAAATTAATCATATCACAATATCCATTAGGTACTTATAACGCGTTATACACCAACAACAAACCCTGATACTATCATAGATATATAGTAGTATACTTTAGAAGTTTCAAGTAGCCACGAATGATATTATACAACCACAACAAAATAACTAAGATAGTTATTCTAGGTTTTTTATTATGTAATTTCGTCCAAATTTGAATTTAAAATAAACTGTGCTTGTGTATTTTTTAGATTGTTTGATAACAGAATTAACTGGAATTATACGTGGAATCTTGTTTTAAACTTTCAATCCTTAGACATAAAAGTTAAACATTTTATACATTTTTAACTAAAAAATAATTATTCAATTTTAAATTTGATAAATTTTGTCAAAATTCGTTCTTTAAATGCTTATAAAAAAAATTGGGCCTGCGTATTTTTAATATTTTTCAACTGCTATTGTAACAATATATCAGATTTGCGGTATTAATACTTAAATACATTTAAGTGAGTACCATGTAATTTGTGCCACATCTAAGATCTAAATATTAATACATTTTGGGATCCTTGTATTCAATTTTCACACTTTTTGGCCCAACGATAAAACTTTATTGATATTCATAGAATAAAAAAATAAAAAAATTGAAATATGAAATTGCCCGTTAACAGCTCAAAACAAGTCAAAATATTTTGAAAATTTAATCAAGTATAGTATCAAGAAAAATATTTTCGTTTTATATACCTAGGTATTACAATTTTAAAAATTGGTCTTTAAAATAATATTTTATGAAAGTATAATGCTTCTAAGAATTTTTAAAATTTCATTAAATACGCAGATGACACAATACCTAAAATGCATAATATCTACCTGGCTGAAATTTAACTTCACAATATAGTTATAGATATGTTAAATCTGAAATTATTGAACTAAATAAAAGTTAAATAGGTAGGTAAGTATTCTGAATACATTTAAAAGTATTCTAAATAAGACTGGTTGTGGGAGACGAAAGTTATAATTGCCTGTTAGTATAGGAAATAAATATTATTATTTAATAATATTATTTACTTCCCACGATCATAACTCCTCCAGTAAAAATCGACAAGCAGTAAGTATCGCCTGCAGTTAGTACAAAAAATTTTTACTCCCGATAATTACAACTCCCACAGTAGAAATCGCACCAGTGATTAAATACACCAGTTAGTATATAGGAAATCCGAAATATTAACTCCCGATAATTATTACTCCCCCAGTAAAAATCGCCAGGGAGTAAAAATCACCTGTTAGTATGGGAAATATTAACTCCCGATAATTATTACTCCAACAGTAAGAATCGCCAGGGAGTAAAAATCGCCTGTTAGTATAGGAAATATTTACTCCCGATAATTATTACTCCCCCAGTAAAAATCTCCAGGGAGTAAAAATCGCCTGTTACACCGGCATCGCCGGGCGGGACTGCTAGTACAATATAAATTTGAAAATAGAAAATAAAAATAAAATGAATATACTTACTACGTTAAAAAAAATTCATATTGTACAATGTACATATTCAGGGTCTAGTGACTTGAATCTATTGTATATATGTAATCTAATATATTATTATTTTTTGGATAGGTATAGTGAGTAGTGACTATAGTAGTATAGTGTATAATATTATAATATCACATACTCTAAATAACGTACATTTCAAGTATTTTTCATTAATTTAAAATGACACGTGTGGATTGCAGTATAATTAATTATTTATTTTAAACATATTGTCAGTAGAGCATTCGTCCTTTATTAGTGTAGAATAAGTATAATAATACATATTATATCGTATATACAGTATACACTCACATATTTTACGAACATCCATTTGTTTCTTTGTTTATACGTATGTACGATAATAATAATATATTATGCATTCCGTTTTATTGTTTGTCGGATATATTACATAATGGGTATAAATGTATATTATCTATACAGGGTGCATCTTATGTTATTGTAAGCGGGGTTTTTTTTAACAATTATGGATTGATGACATAGAATTTCGTTAAAACGAAAAATGACGTGTTTCTTTATTTTTAACAGGCAATTTTTTTATCACAATTTCAAAATATTTAAACACTCAGGTGTACCAATATCAAAATCAACTTTATTTTTTCAAATAGTAGCTACTATATTTTTTATTGGATTGCGGTAAAACTTTTTTCTGAAAATTTTGATATTAAAATCATCAATTTTGGTTTGCTAGTTTAATAACTATGGTCCTCTAAAGTTTAGTAAAATATGCATTAATACTTTTAATTGAAATAATAAATTGATATAATTCTAATTTTACAAGAGCTAAATAATTTTTTCTTATAACACCTTGTTATACACTTAAATAGTTTAATCGGTAATCTAATGACACTCTTTCAAAAAAAAAAAAACATAAACAAAATTGTTGACAAACATAGTTGATTATTTTTATTTTAACATACAATCATCAAAATCAGTATTATATTTTAATTTGTTATATAGGTAATCATAATTAATTACTTTAGAGTTTCTTTTCTTAAATATCATAAATTTCGATTCTTTATTAGGTGGCTAAAGTAATAATGGTAAATTGGTAAATGGTATTCAATTGTTGACATTAATGTATTAGGTATGTATGGGGGTTAAAAAAAATATGTAATGAAAAAAGTGCAATGTTTTATGATGCTCTTCTCGTAGTGGGAGAAACTGGAAATTTGAACAATATAGCTGGTTCTCTATATTGGTAGGTAGGTATGGCATGCAAAGTGTGAATTTAGGAGTTGAAATTCATAACCCTTCATATTTTTTAGTTTTGGACATTAATGTTTTATTTCGTACTTTTCATATCGTAAATTACTATCATACTTTTCTTACAATATCATTAATTTGGATTCTTTATTAAGTGGCTAAGGAAATTATACCTAATGGTATTTGATTTTTGTTTTAATAATATTGGAAATCGGTAATGAACTCAGATTAAAAGTATGCCTAAGTTAGGTACAAACCTATATTGAGATTTATTATTTATCTAAATATCTTGCAAATAGTTTATTTTAAATCAAGATCAATAAATAATTCTTAAAGAATATCAACTGCTAAATACATACTTTACATGCGACACCTGCCAATATAGGGAACTATATTGTTCAAACTACAAGTTATAAAAGTTAGTTATAAGAAAAAATTATTTAGCTCTTGTAAATGAAACCTATATCAATTTTTTCAATTAAAATATTAATGCATATTTTACTAAACTTAGAGGACCATAGTTAATAAACTAGCAAACCAAAATTGATGATTTGACTATCAAAATTTTCAGAAAAATAAGTTTCAACGAAATCCATTAAAAAATATGATAGTTACCATTTGAAAAAATAAAGTTGATTTTGCTATTGGGGTACACATGCATGTTTAAAAATATTGAAATTGTTATAAAAAATTGCCTATTTAAAATAAAAACAACACTTATTTTTTCGTTTTAACAAAATTCTATGTCATCGATCCATAATCGTTAAAAAACCCAGTGTACAATGGCATAAGATACACCCTGTATATAATATTATATTCATATACATTTAATAATTATTATTTAAACATATTTCTTATATTATACATTATAATATAATATACACACAAATATATTCAACTACCTACTAAAGTACTAACTACTTATATAGCTATAAGAGAGTTATTATTTTTATTTTTTATGTGATTTGGGATAATACCGTTAACTGAAAAAAAAATTAACAATTAGTTTTTAGTAATGAAAAAAAAAATAAACATTGAATATTATATTATTATTTATATTAGATATTATAATAGTTAAGAGAATTAAAATTTGTATGAAAAAGTAATTCAATTAAAAATAAATTCAAGCTATAAAACAAATAAACTGAGTGGTTAATTATAAAATTGTTTTAACATTTTAAAAATGTTAATTATTTTCAATAGTAACAAGGAAAAAACAATTAAGTAAAATATCACACTTACCGAGTGACTTTCATGTTCAAAAACAACTTGGTAAATGTTTCGTAAACTTACACCGCATGTAAAAGGTAACTTTAACATTAGTAAGAGTATCACAAAAATAAATAATTAGTAGTTAAAAGTTATGTAAAATATACCTTTTAACTTAATATGTATTTGCTAATGATAGGTACATATACAATTATTTATTTTACATTATAGTATTATATAATTTCCTATTCATTTATAATAACAATTAATAGGTAGGTATTTTTTTTTTTTTTTTTTATCAAATTTGAAGCCTTGATAACAGAACTATTGGCTTGTATTACACACTTAAATTAATTAAACTAAATTGTACAATTTAATATATTTAATAATCATAAATAAAAAAATGATTTTAATTATAGAATCTTCGTCGGCACACAGTGCGGAGTGATGTTGCTCGATTATGTCGAATTTTTGTTGGGCCTCTTGTCTGTCTCAGCATTCTGTGATTATCAGTTTGATAGAAGTTGGATACCAGCATGTTTGGCATGTTCTTGGTGGTTCTTTTCTCATATAAGATGGATATGTGTGTAGTGTATATGACCTATTCTGAGGTGATTTAGTACAAGTGTACTACTTCGTATCTTCGTTTGAGATATATTGGATTATTTAATTTGTCTGTTGTTCTTTTTGTTTTATTTAATTAATTGTTAATTTTTAACCATTAATTTTCCATTTATTTTTAAATCGGTTGTAGATAATATTTTTAAAATCTTTGTCTGAGTTCATATTCCAGAGATGTCGTTGATGTGGATTGTTTGCTATTTTCCTTGGTAAGTACCTACGTCCTCTCTTCCGTTACCTATCAGTTATTCAGCAGTGCCCGGGTATCCCCTAGAAAATTATGTTGTTGATAACTGATAAGTTTATCAGTCAAGTTGATTATTTTATTAGCGATAACATTATCGTGATTAATAGTATAATAGTTAGTATGATTCTTATTTCTTATAAAATTATTAAGCTGATCTAAAATTAAGAATTCAATATTCAGAGATAGTAAATTACTATACAATACAAACATATTGTAATAATATACTGAAAATTATATTTAGTTCTTAAGTAAATTTGAATTAAATAAAAATGAACAGCACTTGATGCAAGTGTTAGACTTTAGTTAGTTCTAAGAGAAAAACTTCTGAGAATGAAAGTCTGAAATATTTAACGAGTCTCCATTAACTTTCAAAAATATAATTTTTTGTTTTCTTAATGTACCTATTATACGTAGTGCACGAGTTTATCAGTTTGTATAAATGCGTTTGATAAATGTTCAACATTTCAAATACTCTCAAAATAATGTCAAATAATGTTGTCCAATTAGTAAATCATAAAAAAAATCTGTACAATTAGCAAATGTCTTAAGTGTATATAGACAGGAAATGACCAAAAAAAGCGTTTTTTCAGACTTAAAAGTTCCATCATTAAAAAGAGAAAAAATATACCTATAAACATATAGTGGACTACCATATTAAAGCCAGAAAAAAACTACAGCTACCTACTGCATAACTTTTTAAGTATCTCAACTCTAAATTATTTAAAGTTAACGCGCATTAGGTACCTACGTAACTGATTTATTAAAATTATTTTGTACATATTTCATTTTTAATAATTTGTTTAATGTGTGAGAAATAACTTATTTGCAGCGATAAAATAAATAGGAGAACATATCATAAAATAAAATACATCATGTTTATATTAAATGTGTTAAAAATAAAAAGTGGGTATATTTAAATTCAATTTTAAACAATGCACTGTACGGACAACTGACAAATATTATTGAAACTGTGTGTTGAACACTGGTAAAATACTATCGTATAGCCCAAAACAAAGGGGGGTAGATGGATAGTCAAAGTCAAGAAGGGTCTAATTGCAAAATGGAACACAAGATGGAGAAGCAATATCTTAGAATACCTAATAGGATAGGGATATAAATGGAAGCAAATATTTGTTGCGATAACTCAGAAAACCCAGCACGTAGATGTAGTTAATATTCGTATTACCTATATAATGGTACCGCTGAAATAGGTTTTTTGTTTTCAATACGCATATCTATAAGTATTCGTATATTTTTTATTTTAAAATTTAACTTTGGTCATACACGCACGTCGATTGTTGGTCTGTATATATTTGGTTAACCATGAAAACGGAAGAAGAGTGTCAAACACGTCACTGCAATAATAATATACCTTCATAATCTAAAATATTTGAATACATTTATAAAATATTAGATTTATTATACTATTTAATGTGTTTAATGTATACACATATTATATAGGTATAAGTCTACCTATTTACTGGGAATGTAACTATAGTTGTGTATTATATGTGTAATATAATATTCATATAACAGTGTAACCTTGATATTGGGAAAGTAAATATAATGAATATTTTTTTTACATAAATTACACAAATTTAAAAGACATTTATCATTAATTTGCTGCATTTTATAGAATTTAATCCATCCATCTGGCATCATATCTGCAGTTGTATAAACATCTATACATATTATGTTATTTCCTATTTCATATTATATTTATAATTTAAATTACCTACCTACAAATTCTCATTAATACACAGGAAATAATATTATATAATATGATGGGTAAGTAATCAAAATGTAATAAATTTCGCATTTTCCATTCGAGAAATCTACATATTTTATAACTATAGTATAAATACATAAAGGTAGAATAACATCATATATGAATTTAAAATCTCTGTACTCTGCAGTATATACAATTAAATTATAGCCGCGTATAAACACTTTTGATTTACGAATGGTATTTGAATAAAATTTTTTTTATAATCTCGTCCCTTGACATTACAGTTTGGTACAAGGATTATCATCATATTATTTATAAGTCTAGTATAAAAAATTTAAAACAAAACTGAAGTGTATACTGTATTTTAAAAAATGTAAATTTATTAATTTAATTTAATATTTTTACGTTATATTTTGTTATTTGATTAGACGGATGAATATAATATTATCATTGTTTCATTTTTACGAAGACATTCTGTTGAATGGTTCTGAATGGTTCTGATATATATTATTATATTAATATATACTTTCAGAGAGATCGTCTATAATATAGCTGTGGCTTACTGTCTGGCGTTTTTGTTTATTAATTATACTTTTGTCTTATATTCAATTTAAATTCAAATTATTTTCCTGTATTTTATTTATCCAAAATTGTTCATTCGTCCTTTCAAATACATAATCATAATAGTATGCAATTGTATCGATTGTCAATTGGAAAAATATTTATTAATTTTACTAACATTATGTTCGTTTACTATACAATAAAACTTCACGAGGAATTATAGGTTCTGTATAGGACAAATAGTGACAAATTACTAATTGGTAACCACCATATTATAATTGATAGCGAAATGTTAGTTGTTAAATGCATAAAATGCATATAGATACCTATACATCATGTTGAAAGCATACTTATGTTTCATTGAGAGCCAAACACCACCAGTAATTTTGTTTATATAATAAACGATTTAACGGTGGATGCTGCAGTGGGTGAAGTAATGCAAAAAGCAGTTTCACACCAATCTTCGATAAAACATTGAAAAAAAAGTACCTTCAAATCGACATTATGTCACTGATAAAAACTCAGTAGAAAATATGAAGTAGATAATATGTTATTTAAATACCTAATAGAATCAACATAATAATACCTATTATAATATTATATTTTATGTTATAATTTGGTGAAAAAACGAAAATTAAAATATCAGTTAAGGCTAAATACCTACATCATATTATTATCTGAATATAATTTACATTATTAATATATACATTATCCGTACACTTTTTTTTAAATTTATTACAATATTTTAGGGTGGCCGTTAGAAAAAAATCTGTACCATTTGCAAAAAAAAAAATACTAAGTCATAATCATCTGCGTGCAGTGCATTTTTACAATAGATTATATAATATACTTTCGTAGTTTCCACGGTTACCGTTTTATAATTGCAGTTTTTTCACATTGTGGTTCCATATTTTTTTTAGTGATGTGATATGTTTATTCCCTCCAGCCACCACTAACCACACACACACACTCACGCACACACACACACTTATATGTTATAAGGGATCGGACAGCATTTTAATTTTTGTTACACATACTGCAAATCCTACATAACTAGTTAAATTGAAAATATATGAAATTTTTCATAATGATTAAGCCAAATAATGTATATGCATATTAAACTGGTAACACAATATTTCATACCTATAGCAGATAAAATTAATATAATTAAATTCTATACGATCTTCTAACAACAGTGTTCCAAACCATATTTTTTAGTTTTGGCAAATAAGTATAGGTTCGGGGTGGCCAACCGAACATGGCACGTTGACCTGAGATGTTTGTCAAATTATGATAATATTATTAATATCATATAATGTATAATAAAAACGTAAGCTTGTATATTATACAGGGAATTAATATAATATATTATTATACTTATAGCAAAAGTTCTAGTTTTAAATTACCTGCTTCTTATCTATAGATAAATATTTTAAGTGTTGTCTATAACTGTCTAATCTAGATAAAATTCCAATCAATTGTCTGTTATCTTATTTAGTTAATTTTTGGGTTTTTATACCTACTTATTTTTTTAAGTGGTCTAGAGCCCGACAACGTAGCGCTCACGAATTGCCTCCCATCTGACCCTCGAATTGCCTCCCGAGAATCTTTTTTTTTTTAAAAGTTAGCCGGATTGCCTGCCGATTTCAAAAATATTATTTGCTCGAATTACCTCCTAAGAGGGTCACTATTATACCACTTACCTATTCTTGTACTGGAATCGCTTGCGATAGCTATATAATTAATCAATTTATAAAAAAAATATATCAAACATCATTTAGATGAAATATCATTATGTTATACAGTCAAAAACTTAAGTTTGTATAAAATAAATGATTTAATAAATAGACTGACACAGCAGTAATAATTAATAATATTAAAAATAATAATGACGAAATATTATTCTGTTATATAATCATCATTCATCAGTAATCATTAACTAATAATCACTAATTGAGGGTAAGATTATTGCATTCGAAAAATTAATTGGTCTGGGAAATACTGTAGGTATGTCTTAGACATTTTATTTTTGAACATTGCTGAATAATATAATAATCGATAGTATACATACAACTGTCGATATATTAATTAATAATCCAGGTATGTTATGGGAGGCAATTCGAGTAAAAAAAGGTCACCTACCTAAATTTGGGAGGCAATTCGAGTGTCACCCGACAACTATGGCCATTAGCTAATGCAGGAGTTACGGTTGGTACGGTTGGTACGGTTGGTACGGTTGCTTGGGAACACGTGTATGTGTGGCAAGATTTTTATCACTATGAATCCGGGTGGTCATCCATCCGGGAACTAGTAGCATTCGTCGCTGCTTACTCTCAATCACGTTGTGTGATTGATTCAGCCACTGCTCCGCTCTGAGCCACTAAACTTATCTTTATTTCTTATACAAGACTGGACTTGTATAATATTTTAGTAAAGTTGTAACTAAATTGTAATAATACAGCCGTGGTCGACCGATGCTTCTGGAAAACCACTCACCTTCCTCCTAACGTGACAGTACCTACTCTTAATATTGTCATTCTGATAGTCCCTGTAATGCCGCTGGCTACAGCTAGGTTTTCCTGCATATGAAACAAGTTTTGTAATATTGTACTTCTTCCGAGGAATAAATTATGATACATTTTTGAAAAAAGGCACCTCGCAATCTTAGATCATATTATACTGTATATGATCTAAGGTCTCGACTCTTCGTAGTTTCAACAAATCTAACCAAATAATAGGTATGACGTTCTCTAAATAAATAACTAAAATATATTAAGCAATTGAGAATTTACCTGTCATAAACGCAGCTTTCTTTCAGCCAGTGGTGGATCTAGGACTTTTTTATGGCGGGTGGTATGTTGATAATAAATCTCCTTAGGTTAGGTTAGATTAACCTATTTTTTGGTAGTAGGTAGTCTACACCAGTGGTCTACAATTAATACGTTTAGTTCTACTAACTGATATCTATAAGTAATTCATAATAAAAAAAAATTCAATGTGCGGAACGGTAGATAATTCAGCTCCCAGGCACACCTCTAAAATCTAACACTGCTTAAAGCTATAAGAAGCTAATTATCTCAACAATAATTTATTGACACTGGATTATCAGCATAATGATTAAAATATCAAAAGAGAAATGACCCATCTCGGCGTCTCACGAGTGAAAATTAAAAATAAATCGTCATGAAATATTATTCTGTATTGTCCAAATTCAAATTTTAAACGTTTAGGACAGTTGATGTACTTGGATAATATAATTTATAATTTTAAATGTTTTTGGGTTCGATCAATGGATGGTCTCCCACATCATATAATATTCTATGATCGCAAATGTCTATTGTAAATAATATCAAAAAA
The DNA here is from genome assembly GCA_949089665.1 of Macrosiphum euphorbiae. Lineage (NCBI taxonomy): Eukaryota > Metazoa > Arthropoda > Insecta > Hemiptera > Aphididae > Macrosiphum > Macrosiphum euphorbiae. Next base: position 80,082,046 of record CARXXK010000001.1, read on the forward strand.
TATCGTACTTGCTAAAAATTGTGCTAAATCACAGAGTCATAGATTTTAAATATTAATAAAAAAAAGATGAAATTTGATTCATGATTCTATAGCAATTACTGTCATACGCTTAAACATTACTACAATTAATGAGTTTGTATTCAACTGTCGGGAGTTAATTATACGTAATTACGCAGTTACGTATCGGTATTTTAAATTAATAATTATTCACCCGAAGAAAGGTTGTGATAGCTGACCAATGTATATTTGTAGCCTAGTGGTTTTGACATAACTTCATGTAGGGGAGGGGAATTAAGGACTAGGCAACAAAAAAATGTTTTCACCCATCATACCTGCAAAGACTATCCGAGAGTGAGTACGTTTTATTCTTGTTATTATATACTGATAATTTGCACTTGTTTTATACAAATGTAAGCTAATTTAAATTATATCTTGAAAGTGACTCATCATTGTAAAACAATGTATTAGTCATGTAGGTATGTATTTCATATTTGTAAAACGTATATTATAAATCCGTTTTTGGTATCTTTGCAATTTGTAAACTTCAATAATATTGCCATAAATTATTATTTTTTAAATATTTCCATATTTAAAGGAATTAACCAAGTCTCAGGGAGGGGGAGGCGATCGCCTTCCTTAAAACCATCGCATTAAAAGTACTCGCTTGTCGAGATAAGTCACCACAATATACATAGTTCTATCTAATTGTATCTGATGGCGGTAAAAATTGCGACCGATCGAGCGAGTTGATCATTTTTGTAATTACTTGTGATTATTATTTGTTTTGTTATTTTTTTGTCACATCATATTAACATATACGTAAATTTTAAACTCAGCTGGACGGTATTTACTGTAATTAATTTTTAAATTCAGCTAGGTGATAATATTTGATGAATAATAAATAAGACTAAGTCGATAATGTAATGTCAAAATATATTATGAATTATATAATAAATAATAATAAATAATAAACTCTGTAATAGCACTAATGCACTATAATAAACCTACATAAAATAAGTGGATTGTTTTTCGTTTTTATATTTTTCATTTTTTATTTCAATGCGGGGTGCCTCTTATGGACTACATATGATACTTAATGTTTTGCGCCGACACAAAAGTTGTCATGTCTGCCACCACTATGTTTTATGAGTTCATATTTTCCTTTTTCCGACAACTGCGTTAATAACTTTTGAAACAAGTTTAGGGAAATCGTTATTTTGAATAAATTAAAAACTACATAAATGTATAAATTAAAGAGAATACCTAATATATATTATCCTTATTTTTCGTTTTATTTTTTCAATTATTTTGCGCTTTTATTAAAATATGCCTTACGAGTTTGGACAGCAATAAAAACTAAAAACAAAACACTATCTTAATTAAATGCATATTAATTATTAATATCATCGTTTTAAATAATGGATTATAATTTATAAAACTGAGAACTGCACAAATTATGAGAATTATATGATGTTATATTATTATCCATAAATTATTTATTGGATTTGACGTATATTATTTTTAAAACGCCTAGCTAATTATTATAATAAACTATACAGGAAAAGTCGTAATAGTGGACTGCAGAGGTACCGAGTGCCACCTTTGAAGTAGATGATATTTTTAATACGATCGTAATTGCGTTTGGAATGAAATATAATTATTATTCAACCCTTATAATCCGAGATTATTATTAGAAATAGTTTATAGGTACATTTTCTATTGAACATAGAATTTAAATAAGTTATACATTTTTATACTTTCTAGGTTTATAGATATTGCTTTTGCTTATTTCGGTTTTGAAAATAACTGTTTATTTTTCTGTATTAGATGTATTTTAAAAATATAGTTATATAAAATGTCCAAATTAATTTTTAGTGTCAAAAAATTACAATTTAAAAGGAATTAGAGGGAAAAGTTTTCTGGATACCTGCATCTCTGAGTAGCTTAGTATTTTAGTACTTAGTTTAGGTAACTATATAGTATAATATAACGTTTTGTGCACTAGTATGTAACATGTAACTATGTAAGTATATAACGCTCACAGTTCAGTGGTTTTTCGTTTAATATAATAATTGTATGTATCACATTATATCCTAGACTCTAGTATTATTAAAGACCTACAGAAGCTGCAGGTGTAAACGATTGTTAGCATTAATGCATTTGTATATTCATTTATTCTTCTGATAAGATTGATGTACGCCAATAATTGTCAAACTAAACATGCTTGTGCAGTAATACCTAATAGGTAGCTATAGTATATTGGGCATTGCTATAATTATATAATTACTATGTACTTCATGCACTAAAAAACCTAAAAATTAATATGCAAAAACGCTTAATATAAATTTTAAAAAAAACCATAGCATTTAAATGTAAACATTTTGCATGTGTTACAAAGCATAAAAACGTAATAATGAAAAATAATTTATTTATATTTTAGGAAAAATTGATTTTATAATAAAATTGAACAAATATAGATACAAACTAACACCGTCTGATTCAAGTATCTGGTACATACGGGTACCAACTACCAAACTTAAATGAAGTCCTTGTGTACTACTATTATATTATATTGTATGTGATATTGGTATAAAAAAATACGGGTTATAATTGACGTTATTGATTGTAACATGGGTAACAAAAAATAGATAAGAAATTTACTTTGTAGGTATGTATAGTGTTTACTGTGTTGTGTGTACTTATATAGTTATATACTACACAAATATAGTGCAGGTGGATGTTGATTCTTCATTTTTTTTTTCAAACATTTACAGAAATAATAATTAATATCGATATTTCAAAATGTTAGCAAAATATTTAGTTGTAATGAGAATGTATCAAAATATGCAATAAATAAAAAAAAATGAGCCGTCGTGGAACCCTTGGCAGACGTGAAACATTCAAATTATTTTTAATAGATAAATTAATATGCATGAAAATTGAAAGGATGACTTATTAAAGGAAATAATCATGGCAATGTCAAAAACAAAATATTCAGATTTTTTTAAGAAAAAATATTCTTTATTTTAAAGGTGCATTCGATGTTTCGCGCGTGTGGTTAGATTAAATATGAAAAATATGCAAACAAATTTTTATGAACTATTGTATAAAAAACAAATTTCTTAATAATAAATTTATGTTTTAAATGATTATTATAAAACATGCTGACTCCAATAAGTCCCTAACCAAGTAACTATACCGTCTACTGTGATAATTTTATGGTAACAATAAATTGTGATTGCAGCATTTATTGCAGGTATGTCTATTATGGTGGTGTCATGATTTTTTCTACCACGAAAGCTACAATAATGAATCCAAAATGTATTGAAAATGCATGGATATTAATTTGCATTGCACCTTATAGGCTTTATGTAGTTAAATCCTATGCCATTTGAGTACAATCAAATGGTATTTTAGATTCTGATGAATGAATTGGTTTTAAAATTATGTATGTTTTTTATATAAGTAGTAGAAAAAATGATTATATTTTTACCTTTGAGCCTTGAGGGTGGTTTCTGATAGAAAATTTAATTTAATTGGTACGTTTGAGATGTCAAAATGGAAAATCCTAATTACTTTTCTCAATAATCGGGAAAAACAAAAAAAAAAGTTAAGAAAAAACAAGAATTTTTATACAAAACTGATTAGCTAATTATAAACATTTTACATTTATTTTGTTTTAGTTTTTTTTAAATTATTGTCAATAAATAATTTTCTGCTCTGTCAAAACACTTGAAAATGTTATACAAGTTTCCAAATAAGTTATTATTTGGGTTACCAGAATGGCAAAATATAAACGTAAAGGTAGTATTTTTTATAGATATTTTAAGTTAAAATTTGGACGATATATTAAATGTTTTAACAAAGATTAACATTTTTAGTTATGCGGATGTAATTTTAATATATATTATTCGTGGTACCTATTTCAAGCATTCAACTTGTATGATTAAATTATTTACATACAATGATATTTTTATTAAAATGAATTCAATTTACTATATTACTATTAGTAAAATAAAATACTTTCATTACATTGTATCCATATCATATACTAATATAAGCTGAAAAACCGTTTTCTAGGAGAATCGTTTATAGTTTATATGTATAATAATATAATATCATTGAATTCAAATTTAACACATCCAATACAGTGACCCACGTCCCACACACCACCTAATGTACAGCAGAACGGTACCCACTTATCCACCTTTTATTGTTACTTGTCGTTTTTTCCTAGATTTATATACAATATTATTCACACTATAGCTACTAGCTAGGATTCTTCTACTGCCCTTATTTAGAATTGATTGTAGTTGCACATAATGCTGTAAGTTTATGAAATCCTGCACATAAAAACCCCGATAAAGTAGTCAGTATAAGCCCTTAAATGCCGTTAAACATATTTTACAAAATCGTCTATATAAACTTAAGTCTTAAAGTGAAGGTACTTAAGATTCAAAAAATTAGGATTTCAATCTCTAATCTCGTTGTAATGCACCAACATTTAATATTTGTTGTTAATTTATCTTTTCCGTTTGACGATACAAAAATGTAGATATACAAATGTGTTATTATTATTATAAAAACTATAATAACGTTTATAAATTATAATGATTGGTCTAGTGGGGTCAGATGGGGGGAGGGGGTTAAGTGGTTAATAATGTTTTTCTATAGGTACATGTTAATGATATTCACTATTCAGTAATCTCAGAATAAAAAAGCATTTCATAATAGTGCTGAGGTTACCGTCTCGCACGAACTATAAAACAAAAACAAACATAATCGTAAGTTTATTCACGTGCGATTTTCGAACGCACATAGGTAGTCAGAAGAGCTTGCCTGCTTGCATGAATGTAAATAAGTAAATAATAATATAATGTTCCAAAATAATCCGTAATTGAATAAACTACAGTAATTGGAGGACGATTGTTTCGACGATATTTCCGGCGTCGAGGAGAGAAGTGAGAACAACGTTATTATTAGGCATTAGCCAGCCAGGATAGACGTACCGTTTCCATGGCCACAAAGCTGTGTGTGTATATAGGGAGCGTTGCAGCGACAATTATTATTATCATTATTGTATCGCTGTGACAAGCTTGCTACGGAACTATAGGATTATGTTGACGGTGCGGTATTTACACATCAACGTAATATATGATATTGTGCACTTATATAATAATATATTATTATTATATAGAAACGACGATATTAAAATACGAAATAGTCAACTGTAATCAGAAACGAATGACTTAAAATTATATTTTTTTTTGTAAACGATCGGCCGGACGGACCATGCGATGACTCAACACTACATACCTGTTTTTAATATAAAATAAAAACAATAATAAACAAAACGCGTTTTAAAACATCGACAATTAAAAATAAATTAAACTTTTATAACATTTCAATTGAACGGCAGTTTAATCACCACTCGTCACACGTCACAATAACCGCACCGCCGTATTATATTATTCGATTGGTTGTCTGCGCCCAGACTAATAATAATTATTATTGACACTGCGCAAACGAATCAATTAAAATGTGAAAAAAATAAAAAGTAAAAACAAAACGAGTTTACAAATGACCAGTAATTCCGCACCGCACAGCACGTCCTCCGACCGACCGGTCGATCGATCTGCGCCGATGGATTTTGATTAGCCCGCATGGCAACCGCATATCGCATATTATACGTGTACATCAAGAGTTTAAAATATAATATTATTATAAATATACGCAATGACAGACCATGATAGACGTACAATATTGTAATATTATTAGTATAAGCGTGCTGGTTATAATTTTGATTCCGGAACACAAGTTGTTTTTTTCCCCTCACACATACCGCTATAAGTGGACACCCCTCATCACCACCTCACCAGCTCTAGAGGATAACACACTACGGAAACGACGACGACGTCGACGGTCGACGCATTGTGCAACATTTCAAAAGCAAACAGTATTTGTCCACATATACTGCACGTCTGCACACACACATACACACACGTGTATAGGTATAATATAATAATAATTACTTAACGTCGGAACCGAATTCGTTATTAAGAGAGAAACGTCGTCGCGACTATAGTGTTGTAATCTCTATAACGGCGCGGTGGCTGCGGTGTTGATTAATGGCAGTCTCTGCCGACGAAAGTTTGTATATATATTATATTTGTATTTATTAAAACTGCGTGTAGTCCTATAATATAAAGTACGAAGCGTGGACCACATGAGTGTACTTTCATGGGACGTCATTTCATATAGGTCCCCGTGCTCGTGTTTCGCCGGCCTAGTCGTTGCAGTCGCTTCAGCGGTGAGATGGAACGGACTTTTGAAAAACGATTCGCTGAAACATAAAGCCGAGCACCGGATTCGACCACCACCGCCCAACGACAACCCCCCCCACAACCACACGAACAACAGTCACGAGACACATATTATATACAGCCCAAGACGTGGCGTGAAATTTAATTTTGATGCTCTAATGGTATTTTTAATCACGATCAACTCGTCACGTAAAGGCGTACATCACATGATTATAATATTATGTGTATACTTACTGTGTAGGTATACTGTTTATAGGTTTCAACTTTAAATATAATAATACCTATCAAAATATTATTTTAATTCAAACGTATTAAACACTAGACGTTTGGGTACTTAAGCTGCATTTTAACAAATCATAATATTATTTCCATGTAATTTATACTGTAAGACTATAGAGAAATACATTCTAAAGTCCGTCTTCTTAAAATGATCTTTATACTTTATTATTATGTATCGGTCAACACTGTACATCTGCACTTGGAAAACAATAATATAAAAATATCAAATTTAAAAATGTAAACCTCATAAATAACCATTTAAAGAAACCATTAGGTTCCATTTATGTATTATTTACATTTTCTTTATTTAAACTGTTGAGTGCTTATTACCTAAATGTTTAATCTTTTGTATAACAATTCAATATTTTATGTTACATAAAGTACCTACTTTCTATAATTTATTTTTAATTTTTCCCTCAGTTGAAATATTAATTTATTAGTCTCATTTTTGGTGTCTGGAATAGAAATTAAACATTAATTTTAAATAATGAATAAAGTTTTAAAATAATTCACTGTGCTCGGTATACAATTAGTATATAATAAGAAAAATGATAACGCAAAATTCTATTCCACAAATTCAAAGTTATTAGTTTTAACTTTCTTTGTATCATGTTTTCAAAAAAAAAAAAAAAAAATAAAATAATTCGGTGGTTGTCACAACGCACAAGTTATAATAAACGTACAGCCGTACAGGTAGTACACGCAATGCATGTACCTACTTACCATAATTTTCAATTAACAAAAAAAAAATACGAATTTGTTCCCTGCTTATTCATCAATTTGACCAACACACCCGCAGATGAAAGTTCGGTATGTAAAATCAAAATTCAAACGTACAAAGCGTATACAACACACGTGCGTTATACATTTTAATGAAATTACCGAAATGCTCACTCGTTGTGTTTATCAAAATAAAATTATTTAAATAAAATATAAACTATCGCACCACATAATAATGTACTTTAGTATAGTACTTTTGACACGTGCTAGACTTAATAGGGTTAGAATTATTTTGTGTAAACATTTTATTTTTATCGTAATTTGAATTTTTAATAGTGCGTGGTAGTATAAAACTATATTATAATATATGCACTTCGTTCTGACGCATTCCTACATTCCCGACGATGTAAACAATTCGAATTTAGAAGTAAATATCATATTAAACTTGGACTCTAAAAAATATAATAATTTCAAAGGGTGTTTAGTTTTACTATCTTAGCATAAATTATGGTCTAATTAATAATTATATTTTAGTTTAGCTAACATAAATTAATGGAATAAAACAGGATCGCTGTTTTCAATGTGCCTAATGACTTGTACACAATTAGTTTTGAGAAGTTGTATATAATATTGTGACAAAGTTAAATGCTTTACCGGGCTAGTTGATAAAGTTATCTAGTAACCATAGTTACAGAGAGCGATTATGAATAAGTACACATATATTCGTCAGATATTCAGGGCTGTTTTACGAGATAAACCGACAGCAATATTACGTCCGTGTTGTAAATATGCCTAACTGTAGGGGTCAGATTGCACAAAGTGAACACTTTCTTTTAAACTTTGTTGTAAGTGATATTAAAAACATGTGGGCTCATAAAAAGAAGCTTTGCGGGTTATTTTTTATCATCTAAAAGTTTTGATCAAGAAGTAAAACATTTTATGAGGAGTAAAAGAAAATGTAATATTTTAGTTCTACAAATAATTCAAAAAACATCATTTTACTTACGTACTGAAAAAAAGTGATTGTCGGGTTTTTACGGATTTGTTATATGGATGAAACTATAAACCAAATCAAAAAAGCATTTTTATTTTTATAAACTACTGGAAATTTATGTTTTAAAAATACTCATCAGACTTAAAATATTCTATCGTCTAAAACAATTATGACTATTGATGAATAATAACTACTATTCCAAATTATAGGTAAATATAAAGTTATACATTTAGGTACACGATTTATTTTATTTTATTTATCGGTCCTCAAAATTATATTATTTACCAGTTATAGTATAAGGCATAGGTCATATTCATTTACTTATTAGTTTTTACATATTTTAGTATTTCAAGTTGATTAACGAAAAGGGGTTTAAATAATCTGTAGGTAGTAACCAATTGTTATCCAAATAATGTTTATAATTATTAGTTTCATAACATCTGTGGTATAAAATTAATTAATTTTAAGTACAGGTAGCGTGCAGATGTGCAATTAATAATGCAAATATACATTGACATCTGTGATATAAATAGTTACTAAGTCACAGAGGTTGAACCAGAAAATACTACCAAATAACAAAAAGTCGACAATAAGCGGAAATTGGTTTGTTCCAGATAATTGAATACAACTTACAAGATGTAACTATATAAGCGTATTTATTGCACTTTGTATTTTGCTTCAACTAAAGATGACTATTGTTCTTTAAATAATTGCAGTTTATGATAGTAGATTCCTATATGGTATCAGTAAGATTTTAGATTTACGTGTACAAGGTTACCAAAGCGGTTATTACTTACACGTTTTAATTGTTGTACATTATATAACAATAACGGAAACATGTACAATACAATAAAATCCAAATAATAAGTAATCAATATATTCTTGGATAATTATTTTCACAATTGAAAAACTGCAACGTCGCCAGAGACATTTTTGACAAAACATTTTCAACTTGAAATCAAAATATTGAATAATGTGATATTGTGACTTATTATTATATTCTAAACCAGCGTTCTCAACCTTGTTAACTCCATGACCCCCAAAATAGGTAAAAAATAAAATCAGTCACCTTACAACCCTCTCCACCCTTATAATAAAAAACGTTTTAATATAAACCAATCTCAAATATCACATTAATCTATACTTTTTATCTTTTTATTTATTCATAGTTTATAGTAAATTTCGTCCCCATCCATGCACCATAAGTCCAAAAACATAATTTTTGACAGTCAGCTTTGGCAAATGTTTCAAACTTTAAGCGTATGCCAAAAGTAATCAAATTTTGTTTTTGTTTGTTGTAATTGATTTTCTTTTAAAAAAAGTAGGTATTTATGAATGGTTGTAAAAAATATGGCACTGTGAAATAATTACTTGTCATAAGTAGTTAAAATACAAATTATTAAGTTTGACTTAGCGACTTTTGCATAGTTAAATAGTTTACATGGACTTAGTGTGTTTTGCATGAATGTAATTGGTGACCTGGCATAACCTAAATTTATCAAAATCAATTCAATTCCATACAATTAGTAGTATTATATAAATTTTATTTTTAATGTAAATAAAAGGTTGTTTTTCCACATCAGCGTTCAATTATTTCTGACCGATGCGACCCCCAGGCTGAGAAACGCTGTTCTAGACTAAGATGCGCCCATTCATTAACTTAAAAAACAAATATAATAATTTGATATTTTGGTTTAGTTTTTTGTCAGTTAATCCATATTATTTTATTATTATATAATTTTTCGATTTTAAAATGTTTGACGTCGTATATAGTTACATAATGTTTAGAGTTACATACGACATACCTAATAATATTCCAGTAATATAATGTATTAATCAAGTGCGGTATTAACCCGTGCACAATAATATCTACTCTGTTTATCAACAGCATCTGACGGTGAACGATACAATTAATGCTACAATATTATTATATTATACACGACCCGACATCAAACATAATAATATTACACGCTTATCAATCGTATACAATAATCGTATTATAATAATATTATGATTATTACAATCGTAATATTATTATTGGCGTTGTGTCATTGCTTCGCGTTCAAACCCGTTAGGCGGCCGTGGTCGCGAATAAAATAATATTACATTCCTCGGGTATTGGCCGCGGGTGTCGGCGGCCGAGTGTTCCGGACTGGCGAACTTATGGAAGTAGACGAGTTCCGCGACGAAAGCGATACCGCTCGCGATCAGTCCAATCATGAGGCACATGAACGCGATCACCACGTTCTTGAAGGTGAACACTTTGTGAGGGTCTTTCCGGTGATGATAATCGGATATCGGCCGGAACGGTTTTGCGTGCATAAACCAACTGTTGACGATGCCGCTTTCCACGAACGTGGTGATTATGCGGTCCACGACGTGTATGAACGGCACGTCTCGGCGGACCAGGTAGACGATGTGGAATGACCGCGGACATTCGTCCACGATGTGCAACAGCACTTCGTTGTTTTCCACGTACGAGCTCGCGATTTTTTCCACCAGATCGTTTTTCCTCCCGATCGCAGCTGAAGTCTATTATTATTGTCGCGATACGATGATATATGAAAGAAAATAACGATACAAACATTTAATGTTATAGTTATCATAATAGGTATTATAAAAAAATATTATAGAGATCTATCAGATCTTATTGTTTATTATAATATGGTTACCGCTGTAAATTCATGTTTAACCCATACAACGTTGGCCACGTGCTGCGAAAAATATGTCCGTTTGACAATGTTTTATATTCGAAACCATTGACACTCTAGGTCAGGAGTCAGCAATTAAATTATATGCCGGTCCAGATAATTTGAACAAAAAATGTTCAGGGGCCAGAAAAACTTAAGTATCAGTTAATATACCTAATGTGTTTATTTTTGTGTTAAAAATACAGTTCAAGCTGTTTAAAGCAAATTATTCAATATAATAATATAATACAAGTCAGTTTTTTCTTTAATTTGGTAATCTTGGAGAAATGGAGAACAACAACTATGCGCAGTGTTTTCAAGATGGATATCGGTTAATCTTTAATAATAACGATATATATATTATTCTTTGAAAACGTCATTTTTGAGAACGAAGTATGTGGAGCCAAAATACAACATAAAAATAGATCAAATATCTATTATGTGCAGAAAACAGCATTAAAAAAAATATTCTTGGCGGTCCAGATATTTCCCTCCACGGGCCGCCTATTGCCGACCACTGCTCTAGGTCAACCGTTAAAATACATCGAATAACATTCGTTCGGAAATAAGACACTGTAAATATCATCATAAAATCTTATCGTCCAATTACGTATATATTATAATATACATCAATTATTTGTCTGTGACACATAATTGCATATTACGTCTGTGTCACTTCATCCAACTTGTTGCAATGTCATACGTCATACAACAATAAATAATAATATATTATTATATGACCTAGTAGTTTTGTTTTACTGAAAGGTTCATTTGCATATCGCCACCAAACAAATAATAAATTATCCTCAATCCCCCATTACCGCGGCACCTATTATTGTTATTTTATATTATACAGTTTACTTTTCAGTAGAAAATGTTGGAATATATTATATTATATATTTGATTCAAAACCTACCTATACAATAACATAATAGGTATTATAGAACATTATTTTAAAAGCCACATTATCGAAAAATCTGTTTATAAGATCTATAAGAATATCTAATGGGTTTTATTCAAAAGCGAGGTGTGTATCCAACTAAAATCTACTCAATCTTATTGACCTTTGGTACATAACTATATTCAAAATCTTATCTCATTAAGTCAAGCACTGCATCAATATATTATTATTTCATAAAATACCTACTCGATGCGTTTGTTTTGGTCGGATTTATTCGAACTCAACTATTCAAAAAGAATTTAGGAAGCCTGCAAAAATGTATGTTCTTAAATTCTTATATAATTTCAACTTTTTTTTTAGTGATTCGTTTTATAAAAGTTATATAATAATTTAATCAATAATCATGGTTTATATTTTAAATACTATTATACTGGAATTTATTTTGATTTTGAAAACCACTAAAATAATACAAATGTCATGACTTGAACTCTCTTCGATAAGTAATAATAATAACAAGATTCCATTACCCGTTTACTCGCCACTTCACCGAGTATGTCTAAGGACTTGTTGTTGACGATTGAAAAACGATCTGACATCTTCACGTACAGCGGTCTTTCGTCGGATTCGAATAACATTATCAGATTGTTGGAAGCCGAAAGCACCGGCATGCCGGTGTCGTATAGTTCTTGCACGGTGGCCACGTCCCGTTCGTATTTCGGATAGCTCAGATACTTGACCATGACCGCTTGCAGACTGGTTGCCATGATGAACCCGAACAGGACGGTGGAGACTACCATTAACCGTTCGGAAACGTTGCTCGGCACTCGATTCAGGGGTACCATCAAGAAAACTCTGAACAAGTTTATGGACAGAAGGGTGAGAGTGTACGGTTTGTTTGTTGTGCGCCGTATTAGGGTCCATGCACCCAGAGCCACGATAAACGAGCCGGCCAAACAGTACCAAAGCCGCACGTCGAACGCCGTGAATATAGCTCGCCATTGACTCATTTGCTGCGCCTTGGGCACGACGAAACACAGCTCATCGAACATCACCGGGGTCGTGTATTGGATCGTGTTGTTGGATTCGTATGCCTTGGATGAACAAATTAAAAAAAAATTCAACCGGATATCAACAGGCGCTCTTGAAAATAATATTTAATAGGTGTATATTTGTATCTACACGAATAGTAAAATAATAAGTGTTCTCACTGCGTTTGTGTTGATTATTATTATTTTTTTAAATAATTAATTTTCAGAATGCGAGGAGATGACAAATTAATTATAATTAGGTAGTTGGAAACACGCTCTTTATCAAAATTCACTAAGTACGTCGTATAGTTAAACGTTTCATTAGCTTTTCCATAGACTTATGTTTAAATAGTTTTCGAGAATGTAAATGGGAGTAAGGGGTACCTACCTATAGACAATAGCGCTGGTATAATAGAGGTATAAATTCTCGTACAAGTTTAGAATAGTTTGCAGATTCGAAAATTCCCAAACCTGATGTAAAATGTAACAATCTTGTATTTTCTACGTTAATTTTAATCCAAGGCACTATCTATGGTATGTAATTTGTAATTTGTATAATATACTAATGCAGAGACAATACAATGTTGTTGTGACCCATATTACTATTGTGCATATAATTTTAGTACTTTGGGTTTATGTCAAATTGTATTTAACCAGGAATTTGATTTTCAACTATTCGAAATTGAAAATCTTTATTATTTAATAACGAATTGAATACTGGCTATTTGGTAGTTGGTAGTTCGATAAAGAAATCAAATACTTGTTCTAGCTGTTATACTAACAAAAATACATGAAATTTGTAATTTTAAATTAAGGTTTAAAAAAATAGTTCTGTAGTATACATAATTTAAGGCTGTAGGTAGCCATTTTTCTCAATAATGAGATATAATTTTCCTTAAAAAAAAAGGATTTTCCTCAACTTTGCATGTTCTTCCAATAATAAATTAAGAATGTAATAAATATATTTTCAAGTCATATTATATAAGCAAAAAAAAAGTTACGACTTTACGATGTTATCGACTATAACTTTATCATACAATATTATAGAACACTTCAACACTGTTGTCTGCTAAAATACCAACTATTTTTTTTAAATATTTGGAGAAAAATGGACATATTATTTTAGTAAAACAAAATATTTGGAAAAAGATGGGATCTAACATTTTTTATGTAAAAGAAAACGGACAGTGGAGGAAAACGGTATCTCATTTTTGGAGGATAATAGACCTGCTCAAATATAATAATAGGTAGGTATGTTCTATATATAGAGTATAGACTATACCTAATATTAAGTATAAATAACGAAGGGTGTGTCAGGGGTGAAGCCCCCACGGATAGGTCCTATGTTAAAATGTCCTTCTATAATTCTATAAGACAGCGTAAGCCTTAACTGATCCAGTCCACGGGTATATAATAAATTAATAACAGTGACTTAAAACTCCACCACGATAAAATGAACCGTGATTTTCGATAAACAATTATTTGTTACCATACTATATATTCCATGTAGGGGGGGGGGGCAGAATCGTATACAACTCAAGGCATATTGAGTTGAATCAGTTATACCACTATTGTCTATTACCATTTAATCCAGAAATAAAAACATTTTAATCACTTTATATAGTTAAAAACTCAACATCAATTAAAAATTTTTTTTACAGAAATCACTCGATCACTGTGAAGTATCAGTCGCCTTTAAAAATACGCCACTACACCCGGATGTGTTGTATAATCCGTCTTACAGCATATTATGGTATGTCAGCGGCGTACTTTTAACATGAGTGCAGATAGTGCATGATAAATGATAATATAATGATTACGTCGAGGAAGACTCCGTTGAACGCCATGTCCACTTTGTTGTGCACCAAATCACCCAACAGGCCTGTGTACGTATAATTTGAGTCGGTACCGTTATCGGTGGTGACCGCGGAATTGGATTCGGAGCCGACGGACTCGGAGTTGGCTTCTGCCCAGCCGTACTTGCCGCCGTCGCTGGGTTCGCTGTAGATGGGCGTGAAGTTCATGTGCTTGGCCAGCGTGGCCGCAACGATTCCATCCATTCCCTTGTACGAGCCATCCGGCTGCTTGACCGCTTTGAGCCGGGTGGGAAACATGCATATGCGAACCGGATGACCGTTCAGGTCGGTCATCCTCTGCCGGGCGACCGCGCGCAGCCCAGCCGTGTCCACCGGCCACTCAGTGACCGCGTCCCGGAACGGGTTGTACGTGTACGTGGCCGCGGACCCTATGACCACCACATTGCCAGCGGATCGCCGTCGCCAGGCGGCCCGGAACAGTGCCCCGACCGCCGGCAGATTGACCGCGCCCGGCCGGGTCAGCCAAATTACGTAGTGCGACAGTTGGTCCAACGCGACCGCCACCGTGCCGTTGACGAACAGTCCGAGCACGGCGTCCACTGGTTCGGTGCCGTCGTCGATGTCGTCGTCGACGATCACCAGCACTGCCCGGCTACCACTGTTGGCGCGTGTCACGTCCTGGCCGTGATCCGTCGCTGGCGTGTGCATCAATACAGCCATGCCAATCAGATCGTGCACCGTTCTCAGGAACCCGGCGGGCGTCGCACCCAACGCGACCACGGACATCGCGAACGGCTGCTGGGCCAAGTCGACGGCGGTCATCCGGCACACTTTGATCACTATCGGCGTGTTCTGATGGTACGCCGCCGGCGAGAGGTCGGTGGCGGAAGTAGACGGCCGACGGCCGCGGAGGTGGTTAGCAGAGCGATGGCTCTACAGACGGCGCGTGCGACGTTTATCATATTGGCTGCAATGCGCGCGGACGACAACGACTAGTGAACGCGTTCACCAACCGTGTGCGCATAATAACGATGTGTCCACAGGACGCGTCGGCGTCCGTCATCGTAGTTATAATATTGTCAGGATTAATAATAATGTCATAATATCGAGATTGTCAATAGTTTGCTGGCGCCGATAACGTCAGTCGTCTTCGTCTATAATATTTCGGCCCGAAAAACATAACATATCATACGAGTATATGACGCACGTGATATAATATTATAATATTGTTACATTTTACACCTACAGTGCGAATCCACGTTCACCAATATTCATTATTATAATAACATGTATGACACTAAATACCTAAGGAACGATGAATTATTCATTCTCGATAACTTTATATAGAAACGTGGCGGGCGACGACGACGTTAGATTTTGATTTGACGTTTCGTTTCGAATATTATGCTCAGTGGCGCGTCGTATTGTAACGTAATGATGCATTATTTTATGCGTCAGCTACGGTAGTCATTAAATTTGCAGAAGGCGCACAATCGGATCCTAAAGATTTGACGAATGCCTTACCCCCGAGAGTGTAAAAAACACGCCCCAGAGGTCGTATAAATGTCGTCGATTTCGTTAAAATTAATGTACAATGCGATTGTGTAAAATAATTACTACCCACGACCACCACGTAACCATTCGACCAAAACCCTAAGATCATTCCAAGGAGATTGGGTATATTACTATAGTTTATTTTATTCCTAGTCTACTGTAGAGAATTATTCAGCGTCTATACGACGTATACCTACCTTGTAGTTTCGGAGTTTGAAAATGGATAGAAGATAAATTCGATAATATTACTGCAGGTATCATCTACGCTCTATATTAGTCATAGAACAACTACTAAAAAGTTTTGGGGAGGTTTGAGTGGGAAGGTGTACTTTGGCATCAATATTCTTCTTCATATTTGGCTATACAATTAAACAATAAGTACCTCAGCTGATGGACTTAGGTGCCGGGCTCAAGACCATTGAAAAAAAAAAAACCATAATGCGTAAAATAGAATATGAACCTATTTAGGTAAAGTATATTCATTATTTTATTATGTATATTATTAGTATAGTGGAACAAACTGTAATTAATGCAACTTCCAACTTTCCAATTTTTAAATTATTAAAATATTAAAACCCATACATGTGCCACATATTCATAAGATACATGTATTTACTATAATGAATAAAATGTATCCTAACAATAAAAATAAATTGGCCTGCCTAAAATAATTGGCACCCCTTTTAAATATACCTATTCGGATTTAAAATAAAATAAATCGTATGTAATTTTATTCAATTGTTATTGTTTTACTTTTTTGAATATAATATATAATACAAAGTCCAATAAATTTGAAATGTAGTTTTATTATTAAGTCATAATTCAATAATTATAGATTTTTGAATATTGATTCAAAAATGTAAAAAGTTTGTATAATACATTTTTATAAACACAAATTAAATACTAAGAAATATGTTTTGTTTTATGTTTTTCAAATAGCTGGTAATATAGATCCACCAAAACATTTATAGCCTACGGACTCAGCAGATTATTCCATGATTATCTATGCGATAGTTAAACACAGTGATAATGAGCTCATCTAATGAGAATGAACATAATATTTAAAATTATATTTAAGAGGAAAGTTTAAGTTGATCTGTAATCAGCTGACTATTTATAACTTTTAAGTATTTTTATAATATAAATTGTATAATATTAATATTAGTTGCATTCGAATGATAGGATAATTTCAGAGACACAGGGGTCAGATGTTAATAATAAATTCGTGTAGGAAACAATCAATTAGTAAAACATATAAGTATGTAGACTGTAAGAAACAACTAAAATGAAATATGACAATGAACTAAGGGCAGCAGCACAAAGTATCATAATTTTAATTAATTTTGAATTTGAATTTACAACCCCAAGTGTGATATTACATAAACATATTTATATGAATTTTAAGTGATTACATTTTAAAAGTTTTTTCAATCTTTACATTGTAACTGATAGCACATGACCTATAAAAAAAATACTTATCTTTGTAACTGAAGTAGTTTTAACTTTTAAGTATATTTAAGTATAATTTGAGTAGGTTAAGGTTTACAGTTTACACGTCGTCGTTGTCAATTAAAAAGTTTAAAAGTGTATAATTAAAACTAAACTATGTTTATATAAGTTGGAATATAAGTTATTAAAATGGTAAATATGTTTGTTTTGATATATTAAAAAACCGAAAAAGTACCTAACGTTTTTAACAATGCTTATTTTTAACACTTTTCTTAAGTTTGGTTTCACGTCTGTCTGTGATCAAATCTTGCGCGCTCGATTTGAGGCACTTTTTGAAGATGAAAAATTCTGAAAATTGGTATAGACCTTGGTCTTGGATGACAATACAATAATCCGTAAAAAAAATTTTTTAACTAAAAAGTAGAAAATAAAAAATTTAAAAATTTCTTTTAAAAACACTTTTCTAAAAAAACAAAAAAATAATGAAAAATTTAAAAGTGTGTGGTGCTCTTACACTTGACATATTATACCACACACTTTTAAATTTTTCATTATTTTTTGTTTTTTTAGAAAAGTGTTTTTTAATTTATATATGAGCCAATATTGCTATATATAATAGTTAATAAATGTTTGTCAAGCGTAACCTTACAAGAGCAGAAATATATTGTTAATTAATTATATTGCATTATATTTTATATCAATATGTACTTGGTAATAAAATATTAATAACACTTTTGAAATATTAATAACGTAATACACATTTGTTTGTAAAGTGAAACATTATAATATAGTGCTTGCTGTTTATATTAAATATTAATGCATTAAAAATAATTGTTAAATAAGTACCATCTATATTACTGTGGGCAGGAGAATAACTGTTTTTATTATTATTCTTAAAGTTGCAAAAGCAACTGTTTGATAAATGTTTAAAATTCATTACAATATAGTATATACAATAACGAATTATACGAAGTATTTATGTATAGGGACAATAATAATATTTCCATAGTCAAATACTCAAATATTAATCAAACAAGTTTACTAATTACAACCGTAACACTACAAAGTAATTTGTAATAATTATTAATTAGGCGATCACTAATATTTTAGCTTAGTGTTTTAAGGAGCGTTGCTATTATATATACCTTTAATTTAGGAAATAAACATTTTATATGTAAGAACCTACCTATAGTTACAAACCACAACTGACAATTTATTATATTTAACCAAACTCATAAACTAATAATAATTTATTTGGTAAATTCTTTTTTTTTTGGTTTCCACCATAACCAAAAACCATTTATTTAGAATATGGTATAGCTTTTGCTAAAATGTAAAATTCAAAATGATTTATTGATATCTATCTCTAAATTACACCAGATATCTATAATCTATAACAATATATTAATAATACATTTATGATATATAACGATGTAATTATTTTATTTTTTTTATACACGGTAATTCACTATTCATACTTAACAAAATTTTTCATTTAATTATGAATTTATCAAAATTATGATTTATTATAATATTTACCTTATTTCAAAGAATTATATTTAATAAATCATATTAAACCATTTATGAATGATTATAGCTAATAGCGGTACCAATTCATTTTTTCAAACGAGAACAACCATTTTTTCTTGAACATTTTTAAGCATTTTTTTTTTTGTCTGTGTGTAAATAGACTTACTATACCTACTATATATATTATAATATTTACCTACTAGAATATATATATATATATATATATATATATGTATATACATATGATTTTTATTTATTAAATTATAGAATAATTACAATATTTTACTTTTTATTTGATGGGTAGGATTTTTAGGATGTGTTGGTATTTGATGAGATTTGTGATACTAAAGAGTGATACATATTTTTTATGAGTTAATAGTTTGTAACTTTGTGTAGAAAGACTTGCAGTGTTTGGTATACCTATAGCTAATGCCTAATTGGTTGATCGATTTATATTTGAGTTATTCGTGGACTGTAGAGCTCGATACATACCACGGAGCAGAAGTTATCCTACAGACGGCTAGTGAAATACTGGGATTCTTGTATAGTCAGGGGCGTAGCCAGGATTATGAAATAGGGGGTGTTTAAGTATAGATTAAAACCAAGTTTTTACAGCTTTCGTATATAAATACATTTAGGGTTCGGGACTTGACTTGTTGCACTAAAAATTATCGAAATATTCAGTAAAAATTGTCTAAATATGCTTAAATATATATGCAGCTACATTTTTATATTATTTTTGAAAATGCATAAGACATATTACAATTTTGGTAATAAAAAACTAAAAAATAAGTAAGTATAAAAAAAAAATGATAAAAATAATTTATACACGGGGTTTACTAATTTGAATATAGGTATTTACCTATATTGGTTAATATGATGGACAGAGGACACTATTACATGTTTTGGACATTTTTAAACTATTGTGAAAAAAACAACTTAATTTTTAAAAACAAGTAATAACTGATTTTTATTTCTTCGTACAATCTAGAATCTAGATGTCAATTATAGTAAAGTTGTAACACAGTTTGGTCACAAAGAGATTTATAAAATCTTACGTAGCATATGCGAAAATAGGGCCAAATGTAGCCCAGCTCCACCAACAGATTTAACAGCTCTACCAAACATTTACTGATTTTTTTAAGCTTATTCAATTTTATAATAGTAAAAGTTAGCGCCTATTGTACCTAACCAAACCTATTATTTTTGAAGATATTTTTAATGTTATCCAAAAATGATTTTTCCCGACAGTTGTACTTTTTTTTTATTATTTTAGAAAATTTACAATCTGTATTACATGAAACAATAAGTACCTAAAATAGATGACTGACATAACACTATATACAATATGTCAATATACATACATAAAAAATAACACATGAAACACAAGATGAGGGAAATCATCAAGAGATGGTACCCTCCAGATGTACATTTAAGTTAAAAAAATGCAAAATATGCACAAATAAACTAAAAATCGCTCAAATGTGCACTTTTCCTAAAATATGACAAAATATGCAAAAATATGCAAATTAAAACTTTGTATTTAAATTCACCATTTCATAAGACAAATTTATAACTTATCTAAAATTATCTACGGCCACTAAGATAAAACATGCAAGCAGTCCCGAGCCCTATAAACAATATATTTATTATTGGGAAAATGTCGATTGGGGGGGGGGAGATAAACACCCCCCAAGGCTACGCCAATGTGTATAGTACGAATTTTGGTTTGTTTTCTATAGTCTCAAATTTTTATCTTATATTCTCATTTACAGATAGGCCGTAGCAGAGGTTTGTATATAATGAGTTTAGTGGGAGTTTACATTTTATAATAATTATAAATATAATTAGTATCGACTACCTAATAAAAGTATTCTGCTATTCCAATTTTTATTTTTGAATTAAAGTGGGCTCCCACACCCCAAGACTGTAATTTATCAACTAAAATACCAAGATATTTGACATCGGAAAAAGTTAAAATTGTAGTACTTTAGAATTGTTGAGATGGAGGTTTTTTGAAGTAAATGGAACAAAATAAATACAGACTTATCCGGGTTTATATTGATATGTCATTCGGATGACAATTTAAGTAGGTTTGTATAGTTGGCTGGATGTTTCTTCTAAACCATTGCCGACACAAAGTATTGAAATATCATCATCATAAGTGACAATAATGGTTAAATTGTTTTGTTTTTATCAACCATATTGATGTTGAATAAGTCTGCTGAAACTGTGAGAGATCACTAAATTGAGGTCCCTATGCTAGCTTTAATGTAGAAGTAACCAAATAAAACTACATAATATATAAGACTAGTTTTTGATTATGGACGAATAATCAAATAGTACCTACGGTGTAGGCAGAAATAGTTTATGGATTGAATAATCAACGTGCCATTCTCGATTGAAGGTCTATGCTACATATTAAAAGATACTGGGATATAATTGTTTCTTTTCAGAGGAGGATGTTATTTTGTCAGTTAACCTATGTGTATGTTGCACAGTAAAATGCACATTCAAAATTTCAAAATATCAGAATTTGATTAAATTTATTATTTAAGAAAAAATAGGAGTGAGCATGCTTAGAGATCACTCTGTACAATGTTGAATCGTTCAATAATAAAATATACTATTCTTTATCAAATTATCAAATACAATTTTAGTTTTAACTTTAATTTGTGTTATCATTGTCGCCAAATAATAATATATCGATTCATTATAATATATTATGTATAAATAAAACAAAACTAATAAAAACTTACGCACTTCTAAAGCTAACTGAAAATAAATTTAAAGAAAAAAAATTACTTTTCGTATGAATTTTGTAAATTATAAATAACTTAGAAGTCATGTTCTGGACGAAAATGAATTACCAACGTTCGGTTGTGGTAGTATAAAATGGCGTTGATTGTGTAACAAAACAAAAAATTTAATCATTAGGTATTATTAAAAAAAATAAGTGTCCGAGATTTTTAACGTTTTAAAGTTCACAAAAGTAGTAAAAACCTTAACTACGTCTATTTATACCATTCTAATAAGTGTACTGAACAATATTCCTTAAGCGAGTCCATTCAAATAATTTTTATTGAAATTATAACTTATAACTTTTAATTAGTTTGACCTATAGAATTATTTGTAAATATTATTTAAGTATATTAAATAAGGTAGGAAGTATCTATATTTTATTTCATTTGAAACGTATGATAATCTTATAGATATTAAAGACCAAACAAATGTTCGAACATCAGAATTGAATGTATATAGCTACTAGTTGCCTTTTACAGGTTTGTAAATTTGAAATATTTCAATGAAACTATGAAAATATTTTTTATTTTTTTTTTTATAACCTACCCTAATATATAAGATTACTATTGATTAGTGATTACAGATAACAAACATTGATGATGAATAATTAATCAACGTTTATCGCTGTGGTTCAGAATTAATATTGTTAATAGTTATAAACTTATAACCACGGACTAAGATATAATGGACTGGAGACGAGCAGCTTATCAGTGGCCTCGAAAGTATGCACAAGTGGCAAATGCGGGGGGTCGCAATCATAATTGAGAGTTTACAGCGCCATCTGTATAAAACACGGACTGAGATACAAAATGTGACGATAAATAAAGCCACTGGGAGCGCTGAAAACATTCAATTATAAGTATTGATGATAACAGAGGAAACTTTTGCGGGCCGTCTCCCGTCACCCACTCACCTTGTCGTTTCCAGTTCATTATATCTTAATGAACGTCCGTGCTTATAACTTATAATTTACTTTATCAATTATCAGTGATCAATTGATTCTCTATTATTCGTTATGAATCTATTACATATTTATAATAAGCTTCGTTCACTAGATTCCATATTGTGTAAAAGCATTAA
The DNA here is from genome assembly GCA_949089665.1 of Macrosiphum euphorbiae. Classification (NCBI taxonomy): domain Eukaryota; kingdom Metazoa; phylum Arthropoda; class Insecta; order Hemiptera; family Aphididae; genus Macrosiphum; species Macrosiphum euphorbiae. The sequence continues at coordinate 80,105,213 of CARXXK010000001.1, forward strand.
CGGTGAGGTACCAATATTATACCTGATGTCCTGATCCCTCATTTTAATGAAAATAATAGATTTATTTTATTATGAGTACAAAATATGTAATATAAGTGATTATTTAATAAATTAATGTGATACGCAATTAAGGAAGAATAAAATATCAAAAAAATATTAATATTAAAATATATTTTAATAAATAAATATACATGTCATAAATAGTTCAACATTTATATTTTGTAGCAACTATAATTTTATTTTAATAAGTATAATTTTAATAAATGTGACTTAAGATTAGCTTTTATAACATATTGTTTTACTTTATTTATTTACTTACAAAAATTACACTGGATTCATATTACCTATCGGCTATCACTTATGATGAGTAGCGGAGTGGGAACAAAATCCAGGCCGGGAGTTTAAAATTTATCCAGGCCACCCACCAAAAATGTTTTATTTCAATGAGAATTTTATTTTCAATGGCCATTAGCATAAAAGACTCAAGGTGTTCATTGGCCATTGGATTTCTCAGCCTGTTTTTTAAATACTTCAATGTTGAAAATGACCTTTCACAAGCAACTTGCGTAACAGGGAGGGTTAAAATGTATTGATATGTTATAGTTAATGTCGGGTAAGCATTTGCAAATAAATTATATTTAATTAAAACATTATAACAATATATATATATTACACAGTTTTTACAAGACTTGTTACACAGTTTCACAACATCTGAACTCTCTAGGTCTTAATTTTCAGAGTCGCTTCCATATGATTGTTTATTATACCCCTCATCAACAGATTTTAAAAAATGCCATGGTTTTCCAAAATTAAAAAGTTCATCAGATAGGTTGTTTTTCATTTCATTTTCACTTAAATTATCATCAATAAATGGTTTAACTTTGTGAGATAATTTTGTTAATGAATCAGTCGGAAGTCCACTTTTTAATAAATTGAAATTTCATGGAGATAATAAAGATAGATCAATCAACAAATCTTTATTATTTGAAACCCATTTATTCATGCTCTCAATAATAGTGTTGGACCACTCTGTTGTAAATGACCAAAGTAAAGTAACCAATAGGCAATAATACAAAATTAATAAGTATATTGATTATTATAAATACAAAATACTAGTATTAGACATTAGTAGTATTTATAATCAAAGGTATTATTAGTTATAATTAGCCATTTGGCATTGCTATATTCATCGCCACTCAACAGCCCTACAGGGTACAGCTTACAGGTTTCAACAGGCGGAAATGTGTGGAATCAGTAATTTATAATTTCTTAGTAGGTATTTACCTAATTAGTTCTGTTGGATTTAACCGAGACCACACACTATCTGGGTGTTTTATTATAAAAATAACAGACCTACATCAATATTATATTGCTTTGATTTTATTTCATGTCTATCTTTATGTACCAAATATTTTGTAATTGTATATCCAAAGCTTTCTCATAAGAGTATACGATTGTACGAGACTATTATAATGTACTATTATTGCGTTAATAATATTTGTAATACAATAATTTAATAGAAATACATTTTTAGAATTTAGCATTAACTAATTGTAAATTAAATTGAATTAAAAAAAAAAATCTAACAAAATGGGCAGGCCACCAGGCCATAGTATGGTCCATGCCATCTGGAAAATTCCCATTTCCAGACCGGTCACTCCACCCCTGCCTCTGCTTCATGAATTATAAAAAAAGATATGAGTACTCGCCTTATTTCTATAATATATTAAGTAACAATAGGTATCTAACTTACTATTCGTATGATATATTTATTCCCTGTTTATTCCCTATATATTGATCCCCTGCTTATGATATATTTATTTCATCCAAATTAATAAATAAAATAATAGTTTGAGAGGGGACACCAATAGGTACAACTTTTAGGAGTCTTTTCCCACGAATGGCTTTAAAAAGCTATATTTTAATAAAGTTTCTCCCAAGTTGTTTACGTTTACTTGGTTTGCACGAATACATTTTTACATTGAGAAAAATAACTTATTATTTAAAATGCAAACATTGATTACATATTTGAATTTAATGATAGTTAAAAAAAATTATATGTTGTACCTACTTATTTAAAAAATAAATAATCCAATAAGTTACAATATTAATTTCAATGTAAGTACTTTTATATTCTGAAAAAAATTAAATTTTTGGAGTTCAGGTTAGTTAAACTCAAATTAAAGATCGTCTTACAATACAGTTTGATTTCTTTAAACACAAGGAATATACTATACCTATTGAATATTTGAGCTTACATTAGGTATTTAATTACGTGCACATTATTATTAATTTGTAATCACAATGAACAAACTAACAGTAATTTTAATTTCAGTATTCTCTTATACAAATCTCTAAAACATACAAGAAACAATTTAACAACAACTTTAAATCAAATTTTCATTGTTTTCATTGTACCTGCATTTTGAAACAACCTTTCAAATAATTTGTTTTGTAAACAGTTCAAATACGATTATTAAATGTTCGTTCCAAAACGGATCAACTGTGTTGCTTACGGGTAAAGAAAATGTTCAGCCTATAACAATTCTGAGATAACTTAAGGTAGATAGCAAATATTACACAACTTAATATGATTTAATTATTATAATATTGTATGAAATGAAAAAAAGTAATAATTTATCGTACTTTTAGCATTATTTTTGGTATCTTCATATTTTTAATAGGTAAAATATTATAATATATTACATCAACTGAAAGTACATATTTGTAATTTGTATACCTAATCATTTAATACGAACGATTTTACTAGGTTTTTGGAAACTATTTTTTAATTTAGATATTTAGTAATTGTTATTCTGTTTCTATTATAATTATTGAGAATGTTATTCAGGTTTTAAAAAATACAGTAAATATATAAAAAAAAATGAATAGGAAACTTTTATAAAATGCTTATAGATAAAATGTGTTCATATTATATTATTATGTACCTATTATACTATTGTACTTATCACAGGTAGAATCTAATAATTACAAAATAATTTATTTATAGAAAATGAAAATAACGTCTTATTTCCTCAATTTCTGTAGGTTTTGGATGTACTTACTGGCTATACTAGGTACCATCTAATTAAGGGAGAGGGAAGCAAAGCCAAAATATAAAAAAAAATACTCAACAATAAACAATAATAATTTATTTTTTATGTTGTTTCAATGTTTTGAGAAGACCAATAAGTGAAGGGGGCATCCTATTATCATGTTTGTTAACTATTTATCTATTTCTCATTTTTCTCAATTACAATAAACTATAATCAAATAGATAATTCTTAAGGTTATATTATTGAATACAAATTGAAATTATATTTAATGTATACCTAAATTAATTATCTCCCTAAGATGTTTGGAAAATGATTGATACATTATTATACAAGTCAAAACATGGCTTATAGACATTTAAATGTTGTGTTAAAGCAGTATAGTTATATAAATATTCCGTTTTTTTGTCGGTTCTCCCCAATCATTGAGAATAGAATCTAGGTACTTACTACATTCCTATTGTTGACTCCTCCCCCTCCAAAAAAAACCAAATTTGTTACTTGAGCGTAATCCTAAATGTTAATTAAATCTATTTTATACTCCAACTCGTTCTACTCAGAATCTAAAATAATTCTTAAACATTTAATTTTTACTAAAACGCCTAAAAAAAATTAAGAACATGCCTGTACAAATTAGTATAAATAAAAATAAAAACTATGTACATCATATATGTGGTTTATTTATTAAAAAAAATTGAAACTGAAAATGTCCGTAAAGAGCTCAAAATAACTCAAAATAATTGAAAAATTTTATCATGTATAGAAAATTAAAATATAAACAACCAGTGAAATTTTCATGTATATACGTTCATTTGTTTTAGAGTAACAACAAAAACTCAAATCGATTTTTTCTAAAATCAATTTAGCGTAAAAATTCCCGTTTTTCCTTAATTTTTCTTTTGTTTTCCATGGCGTTTTTGAAAACTACTGGAAACATTTTACTTTTGACCCCCTCCCCCCAAAGTATACCAACTAGAAACTTTCCTATCAGAAAAGATACTGTTGAAGAAAATCCAAGCACGTTTACTGTCCTAAAAGGTGATGACAGACACAAAAAAAAATAAAATAAAATGAAATAAAAATAAAATGAAAATAAAAAATAAAAAACACACATCATTGTAAAATCAATACATTCATCGTTCCACTCAGAATCTAAAATATATTAGAGTGAGTAAATATAATTACTTATACTTATTACAATATAAAGGAGACATAATATATAATATTATATTTTTATGATAAGTAATTTAATAGTTAGGTAGTTTATGAATTATAAATTATAATAATATAGCTAAACATTCAAACAAAAACATTCATTTATAATAATTTTCAAAGAAAAAATTAAATACTAATACATTTTCTTCAGTATTTATTTTAGTTTGATGTAATTTTTGGTTAATTTTAAATTATTGTTACTGTACTACCTACTTAAATATTAATCTTGCTTACTTAAAAAATATTTAAAATTGATTAATATTATGCGGGTGCTTGTATTATTTAGATGAAAACCCCAGTTTTTATAGCATAATTACAGACTTTGGACACTCGTGATCAGAAGAGTTAAATTATTTGACCCTATACAGAATTTCTTCTAAATATAAGTACGTAAAGTGTGCAATCATTTATAAGATGGTCCCTTGTGGTTTCATTGTAAGTTTTCACATAATATTGATAAAAAGTTAAAACGGAAGCTTTTAATTATTTTTAAGTATAATCTAAGATAATATTGTGATAGACAGACATAACGATACTTTGTATAGATTAATTTCATTATGTATTGCAATATTTATTTTTTTATATGTATTAAAATAATATTGAAGTTTTAGTTAAATTGATTATTTTTATGACATTTATTTCATAAATACAAATTAAAAAACAAAGTTTTGTGTACTATAAATACTTATTTACTAAAATAATTTATATTAATTTTTTTAGTTGATAATATATACTACATAATATAATATATATAATAAAGAAATAAATGTAGGTAGAATGTACATAATAGTATAATAATATATATATTATAATATAATGTTTTATTTCTGTGGTAGAAACAATATTATGTAACAAATAGTTTGTAGGGATTCTCTAGGAGATATAAATTAAAATATTAAATAGCATATTATAATTTATAATAGTGATTACTGATATTTTTAAAAGACTCCCTACTGTAATACAATGTGGTCAACATATTTTTAAGCCATTAGTTATTAAAATAGTACAAATCATTAGTGATTTTGTAACTAATTTAATCTTAGTTAGGAGTGTTGAGATATTTGATACGATTACAGTATAATTATCCTTGGATTTACTATTATCCGTTCTGATAATTTATTATATTACATATTTTTATATACGTATCAGAAATACCTACATACTCAATGATAAATTTTAAATTATTGTACAATTTATACTAATATATAATATTTCAGTAATATTATATTACAACTGTAATATATATATAATAATATGATATACATAATATGTTAATAATATATTACTTCAAGTCAATATTTCATTATAATTAAAAAACTCTTAGTGATCGCGTCTTCTTAGATAGGTATACAAAATATACATTAATGACTAATTCCAACGACAATCATAGTGATTTTTAAAAGTGATAATTTATTGATTATTGTGGAGTATTTTAAATGTCAAATAGAATAAACTAAAAAGTAACAACCTATATACCTAGTAACCATAAAGTAAATATAATTTATTATAAACATGTTCCTAAACTAAAATATTTTCAATCAATTGCTTTTAAAAGTAAGTAATATGAAAACATTATGTACACAAAACAGCCATTATCGACAATATAATAATATAAAACAATCCTAATATAGGTACACCTATAAAAAATATTTGGTCAAATTTGTAAACCCTAACTTGAAATAGTGCTTGAATTTTCATAAAAATATCCTTTACAATCCAATACGATGTTTTTATAAACTCTGTATATTATTTAACTTGTAAGGTTTTTTAAAGCTGATTATGTTACCTAAAATATATGTTGCCTGTTCTAGTGTCGGGGTGGACACAGTATAGACTGCAGATTGTAGGTATATGTATACAATATAATAAATAAGTACAAATAATGTGTGTTTTTGGAAAATTTGAAAGATATATTAAGGTATAACCTACTTATATTATAGTTTTATAACTCTAAATAGTATTACTTTTCAGTTTTCATAGATAAAATAAACCAATAAAAACGTAATTCGTTGTACGTATATAACGGCACTTATTCCATCAATAACTTTCACACTATACTATTTTTTTTTTCTAAGTTCATAAATAATATTAGGTTTTAATCAAATAATAATTATTTATTTAAAAAAAAAAAAAATGTTATGTTTATTTAATCTGGCTCTTTTATAGTAAAATATCCTATAAAAAAATACAACAATTAATAAGTACCTACATATTGAAAAACGTGAATATTAACAGAGGCAAAAATGTGTAATACCTAATTGTTTAAACTAATTTTTAATGAAGCTGATTGGTTTTTATAAACCTATTAAATATTTGGCAGAATCATGAATTTCAGAATAGTGATAGGTAGTTATCGTAATGTAGTGGGAGTTAACATTTAAAACGTCGTACCAGCTACCAATAAATATTGAACTTTTGATGACCGTATTAAATCACAGGGTCGTATTGATAAAATCACGTAGCAATGATTTATGTGTTAAAAAAAGGTACAATTAACTCTAGCTAGGGCTGTCGGGAGTTCCCATTGCGGGAATCCTACCCGTGGAAACAATTATTAGTGATTGCGATCCCAAAAATGATTAATGAACTATTGAAAAACGTATGACACAACATAAAATATAATATGTAGCGATAGTGCGAATTTGTTTCAAACATTACAAGCACACTACGGAGAGGTGGCGCTGGTAGCAGGTGCACTGCAGAATCGTAGAGCAGATATTATATGGGACAGACGATCGATCGTACTAAGGATGTTGAATTGATACAGGATCCAACTACATAATAATATAAACAGTCATGGTAATAATATATAGGAGCGGTAGTTGGTATAATTTATTTGGTGTTATATGATGGATCAATAATGTTATAAACAAGGCCTAGTTAAGCCATACCTCGGAGTCGGTATTCAAGTATTATAATTTTGAAAAGAATATATATTTATAATTTTTAAATCCCCGTATCAGTGTCCGGTTTAGAAAAAGAACTGCACCCGTGGCAACACCACCGCCACCGCCACGCCCACACTGAACCCCATACCTACGAATCGACAATTTAGTAAGTTTGTCCTATATCATATAACGACTATATTGAAATAACGTCACTACAGGGGTGCCAAAAGAGAAATGGTTGATCATCGTTATTTAATTCAGGAAATGATTCTGAATAATAGGTACATATTATATTATTTATATTACCGAGTAATCTATTTATCGCGATACAATCATTATTTCAAAAATTATTAACGTTTTTGGAAATATTTCCTTTACATAATTTTAAATTAAAGTCAACATTTTTTATATAAAAAAAATATTTTTCCTACTTTTAATTATTTTTTTATCTTTTAAATCCAAAGCAGAATATTAATATTAATACAATAGATGACTTTGATATATTATAATAATCACATTTTGGATGAGTAGTTTGTGAGTTAATATATAAGTATTTAAGCTTTAAAGTATAGATAAACGGAGTGGAATGGAACAGTCAACAGGAGTACCCTGCAAAATGTTGGTCCACTACTTCGCTCATCTAAAGTCTAAACTAAATATTTATAACTAATAAACAGACTACAGACTATTTGTCCGAAATTTGGATTTTATAGATTGAAATATTTCGAATAATAATCTGCTTTGGAACATTAAATAAATAATGGATGTTGTCATTCAAGAGATTATAAACTTAAAAAATTATGACGATAAAAATTGTAAAAAATATCGTTTTGTAACTACTTGCCATTATGTAAGATAAATCTTTTCTAAAACGTTAGTGTTTTCTGAAATTATAATGAGTCAATGAGTGTCTTATATTACATGGATTATCCCGTATATTATACATGCATTCGTTATACAAAGGATCTGCCTAGGACGTATAGAATAATAATTGGTCAGTTTGTAGATTGTGGTTAGGTGCCAGAGGAACAGCTTCAACATTTATGGTCGTAAAATCACAGTATAACTAGGGTATTTAGCTTGTTAGTATGCGTATCACTGTCCTAACAGCCATGCTGGGACTTAGGAGTTAGGACTAGAAACTCAATTATTTATTTAGGTGTACTATACTACTATGTGACCCACTTTCTATTTACTATTTAAACAATAATGTTCAATTGACAATAATTTTACCCTTTAGTATTTATTTTAATTACTTACCTATTTTATTAAATTTATATTTATGTGATTTACACACATATAATAATGTTAAAGACAGTACCTATATCACCTATAAAACGTGAATTAAGACCATGTTCAAACCTAACCGTATCAATTTAAAAAAATATTGAAAAGTAAACTGTTTGAAAATTTGAAATTTCAATTCAAACTGTTAATGTTTGAGGTTGGGACTTGTGGATACATAATAATATGTTAATTAATTATTATATGTAAGTCATTATTATTTTTTTCTATAACATATTTTAACATTTATGAACTATGATTTATTATACAATTTATTGTAATGTATAATTTTTAAGCGTGACCAATTTAAAAAAAACAAACCAGTGAATTCATTCTGCTGTGTAGTGTATATAGGTGGTATGCATATTATGCTTAGTAGATGTCGATTGTTTCTCGTAATTTTAAATTTAAATTTAAATTAATTATTGTAGGTAGACAATAAAAAACGGTTCTGAGAAAATATGGCCTGTCTACCAAGATTCCCTAGAAAATGTTTATAGTTAAGTGAAAACTTCAAGCCTCTGCAGTTATTTATTTTAATTGCAACAAAACAACAAAATCGATTTTGTCGAAAACTGGTTTTGCAAAAACCTCCATTTTCCCTTATTTTTATTTTGTTTTATCCAGTGGTTTTTAAAAGTACTGACTACTGATAATTACTTATGACCACCTAAAGTACCAACTTGTTCCAATTTTCTCCAGAAATCACTGTCAAAGTTAAACTCTGAAACAGTTTTACTGCTCCAAAAGGTTATGAAAGACACACGAAAAAACCACAGGCACGCATCATTGCAGTAAAACCTCAAAACGTTCCACTTGGAATTTAAAAAAATCTTTTGAATAAATAAATCATACGAGTTATTATCCCGTTGAGTAGAATTGGTTCTAAAACAGCATCAGATTACGAGAAAACTATACGAAAACTCCTCGAGGTTATTGGGTTTGTTTATCCTACTACATGTGCCATATACCATTACGTGATAATTCATTGTTCTGAGAAATAATAATCTATTCATGTACAATATGAATGCAATGCTCAGAATACGGGTTGAGACTCACAATAAAAATAGTAAGCGTATAAAAACTAAAATTAATAACATAATATTCCGTGTAATTTTCGTTCAATCTCGATTTCGGAGTAGACATTTTTTTTTTTTTTGATTTTTCTCTCAACATTTTGAAGTATAATTTTTACCATTATGATATTATATTATTATCACAATGGTGGGGATTTTACTACTTCATCACCATCACGCAGATGCACATATGAAAGAAGTGAAGAATAATTGACAAATGTATGAAAAATGTAAACTGTGGACTGTGGTTAAAACTATATGCAGCCGACTCTAGGGGTTTATTTTAATTTGGTCCAAACGGGTTATGCTTTAATGGGTGTATGTATATTTTATCGATTGTTCTAAACGTGCTTTTTCCCCACTACAAAGATAACGTTTGGCAGGCGGATCAGCATAGTCCTCTTGACAAAACGTTCACCTCTACCAGCGGCGGCGTCGTTCATTGAAATTACTTTGTATTTTACATAGGGATGGAGCGATTGTAAATAATTCCGTCCCGAAAACGTCTTGGTCCATTTTAGTCTCAAGTGAACTCCGTTTAAAATGAGAAAGGAAAATAATAATAATGTTATATAGTTAACTGTTTCAACATAGCAGTCAATTGAAATGAAATTATTATTATTAAATTTCAATAATTTTTGAAATTATTAATGTCAGCGGATCATTAACACCAGATTTTTCCAACTTTTTTACACTTCGGTCAACGGACCACTTTTTGTAGGACGCCAACGATAATCTCCATTTTAATGAGATTTTTTTTTGCTCATAAAAAAGGTTCCGTTTTTTCACTGATTTTAGATTTTATAAACAAAAACAAGAACATTTTTAATTACGTGGATTAGGAAGCATATGACCTTAAAAACTCTATAAGATGCATGCAAATATGCTAAAAAAAAAAATATCGAAGCCTTTGTGCTTGATTCGGAAAACAATAAATTAAAAGGAGTATGCAAGTGTAAAAATGTTCGTTTTAACCCACGGCCGGCCTTGTCTTTATTTGAAGTCCAGAACACATTTTAAGCATAGCAAGTATTTTTAATAATTCATACTATTATATGAGTGCGGAAGCAAGATTTTTAAAAATGGTTCCGCTGCCTAAAATGGTTTGTAGACACCTCCTTCCCTAAACAATCTAATTTGACCATAACATGCTTTAAAACGTTTAATACTATCCATTATTAATTCACAATATATTATATACCTACTATAGGTAGGTACCTAAGGATAGGGCCGTATTCAGAGCAGAACAAAAGGCAAGGGTGATGGGTCGGGGGTGCAATTCTAAGAGGTGTGCAAATTTCAATTCTACTTATGTAATATTTGAAAAATGTATATTTATTTTAAAGACTTACTATAGTAGAGCCTAGCTCTATTTTTATTATATAACAATTATTTATGTTGATGTTGTTGGAGTTCAAAATTTGAAATATATTAAAAATTCAGTATATCTGGAATATCTATATATTATATAATATTTTATACGTATTTAATATTCATATGTGAATAATATTCTCGTAAAATAGATTAGGTATGTATATATTTATAGGATAACTACTGTACTTATCCAAAATGTACGTTTCCTGTTATTCAGATATTAACGACTGGCCACTGGCCTGACATCACAAAATACTCTTTCAAGAATTATGTAGCTCAGCGTTTACTTGAAATTCAAATAACATTTAAATTTTGCTAATGTCTTTATATCGGCTATTGCGTTATTATCTTTCTTCCAAATCATGGTTGAAATATACAGGTTATTGCATATCGGCTAGGATTGTTATCATAAGAAACAAAATGGCAGCGAAAAGGGATATCACAAATATCAATTTTTCTTATCATCAAAAATACGCCGAAAAAAGCTAACAAATTCGAAATCCCACTCTTATACATACTTGATTATTATTGGCTCCCTTTACGCTGCCATTTGTGTTTTTATCATAAAATATTTGATTGAGAAGGGGTATATATGCAATAATCTTGTTATTATTGTGTACTATAGAAAAGATATAAAGTACAGTACACTAGAAGTATAACGATTTTATAAATGTCGACTTATTTTTAAGTCGTAGACGTCAAATTTACGCTAGTAGAACATTATGGTAATTAATTTTTTTTTAGCTTTTAAGCACTCGTGTGAACTATAATATATTTTTTTAAACTAATGCAAATTTACAATTGGGGGGGGGGGGCACAAATGCAGTGATTCACCATGGGCGCCACCAAACCTGAATATGGCCCTTGCCTAAGGATACATTTTTAATGGATTATTATTTATTAATGGGATTTAACTACAACACATATAATATTTTCACGTTCGTGATATCAAAAATAGTACCAAATGGCAAATACCTATGATGGTAGTTTACGTACCTACGTGTAATGTGTGTCTGTAAAAGTATAAAAAGGTGCTCTGCTGTACAGTAGGTTGCAAGTGGGTCACTGTATAATGAATGGTATTAAATTTGAATTCAATGATATAATACCATTGTATAAGAAAAACGATTCTGAGCGGAGACGGTATGTCAGTCTAGGTATGAGACAATTGTTATAAACTTATCTATGGTATTAAAAAAAAAATTGACCTATAATGGGTACCTATAATAAATTCCAAATTAATCATATCACAATATCCATTAGGTACTTGTAACGCGTTATACATCAACAACAAACCCTGATACCATCATAGATGTATAATAGTATACTTAAGAAGTTTCAAGTACCCACGAATAACATTATACAATCCCAACAAAATAACTAAAATAGTTATTCTGGGTTTTTTATTATGTAATTTCGTCCAAATTTGAACTTAAAATAACTATAAAAATAAACTGTGCTTCTGTATATTTTAGATTTTTTGGTAGCAGAATAAACTATTTACGTGAAATCTTGTTTTAAGTTTTTAATTCTTAGATATAAAATTTGAACATTTTATAAATTTTTAACTACAAAATAATTGTTCAATTTTAAATTGATAAATTTTGTCAAAATTCGATCTTTAAATGCTTATAAAAAAAAATTGTGCCTATGTATTTTAAATATTTTTGATATTTCTGATATTGTAACTGATATTGTAACAATATATCAGGAGCCTTGTATTACATTTTCACACTTTTTGGCCCAACGGCAACGGCCAACAGATAAAACTTTATTGATATTTATAGAAAAAAAAACTAAAAAAATTGAAAACTGACAATGTCTGTTAACAGCTCAAAAACAATCAAAATATTTTCAAAATTGTATGATGTATAGGAAATGCTAATATAAACATTGAGTGAAATTTTCATGTATCTACAGTTATTCGTTTTTGAATTACAACAAAATAAGGAAATCGCTACATGAGAAATCGAGTGAATATCCCATGTTGTAAAAATTTGAATTTCAAACGCTCATAAAAATGTAATTTGACTTTCTTATAGACATTTTTTTTTTGATAAAGGTAGATAAGGTTATAAGGAATCTTGTATTACATTTTAAAACCTTAGATATAAAAAGAAAAATTTTATGAATTCTTAACTCAAAATAAAAAAAACGGTTACTAAGGATTTTTAATATTTTTCATCTGCCTTTGAAACAATATACTAGGAGCCTTGTATTCAATTTTCAAGCTTTTTTAACCAACAAATAAAATTTTATTGATATTTTAAGAAAAAAATTTAAAAAAAATGGAAAATTAAAATGTGCCTAAACTGTTCAAAACAAACCATAACATTTTGAAAATGTTATCGTGTGTAAGAAATGCTAATATAAACATTCAGTCAAAATTTCATGTACCTACTGTCATTTGTTTAATAGTTGCACCAAAAACCAAAATCGATTTTCTCGAAAACAGATTTTAGTGTAAAAATTCCTGTCTTTCCTTAATTTTTATTTTGTTTTTCTTTGTTTTTCTTTTGAAAACTACTGAGAAATTTTCACTTTTGACCCCTCAAAGTACCAACTAGATTCACTTTCATATCAGAAAAGCTACTGTTGAAGAAAATCCGAGCACTTTTACTATCTTAAAACGTGATGACAGACACAAAAAAAAATAAAAAAAAAAGGAAATAGAACACACATCATTGTAAAATCAATACATTTATCGTTCCTCTCAGAATCTAAAACATGTATGACATATGTTTGTGTAACGTGAACGAGCTCAAACTATACTTGCACAAAGTTCTACTTATCTATATATATAATATATATGTATATATTATAGTTATACGCCACGCGTTGGATCAGTTGTTTCGGTAGTTTGGCGCTCCTGAGCCCTTAATTGCGCCTACACATATAATATTGTTATGTTAGTTGGTGGGGAATAAAATAATATTATTTAATTTTGTTCTTAAAATATAATATGATACTATACCGTATTTTGTCGGTTGCATATTTTTATGTTGGTGCTTTTCCACGTCACTGACCATTTGAATCGTTCAAAACGACAGCACAGACGCTAAACTCGTTGAAAATAATGTAAACGTTGGCATTTTATAAGCTATATACGATGTTGGATATCGGGAAAAAAATATTAATTTATAAGTAAGGTATTATAAATACGAACGCCGTACGGTCGATATTTTGCGGATTCGGCATTTCGGAATTATGTGTCGTATAAATAATTGTCATGTTTATTCCGACAGTCCCATGCACCTTATATTATAATATATATATATACTTATACACCAATATATGTTTTTAATCGTCTGTATACGTGACATAGGTATAAGATCTTCTATTCACTCTAATATTTTTTTTTTTATATTATTATTGGGATTCACAGCAATATTATAATAATTATTCAATTAATAATGGTAAGTAAAAAAATAAATAAAATGCCATGTTATAGTAAGTTTCAGGCCAGTTTATGTCATAACTATTTTGCTAAGAAATTTGAGGTAATAATGAGATTGATTTCGGTTTTTGGTAGAATATGGTAGATAACTATTAATGTGTATTAGTCCAAAAGGTTGAATTTTATTTGTAGGTGTTCATTTAAAGTTCAGCATTCAGTTATAGGTAATAGGTAATGTGTTTTACTGTAAGGAGGTCTCACACGTGGCTCTTATAATGTTATGTATAAAGATAGTCGCCACTCATCCAATTCACTATACAACTTTCATTAGCCCCGCCTGAAAAGTGTCAATAATAACAAACTGCTCTTTATTTTTATTTATGGCAGCGACGTATCTGTGTTATTGAATATTCTTGATCACATTCGTTACATATGTCATGTCGGTACGATTGAACGACTATTCATTTTTAGGATTCTTCAAATAGATTAAAAATAATAACAAGTGGTGATTTGCAATTTGCAAATGACGGCTTTACTATATTTTCTATTGAATGGAAAATGTATGCTTAACGAAGTACATTATGCGTCTAAGTTTAATTTTAATTTTAATTGTAACTGTCTGTTCGATTATAAATATGCCATGATATTACCATTATTTATTTATCTATATTATACAATATTATTTTTATAATATTTTATTTTTTGTATTTAATATTTTATGGTACACTACCAGTTATGCGATAATATTTCAACAAAATATAATGCAAAAATGTCTTGGATATTATGTACAATAATATATATATATATTATATGCAATATATCTTTCGAATACGCTTTAAATGACGAATTGGTTAGGTAGGTATATATTGTATATAATGGCAGTGTTTTTTGATCCTTCCAAAGTCATTATAAACGGTTTATTGCTTAAAAAGTATACGTAGCATACGAAGAACGAAAAAAAGTAATTTTGTGAAGGATGGGATTCCGTGTGTTCCACCCCCTTCGCCATTGCTACTATAAATACGCTTCTGGCTTATGACATTATTCGAGTTTATATAATAAAATATATATTAAACGATTGAAAAAATTTTAAAATAAACTATAAATGTATATAAATGTGCAGAGGCGACAAATACTTTTGATTGTGTTTGTGTATATATTATTATGATAAACTACAGTTTTGGAAAGAAGAGACTATGTATGATTAATGAACTATACGAAAATATTTATAATAGATAATACTCACGAACACCTTAATAATTTATACCAAGTACAGAGTTAACTACTCACAATCATGTCCTTTTCACGAAACATTCCTAAACATATTTGTTTCACAATGATAACATAATTATATAGGTAGGTACTTTACATTATTTAAACGGAATAATTGTTTCAGAATAAATAGGTATCTCGATTCTCGACTAGTAGAACACATTATTTTCAAAAACAAATAATTGCATGCGATTAGTGGCTACATATTTATTACCTACTATATAGTCAATATTATATACACAGTTTATACCCTGCATCACAATCACCATATAGGTGTATCCGAAGTACGAATACTGTCAACGATAGTTTAATGCTGAGTGTTTTGCGAAGACTATCTATTATGGCATTATGATATATGAAATATTATTGGATTAATAAGTATAGTAGAGGGTTAAATATTTTTTTAGAGGGATTTAGACATATTATTATAATTAACAATAATAACCTGTACAGTTTTAACTTTTGAGTCAACTGCTTATTTTGGGGGAATCCACACCTAAAAACACTTATTGACAAAACTAAAAAAAACAAAATATTTGACAAGAAGCCGAGAGTTCATATTTTGGGGTTCAATTTCGTTTTAATGTGTTGGATGGGGTGACAGCTGTGTCGCCCGTCACCGTTGCGTCGAGGGTCATTGACACGTTCGTTAATATAAATGTAAAGAAATCTAAAGGATTCCGCGTATTGCGTAACATCAATAATCGGTATCTACATCATTAGTGGATTCTTAAAAGTTATTTTTAGATTCCCAGGAGCGTAGGTTCTACGAACGAGCGCATGGGTTGGCGGTGGTTCTCAACGCTTGCATCGATTGAGACCCTATTTCGATCGTATTGAACTAACGTTCTACTAAGTCTAATAAATTAATAACCTGTCCAATACATTTTAGAACTCAGCAACTGTTAAGATTTTTAAAAAGACAGTGATTCTAAAATAACTATATTATATTGAATCCCAATTAAATACTCAAAACCCATATTCTCAGTGTTCAAAGAGATATTGAAAAAGGGTGAAAGTAGATAACCAATCTGCTGCATAGCAGGTCACTGGCGTTCTCACTGGGACGGGATAGGCAGTAGAGAGGTAGATCCATCATGGCATTTTTAGTGCCAAATTCCCCCTCCCTCACCACGGCCCACTTTGCAATTAATTTTATATTAATATGTTTATAAAAAATGTGTTAATATATTTTTTGAGTTTTTGGTTCAGTCTCCAGTATGAAGTACTCGTAAGTCGTAACTTGTCTTTTCATTACTTATTAATAATATGAATCTTGTATTCAATTTTTATGTCTTAGATATAAAAATGTAACATTTAATAAATTTTTGACTACAAAATAGTATTCAAATTTTCGTGATTTTGACGAATTTTGTAAGAAATATGAACTTAAAATTCTCATACAAAAATCTTACCTATATGTATCTTTAATGTATTTAAATTGCTTTAAGTAATAAAAACTTAACAGCAATCATGTTATAAATTGTCAAGCATTTTAATTGAGTGAGTATAGGGCTCCTCACTCAGTTAAAAAGTTTGACTTTTTTATCGATATATTTTGTAATAAAAATGAAATAGTCAAGAATTAGCTTAAAAAGAGTCAAAATATTTTTAGAATCATACCATGTATAAAAATACTAATGTAAACATCTGGTGAAAATATTAAATATTTAAGGTTCTTTGTTTTTGAATTACCTACAGCAAAATAAGAAAATCGTATGATAAGAAAATATAATTTTACACGTCACACGTAATATACTATTTCATCAAAATTTAAGTTTAAGAGGCTCAAAATAAATATAATATATGGAATTACTCTTATTCTGTTTTTTAATTTTAGAAATACTGACATATTATGTGAAATATTGAACCTTGAATTACATTTTTAAGCATTTCCACTGAGCAAAAAATGTTTTATCAAGAATATTTTTGAAAAAAATAAAAAAATCCGAAAAAATGTCGCATAAATAGCTTAATAAGAGTGGAAATATTTTGAAAATTATACCGAATATATAAATTGGTAATACATAATATAAACATTTGTTGAAAATTTGAAGTATTGTAAAATAATAATACTTAAAAAGTTT
The DNA here is from genome assembly GCA_949089665.1 of Macrosiphum euphorbiae. Taxonomy (NCBI): domain Eukaryota; kingdom Metazoa; phylum Arthropoda; class Insecta; order Hemiptera; family Aphididae; genus Macrosiphum; species Macrosiphum euphorbiae. The sequence goes on from CARXXK010000001.1 coordinate 80,122,859, forward strand.
TTGAATTACAACAATGTAAGAAATTTAATATTGTAAAAAACTGGTTTTGCGTAAAAATACCAACTTTATTTTTTTTGCCCTATTATTTTGTAAAGTATTGAATATTTTTTGCCTTTGAACTCCTTAAATATCAAACAGATTTACTATCCTACAAGAAAAGGTATTACCATTGAAAATCGAAGCATTTTTTTGTTCCATAAAAAGTGTCTCCGGGCTCCAGACACTATAAAAACCACACACATCATTGTAAATCAATACAGCATTTATCGCTCTGCTCAGAATTTAAAAAAGTTACTTGGCTACAATTTTTTTCTCAAAATCTTCTTCGAATTTATAATGATATTATAATTACACGTGGCAAAGTAGGTAGGTGTAATCAATATATAAATGGCTATTATAATGATAGAAAATTATTCATAGGGTATATTATTAGTAAAGTTACAGATAAAACCGTGCAGTGTGTGTGACGTGTGCGAACGCAGAAGAGGATTTGTCGTTAACCAGAAGTCATAAAAGCCGGGGTTTCGTCAGTGAGTCCTTGTGGTGTGGGGTGGGGGGGAGTTCGGGTTGCACCGTGCAAGGGTCCGAAACACATTCCGACCCCAACGGGCGAACACACGAATTCTCACCGTTTTTCCATTGTCCACCGCCGCCACCGCCGTAATAATAATAATAATAGTAATATAATAATATGACGTGTGAGACGACGTCTCTGTTATTGGCAAACGAATATTTCCCTCAAAACATTCCGCTGTGTTCGACCTTGGGCTTTGGTTCGATAACTAGAGATAGGACCAACCCGATCGGTCCGCAGCTGCTGTTGTAGGGACGATGCGTTATTAAAACTGCAACAAAAATGCTGCGCCCGCGGAGGGAAACCAAACCGATTGTATTATATTTTGTATTGCTATGATGGTGTCATTAGATTGTCGCCGTCAGAGAGTAAATGTGAAAAGTTATGGACTTATGATTCGTCAGGTTCCAATTTTTATCCACCGCTAGTAAGTGGTAACTGGTAAGTCATAGGTACTAGTTAGCACTTTTTTAGCCGTGTGCTCGATTATTATTATCATTTAATTTTCAACAGTCGTCACTCGCGTCACTCGTCGTCATCCATCTCAGTCGTCTCGACAGTTATTCGTTTCTGCGTTGACGGTATACAATAATATACCGTGGTTTATTCGTTGATTGGAATTTGCTTTTCACCTTTATTTTTTTTCTTCAATATTCTTATGTGCAAAGGAGGTCTGAGACGGTTTACAATTACATTACATTCCACAGAATAATGGAGTATATGGGGTATAAAGTAATGATCTTATAATGATGTTTACCTATAGGTAGAGGTATGTGGTATCAAATATTTCTATAATATATAGACATACTATACTAGGTTTAATACATAATGATATGAACATTATTATCTAGTCCAGTGTACCATGCAATATCCAACCATTCGATGTCACGAATAGATAATAGAATTTCAAATTAATAGGTACATAAAATATATTTATTTAATACACGTTAAACATCGTTGTATGAATAAATTAATACTGTTAAAGTTAGCATTGTTGTATACTTGTATGCATACAGCTTAAAAGTTAAAAAACAATTTCAAATATTGATCAATAAATCAAATCAAAAATTATAATGAATTATCATGGAGTTTTAATACGCTTAAAACTTTAATAGATAGTATAGCTAACAGAGGATTTTTTAAAATATATATTTTAAACCGGACTTCTTGGAAAATATACTTACACTTTACGATATTCCTTCAATTTTCAATAATATGCACCTGTTTTAACTTATTATAAGAGTCTTATGAACTTGAATGCAATTTATTATATATTATATTCTTTTCAACTTTTAACACTTTGAGATTCAAAAGTTATACGAACGTTTTAAGTTTTATGCAATCGTATTTAAAAAAAAACTCAGTAAAATTTATCAATAAATTTTTCATGCATAAAAAAATATATTCTGGATGACAGAAATCATTACCATTTTAATATATTAAAATAATATCCAACGTTCTTAAAAATTACTTATTTATCATTATTAGATTTTTCCTCTTATGTATATACTACGAGTATATATATTAAAATAATATTGTTGTTGGAAAAAACAATAACTTATAAAACTAAAATAATTTATGAAGATTTAAGTTGTGTATATAAAAGAAGTTGCTTATTAATTATTAATAAATTAAAAACAAATATCTATCTTGAATATATTTGAATAAATATAAATAAAACAAGAACTTTTTTTAAAATTTAATCTTGGTTTAAAAATGATATATATATTAATATTTTAATCATATTATAATATTATAATGCAATTTGAAAAACATTTTTATTAGTCATTACCATTACCTTGAATATAGACGAATGTGCAATAGATATTATACTTCACATAAATTATTTTATTTCATTATTTATGAAACGTATACAATTTCTCATTAACATATTTCACTATGACACTATAGTATTATACATTATTACATTAATTAAGAAATATATTGATATTATATATGTATTGTACCGACTTAATTCATAATTCTAAAATACAAACTTTCATAAATATAGGTTCATAATACGTAATTCATCTTCAATAAAACACGGAAAATAACAGTATAATATCAATGTTTTTAGTTTTTTATTTATTCAACGTGAATTATACTTGTTTGTTTAAAATATTATGTAATGATATTTTTATCGATTAATGATATGTTAAACAGGTTATTTATTATTTTCATCGATTATATTATATTTTATAATGTTTACAAACAGTGCTTGGAATCATATTATATTAAATTATAGTACTACAGATTTTATCATTTTAAAACAATCATGGTTAATTAATGCTTGTATTAAAATGAATATCTCAAACTTAAAACATATTATATTAATAATAATAGAGTGAAGGAAGGGTACTTAATTGTAATTTAGCTATGATATGTGAATTTAAATTACTTGAGTAAATAATTTCAGGTTATGTAAATAATAACATTATAAGAAACTATTTAAGAATCACAAAATAAAAATAATGAAAATAAATTTTTGTTGCAGATTCATGGTTTTAATTTGTTTTATTCTATATAAAGTTACATTACAATTTACAAGCCTATTATTACACATTGGTTTGAAACTACTATACACCCCTCGAGCTGCAGTGTAACATTAAATCAATGGTAATAAATAATAATATACAATATTATGTAGTGTGACAGTGTGTACAATTTATTGAGTGGTAGTGATAATAATATAATGATTTCAATGTGCATTATATTAGATGGTTAGGTACGTAGTGTATCGTGTATGAAACTTATCTCGAGATAAGGAATAATTAAAACACGGATCCCATATTATAACAACACAAATAAATTAACACAGTAACGTGAACTTGTATACTTAGGTCATGTCTAACTTATTTAAATTGTATTAATATATTATGAAAGACTTGGAAAAAGTCCCATATTATATATACTTACTTACCTAAATGGCTAAATGTATTCATACTTCGGGTACCTACTATATATTATTATATTAGGTATTATATTAAATTATCCCAGTTTCATATAAAGAGTAGTTCAACAACATTGCTCAATGTTTACCCTCACTTTACTTTATTAATGAATTTATTAGAATTCTGAATTTGGTATTTCCTAAATGTACTTAAGAATCAAACTTTCAAACATGAACTGTTGCTTTTAAACTTAAAAAAAAATTTTATACCGCGAAAATGATGTACCTACCTATACCCTATATAAATCGAATGGACAGGTAGATTGTCAGTTATTAAGTTATGATGATTTAAAAATATTATAGTAATTTATATATATTTCAATAATCTTTAAACAGTACACGAATCTGAGTATTTTAAAATATTATGATCGTTGATTGTAGTGACTTAAAAATTACAAAAATCAGAATTTGAATAAAAACATCATTATAGGATAAAATGGGGATGAATATATGCTTAGTGAATCACCCTGTAAACCTACGAAGTGGCTACGTTATTACTGTACAAAAACAAACGAAGCGTTTTGTCAGCGGACACATAATATTATAAAGTCAGTGAGGCATCGTGGTGTGGAGGGTTGTGAAGACACCAATATTCAATTAATGGCACAGCGGGGGCGGCGACGGTAGTGGTATTTCATCAATGGCGTTTTTTACATTCTATTATCGCTTTAATAATATTATAACGTGTATTAGTTGAAAATAATAGTTGTATTCACCTCCTCTTCGAAATTTCCCTTGGATAGTGCTTAAAATATTAAAAAAAAAGTTGTTTTGACAATAATAAAAACAATAATAATAATGGGTATGTTAGACATTAATTTATTTAATATTACGAATACCTACATTATTTTAATGAATAAAAATAGTCGAGTGTTACTGCTATGGGTAGCTACTCCCCTGACGATTTCTCAGTCAACTTGTACATTTTCCGCTCATATGCTTATTGTAACTACTATTACAGATTGTATATATTCTAATAAATGTAAAAAAAAAAAATGAATAAATTCAGTTCTAAAGCATCTTAAATATACAAAACCTCCTTTGGTAATCTTGTTTAAATTTCTGATATATACAAATGAAAAATTTTCTTTAAGAATTATTTTATAGTTTAAGACTTGCAGATGTATTATATAATACTACAGTTTCACATTTTAAAAACGTTAGCTTTTCATTTTTGGTAAACCGTAATGATTTTATCATTGTGTCCAAACGACATTTTGAATTTTAAAATAAACATCATCTAAACGTTATACAGTATTACACTATATATGAATTGTATATTATACTTCGTCTCTAATCCAAGAACTGCCGATGCTGTATTGATGATAATTGAATATTATTTTGTTCACTCAGTCGGTTCACTTCGAAATCGCGGCCGATTCCCGTCATTTTCGAGTGATAATTATATTATGAGCTTAGCTCGTTGCGGCTGCAGTTGTGTACCCACTACCCACCTAAATCATTATACCTATGCATTGGTTTTGCTCGGCAATCGAGGAGTATTATAAGAATGTATAATGTTATAATTATATTATTATAGTAATACGCGTACTTACCATACAAGGTAAACGTTTGTGCGTTGTGGACGAGAAGTGGCGGAGGTGGCGGTGGTTGTTAGATGGCGGTAGAGAAGCGATTTATTATTACGCGTCGTCCTTCTCCCTCCCTACTGCGGACGACTCTTCGCCAAGCCCCGCCGCCCGAAACGGCGCGATCCTCCGTCAGGATAGGCGTGCGTCGCACGGCGTTGGAAAACGCGCGCGAATCGCCTCCACCCTCCACCACTGCATCATCAGCCGCCGCCGCCGCTGACACCACAGCCGTAACCGCCGCGCGCGCGTTGACACAACCCGACAACCGTCGCGTCGTCGCGACTGCCGGCAGTAGCACATTGGCCGATCGGCCGTACGTCGCGTCCCTCGTCTGCTCGCCCGACCGTTCGGTTCGTCTGTCCCGTCTCGTGCGTGTGCCGTGTTTACGTATATGTACCGACTGGTGTGCATATTTTGGTTGTGATTTCGTCGTCGTCGACTTCCGATTTGTGCGCGAGTTGTTTTTCTTCCGTGTTTTTAAACCGCGTTTGTGTTGTGTGGAAATAAAAACGAAAAAATCATTTTAATATATTTGCATTCGGGTCTTCCGCGACATCCGAGTACAGCCAGTACAGGTACCTACACCTCGTAATAATCCTCCACGCGTATTATAATAGACATACACGACTACACATAATATTATTATTATTATATTAGACTTACGAGCGAGCTGGGTCCGACGACATGGAACGTTTTAAAGTGATGAAAGCCTCCGGGTCGAAACACAGCCTAAACAAGTATTACGGTGCCACTGCCGAGGACCTGGAGAACACGGCCGGGTTGCTGGAGATGACGAGCGTGCTGGGCAACTCGCAAATCGACGAAAACGCTTCAGGTAGACTGTCCACTATAGTGGTTACATATTATAGTAATATATTATTATACCAGATAGGTACCTACCTATTGATTTTAGAATATAATATTATAATATGATATCGATAGTGCTCTACTGACCGTCATAACATTAATATAGGTTATATAGGTTATTGTATCGTACACTTTTATAAATTATGATAATTTTTGTTAGGTGGGTACCTATTTTTTATTAGGGCTGGGTGATACAACTTTTTTGCCGATATCCGATATATGTAACCGATACGAAACCGATTTAAGAACGTTAATTACATTAAATAACCAAGTTTTTTTGTTGAAAAATCATAAGCGGATATTTAAAAAAAACAAAACCTATAATATTATGACGTATTAGCATTAATTATTTAGCGTTATAAATAAATAATTTTATGCATTTGTAATACGCTGTGGGAATATTTTTGTATAATATCGATTTAAATAACTGGCTTGGAAAAAAATCAATATCATTAATACTAAATATCGATTTATGTATCGGTCCTTCCCTAATTTTTATGTCATGTACTCATGTCGTACCTAAGAATTATTTTTCACAAGTGCTTTTCGAGGGCTATAAGAGAAGAGAATGATGATATTGTGTTACACTTTATTGAACACGAATACACGATAATAATAAAATGTATTATATAGGTAACATAATATATGTATCTAACTAAACATACGTCATAGCATGAACTACCCTAGCCACGCGGGTGGAGGTACCTCCGTAGAACTCGCATTGTAGATAATTATTATAACATTGTATCCGATTGCGTGCGCGTGATAAAAAGAAATTAAATTAAATTAAAAATTAAAATGATTAGTTTTTCCGAGAAGTATTCTCTTCTTTCTCACTCTTTCTCTTTCTATCTCTCGCTCATAGTATCATGTGATGTTCGGATCAACAGGTTCCTAGCAGTTATCGTCAGGTGTGAGATGGGGTTTCTGCAATCCATGTATCAAACCGCTTTGGAAGTGGTGGCTGATGTGTAACATTCACCCCAACTGCAACGTTCCAATTTGATATTCTTCGGTATCGCGTACGGTTTTTAACGAGCGTTCATACGTAAAATGCTGAGTGTAGATTTTAACTATTTAAAGGGTTGGTAGGTGGTACCTAGAGTACACGTACCTTTACGTAGCGAGTAGACGAAAACAAATTTGAGAGAAGATAATAATAATATTATCCATTATTATTTTTATAATGGTTAAACACAATACATCTTCTTTTATTGTAGGTATTTCTATATATATATAGGTTGCTGTTTTTTTTTTAACAAAATCAATGATTTATGGGCAAATGGATTTGTATAGTGTTTACAAAAGTTTTGTTATTATTTTGGTAATCGGTGGTCTTAGTGAATCAACGGTTTTATTTACAAAACTCCCCTGCAGCATTACCATATATGAAAGCATAAAATATGAGATTATATTATTATTTATAGGTAGTGTTTAGTTTGTTTAAAAAGTAATAGTTTTATATTATTCATAGAAAATAATATTAAAATAACATTTAAAAATTGTATTCTATGTTATCAAAGATATTATATTATAATAATTTAATATTTATCATATATTTTATTATGATATAGGTTGGTAATAATGATTTTATTGATTTTACTTGGATTTTACCTCGGATTTTACTAACAAAATATGTTATAGAAACCTTACCTAACCTACCTACCTACTTAAATTTTTATTTCAATAATAATAGTACTTGCTTAGGCAGTGCGTTAGACATATTCAGTACATCAGTAAATTTGTTGAGTTTGTTTTTGAATTGTGCACCGTTATATTTGATTAAGGTGATATAAATGCCGCCTGAATTAGCTGCGGAGATAGTGGTTTATAAACAGATACAGTGCACACATTAATGTAATCGGTTAAACTTAAATTACTCTCTAAAATGTAAAAATATTCTCTTCTTTTTTGTCCGTCTTTGTGAGCGGATCGCTCTGTTGTGCAGTGTAGTAAAGTACAAGAGTACTGAGACTTTTCGCATCTCCAAGCTCGTGGAAAGTGGATAACATTGCCATTTTAATATGGAATATGGTTCATGTTGTAAATTTTCATCTTGTTATTGATGATATGGCTCGGGTTGTATTTGTCAAACATCAAATTGTTTAGTCACCAATCAACTAGACAAGTAATAAAAATTTCACATTTTCCCAGTCTTGAAGTTGGAGAAGACTCTATAACATCAATTAAAATTGTATTAGTTACATTTTTTTTGTGGTTTTCTCACATTGTTTGAATATTTAGTATCTATTCTTCGTGTTACTTGGTTAGTAATTTATATAACTATTCAAGTTAATGTTCTTGAAAAGCCTGCTTCTTTTGGAGGGGGGAGGGGTGTTTTTGTTTTTGAATTGTGCGCCGTTTTTTATTTAAGTGTTATTATTGCTGTCTAGCTGCTAGTTGATAGTACTTAATACTTGGTTTTAGCGATCAGTAGATAGCTGCGGCGATAGCTCTTGATAGATCGGTGTACATCTCATCTTGTATGAATGGTTAAACTTAAATTACTATGTAAAATATAAAAGATTTCTCGTCTTTGTTGCCCGTCTATGTGAAAGGATCGCACTTGGATCGGACTTTTCTTTTATGCCTTTATGGTTGTTTGAAGGTGGTAGCCATTATGTGAAACCAATTTTTTTGTTTAAGTGTTTTGTAATTTTTGTATGCTGGGACCTACGTGAGTCCTGCTATCTTATCGTTTCTTATCGTTTAGTAACTATTGTTCCGGCAATCCTAATTTATTATTTATATTAATATTTGTATTATTCAGTTTAGGGTTGTCATTTTGCCAGCGATAGAGATTATTTTAATACTATGTGTCTGTAGGTCTAGCATTACTATTGATTGTGGTTTCTGTTTAATTTGATTGACTAGGTAGCTGCAACGGTTTGTGAAATTGTTAGTGGTTTTACGTAAATGTTTAACAAATTCTGTTCTGCAGCTCACAAAATTAATTTTATAAACTTATATACATTATACATTTATTATTGTACCTAATTAATTGGTCCTGAGTACCCATTCACAATATTATATAATCGAACTACCTACCTAACTGTATTGTCGTGTGAGGCATTCGAGTTTTATATAGGTACTTGAATTATTGGTGAATGGTGTTTATAAGGCAATACTATTTTGTAAATATTTTTGGGCTTAAATACCAACTTGTTTGTTTTTAGATTTTGAGAGGAGCGATGAGTGTGTTGATTTTACAACGATGTGTGTTTTTTTGTTTTTTTGTGGCTGTATCAAGATAAGTAGTTGAAATAATGCTTCAATTTCAACTTCAGTATCTTGTTTGATGTGAAAGGTCAAAATTCCTAGTAATTTTCAAAAGCGCCGGGAAAACAAAAAAATAATTAAGAAAAAAGGGGAATTTTTACGCAAAACCGGTTTTCGACCAAATCGATTTTTATTTTTGGTGTAACTCTAAAACAAATGATCGTAGATATATTAAATGTTCACTTAATGTTATGTTAGCATTTTCTATACTCCATACAATTTTTTAAATATTTTGACGATCGATTTTGTGTAAAAATTCCCGTTTTTCCTTAATTATTTTTTTGTTTTCCCGGCGCTTTTGAAAATTACTGGGAATTTTAAATTTTTACCTCCTCAATGCACCAACGATATTCACTTTCCCGTCGAACAAGATACTGAAGTTGAAAATCGAAGCATTATTTCGACTACTTATCGTGTACACAGACACAAAAAAAAAAAAAAATATAAGAACACACATCATTGTAAAATCAATACATTCATCGTTCCACTCAGAATCTAAAAATTGAAAATATATGACACAATTTTCATTTATAAACATTTAAATTCGAATTTTGACATAATACTTAAAAATAGGTATTGCATGATTTTGAGTTGGAAATTCATAGAATTTTTTCTTTTAAATCCAAGATTTGAAAATTTAATTAAGATTTCTCATAAGTTTGTCTACCTTTAGCAAAAAAAAAAATATCTCCCGGAAAGTCAAATGTTCAATTTTTATAGCTAAGGATTGTAAATTTAAAACAAGGTTCCACTTAAGTAAGGTTATTCCGTAACCAAAAAATCTAAAAAATAGGTGTATACACAGTTTTTTTTATAATTAGTTTATATTCAAATTTGGACAAATTTTTGTTTAAAAAAGTAAAATTACTTAGTAATTTTCATAATAAACAGGAAAAACAAAAAAAAATAATGAAAACGTGAATTATTAAGCAAAACTAGTTATTATAATAAAATACATTTGTTTTTGTTGTACTTAATTCAAAAATGAATACGTGTATAATGATATGATATTATTGAATTAAAATTTAACAGGGGGACGAAGTGGTCTGGCGGATTAAGGCGTCGGTTCGAACCCAGCCGCTGGTGGCATTTTTCTTCGGTGTCCGGAGAGAAGTGCCGCCATCCCCCACCCGGGCATGGCAAATACCTACGGTTGCCCACTAAAAAATCTGCCAAACCAAAAACACACTTATTTACAAAAAATCTAAAATTTTTCCGCTACAAACAAAAAACAAACAACTAATGGCCTTATAGTTGCCGTGCTTTATGATCAATTAAAAAAAAAAAAAAATATTAAAATTTAATATATCCATTACAGTGACCCAAACGACACTTAATGTATACAGAAGAATCAGCACACCTTTTATGTTTTATTTTACATATTGTATGAACACCAACCGGATAATAATTATTATTATTATAAAGGAAAATGTAATTACAAAGAAGGATGTTAGTTATATATTTATTTTTATCACTATTAATTTGTTATAATTTATTACTAGATGCACAAAGATTGTCCACTATTACTGTGGGCACTTAATGAGAAAGCAACGGCTATTAAAGTGTTAGTTATAATATTGTCGATAAACATGAATTGTATTATATTGTTTTCGCGTTTGATATTTATTTTGCATGAAGTGATGTATGACAAGTTAAAAAAAAATTGTTTTATTCATTTGTGTACCCCTATCCTAACATATGTTATTCACCTTATCACATTTTATTAGGTACCTACACTTTTAATACGTTATCAATCAACTGATGTATCATGCATGTCTAACACTGACAACATAAAATATTATAAGTGACACCAGATTGTATATAATATATTATATTCAGTGTCAGCCAAACTGAGGGTTAAGAATTACTTGTGTGTAACTTTGTAGATATCGATATTCGGACACAAACGGTACTTTTCAAAGTTGACAACGATAACTATATCAAGCTCATTTCTACTTAAGTTCAAATGACAACGAAAGAAACCTATGGTTTAAGTGTATAGTACTTTTCACTTTATCCACGAAACTGTCTTAAGTTACCTACTGTTAATAGCGATTGGTGGCAACTTGAACTATATGTATATAATATATAACTATAGCCAGTGGGTCAAATCAATCGCCCAGTGTCAATCATTATTTGGCCCACAGAAATATTCTTGCTAAAATAATTTAATAAGTTATCTAACTTATCGAATTTGAGTGTTTGACGATCCAATTATGTATTTTGTCTTCAGTAATGGCATTAGTCTTGTATACATATAAGAAGAAAAAATTATTTAAATTTTGAGAAACTCGACCAATAGATATGTTAGTTATGTATTTAGTAATTTTTTAGACCAGAAGATGTACTTTGTCAAAGGTCCATGGTTGGAAATGATATACATTTTTTTTCTAATTTACTTAGTATCACAAACCAAATATACAGCAATATAGATGTTTTTAAAAAATTGTTTAACATTTAAAAAAAGATTCGGTTTTTGGCTAAATCTAATTTTTTCATTTTAATTATTATTAACCTACATTTATAAATTATAATATTTTATTTTTGTATTTATTATAATTATACCATATTATACCGTGATATGAATTTTTATTTTTAAACTGGTTTAAATTAATTATTATTTAATATTTTTTACCTTAAAACTCTCTTTATATTGATGAAATTGACATTTCAATTAAATTTGTTAAGTTTGGGTGTGTGTGACAGCGATGATGACGCGTTTTCTCATTTCCTATTGGCTATTAATTTTACGTACCAACTTTTGTTTAAACTTGTTCTAATTGACATACTTATATAGTAATATTTGTGTTTGTTACTATGGTTGTGCTTATTGCCTACTGTTAGTATTCATAACATACGACACAATTGTGTTCAATTTATTTCCAACAAACTTTTTAACTAGGGTGAACTTGAAAACTTAAATCAACATAAATATATGACGTAACGTACAACGTTACGTATACCTACCTATTCACATAACATAAATTGTATATTAAGATTAAAATTATTATTCTTCACAATATATACCTAGTAAGTACCCCTATTTTAATTTTATAATTTTTCTTTAAGTTTTTTTTTCTATACATATCGATTTAAAATGTATGTTTGGTCAAATTACTTCAAAATGGTAGGTATAGAAAGTTCGTCATAAGTTATTATTAATTCAGTTAAAAAATACTAGAGATACGTTGGTACGATTTATTTAAGAGCCTTTAATGTTAAAATGTTGACAACATTCATAATAATCACTTAAATTTTCAAACTATTTTATAGTTAAAAACTTACAAAATCTACAATTTGGCATACCTAAGTTCCTTACGAGTCGTTTATTCTAAAATTAAAACTTAAAACTTAGAAATCTAAAATGTATATTAGTACAATTTTTCTTTGTACATTCTTTAAGTTTCAACATTTTAGATTCTGAGTGAAACGATGAATGTATTGGTTTTACAATGATGTGTTTTTTTTAAAAATTTTTTTTTTAGTGTCTGTCATCACGGTTTGGTGCAGTAAAAATGCTTCGATTTTCTTCAACAGTATCTTGTTGCAAGTAACAAGATTCTTTATAACATTATCTACCTTTATCGAAAAAAAAAGTCTTTAAGAAAGTCAAATTACATTTTTAGGAGCGTTTGAAATTCAAATTTTTACAACATTGGATATTCACTCGATTTCTCATGTAGCGATTTCCTTATTTTGCTGTAATTCAAAAACGAATAACTGTAGATACATGAAAATTTCACTGAATGTTTATATTAGCATTTCCTATACACCATACAATTTTGAAAATATTTTGATTGTTTTTGAGCTGTTTACGGACATTTACAGTTTTAATTTTTTTTCTATAAATATCAATAAAGTTTTATCTGTTTGGCCAAAAAGTGTAAAAATTTAATACAAGGCTCCTGAGATATTGTTACAATATCAGTTGAAAAATATTAAAAAAAGCATAGGCACAATTTTTTTTATAAGCATTTAAAGATCGAATTTCGACAAAATTTATCAAATTTAAAATTAAATAATTATTTTGTAGTTAAAAATTTGCTAATGGATATTGTGATATTATTAATTTGGAATTTAGTAAAGTACCTACCTATTATAGGTCAATTTTTTTTAATACCATATAGGTAAGTAGAAAATATTTCTTATACCTAGACTGACATATCCATAGGTGTAATGTGCACTTGCACCCCCTGGAATTGTTGAGGGGGTGCAAAACCTGCAAAAAAATTATTTTGCACCTCCTAAATTTTCTATATTTATAATGTATAATTTTTCCAATTTTTTAAATATTTATAAAATAATGTTAACATTATTAGACATTATTTGTAAGACCTATAAGTTTGATAATCATGAACTTCAAGTAGAACTAAATATCTTTTATACAATGTTCAAATCTAAATAAACTAACTCAAATAATAGTGTATTTCAATACAAATTAGATTATATGAAACGAGGTGAAATTAAAAATGGGTTTCTTTTATTATCTGAAATTTTAAAACTATTTATGACAAGACCTACAGACACTGCGTCTTGTGAAAAGAGTTTTTCCTGATTACGAAGGCTTAAAACTTACCTCAGAACTACTATGGGACAAGAATGGCTGTCTGATATAGCTATATTACAACTTACAAATTGATAGAAACCGAGTTATAGATTTTGAAAGTGTAATCGACGAGTTCAATGCAGCAATAACTGTACATGGTAGACTCTTAAGTTTAATTAATTTTGTTAGCTAATATGTATTAATATTTATTATATCAATGTAATAAATTACAGTGTTGACTAATTATTTTAATTTATATAATAAAATGTATTTACTTCATATTAATGATAATACTAAATTGTGTATACAAATGAATTTTGATCGAGGAACTGGAATTGAAAAAGTGGTAAATACATTTTCAAGCGGTATTTTGCAATTTTGTAGAAAGTTTTTAACTTTCGTGATTAGTTTTTCACCCCCTGAATTTTAGTGAAATTACGCCTATGGACATATCGTCTCTGCTAAGAATCGTTTTTCTTATACAATGATATTATATCATTGAATTCAAATTTAATACCATTCATTATACAGTGACCCACTTGTAACCTACTGTACAGCAGAGTACCTTTTTATTTTTTATTTATGTGTACTTTATTAAATATCTACAAATTATAAACTGTGCAAGTTACTATGGAATAATATAAAACCAAATAAAGCTATAGATATATAGACAATTCTTTTACTTCATTGGCTTTATTAATTATTTTGAAGTTTCAATGAGTTAAAGTTTTCAATTATTCTTCTGAAACCCAATAAACAACCCAATGAAATAAAACTTTACTTTTTCATTTTAACACTGATATTTTGTATTATGAGAGAATCAAATAATGTATGAAATGAATTCACAACAATATATTTTTAAAAATATAGGACTGAATACTTTTAGATACCATTTAAACTCAAAATGTTTCATGTAACACCTACAGATTTGTGTAGATTGCATTTTTTATACGAATGTAACAAATATATTTTTTAAATAATATCAAAAATCTGATATTATAAATTTAAATATTATTGATAATATTTATCATGTTTACAAAATGTAAACTATAAAATATTCTCCAAATTATAATTCTCAATTAAAACAGCTTATACATTTATTTTATTTTATTCTTCAAGAACATAATTTATCAGATATTATAACTAACGATATCAATTTTCAAAAACTTTTTTTTATGAGAATAACGTTTTCATTGGAAAAAGTCATGTAGAATAGCTTAAAGAAAAGAAAGGGATAAAGAAGGGGTAGGTACTGAAATATATGCTGGGCATCAAGGTTTATAAATGTTCACCACGCCACTGGCTTCATGCATGCATATTTTAATATCGTATTTTATAAGTGCATAATTTTCTATAGTGTACGTCACACATGTATGTATGTCGTAGATACCTATGGCTATAACAGCCCCCAACTATACTCTGGTTCAATTATTAATTGATGATGTTAGTCAGATTCTCTTTACTCTTCGAAAGTTCGAAATGATAAGTTCGTTGGTCCCAATGGTATTCCAGGAGTCTACCTATTTGAACTCAAGTATGTTGTTGCTTGGCATCTTTATATATCATGTTTTAAATTATTAATGTAGGTACTTATTTTTTTTTCTTTTCACTCAAAATTAATACTATAATCCCAATTTTAAACTCTGAAGTCCAACAAAAATTCACCAACAATCATTAAAATTGTATTTCATACATTTAAATTATTCTAAATGATATAAGGTATTTACTAAATATAGTTTAGCTTGCTCACAATCATATTCTCGTTGATGAAATCCATGGATTCTATTCTGGTTATTCTATTTCCGTCACATCAAACCTCGTTTAAACCTCTTAAATATATTATGATTGTGAATATGACCAAGGCAACACAATTATTATTACCGATTTTGAAATATTTTAGAGGGATAATAGAATTTTTATAAAAATGCTGTATTTCACTATTATACATGATCCTTATTCCCCTGATTACGGTCGTTTGTTATTGATCGGTACTTTAATGTTTCAATCCTTGATTTGTCTTCTATTTTCATATTGGCCGTTATACCCGGTGTCTCACAAGGTGTAGTACTATCTTTTTTTCTATTTTCTCTGCTCATAAATTCACCTCTTTAGTGTTCTGTTTTGTCAAACTCTCAATATTTAACTATCTGCATGTAAACTCTGTCACCTTCTCCAAGATGATCTCCATAATATGTTGTTTGGGGTTGGTAGTTTTTTTTACCCTCCCCAAATATTCTGTATGACTGTATCCACATTAATTGGCATACGCTCATCTATATTTAAATAAATTAATACAATTCCTATAAAAACCACAGAGGACTATATTCCTCGTGAAATAAGAATGCATCTAGTTTAACAGGCAATAGACAAAAGGCATCGTATCGGTTCCAACCCAAAACCTCATCGTATTTGGGGACTGTTACGAGTGGCTGTGTTGTTACTTGTTCATAAGCTAATCTGCAGGCGACCGTTGTGTAATGGAGATTTTGGTCATTTTTATTTCCTGACTCACCTTAACTATACATTATACCTATATATTATCTATGACTTTACTATAAATGTAACATCCACCTATAAAGCACGCCTACGTATTGAGCTGTAAGGCATTCAAATATGGGCATTATTGGGCATTACTACGATTTTACCCTCTTGTAATTTCCATCTGATATTGCTTATATACCAACAACAATTTACTCTTGTGTATTCTATCCTCAAATACGGTAGTCTTGAAGTCTCTCATAGCTCATCTGCCTATGCAAATGCTATGGTAAAAAAGACCTAAAGACAATGTTTACGTGCTAAGATTACTCCAAAGAATAAATATCTCTTATTATTCCCCGAATCTTTCACAATAGCATCTTGATTCTCTCAATTGTCATTGATCGCAGACATGTGGCTAATCTTTCATTATTATCTAATATTTTATTTGGAAATCCCGATTCTTCTATACTTTTTACTTTTAAAATACCATAACGTTCCACTCGTTTACTTATAGTGGTATATATAATTTTCCATATTGTTCTTTATTATCCATCTAATGTGAACTACAAACAACAGCTCCACTTGTTTCCTAAAGTTTAATTTAAAATAAACCTATAAGTTATATTAATTGATTTCTTCTTGTATTATAAACTTGTCTATTTTATAATCAACGATTGTATTTTCGTATATCTAAGTCAGGTTGTATGACCGATAGGTAGCTAGTCAATCAAATTGTTATTTTTTTTCCATTCATTAAACTATATTCAATGTCTTCTTGAATTGACTCATTAGTCATTACATTCTTATTGTTGGTATTGTCTTTGACTATAGGTTTGGTGACATATGTTGCTACCTCTTCTAGTAATCATCTTCTCATATTATAATTTATAATACTGTGATATTTAAAAATAAAAATATAATGTTTAGGAGGGCTTGGTGGTGGAGGCTTGGTACCTAAGTTCCCTTATTTGCTTCTATGGTATACGTAGGTACGTAAGATTGTATGAGTTTCTTTGTGACAACACTATGTTAGAAGTAATTGACATCTAGTTTCTAGACTGTACGAAGAAATGAAAATCAGTAGGTACGTGTTCGTTTATCACGGTGTTCGCATATCACATTATTCGTTATTTATTAACCCTGTATTTTATGCTAGTGTTTTTAAAAAATAAGATGTTTTATTTCAGGGTAGTTTAAAAATACCCAAAACAATGCATTAGTGTCCACTGTCCATCATATTAACCAATATATACTTGAATTAGTAAACCCGTTTATAAATCATTTTTTTTATGTTTATGTACCTACCCACTTATTTTTGAGTTTTTTATTTCCAAAATTGTGATATGTTTTATGCATTTTTCAAAAATAAAATAAACATTTAGCTGCATATATATTTAAGCATATTTTGATAATTTTTATTGCAATAAGTCCCGAACCCTATTTATAATATAATCTAGCTATTATAGTTTTGGCAGTACGTTGGTTAGTCAAACAAATATCTTTTTTTATTGTTTAGATGAGTTATTATTAATTAGTCATACACTTAATGGCATTGTCTTTAAATGCCAAAAATGCACGCACCCTTCAGATAGTAATGAGTATATGTTTAAAGTTTCCTGAAGATCCGACCACTAGTTTTAAAGGAAATAGTAATAAAAAATGTCATTGAACCATAGGGGGTAGAAGGGCTGTACTTCACTCCACCCAATAAACATGATTTGTTGAATATAAAAACTTAACTAAGATATATGGAATAAGAAATTAAAATATGTACGTTGTTGTTCAAAAAATAAAATATAAGAGAAAGTTCCTTTTCAAGATAACTAGTGTTATCTGTTAAATTTTAAAAATAACCCTGTATATTTTTACAAAACTCCTCAGCTCTTTTTATTAGAAGACACTTTAATAGGGGCTATGGTAATATAAATGTTGTATTATTGTTCTATATATTATGAAACTAAGTTTAAAAACAAATCATGAATAAAAAAAAAAAATAATAAAATAGGTAATAGAACCTATATAGTTTGCTTCATATTTGGAATTTGTTAATAAATTACAGATAATAGGTTACACATTATAATAGCATTATAATAGCAATGAACATGTGCCTATTTATTTTCGGCAGTAAGACACAAATGTGTTTCATGTAAAAATAAATATTAAGTTTATTTAACAATAATAAATTAAGTACCTACTAGGTTTCATCATCATTTTTTTTTAATAATTAAAACGATGAAATTATGAACTAATGATCATATTTTTTATCTAATACGCATTTTTAAAATGTATTATAATTATTTTGATGAATAGTGAGTGCACAAATTAAAAACTCCAATGAATATTACATTTATAGCTAAAACAGTGCATAGGTAACTATCGTGTTACTCAATTTAGCATTTAAAATACTCAAACCACAAATGTACCTATTTATTTTTAAACATATTTGAATACCCAGTTTATGTTTTATATTTTTGTTTATGGGTACATTATTACTATAAAATAAAATTCGGTAAGTAAAAAAATGTGCTAATTAAATTCATACCTAGTTATTATGTGTTAGAATAATGGTATCATTTTACTTTTTAGTCCAATTTAAATCGTTTTTGGATTTCAAATGTTTGAAAGAAGTATAAACTACTTTATATTTTAGTTGATAGTTCACAATTTACAAAACAAGCTTACCTATAACCATAGTATTAGCTGCCTTGCATATAGAATTCTAAAGAAATATGCTATAGAAGTGTAGACAATTCTAAGACTCGAAAAGAACGTGCTATGGCCTATGGAAGTGTTGACAAGAAAATCCCTAAACTCTTTTCATGAAACTAGTAAAAAAACTCTGTAAAAAATGTTGTCATGTTTGACATCTTGTTAGAAAAGACAGTGATGTGTGAATACCATTTTTATATTGCATTTTTAAATTGTTGGTTTTTTTTTTAGGTAATGTATATGATTATATTATATATTTTTTTAAATTTGGAAATAGTTAAATAAAACTTTCAAGTACTGCTAGTATATGAAACCAAAACCCATGTCATATTATAGTGGTATATTTTTTCGTGACTGCCTAGGAATTTTAATGAGTGAAAACGAAGCGACGGAAAAGCGGTCGTGACTTGAATGAATGTATAAGGTTTAGTTTTGTCCATTTTTTTTTATTAACGTAAAGATTATAGTTAAAAAAATATATTTTCACATCGAGAAAACATACCATTGGACAGTAATGTATACATAACGAATATAATTGTTATAATTAATTATGACTCTAATTCTAATTTAATGTAATTGGTTTTCAATACAATGAAACACTATAATACCTAATATTTTAATACAATATATTTTAGTATTTAATATAAATATATTTAAGTTGGTATAATGTATATAACTATATAGGAGGATTTTATATAATATTAAAATCCTTCTATAATTTTTACAATTTGATAATATTCGAAGTTGAGAATCCATCAATAGGATCAATCATCTCGTCATATTATATAGTACCTAATAAAGTACAACATGTGAACAATATAAAATATATGTAATTACAATGATATAAATGTATGGAGCTCTACGGTCAAGCTGTTGAAAAAAAAATAAAGATCAATTAAAACAAATATATATTATGATTATACACATGATTAATAACTTCGTTGCTCCAATCTACTTAACACAATATAACCTTAATCGTTTATACATATACTGTCATATTTGTTAACTATGCATCCACTTTTATTTTTAGTATATATTTTATAATAAACATAATAAAAAAATCAGTGTTGATGGCAATGACTGTTGCTGAGATTTTTTAAATTAAAAAAAATGTATAATAGTATAATACAACCAAAATAATGATTATTGGTGGTTGAAGCCTAAATTTGTATTAATAATAATAATAATAATAATAATAATAATAATATTAATTCTAATAGTAGAATCTTAAAACATATTGATGTAAAACAACTTATAAAAATCGAAAATATTTATTTATTTAATATATTATTTTCAAATTACAATGGATAAATTGTTAACATTCATTTGAATACATCAAATTTTGTCAAAATATGAACCTTAAACGATTTTTGAATTGTCGCCCGAGCAACTTATAAGGAATTTTTTGTAAGTTTTCAAGCTTTTTGACCTGGAAACAAATACTAAATAGTGGTATCAACAATAATCGAAAACAAGTGTTTAAATTCCAAGTTTCTATAAATAACTTGAAAATAGCCACAACATTTTGAAAATTACATCATCTTTGTTAGTAGATATAATTAGAATAAATATTTTGAAAATTTCATTAAGTATAGAAAATGATTATATTAATATTTTGTTTCTCAAAATCTTAATGTATAACAAAAAAAAAAAAATCGGTTATATCAGAGCTAATGTTGTATAAATATTATTGTTTTTCCATATTTTCTTTATATTTGTTAACTTTCCCTCTAGATTTTCTCAATTATTAAGATTATTGAATTTTCCTATTTTATAGATTATACATTCCAAGTAGGTCACATTTTCAAAGTTGAAGTTTTCTGCTCCAAAACTTGATGACAGACTAAAAGGAACCTTATCATTGTAAAACCATTCCCTCCTCAGAATCGAAATGGTGTTTATTTTATATATTTGAATGACTTAATAAGATGAATATTACTGACGATTGTATTTCTAAGTACTAAACAAGTTTCAGTAATTGAGAATACAAAACTACTCTGTAATCAATGACAAGTTGGTCGGAGTTAATATCGGGTGTTCCAGTTACGAATTAGTATGATACAGCCATGTGTTATTTAAAGGAAAACATCAAATAATTTCGTACACATATATTATGTAATATTATATTATTTTTCTAAAATTCAAGTAGATAATATATTATATTTGATAACGGAATATTAAATAATTTTAATTTGACATTTTTACACGTTGAATTAATAATATTATATTATGTAGGTATATTCGAATAAACTGTATAGGTAATATACAATTTGTAAATATATTGACTGAGTGTAAATATAGTTAGAAGTGATGATTCAAATAATAATAAATATGTCTTGGAAATTAAAAAAGTTAGAATCGATAAAATATGCAAAAAAGAATTTAACTTATTTTAGTTGCATAGAACAATATTAAATACTATTTTAGATTCTGAGTGGAACGATGAATGTATTGATTTTACAATGATGTGTTTTTTTTAATTTTTTTTTCTGTACGATAAGTAGTGGAAATAATGCTTCGATTTTCAACTTCAGTATCTTGTTCAATTGAAAAGTGAATATTGTTGGTGCATTGGGGAGGTCAAAATTTAAAATTCCCAATAGTTTTCAAAAGAGCCGGGAAAAACAACATACAAATTAAGGAAATACGGGAATTTTTATATAAAATCGGTTTTCCACAAAATCGATTTTGGTTTAACTCTAAAACAAATGAACATACATGAAATTTTTATTTGTTGTTTATATTCCCATTTTCTATGCACGATAAAATTTTCAAAATATTTAGATTTGTTTTTAACTGTTTAGGAACATTTTCAGTTTCCAATTTTCTTAGTCTTATAGATTATGAGTGGAACGATAAATGTATTGATTTTACAATGATGTGTGTTTTTTTTTATTTTTTACTTTTTTTTTTTGTGTCTGTCATCACTGTTTAAGGCAGCAAAACTGCTTCGATTTTCTTCAATAGTATCTTGTTTGATGGGAAAGTGAATATAGTTTGTGACAACGGTAGGTCAAATTTTAAAATTCCCTATATGTTTCAATAGCGACGGGAGAAAACAACAAAACAATTAAGGAAAAACGAAATTTTTACAAAAAATCGGTTTTCCACAAAATTTTGGTTTTTAGTTTAACTCTAAAACAAATAAACGTATATACATGAAATTGTCACTGGTAGTTTATATTTGTATTTTCTATACATGATAAAATTAATTTGTGTTTAGGAACATTTAAAGTTTCCAATTTTTTTTTGTTTTTTTTTCTATGAATGTCAATAAAACTTTTATTTGTTGGGTAAAGAAGCTTGAACATTTAATACAAGGCTCCTACTATATTGTTACAATAGCAGTTGAAAATTATTAAAAATCCTTAGTCACAATTTTTTTTTATAATCATTTGAAGTTCAAATCTTGACAAAATACGGACAAATTAAGAAAATTAGCAAATTATTTTCAGTTGAGAATTCATTAAAATTTTTCTTTTTAGATTTGAAAATGTAATACAAGATTACTAATAAAAAAAAAATATCTACAAGCAAATCAAATTAAATTTTTATGAGCGTTCGCTGTTCATAATTTTACAATATTTTATATTCACTCGATTTCTCATGTAGTCGTTTTGTTATTTTATTGTTATTCAAAAACGAATATCTGTAGATACATGTAAATTTTATTTGTTGGGTAAAAAAGCTCGAACATTTAATGCAAGGCTCCTGATATAATGTTACAATAGCAGTTGAAAAATATTAAAAATACATAGGCACATTATTTTTTTATAAGCATTTAAGTTACAATTTTGACAACATTTATCAAATTTAAAATTTATTAATTATTTTGTAGTTAAAAATTCATAAAATGTTCAAATTTTATAGCTAAGGATTGAAATTTTAAAGCACGGTTCCACGTAAATATAGGTTATATATAAATTACTTTATTGATCAAGTATACTTAGTAGTATCATAGGTTGACTGAAAGTCTACGGTCAGATTCGTTTTTCTTATACAATGATATTATATGATTGAATTCAAATTTAACACCATTAATTACAGTGACCCACTTGTAACCTACTGTACAGCAGAACGACATCCACTTACCCACTTTTTTTCTTATAAATAACTCCCTATGATTTTAGGTGTGAAACTGAACATGAAAAAATAAATAAATAATACGTCATCCTGGCGTACTTTATTGACAATTGCTACTTTGTACACATTTTTAGAATAAGAAAATACTTACATTAAATAATGGATTGTAAAGTATATATAACAAAGATAAACATTATTTTTTTTTTAGAAAATATTAAATGCATAAAAACATATAAATAATTAGGAAAGGTGAAATAATATTCTGAAATTGATGAAACTTTAATTATTTTTGACTACATTGTAAATGTATCATATTTTTAAAAATATAGTTTAAAATAATGACGCAATAATATTTCTAAATTACTATTTTAATGTTTTTCCATTGTCAACATTTAATATATTATGTACTCGTATACGGCATATGTAGCATTTAATATATTGACATTAAATATATATTCTACGAATTTTTTTACGGATTTGTTCAAAACATGATAAATTGAAAAGAATTATATATTTCTCGTTTTTCGATTGTCAAGTATTTGCAAACAATATTGAAATAAAAACTTTTACGAGTTTTCATACTTTTCAAATACATCAGCTTATTACCATATGGTATTACTTAAAAAAAAGGTTTGTAGCATGGCTAACAATATATCATATCTATTACCAGACCTCGATCAAAACTTTTTTTTGTGAGCCGTGATATAATTGTATGGTACTTACCTACTTTTTCAATTTTCGTTGTCATTTAGATGTGCCAAAAATGATGAAACAAAATATAGATGGGGGGTCGACTAAGTGACCATAAAATCGGCCATTGTATTAAATATCTCTTGAAACTTAACTATATTAAAAACTATAAATTATGTAATTAATATTACAATATACCAGATAAGTAATAATATTATGCTATGAATAAAAAAAATTATTATTTTTGATTGATTAATGCAAAATGAAATTGTCATGTTGAAATATTATATTAAATAATAAATATATAGATATACAATTTGGTCAAATCAGCCATTTTTTTATCTCTAGAAATGCAATAAAACCATAAAAAATTAACTGTTATATGCATTAATTGTTTTATGTTTAAAATATTCAAAACTTTAAATGAAAAAATAAAATGTATTTATAACGTCTTAAATTGAACGATAGCATATCACTAATTTTGAATGAAAATCATCGATTGGTAAAATTTTTAAATTCACAACTCTTACAGTATAGTATGATAAACTAATTAATTGCAATTATGTATTATTCAAGTACACTGTTGGACTGAGTTGAACGAAAAGCTGATAAACAGCATATGTTTTATATTGGGTATTACAGCGTTTTTTTTTTTTACAAAAATAATATGACGACTGACTAGTTGTGATCTTAAAATAACTCTATAACCCATACCCTTTTATTTTAACGTATAAGATACCAAAGTGATGACGGTCGAACTGTATAAAACTGACAATATGGGTCTAAAAATATTGGTTGTGTTCCAAAGTGAGTTCTGTTTTTTAATTTACCTATATTAAATGTTTATTAACATTTTAGTTTTTATTATGATAGATAAACGTACAGATAAGTTATATAAAAAAAAAAAAAAAAATATGACAGTTATTTTATTTTAACTATAAAACTATAATATAAAATCTCCTTTGTTATGGCACCTATTCAGTGTTAATGTTTTGATTAACGAAGAAGAATTGTATTTCATGTGGATCTAAGGATCTACTAGAACCATCAGTTGAGGGTTATCTAAAAGCCCCGCAGGTGAACGAATTGTATAATTAATCCGAGATGATCGATATATTCGGATAAAATTATTTGGTATAGGTACACCAAATTACATTTAGGTAGATATCTACTATAGAGGTAACAATCGAATCAATTTGAATTATACGAAAAAAAAATACTGAATGTTCAATTTTATAGAGTTGGTGAAAAATGTCCCACTGTCGCCTAATTGAATACATATTAGTTTTACAATAATATAAGTAGATATAATAATATGTAATAAATTCGAATATCGTACTTAATCAAACCTTGATTATTATCTTCGATATCTAATATCCTACAAATTGCAATACCACAACATTCCTCTATTCTCTCTTTTTTTATTTTTTTTATTGGTAAGTACTTGAAACAATTTTACAAATATTTCTGCACTTACTACAAATTATGATATTGTATATAAATATTTGAACATACAATCATTTGTTTTTAATACAAATGAGTTATATTATATATTTACATATTATGGAAATGAGTAGAGCAAATGTTTTAATAAAAATAATTTATTACCTACTGTCCTAGATTATATTATATAATATAAATTATAAACCCTTTTAAATTTCTACTGTGACCGCTAATACATTCCCTTGGAGACCCACATTATGTTAAATCTAGCTTATATTTCTGGCATTCATAAATAAGTTGGTCTAGCTTCTCATTAATTTGGATAATCGGAGAAATGTTTTTTTTTAATTTTAATTTTTCTACCTGACGTCAACTTTAGGAGCAGTAAAAATGCTTTGATTTTAAATTTCAATACCGTTTCTGGTAGGGAAATTCAAAGTAAAAACTAATAATACTTTTTTTTTAATAATTGGGAAAAATAGGAATTAATGCACAAAACCAGTTGTTGACAAAATACATTTTTTTGTTAAATCATAAAAACTTGAAATATTTCACTATCAATTAAACTATAATATTCTATACTCAATTACATTTTAGTGTTATAATTAAAATGAATTACTGTGGGTTTTTATTTTTCAATTTCCGAGTATCATCAAATCGCATTTCATGTGGAAAAAACAACAAGCATGCACAAAAAGTGTTCTATAATGCAAAACAATTTTACTAATCCCGTGTATTTTTGTAAGGAGGAAAATAATATAGGGGAGTCCATGAGAGGTAACTTACATACTTTACATGCCCCACTCAGGGGGAAAATGTTTTCAGTGCTTTCAGGTTTAGGTTTGATTGCATAGCCACGGTTCCGATGAATGTTGGCTACTCTTAAGACATCCAAGAGAAGCGGTAACCAACCGGTAATATAATCTATACTTCATGTTTGGACCGGAACGACACATGGTAGATTGGACAATCTGTGGTTCTGTATTTATCGAAAACAGGTGTGTACCTAACCACTAGATTTCACCTTGAAACACTGTTTGTAAATAGTATACATTATTATTGCAATAGGCCTTTTACTACGTGTAAGTTCTTTAAGGTCGATGGTTATTGCACCCAAAAAAATTGCAATTAAAACGCAGATAATTGTAAATTTAAGTATTAAATATTTGGTTAGTGATTAAAAAATAATTCACCTATCACATCACTATTCGTTTTTTCATGTACCTACGACCCACCTAATTAATAATAATGTTAAAAATGCATCCTAGGTATATTATCTTAATAAATTACTAATAAATACTAAACCTACTATTCCTTATTATTTCACATTAGCTACAGTTAAATCATGTAGTGGCCATGAACATTAGAATTTAGATTTTAGAGAAATGATTCCGTACTAAGATGATATAAAAATAATAACGAAAACATAAATAATGGTATAAAACATATTAATCAGTTTACAACAATATTAAACAAGAAAATAATTAATTTATAAGTTATTTTTAACTATAGTTAATAGGTAATACTATACCTACTATACTTATATTCTCTGTATCATACAGTCATATAGAGTAATCTCAGGCGACAGTCTTTTCTTAGCACGCGGGTATGACTAACTATATGGAACGTCACTTAATCATTCAAACAATCGAATTGAAAGCTTGCATTTTCTTAGATTATATGTATAATTTATTAACCCAACACAATAATATGATTTTTCGACAACGGCTGATCTTTGGAAACGAAAGCTGAGGATGAAAGCCGATTTATCCAGGGTAATTGGATATTTACCGGCAAATTAAAGCGAATTCATCTTAATAGGTAGGTATGTCGTTATTTCACTGAGTAATGTAATGAATAGCTTCTAAAAGCCGAATAAACCAATTCAATAGCTTCGAATAATTTTGTTTATTCAAATTGATTTAAGTATTGATTATATGTTATTATATAATCAGTATTTTTTGCATTAAAAAAAAAAAAAAAAATGTTTTACATAGTTTTTGTTGTTTCGAAATGTATATAACAATAATCTATTAATATATTGAGACATCAATTAATTTATGGCAGTAAAGAAAATTTTAAAATTAATTAAGCCAATAGTAAAAATAGAAGTATTTTGTGAACCCAAAATGGTGTACTAGCCACTCAGTCATACACGATACACCGTGTCTATATTATTACCATTTACATTTTGTATGAATTCG
The DNA here is from genome assembly GCA_949089665.1 of Macrosiphum euphorbiae. Lineage (NCBI taxonomy): Eukaryota > Metazoa > Arthropoda > Insecta > Hemiptera > Aphididae > Macrosiphum > Macrosiphum euphorbiae. Next base: position 80,150,277 of record CARXXK010000001.1, read on the forward strand.
TCTGTTTTGGGAATGGATAAAATTGTTATTCATTTCACGAAATGGCACTTTTATTTTTATCTAATTTTGCGTTTTCAGAATACGATTATTTGTTCATCAAATGTCCTTAAAATAATCTTCTTATGGCTATCACTATTATTATAAGGATAAAGAAAACGAAAATAAAGATAATTATGTTTTGTACTTTTTAAAAACTATACATATAGAAGCTTAATGAACCACATTTTGTGTGGTAATTTTGTGCTTCAATAGATAACATCTAGATAAATAAATTATTGAAATAGTTATGTACCTAATAGGTACATTTATTGTAATAATGTATCAATGATTACTACCTATTACTCATTAGTTATTACTAGTGTTTGAAAATTTCATGAAATTTCATTGAAATGTTTTCAGTATTTTAATATATTTTGTTTTATTTTTAAATAAGTTTTATATTTACATATAATTGTCATAAATTACCTTCATCACTATATGGTACCTGTATGTATACCTAACCTTTGGTATTATACATTTAAATTGGTATTCAAAATGTTTAAATATTTTAATGTTTAAATGATACAAGTAGGTATACAATATTATACATGTATATTATATACTTACTGAATTCTGACATTAGAATTTAGAACACTGAACATTGTGTTAAAAAAATAAATAAATTGTGTTTTTATTTGAGTTAAAAAAAATTTCAATGTTTTACGTTTTTGTGAAAAATTTCACAACTTAGTGAAATATTTTAAAATGAAATATTTCTCATACTTCAAACACTAGTTATTACCCATTAATATAAACCTTTATTTCGTTCTTTATTTTCATTCACATTTTCATATCAGTCGTCAATTTTCTATCAAATAAATACCTGAAATAGGTACCTATATCATTTTGCGTTTTTAGCGTGCAAAATATAAATTACTTGAATTATACATGACTGACTGTAACCCATATTGATTTATAAAATGTTGGTAAAGAGCTTATCAAATAAATATAGTTTTAATACACATGTTTTATTTATTTATTTTTATTTTATCAGTGAAAGTTTATATGTATCGTAGTTAGACTACTGTCTACAAAAAAGTCAATAAATAAACTAATAAATTGTGTTCAGTATATTCGGAGTATATTCGGTGTATTGTGTCAATTTATTTTAATAAAACAACAATTTTGGATCTCAGCCATTAAAATAAATGGTTACAATTTTATGATTTTTATAAATTGTCATGAAATATATAACTATGTATGAAATACCTGTAGATACCTATAGTTAAATTATTAAAATGTTCGTATATTATTACATAAATAGTAAATGTCCTCATATTATATAGGTTACATACCAAAATTACACATAATATACATACTCATATTATAATACATTGCACATACCTATGTGTTTTCAGTAGAAATAATCATATGGGATTAAGCTGAATAATTTAGTTCTATAACATTGAATTAATTGTTCTTCAAAGAAATATAAATAAAAAATTAAATAAAAATTGTATTACTGAATTGCATATATCAGTAACACTATATCAGTATTACTAAGGGTATTACTAGTACATACTACATAATATTATGTAATAACTTGTAAAATCTAACATTTAATTGTATTTGGTATTTAAATATAATATAGATAGTACATCTCGGTATACACGATTTAAAAAATACTTAAAAACTTAATCTAATAATATTTGTATAAAGATTTTAACATATTGTGTACTTACGGATAATATTTGATAATTAATTATAGTTCAAAATATTAAAATTATAGACGTTAATATGTTTAATACTTTGCATATAATTTGGCTTTACGTCATGTCACTCAGCTATGGTGGAAATTATCTTTTATAAAAACGCACACCTGTTATTGTTTATACTTTATAATTGTATAAGGTCTACCAATCTTAGATAATATTGTTTAGTTAGATTAGTTTGATCACTTTTACATTTTATCACTTAAAAATTGTTTAAGGTTATACGTTTACTGTTTAGTGGTGAAAGAAAAAACAGTGTTTAAATGTTGTTGACAATAATTTATTATTAGTTGATATTTTTACTCTGTGTTTTAATATAGTTGGAAGAAATTCGATATTAATTAAATTTGTATTACGTATCGGCATCATCATAATTTTACCATCGAATGGACTGAATATATTTTGAAAATTTAAATAATATGGTAAACTCGCTCCTTGATTTGTTACAAGTTATAAGTTAAATTAATTAATAACTATACATATTATAATAGTTATATAGTAAACTATAATGTACACTAACTATTATAGTATTATAATATAATGTAGTGATCAAAATTAGGATACATTGATTGGTAATAATATTATAATATAGTTTGTGACTTGTTTATGATCTTAATAAAATTATTAAAAATCAGGACAAAGTATATTGACTACAGGGTTTCGTTTTACCTCTATTCATGATATTGTGATATGTTGTGATATAAATTTTGAAGCAATGGCAAATCGCTTTAGAAAAATGGTGCTACGTGGAACCCTCTTAAAATGTGTTTGTTGACGTTCTTTCAACAATTTTCAACGGTCGTCGGGAGTTTTACTTTACGTCTAAGAAAACAACAGAGAAAATCGTAAACTGACCCCTGCAAAGTATTAACTAGTATCGATTTCCAATCGACAGATACGGTAACTTGAACATTTTGAACACTTATTTTCTCAGAAAAAGATAAAACTAAAATAAAAATATTTATCACTGTGACCATTAAATTCCTAGATTTTTTCGTAGCCTAAAATAGTAAAATGTAGGTAAGTATTTATAATAAAAACATATAGGTGACAGTTTTTCATTGTTTTAATGATTACAAATATAAACATGTTTAAGCAGTACTTACATTTTTATATTGACTCCTTATTCATGGGTAGGTTTCTTAACTATAGTTACTAATTACGATATTTAATTATTTGATAAACCTCGTATTTTTTAGTATTAGTTTCCTATACATGCTGTGAACCATTTATGAGGACACTACTCAGACAAACTAAGTCATTCAATGTACAATGTAAGTGTTTTTATAGCAAAAATTGATTTTAGTGAATTAAAATCAAAGTGTCTTGAAATTGTTGTTAAATCACTAAGTTTTCAAAGTTTATAGAGGAAGTAATTATTTTTGTTAAAGCGTTTTAAAAAATGAAATAAATTATTACACTCATTTATTGACAAATACAAAACAAATAAACTTTTACATGTATTGGAAAAAAATTTGATCCAACTAAAAATTGTCACTCTGAAGCACGATTTTAGTACAGGCACTATCATACAGATTTTACAGTATTCGTTCAGTGGCGTTGGTATGATTTCTGAAAGGGGGGGGGGTTGTTAAAACAATAAAACGACATACCTAAATAGGAGGGAAAATTGAAAAATCCCCCACTCTCTCAAAACTTTTTACTTAGGGAGTAAGATACTTAACAATAAGGAATGATGAATATAATTTGAATTGATTCAAAATTCACATCAAACACAGTATGGAAGATTATCCACTCCAAAGATTATGGGAGGGGATATGATCCTCACGTCCAACCCTTATATATGCCACTTTATTCTCTCACACAAACTCTGTTTTTACACTACAAATGACGAGTGGGATCCGGAATCTTGAGAGTCTACTCTCATTGTTTTGGAGTGTTAACTAATATTTTTTTTTACAAATGTAATTTGATTTCAAATTTATTTTGAAATTAGTATAATATTAATTAGTTTTAGTATATAACTTTAAATAGTTTTAAATTATACGGCTGTTTTGCATGGCATAAAACTATGTAAACATAATATTTTGAAAGAAGTTAAAATTAAGATATAATTAGTGTATACACTTAAATAGATCACCTAGTATTTCCTCAGTGATGGCATCTACACTTATACTATAACAAAGTGAACTTTTACAAAATTATTTGTTGAAACTTACAAACTTATTTAGCTTATTGAAAGAATTTTCTTTTGTTTTGATTTATTCGGGTAGTTATGGTTTTTCTCAAACTGTTTCTAGTCACTGCCCATATTGAGAACCACTGGGCTGGTACTTAACAATTTCACGTATTTTACCAATAAAAGAAAATATAATTTAAACGTAAAATGCATTCATTACGAGAAATGGACATTGAAAGTACGCATACAGTTGAAGTTAATTCTGTCAATTCGTTGAATACCTGAGAAATTAAATTTCGATACAAGTCTATTTTTTTTTTCTCAACACTGGTAGAACAGAGAAAATAGAATCCGTATCAATGTTTAAAATTACTATTCGACGGAAATGAGTCACTTATACAATTTAAATGTAGTGGTTTTTGAAGCATTATTCTAATATACTTTTAAGTTCTCTTTACAGCTGAAAATATTATGTTAAAAAACAATTTTAGTTTGTGATATTTAATTAAAATGATAAAGGTACGATGGGAGTTTATTATAATAAATTATATTTACTAATCATATTTTAAATTTCATATTTAATAGTTTTACATTAGAAGACTCGCATCCCAATAGTTTCCTCAACTATTCATCGTCACACATTTAGATTCTGAGTTAAGATAAGAACTAAATTAAATATTTGAAATACTTTTTGACATAGTTTTAATTTATAATTAATAAGGTTGTATATAGGTAAACTTTTAAGTTTGAATTAATAATTTAAAATTTATTTTGTTATAATATTTGTATTTTCAAACATTAAAAAATTAAATGTTGATATAAAATGTAGGTAATGTAAATGTACTCAATGCAGGTAATGATTTTAAGGGTGTTCATAAATAATGAATAATTATTATAGATATGAATTAAGCAATTAATGTTTATAATATTATATTTAAACATAGGTAATTTATATACTTTTTTGAAATGTGATAATCAGTACCTACATCAAATTGATTTAAAATGTATAAAAATAAATAATTTTGTGCTGAAATATGAGTTTCAAACATTTGGCTGGTGTACGTATTTTATCTTGTGTGGGATTTTAATTTAAAATCACTACATTAGTATATTAATGATAAATAATAAAAACAATTAATTTCAGTTTGAACATTTTTTATTTAAGTTACCTATAGCTTGTATAGTACCTAAAATAACAAATAACAAATAATTTATAATCGATATTATACTTAGTTGACTTTGATTATACCGAGGCGATGTTTTCAATTCAACCTATCGATCAAAAGTGAAACCTATAGGTACATTGTCCACTGTTTATTTTTTATAGCTTATCACGGATATTCGTTTAATTTATTATGAACCCAACTTATACTTTAATTTTTGCTTATAAAAATATTTGCATGACCGTCGTTGTGGGGCCACATTTTTATTATACACAAAAGTAACTGCGGTGATAATGTTTTTATTATGTTTTCACAGTTTGTTATGACTTTATGTGTTGTTAAGTCTTAAATATTCTAAGCTTTGAAAGTTCTTTAATTTACTAAAAAATGTAACTGAAAATGAAATACCATTGCTGCTGGGGTGATACTATAATTCTGTGGCCACGACGAAACATCAACGCAAATACTAAACTCGCAAACACAATTGGTCCTTATAATAAGTCATAAGTATATAATATTTTAACGAGGGTGGTTTAAAGGTGATGGAGGTGGTTACGTACGTTTCCTGCACACACCTGTTTATCTGACACTTGGGTCCTATTCACGTGTACTATTGGATATTGGGTCAAATGACCAGCACTCGGCGAAAACAGTGTAGGTACCTTAACCGAACATTTTGACATATTGGCTTTTCGGTAGAGGTTAATGGAAACGCATATCGACGGTAACAGCTACTGATTATACCTTACGGTTATTCTTTATCACCACTTCCAACCGATTCACTGTGATTTAGTGCAACACAATAAGAACCACGATTATATATGAGTTAAAACTTAACTGAAATATTTGTCAATAATTTCTCTAGTAAAATATGTTATCGTATAATATAATATATAAATAGCAATATAGGTACTGTGGGTATAAATTAAATTAATTGAAAAGTCAGTCCCCCTGATTAAATATGTAGGGTGAATATTTTAGTGCAGTTTTTTTTTAAATCTAATATATGAATGATTGGGTTTCCTTTTACCATTTTTTTCAAATAAATTAAAAATTACTAAATCCGCTTGATTTTTTTTTAATTTTAAAGAGTTAGGTTCTTGTAATGATAATAAAAAACCAATTTTGTAATCACTTGAATTCAGAATGAATGAGAGCATTTCATAGTTCAAAAAATAAAACAAATTGTAAAATTGTACGGTTTTAAAATTTTTTTGTAAATATAGTAATATTTTTAATTTTGAATACCACTTATGACATAGGTTTCTAAATGTATTCTCAAATATGAAATAAGGCATTGTTTGATTTAGACTGCAATGTAGTTTATATAATATGAGTTCAAGGTGAACATTCTGAACAATTATAAACATAAACAAATAATGTGTTCGTTATTATATTTGCACTAGCTATTTATTAAAAAGTGTGAAAATCGTAAAATTGTAAAATTGTCTGTGTTTTTGAAATTATAAATTAGTTTTATTCATTTAAAATTTAACAGATTTCAAAATGGTTTGTTTTTAAACTATCAATAAGTTCCTTGATAAAATATGTAAAATTTAATTTTGAAAAATTATGCCGTTTTTTAAAATTTTAAACCATGGTAAACTGGAGTGGATTGATAAAAAACTACATTAAAAAAAGTGCACTAAAATATTCCTACTACATTTTGAACGAGGGAAACTGACTTTTCAATTTATTAACGTGCTGCACCTATATAATATAATATAATAATATAATATTTATATTTTATATTTGTTTTGGCTTTTATTCACCACCAGAAAGCCAGAAAGGTATAGTTTACATGTGATAATACGAGGTGTGGCAATTAAATAACGAGAATTTTTAATTTTAATTTTTTTATTTTTAACTTTAAGTCAACAAATTTTCAAGATATCAGTGTTACCACTATAGAAGCTAGAAACAAATTCTCGTTATTTAATTGCCACACCTCGTAATATTATCATGGTTTGATTTTTTAATTTAATTTGAGTATTTACTATTTTGTAATTATTTAAATCATTGTAGTTTCCACAATATCCATAAATAATAAACGTTATTAAGTTTATTAATTTTCCAATTATTTAGCATTCTGATCAGAGTGCATATTATAATAAGTAATGAGAAACATTTTTTGATGGAAAAAGAGTTTTTTGTTATACCTTAATTAATGCGTTGCATAGATGGTAGTGTAAAAGTGTCAGCATTTTTATAATTTCTCTGTTATTTTTTATAACATTTCAAAAACTGACATAAAGTTACAAAATGCAGTAACATTTTATTTTTTTTTTCCAGAAAAATATATTTCTAGGTCTTGACATATTTTAACTCATCATTTATTTAAAAACAAAATATATACGATTTACTGAGTAAATACATTGTATAAAAATAAACTATAGGGGTATATATTTTATTTAAATTATTCAAAGTATATTTATTGGGGCCATCAAATCGTTTCATTAGTGTATTTAAAATATATGTATGGATAAATCTGGGAAGTCACGTTTTGTCAGGATCATAAATCACTACGGGTTTTCCATGCGCGAGGCACGGGAGGATAAAAGAGAACAGAGGCCAGCGTTTGATCGGAAAACCATAGAAAGCCAATTAAAAAGCCATTAACGGTGGTAACTCGTCATAAGGCCTGGTAAAATTGTTCAAAAATTTCACAGCAAACACCAAAATTCGCATATTGGGGGTTGTTTACGAATCCAGAACCCTTGTGTGTTTTAGATTTTCCATCTCGTTAGTCAGATCAGACACCATCCGAAACATTTTAACTTGTTAAACCATATGTTAATACCCTCACTAAGAACACGAAATATCAAATCTTCTATACGTAACTTATAATAAATAATTTTAAATTAAATTAATGGCAATAATTTACAGTTCACAATAATTATTTAAAATAGTAAAATAAGCAATTTGCAAAAGCCTAAATTTTTTAATTAGTGTTGGCAAGTGTTCAAAGACTCGCGCAATTCACTCACCTCATATCAGTGCGCGCGGGACATTTGTGGTGTGCTATGATAATGTATTAAATTTAAATTTTAAGAAATACGTAATAAATCATTTCATTTGAAAAATTATTTTATATTGGAGCTTATTTATATTTATTTATTGTTTGTTGACGGTGGCCAATGGTTTTATTTTAAGCACAGAAAAATTTAATATAATGCAAAATGTAGCTTTGAAGAGTTCAATCTAGACTCTATTTACAATCTATCGATTAGAATTCTTTACTTTAAATATTCCAAGTATTTAAAATATACATTATCTTAATTTTGAATAAACAACAGTAATGCAAGTGTATTCACAGAGTCGTAATAATTAACGCAATAATTAATACTTAATTACTAAATAAATATTTAATTTAATAATAATATTAAATAACTCTGAATAAATTTAAAACATATTTGTTTCTAGTTTATAAAACTGTTTTACCTTAGAGATAAATTGTATTCAGATATTATAAAAAAATAGTCGTCTGTCTGTACAGTTTTATAATTCAGTTACAAAAATATATTTTTCATTTGAAATGAAAATATTATATATAATATAAATTACTTTATATATATAAATATATAGATAGAAAGCAATAAGGAAATAAAACGATTTGTTAAATTTGTATACAATTATTTGAACGAAGATCTTTATTCTAGTCGACAGAAAAAATATAAAGTCTGATTTTATAATCATTAGAAAAAAAATATTGTAATGAATTTGTTATGTTATTTTTTCGCAACTGTTAAAATTACTAATTAGTTTATTCAAAATAATCTGGAATAAAAGCTAGTTTTTAAAACTTTCCATAAATAAAATATTTTGGCCCCCTGCTAATTTAAGGAGTATTTTAAAAACTTTTATAAACAAAATACATACGTTGGAAACTTTTTGTTCCCTGGTGCTTCAACAGAAAATAAAATTTGCATACAACTTGATTTTCGATGTTTAACTGCCTAAAATGATGTTATATATACATTTAACTATATTACATTTGAATATGGCTTGTATATTTTTCAATTCACCTATGATTTTTTTATCTATATCAAAACATAAATTATTAGACCAGTTGAATGTAAAATTAAAATAAAGACTCAATAATATTAGTTTTTAACAATTTATAATGTTTATAGTTAATTTAACTAAAAAATTATATTAATAAGTATATTGCCGTTTCCGATAGCAAATTCGATCTAGTTGGTGGATTTGGTAAAAATAATCAGGAAAAAAATGCTAGTTGTTACTTACAACAAATCAGTTCTCAAGAGAATAATCGATTTAGATTTTTTGTTGTAATACAAAAAATAATAACTGTAGAGACTAACATTTTTTGACAAATATTTATATTATAATTTTTTATGCATAATACAATTTTAATTTATTTTTGATTTTTCTGTGTTATTTATAGAGTTAACATTTTTTATTCGTGAGTAAAAATTATTGTAAATGTACTACAAAAATATCCTTGTAAATTGATCTTGTTGAATGCACAGTTTATTTATAAGCGTTATATAATATGTTAAATTTTTGTGACATTCGTTAAATTCACAAAACGGTCTAAATTATTTTGTCTCTTTTAATTTAACACACAAGTCTAGAAAATTGTAAAAAGATTCCTCATATTTTTACAGGAATTATTGTTATTATGAAAAAAGTTTATCGTTATGCTATGTACATTTCTTATGAGCTATTCTAATTCAAATTTTTATGAAATTGGATATTTAATAAATAAATATTTTAGTTATTTTGTTGAAATTCAAAAAGTATTAATCATTCACCATTATTCATAGGTACCTATATACCTAGGCACGGCTATACAGAATAACATTTCAAAATATTTACATTAGGTAACTGTATGTTATTTAAAACACAAACTTTTTCACATCATTCTTCGGTATTAACTTATAAGTTACAAGTTAATTATAACTAACAGTTAATAATATTATATTTGATATTTGGTTTTGGCAAAATTTAGTTCAATCTACCGTATTAAAATTATAGAAAAATAAATTATTAATAGCAGAGTAAAAGTATTATACAATTTCTTACAAGTAGTTATATAGGATGACAGATTTCGCTCGGAATCGTTTTTCGTGTACAATGATATGAAAGATTAAATTCGATTTTAACACATACATTACAGTCACCTACTCAACGACAAGGTGCAATTGACACCTACGATTCAGCTGAGTGACTTCTATCTTTATTTTGTATAATGACGAGACCGAACTCGCACTTCGCGGGATTGTAAATTTGTTGGCGTATCTGCTTGTTTGAAATCTTGAATTGTTTTTTATCTACACTGTAGATAATTATATTAAAGTATAATGATAAAATCTTTTATGGTTCTAATCTAAATCTCGAGAAAATTATACAATACCTTAATTTTAGATTGTGAGTGAAACGATGAATGTATTGATTTTACAATGACGTGTGTTTTTTTTCGTGCTTGTCATCACCTTTTAGGACGGTAAAAATGGTTAGATATTTTTCAACAGTATCTTTTCTGATAGAAAGTGAATCTAGTTGGTACTTTGGGGGGTCGAAAGTAAAAATTTCCCAGTCGTTTTCAAAAGCTCGGTGATAAACAAAAGAAAAATTAAGGAAAAACGGGAAATTTTGCGAAAAATCTGTTTTCGAGAAAATAAATTTTGGTTTTTGGTGCAACTCTTAAACAATTGACTGAATGTTTATATTCGCATTTTCTATACACCATAACATTTTACAAATATTTTGAGCTCTTTACGGACATTTTCAGTTTCCATTTATTTTAGTTTTTTTTATAAACATCAATTAAAATTTTATTTGTTGGTTAAAAAAGCTTGAAATTTAATAGAAGGCTCCTTGTATATTGTTTCAAAGGCAGATGAAAAAATTTAAAAATCCATAGTCACAATTTTTTTTTATAAGCATTTAAGTTCAAATATTGACAAAATCAAATTTGAAATTTAATACTCATTTTTTAGTTAAAAATGTATAAAATGTTAAACTTTTATAGCTAAGGATTAAACATTTAAAACATGATTCCACTTAGATATGTTGTATATAAATTATTTTATTCACAATAATATCATCAAATATACTTAGTAATATCGTAGGCTAACTGACCGTTTTCGTTCAGAATCGTTTTTCTTATACAATGATTATATTATATCATTGAATTCAAATTTAACACCATCCATTACAGTGACTCACTTGTAACCTACTGTACAGCAGAGTGACATCCATTTGCCCACCTTTTTATTTATAAATTTCTGTGTAAACGTAGTTCTTGATATTGTTATTATCTCGTTATCTCCTACAAAAATTCGTAATTATTGATAAGATCGAACTCGTGAAAAGGCAATGTATAATATTGACCATGATTGAATACATCTCTACGAATGTCCAATCCTATTTTATAGAAAATCTGTCCCTGGCTTTTATTTATGGTCATTGGAAAAGCTAATAGTACAAGAAATTGTCATCGCTTAAAAGTAAATGGATAAATACTTTCACAGTACAAAGTTATACGATGTATGAATGTAATAGCTCCAGCTTTGTCACCAGCTAATATTCGACACTTAGAAGATTATATGCCAATTGCAATACTTCAAGCCCCTTGTCATTGCAAAGACCTTGGGCAAAATTTAAATTGCGAAGTAACATTACAATACAATTATTCATTAACTTCAATTCATATGATGGAAAGTTTGGCGGATTCCAAAACCTCAGTTATATTTCCACTATCGCAGTTTTCCGTACTATCCATACCAGAATAGAAAGTGTACTTTTTAGTAAAGGATCGTTTGCCATTGAAATCAAGTACAATTTGTAATTGTAATTGTAGGTATTTGAATTTAATTAGACTTCAAATATTATCGCTTCATTAAATAAATTGTTTATATATGCTTGACAACGGTAAAATAACAAATTGCTTGACAACGAAAAGAGTTCATATGAGGGAAATTGTACTCTTTATTAAAGGATATTAAAATTAAAACAACAAACAAAATATACTTATATATCAAACAAATTTAAGTATTTACCGTCTTCTCGATATAGTATTCAAAATATATTCATATTACGTCAAATTCATTGAATACACGTCCTGATCTTTACCTGAATCTGCTATTTTAAATGGGATACGGTTGAAACGCTGACAGTTAAAATATGTAATATTCAAAACACCGATGGTCGAAACGTTGAGCGTCGACAGGTACGAAATATCGACAGATTAAATTATACCGACTAATCAAAATAAGGACAAATAAAATCAAAAAATCACAATATAACACATAAAAATAAAATGTACCTAATTTATAAAACCTGATAAAATATGGGCTTACATTATTATAATTTTATTTAAAAAACAAACAAATTACCTAATAAAGTATATAAATTGTACTACATTTAAAAAACTTGATACTACATAAATATTAATAATAATTTTATATTATATGCAATTCCACTCAAGAACTTTAAAATAATGCTTATAATCAAAATATTTTCATCACCTTCTTAACTAGGTACATTAAATCAGTGCTGTACACAGTACTTAAAATAGTATCTATGTACAAATGTATAAACTTTCTACAAGTTAGTATTTAAATAATTTTAAAATACTTTTGTTTGTAGCATTATGAATACTAATACTAATACTAGTATTCATAATCTATGGTTTTAGTTATTGGTACATATTATATTATAAAGTATCAGGTTGGGCAAATATACATAACTGTTTATTTCAGTACAAAAATGCAACCATTTATATTATAATCTATTATATAAAAATAAGTCCGGTTTTCCTCCCTGACGCTATAACTCGAGAACGCACGAACCGATTTCCACGGTTTTGCATTCGTTGGAAAGGTCTTGGGCTCCGTGAGGTTTATAGCAAAGAAAATTCTGGAAAATTCAGGAAAAATTCAACAGAAAAGTGGGGAAATCGTTTTTCACATACAGCGCCATCTATGTACGTTGAAATGCCCAAGTATTACACTTGGAATCAATCAACAAAGAAATTCCAACGTCGCAAACAAGGAACCCCAGTTCCAGACTGGCCACAGGTGTTTTCAACTGATGCACTAGGTCGTATGTACACTGTTCATCCTAGAAACGATGAATGTTTTTATTTGCGACTGCTGTTAGTAAATGTACGTGGACCGAAATCATTTGCGCATTTGAAAACTGTGAATGGCCACCAATGCCAAACATATCGAGAAGCATGTCAACTATTGGGTTTGCTGGAGAACGATTCTCATTGGGATTTAACACTTGCAGATTCAGTTGTTTCATCAAATGCGTACCAAATACGAACGCTGTTCGCAATTATCATCACCACATGTTTTCCTTCACAACCAATTCAGTTATGGAACAAATACAAATACGCCATATGTGAAGATATCTTGCATCGCTTGCGTATTCAAACGAATAATCTTGACATCCAAATAACCGATGAAATCTACAATGAAGGATTGATTCTGATTGAGGATCAATGCTTGACTATTGCAAACAAGCTACTGATTGAAGTAGGAATGATTGCGCCAAATCGATCGATGCACGATGCATTCAACCAAGAATTAAATCGAGAGCTGCAATACAATGTTGATACATTGCAGGAATTCGTTAGAAATAATGTTCCGTTGCTGAATGAACAGCAAAAACAAGTATACAAAACATTAATGCAAGCGGTGGACAATAATACCGGTGGTCTATTCTTCCTGGATGCACCTGGAGGAACAGGGAAAACATTTGTCATTTCATTGATTTTGGCCACTATTCGATCAAGATGTGACATAGCTTTGGCGTTAGCATCATCTGGAATTGCGGCGACTCTTCTAGATGGCGGTCGTACTGCACATTCTGCGCTTAAGTTGCCACTCAATTTAAACACAATTGATACTCCAACGTGCAATATTTCCCGATCCAGTGCAATGGGAAAATTGTTAATGCAATGCAAGCTCATTGTTTGGGATGAGTGCACAATGGCACATAAGAAATCACTTGAAGCACTTAACTTCACACTGAAGGATCTTCGGAGAAATAACAACATCTTTGGCGGCTTGATGATATTGTTGGCAGGCGATTTCAGGCAGACGTTGCCAGTAGTTCCCCGTGGAACGCCTGCAGATGAATTGAATGCTTGCCTAAAGGCATCACCTTTATGGAATAACGTAAAAACATTATCGCTAACCACTAATATGAGAGTTCAACTTCAAAATGATCAAAGTGCTGCACAATTTTCCAAACAATTGTTAGATCTTGGAAATGGAAAAGTCCCAGTTGATGCGACATCTGGATTAATTACTCTTACCAACGACTTTTGCCGATTTGTAGACACTCAATTAGTTCTTATTGAAAATGTTTTCCCAAACATTAGTGAGAATTATAAGAATTATGCTTGGTTAAGTCAACGAGCAATTCTTGCAGCAAAGAATAATGATGTCCACGCACTGAATTTCACCATTCAATCAAAAATTGCTGGCGATTTGGTGACATACAAATCCGTTGATTCAATAACAAATCCCGATGATGTAGTAAATTATCCAACGGAGTTTTTGAACTCTCTGGAGATACCAGGATTTCCACCACATAATTTGCAACTGAAAGTTGGTACAGTTATTTTGATACTGCGTAATTTGAATCCACCGCGACTTTGCAACGGTACTCGACTTTCGGTAAAGAGACTTATGCCGAATTTAATTGAGGCAACCATTATTAACGGAAAGTACGCAGGTGAAAATGTATGTATTCCTCGAATACCAATGATTCCGACTGATCTTCCGTTTGACTTCAAACGATTGCAATTCCCAGTTCGCCTTGCGTTCGCAATGACAATTAATAAGTCGCAAGGCCAATCGCTTAGTGTTTGCGGGATAAATTTGGAAAATCATTGTTTTTCACATGGACAGTTATACGTTGCGTGTTCACGAGTTGGGAAACCATCCGCTTTGTTTGTGTTAACGTCAAACCAAAAAACAAAAAATGTGGTTTACCAAAGAGCACTACAATGAAACAATTAAATAACACTTCATTTTAGTAGGTAATTGAAATGAATTTATTACTGTTGTGAAATGAAATAAATATTTTCCTTTTCAAATATATAACAAAAAAAATTTTTTTTCTTTATATTTTAATCACCAAACGAAAAAAAACATAAAACGAATCTGGTGGCGAAACGGAGTTCGCCGGGTCTGCTAGTATTATATATAAATGCATTATTTTTATTAAGACAATGAGTATAGGTATATCAATATAATATGTAAATTAAAGAACCTAATGAATGAAAATAATATATAAATAGGTAGAGCACGTATTTATTTATTTATTTATTTATTTATGTATAATGAGGGACTTGTAAATTAATTTTACTATAGAAATTCTTACAGTGGTAGACGGGTCTGAGATAAAAACCCTAAAGGTTATTAAACTAATGACAAACGTCACACTGATAATAGTATATTATGAAACTTATGTGAGATATTATAGAAAATGTTTTCTTCTATTTATGTATTTTTTTTAAATAATTATATTCACGTTTGTAAGTAGGTTTTAATACTTCATTATAAATAAAATCAGCTTTTTAACTACAGGTCAAATTTATCTAAACTGTAAATGTTTTATTAAAACAACAAGATTTAATGGCCGTCTAACAATGTTTGAATACACTACATCATTTTGAACATAATTTATTTACACTGTACATCTTTTCTGTTCTTTCTAGCTAATTGTGGGGTCCCAAACTTAAATTTATTACAGGTTGCTCTAGGGCTCGACAACCATAATGTTTTCTGTTAAGTGTATTCATTTTAGTTCCAATATCAAACATTAATTAGTTTACTATAAAATATCTTCATATAAATAACCAACTTCAATAACACTTCGATAACCATATCAGCATAAAATCAATACACCTTCTTACATATTTATACCATTGCTATTGTATTGTCCCGTATAACTTTAATAAGTTCAAAACTTTATTTAAGTACCAACTACCATTATAGTCAAAAAGTACTTAATAATTTTAATCAATAAGTACTAGTAAACGTCAAAGTGACCACAGTGAAGTGCGGAAATGAGTAATCGATAGGAGTTGTTAGTATGTAATCAAATATTCTATGAAAGTGGATATTAATTAATGTTTGAAACTATGGTTATTGATTTACAGAATCCGTAACATCTGATTTTGGATATCTGTAACATAAAAACTAACCCCATATATTAGGTTTATAGTGATGTAACAAAGACTAAACTAAGTTAGAGTGCTTGAAGATAGGTAGGTATAGGTACTCGAGGTTGTAAGCAACACATTTACAACCATAATAATTACATATATCTTATAACTGTAAGCATTAGGACTTCAAGAATTTGCATTTTTTTAGTTTTTGGATAGTTAAATAAACAAAAGGATCAAATTAAATTTAGGGCATAAGGAATATAAATGAAAAATATAGGCACACGTCATGATTCATTATAGTGGTACACGATATATTTTCTCATTTTTGTTGAATTAGACCCTTACACGTTGACTCTATATAGTATAAACGTTGTGCGTAACCCGTTGATGGTATTCGACAAAGTTAAACGAATAATTAACGAACCATTAATATGAAGATAGTAGGACATACGTTAACCCAGTGCCAATAGTAATATAATAATTCATGTAAAACGAATTGATTATCATTGGGCTGGCAAGTGGTTTTTGACTCAGTAAATGATGTAATTAAATTTGTTGCATGGTTGAGCTTATTTTCATAATAATTTTCATTTTATAATTTATAATTACTTGTTACTGACTAGTGCATACAAATACTTCTATATATTAAAGTGCAAATCTTCAGAAATATTTTTAATTTTAAAAATCTGTAGAAATGGGTAATTGTTTGTAATTTGTAACAGACAACATTTATTAACACCCTTACCCTATCGAGTTTCCCAATTAGTTGGCGCAAAAGGCGAGTTGGCGGCAACTATCTTTTATTGTAAAATCTTTTCCCGTTTTAAATTGCATTTCCCTTACCCGGTGCAAATAAGATGGAAACCTAATCAATTATTGAAATTGAGAACACTTCTTCTGGTTGATCTGAGTGACAATTCGTTGCGTATTAAATCGAATGGAATGCGCTGAAAACCGATGGTTGTGCATGGAGACCACAAATCCCTTTCAACGTGAACGACATCAATTATTACGTGGGTCGCACAAAGGGCTAAGCTCATCGAATGAAACGTTGGTCGTCACTACGTCAGTTTTGGGAAAACAGGAAACTGGCACAATCCCAGTCGATTGGTGCCTAATCGGGATTCGGGAATGATCACTTAATTGGATAAAAAAAAATTTTGAATTAATGTTTTTTGATTAAAGCTATATTATAACAGTTTAATATAATTATTATAATTAAATATATATAGTGTATTGTGATATCTTTAACGTAATATACAATAATTTTGTTAATATTTTTTTATTCTACAAGCTATATTTTGTATGGTTTATACTTAATACCATAGTTGTTATTATATGCCATAGTTTAAAATTATTTATAGACATATCTAATATATGTTTTTCACTGATGGTGTCAGTGTGACTAATAATATTGATTGGAAAATCTGTTTGAAAATTGAATTTGAAAGCACGAGCAGGAAAACATATCCATTTATTTAATTAATATTTTTTTTTATATAGCTATGTATATTATTTTTAAACATTATAATAATAGGTACTGTTTTTCTTTTCGATAAAATATGATCGGATTCTACGTCAACATATTCCTTTGTTTTTTGGTTATAACTTATAAGACTGCTCTATAAGGTGTCAATAAATAGTTTTAAGTACCTATCAAGACATTTTTTTTATTAACTTAGTATTTTAGATACAAAAATAAAATTTATATATAAAAGAATGAAAAAGAAATAAAGGTTTATCAAGGTTTTCACGTTTACCACTTACCCTTTTCCAGATAGCTATTTCCTTTTTTTCTTATTGTTTTCTACTCTTTTAATCCAGCAATTCAGGAGACGTCGATTGATTTACAACTTGCAGTATTTTTAACATGTTTCTTATTCTGTGTTCGGTTTTAGTAAGTGAAAATGAAAACTTTCGATTAAGTTCTGTCCATATGTTTAATCTAATCGCTTTAAACTCACTTAATAAGTTTTAAATACAAATTCTGATCACAAAAAACTAAAAAGTAAAAACATTAAAGCTGTATAATATGGAATTTAGCAATACATCATATTATTCTAAAATTATAAACAAATACATTTTTAACAAGGTAATTCAAAGGGTATCTTTGTGGTATGTTTTATATTTAAATGCATACGTGATATTTTTGGTAAATATAGTTAAATCAGAATTGATACCTATTATTCAATTTATTATATTCAGTTTGATTGATAATTTTTGATTTAATTTCTTGGTAATTTACGTATCAATAATTTACATTTTTATAAATTATGTTGTTGACTAAATTAATTATCTAGGGATTTAAGGAATCCAGGAATCCAGGAAACCAATAATCAATTTGATAAAATTAAGTAAAAACAATATAACTGCTAGTACAAGTAGGTAATTATATTTTAAACACTTAAAAACCTTGTAAAATAAAAAAAAAATGTTGAATGCACCTATAATTTATAGGGGTTTGCAGATTGGAATAACATCAAATCAATTAAAACTTCAAACATGTTAACATTTTTAAAATAATATATTAATCCATAGAACTGTACTTTTAAATGTCCAAGAACCTTGTGGGTAATTGATTTAAATATTACCTTAAGCCGTATGTATCATTAAAAAAAAAGATGAATTGTAGTTTTGTGTGTATTTTTTGAAAAAATATACTGAAGGACATTTTAAATTCGATTTAACTTGTTCTTCTAAGGAATTAATTAAATGTTATTTAATTTTCAAGGTTTTATACTTTAAAATGGCTTACGAATGTATGTTAATTTAGTCAAATAAAAACCAAAGTTAAATGTTGATGTATAAGATATCGATATGTATATACATATATTATACTTTATATTGAATATAAAAAAATAAATATAATTTGGAAGTTAGTAATATGAATTCTAGTCTTATTTTAAAACACTACCTATATAGTTAAGACAATAGTTTTGAAAGTCATTCTTCATAGGTAGTGTAAATGTTATCTTTTATTAATTTAGTTTTTATATGAAATATCGAACCAAACGAATTTATCTTTTGTCATGTTGGGTGCATAATTATTACAGGCGATAACATTTTTTCATAGGAAGAAACTATTTGTTATATCACTATATTTACCGTTTATACATTTCTCAATTAACTATAAAAATAATTCGATTAAATTAAAAAAAGTATTAGTAAATCTCATATCTTTGTAGTATTACACTACATTACGGAATTGCATAATACAAATCTAAAAATCTAGGTTTAGTTACTAAATCTCATATTGTTATATGTATTGAGTATGAGTGAAATACTGTCTACTTTATTTGAAATGCTGGTTTTTATTTATGATGCTGAAATTACGTATTTATTATTATTATTAAAATATAATAACCATGATTCTTACGCTTGCACCCATTTGTTTTATTAAACAATATCTTTCAAAGGCACAGTGGTTGGAGTATAATAATTATTATTCACTTATAATCAAGAATGAGAATTCATATAACTTACTGTGCCCAGTTATATTACATCTAATATTCTGAACTCAGAGAGCAATCGCCAATATGATATAAAAAAACGCCACAAAAATAAGTATCTTGAGTAGTAAACATTAAAGGTTTATAACTCATAAAATGTATACTACCCAGTTTTAATATGTATAATATTAGTATATAATATTATTACTATACTTAAGCAGAAATAATTAAGTAAATAAATAATATTAAGCCTTTAAAATATCTTGAATTCTTCGTTTTTTTTTAATAAAAATAGCTAATAAACTTAACACACAATTTATAAGTATATTATAGTTCAACCCTTAATCCTCATAACTGTTTATTGATAATAAGTTTTTTATTACAGGTAAGAAATTGTACAATCCACTTGACAGATCATGTAAAAGAAAGTGGTAACTGTTTAATACCAGAAAAATATATTTATATGCATACCTATTCAATATGTATAACTACATGCATGATAGTTTATAATTTATATTTATAACTTGTATGTTTAGCTGATATTATAATACTATAATATTATAATGTAATTATCAAATAATATTGTTTTTATGAACAAAATTTAAACTCTAAAGTTTAAAAAATAAAAGTGTACATGTGGGTCACTGTAATGGATGTGTCAAATTTAAACCAGGGCTTGAAACGGTTACTAAATTAAAAAATATTGTGACAATATATTTTTGATATATTTTTTTAGGTAGGTATATGAACAAATTATGAGGAAACTAAGAAACTTGCATTAAATTTTAAACTTTTAAACCAACCAAAAAAATGTTTATCTTCATATTTCATAGAAATTAAATTAAATAAAACATTTTAAGTGTATAAATATCTCAAAAAGATTCAAAATATTTTATCAATTTTAACCCATAGGTATGGAAAATGATCATATAAAAAATTGTTGTAAGTTTAATGTACCTATCTAGAGTTATTTGGTTTTTAGTTTCTACAAAAAGCTAAATTGATTTTGTCGGAAACTAGTTTTGATTGAAATTTCCAATATTTTTAGTTTTTACCGATGATTTTGAAAACTACTGGCAATTTTTAATTATGTCATAAAAGTACCAACTTAATTAAATTTACTACCAAAAACTAAAAAGAATAATTTGTTTGACAATCTTTCGTGTATAATGAAACATACAAAAAATACAAAAAACAAAAATAAACACACATCATTGTTAAACCAATACATTCATCATTTTTAAAAGAAAAAATAACCTTTACAAATAACGAGGAAAACAATGATTTTTTTTCTTAGTTTTTTTTTTATAAACTGCCCTAAGTCATCTTTATTTATACAACTATCGGTCTTTATAAATACAATACATATACAGTAGACGCCGCTTATAAGACTCACGGATATAAGGTTCAGTCGCTTATTAGACTCAAAATCGTCTGGAACGGTCCGGACGTATCTAAATACATAAAAAAAAAAAAATCGGTTATAAGACTCAACACTTCGGTTATAAGACTCAAATTTCGTAAAATAAATAGTAGAAAATAAACTTTTTTGGTTATAATTTAGAAATAAATTGGTATTGAAAAATTAAATAATATTCGTGTTGATTTTTTCTAGTTTCTGGTGGTACCTTATAACGTATAATAATTTTTATCGCAGATAAAAGGTCATATATTCGAATTTCAACGCGTGCTTTTCTTGTTGTTAACATGAGTGCTAATCTAACGCATTTTCATCTAACATTTATAAATACGTAATAAATTGTTTTTTTCCACTTCGCCTATAAGATTCATTCGGTTATAAGACTCACTTTGTGCTGGTCCCAAAGTGAGTCTTATAAGCGGCGTCTACTGTAGTTGGTACCTATGAGTATATACATGACAATCAGTAAATAAAATATAAATAATTGATGATAAAATTAAAGGAACATAAAAATGTAAGATATGTAACCAATATTTTCCATATTATGGAAAACTGTTTACAAATCAATGTCAATATATTGTTCATTTTTCCAAAAAATATTTTGTTCAAGTCTTGAAGTTTTTTGTGAACAACAGATAGTTATTATCTAATTTACAAGATTGATTATATATTTTTTATTTGAGTATATATTTTTGTATTATAATTCTATATAATGTTAATATTGAAGTAAAAAATATAAATTATATCTTTTAAGCTAAAATATGAAGTACAATTTTTTTTGTTACATTATAATAGGTATAATATAATACATACTATACTTAGTGGAAAAGACTATTATTTTTAACCATTTATGTTCGGAATTTAAATAATTTTAAATAATATAAAAAAATACTTAGAAGATACTATTTCTGGTAGCTGTGTGTGCCTTGTAAAATCACCCCTCCTCACATCAAGAAATCCTTGTTTTAATGGTAGGAATTTAGTGAATTCACTATATTGTTATATTTTCTATTAACCCGACTATATAATTTATACCTACAGAATATGAGAATGTTAAGCTTTAAAAGTATTTGGACATATTAAAATGTTTGCAAAAAGTATGTGTATATTACAGTCTTGTAAAGAATACTTCTATTTATTATTTGGAATACATATTCGAATACTTTAATAAGTATTCAAATACTATTAGAATACTTTTTTTCACATCTAGCTTTTTTCAGTTTTTGAACGGATGGTAATTAAAATGTATTAATTAATAATTAAAAATACAACGTAATAATAAGTTGTTTATACATTTTGACCACATATAATACGGCCGATATATGGACCATATACAACACATTGGTGTTTATAAAAATAATCATATCATAGGCCAATATTATATTTCGTTCTAAGAATAAAATTAATGTTCATGATTTATAATTTGTCTTGTCACAAATTTTTAACTATTTTTCTTTATAGGAAAAAAGTATTTTTTTAATGAATAAAAAATATAAATAAAAGTATTCAGAATACGTATATGAGGACTTTTTAAAAAAAGTATATAAAATAGTATTCTAATACAAAAAGAGTATTCAAATACTTTTATTCGAATACATTTATTCAAATACTTTACAAGACTGGTATATTATGTACTGGAATCCTTATATTAGCAGGTATTCAATAAATATTTTAAATACATTGAAAAATCAGTATCGGTATGTATCTGTATTTGAATTATATTTGTATCTTTTTTAACACTGCTTTTTTCCGCTATTTAGAGTGGCTGCTGTGTGTAGAATTGTATGTATATCTTCTTTTATAATACTCAACGGAACCAAAACAAAAATCACCTCTTTTTCTCCGAGGTGACGGATGTTATATTTTAAATATTATCAGGAAAACGTTTTATTTTTCCAAACTTAATACTATGTTACTAGCTATTTTGTGTATAACAATGAAGGGTTTTACATTTTTTTTCTTATTAATATTTTATGTATCTATTTAAAAATAAGTTGGTTGAAAGTAGTATTAACAAACAAAACAACCAACTATTTTTATTTCTTAAACCGTCTCTTTTGTAAATTATGGTATTATAATATTTATGACAAATGTACATAAATATGAATGCAAATATTTCTTAGGTTCAGAACCAAAAGGTTAGAACTCAAGAATATACATTTTGTAGAAATTACATTTAGACTTTAAACGTACAAACAAATGTAATATGTATTCATAAATAGTATGCTTTTGTAAATTGTGTATAATTGAACTTTAAGATTAACTTAATAGATTTATGTCCAAATACCTGTATCGGGCTTCTTTTATTATTTTATACAAAACTATCAAATGTTTTAACGATAGTGATTTTAAAATTCTGACAATAATCTACCTAACCTTTTAGTTGTTGTGATATTTTGTGAATGGTAAAAAATTGGTAAAAACTTCAATTTAAAATATTCCCAGTATCACTATGTATATAAGTTATTTAGATATCTATTTAGTGTCAATAAAAATACATTCTTGATAGGAGTATTAGAATATACAAATATTTTGTGGACTATCTATCCACTATACAAGTTAAATTAGTTACAAAATAATAGTTCATACCACTTTATCTTAATTTATTAATTATTTAAGACGATGGCACCATTTCCGTTTCAAACTTTCAGCGACATGGTGGATATTTGTGTTAGATTATCTAATTAGGATGGTAATTAAAAGTGTCAAGTAATTTTATGTTTAGTTTCGGGGAATCGTATATTGGTAGTTGTGATGTGACACTATGTAGTTTATATGGATTATATGTTCCATTCGTTATGGAGTGTAGCATTCTATAATTTGAATCGTTCAAAGATGCCTTTAGAACCATATACCTACCAATGGTTGCAACTATTTTATTTTGTTTGTTGTCAAAGCTCACAAACCTAGAAATATATTTCTTCAAAGAATGACTGTTGAAATATATTTACATATTCTACCCGTAATAATCAAATAATAGTATAATAGTATTAATGCATGTGCGTGTTAAGCATTGACAGTAGAGTTGAATATTCTAGATCAGAGCGGTTTTAGGCTAATTTATTGAAATTTAAGGTACCTAAATAATTGTTGAAACATCCAATTTCATGTAATTGATGAAACTATATAATGTGTGCACATTTTTTCCTTATAATGTTGTGGACAAAGTGTTTTTCCTTATTTAGTTTAGTTTAGCTGCAAGACGATTTTATGGTCTAATAAGTTCCATATGGACATATGCCTCTTTCAATATTTTGATAGATTTGAAATTGAAAACAGACATATTGTGTACCTAAAACATAACTATTTAAATAAATATAAGGAAGTACTTATCAGTTTTTTACAACGACGACCAATTTTAGAAAAAACAAAAATCCATTTTCTAACCTTGTATTTTATTTCTATAAAGAGTTAATATATACGTAATCTTTATTCATATTTATTTTTATAAGGTTTTTCAAAACCACGTAAATGTATTATTTTTTTTATACTTAATAGGGATTCTTCTCACAGTCATTTTTCGGATTCGATGAACAGTGTCTTTTAAATTTATCTTGATATCCCTGTGGTATCATTATTGTTTACAAATTTAAAATAGCAATACAACACTGTCTCAACTCCCCGAGGACTATCCAAGATGGTGGCCCGCCAAAAAGCATAATACTCTACCCGATTTATAAATAATGCCGTATCTTAAACTTAAAACGTCATTATTAAACTGTAATACTAATAATAAAAAACAAATTTCATTGTACATATAGAAGAACTAAATTATTCACATTTGAAGTAATTTACCTAGCCACAATATTATTAAAATAGATTTAATTTTATCTCCGAATTATTTTTGTTACCGATATTATAAAGTTCTTAATAACTGTTTTCACAAAAATACGTTGAATTAAAAAACAATTGCAACTGTGCCTGTAACAGCTTATTGATTAATTACGTTATTAGTTTTGATTTAAAGTTTGTTATTTTTAATTAAACTCTTGTTCTAAATATTATTTTTAGTAAGCAAACTTTTTATTTATAAATAATAAAAGAAAACAGTAGTGTTCTTAAGTATATTTTGTGTATGGAACTCACAAAATAACTAAAACTTTATGGTTGTCAAGAATCAGGTTAGGACCAAAACAAATCTAATTGAAATTGTCATTTAAATTCAAAATATTTTATTTAATTTTATTATAAATACTAATTGCATTATTAATAAATAAAATCAAACTGCTTCTAAATAGGCAGGGAAATTTCTTTGGTGAACTTAATAGATACGAATTAAGGTATTAAAGGGTGGATGTTTTTTTATTAGGGTTGAATAGGTAAGATGGTCACACCCGATTACATAGAGTGCGAGAGTCTCGTTAGAGTTGAATTAGGATAACGCCCTAGGACGTAATTTTATTATGTATTAAATCCACTTGAAACGTTTATACATATTATATCATACTCTTGAGGTTTTGTTTGCAAAATAATTACGAGTACCTACATTTAAAAAGAAAATTTAGTCATAGGTTTTTTAATTTTTCATTATTTTAACTTTTTACTAATTCGCTTTGAAAACCCTATCAATATATAATTTAGTATAACTATATGATTAACTATACATTAATAAAGATTTAAAATTGTAGTGCTTCTTGAGATTTAAAAGATCATTGACACTAACCAACTAGTTAAAAATAAAGTAAAATAAAAATAATAAAAACTAAAAAGGAAATACATAAACTTAAAGCGATTTTTCAGAAAAATCTTGTGAAACTATTGACCCTATAGATATATAGGTAATAATTTATATATATTTTTTTAAATTTGAAAACAAAACTGCAATTATTGAATAATAGTATATTTATAATACATTTTGTAGTATGCGAACATTGAATTGTTTCTCTCAGAAAATACGAGCTTGTACAGGTACGGATGCAAAATATCGTTGAAATTACAATTGTTCTGAAATCTGAATACACCCTACATTTTAAGCAAAGGTACATCAATCGTGTGTGTGCGGGTACGTTTAAACTGCGATCTTATTATACCTACACGCGTTTTGGACTACCGGCATCGTTGTCCATACGGTAAAATATTAGTAGGTAGTTTATTCTCTAAATTAACTAGGTACTTATTACTTATATATCTACGAGCGTCGTTGTCGATCGCTATAATTGTCGATTAGAATTTTTAAACATATAAATATATTTTATTTCTATATCAATATTTCTACAAAAGTATTGTAATAGTA
Source organism: Macrosiphum euphorbiae (assembly GCA_949089665.1). Taxonomy (NCBI): domain Eukaryota; kingdom Metazoa; phylum Arthropoda; class Insecta; order Hemiptera; family Aphididae; genus Macrosiphum; species Macrosiphum euphorbiae. The sequence goes on from CARXXK010000001.1 coordinate 80,176,591, forward strand.
TAATACTACAATTTGTATACACCTTATCAGGGCCGTATTTAGGGGGGCGGCCGGGCACCGCTGTAGCCTGGTGTAATATTGTATCAATAAATATTTTTTTTGGAAAGAATTTGTACTATGATTTGTACCATAACTTTATGGCGTTATATTTTATAACTCAGTGATAGCATAGAATATAATTAATATTATTTTAACATAGGTAACCACGGTCCGCGATTGCAGATAGACAACCATGACATAATAATATAATATGTGTTGTTAGGTATACCTTATACCTACATTTTAATAATAGTATTTAACATATGACAAATTTACAAATTAAAGCTGAATAAAGAACTATAACTAAAAATGTATTAAGAAAAATCAAAAAAGTGGATCTAATTTTTGGTGGAGGGGGGGGGGCGTAAAAATATTGTTACAAATTGTAAATACGGCCCTGCACCTTATGACATAATATTATAGATTTCTTTTCTACTGCGGCGACTTTGATAAATATCATTTAAGTCTTAAAAGTAATATTATATTATGTATTTTATATTTTAATTTTTTATACCTGTGACTAGAGATATCATATTAAAGTTGCACTACTATACAGCCATCAGCAGCCGCCATTGCGTACTAAGATGTTTTTAATAAGAAATTATCTTTTGTTTTTGATATTAATCATAAGTATGACAGTAGGTCATCAATAAATATTTAATTCTGTTAAAAATTATGAAATGTGTTCTAAAATATTCCAAGATTAGTTGATGTGAAAACAATTTTTTTTTATGAATAGGTGCCTTTGTTTATTATTCTCAAGTAAAATTTAATTAGCCATTTTTAATTGTATTTATAAATATGACGTCATTGATGAAATATTAAATATATATTTAATGTATTCATCATTAATTACTCAAAACAGTATAACTCTACCAATATAAAAAATTATATCTGCAATAAATTCTTAAGGAACGAAATAATTTTTACGTCCATAATTCACTTATAAAATAGTACTAATAAAAAATACGAAAATCGCTTTTGAAAACTTACTACACTAGAAAGAAGCATTATCTGACTTTTAAATATATATAATATATATAACTTCAATATTAATGTGCTTATATTATTATAAATTATTCATCGTATTTACATCAAATTTAAATTAATGTTATCTGAATACGCTAATTATTTTATTCTATAAACATGCAATTTAGTTCCTATAAATAGGTACGCCAATTCGAAACCAAAAGTCATGTATGTATTTAATAATTCACATTGTAAATGTAATTATTGTTCAATTCTATTTAATTTTCAGAACATTATACAACTATTATTTTGTTAATATTTTACAATAAATGATTTAATTCAAGTAGCCAAGCCCGTTTATTTTATGGATCTCTTTCTTCGTGTATAAACCATGTTATATATTGATGTGGTAGTAACGGCAGCAGTACTTGTCACTATTGCGTGACCCAGTTGGAGTGAAGCCGATTCAATGCCATTCCCCTTTTAAACACTTATAGAACAAGTTTACCACTATACCTACACCCTTGTCTAACTACCTCACCGCACAGGTATATTCCGTTTACCTTTAGAACGACCGACAAACAGGAGAACCACTGTGTATCAGTCACTTTAATAGATCCGATACACAAGACAACCCTGTCTAACTATATAGGTAGTTAAAGTTTTTATTACTATTATTCATGCGAACAATGGAAAGCTAATATTGATAGAAACGATCATAATAATAGCATTTAGTTATGATGCCGTGATAGGCTTGATAATATCCAACCGTATGGTCTACTACAGAACTTAATACAAGTTTAAACTTGACATAGTTTATAAACTTTTTACTTGCATCTATAGTTTTAGATTCTGAATGCTGCAGCCGTGCAGGGTATGCATTATATTGATATAACTGCAATCATGGTATTTATTAGTTATACACTATTTCGGGTAGTAGCTAAGACAGCTCCAAAAGTTTCATGAAGCTCCACTTATTAACAACCAAGTCTACTTAGTCATTAAAAAAAAAAAATAATTATTTTTCAATTTTTGTTTAGTAAAAATATGTATTGACACTTTATTTTTTAAAATTCCCTTTGATCCATTAGTCAGTTTTTTAAAATTAAATTATTTATAGGTGGGTAATAGGTCTTTTAAATGTATATAATATATTTAATACAGAATCGCACTGCAATGAGCTGCATCTCGATAAGAGTGATTAAAATCCGATATATTTGTCTGTTCTCGCTTAATATTTTAACTTGTTGTGTAAAACATTCACTGGTTAACCAAATACAATCTTGTTTATTATTTAGTATTCTCATAAATGAACATAATATATTTTTCTTTAAAATGCTCGAAGCCATATAAAAGTTCAATATTTATTACATATAGTAAAATAAACATATTTCAACAGTAACTGTATTCAACAAATTATAATTTTAGTTTAAATATAATTTTTTTTTTTGATAAGCATTTTATTATTTTTTTATTGAACAAAAAAAATGTTATTTACAATCTATAATTACATGTATTACAATAAGTAAATGGGATGGGGATGATTAGCGGGAGGGGGAAGTCACCCAGTGGCGGCACCCCGTCAGTTTAAATATAATTGCAAATGAAAAATAGAATTGTTAAATGTATATATAGGCATGTGTTTCATTAATAATTACTAAAATGTAAATTCTAAATTCTCAAATAACAGTGGTTGTTGGAAGTCACGAGACTAAAATGTAATGAAATATTATAGGGTAAGCACATTGTGTTCACGTTAAAGATACCATAACCGCACTTGAACAATTCCTTTCAAATGATAATGAGAAGTTCCTCGTGTCCCTTGGGTAACAGATAATGTTTTTCCTTCTGAAATTCAATGGATAATACAGTTGGTAACTATTTCTTTTGTCTGATAAAAATAAGATTTTATTTTTTTATATAACTTTTATTGATAAACTCACACACACAATGTACCTATGTAACCAATTTGATCCAGAATTTCTATATATTTTAGTGTCCATAGCAAACGGATAAAAAAAATAAAAATTAAGAGTTGCAATAATATAAATGTACATCATACAATATTAAATGTGTGTATTATATGAGTAATAATTACATTCAAATTTACTAACTATTTAATGAAAAAAAAATAAGAAGAAATCTGTTATATCAAAGTTTATGTGACGAACTTTTAAATGAATTAGTAGGTTTAATTTATTATTCTTTGTACAGTTATGTTTTTAGAAGTTATTATGTTATAAATAACATTACATTTTGAGACTACTCTGTAATTGTAATGCACCGTTTTTTAGAAAGGCCATTCTTTATTTTTTGTATAAGTTACAAACAATAAGTTATACATAAAGTTGTGTGAGTAAAAATTAAGTTTAGTTTATAGTCTATCTAGTAAATAAACAAAATAGCAATAGGTATTATTATGACTAATATAAAATAATAAATAATAAAATAGACTGTTTAAAAATATAAAAATATTACTAGGTAAAAATAAAGATGTAAAGATGAATAACTTAAAAAAGGAATCTAATAACTTACTACGAACAACTTTGCACGTTGTATTAAGGAAGGAATAGTTTGGATTTAAGATAATTCCAAATGGTGTTCATAAAAACCTAGACTTTTTGGCTTACCAACATCAGGAAATTAAATTACATAAAACAATGCTTTTAAGACTTGCAAATTATATTATTGATATGCAATTTCAAAAATACAATAATTAATTTTCATTCTATTAACACTGTTTTTGAATGTATCAGACAAATTTGGAGTGTTACGCGAAGTTGGCACTTCGGAATGGTTTTCAATTTATAACATTATTTTAATGACTTATTTGCTAATACTAAAAACCAATTTGTAATTAGTTTGAAAAATATTTTTTATATCAATTGGACTAAGTCAGAGGGCTAACTTGATGGACATATTAAGTACCTATTGATATTTTCTAAGTGTGTACGACTGGTATTAAGGCGTTGGGAGGTAGAACACGTAAACTGAGAATGGGGGAAGTTATAAGACCTTTCTTTAAATTTACTTTCAAGAAATAAGAGTTTTGATGAATGAACTAAAATGAGAACCAACACAATACTATGTATATTGTATATCTTACATTCTGCAGACAGCATAATTCTGTTAAGTATACTTTAGGTAGGTACGTATAATTATTTCTAAAACGTATCAAACTGAACTTATTTATTAAATAAAAATAATAATATGTTGGTGGTAACTGTGAATGATATTTTTTATTATACGAGTTAATGATTCTATAATAGCTTAGACGTTTTAATATCCCCATCTACATTTTTAATTGAATATTAATTTAGATAAAAAAAAAAGATTACCGGCCAACATAGTATTAGTTATTTATCTATCATTTTTTTTAAATAAAGTAATAGATAAAATATTGAATCAAAAACAAAACAAATCATCACTTAACAATATTGCTCTATTTTAAAACATTATCACATTTTTGTGTTAAATTATCTTCTCATTTATTAAAGGCTTATAAGTAGGATGTAGGTATTCAGATACCTGTATAATAACTAGTAAAGACACAGAATAAAATATATTAATAATTGAGAATCATAGAAAATCATATAATTCCCATGTTCTCAATAATATTTAACCAAAAACTCGAATACAATAAAAACCAATTAGGAATAATTAAAACTAGCTACTACTACCGATTAATATCTGTTCTTTACGGATTCTTAATAAATCACAATATATATTATAAATGAACACGTTTAGTTCTATAAAATACATTTTACCGGTCATTTGCCATTTTTATAAATATTGTTTTATTATAATTATTATCATTTATCAGTTCTTTACAAAGTTAAATGTTTTAAATTAAGAGAAGGTAAAGGTTTTATTTTGTAATCCTCTCAGTAATAATTATATAGTTTTCAAGTAGGGACATTATAGACACTACGAAAAAGCTTCAAAGGGTTACCAGTATAATATATTAATTGTATATAAATATATATATATTATACACATAAATGTATATTAAATGTGTATAATATTACATTTTCTCACTACCGTCTTTGATACAGAACGTGATTGTCGTAGCGGATCCTTTTAAGCACAAACCGTAACCATTATTAACGATGGTAATATAAAATGAAAGAAAACAATAAAGCAAATAATTTTATAAAACAAACAAATTAGGTAACAATATAATAAAATATTATTAACTAATGCTAATTGCTTAGAAAAAAAATCACACTATCATTAAATGAAAAAAACTAAGCAGGGTAGCTTTTGACAGTACCTAATACCTATTTTAAATTAAAAGATTTTGACATTTCGAATACTCCTATATTTATGAAGTAGGTAATGTGCTGCTTTAAATGTAAATTGCATATGAATATAATTTATATGAATTTACGAGAACAGAATAAATCTTATTCAAATAGGTATATTTCGTAAAAAATGTATATATACGGTATATACTATACCTACTAAAAATAAAGGCGTTTGGTATATCGTGTATACTATTCATAATATATTATACAATATTATATAGTATACATACCATGCATTTTGTTTTGTATTGTCCATATGTGTTGACCACTTTTTTAAAATAAAATATTAAATGCTGGAGATAATATCAAGTATCTGATTAAAATATCTTACACAATATGATCCTAACATTTTATTTTAACTACTTGCTTAATAATAATTGTTTGATGTTATTTAAAAACATTATAAATATTATGGGGTTATTCGTGGTGATAATAATATTTTAATTTTTAAGTTCATTAGATATTTAAAAGGCATTGAAATTATAAACTATTGATCATTTATTCGTTATTATCAATTTAAACTGTCTTAAAATTACTGGGTTTATCAATATATTGAAGTAACAATAAATCAATATAGCTACTATATACCTTGTACCTACATATTCAACCAGAATATTATAATTTTGAACACTAAATTATTCCAAGCACATAATATTTAAATTCATCTCTGGTCAAGAAGGTATTTTTGTTTTAAAATGTACCTATGCAGATAATATTTTTAACTCTTTTCGAGACATGGTTTGACAGAATTCTAGTTTGGGACCTCGCTTTATTTGCTTTTAAGGTGTCAAACGAGCGTGTTTCTTTTTCTTTTTTTTAGGCCTTTCGAATGAGGAAATCATCATTTTTCAAACTACGATGGGTGTTACTGATCTGAAACGACATTTCCACGATATTTTGAACGCATATTACATTAATTTTTCAATTTTTTTTTACGTTTCTCGTTGCTTATATATTCTACTTTATTTCTGTTCATTTCATTTTTTTTTTACCAAAATCTAATAACATTACTTTTTAACATAACATCACCGTATTTTATGACCACGACATCTCCAAAATAACAAATAACTTTGCAACATGTATTATGAGAAGCTTATATAAAAATTGTATTCAAAATTCATAGATAAGATGGTTAAAAAATGTTTGTACTAATTTACATATAAATTAGTACTATTTAAAGCTCTGAATTGTATAATAATAAATAATTATTTATGCATTGAATAAGTCATCTGAGCGAAATTATAAGGAACTTGTTAAATATGTCATCGATCAGAAACGAAAATCCAATTAATTAATAATACAAAACGTATATGATTTTACAAGTACCTATGACAGATGATAATATTATATTTTATATTAATCAGCTATATTAATAGAAATAGATTTAAGTTATAATATAATTATAATTAACTATGTAATATTGAAATATAATTAAATATTTTCCATTTTATTAGGCACATATATTCAATTTTATAAATATACATAAAAATGTTCTAAAACTATACAGGGTGTCCCGAGAGGATTTACTCATTGCGATATCTCCTGAAATAATGGAGATATCGTAATTATGTTTTTTTATTAAGACTCTCAGAGGTAAGCACTACAAATATTTTATTTTTTAATTAAATTAAATTTTTAAGTAAAAAAGTTATAAAAATTATTTTTTAATTTTTAATTTTTGAAAAAATTGAAGATAGCCATTCTATAGAGTATATTTTTGTGAACATTTTTAGCTTTTAACATTTTATTTTCATTAGTCTCATGATTTTTAATAATTTTTTTAGTTTATTAGTAAAACGTCATTAAACTGGTTTTTGTCCGGGCGGCGAGTCCCCCTCTACGGCTAATGAGTAAATCCTCACGGGACACCCTGTAGATTATAGTCAATTTTCCTTATGTTATTTTTCTTAATTTTAGTAGAAAAGTTCACATATATTTTTTTCGTTTAATAAACAGAAACTAATTAGTTATTATATGCTGTAAATGTAGTAATTTAAGTATTTATGATTTTTATATATTATATAATTATAACCAATTTAGTATAGATGGAAAGTTATGTGTAAGTACTGTAGTTTATCCAAAATTATTCAATAAAAATACATTTTTAATTTGTCAACTATCCCTGATTGAATTCTTCTATAGTCTCCTGGGTGTGTTTAGGGTTATTATACCTATTTGACGGCTTGACCGCCATGAGTTCTTGTAGGAGATCTCACCAGTTTACTCCCTGCCGCCACGGGGTTTTTTCATAGGTTCACTTCGCAACAGTTTTGACGATACTATTGACGGCTTGTTTTAAGATAAGATGATTTTTATGATTAATTAGTTAATGAGGAATATTTTGTGATGATCAAGGCACTGTTATAAATATTAAGTAAATTGATTGAAATGTTTTGATTTCACTTGAATTGGATAGTATTTTGTCTCCAAACAAAAATTAAATATTCCGTAAATCATATATTATATGTATAGTGGTTTTTATTTAAACATTTTGTTATTTTATTTGTCTCCAATCTAAATAATAGATAAGCCTATACAGTAGAGTATTGTGTTTATTATTTGTGTGCTTAAAAAAAGACAAAACGTTTGATGGTTCGTATTATATCAGACTTAAATAAATGTCATTATTAAAAATAAAAAAGTACCTAAACATAACAGTGCGATTATTTAGTTTTATAATTTATCGCTAAAATTAAAAATTAACACAAATTACAATTATTTATTTTAAATATTTTGAGTTTAGCGATAATTGCATTAGTTTTACAATAATGTGTGTATATACCTCTTATTTTTTCTGTGCTTGGAGTTTCAATACTAAGGATCGTTTCTGGTAGAAAATTTGATCTTATTTGTATTTTGGTGGACAAAAAATTAAAATTGGACAAAAGTTTTTTTTTAAAATGATTTGGGATGAATGTTTACGAAACACTGGTTTTATAAAAGCTTGTAAATTTTTGTTATTTTGTGTATGTGAATTGTTCACATGTAAATAGTCTTAACATTTTTACCAAATATTTATATTTGAATTTTCTAAAAATTATATAATATTAAAATATTATGGAATTTTTTTGTTATTTATAAACATTTGAAATGTTCGACTCTTTATTAGTTTTTTTTCAAATTAGGTATGTATGATAGAATTTTTGTTTGTGAGTAAAAAAGCTTGGAAATTACGAGTTATATTCCCACCTATTACATATCAAATATAGTTATTCCTTTGGTTTTTATAGTTTAAACATAGTATGCGATGTACTTAACTTAAGTATATTTTTATAGAAATCCTTACATTAAAAAAAATGACTTAGAGCTGAGCTAGAAACTTATACGAAATGTTTTGATGCAACTAAGCTTTTTCTTATGAATTTATTAATCAATAAAATATGGCTTCTTTAATGTAGGTACAAAATGGATTCGATTTTCACTATTTTACTTTAAAATGAATAGTACAGGGATGGCCAACCCGCGGCCCGCCTTGAAAAGTTTTGCGGCCCGCGTTATTTATCAAATATTTACAAAAAAAAAAATCATTTTTGCGCCGATAGAATATTCAAAACATATCGATAGCATTAAATATGCTCAAGAAATAAGGAAACTTATAGCTGCTTTTGAAAGTCGTTTCACTAATTTAGACAAATACAAGACAATATTTGAAATATATTCATCTCCTTTGAATACTTATGTCAATTTGGCCCTAGAATATCTTCAAATGGAATTCATTGACTTACAATGCAATAATGAATCAAAACACATTTTTGAAATATCAAAATCAAAAATAGATTTATATAATATTAATATCACAAAAGAAAAATTTCCCAATTTGAGAAATCGGGCACAAAAAGTTGTGAGTGCTTTTGGATCGACTTACACGTGTGAATAGTTTTTTACGAAAATAAAATTCACCAAAGACAAATCACGCTCAAACCTAATAGATGAAAACCTGCAACATCAATTACGGTGTGCAAATACAAGCATTTCTGTTGATTTAAAAAGCTTAGTGAACGAGGTGAGAAACAAATATCTCACTAAATGGTAAAATCAATAAATTAAAACTATTATATGTAATATAATATAATATAATATTATCTATGTTAATAAATTATGAGTCATAGTAAAAACAATACCTAATAATTAATATTGTTTATAATGTTTACTCAATTTTTTTTGTATTGGGGAAAAATATTTTTATAATTTTGAATAATAAAATATGTGATTATATTATAATGTTTTACTGGCTGCTGACCTTTTTTTGGCAACCTTATATGTGGCCCGCAGGATTGTAATGTACTTAGAAAGTGGCCCCCCGCAAGATCATTTGGGTAGGCCATCCCTGGAATAGTAGTATTACATATTATTATAAACAATGTGAATACAATTTGTCATTGTAAAACAAATCTCTCGTTTCACAATTAAAATTTAAAATGTATGTTATTTTCGTATTTAAATATGATAAATTGTGTAGCAAAAATGGTTTCATAAATACCAAATCTGTATGAACATATTATTCGATATTCGTCTTTTGGTATGTCTATCAAATATTTTATTGCAATCTATTGTTGATACTTTCAAGTTCCAAACAATTTTTTTTTCATACCATTTGCGTCAGTATTTGTCTTGCATACAAAGAGTCGCTTAATTTTCCGCTGAATCATGTGTCGTGTCAGAGGACTTCAGTATAGTTGATAAATCTATATCCAATGCACGAAAACAACGAACAGACAGTAACGATGATAGACGGGGGTGTAAAAAGAGTGTTCAATACTGGATCCCATCGATCTTTACCCGTGGTCGAACCTTTCAAGAACAGACCAAGATATAAAAATGTAGAGGTACCTTAAGGTGAAGTCCATCATCTTCTATGTTTTCTTTAATTCTTGTTGACTTAATAAGCTTATTTGAATACTTCAATTCCAGAATCTTTTAATTTAGGATTACCTGCAGTATAATATATTAAATAAACGAACTGTAAATGCTTATTATTAAAATGACTATTTATCGATATCTACCAATCATACTTCGTACATTTTATATTTTAAATAATAGAATACACATGATCATGATTTTACTGTTATTGCCATTTATCAAATTGTATTATTTACTTAACATTCTATATTTTACAAATAATTTTTTTTGTTATTATGTATTATTATCAGGGCCTGATTGGTTAGGTGAGCTATCGAGAAAATCTCCGTGGGCTGTCTAAAGCTTGAGCCGGTTGTGTGAGTGTAAGTGAAAATAAATTCATGTATAAAATACGATTGGCCACCTATAAGCTCATAATAATTATATTACGTAATATTTGTAAATAGGCTGCTTAGAAGTGAAAATCTCGATGGGCCTATACATACCAATCCGGCCCTGATTAGTATTTTCAAATTATCTATCAAAATATAATGACCTACATAATGATTAATTATATACAAATATACTAAGTTCTACTATTACTGAACATTTTAAATTATTAATTGTACAATATGTATGAAAATTAAATTTTTTATTACCTACGTGAACTTTTTGGAGTAGGTTTTTACGACCTAAAATGTTATTAAAATTGAAATATTAAAGATTTTATTATAAGTTTATTTTCTTCATCCATAACATATTATTATATAGGTAGTCTTTATCTTCGCAGTTTCCATTTATACAATTTAAAAATATTTCATGCAAGGTCTGTTATACAATGCTATGGAACACCCAGCGTCAAAAATATGAATTATAGCCTGAATTATTTGGAATGATTGTCAGTATGTAAAATGTCAAGAATATAAATGTTACATGTCCCCCAGAACAATAATAATATTGTCTTACGTATTTTCAAAACTAATCTATAAAAATATAAACATCAGGTGCGTTTATTGATTTCAAGAGGACGATTTATAAATGAAACATTTTTATGGATATACTTTGTATTACATTTTAAATATATTATTTTTTTTTAAAATAAGTTTATTTATGTGAAGAGGTCTTGAAGTCTGTTTATTTCCAAGCTTAGTTTTTTCATCGATTTAACGGTGTTTGTTAATCACTATGGGAATAATCATTGTTGAAAGAGTATTTGGTACTATTTTACATACATACTACACAAATCACATAAATATTAAAATTTACATATATTTTCATGTAAAACTAAAATCCCTTAAATTTAATTCCAGTGTATTGAGTGCTAGTTTTATACAAATTAAAGCTCTTGAAATATTTTTACGTTTGAAAATTTTTGGTTCAGTAAGCATCATAACAGTCGGTTGAATCAAATCCATTTTAATTTTGCATCATTTGAGTAAGCAATGTTTAAAGAAATAAGTGTGCCATGGGTTGGCTATTGTTGTGCCTTCCAACAGTATATTATTACTTTAATGTTCAACCATTATTTTACTATTCGTTATTATTTTAATAATGTTTTAAAATATTAAAAGTGATAGTAGGTATAACTGTTACGAAAAAAATATAATGCTTCAGTCGTTCTTGTTGTTAAATAATAATAATAATTTCTTCAAATTATTTCGATATGAATATAATATGTAATATAATACATACTTATTTTTCTTTTTTATGATCGTTTGAAAATAAATCATAAATAATAGGTTGCATATTAATGGTTTCATTAATTTAATCATATTATAATTTTCTACAGTCTGTATATTAAAAGTATAAAAATACCTAAATTCTGGAGTTATAGAAATATTATTTTAGATCAACAATGAGGGCACTTTTTCCTAGACAATTTGGTTAAGTACATTACATATTTACATGTCCTGTGAATTATGCATAATTAATTAATTTTATTAAATGATGACATACGCATATGTGCATCTGCTTATATTTAGATATGTATAGTTAACTTTTCCGTCAGTTTTAGAACTAATATGTTACGTGTTCACGTCATGTTGTGCAAGTATCCAAATCATTATGTTATACTACTTATATATTTGTAATGTGACAATACATGTGCGTACCTACATATTTCATACTACAGCGCTAGATCACTACAATAATATTATGGATAGTCTACAGCGAGCTCTAGTATTTACTAAATTTATAAGAGACTATGTCGTGATTGAAAGTCGATACTAAAAGGAGTTCAGTTTACCAACTACTTAGAGTGTTTATTTTGTATTTGAGACTTTGAGAGTGTTATATAAAGAAACGGTGCGTAAATAAATTAAATTTACTGAGATATATAGAATAAATAACTTTGAAATACAGTTGAATGATTGGAAATCAATATTTCATGGAATTCAATACTTTATAAAATATCAAAAACATTAAAACTAATTATTGCATTTTACATTTAAAATGTTTAAAATGTAGTGAGGTACTTAGAAAGTTAGCATACCATTTTATACACGTTTTATCTTTTACGTTTAAATCACTTCTCCAGAAAGTTTTAATAAAAAAAAAGTAATTTATTTGATAAATATTATTGTTTTCTCCATTTCATAAAAATTTAGTATATTCTAGTGTATTTCACGAATTAAGGAATACAAACATAAATTAGATACCATAATTTAGACTTTCATGATGGAACTCGATGTATGATCAGAAGTCAGATGATCCTACAAGTTTAAAATAATTTTTAAAATATGTTTAAGAGGTACTAATCCAGAAATAAAATAATAACACTATAAACGTTATACTCAGGAAAAATCACCAGACTAGAAAAAATAAAAGGCTAAAACGTCATACATGAGAAACACCATTCTTTACTTTGTCCCTCAAACATAATATGAAATGGTTTATATATATATAAAAACATATTATTAAATGTTCGTTTCAACTGACAGTCAATAAAAGAGTAAACGAAGTGTAAACAAAACAGTACGATTTGAATATGTTCTCATTCATGACACAGTATTACAGAGTATAATATAATATACTGTACTTGGCAAAAACAAAGTACAAACGATAACAATGATTGTAAACAGTGAACGTTATGAATATGTGTGAAGTTATGGACGCATAATAATGGTATAATATTCACGAAATATCCAAACAACGAAAAACAGTTCTTAAAATGTTAGATTTTCACTGAAAAACTACTATATACCTTTATGTAACTCAAAAAATTATGACTCAGGTACCGTATATAACATTTTGTGGTTGGTATCTTGAAATAATTATGTTCTCAATATAAGCAGAAGCCAGAAACCCCCTCATGGTGCAGTTATTTTTCAAAAATATTATTTGAATAACTATTATTGTCTATTACAATATAACTAACCTAATTTTCTTCTTATTTTCCTATTTTACCTATTTAATCTATAGTTAGGTGTGAAGTCTATAACAACTTAACTAAACTACCAATCATAATACAATTAGTGAAAAAAAAAAATAGCAATAATATTACTGTTAGGTATACCTAAAATACTTTTGTCTCTTTATTTTTGTTGGTAATAAATACACAATCTTATTGTCCGCAAAAGCCTACATTTAAAGACGATTTAGTGGGTTACACGAAATTCAATTAAATAAGATTTATAAGTCTTCATTACAAACTATTGTTGCCTTTAATGGCACACTAGTTTTTTTTTACTTTGTGTTATTTTTTATGCCGAATACCTTTAACAATATTTTACAAAACGAATTTTGCAATCACAGAAGTGCATAACCATTTTATAATATATATATATTATATAAAGGTTTTTTTATAACTAGTCTAAAAAGAGAAAAACCATTTAAAGTAATTTCATTTTATGGTTTATTTATTACAATAAAAAAGAATAAATTACTTAATTTATTTTTTTAGCTAATAATTAATAAATGAGGAATACATTAATATTGGTGAACAACACGTTGAGGTAATAAACTTTTACTGCGTTCTGAAAAACGTCAGACGATATTTTTAAATAAAAGTTTTATTTTATATTTTAAGCAAAGCAAGGAATGTATTGTTTTTACAATATTAATGTATTCTTTTTGTTTTTCTGTGAATTCCTTTTGGGCTAAGAAAATAGATTTAAAAGTTTCATACAAACCAAAAATTGTAAATTGAGTCAAGTGCTACTTTTGGAGTAAGAAGTAATTTTTAGATTGTCTGTACTCTATACCTATGTGATTTCTTTACGAAAACCGTTGAACGAATTTTAAGAGGTTTCAGTATTCTTTAAAAAAATACTTTTAATTGGGCTCTCTCCTTAGAATATTTTTTTATTCTGATAATAATATGTCAATACAACAAGTTTCATTTACTTTTGCATTTAAAATAATAATTAGGTAAATTCGATTTAAAACATACAACTGTTTATTTTAAATTCATAATACATTTTATTACTACATGTCTAAAGACTAAAGTACCAACACTACTAAGAATAGATTATATTAAAATTTCAAGGCGCACACCATACAATGCGATCATAAATTTAACAGTTAAATATAACAAAACACTAATTATATAGTCTTCGAATTCTAATACTTCTATATTATTATAAATTAGTTACTAATTATTTTAAGCAGTTGAATTTGTGCTTTAAGCTTTTTAATTAAAATACGTTTGAATTACAAAGACAACTTATTTATCAATGACTATTTAAAATAGATATACTAATTTTAGAAAGACATTGGTACTTATTAACTATTGAGTTAGATTTATTTAATATGAGATTGACAGAAAATTTGCTTTCATAACTTTAAAAACATAAATAAATAAATACATTTTACTGCCAGTTAAAGTAGATAAAATATTTCATAAAGATGTTCATTGAAAGATGGTTTAGAAATAATTACCGTTATCTTAAAAGAAGGTTAAGATTGTTTTCCTGAATAGTAATTTATGTAGATATGTATAAAATGTATTATTATGATTTATGACATTACATTAAGTATCACTAGGCTATTCGAAAATAACTCTATTTCTAAACAGTAGCTTGATAAATCTCTCAAAATATAATTATGTAATTAAGATGGTCATTACCATTTTTGATTACATTTTCCCAAGTAAGACCTTGTAATATTCTGAAACCCCTAAATTCTAAACTGTTTCATGATCAACATTAAGTTCCTTTTAATACGAATTTACATCTATAAATATGCTTAAGGTGTCCCATCATGTTCAATACGTTAAAATGGTCCCCAGTAGTCCACAACTATAATAATATTATGATTGTTGGTTCAGTGGATTAATAAATCAGATTAAGTAAATTATGAAAACAACTGTGTTTATGATAATATACATTATATAACAGAAATCTTGATTTAAATTAAAATTCCTTAATGTTTTAGACTTTTAGACTATTTATTGGTTTTATATTAATTAATTTCATTAAATTAATTTGATATAATATGTTGTGTATATCGAATTATATTTTAAAGATTATAGTTGGTACCTAATTGTGTATTCGCAAACCACGAAATAATAAGATAAATAATACGTAGTGTTAACAGATGCAAGCAAATTTTAAAGAATTATAAATACTATGCTGAGTAAATATTTATCAAGACTGAGTGATCGTAATTTGAAAGTTATTAAAAAGCTCATTTATGTTTTTAGTATAATACGAAAATGTATAATGCTATGAAAAAAAAATGAGAGTATATAATCCTCTTTGATTGCTCTTCCCTCTCTCTTTGAAGAAATATCTTTCTGTCTCTTAATTCTTCCTACGGATACTTCATTCCCCATATCCAACTTTACTTTAGTAACTACTTAGTTCAACCGTTATCTGCACAGTATATATATTTTTTAAATAATAAATAATATTGCCGTTGTGGTTTCTTAAAAAATTCAATGCCAGTTTTATACCTATTTACTTATTTTTGTTCTGATTAATCTTTTATTACACCAATGCTAAAATATTTTAGTGAGTAATAACTAATAGCACTAAAAAAGATATCAATAATTTGAAAACAGTAGGTATAATTTATTGTAAAGACTAAAATTTAAAACTAACTGTTTGTATCATATTAATTTACTGTTTTGTGGACTCGTTATATATATAAAAAAAAATAAAAAAAAAAAACAGACAATTACTATTAGGTGTTATTTATGCTAAAGACTTATTTGAGTTTAACAGAATGACAGTCTTACACTAATTGTAGGTAACCTCTCTGGTAGCAACTAAGTATTATTGTCAATTTACAATATTAAACATACTTAGGTAATATGAAAATTCAAGCATTTATAAAGTTAAAATCTAAATTGACCAATTATAAAATATTATGTTATTCATCATTATTTGATACAATTTATTTGTACTAAATTTATTATATTTAAGTTTATTCTTTAAATTTATTTTGTTATAGAATTTAGAGGGTTATAAACCTAATATTCTTGGAGGAATTAGTATATAGATAATTTCTATATTATTATTAAAAAAATTATATTTTCTTATAGTAGTTTTTTTATTTTTGCTGAAAATGGTACTTGTAGCTTTTGAACGAATCTACACGTTTGTTTCTAGTTAAGTATTCCAGTAGTGATTGGATTCGCATAAAAAATAAAATAAAGACTATAAGCAATAAAACTCTGAGCTCACCTATCTCAAAAACGATATGATACCCAAAGGGACTTTTATAAAAAGAGAATCTACGGACGTTCCACAGAAAAAAAAGTCATTTGATTTACATAAAGTTTCCAGTCGAAGGGTAAAAGTATTTACATTATCACCAAAATCGCCTACTTCATCTTTAAATATAATTTTGGGCGTCAATCGAGCTGAAACTTTAGATGGATGTTTAGAAAATATAGCCTATGTAAAATCGAGCTAAAGTATATTCGTGTATAAAAAATGAAAATCTAGCAAATATATTAACATTTTATATAAATAATGATATTTGTAATTGATAGTTATTTGTTGTATGTAATTTATTATAATAGAACACGTTTCAATTGTCCATCAAATACAAATTATGATTTGATTTGAAATTTATTTATAATAATCTAGAGATGGTAAGCACCTAATTATGTCTGTGTCTTATTCAGTGGAGTACGCAGGGGTAAGGTTCTATGGTTCTTAAAAAAAAAATTATTATTTATTTATTAAATTACGTTTAACAAAAATTAAAAATATTATTTTTTTGCATTTATATTTTATTAATAAAATTATCAAATAAATAAATAAATACGAGATTGGAGTTGGTGGATTACTGTGGTACTGTAGTGTAGTCTCACTATATGCTCGCTAATTTATTGTTAAATACTGAAAAAAATGTATAATACAAGAGTCAACATCTTTACTAATTTTCATAGAAAAAGGAAATAAGCCTAGGCTTGTAGTTTTGTTAAAATGTTTGCTAATTCGTTGCTTTTTATTGATTTAATTTGTTTTTAAAATGTTCGTGGGGCTGGTAGAGGTAGAATATTGGTATAATAAATGAAATGCATGTAAATCTAAACTTCTATATATTCACATTTTCACGGGCATGTATTATGTATATTATCAATACCTTTATCGGTGATATACATACAAGTAATCATCATCACTCAAAAACTAAGTCTTTTTGACATGATCTGTCTGTAGTGTTTGTACCACTGTGGGTTTAACGGGTAAGTAAAATAAGTTTGTTGAATAAATTATTGAAAATCGCATGGTGATTTATACTTACCTTTACATTTCTCATTTCTTCTAATATTTACTTTGAAAAAAAAAAACTGGTTCATTAATTTTATTTAATACTACGCACGTCAATTATTTGAGTAGAATAATATTTTTAGTCATAGATATATATATATATATAAACAACTCTATTAATATAAATAAAGAAATATAGTGGATTGCTCATTTTATGAGTTGCCTTACGATACAGTTTACCGTTCAATACAATTGAACATAGGTTATAGAAAAGAATAAAATATAGACGTATATAAATAAAATGAAGGTAATAATCAACTTGATCTATAAATTGCGAAATAAAATAAAATTATTACAATATTAATAATTGTTAGTTACGAGTATAAATGATAAGATATTTTATGTAGGTGTTGCCTTGCAAACTGAAGGGATTACTGAATTGTCTAGGAGTCTTCGATTCTTCGGTACTAGCTATCCGTCTTCTACGTTTATGATCGTGGATTTGGTTGGGTTTATCTGCATTCCGAACGTAGAGAATATGTCCTTAGCTACCTTTATGTTCACGAGAGTGGTGGCGCTGGCTAAGTCCTTGGCGATTATTGTGGTATCATCGGCAAACCTACTATTGCGATGTTTTTGTATGTTTTTGTATTATATAGTGAATTGAGATTTTCTAAGAGATATTTTTTTATAATATTGAATGTATAGGTTTAACTCTAACGAATCTATAGGTTGTTTATTTTGCTATAGTTGTTTTGAAATATTCCTGTTAGAAAACTGCTTAAATTTAAACTGTCTAATTAACAATTCATTTTTTTTAAGTCAATGATTTTTCTTAGTTCTTACACATAGGAATATAATATTATATCATTTGAAATACTTGACAGGTAAAATTGGTCTTGATGAGTGGCATCATATTATAACATGTCCAATCATTACCTACCCCCAACATTGAGAATTATACATCTCACGTTTACGACTTAGCTGTAATTGTCTTCCTTACCGTTCTTATTTACTCTCTCACAACTCATGTTCAAGTTCCATCTTTAGGAACCTCCATGGAACCTCCTACATATCCTGTTTGACTGTCCTACCTTCACCGATTCCAGCTTCTTACTTTTCCTTCCTCCGTGTATAATTACCTGTCTATAATCTCCTATTCTACTCTATTAAGATTCTTGACTTCTATGTACCAATATATTTTGCTTTGTTTCATTCTGAATCTCAGATAATTGTTGGAATAAATAATAAACATACAATTTATTTACAAACTCTTCTAATCACCTGTGTTGTAAATTGTACTCACGTTTATAAGTTATTACTTATTATATTGTATAGAATTTATGTAACAAACACCTCCAAATTTCAAATTTACATCATTTATCAAAATTAATATTAAATATGAGTGTGGAAATAAAAATTTGAAGAATACCGATAAGTTGTTCATAAAATTATATAAAAATAATACCAATAAGTAAGTAAAATAGTTATTTAATTTTTATTCATGATAATTTATGTGTGTATACATATTATATATTTAAAAAAATAGGGTTAAGAGGACGTTTTATACCGAAATTTGGTGTCTCCGTCTTACAAGTGCGTAACATAGCAAATTTTACGCTCAGGAGATTACGTTTAGCTCCGTTACTTTAAAGTTTAAACATTTAAAAATAAGATTATTATCTAGGCAATGCTATAGGCTTGTTGTCATACCTACTTTATTTGTAAATTGTTTGTACATCTTAAAATACTCATAAAGTCATATATCGCTTTAAAATTAAAATATAATAAGCAGCCTATAATAATCTTACCTTTAAATTTTATAAGAGATCAATTCACTCAATTTTTTAAACTAATGGAGCTAAACTTGATTTGCTGAAATTCGGAATTTTACTCACTTGTAACACGGAGACAACAAAATAGGTCGTTGTAAGGTCCTCTTAAAATAAAGATTATCATTCTCGTATAGATAATATTTATTAATCAGCTAACGATTATATTATTATTATTTGTTTTAGAATCCACGTATGGAGATTTAAAGTTTCTTTGGAGTTATTATATTATGCCAGTGATTCATAATGATATTTTCTTTTTCTGAACAGTATAACCTAAAAATCGTTTACTTAATTTAATTGTGTATTTAAACAAATCGCTAAAGTGTTGTTTTTTTGAAATAATTTTAATTTCTTTATATGCCAAAAAATTATTGTATATTCTGCCATATTATTTCGATTAAAATGTGTAATAAGTAAGAAATCATGATTAAAGCCTAGGATAACCATTTTATTTAGTGCCGAAAATGCAAATTAAGTAAACTAATGCATTTTTACGTAGATGTATTCGTTTATCGTTATAATATTATAATATTTTAAATTCAAATAATATTATATTCGTTTGTTTATATAATATAGTATTATGTAGTTTAATTTAGATTACATATTATTTAATTGATGTGTAACTCCTTAACTACAGTTATTTAAAAAAAAAATGTCTATTCCAATATCTAAAATTAATTCGGAAATGACCTATTGCAAACAGTATCCTGTTGTACTTTATAAATAATTAATAGTATATAGGTACTACGGAAGCAATACTACTAATCAATAATCATATTTGTTAAAATATAAAATACATACCTATCCGTAATGCACCTTTCGTGTTAAATTGATATAACAAGTTACATACCTACCATTGAATCCATCTTTTTCCAGGTCAACTTGTTTTAATATTTTAGAATTTAAGTTTACAATAGTCAGTTTTATTGTATTATAGACTCTCAACTACCCACTATAATATAGAGTGCATTATACGATGTTTGCACATTGTAGGCATGTAAATATTTACTAAAGCAACATTGGTAACAATACCATGGGAATATTGGACTCTGTAAACGTTGATTGAATTTCTTAGACATCTATGATAAGAATTTGATTACACGATTTTAATTATATGTTGCATATCGCCATCTTGTATAGTTGTATCATAATTTCTATGTTAAGAGTGTTAAAGAAATAAACCGACGGATACAAATTACAAATATCTATAGGTACATTAGAACTCTTGAAAATCGTATGCTTTGTTTAAATTGCAAATATATTTTATGTCGCAATTCGATTTTTCAACTATTTCATTATTTATTTATTTACAACTTTTTATTTTTACTAACACATATGTACACTATAACATATTATGTGTTACGTTTTTGAAATCACTATATAAATTAACTTAATACAATAGATTTTAATTTGTATTTATCATACCACTGATTTAAGTTTTTAAACATACATAATATTGGTTTTGCTTATGTTAGCTGATTACTACGATAAAATGGGAAGTATTCAGTACTAATTATAAGATAGTTGATTTTTTACATTTTTGTAATTATTACACCTGTTTTTAAACTATAATTCAATCAAATTTGTGAATGTAGTTTGATACAACTTCATATAATATTGAAATGCTAAATAAACCGTTGTTTACAAAAGTATTAAACAATAAATAAGAAGATATTTTAAAATAGTTTTGTATTTGAATAAAGTTTTGAAGATGTTATGCCTTGTTCTTTGAATTAATTATACTTATGGCTTTCGGTGCCGATGCCATTTTGTCCTCAAAAATACACTTTGCGGGAATAACGACACCGCCTTGTAAAATTCACCAAATTTCATAATTTTTTTTTTTATTGCTAGAGGGAAATATTTTACAGCCCTCATCGATCTCTATTTTTCAATATTTTATTCTCAAACTTTATGATAAGTCTAAAAAAATACAAGATAAAAAGCATTTTTCACAAATTGTTTAATACAATTATTCGAAATAAAATAGAAAATCAGAGTTCGATGTAGGCTGTAGGAAGTCTTCTTCTTTCAGATAAAAAAAATAGTCATCAAACTCCGATAATTCCACAAAGCTTGAAAGTTATTCCCGTAAAGTCATTTTTTTTCGATGTAATACACCCTATCAACCCCCCCCCCTAAATAGGTACCGGATAGTAGATTAGTGGAAAAGTCTTATAATTGAAGTGGCAACTAAAATATAAAATTTCGTTTCCAAATTTTATAGAATTGTGGAAAATTTAAAAAACTCTCACCGGGACCAGGAAATAAAAATATTTAATTTTAACACTTCAGTGTTGCTTAGAAATTAATAATGACACAGTCTTGGCATAAAATATATAATATCCCTGAATTATGTATTTAGCCCAGTACCTACTTATAAAAATATTTAACTATTGATTAATACTGGAAGCATTAATATTTACCTAACCTCACAGTCATGTATTTTATATTTATTAATCAAAAATATTATGCAATAATTATCCAAACTTGTATATTACATTTTTTTTAAATCTTACAATGTATTTCATTTATTTGAATATGTTCATTCGATGGTTCATGAGAATATTTAACAATATTTGAATAATATTGAAGACCAGCGTGTATTGTCTTTGTCTTAAAACCTATAACATACCAAAATTGGGTTCAGCAGAACCAGTTTTGTTTTACGTTAGTTCTATATTAGAATGAATTTACCTTCTGAAAAACTTAAAGGTAAGACAATTATCTGTGATGTACGACGGGTTTTTATAATAATACATATTTTGAAACTGTAATATTTTACATACTTATAATATAAATCGCTTTAAAATTAAAATGTCATCAAAAAACAACGTACAAACACATAGCTGGTAATATAATATCTATATTGCAATATAATATCTTAGGTACCTTTTATAGTATGCATGTCAATATAGTATGTATGTCTAATATTTACGCTAACAACACAACATTGGAATGCAAATTTGCTATGCTGTATTATACCTACCAGTGAGAACACATGCTAATGATACCTCCTCTTAACTTGTGAGTCCCAAAACAATACATATATATTCAGTTAAATATTTTAACATATTTAAGAGCATTTTCGCTACAGAATTTATTCTTTTCCATTAAATTATTTTATATGTTCTTCGGTCTTAACGTGTACTTAATTAAAAACTCTTGCATCTACATACTCGACAAATTTAATTGAAATACAAACTTTTATAATTAATTTTGTTTTGTTACTTTCCGTAGGAATTCCCTTTATTTTATTTCTCAAAACAGCAAATCATAAATTTTTATTTTTCAGGAATACATTTTGAATTTTCATAAATTTGATTTCAACCTTACGGTTTATATTTTTACTGATTATCTTATTTTTACACTGGAATTTAACTTAATTTTGGGTCCTATTTATAAAAATTAAAAAATGTATGTCATCATATATTTTGTTCACAACAATTATTCTCACTCTTGAACAGCCTAATCCTATATAATTTATGATGATAAGTCCAAATATCTAGGTAAAAATATCCCCGAAAAAATATCCCGAAACCAAAATATCCCCTCAAAAATATTCCATGACAAAATATCCCGCATAAATAATAATTCAAAATTTTAACCTTTTTTTATAAAAGTTGCATAAATATTAATACAATACATTTATTATTTACATTTACAGAACACGCACACAAAAAAAAAGCGGGTAAATGCAAGTCACTCTGCTGTACAGTAGGTTATAAGTGGGTCAATGTAAAATAGATTGTATCAAACTTGAGTGTAATATAATTGTATAAGAATTTCTTAAAATAAAGAAATGTCGTTTTGAAGGTAGAATAAAAATAAGTACCAATTTAAAAGCACAAATTTGCGCCCCTTCATAATTTGCGCCTCTGGCGTAGGCACAGTTTGCCATACCCTTGCTACGCCACTGACTTATGACGATTCTGAGCGGAGACGGTTTGTCAGTCTGGATTTTTTATATTGTTATTATTAATATAACCTGTATGTTGAATTAATATTATAATTTTTTATTCGTCGATAAACAAAGTGCTAGAAATTAAAATCCATTTTTAGCGGTTTTTCTTAATTTGTCGGTAGTTTTTCCCGTGACTTTAAATAACTATTGAGAAAATCTAAAAATTACCTCTCTAAAGTACTATCATGATAAAATTTGCTAAAATATAAGGTACTATATCTATAGGATGTTGACATCGATATAATATAGTAGAACCCCTCCTGGTAGGTAGAAAATTTGTAAACAAGATAAAAAAAAAAAAATTATAATTTTTAGCAAAATTATTACCTATTCAATAAATGTGCTAGTATGTAGGTTATACAAATGTTTTGAATTTATATTGATTACAATCACGACTCATGTTTGAAAAGTTTCCATTTTACAGTTTATTTCTTGATAAGAATTAAAGTAGGTGCTATTAGGTACCTATCGAATATTTTATTTTGTATTTTGTCGAATTTATGTGTTATTACATTTATTTATAACGGTTATAATGACTTTAAAGTTTTGAAAAAATAAAGGTATTGTATTAGAATCTGTAACTTGAAAGGTTTACATATAGATTGATATTCGCCTAATTATTTAGATTTTGAGTTAATTATCAAAAATTTCGCAAATGTTTAAGGTAAAAAATTACGATTTACGAAGACTGAATCGTAAAGATATATAAAAATATCATTACTGTTCATTTCCTGGTTGACAAATAAATGAAATTATATAACTTGGAACTGAATGAAAAATTATCAGTTTTAACTGGGGTTAAAAATCCACAAATTAGAGGAAGTCAACTTGAGATTTAAACTGCTGGTAATATTTGTTTTGAGGTAATTGCAGCGAGGTATTCCTCGTTCTCTCAACACTGTGGGTAGCTCCAAGATGGAGGAAACAATGTCGTCAACAAATAATACCAGGAAGTTATATCACAGTGGAAAATAAACTTTTGGACATTCCCCTCTAGATTTATGATATTGCGAGTACGGAAAATTACTGTACTCGAGTAAAAAGCTGTGTTTCTTTTGAATTTAAATGTTGTAAAATTTGAAATTATTATTATTCGGCAGTTGTTTATTTTCAATTTGAATAGAACTGGAAATGTTTCATAATTTAGTTAGTATAAATTATTCATTTTCTAATAATGTATACTAATATTTTGCAGTTACCCGTTGAGTTAAATATTTAAGTGACTGTGATAAGATATGGAAAGGCGACCTACCAGATAACGTAGCACACGTATACATAATATTGTATATTATTATGTTAAACCAAAACTGAATTTATTATAATAATTTAAATTTTAGACTAGATGAATGGGGACAAGTATAAATAATGTCATGTATTTTTTCATACGTCAAATTTTTACAATTGTAATATTGGTAAACTTTAAATAATTATAACTAATAATCCATAAGTATACCTATTATAGTATCATTCCAAAGTTAGATTAACCGATAGGCCAATGTTCTATAAATTATTCGTTGCTTCTACTATCAAAGCAGGGATTAAAAACTTTTTAAATTTTTAAATTTTCAATGTTGATGTTTATGTTTTCATTAATAATTTGATAACTTTTTGAATATTTTTGATTATGGTGAATGCGATTGCCACCTACTACGTGTATAGTATTTGTTTTTAAATTTTAAATAATACTTTGTATAATTTTGTATTAACGTGATCGATATAGTTTTAGGTTAGTAAAATGTACATTAATAATAACATTTATTTTGATTACATAAATGTATGTTTTGAGTGGATTTGAAAGAGTGGAAATAAATAGTTCCTTAATTTTAATTTAAAATTAAATAGTAGTTAGTACTACTTTCAATGAAAATTCTTAATTATTAAAGATTTTTTTTAATATTTTATTGTTTCAAATTCTGAATTTTTTTTAAAAAACTCGTTTATATTTTCCGACTACTCTGTAATTTAAAAAATGTTTTTAAATCCTTGATGAAAAGTCTTACATTATTTATTATATTATTTTTTTATGTTTAATCAATTTCTCTTTAAATATTCCTTTACAAACATTGTACGAAACCAAGGTCCATAAAAAACGACATATTATAACAATAAATTAATTTAAAAAAAACTGTGACTTATTATTTTAAATAAATAATTTTTATAAACATAACATTTTAGGTAAAAATATAGATATAACATGTTTATATATTACAATTTCAAAAAAAATATACATATATAAATACATTGTATTCAAGACCATTGTGTAAATATTTTTATATTTTATTTAAATAAAATGAAAATTGAAAAAAAAATTCAAAGGGTATTGGAATTATGGATGTTATAATGGGACGTAATGTTAGATGATACTCAAAAATAAAAACAATAGACGAAATTTAAAATATTGAGGCCCAATTTACACATCAAATTAATTTTACCTAAATAATTCGGGACCAAGTTTACCAGTCAAATATAATATACTACCTGTACAATCAAGGCGAGCTTACAATTGACCCTTAATATTATTAAGATTTATCTCAAACATTTTTGAAATTGTATTTTAAGTACTAATTCGTGTTATATGGTGTATAATTAACCGATCATTAAATTCACAATTAAAGCTTAATGATTGTTTCTATTGTTCATTGAAGTGAACAAATGGATTTAGTAAAATAAGGACACAATTTATTAGAATGTTATATATTACATAGAAGTCGCCGCTTATTGGACTCACTTTAGGACCAGAGCATCATTTGAGTCCATTAACCAAATGAGTCAATAAGGTGGAAGGCCCGAGAGTAAAAAGTTATATGTATATGTATAATAATTATAGTCATGGAATTACATAGTTGCAGTAGAGAAACAAGCTATGCAATTATAAATATTGATTATTATTTATTTACTATGTACCTATTATTCATTATACCCATTCACTAAATTTATAATGTTTAACTAAATTTATACGGTTGCCGGATAGATAAAACAGAAAATTATTTATAAAATACACTATTTTATGATACAATATGTACCTATAACATTGCAACTTGCATCATTTCCTGAAAACTACTTCATGTTTTACAATTATGACAATGTATATAGTGAACGCAATATCTGAAGCACTTTTATTGTCATAAAAATAGTTCTCGAAATAAATACATAATTGAAAAATCGATTGTACTTCCGCGTTTCCTTAGCCTAGAATCTAAAACTAGGATTGCATGCGATAATATGATTAACTTTTATAATAGTTTATTTATTTGGACATAATAATATCGTCGATGTAATAGGTATTTCATGTGGAAAATATAACCTACGCTGTGTTAAGCATATTATAGAAAATATTGGAGGGATTACGTTATCCGCTATAATTTTTATTATACAAATGTTTTATTTTTTTTTATTGAATCGGAGACCTAAATCTTTATAAATGTATTTTCTGTCTATACTTTAATTTATTCATAATGCTATTCAACATTGTATAAGTAAATGTAGTTATTTGTTTAGTAGAAATATGTTTTGCTCTTGAACTTATATTATTGACAACATATACAGTAGGTAATAGGTATAGTTATCCGGTAAGCAGTTAAACATAAATATTTTTTTCAAACATTTTTCTATAAGGTAGGTACTTGATTTTTATGTTCAGACATTGGATACTAACAGGACATTTTAACCCCATTTCATAAATAATATATATATTGTTATTAGCTGAAATCCAGAAAAGTTTTGATTTTTTGTGTATTGTTAATATACACACAATACTTAATTTCTCTAATAGTCATCAAACGATCAAACTTCGTATTATATAATAATATACATTTTAATATCTGAGTTATAAAAACTAAGAATTAAATATTAATTATTATCATCACACTCTCTTCATAATGGAATAATCCATAATTCGTCATTGTTTGCATCACTTCACTTATTATTAACTTTTATAATAGATAACTTTTCTATATAATAGATATTAGTAGTCAATAATTGTAACTTCCACTCAGGCTTGGATCTATTAATCTGAATTGGTGGGAAAATTTGACTATAATTTTAGTACATAACAGATTATAGATAAAATACTTATATTACTTAATATTTAAAAAAATATTAAGATCTTTGTTATTATTTTAAATGTATGGACTTTAAGACATATGAATTATTTATTATATAAATAAATACATATAATATACAATATTTTCAAAGCGGAGGTGGATAACCTAAATCCCTTGATCCGCGCCTGTTCCACTTGATTTACTTAAATAATTAAGTAAACATTTGAATGACCTATTAATTGTACCTACTATCATGACGTGTTATCGTAATCTGATTTTATTATATTACTGTATTTCGAATAAATAGTGCTTTTTCAATACAAGAGAATATAATATATTATTATTATAATTAAAACATTTATCAAACATAAATCAAAATTAAGAATAGTTATAAATTCAATTACTTCATTTCAGAGGGTCGTAAGATCATTCAACCATTGTAAAAATGTATTGAACAATAATTTGTTTACCATTGTTTATTTATTTATTACTTATAATATACATCCTAAGAAAAAAAACCCGTGTATACATTTACATTAAAATAAAAATCATAATTAACATAATAATAAAAAATCATTTAAGGATAATAAAATAACCTAACTTCAGTCTTCACCTATATACAAATAATAGTACTATATACTCGTAAATAGTATATGCTGTGTTCAGAATTTTTTTAATTACAATATATTATTAGTAACTACTATAATAGGTTTTAACTAAGTAAAATATTTTCAAGGATACGATTTACTTAGAACATTTACTCTGAAGATGGTCGTTAATGATTATGATATGAACACTAAATCGACCTATGTATAAATAATAATTCTTATATAGATGTGATACCCTTAAATTAAAAATAATAATAATTTAGTACCAGGCAAAATTGTTTAACAGCTGTTCAAAATTAGATAAGTGACATACATTTTGAATCTTTGGACTAGCGTAATAACAACTTTTATCGAGGTACCTATACTAAATGTTCTACTAAATAGACTATACATACTGTATGTTTTACAATTTCATAAGTCGTTACAGGTTTTGAAAAGGTTAAAGATGAAATTTGAGTCTTGATATTAGAAACAATACATTTAATAAAGCTATACATTTAGATATACCTACATTTGTAAGTGGTTTTGAAAGGGTATTTCGTATATTGTAGACAGTCGTCAAAATATTATTATTTAATATATATATATGTAATATAGGTGGGAATATTTCAAATTGTAAATTATTGACGTAGGTCAGGCCAGTGAAGCAATATGTGCTGAGGCAGCAATAATATTTTACTATATAACACCGCCTCAGTCACGGGAGTCCCATTGTCGCTGAGTGATTCGGCGAGGACGTAGGTACGATACGGTTGTACGTGTGAAACGTCGATCGTAGTACGGGCTAGGCAATCTGAATTTGCTAAGTGTTTTATTTATGTTTGTTTTAATATAATAAAAGTGTTTCCGACCTAAAAACCCCTAGTTGAGTATTATTTAAAAGTCTTCTTCGTTCTTACATTTAATATTGGAACAGTGCTCAGATCCACACACCTACAGTCAATGAGGTTTATTACAAACTGACCAGTGCTCTGGTTGTGGAGTCCTAATAGTAATTCCAATTTAGGAAATGGACGTAAAATTTAACAAAAAGCATACCATTGTACCTCAAATTTTAACAGTCTGAATTTATTCTAGAGATATTCATTAGCTTAGAGAGTACGATGGCAAAGCATATAGTTGGTTTACCGCGTATTATCCAATACGGGTGATACCACAGGTAATACATAGTATTTAATTTTTATCAAATTGCTTAAATTTCACCTTTAAATTCCACAAATTGCATTATTATTATGGTGCATGCGTAGATACAATAAATATCAATTTTATGAATTTTTTATAATAACAAATATTATTTTGTTGTGTATAAATAATATTATATTAATCAACAAATTGTTGAACTATTATAATATGTATCCACCATTGGTACTTACTTATTAGATGGATCTTATAAATTATAATTTAGAGGTTCAATTAAATTATACTTGATGTTCTTATTTAATTTGTTTTAAACTACCCCAATAAACCGATTAAAGGTTGAAATGTTCCACTTCTTTGCTACAGTACACTAACGCCACCTAGCGATGTTGGCATACACATTTAAAGCGTTTTGTAGCGATCTCTCTCGGAATTAATAAAAACATACAAACACTACTAAAAGGTGCAAAGATGGCGTTGCCTGTTTACTACACCCATACTCCATACATTTATATTTTAATAGTTTAGTGTTTTTTTTATTATTTTAACCATTGCAATTGAAAAATGTTATGACGACAATATTATTATAGCTGAAATCAAAGCGTGCCATTTTTTGTGAAGTGGGTTACCCATGTGGAAAACTTAAGATGTAAGGACATGATGATGAAGTTATTATTCGTTACTGGTTATTCCAAATTAACACGATTTTAAAAGCTATTGATCTATATAATTTATTATTTAATAGTATAATGTATGCTGTTGCCTATTACTACATTTTACTTTTTACTGTTATATATAATACAATTTAAACTAAGAAAATAAATAACTAAATTTGGGCTTAGAATATTTGAATTTCTAAAAATTCTACGGACTCTTCTTGATTCTTATGATTATTGATTTACAATTACTTCAAAACATATTTATAAATGTGAAGATATATGTTACCATTATTATGTATAGTCGTGTTATTAAAATCGAATTAACGCATTCGAAAAACTAGTATATAGCGTTGTTAAAATCGCTTAAATGTATTATTTATTTAAAACTTACCTATCCGTAGTTTTTTGCTATCGTTTAGGAAAACAACAGAGGAATAATCCGTCGACAAAGTACCTACCAAACCTGCCTACGGTCAGCACTAACATTTCAGACGATAGATTGAGCTATTTTAAACTTTTTAAGTATTCATTCTGAACAAGTGTTCATCGAGATGAGATAACAAAAAAAAAAATCACTAGAACATCAATTCCAACAATCCTCACTTCTCTAAGAGTCTAACATATTTTGGTTGGTGTAGATAATACACTTTTTGTATTTATTTCTATCAAACTTTTGATAAATGAGGGTATTAATTTATATCGATTTCAAAATTGTGTAATTATTAGATCCTATATAGTAGCCACAGTACTTTTCTTCCTATAGTTATGCATGATATGAATTATTCAATGATTTACAATGAATTAATAATAATTAATAAACAATAGTGATGCATTGGTTGTATTAAAATGAAGTTTATTTTTATTGTTATGAGATTAATACTATAATGTATTCACTACATAACTGATACTATAATAATTATGCGTTGTTAATAAATAATTATTACCTAATTAGTATATTATTATAATATTATGTTATGAGCGAAGTATAAAGATGAGCATTTTATTGAATGACTGCCGACCGGGCGATATACAAAATTAAATAAGTAGGCGGGATACAAATAAATTATTACATTATAATATGACCCAAGCATTTCATACAATGATCAAGTTGGCAATGTAAAGTATCAATAGTTATATTTTGAGTTTTATCTAAATATAACTACAAACATTTTAAAACAATTTTTTATAATACACATGTTTTGTATAGACTGTATAGATAAGTATACTAGGTATATTTAATAATAATGTATTTATATTCATTAATTAAACAATAAACAAAATATAATTGTTTTACATTTTATTATTATTACTATTGCAAAATTATATGGAATACTTTTATAACACTTTGATGAACAAAGTCGTGAAGCAGCTTTGATGATTTGCACTTCGTTTACAATGCTAAACAATTATTCACATAATATGCTATGAACATAAGCGTGTGAACTACCCCATTGTGAAAGTAAGCTGTTGCCTCGGTACTTTGTGAACTTTCTATTTAGTATTATTTGATTTTATTCGGGTAAACGATATACCTATACTTAAGTAGGTAGGTAACAGAAATAAGTAATAATAAATAAGTAAATAAACGAAAGTGATAGAACATAAAAATACAATTTATATTTTGGAAATTTGGAAATGTCAAGATCATAGCATTTGAGATAATATACCTGAATTATTATCAAGTGCTTTAAAATCTTTATTAATTATTATCTACCCTTATGGCCGATAGTTGATAATCAATTCTCAATCAAAAACAGGTGACTACTATAGCTTTGCATTACCTACAATATTATAGGTGATAAATTCCAATAAGAAATTTAACACGAATTCTAGATTTAATAGTTTTAAATTTCTGAACAACTCGACATCATAATTTTTTGCACGAATACCTAATATAATCTATGAATATTATTTTAAAAGTTCAGATTGCCCACGAAATAGGAACTAGACATTATTAAAACAATTTTGAGTATTCTGTCATACTTCCCAGGCAATACATTTATATAAATGTATACAATTATAGGATTTTTCACATTGGTCGTAACATATTATATAGGTAATTGTACTACCGAAATTTTAACTGTAAATAAAATAGTTACATAAAGTAAAATTAACATCAGAAGCTATAGGCGCTTAAAGAAATGTTGGAATAACAATTTAAAAGCAACTAATACGGCATCTTGTATCAAAAGAATAACGAAAAGTGATATTTTAAATATTAGCCCATTTTATGTCTCCATTATAATATTTTAGAAGATCTTATTACCTTTAAGAGCTTAATATTTTCCATTACAGATATGAATTACCTCATTTAGTATTTTACGGAAATATACATTATTTAAAATATGTATAATAATTGGATATTTTAAATATTAAGCTGTCAATAAATTAACCTATTAACAGTGTAGTATGATATATTTTGAGACAACAGCTTGACGACTTTACTAGAGCTGTGTGTGCAATCCGGACTGAAATGCAAAGCAATAATTGGTTAACAAATAAACAAAAAAAAAAAAAAAAATATTATGCTGATATTATTGATCAGTATTTTACTGATGTCAGAGTGGGTTTGGAATATTCTTTGTCTTAAGTTGTTGAATTGATTGAACATAACCTTGAACGGCGATTTATTATTTTTATTATAATTATTATTGTACGAACAGATAAAATTTTATTACAGTCATTATTAAATCATTATATTATCTTACTATGGTATATCAGATACAAATTAATTAAAACTAAAAATAATATTTTTGATATGTGTATTCAATTCACTAGCCCCATTATATTAATGTACGTTAGGTAATCAATACATTAATTAATTTATAAAAACAATTAGTATTTTTAAGCTAACATAATTTCAGTATAATCGATATTTTCTCAGCCAATTAATGATATCATACAGTTACCATATATTTAAATATTAGCAAATTTTAATTATTTATGTTTTCTGTTTTAGGTATGTATGGGAATGTATATGTCAAAATTGATAAATATGAAATTACGAATTTGTCATCAATATTTAGGGTAGGTATAAAAAGTATTTTTTATTTATATAATGTCGGTAAAACTAACAAAAAATTATATCACTAACTCACTTAAGTAAAATAAGGTATTGATATCAATATCGTAAATTAAATAATTCGAATTATAGATAAACCATGTACATTTTTTCAAAATCATTAAATTACATAATTAATATTTCAGTCGAATTGTCCAAAACGAGAACCATAAAGATATTGAACTGTTCAAAATTGGTATTCAACATTATTTATCAAAAATTGAAAATGAGATTATTTTTACAGATATAGTATAATCGGTTTAATTGGTTTCTGAGTTTATGATATCAGTTGTTACGTTTTGTTATGTCTGAATTCAAATTGAACATTAATAATTTAAAATGCGAACAAGAAAAATAATGATCAATCATAAAACATCGGTAATAACTCTTTTTATATATACTTTTTTAATATATTATTAAATATTAGGTATACCATAAAACCTCCTTATAACGGACCCCCTATAAAACGGAATCCTCCTTATAGCGGAAAATACCTATGGTCCCGAATAACCTATATCCCGTATATTTTGGTCTCTTTATAACGGAAACTCCTTTATTACGGAAAATCAGTTGGTACCGAGCGATTCCGTTATAAGGAGGTTCTACTGTAATTTGAACTTGTAAGACATTAGGTATATTATGCTGTCAAACGTATATTTTTCAAAAGTTTCTTGATATTATATTGTTATTTGTTATTGAATCTGAAGAACACTTCTGAAGACATGCTATTATTATACTTGTATTGATTAATTTAGATGGATGAGTTATGTTTGTTTATTCGCCGCGAAATGAATTAGATAAATTGAACTAATCAAAGTGTATATTAATTATCTATATACAAGATAATCTATAAAATAGCTACATCTAAATACTATATATCTTTATAGACACCTATTACCTATGTTTGCTACTAAATTATCTTGAGTGAAACCTCGTTGTAAATCAGTAGCACATACAATTAATAGAACGTCTAAATTCGTACACAAAGTATTATATCTTAGTCAGTAAAATAGGTTCAATTGTATACTATATGAATACAAAAACGTAGGTACCTATTCAAAAAATTTCAATATTATTGTTAACGTTCATTTTGGTAAAATATGATGTTATTTCCATAGTAATTTGATTTTCTCTCTTTTTGCTCCGAAGTATACAACTAAAAGCATATAAATGTATTATCAATAAAATTATACTATGAACTATGAAGGTTGAATCGCTGAAAAATACACACGGAAAATAATTAATAAATCACAAATTTATAACATAATATTATTACCTAATTCCAATTCAATTGAATTTATCAATAAATAGACCAAAAAATCAAGGCTTTTTTATGAAATTTAAATTTGATAAAACCATTACAGTAACATACTCAATGACGGAGTACACTCCTATAACTATATACAGCTGCGTACAGGCGATACATCAGAGTATTTAATTTACAGTATACTTTATATTATATAGTGCAATTTTATTATATGGCACTCACGTGAGGATTTCCAAGGGGTTTTTTACAGTGGTAATTTTTTCTGGCTATTTACCACAATGGTAAAAAAATTGTTTACCTGTGCGATCATAACTCTATATGTAACGTTATATTATATATAAACAGTACCTATGCAGAATATAAATAAGTTGGGAAATATTACTTTATTTCTTGTGATAAATGATTTCACTACATCTCCGTTGATATGATATTATTAATATTTTACCTACCTATAATATTCCAAATCATCAAAATGGATGTGTTCGATGTTTTTTATGCGGAAAGTATGGAGAAAAAAATCACGCATAATAAAAACGTATATTGGAAATATAATGCACGACATTTCATTGTGGGCATATATATTTTTCGATACACGCGAATAGCTTTTTCCATTTTTTTCCTTTTTCAACACCTTAACATTGCGCACAGTGCACACCTTGGAATTCTGCAACCTCGTTATTATTTGTTTTACGTGCCTTGCATTTCTATGCACAGTAAACTACCAAAATTGAGTTTTATATCAAGGAACAACGATTATGACGTTGATGGATTTAATTTTAAAAAATAAAATATATTTTTATCGTAGTTGTTAATCGTTTATAAGTTACCGACTGTTATTGATGCATCTGAGATAAAACTATAAAAGTAATGTAAATTTAACAAAATTATATAATAATCGATATTAAGTTTTTAGCTGATGTACTGAACACAAGGAAATTATTGTCTTCTATTTTGAATTCGTGACTCGTGACATGAATGTCAAACTTTCGAGGTAATAATCTGAAGGTTTACTTCGATATAAACAATTTACAAGTTCAAAAATAAATTGTCAACTTAATGTTTCAGGACTTTTTCAAATTATCAAAGAATAATAAATTGTTATTTATGATTATTATTTTTTGAATTTTCCATTTATAATTTCATAACAAATCTGAACACTTTCTCCCCGTACATTTCCAATATATAGATTATGAATACTCTTAATAAACACGAATATGAATTATTATATTTCTTTATCCAGTGTATTGACTAGGTATTTTATTTATTTGCTAAATTTATGTTTAAATTTCCGTATTCATAAGTTTATTCCGCATTCAATATACAGAATATTGTGCAATTTTATACTAAGGTTGCACTTTTGGAAAAGATGATTTTTTTTTTAATAAGAATTTAATCTTATTATTGCTTAAATAGTTTCTTGATATTAAAAATCATAAAAATATAATTAGTTAATATAAATTATCACCAAAATGATTCATGACCACGTAGAACTACAAAATAGCGATAATGCAGATTCTCCAACATTATAAACTATTCAGATAGTTAAAAATAAAATATAATGGTTTAGGTAATTGTTTATAAACAAACTGATTATTTATCAATGACAAACAAAATCACCAATATAATTTATCACACCATATTATATATTATACTAATACTAGCTGATTACATGTCTTCCAAATGTATCTTCGTATTTTGATTTATAACCATTTTCATGTTATCTGATATTGAAAACGAGGTCATTCAATTTCAATTTAATTTTAGATAGTAATTCTTATCTACTTGTAATGTAAAATGTCAATTAAATACTATCGATGGAACTCTTTTAGTAATTACCGACTGTAGAACAATGTTAGGGAATTGTATAAGCAACAAATTTCGTTTTTTATTGAATAATTAAAGAAATGAAGTTTGGTAATTCAAATTGTTTATGTATCTATAATATGGATATCTTTTTCTCAGGTTAACTTCATATCGCTGTCAATGCATAAACTACTTCACTGACTTATCATAAGATTATCTGCATGGCTGTTCTTTAAAGAAATTCATTTTTTCAATCAGTTAATTTAATTAATAATATAAATAATAATTTATAATAATTAATTTATATAGTTTCTTTTGTTTTAAAAAAAAAAACAATAAGAAAGTTTTAATTTTACTTTTGTTATATTATTATTTATACATTTTTATTGGTTACAATATCACTTAGGATTTATTTTTAACACTTTTCTTAAGTTTGGTTTCACGTCTGTCTGTGATCAAATCTTGCGCGCTCGATTTGGGGCACTTTTTGAAGATGAAAAATTCTGAAAATTGGTATAGACCTTGGTCTTGGATGACAATACAATAATCCGTAAAAAAAATTTTTTAACTAAAAAGTAGAAAATAAAAAATTAAAAAATTTCTTTTAAAAAACACTTTTCTAAAAAAACAAAAAAATAATGAAAAATTTAAAAGTGTGTGGCGCTCTTACACTTGACATATTATACCACACACTTTTAAATTTTTCATTATTTTTTTGTTTTTTAGAAAAGTGTTTTTTAAAAGAAATTTTTTAATTTTTTTATAAATGTTAGATTTATTAAAAAAAAAAAAAAACAAGATAATATGTACCTATATTTTAATGAAATAATTGTTCTAGAATACAAAAGATACTTTATTGTTTAATAATATTATTCTAATAATTATTAATTTATTAAATAATTAGGTACACCTAATTGACCTAACCCTGTATGTCACATTTCATAGTTCTAATATGATTTAATATTTATTTCGTAAAATAGATCCTTTAAAATAATTTAGGTGGATACCATATTGTAGTTTAGTATAAATAAGTGCCTTAATGGTTTGCAAAATAGCTTGGTCTACATAATTATAATTTTAACCACACATTCAATTTCATATTTTTTTAAAAAACCTATTATTTATTTACTATATTTTTATAGAATTAATATCATTCCCTTGGACAAATAATTATAATAAGTCTGATTATGTATAGTGTATATACATTATGCAGCACATGTAAATTAAAAATGAATGCATAATAATATGGTTAGGTTTAAAACAAATTTAGTTGAATTAAATTGAAAAACAATATCATAAAATGTAATGACAAAAAAATGCAAAATAAAATTTAATTGTTGTTAAACTATTTAAATTGTCTTCTAAGGATGTTACGGTTTACAATAAGCCATCAATAACTTGGATACAAATTCACAGACTTATTTATTATATTATTGCCTGTTTCAGGTTATCGAATATTCACCATAATTTTAATTTGTAAACGTCATACTTTAATAATTAAACTGTTATTTAATATAGGTACATAATTAATTCATTATAAATGTATAAATATAAACATACTGTCAATATTATAGGTATATACATATTATATTTCACATTTAAATCCACTCCTTTGATAATCTGTATTCTGTATTCCGAATGAAAATTTTAATTATTAAAATAATTAGTGAGTATAAAAGTCGTTGAACGTATCGTTGCCTTCCTATATTTCTAAAAATCCACTTACTGAGTCTTCATTATAAGTTTTATACACAAAAAATTAACAATGATAATAATATTTTATTAAATTAAAAAAAATACATTGTACATCAATAGATAATATGGCTTAAATATTAAAGCTATGACGTATTCTTATTACAAAAAAAAGCTATACTCAGTTGTTTTTGGTCAGTTAATTTTAATTATTAAAACAATTTTAGAGATCCGTTATTTATTAAAATATATTAGTAGGTAATGACATTTATATTCATCTCGAAAACAATCTTTTATGACGATATTTTTTTTT
This sequence comes from Macrosiphum euphorbiae, assembly GCA_949089665.1. Taxonomy (NCBI): domain Eukaryota; kingdom Metazoa; phylum Arthropoda; class Insecta; order Hemiptera; family Aphididae; genus Macrosiphum; species Macrosiphum euphorbiae. Next base: position 80,214,788 of record CARXXK010000001.1, read on the forward strand.
GATTGAAGTAATATTCTGTTTCTCAAAACACATAGGCAAACAAATAACAACAATAATTAATTGTATTGAGGTATATTGGTTTAAACTTGAACAATTTATTGACATCAGGGGCGGATTGGCCTATCGGGAAATCGGGAATCTTCCCGATGGGCCGGTTCTTGTGAGGGCCTGCAGGGCCGCTATAATTATTACAATATAATTACAAAAAAAAAATTAAATTTTTATAAATTAAGCATAAAATATATTAAAAATCAAATACCTACGAAGGTATTATTTTTTATATCTTAAACTATTGCAATTCATAGTAGGAATTTTGGTATTTACACTATTATCCCTCCAATTCATGCTAATGTATTATTTAGAAATCTGTGGTATTGGTATTTTAGTATTTATATTTTATACTCTATGGTAGAATTTAGTTACGTGATAACATTGATAACCTTATCTTATCATTATTTGTATTTTTTTTTGATTTTGAACTTTTTACACAAACGAGTTACTGTACTTACAGAAGTGTGTTTAGTGTACAAATTCAATTGAACTGTGCAATTTAAATTATGTGTGATGCTGGTGAAAAACGAAAGTAGGGTGGAGCTGAAAAGGTACGAGAAAAAAAGAAAAAACGGTTAATGGAACCTATTTACCTGGAAAATTGTTTTAAATTTTCAATCCTTATAGATATACATGTTCAACATTTTATAAATTTTTAACAACAAAATAATTATTAAATTTTGATAAATCTTGTCAAAATTCGAGCTTTAATTGCTTATAAAAAAAATGTATGGCCATGTATATTTAATATTTTTCAACTGATATTGTAACAATATATCAGGAGCCTTGTATTCAATTTTCAGGCTTTTTGGCTCAACAAATACAATTTTATTGGTATTTATAGAAAAAAAAAACTAAACAAATTAAAATTTGAAATGGTCCGTTAAAACATCAAAAAGAGATAATTATTTTCAAAATTGTATGGTGTATACAAAATGCTAATATAAATATTCAGTGAAATTTTCAAGTATCTACATTTTACAGTCATTTGTTTTTTAATCACAACAAAATAAGAAAATCATTACATGAGAAATCGAGTAAATATCAAATGTTGTAAAAATTTGAATTTCAGAAGGTCATAAAAATGTAATTTGACTTTCTTGTTGACATTTTTTTTTTTTTGATAAAGGTAGACAAACTTATGAGGAATTTTGTATTAAAAATGTGTTTTAAAATTTGTTTACGAATTTATAACTCAAAATAATTTGCAAACTTTCGTCATTTTTACGTATTTTGTCAATATTTGAACTTTAAATGCTTATAGAAAAAAATTGTGACTGGATTTTTAATTTTTTTCATCTGCCTCTGAAACAATATAATAGGAGCTTTTTATTACATTTTCAAGCTTTTTAACCAACAAATAAAATTTTATTGATATTTATAGAAAAAAAAACTGAAAATGTCCGTAAACAGCTCAAAGTAAGTCAAAATGTTATGGTGTATAGAAAATACTAATATAAACATTCGGTCAAAATTTCGTGTACCTATATAATCATATTTATTTTGGAGTTGCTTCAAAAACCAAAATCGATTTTCTCGAAAACAGATTTTGCGTAAAAATTTCCCGATTTACTTAATTTTTCTTTTGTTTTTCACGGCACTTTTGAAAACCACCAGGACATTTTTATTTTTGACCCCCCAAAGTACCAACTAGATTAACTTTCCTATCAGAAAAGTGAATCTAGATGAAGAAAATCAAAGTATTTACTATTTTTACTGTCCTAAAATTTGATGACAGACACAAAAAAAAACTTAAATTAAAATTAAAAAATTAAAAAAAACACATCATTGTAAAATCAATACATTCATCACTTCGCTCAGAATCTAAAATGTAATAAGATCAAACTTCAAGTTCGAGTTAGAACAGTCTGAACAGGTTAACCTTATCTGACTAACCCTAAACTGTTATAACTTTAATTATAGGTACCTACCTATTATATATTTTACTAATTTATGGGTGAAACTAAACAAATTTTGAAATGTGAGTAAAATGATGAAATTTTTTTTTTTGGTGGGGGGTTACATTTGCGGTGCAGGGCCGGTTTGAACCATATTTCCCGGGCCGAAAAAATTCGCCAATCCGCCCCTGATTGACATATTATACTATAGATTTAGTGATCCTTAGTCTATTGTTATCACGAATTCATCTCGAAATGGTTACCGCATTATAAAAATAATTGGTATCGAACTTTGAAAATTAAATTTATGTTAGAGTATTGATTGACAGTTCTTCCATAATATTGCGGTGATTGGCGATGGATTGACGTGTAATGTAAATAAACGGAAAATAATTAGCGTTCAGTACAATATTACAATGCACACAATATGCCACCCACAGATTTGCTTATTGAGTTCAATGCCAACGTCAAATTTAATTTTGTCGTCGTTAATGTTATTATGGCAAGGGCGAGTGAGGGTGCATTTCGGATTTATAATTGTTAATATACTTGAAATATTGAAGAAAAATCGATTAGATCATAATATTATATGTAACTATGCAAATCGTCAAAAATATCAATAAAGGATCTAATAGTTATGGTTTTCCTATATTATTTGAAACTCGCTTGAAAAGTATGCAGTATTGCATAAACAGCTTTGAGCCCCATGTAACTCGTGATGAATACGAATATCGTTTGAAACTATATCGCATGTAGGTAGGTACTATATGAATCGCTAACAGCAGCAGAAAAAAGGATAAGCTATTTTTGTTATCTTATTTTGAATACTTTAACATACTCAGAAAACGAAAACACAATATTTACTTCGACAGGGAGGGAAAAAATCCAATTACTTAAGCATGAAAAAAAATGCAGACAAACATGATTATTTTATCTTAAATTGATTCTTCGTAAGTTATTTGGTTATTTCTCAGAAAACTGGAAAAATGGACTAGAGAAACTTGTCCTTTTTCTACAGTGTTAGCAATTCGTATACAGCACAATAATATATTATGTCCTCGCATATCGTCCGCTGAGTTGTACTGCAGAGGCCACACATAATAATAATAATTATTATTTTAATGGGTCGTTTTGTCGACGAATACGTGTGACGTATAGTCGATCACTGTAAAATGCACACGCAATGATTTCTATGCAAATAAAACGGACGATTCGCATGCATAATATAATAAATAGTAAATAGTATAATAATATAATACAATATATCGTTCGTATTATTATAATATGATGGCACGCAATGCGCCGTGAAACAAGGAAAATCCGTGTTGTGGCAGTTAGCTCATTAATCGTGACCGACGATTGTCGTGGACGGTGGCCATAAACCTATGTCATGTATACGTATATACCTAGGTATTATCACCAACGGACAATGGCGAGGGTGTCGATGCCGATGACACATTCGTGAATTTATTATTTCGGAATTTTCAGCACCTCGCACTCCGGGCTCTGACGTGCCACTCCTGCACTGCACCGAATGCGTATTCAAACGAAAAATCGTCTTAATAATATCTCTCCTGAGAATATTTTTCATCGGAGTTTTCTAAAAACTATGTTCATATATAGGTACATTTACAACTTTCTATTTATATATTAGCAAACAAATAGTTGATACAGAATTTTTATTTTACAATTTTACAGTGTTATAAATTATATTGTCAATTTTGCAACTACAACAGCTATGTGAACACTACTATGTATATTATGTATAGATTTTTTTTTTATAAACTATCATACTTAAAAGTGATTGAAGCTTAATTATTGTTTGTTACTAAAAAAAGGTATATAATCGTAAGTAAAATGTTAAATTATATAACAAAAATCTTAAATACCTAATTTATTTATTACCCATCTATTCAGTACCTATACGAACTATAATTACGTATCATAAAGACATTTGTGTACTACACACGCTAGAATAATATGAGACTAAAACCGTGATACGAACACGTAATCATATCACCTTATTTTTATTCACATATATTTTGTTAAACATTTACACGATATTATTGTACTTTATATGGTATAATTTTATACTAATTATATTTTATATTTTACTTACATAAGTGAATTATAACTAATAAATTATACTTACTACCTAGTAATGATATTCACTAATTACTAATTAATAAATATCAATGGAAAAGTCAATATAAATAACTGCATATTGCCATATCATCATAATATTTTAACATATCTTACCTATTTATACTTACAATCCTATCAATAATTCTATACATTTTACATACATAATGAATATAAAATAAAAAAACGTACTCTGCTGTACAGTAGGTTACAAGTGGGTCACTGTATAATGGATGGTATTAAATTTGAATTCAGTGATATAATGTCACTGTATAAGAAAAACGATTTTGAGCGGATACGGTATGTCAATCTAGGTATAAGACATTATATACTTATGTATGGTATCAAAAAAAAAAATTGACCTATAATATAGATGCCAATAATAAATTCCAAATTAACCATATCACAATATCCATTAGGTACTTATAACTCGTTATACGTCAATAACAAACCGTGATACTATCATAGATATATAGTATAGTATAGTATACTTTAGAAGTTTCAAGTACTCACGAATAATATTATACAATCACAACAAAATAAGTAAAAAAGTTATTCTAGGTTTTTTAATATGTATAATTTCGTCCAAATTTGAACTTAAAATGGCTATAAAAATGAACTGTGCTTATGTATTTATTTTAGATTTTTTGGTAACAGAATAAACTACTTACGCGGAATATTGTTTTAAATTTTCATTCTTTAGATATAAAAGTTGAACATTTTATAAATTTTTAACTACAAAATAATTATTCAATTTTAAATTTGATAAATTTTGTCAAAATTCGATCATTAAATGCTTATAAAAAAAAATTGTCCGTAATAAACAGCTCAAAACAAGTTAAAATATTTTTAAAATTGTATCAAGTATAGGAAATGCTAACATAAATATTCAGTGCAATTCTCATGTATCTACAGTTATTCGTTTTTGAATTACAACAAAATAAGGAAATCGATACATGAGAAATCGAGTGAATATCCAATGTTGTAAAAATTTGAATTTCAAACGCTCATAAATATTTAATTTGACTTTCTTATAGACATTTTTTTTTTTTTGATAGAGGTAGATAATGTTATAAGGGATCTTGTATTACATTTTAAAACCTTAAATTTAAAAAGAAAAAATTGTACGAATTCTTAACTCAAAATAATTTGTTAATTTTTGTGATTATTTCATATTTTGTCAATTTTTGAACTTTAAATGAAAAATGAAAACTTATTTTTTAAAAAAAAAACTGTGACTAAGGATTTTTAATATTTTTCATTTGCCTTTGAAGCAATATACTAGGAGCCTTTTATTAAATGTTCAAGCTTTTTTTAACCAACAAATAAAATTCCTTAATTTTTCTTGGCGCTTTTGAAAATTACTGGGAATTTTAAATGTTGACCTCCTGAATGCACTAACAATATTCACTTTCCAATCGAACAAGATACTGAAGTTGAAAATCGAAGCATTATTTTGATTACTTATACTATGTACACAGTCACAAAAAAAAACACACACACATCATTGTAAAATCAATACATTCATCGTTCCACTCAGAAACTAATATTGTATTCTATTTTGAAAAATAACAATCAATAAAATTACAGTTCAATTTATTCTCGATTTACAAGTATTTCATTGTGAACTAATTGAAAATAAGTCTCACAGTCGAGACAATTTGATTATTTGGTTGTTGGTTCGTTATAGATGATCAGATATATAACCACACCAGTTCCGGATGAATCGAATTGGGTGGATTCCCAGGAAGCGCGTTTGATACTAGTTGTGAGACGAATTAGATGGGATTTGAATAAACCTTAGGTATTACTTGTAACTTGGCAGCATTTGAAAAAAATGTAGGTACTGTAACTCGTTGATTGAACAGATTTTAAGATAATATTGAAGGGTTTCGTTTGATACACATCAGGACAATCCGATAATAATACAAAGGCATACACTAAAGTTATGTAGAAAGCTTGAATAGTTATCAACACTATATACATTTTCTTGACTTCAACCTATGTATACTGTACGGGGTTGCTATATATCCATATAGTATTTAGCGTTTTGTTACCCCTGGGTCACACGATTTTGACACCCCACTATCCTAAAAAACCGAACATAAATTTGTTTTGAGTAACAGAAAAATAAGCACATAGAAAACAATTTTCCCATATTTATGGCTGTGTAGTCCTAATTTTGTAAAAATGTACCATAAGTACTTAGTTACCTTTCTCTTGTAATAGGTACACATTTTGTATTATGATCATTTCTATTTTATTATTATGTATAATATTGTGAAGGGTATAATAATATCTCATTATTTCATGTACATATAGGTTCATCGTGTGTGCGAGTCGATAGATGGCGTTTTCGTACGTAAACTTTTATTTTATACTTGAGAGGGGGGGGGGGGTTAGTAAATATTAGGTAGTACTCGTAAACGGTATCTGGAAACGCCTCGACCCTAAAACGCGTAAGGTTGCCGTGCGATATACAGGTGCGCAGGTATAGGCAGGTACCTACTACCCGAATAATTATCGTACTCAAATTCATCCACCCCCTCAACTGTTTACACCACCGACACCCCATCGTACTCTCGGCCGCCGGCACCACCGTCCCACTAATAAAATACGTATACCTAATTGCTCTATCGCCATACAATATATACGCATTTATGTATATTATGTATGTGTGTGTGTGCTATCAAATCGGTCGTTTGTTTTTCACGTTCCCTTCCTTCCCCTCCATCTCCACCACAACACCTCCACCGTCGTCCGTCCGTAGGTCCTCTTCGTGCGCTGGCGGGCGGTTGCCGCCAGCCGAGTTAGGCGCCAGTGAATTGTGTATTATAGATTTGCGTGTCGAAGCCAACAAAAATCGCCGGACGGTTAAAACGCGCACGCCAGTCCCCCGGCACTGCATATCCGTCCCCAGAGACACGCGGTCTCCGTCCGTCGCGTTCAGTTTTGATTTTTCTCGTCGTCGTTGAATAACAATATTATAATGTCATTATAAAAACGCACCCCCAAATTTTTTAAGCATTTTTCATTTCAAAATAATTAATTCATGTGCACACCGTTCGCAACAAAATATATACCTATACCTACACAATACCTACGTTTCACCGGCCGCGGATCGACCGCCAGGCGACGAACTTACGACTGAATACCGTCGTCGCGTCTGTGCGTATACCTATAGTATCCGTATCTACCTACCCATCTGTCTACCAGCCAGCTACCAACCTAAGAACTAAACTATCTACAGACGATTTTCGCGCGTGACCGACAAAAATGAAACGTAAAACTCGAGCTTAGTGGACGCGTACATAGGACTACGTGCGTATACCTACGGACCCGCCGTTGGTATTCATATATATATTATATATACACAATACACATCGTAAGTTATCGATTAGATTTACGTAACAGTGCACATCATGTTGTAATATTTACGTACCTAGCGTTTTCGTTATAATAATAATATATTATTGATCGCGCAGTTTGCATTTAGACAGTTGTAGTAGAGACACAGCGCTCGCGTACGGTTGATAACGCTATCGACGTTGATAACGAAACAGTACAACAGCCGTGTCTGATAAAACGGGTCATGTCTTACTCTTGTTTACATTTATGTGTTGTATGGTTCAAATGGACGGTAGAGTGTACACTGCACACCTGTTTGCGAATTTTAATTACCGGTTTTTAATAATATGCGTTTTACCACCGAAAATTATAGGTACCTACCAACTTAGGAGACTACCTATGCCATTTTTCTTTATACTTGATTCATTATTTTGTGCATTTTCTCTGGAAATCTTTTTGTTGTTTTTATTAATATCATCAATAATGTATCCTACATGTACATGTACATGTATCCTTATGTACCTGCCGACCTATGACAAATTATAAACTATGTACATAATATTTTGTTTAGGTACGCGACTGAAAGGTATAATTATTAATTACTAATAATAAAAACATTATATTATATTGACACTCAGTAGTTATAATTTTTTTTTTACGTATTATGGGAGTAAGATGTGTTCCTCAGATACATTATTATAAAATATTAAGTGCTTCATATCAGACATAATATTTTGGTCGATCTAAGCATAAATTGAAATATTTAAATGGTTCAGTTCAAAACAGCCTTCGGTGTTTGATTCCAATTATATATTTATCGGGTTAAATTATTTTTAAGTATCTATATAATATTATGTATCAACATTATCTAAACTTTTTAATTTAACAATTATTGTTCAAAGAAAATATTACAATATAATATAATTTTATTCGATAAATTTTTATTTTAAAATGTAATGCTATTGGAATATACTAAAGTAAATATAAAATAGTTCTTGAACTTAAAGAATATTTTTTTTATAAAGTGAACTCAGTTATGAGTAGATACATGACCTTGACTTACATACAAATATGTTGATAGATTTTTTTAATAATTATTTTCTGTAAAAATGTCAGGTTATCAACATAATATTATAATACAAATACAAATCTATATTTTCTTTGTCTTATAGTTTATTGGAACAATCTTTAATGATATATTATGTTTGATAATATATTATAAATACTTAGAACCTGCACGATATTAAACAATATTATAGATAGAAGTTATTACATATGGATAATTTTCGAGCAATAACTTAAAGATTCAACTTTAATAGTTTTTAAATCAAAACTCGTTTAATTAATTTGAAAAGAATTCATATATAAGTATTATTTTTTTTTATGATGCCCTCAAAATTACTGGTGGGAGAATTTATAAAAGTATATTCACATTTATAATAGATATTTTTCACTATTTTTTCTTGGTGTTTAAATTTTTACCATGATAGCAAACCATATAATACCTACCTTTATTGTATATTGTACATTTAAATTACAAAATGACTAAGAACAAAAAAAAAAAAATGTTCATGTAACATATTATTATGTAATATTAACATTAAATATATATTTATTATATTATAATATTATTATATATCAGATAAAGTGTTTATATAGTCGATTAACAAATAAATTTAATTAATGAAATCACATTATATTATATGAATATTTTTTTTTTTTTTTTAATTTTTATTTAAATTAATATCGAAAGATTAATGGGCCTCACTGAGGAAAAACTCGTGTGGATATGAATATAATTTGGTTATATCTTACTATACAGAAATAAATTATATATTGTTCAAATATCTTGATTGTAGTTTTAGTTAAATAGATATAGTTATAAAATATAAACACAATAAATACAGTAGTCAATTGAGTATTCAATGGCTGTTTTAAAAATTCACTATTTCTGTAAGCTATTAATTCCCAATAGCATAAAGATGATAAAGCGATTAAGAATGGAAAAGAGTATAAAATGTTAAGTACAAATAATATAAAAAACTGCATTATTATTAAATTGCTTTTTATTATATTTATAATGCGCTTACAATAAAGTGGTAGGTAACTTAGAAGCAAATGATTTAGCTAGTTAATATTAAAATATATACCTATACATTTCTGTAATGTGTAAACATACCAATACCATATGTTAACATATTATCATGATAATAAAATTAAACAAATTTATATTACCAGCAGTAGATATGTAATCCAAAAATTATAAATGTTAAATAGGACTTTAATTGTGTTTTTCTAATTTCATTATTCTCGTAAAATTGTATGTGACTATTATATTATACTGATTGACATGAATGGTGGGATTTTTCAAAGTGTGTGTACACATTTCATTCTTTCTAAATTACGAGACTCTTCCCTTAAGTTTTTCTCGATTTATCATAGTGACGTATACGTACTATGATAAATCATGCACGTACGCTATTTTCCCTCTACTCCGGAACACTAATAATTTTGTATTCAGTATTCCTAACCTTTTATACACTTCAACGAGTTTCTATTCCGTCTATTGAAATTAAGGTGTATAATATTATATGAATCGTAAAATTAATGGTACGTTTTATTAACGATTTAATATGTAGGTATTTAGTTTGGAATACTATATACAACTAATGAAATATTTACTTGGATGTAAGTAATGATAAGTGATAACTAAAAACACTTCTAAAACGGTTCAAAATAAATAACTTGTAGATATAACACATTACAGTGCAAATTTGTTTTCAAACAAAACCATTATTGATAGGCATTTTACAATTGATTTATAATTAATACTTCATTAAACTGTAATTAATTAATATTTACCACACAAGCTGGTTTACATTTTCACTAGGTATAAATTGATAGAAGTTTTTTTATTTATTGTACAATATGCATAGAATATAAATTTGCCGTTTTTGATAACACGATAGATTTTATGACGTATATTAAACATATACAAATGTTGACGTTAAAATAAAAATGTGATTTATTATTAATTCACGCAGACTTAACAATTTAAACACAATTAATCATGCTAACCCAAAATATAAAAATATCACCAGTGTATGCATTTTTTGTTCTATATTTATGCTTTATTAAACGTAAATATTGTACCTTTTTTTTTTTTTTTTTTTTTTTCCCCGGTTTGGAATCACGGACAGGGAGGGAATTAGGTTTCCCCATTGCTGCCTCCCTGGCCGCATCGTTTATTGATACAATATACATCACATTACATTTTCACATTTCAATAACCTACCATAATATATAAAGTAAACATTATATATTTATATAGTCGTGTATAATCAATTCAAAAACAATCAATGGTTGAACAATTCTGGGCTAGAATAAAAAAAAAAATGTAAAAGGATTTTTTTCACGACAAACTGTTATTTCTAGAAATGTGTGTCGAAAAAAAATATTTCACATAATTTGAGGTTGTTACAATAAACAATACAACATAAAAAAAACGCATACATTTCCGTATGAAATGATGGTTTTGTGATACTTTATCACACTGTACGTTTTTTTATTTTAGCCTTGAATGTTTGGCCATTGACGACTTGGTGTTTGAATTGTTTACAACTGTACTGTATAGTGTATATAATACAATTTATATGATCTACATTAAAAAAAAACAAATTTAAAAATAAAAATTACACAATTACAATGACGATAAATTAGGTTTCAAAATTACCAAATATGTAATAAAAAATTAATAACAATTAATAAAAATATAAAAAATTAATTTACTGTACTTATAATTTTTGTGGATCTGAGGTATGAAATGAATAAGAGTAATGTTGAGAGTTGTATTCTAGTGTTTTACATACACAGATTCAATGAAAATATGGTTAATATTTATATGATTGTTAATTTAAGTGAGCTGGTTGAAACTTGAAATACTGGTGATCAATGACCATCATTAAACATTTATAAGTCATGATGTGTTAAACGAAAGTGCCATTTATTTTATATTATATGCTATAACAGTTATACATTGTTCTAGTTGTCTGTTTAGTTCAGTAGTAAAGTTAATGGTATAATACATTTTAAAGAGTTAAATGTAGAAAAGACATGTTTACGTAATAATGAATTTGTCAGTTCCATATTTAATTCAGTAAGACATTTTAAAAATAATGTTACTTTTTATTTATTTTACCTTTTACTATATTTTTTTTAATTCCAGAACCAGTTTTATTTTAAAATACATTACTACAACGGCGTACTCACTATTTGTTATTTTATATTACTCATTAAAATACATTATATGTAAAAGCTACTCAATAAATATTATTTGTTTTAATTGAGTTTTGGAAAAATTTAATAGCATTATTTATTTGGTAACATATTAAATTAAGCATTTAAATATATATATATATATTATATACATATCTTAAATTGATGCTTACCAAAAATGGTATTCAATGATAAAATTTAAATAATTGCAATTATGTGATAGTGGCAATCGTCTTAATGGTCCGCTTTTAAGGTGCAAAGCGCCCAATTTCCAAGGGTGACAAACAGTGCAGACAGGTGACCATTTGCTCAGAAATATTGTATAGTGTTAATGCGATGGAATAAAAGACACTGGTGTTTATCAAGGGACAGGGTTAGTGTGGGCATCATCGAGAAGCTGGCCGGGTTGATTTACGACTAAGATGTCGTTGAATGGGATTGAGGGAGTTGTGGGGATTATCAAAACGCCCTTGTCAAGTAACGGACATTGTCACAAAGTTAAGGGACGGTTACCAATTCCATTATATATCTAGGAAACATGGGAAAAAGTATACTTCGATAACAGTTTGCATGAGAGACCATGGATAATGGGTGGTAAAATGAAAAATCGCTTTACTGCAGCCGATTTAGATACGATCTGATGGATGTTTAAATAAACTGAATGACGCATCGTGTGCGATCTGGTCGTACAAATTAAATTGTGTGAGGTAAAATTTTTCTTAATATTATAATGTCATTAACCTATCGGTTGGCCAAGCAAATTTTATCTTGAATGCACATATGTATTTAGTATACTATTGAATTAAATAAGAATATAATGGTTTTCATAGATAGGTACTTTATTTCGAACACTTCGTGATGTTTTTATAAACAACAGATAAACTGTACAATATATATTGTGTAAACATTTTATTATTTTGTTTTAGTTAGAACTATTGTACCTGTAGTCTTGTAAGTATTTATTGTACGGATAAATATATTTTTATAATTGTAGGAGATGATATTTTAATCACATATTATATAGTTTGAAATGTGTATCGAAAGTGTTTCGAAACTTATTATTATACACAAATTATGTAATGCGTGCCGTGTACCTTTTCATCTTTATTAAATAACATTGATAAACAATTTTCACAACCACCGACGATATCTACACCCATTCATTATTCGTTCTTCGACACTGGCCATTCGATGTGGTAAGCACTATAATGACGCCCAAGTACTGTGCGGATCGATAAGAGGTTGAAATTGCGTGACCGCATTTTCAAAATAGTGTAGACGGAAAATGGTATACACAATGGTTTGGGTAGCTTTAGTATCCAAGTGTGTTTTACATCACTGGCGGACAATGTGAAAAATAAATCAAAATGCCCCCAGACTGAGAGCGCTATCTTTTTTCCACATTCAAACTGAGTGTACAATAGTGAAAATTATTATTGTTGACCTCGGCCCTACTCTCCCAGTCATCATCATAAATATATATATATACCTACCCCAAGTAAAAGTGGACAAATAATACCTCACCTTTTACTGCCAGGCAGTTTACAAAACGCATGAGTTTCAAGTATAATTATTATTCCGCAAGTAGTCGTACAAATATAAGAACTAATTAATATCATTGTTTTTGTTTTTCCTAAATGTTGTGTTTGTTTTATTCAAAAACTATTTCTGTTATACTTTTAGTTCAATTATATAGGTTATAGGTAAACGTTAATTATTTAATTACAAATTGTTGTGACGTTGTTGTACATCTTAATTAGTTCAAACATTTAATTTAATATTTGACAATATATTTTATTTATATTTTATTACAGCTAATTAAATGTACATTTAAATTTGATATTCTCTGAACGATAATATTTTACTAATACTATATTATATTACTATATTTAATAATGTCTAACTTGAAATATATTACAGTTATGTATATGTTGGTAAGGTTCATTTAAAATAATTTATCTTTTAAAATATAACAAATTAAAATGACAATTAAATGCTCCAAAAAACCAAACATATCAATTCCAAATTAAATACTTTGAATCTCTTAGTATAAATACATAATATTATGTATTCATCAGTATTGGGTAATTTACTTTAAAAAAGTAATTAAGTTACTTTACTCGTTACTAAGAGATAAATGTAATTAAGTTACTTTACTCGTTACTAAGAGATAAATGTAATTAAGTTACTTTACTCGTTACTAAGAGATAAATGTAATTAAGTTACTTTACTCGTTACTCAAATAAAATTGTAATGAGATTACTTTACTTTTCAAATAGAAAAGTAACTCATTACTTTCTCGTTACAAAAGTAAAAAAAAAAATTTAATTTCTTGGCAATTATCTTCTGCAGGCAAATTGAACAAGCAAATTATTTATAAAACCTGTATAGTTAATAGGATCATATAAAATTTAGTCTTCCACACAAGCTATATTCATAGGAAACCTATTTAAAGGAATCAAATTAAATAATTAATTTAATTAACTGCTCTCGTGATTTACGGTGCAATTAGACATTTCAAATGTCAAAACAATTGAAAACTGAATTGTGCCGAGTTAAAATTAAATATAATATAGACATATTAGATTGGTAAATATAATAATACCCTCATTATACATATATTTTTTTCAATTCGCAATAGGTAGGTAGGTAGAGGTACTTAATAATTCGAAACTGTAACGCATTATCCTATAGAAATTACTTTTCAAAAGTAATTTCCATTACATTTTCGTTATGGAAATAATTCTAATGAAATTACGCACATTACAAGCAAAGTATCGTCGTTACAGTAACGAGTTACTTTCGTTACTTCAAAGTAGTCGTTAGTCAAAAATTGGTTTTGCGTAAAAATTCCCGTTTTCCCTTAATTTTTCTTTTGTTTTTTAAGGCGCTTTTGAAAACTACTTTGAACTACTTTATTTTTAACCCCCTCCCCCCAAAGTACCAACTAGATTCACTTTCCTATCAGAAAATATGCTGTTGAAGAAAATCTAAGCACTTTTACTGTCCTAAAAGGCGATGACAGACGCAAAAAAAAAATAATAAATAAAAATAATAATAAAATTATAAAATCAATATATTCATCGCTCCCCTCAGAATCAAAAACATTCTGTAATGTCATTGTCTATATTAAAATTAACCAGACTGACTATCTTAACATCTATCTAAATGATATATGACATTGATTTGAATATACAATCTATGTAAATGGATAATTGCTCTTATTTGTTTCTATATATTGTATTAATTCCAGTCATCAAATTCTTAAATTTAAAAGTGATTAATTTTTACATGGTGTCAGAGGGAAAGATTATCAAAAAATATGAAAGAATGGTTGCAGTACTATAATGGCTTTAAATTTTAAAAGTCACTTTTATTAGAAAAAAAGAATTGGTTTATTTCACACATCATAACTAAAATGATTAAGTATTCAAGTTAAACACCAGCTGGGGTGGTATCTAGCTGGTGCCAAAGTGTTGTCAATGTCATACTGATAAATAAATAAGAAACAACCTATGAAAATTATGGAACATTTTTGACATATTTTAAACATCAAATAATGCTGTTTACAATTAATTTACCGTAAAATATAAATACTAATATATTTATAATTTCATAAAAATAATTCAAATGATAGGTAATAACAAGTTAATGTGCTCTTTAATAGGCATTTGCGTAAACGCAGTCAAAACAAGCTATTTTAGTAATACATATATTTTAGTACTGTGCAAGAATTTGCGGAATTACATCGAAACATTGTCTAGTGCGTATATCGGAATGATGTCGTTATAACAATTTAATTTTTTATTACCCTATTACATTCTTATACTTATTCGTATTTATCGCCGAGCGTAGCAAAAGCTCTTTTCGTCGTCGACAGTACCACACCCCATCAATAGGCTTTGTGAACGGTTACAATTGCAGTAGGTATATACACTGCGCGTAGGTAGGTATATATGGAACATGGAAAGCTTGGAAATAAATGTGAAGGGCTAGGGTGAGGGCGAACTTAACCTGAGAGAAGATAGACAGAGACAGAGACAGAGCCAGAGAGAGAGAGATGGAGATAGAGAGAGAGAGAAATGTGAAACACATGCACATGTGAATACGGACACATATGAGACAGAGTAACGGAGAAACTACATTAGCGTCGTGAAGTGTATAATATACATATTTGTTTATTAACGGTATCTACATAGGTATCATACCAGACACGTATATAACACGCTGCAGAAGGCGGCGGCGGAGTAATATAACATTTTGCTCAGCCGGTCTTATACTTTTGCAGTTTTGTTATGCGGAATACGCGCACACGACTGTATCTGCAATATAATAATATAATGGTATGGCGAAACGTCTCACGATGAACTGCCAGTGTCCGTCAACCGCATAAATTATACCGAAATGTGTACGAACGAAATATTTCATTTCACCGAGATAGTGGGTAGGTTGGGTATATCATATATTGCAATGTTGGGGACGTACGCCTATATATTATACGGTGTGCGTTTCCGAGAATTTCTTTGGTCACGTCCTTTTTTTCGTTGAAATATCACTTGTTAGTTGTTAGAGATAGTTTTTCGACAGGGTGCAGGTACACTAATATAATTTTATTATTTTATAAATAGTGGCCAGCACGACGTGAAGATGATTTAACAACGAACTATATTATTTTATTGAATATTAACGATATTAAATAATGTTTTGAGTTTTTTTTTTCTTAATTAACAACGGTGACAATGGCCATTAGTTACAATTTTGTTTTTGTTACTTAAATTAGGTTATACAATTTTTGTTTTGAGTTTTGTTATTGTCTTGTTGTTGTTAATATAAAAAATTATAATTACAACGTTGTGGATCAATTACACGAATTTTACGATTCTTAAAACACTACAACTCTGAATCGACAAACAGTCAAACTATGTACTCCACTAATTCACTTAGATACACTAATTGACAGGTTAATTTGAAACCGTCAGAACTTAACCTGATAAATTAATAAATCCACTGACTTGAAAACTTAATAGATTGCATATACCTACCAAAATATTATCAAATAAATAATACTTACCTACCTATCATCGTATAATATAATTTTGATTTGATTTATTTTAGATTCTGAACAGATCGATAAATGTATTAATTATGCAATTATGTGTGTTTTTTTTTGTGTCTGTTATTACCACCTTTTAGGACGTTCAAAATTCTTAGATTTTTTTCAAAAGCATCTTTCCTGATAGAAAAGTGAATCTTGTTTTTACTTTTTTAGGGGGGGGGGGGTGTCAAAAACGATGGGAAACACAAAAAATTTAAGGAAAAATTGTAATTTTTACTCAAAATCTCGACAAAATCGAGTTTGGTTATTGATGAATTCTGTATAGAGTGTCCTATGGGCTATGATACATGACATTTTCACTTAATGTGTTTATATTAGTATTTTATATACAACATAAAATATTTTGACTTGTTTAGAGCTGTTAACGGACATTTTTTAGTTTGCAATATTTTTTTTTTTCTTTACATTTCAATACAATTTTGTTTGTTGAGTCAAAGTGCTTGAAAATTTAATACAAGGCTCCTCACACACGATTACAATTTCAGCTTAAAAATATTAAAAATACATAGATAAGGTTATCTTTAAAAGTTTTTAAATTTCAATGTTGACATAATTTATCAAATTGAAAATTTACAAATTGTTTTGTCATTAAAAATGTTTAAACATTTTATAATGTTCAACTCTTACATCTAAGGATTGTAAATTTAAAATAATTTTGCAAGTAAGTAGTTAATTCTGTGACCAAATATCTAAACAAATACACATAAAAACTGTTTATTTTATAGTTATTTTAAGTTAAAATTTGGATGAAATTACTAGTTAAATAACTAAGAATAACGATTTTAGTTATGTTTTTGTAATTTAATAATATCCATTAAATACTGTAAAGCAGAGCGACACCCACTTGCCCGCTTTTTTATTTTAAAACTACATCTTTAGTTCGATAACCCTAGATACAACATATTTAATTACAAAAAGTATATTTGTAATTGTATGACAGTTATATGTAAAACGTTCGGTTTGATACAATTTTCAAAGCACGTTTAAAAATAAGCATTTAAATAAATAGAATAAAATATTAATTTATTCATTAAATTTAGTACATAATATTATGTAATACTTGTGATATTTAAACAAAACCTTTAACATTGGGTTAAATTGGGTATTGTAAACAATGCAGTTAAATAAATTGCCGTTAATTTGATTAGCCATGACACGAATACACGAAGTGAATAGAATTATATTTACAAATTAATTTAGTATTTATATTTTAATGACTAGTATTATATTTAAATGCTGTCGACTAGCATTTAAATCTGAAATGTTCAATGAGTTTTATCATATGAAATTGAAGTTTATTTGAAATGCAAACTGCGCGAGTAAAATTAAACGTTTGTCTCAATAGTATTATAATTTTTCTCTTATACATTATACACATATTATACACGTGTTGTTTATGCTCACAGTGTTAAATAATGACAACCAACACTAGTGGAAAAAGATCAAAAACTCAAGGAGCTACGCCACTTATATTGTCCCCAGCTGATATCGAAATTGAAGGTAAACAATGGAAATTATTCAGTTAGCTTAAAATAATATACCAGCAGTATAATACGTATATTTATTTGTTTTGAGAATTTAAGGAAAATTATATGCAATATGTATATTGTATATTGATATACACATTGACAAATTGTATATTTTATGTGTCTTAGTAATAACATGTTGAGACGATTAATGTGTAAGTAAAATTCACAAATACTTAGCCATAATTTAATAAGTGTTGCATATAATATATTACGATTTGTTAACTACTGTAGTTATTTAATGTTGTGAAATATTTAGTAGAATAATCATTGTACCTTAATTACTAAATTTAAAACCAACAAAATATATTTAAATCTCTCAAACAAAAATAATATGATTATTTAAGATTTTTTTTTTTGTATTTATACTTTTGAGACCATGAACATACAAATATATTTAATACAATTGTATATGTGTAGTGTGCACATTTTTTATTGGTTTCATCATCATTGATAAGTACTTTTGAATTAATTATAAATAATAAATATTTTATAATTAATTGTAAAAAATATGAAGTTATCATGAACAATATTTTTAATTTTTTTTTATTGTGGGGGCTAAAGAATGTAGTTTTTTCCGCCATATGCAAATACGCCAGAATGCATTTTTTTTATTGAATAATAGATATGCTAACAAATTTATATTAATTAAAAGAGTTATATCTTTGTCAATGGTTTTATTATCAATTGAATTAAGTTCCTATAAAATAAAAAATAAAAAGGTGGACAAGTGGGTACCGCTCTGCGGTTCAGTAGTTGTCAAGCATGTGGTTGTAATGAAAGTGTTATATTTGAATTCAATGATAAATCATTAGATATGAGAAACAAATCTCAGTGGAGACGTATTATGTCATCCAATATTAATACTTGTATAAATAATCAAATACAATAGTTAAAAAAAATTTAATATAAATCAAAAATATTTCATGACTATAAATAGTGTAACTTTCCAGTGAACTTTTTATTTTTAAGAGAGATAGTAAAACTTGTTGGAAACTTTCTATTACAATTTCTAATGTTAGCTATGAAAAGAAAAACTTTTATGAATTTCTAACTAATTTCTCATGGCTATAAATAGCTCAAAAATAGTCAAAATTAGTTGAAAAAGTAATTTTGTTGGAAAATGGTCATTTTAATATGGTTACATTTTCATATTCTATATGATTATTTGTTTTTGAATTACAAAAAAATGGAATATATCAAATTGATAGATGAAAATCCAATAACGTCAACATTTTAAATTCAAACCTCCATAAAAAATTAAAATTAGTTTCCGATATTCTTTTTTTTTTTTTGTTTTAGGTAGGAATATTTGTGGGGAGTTTTCTATTAAAATTTCTAATGTTAGCTATGAAAATAAAAACTTTTATGAATTTTTAACTGAAAAATACTTTGAAAATGTTCGACATGTTGATGAATTTTGTCAAAATTTAATATTTAAATGCACATAACAAATAATCATTCCTATGTACCTGCAATATTTTTGAACTTATATAATTGAAACTTATAAGGAACCTAGCATTACATTTTCAAGCTTCTTTACTTGGTGAAAACATTTTTTATCGAGAATAATTTATAAAATTCTAAAAATTTCTCAAGGCTATATAAAAAGAGTCAACATATTTCGAAAATGTTATCATTTATTTTACCGAAAATGCTAATATAAATGTTTGGCAAACATTTCAAGGCTCTTTGGTTATTAATTTTTGAATAACACCAAAATTAATAAAATCGATTTCTTCAAAAATTTGTTTTGCCTTAAAAATTAGCACTTTTTTTCATTTGTTTTATTGTTTTTCTTGACTCTTACTAAAGCAACTTATAATTTTCAAATTTGATTCCAATAGCAAAAAATAGATTATTTTTTCTATCAGAAAAGATGCTGATCTCGAAAATCAGAGCATTTTTACTGCCCAAAGGCCAAAATGTAAAATGAATGCTCCGCTAAAAATCAAAAATGACAAAAATGATACTTGATTAATCTCCGGAGTATTATAATATATTATAATGAGGTCAATAAAGTTGCTATGTTAATTAATGATGTAGGTATTCAGATTTTTTTCTTTTATTAAATAAAATATACATAAATTATGAAATATATACAAACACTTTGTCTATGTCATGATAATAATTAGAAATATAGCCGCAGATAATTTGTCCAATATCTCTAAATCAATACATTTTTATAGTAAATTACACAAATCGAACATAGGTTGCATAACCCACTTGTTGTAGATCGTTAGAAGTATTAGATTAGGCCAAATGCAGATCTTTTGAGTTTAAACTCACTATGCGCCTCTGATAGATATAGTTCCTTTGTAAGTTCTGTTGTAGGTCAATATTCTTCCGTTCTATAGAACCTGTTAACTGCTTCCGAATTATTCGAGTTTAAGAGAGTACAACAGCTTTTTCTCTAGTTTGCGGATCATATATTTTCAATATTGAAAACAATAATCATTGATTCTGTTGTTCTAAGTTATCTTAGAACTCAGGGTGCTTTCTCGTTCCTTACGCTATCGCCTACCACCCTCGCTTTCAATCCCATCCCATACCATGAGGGCATGAGCTATGTACCTACGTAAACATACAATTCACCTATATGTGTCCTGCCGGCGAACCACCTTTTTTTAAATAAATACTTTTATTAGTTATGGTTTTGAATTGCTGGCAAGTATATTTTTGTTAATCTTGCAGGTCCTTGGCCTGTTTTGTATGACACATAATGAAATAATAAAAAAAATAACAAAAATATAATTGAATGAATTTGCCAATCAGTATGATCAGTTTGAATAATAAATCCTAATAATTTGCAGTAAGTATACATGTCATGCAATATAAATAATGTACTTACTACTTATACAATATGATACTAAATAAATGTTTTTGATTCGTAGGTATAAAATCAGTTGATAAAATAATAATAACTATTAACTGCAGTGTTTTAATAATTAATAATATTGTATTTACGATTTAAAAAAAAAAAATCATAAGTGAAATTAAAAGTTTACGTTATACATTCTAGTTATAATATTATTATTTTTCGAATATGTGTGTGTTATACTTTTACAATTAAAATGCAATACTATTCTTACAATTACTGTACTGAGGGTCGCATTAGTTACTTTAAACGTTTTAGGTAGGTACTGAATAATACAGCGATGTGGTTTTGAAGTGTTGTTGATATGTACACTATAAATAATATATTATATACTTCGTACTTACTTATAATACATAAATATATATATATATATATGTCGTAGGTATATGTTATATAATATATATAGGTACCACTTAGACAATTATGCCCGAAAGCGGAAGTGGAAATCAGAGGAAACCCAGTCGTATTTATTTTGACAACAATATATATTTATTCAGTGCCGATGAATCTCTGTCTAATGAACACACCGCACTAGGTTAGGCTGGGTTGTCCATACAGTTGTTGTAGCCGTAACAAATTATCTTTAGTAGCTTCTATCGTGGGTTGTTAAGTAATAGATGTCGAACGAATGACGTAGTCGCGAAACGGTGTATATATAATATTATTATATATATATATATATATATATATACATGTGCTCAATTTAATGAGTAATGAATATACAAAGGGTTCACTTCACTTGACATGTATATGTGCTTTGTTCGATTTCATCCCTCCTGCAGTGACGGCAGGAGCCACCTCCACGGCCGAACCGCGGAACAATTAATTTCCCCGACCACACGACACGACCAGTATATCAAAACCAGGCCAAAATACGGCTGAAAAACGCTCATTGAATTTCAGTTATATGTATTTAATAACAGAGCCAAACGCAACATAATAATATATCGTAATATAATATAGTAAGAACAGCTGTTTCGAATAGTAAAAAAAAACCATGCGTATAATATTATAGTTGTATTATAATAATTAGTCGAATGCAAATCTACAATATCGTGTAGTTTATATTATTATAGTACCACACTACTATATTTGTTGATAAACGATTGTAGATTTTAAACGGCTTTTAAACATAACTATATTATCGACTAAAACGTATATTATGCATTTATCACCACGAATCAGTTTATTATTGTTTATAATCACCTTAGTTACCCTATATGACCTATAATGTAACATATCTACTGGTTATCTAGATGATGGCTTAACTTTTATTATACTGTAAATATATGTGATATAATGATACGATTATTAGCATTGTTTTCATTTATTTTCTATAATGTAATAATAATAATTCTCTCAGTTCTATTATTCAAAATTCATGAAAAATCATTGTATCAAAATTCAAATTACATTAATTTACTTTATCACTTATTTACAATAGTTATGTCATAAAATATAAATCATAATGATGTAATTCCATGATTTTGAAAAAAAAAAACAATTATTTCTATAATTTATGTAAATGACTAT
This sequence comes from Macrosiphum euphorbiae, assembly GCA_949089665.1. Classification (NCBI taxonomy): domain Eukaryota; kingdom Metazoa; phylum Arthropoda; class Insecta; order Hemiptera; family Aphididae; genus Macrosiphum; species Macrosiphum euphorbiae. Next base: position 80,237,555 of record CARXXK010000001.1, read on the forward strand.
AGATTTGGAAAACGTGTACCATAATAAAATCAAATTGGTCCATTAGCAACACATTTAGTGAATTATATGTACAATAAAATTGTTCAATATTGTTTAGTATTATGTTCAATTCTGCGGTGAATTTATTTATGTTACTGCAAAAGTACGTTCGTACATTAATTTTTAAATTATTCTAATTACCGAAGTTTGTACAGTACAAAAATCATATTATTTTTAGTACATCTCAGAATAATATTTGTTACAATACAAATTGCATATTTATATTTTGATCACATCATGCAATAAATTTACCTAATTTAATTTTAAATAATGAATTTATATTAAACATAGGTAATATACCATGGATACATATTTACATAAAATTAATTAAGCAACTAATGTTTTGTTTTTTTTTTTTTAGAAAATTATTTTTTATTTAAAAGCATACACATTTTGCTAATATTTCATACTTACTGTCTTACTCCCCTTCTCATTAACATTTTTAATCATGTGACCATTCCTTACTAAAAATGAGTTTAATCAGAATTAGAGAATTCAAAGATTGAACACCGTTTGAAATAAATAATTAGTAAGCTCAACAGATTTTATAAAAATATCTTTTTAGTCTCCTAAACCGTAAAGGCAAAAAAACGGTCATTGGTTTTTTTATGCAATTATTTACCATTGAATTCAAATTTATTCAATTATTCACCATACGCTTCAACGAACAGCATTCTATCTTTGTACCTTGTCCGTCTTTTTTAATTTTTCTATAGAAAATTCATTTGAATTCCACACTAATTGTATGTTTTTTTTCTCTTTATATTCCGTACTTATATAACTCTCTTTGTAACATATATACATAATTTGTTGATAATATGCATATATTATATTATAATATTGTTCCTTGAATTATGTGAAGCTTAATAACGGAGCTTGTACTAGCCAAAAATAAAAATACTATACACAGTAGTTACCTATATAATATTAGGTAACGAATAATTACAGCTGATTGTATATCTTATAAAAAATTTAAAACCATTCCACAATGATATTTAATTAATAAGGAACCCGTCTATTATAATCCCACAAAATAATTGTAACACTGGCATTTCTTTTTGTATTTTTTAAAATGCAAAATTGTATACATAAAATATATTTATTTTATATATATTTTTTATTTTGGTTAAGGGCATTATTATTATATAAGTGTAGTTATGTAAGGATGATTATATAAATTAATATAATATACGACCAGAATCAATAATTAAATCCGATTGTTATAGGTCTTACAACAATTCAGGCAATTTGGGTCTTACTCACGATAAATCATAATATATTGGTATAGACTATAATATAATACATTATTTAGACCAGATTACGGTGCATATACTCAAAATATAGAACGAATGTGTATTATTGTGATCGGCAAACGCAGACGTCGAGGGATGGACCGAATAATTTCGTAGGTAAATAATTATTTGTCGAATTTCTGTGGGAGAAGTCGTCTTGACAGGACCCTTTTGACTCTAATTTGAGCCACACTGCATAGTATTTATAATTTATATAATTCATATCTACTTCTATTTCCATAATTTAGTATGACTTTAATGGAATCTTTTTTTTTATATTCACCCTAATACAGTACAATACGATACAATTTAGTATAACCCAATATTCGTTTATAGTGTTTATATATAGGCAGTGTATAAACGTTAAATGGGGGTTATAATTACTTTGAGGTCTTATAATGGACAAGTACCTTAGTAAATATTCAAATAAATTATCAAAAAATAAAAATAAAAACAATTATAATTAAATCTCCGAATAGATAGTGTAATGACGATTATGTTTATCATACTATGTTGTGGAATATTGTTAGCTCATGTACTTGTTATACGTGTAATGCTTTTTCCAATATATTATTTTCGTTTTACTAACATGTCTTAAAATTATAAATGAATACTCATGTAGCGTAGACTTAATAATTGGGTGAAAAATGTGATGCTTTGAGTTCTCAATATTTAGTAAAAGTGTTAAAATCATACAATATTATATACAGAAATGTACTACGTGAATATAATATACATATTTAATATACACTCACATTTTGTAAAAAGCTTCGTGAGTGGTATTAATGTATTTGCAAGTGACACGGAGAAATATGTAATTTTTTTTCGTCACCAAGATAACTCTAAAAAACGCTTCACTTGTGTTTTACTGACTTCCTCATTGAGTGCAGCTGTGTAGGTTTTGAGTCTTCTTCAATGCTCCGCAATGTCCTTACATTTTATAGTATATAATAGGTGTATGCACTAAAGTTTGCACATACGTCATTCAGTCATTGCAAGTTAGGGTATATAAAGTGTAGTATTAAATTAAATTGAGATTTTTGTCTCGGAACTTTGAATGACGATAAAAAAAATAATTTCATCAATATTTTGAATTATTTAAAAAACGAATAATAAAAGTAGTATGCAGTATAATATTAAACATTCGTCGGTAATGTTATTATTTAATCTCCAGTGATGGTTATACTATATATCTTACAATAATTTATATTATATTAATATACCTTTTTGATAATATATTCCAAAACAATTATTAGTTAAGTAATTTTTTTTAAATCAATAGATATAAGCCTTATGTACTAATATATAGTTACTCAATAAGTAAATGCGTGTAATATAATTGTATTTAACATAATATTTTCTAAATGTATAGAAAAAGTCAAATAAACAATTAAATCAATTAAAAAAAAAAAAAAAAAAATAATTTCATGAAATTTCAATTTCAACATACGATTGTCTTTAAAACTACATCTACGTCAAGTGTACTATAAAGATACTCTTATAGTCTCGTTATCTGTGAAATGTGTCTAAATCACCATTGGAACGAAGGGTACACATGAGCCAATCGATAAACAAACCGGTTTCACAGGTGTGTCTTACTCGCTGCAGGGTACTAGTACGAAGCACGTTTAAAGCAAAACGAATGAAGTATAAACTTAGAAAAACACACAAAAAATTAAAAAAAATCATTGCTGATCACACGTTACCCTCGCCACTACTATAATTGTGATTTCCCCCGCATCTTAAAAGTAAGTAACATTGGTCGTGAATACTGTGATTTAAAATCATGGTTATCTGCAACACATAATTTTAATTAATACATAATATTATAACCATACAAATATTATAGTAACTATTTGTAAACTATATAGTAATGTGATTTGTAACTTTTAAGTAGGTATACATAAGTAATAATTATTAATATCCGATTCTAAATTATTTTATATAATTTTAAGAGTAAACTGTAATGATGATACTAATATACTTTTTCCTATATAACTTGGCTTTAAAATATAACACATGGTTCCTCACAGTTTGTAAACTCATAAATCTAAATAATATAATTTTAAAAAAGTGTAATAATAAAAAAAAAAATGTTTTTTAAAATATAGATCATGTTTAGGTATGTAAAAATCATTGTTAAAGAAAAAAAGATTTATTATATTCAGTTATCACCATTATATAATATATGTAATATGAGTAGGTATACAAATATTATATTATATTAATTGTACTTAATATGGTTAAGTCACGAAATAAGATGTTATGAATAATATAATAATATAAGAGAGTGTATTATAAAATCGGTTTACTTGATTTGTTTTTTATCTATGATCAGATACATATCAGACCATGTTGTGTTTTTTAGAGTTTTGGTTTGTATTTTTATATTTTTCCTTTCTCGACATCAATCGTTTGCCCAGACCAACACATAATGATACGGACAACCACATGCCGGTTAATTAATCTGTAAAAATTACATTATTATGTTGTTTTTTAAATTTAAATAATTTTTATAACATATTTTTTAAAGCCCATAATATGTTGTGTAATGTTATACTACAGCCATAACTTAAACGATATTGTTGATTATTATTATTTTTTATTCGACATAACGTTATACTATTAATTTTTCTAGGTGATTTTTTTTTCATGACTTCTTAACTTTCCGACGAACTTTCCTTCTTCTTATGCACTGAAGGAATACATCTTAAGAAGTTACATAAGTAGTACGTGAATGGCATCTTAATGTTTTCTTTAGAAACTTACTTGGCAAAAAAAATCTATTAAGTTTATTCATAAGACACTCAAACAACCATCTAAAATAAACTTTTTGTTAAGTTCTAAATTAGTGTGAGTACCATTCATCTTTGAGAGTTTTTCTCTTCTTATTAGATTTGGTAAGTATATAAAAAATAAAAATACCGATGACGCTGTTAAAATGATTTACACTTAATACTTTCCTATTATAACAAATTCATATAAAAGTTGTACAATCATATTTTAACTTTTATTTGTATTGTTTAGTAACCGGTATTATAATATCCGTTTCATTCAACATTGAGATTTAATTTAGATGGTTCCATAAATAGTTAAATTAGGTTCTCTTAAATATATAAGTAATAAAAGCTATTTAAAATATATTATTTTCATATTCAAGTAGTATATTTACCTTATCTTAGGATCTGAGTTAAACGGTATATTTATTGATTGTGCAATTAGATGTGTCAAAAAGTTGATTCCCAATTTAATGAGATCAGAAATTGAGCTGTGGTAAAACTTTTAACAGTTACTTGTTTTAATCTTCTTGATTGTTTATTTAAGGAAATACTGCCAACAATTATTAATAAGTCTTTAAACAATTTCAGCAAGTGATGTTTATTTTTATTATTAATAGTTTCATCAAAACCATTTTGCGAATAATATGAAATGAAAAAAAACATAGTATCGAGTTGTATTTGGAGGGTGTATGTCTAACCCTGTAAAACATGGCAGCGCAACATTAGCAGAACATCCAATCAATCTCCAACACTTTGTTGGTGGATTGTTGGACATTGTTAGACAACTTACAACATTTGTTAGACATTATTTTCCAATTTTGCGCTGCCAAGTTAACGCCAGCAGCGCAACTCATTGTTGGGACATGTTTTTTGTGCTAGAACTGTTCGTCTCCATTTGTTGGACACTGTTGGACAACTTTCAGAATTTTTTGGACATTATTTTCACCTTGGCGCCAATTTATAATTTTGCACTGCCAAGTTTTTATTAAATATCAATTTCTTATTTATCTGATTTTGTATCTAATTAAGATATTTTTTTTTATTCAATTAGGCTTCTTTTATTAATTTTAGATTTTTATTAAACATCAATTCACGTTATTTCACCGGGGAGGGCAATTTCCAATTTTGAGCTGCCAAGGTCACGAGAGCAGCGGAACTGTTTGTTGGGACATGTTGTTTGTTCTACAAAAACACATCCAAAAATGTACCTTGTTAGGATTTTACAATAGTTGTAAGTCATGTATTATTAAGAACGGTGCGTGTCTCAAGTGGACGCGTATGAATTCATACTTTTTCAGAGTGGAACATTGTTAAATATCTTTTCAGTTAGCACTATATTACATAATTGATACAAAATCAGCTAAATAAGAAATTTATATTTAATAAAAACTTGGCAGCTCAAAATTGGAAATTGGTGCCCTGGTGAAAATACTGCAAAAATTTTGTAAGTTGTCCAACAATGTCCAACAATCCACCAACAAATTTGTTGGATTGATTGGATGGATGTCTGCTAATGTTGCGCTGCCATGTCACAGGGTGTATGTCTACACTGTTTGATTTGCGTTTTAGTTTAAAATAGTTTAACTATTAATAGTACAAATTATCGATTTAATTATGTCATAAATAATGACACATCTATATTATAATAAAGAATTTTTTATTCACTGTATATTTTATGCTCACGTTTATATAATTGTATCTCTGTAAAAATATATTTTAAACTTAAATATTTTTAGAGAATTGGCATTTCTTGAAAAATATTGGTAACTATAAAAAAAAGAACTGTATATTTTATTGAAAAAATAAAATACAAGTTGTCTCGACTATTGAATAAGACATCAATACTTTGAAATATTCATATTTCGTACCTATGTTGCTTTTTTTATGTATATAATTCATCTACAAAGTCTATAAGACTGTTATTAATATTTAAAGACTTAAAAAAAGTACCTATATATTTATATTATACAAGGTTATTCACTATGTAGTCAAAAGTTTACTTAAGAACCATATTTTCAAATAAGTATCCATTAATATTTCTATGCAACTTAAGGAGTGTCTGTTGCGATATAAATATATCTTTTCAAATAAGAATATTATATTTATTGATAAATAATATGGATTTATTAAAATGTTATAATTTATAATGTTGTCCGAATACAATAAATACTGCACTAAAATACTAAATACATATTTTTATTTTTTTATTAAAATTGTTATACACTAGTATTATTTTTGTAAAAGAAAAATGCATAGTTGATTTACATTACAATTCTCGGTTCATAAATTCTGAATCATAATAACAACATCTATAGTTTATTATTAATTTTTAAATACCTATTTTTCTCTGGTTTTTTGAATATGTTGGCTTATAATTATACATACAAAAAAATATTTAATAATAATTATGTTCTGAAATGTTGTTTTTCTGCGTTACCCGATGATGGCATAAGTATAAGGTAGAACCGACGTTATTTTTAATTTAAGAAAAGTTTATAGGTCAATTCAACTTTTTAAAACCAAATTGGACTTACAAGGACGATAATAAGTTTCGTACTATTTCCGACACCTGTTATTTTTAACGGTTTTAATTTTATATTTGACCTACTTTTTTAAAAGATGCAAGAAAAATTTTAAAGTTTGAAAATAAATGTAAACCTATTATTATAGAATTAGTACTTTATATTGTTGCGTATTGTACCTATGACTAAGAAGTATGAAAGTATGAGCATTAAGCATCTATAAAATATAAAAAAGTCAAACTGTTTACGTATGTAGTACCTATGTCACAACTCACAAGCAGTGTAGGACTCCTTTAGATAAATCATAAATATACCAAGACGATTATTTGTTTATCTTTAATCGCATTTAGATAAATAATTAAAAGTCATCTAACTATATATTTTAACTCAGTATTTCACTTATCTAGATAATTCACAAGGCAAATACCTTTTTTTTGTGAAAAGAGCCAGAATTGTCTAATTTTTATTCTCCTTGTCTCAAGCACATCTTGTAAGTAAAACAGCACGACCTACAGCCTTCAAATGTATGTGATTGTGAAAGCACTACCTATAAATTGTTTCTATACTGTATTGGTACTGTATTCTACGCTTACGTACGCGGGTTTTTCGATTTACCTTGCTTAAGTTTGTAAGCGTGGCAATGTCCTTAGTATTCACTATTTAGTTACCTATAAATAATACACCATAGATACAATATACTACCAAAATTCAAGGATTCGTATTTTATATTGAGCTTGCTATGTAATGTGATCCTGTACAACAATGTATTAATTTATTGAACCAACATTTTCTCGAAATATTTATTGCTTTTGTTAACAGATAGCAAAAATATCCATATAATATAAAATCATAATGCATATACATTACAGTATACATACAGTATATATATATAATTATAATTGAATTTAATAGTTACAAATATAGTTGGGCACGTAAATTATATTTTTCCTTCTTCTTAGGACTTAATTTCATAAAAGAATTTTTTGACACTTATATATTTTGTAAATTTACAAAATAATATCAAAAGGAACATACATATTATATCTCCCTTAGGAATTAGGGCTTCATTGCACAACATTTTAATGGGGGGAGAGCTTAAGTTAGGACTCCAAAAAATTGAAGTGTAATATAGGTTTAAATCGTCAAAAATTCGCGACCGGTATAAATACTTCTTCCTTATGTGTTGGAGAATTTAGGTATAATTCTACTATAAATACAGAAGAAGCATATAGTTGTCCCCCGCAAAATAGTTTTCGCTATGTTGCACATCTGTATAAGACGGAAACAACGCATATGGGTGTAGTGTACTCTTAATTAGAATTATATAAACGGATGATTTAAAAAAAAATGTTAACAGTATAAAAATGAAGCTCATTGTTTTAAAAATACAGTTTCAACTACATTATTTCAAATTATACCTATGTTCATCGGAAATGACACCGCACGAAAATTACCTATTATTTAAATCTTCGGAAACAGTGTGTAGCGTATTTTGTTCTGGCATCACCGGCGAATTTCAATACCTAATTAATTATTTCAGTAAGTATACTTAAACCAAGAAGTCTGGAAAAAAAAAATTCGCCCAAAACAATATGGCGCGGGTTTGCGTGGTCGGGCCATAATTGACGCTGCTATATTATACGCGCCTCGTATATTATAATATTATATATTACATTTTCCTACGATTCACCTCTGCAGCGGGCACGTGTCGTCATAACAATATTATACCCTGCAAGTATATGAAGCGGCGCCACAGATGCCGAGCAGGCCGTCATCTTGCCGGTTGAGCTGTTCCGTCCTTTTCGGCAAAAACGTATATTACGCCGTAAACGACACGGAAATATTTACGCATATATTATGGAATAGCTATTATGGGATACGTCGTTAACGTTAGCTCGGAGACGATTTTTTTTTTCCAAAAGCGCACTTAATTTATTTATAAGTCCCTATAACCTTGTGACTTTTCACTACGATTCGGTTCGGAGCTATACGCCGGACGTAAGTACTCGTGTGCCCCGTACCTGTTGTACATGCATATTTAATTCGGTCTTATTCGAAGATTCCGAGTGGCACGACGAACCTATTGATTTTGCAACGTAGTTGAGTTTATTTATTTACTTTATGTGTCTGTATAATATGGTATATATACACTATATGGAGTATATAATATTATGTATTATATATATTATGTATTTGGCGTATCAGCCGACTAGAGTGGATGTTGGTTCTGTATACTCTTAGCAACCATAATAATATCAGCTGCATTCTGAATTCATATATTTTATTAAGTATAATATATCTGTAGGAACGTACCTAAAGTGTTACAATTTTAAGAAATAACTTACCGCTCGATTTGAAATTAATACATAGAAAAATCATACAGGGTGACTTGGACAACACATTCTTATAGAATATAGGCTATAGCTTTCAATTTTATACCTACAGTAGATCAATTTAATCTAATAATAAAACCATATAGATTTTACTGAACTTAATTTTATTTCACTATATTGAGGGCTTGTATGTCGTAGACAACTAATTCGGGTGTAGTGTTTTCATAATGTATCGAACTATATGGTAAAAAAACCAAAAAAAGTTCAATATCGGAAACAACGCACTACATCGTGTAGTCAATTGGAAACAAAAGCACATAAAACACATGCTACATAGTTCTATTATGAATTTTAAATCTATGAGATATACGATCTTGGTCCTCTAAGCCGAAGGAGATTTCAATAAACGTTGTAGAAATTCTCATAGAACATTAATTTGTATTATGTTTAACCCTTTTTTCTTCGTTTTCATTGTTATAATTTATCTTTGATAGGTATATATTTTGTAGAAATAATTATTTTGAAATTAAAATGGAAAGCAATCATCATCATGCTCATGCTCTTATTATTTGACTTTTGTTTCAATTGTATATGGTCTATAGATGCAATACATTGATTCAATAAACATTTATTTTTCAGTGATATCCAGTGCACGTTGGGTCGTAGTTGAAGACCACCTAAGAACTAATACCATATTTGTAAACATTTTTATTTTATTGTACATGTTACTGTAAAAATATTATGTACTAGGTACCTTTTAAACGTCATAAAAATTTTAAACTAGCTGATCCTGTTTCATCTTCATTGACCGTAAAAAATGACAACTCTTAAAAAAAATGTGATTGTTCAACTCTTTTTGAGTGTAACTCAGCCACCCTTGTAGCAGGCAATCCGACTACATCGAATCACTGACAATTGGCGACAGCATATCTAGTAGGCACTCCACCTGTGGTGAATTGTAGACAAGCCGCCGATGACCGGCTTTAGGTGCAACTCAGCCACTTTGGTAGGCAATGTGCTAAAATTCGATTTTATGCATGATTGTACTGATGTTCCCGATTAACCAATGGTAACAAAAAAAATTAATAAATAATATTTATTTCTACTATTACAATATTATAATCTACAACCAATTATAAACAAATAAAAAGTTTCAATTCCCACAGTGAATCTCAAATTCCTTGTTTGAGTACCTCTAATTTACAATTTTTGCGACAAATTGTAACCTATCTTTTTCTCTAAGGTCTAATCTGTCTCTGTACCAAATTTCATTGCAATAGGTGGAACGGTTTAGGAATGCATAAAGGACAGACAGATAAAAATTAATTTTTATATACATAGATAAACACAACTATGAATTTAAACAGTACCTATAACTTGTATCATATAATTATAAGTAAACTACAGACCATCTACCCTTTTATATAATTATGTTTTTGAAATATATTTGTTGTTAATTTGAATTTCACCTACATATATCAAAACTCTAAACTCGTTTCCTCGAATGCACACTATACTCATATTGTAGATTATTCAGTAGCGAATGGTACCGATAATGGCGTCCACATATAGGCATTTATATAATTGTATATACACTATTCAGTAATCCGGACGTCCTTTCCGAAAACTCGAATACCAGCTGCACCGAAGCGTAGTCCTTTAAATGACAATAATAATTGTGACCCGACGATAAATCACAGCATTAAAATAATAGTGAGTCTGCTTTTATATAATATATTTAAACCCACATAAATTATAATTGGACAAGTCTCGTTTGAAATACATTGCCCCCTCCCTAACAAACGTACAAACACTCTCTCTTCTTCACACACACCTACATCATACACTCCTAGCACTCGCCACAACATTTATATACATATATATATATAAATTACATCATTATGTTATAAGTAATTGGTATTTGTTTTGGTTCGCTATTGCAGATTATTGTACTTTAGCAGCTGTGACTGTGTGAACCGTAATTGTATGACGTTGTTTCAACGATTTCTAGTAGCTTTGTTAACAACATATTCGCGCTAATACGTCAAGTTCAAAAACCCTTATGGCAATATGATGAAAAAAAAAATAAAACTTCTACACGTTATTAGGAATTAACAATACTCTGCACCTACGTAAAAAGTCAATTGTTAAATACATTTATAAGTTTACAAAATTAGGAAATCATTAAAATTAAAGTATATGGAAGTGTTTGTGACTCAAAGTTTAAACTACAGTAAAATGTATTCATTTTATGACAACATTATACTTTTGATAATTTTTATAAAACTCGTATTTATTTAGTCGTTCTAACTTCGAAAGAAAATGTTTGTTCACATTTAACTATATATGGTTTTTTTTTAAGTTTTTACAGTCTAAAAAAAATATGAACATTTCAGTGAACTGAGCTTCGCTCTATATCTGTTTTAAAATGCGATGATAATGGTTGCTGTTTTTGAATTTAGTATGATAACTTATATTTCTAGCTCAACCGCATGAAATCTAAACTGTCTCAAAGAAAGTTTTCTGATTATTTCTCTTGTTGGTAAAACATCAAATGATAACTATATATTATACAACTCTATAACTTGTATTATAAGAAAATAACGTATTACATGATTATATGATTATATGATTATTTATGATTTTATTTCATCAGCTATTTCTGTTATTCGGCAAAACTGAAACATGTATGTAGGTATCTATACATATGCATATATGTATATAATATACAAACTTATACAAAATGTATTAATCTGTTTTCTCTTTTGTGAGTATAATATAAATTTATAATATGGTAAATTCTGAGATAGACAATTTTAAGGTAACAGTAATGTATTTATTAAATGTCACGTGTAGTGTTCCATATACGACTGTATTCTCTGCATATTGTACTTATCATGAAAAATTACAAAAGTTAATGAAATTACTTGCTTTGAATAAAAAAATGTATACCATTTAATTAAAAATGTGACCGGATATCCTTTTTTCACCAGATTCATTATATTTTTATGAACACAATGTTTAACTTATATATATCATAGTGATATAGCACAAAAAAGGGTGAATATTTGTAGTACTATAGGGGCTATATTTCATGGGTTTTTTTATTTTTATATTTTTTTAATTGTTTTAAAAACTACTTGGTTGATGAATGGTTGTATTATGGTTTTTTGAATTAGTATAATATTTTAAGAAAACTGAACATACATGTTGGCTTTGGAACACAGCTTATCGATTTGATTCATTTTATATCATTAACTATACATTTGGTTACTATTCATTAGTGTATAATAATATAATGTGTTATATTTGGTTAGGTTAAGCAAAAAAAGAAAATAGATATGATACAATGTACATTTTTAATTGAATAAGCTTGTACTTGTGATACAATAAGGTTCTTCATAATTATAGCTAGGGGCCCTAATTTGAAAAAAATCGAAAATACATACTTTCAGTTTTTATTTAAAACGTTAAAAGTCACATTTTTTATAAAGCTCATCAAAGCTCATCGTCGTGGAGATTTACAAATTATTTTTCTATTATTTACTATAATTATTTTAAATGAAATTTTCAATTTTGGTAAGTTTTACAACAGTAATACAATACTAGACCCATAACAGCAAAGCGAATCTTCCAGTTTTTAATATTTAGAGTTATTTAAAATCAAAAACAATTTAAATTCAATTAAATTCACACAAATAAAATATATTTTATAAATCAATTTATTTGAACTTCATAGAATAATTAAATTTAAATAAAAAAAAAAAAACTATTTCAAGTGTCTAACAAAAATTTCCTATTTATACATGTTACAATGTGCGAAAAGTATGTTATTAATCTTTTATAAAATCCGACAAGACCTATGAACAACAGTATATGGTAAATGATAATAGCGACTAAATGTCATTAGAGCTACGTTATCCTCCTTGGTTATCCAGAGGGAGTTTAATCGGTGTTTAAGCCTCGTTTAGCTCAGATCGTCCACGGTGATGAATGTACCAGGTCTAATGTACTGCCAGATGAAAAATACCGTCTCTTAGATATTAATTTCATCAAATAAATAAAATAAGTGAAAAATATTGTTTCAACACTTTATTATAAATATGCTACCATGATGAGAGGCGATAAAAATTTTCAATTTATTACAAAAAAAAAAAAAAATAATAATAACGCAAAGTACTAGGTATTGTAAATTATTGTAATCGTAGATATTTTTTATAAATCAGTGATTTAAATTATTTTATAGGTGACTAAATTAAACCAATCAGCGTAGTTTGAGAATGTACACATCATACAAATATACAATAGGTATACATGACAATAATAATTTATAAGTACAAAACATTTTTCTTATTTTAATTACCTACCAATGTACAGTTTTACAGTGGTATGTTATTTTATCTTTATATGTTTTTTTCTAACATATACATTTGTTAGGGTGGTGCATATGATTTACAAGTTTTGGAACCTCTATGAGGATTGAAAATTCTTAATTTATCGGGTTTCTCACAGGAATTCTTCAAACTCCTTGACCTTTTTGAAATAGTTGCGTTCAAGGATTAATCTATACTACCTATTATCCAAACATTCCTGCTAGCCCACTTGTTGTCTCGTAATTCATTTCACATTAACTCAAAAACTATATCACACCCGGGTTCGCTCATAATCGTCTTTCTTAATAATTGATAATAGTAGAATTTAAAATTACAATTAATGACTTGCAACCATAATCATTATCAGTAAATCAGTAAAATGGACGAAACAAAGCATAAAACGTGTGCTTACGTTTAATATTTTAAATCTGTGACTTTCAGTATACTTTTTCTCCGTCTTTATCGTGTCAACTCATTGTAATCAATAACTATATGGTTGCCAATTTTTTTAATCGTTAATTAGCTATAACCAAATAATAAATCTTAGAATAGTGGATAAATTCAGAGAAGATTAATTTTGACCTAGACGCCTGCCTCACTTGTGTGTCCCTATTTTCAACTTTAAACGGCTAGGTAGGTACACTATGTTGAGTATACAGATTTTAAATGTCAAATATCAATAAATTTACCTGTTTTGTTAACTTCATGGTATCTCATTAGTTAGTAATGGAAATACTATCTAATATCTTTTTATTTTTTAACAATATTAAATCGTTTGTTAGATTCATTGTTTTGAACCATGAATGCTAAAAAGAACATGTACGTTTTGTTCGAATAAATTACGATTTAATACGAAATAGGAAAAAATAAATAAAACACTTATAGAAGAGAGAAAAATCAAAAACTCTGGGATCCCAAAAGTCATATTTCCACGATGGCTCTCCTATGTGCGATATAATGTACTATCATTAAATTTGTCTTCCACCGCAAATGTTTTCGCTGTGGTTTTTGCAGTAATTTAAAATCATCCCACCGGACCCAAATCAATCGATTTGTGTGGTGTGGGTACACGAGTAGATATTTTTCGTTGTTTTGTTTTATTATTTTCATTTTAAAAATTATTTTTAATCACTTAAAGTGGTCTTCCACAAAACGAGACGTGTCCTCCTTCCGGCGGAAGGTGTCCGCAGCTGGTGGATAGCACGCGAAGTCTATTTATCTGAATGTGCTATTAGGCCCATCATTGGCCGGGACGGCCGGTATATAATGAATCAATATTATATCCGCGAACAACGCCGCCACGGCCGACGAGAACGGACGAGCGAGTGCTTGTGGGTGTGCTGTTAGATGGGTGGGTGATTGTATATGGAGGGGGGTTTAAAGGGGTAGGAGTTGATGGAGTGTGAGCCGGACGGACTACCCTCGGACTGATGATGACGGGGAGGGGACCGGGGACGAGGGCGCGAACGACGTATACGCGCGCGTAGGTTCGACTCCAACGAATTCACGTCGTTCCTACCACCCGCCGTCACGGATTACGTGCCCGCAGTGTGTTTAGTAACAAACTGCTAATATATGTGTTCGGATATAGGAAGAGTAAAAAAAAAAAAAAAATACCAAAGAAAAAAAAGTGGCCACACGTCGTTTTTTTTTATCGATTTCCCATATATGTGATATACATAAGTCCCGTGTAGGAAACACATATCGTATTACGCGTGTACGTCGTAGGCTCACGTGCACACGTTATAATGAATAAACATAATTTAATGTTATAATAATATTATATCATGTGTATATTATATTATAGTAACGATAATTTGTCGGACGTGATCGATATACATCTACTAATAATGTGTTGTGGTAGTATACAAAAAGGTATTGAAGACGATTGTGTTCGTAAGTCGAAACCGTTGTAAATATAATACCTACACGCACGCACATTTTCATATACCTAATACCGTTCTACCGACATTATTAATACAACAACAATAATATTGTGACGCGCGTACAATACAATATAATAATATTATACAACATTATAATTCGTGTGGCCGTTTGTATTATGCCTTCATATTTTATTATAGTAATATTATGTTGTGCTATCCGACACAACTTTGGTCTGCTCAAACGTAAAACTGAATAATGACCTCTCTCGTTGGCACAACAATAATAACGTTGAGGATACGAGTCAACAGCTCGCGTATATGAAAATATATTTCAGGCTAGTTGACCCTTTAAACTTGAAAGCAATCTTTTTTCTTTCATTTTATTGCTGTAGGTACTCGAATAACGAGGATCGGGGCAAAGATCGTTTCATCGAAAGAACAGTCGAGATTACTTTTTTTTAAACTTCAATACTTTTCCAAATGTTTCACTGTTTCATTTTATTAATTTATATAACTCAAAAACAAATTTAGAATTTACCCTTGGTTTTCACTCAACGTTACCCCATGAAATTTCTTATTTTATTTTTTTTCTGATGCTTCAAAAGTTGTAAATATGAAATTAGAAAATACTTACTAGATATTCAAACATTGAAATGAAATAATATTATATCGTAAAATATACATCATTCATTGTTGTCTTGTATTGTTCAGTCCTGGTAGCATAATTCTCACAGCTCGACCGACAAAATAAAAATAAAAACAATATGCATACTAATCACTAATCACTAATCAGTAGGTATAATAAAAGCTTTTTAGTCAATAATCTTTTTTATTATGAATTTGAATGTAGAGTATATATTTTTTTATCGTTTACGCATGACTATTCATGCTATGTTTAAATAACACTTAACCATCCATTGTGTAGAGTATTTAAAAAAAAGGGAAAGCCAAGAGGAATTAATTTTTTTTATTACACTGTATTTTCACTATTCACCATACAACTTTAAAATTTATTCGATAAAATAGGATATAATAGCTGATAAAGTATTCACTAAGACGTATAAGATTAACGACTCAGGAAAACCTATTAAAACTTTAAATGAATAAATGTTCTTAATAACACATTGAAGTGTACCTTTTGCGTTTTATTTTCTAACACATTTCCATAGCCAAAAATGGTATACATGAAAGTTTCATATTATAGGTAGATTTAGCAACATTATAAAAAGAGATACATTCATTGATATAAAATTAACTCAAATAGTATTTAATATAAGATTTAATTTTTTTAATTTTTCAGTACACTTGAATATTTTCTGAATACCAATGACCAAAATTTGTAAAATATTAAAGGATATTCTTAACAAAAAATTACTTTGATTAATTTATGTTAATTTGATTATAATTACTGTTGAGAATATTTTAAAGTCATAGATAATAACAAATACGGTATTAAATATGCGAAAAATAAATAAGTGGTTTATATAGGTTATCAGACAATACATGGAGTTAAACGTTTATTAAAATATATTTCAAGTTTAGGAAATATTCACCGTGGACATTTAAATGTCCTGAACAATAATTTTGGTAACCCGAATGATTCATTTGGACACGTCCTCGCAATTTGAATTTCTAATTGAAAATCGTTTGGTAAATCGTATAATTGCCTCCCAAATGAACACGTTATATTATGTAATGAAACAGGTGATGTCAGAACGGAAGTACGACTGTCCCTTTTATATAATATATACAGTTTAAATTATACATACCATTAATTGCCATTAGGTGAACGTGTATAATTTCAAATTTACATTATATATTAAGGTTTTAAACAACCGGGTACGAATTTTAGTAGTTCTTACTCCAGAGTGAACCTATTATAATAACTATCAAGTAATAAATTTATATACTAACGAACAACGTTCAAACTTATATTTGAACAAATCTATTGAACCACGCTAAACAATGATTAAATGACTTTCAGCTACGCGTATGAAATAATAAACGATTTATTTCTAATGTATATTTGTCGTCAAAAGTCTTCGACCTCGTTACTGAATGACCCTATAAGGATGCCAACCGTCTTCGAACACAGTAAACTTGTTACATCATAATAATAAATAATAATAATAATAATATTAATTTCGTATATAGATTATATCAGCTATTCAAATAGTTCTATTTTAGACGGCAACGAATGTACCCAAAATAAAGTAAATATACGTAAGAAAGAAATAACAATATTTAAACATTATATATAATGTGATAAATGTTGTAACGCGAATATCGAGCACAATATACTGTATTAACCAAAATACGCTTAAATCAAAACCATAAATTAATATAAGTAATTTATTTCAAATTCAATAATTTTAGTTATTTTAGGATTTAAATTGTTACCTTGGTGTTATTCTATAAGCTACTCCAATCTTTGCGGTGTTGTAGGTACATAACTTTTTAGATCATCTACCATGACAGACATAATTATAATCTGTATACAAACATACAGTATAGAGTCCAACTAATTATACACACAACACCCGCATAATATTAAGTTATACTCGAAAATGAAAAATAATAGACTTACCTACAATAATGCACCTCAAAAGTTAATTGCAACGAATGCCAACTCAATGTAAGTCTTTATTGATAAAAGTATCATCGTTGACGGCAGTGTAACGGTTTGTTACGTTGTCTCGTTCTGCAGCGTGCGTGTGTCATTTGCACGAGTTTATTAAATCACTGTTGTGGCAAACCTGTAGAATTTTCAGAAAGTACTGATAATTATAGTCTCGTCAATAGACACGTATAACCGAGTAAAGGGTAAGTTTCTGAGAAAGTGTGGAAGCAGACTAGCAGGTGACCAAGACTAATCCTAACAAGTCGTTTCCGTAAAGCCCTGGAAAACTACAATAATAATATTATACACTATATTATATTGATATGAAAAAAAAATTACTAATTATAATATTAATTCAATAATAACAAGTTAAGTAGTCAAGAAGTAGGTTTGAGTACAGTGATGGTGAGTGAAATATGTATTTTAATAGATTGTATACTTGTATAACTGTATAAGTCTGTATAATAACTACTATAGGTATATAGAGTTAAAACATATATAGCTAGAAGTTGACCTCCTGTATGCGTTTATCTCATAAGCCTCGATAATAAAGGAAACGTTGCAGGCTCGACTCGACTACTACTTAAACTATAAAAATACCAAGAATTTTCTGTATAAGAGAGGTGATGTTACATGACGTGGTGGAAGCCAACGGTCTTAGGGTCTAAGATTAAATTTTTTATCCTAAAGGTATCTCTATAATATATATAGTATACAGCTGGTGGGTTGTTTGATATGGTTTAAGTAGTATTAGGATCAGCTTTAATAATAAAGGTGGAATATAATTATAATTTATTTACAGATGTGGTAAAATACGATATAAAATAATTATAATATATTTACATTTTATTTTAATAACTAACGTAAAATACTAATGGTTTAAAAATATATAAATATATAATTTATGTAAATTACATTTGCATAGTATGAAATATAATAATATTTTATATGCATATACAAATTAGATCTATAAAATTATGAAAAAATTAATTTTTCTTGTTTAAAATTCTTATACTTTGAGATTTTGGGAAAATATATTAAATAGGTTTAAAAAAAAGAAAAAAAAAATAATTAATTAGTTTAAACCACTAAATTAAATACACACACGCGCTCGAGTGTGCCTATTAAAAATAAATTTCTATTCATAAAATATCTATTATTATTATTTTTTTTTTTTTTTTCGGTTTAATCGAGAGCCGGAGAAGGAACTGTTGCTCACATTGCTTCTTCTCCGGCCCCCATCGTTTATTGCACATCAACAAATTAAATACAATAACTGCGCCCTTGGACGCGCTCCCACGACCTGGCAGCCCTTCCTTAGCGGTTGCTAGTGTAGTATGCGGCTGTCAGGGAGTGTTACTCGGGGAACTAACATTTCAAGATGGTTGCTTAAGGCGTTGTCTTGAGCTGGTGGTTGACTACTTCACGGCCCGGCGTTTCGGTCCGTCGGCCTGGAGTCTCGTTCAGGTCATCGCCTCCTTGGTTGTCCTCGTTCCAGCGCCTGTCGAGCTCTTTCTTCTTCCTCCTTGAGGCTCATTATGGACTCGACCATCTTGTAAAACAGACGGAGCCTTTCGCCAGCCTCAGCCAGGAGGATGGCTCTCTCTTCAGGGTCCGCGAGGAGGGCGTCGAAGTCCGGTCCGCACAGTATTTCGGGCAGGTCAGCGGCGGTCGGCTGGTGGCCGAGCCGAGATTCTAGTTCCGCGCGATGTCCGGTCCAATATTCGCACGCAAAAAGTGTGTGCTCTGCTGTGTCGGAGTTCCCAGCACAGTGGTTGCACGTGGCGCTGGGGGCCCTGCCCATCCTCGCCAGGTACTGCTGAAAGCAGCCATGGTTCGTCAGCGCTTGGGTCATGTGGTATGACGAGGGCACCGCCACCACCGTTCTCTCGATCCACCTCCTGACGTTGGGTATCACGCGGCGGGTCCACTCACCTTTACTGCTGCTTTCCCACCTTGCCTGCCAGAGCGTGAGGGTCGCCCGTCTCTCCTCGCGCTTGATGGCCGCTTTCGAGGTGCGGACTGCCCTGGAGTCCGGCGCTGCAGATAGCCGGTCTCTGATCCTCATCCTTTCTAGTGCCACTAGATCCGCCGGTGGCATGCGCGCCAGCAGCAGGGATGCCTCATCGGAGACTGTTCGGTAGGCCCGTATCACCCTCAGAGCGGCTTTCCTCTGGGGCCGAATCAGATTCGCCGTGGTCCTTGCAATTTTTGACACTTGTGTGGCCCACAACGGTGCTGCGTACAACAACTGGCTCTCGACCACCGATGAAAGGAGCCTCCGTTTCCACTGACACGGTCCCCTTGTGTTCGGCATTATCCTAGCCAGAGACACTGCCGAGCGGGAGGCCCTCTCCGCTACGGTCTTGATGTGGGGCGCGAAAGTCAGCCTCTGATCCAAAATGACACCGAGGTACCTCAGTTTCTTGGACAGTTCGATGTGGTGCCCGCCCACCACGAGGCGAGGAGGAGCGAAGGCTCGCCTTTTGGTTAGGAGCACCGCCTCGCTCTTGTGGTGCGCGAGCTCCAGGCCCCTTCTGGACATCCACTCGTCGATCGCCTCCAGGGTGGGGTTGACGACGTCCTCAAGTAGTTGGCCCGTCCTAGCCACTCCGACCACAGCCAAATCATCGGCAAATCCTATCAGGGACGCCATTGGGGACTTCCATCTCGAGTAGGGAGTCGTACGCGACGTTCCACAGAGTGGGACCCAGGACCGACCCCTGTGGGACGCCACACGTGACTCGTCTCGGGGTCAACTCATCGCCGGTTAGTAGCTCTCTGTCCGTGAGCCATGACCGAAGCGTTTCGACCAGGTACTCCGGGGTGTTCTTGCTCCGAAGAGCCTCATCGATCACGGGCCACCGAAGGGAGTTGAACGCATTCTTAACGTCAAGCGTTACCAGCACACACAAGTCCTTAGTGCCTGTCCCATCGGCGGCGCTCGCGGCGATGTCCAGGACCTTCTTTACGGCTGTGTCCGTGGAGACTCCCCTGCGGAAACCGTACTGGTTCGAGGCTCTCCTTCTTCCCCCGTTAGCATCGAGGTGTGATTCGAGCCTCTGCAGGAGCAGCCTCTCGAGGAGCTTCCCCGGCGTGTCCAGCATGCATATCGGCCTGTAGTTGGAAGGCGACTCGGCCGGCTTGTCTGGGCCTTTGCGGATCAGCACAAGTCGGGCCCTCTTCCAGCAGGGCGGGAAGGTGAGGGCGCGCAAGCAGTCGTTGTACACCCTTAGAGCGCTACTTGGATCCGTAGTCACGAACGCCTTCAGGATCTCGTTTGGTATGCCAGACGGTCCAGAGGCTCTCCCCAGCGAGAGTCTCTTGGCTGCCTTCGTCAGGTCGTCTCTCGTGAACCGCGGGATGGTTCTGGTGAGCTCTAGGGTGTCACGCGTGGGGTCGAACGTCTCAAACATATTGTGGACTGCCACGGAGGGGGCCTCGTCCCAGTTCGTTACGGGAGCCGCGGGGAACAGGGTGTCGGCAATCTCGGCCTCTCTGCCCCTGGAGTCCGCTCCCGGATTTCGGGTGCCGAGTTTTCTCATAACAATCTTGTACGGCCTGCCCCATGGATCGGTGTCGACCTCCCTGCACAGGTCAGACCAGCACTTCCTTTTCGCCTCTCCAATCTTGCGTCGCAGGTTTCTCCTGGCGGCGGAGTAGTCCGTTCTGGCTGCCTGGACTCCGGGTTGTCCGGCGCGCTTCAGGGCGCTCTGATATACCCTTCGGAGAGCCAGGCAGCTCCGGCGGAGATCCCCGATCTCGGTGGTCCACCAGTGAACGGGTTGTTTCCTCGGGGGGGGCCGGTCTCCTCCTCGGCATCGACGCCTCACAGGCTCCGATGAGATATTCGTCCATGGCTCTCGCCGAGGCCAGGGCCGTGCCGGTTCCCATTGGGCCGGTGACTGGATCCAGGTGGGTGGAGCTGAAGTACTGACCCAGCTCTTCGGCATCCCGCTGCCTGACGGACCAACCTCGGTGCGGTTCGTGAGGCGGTGGCTGTCGTACCGATGCGGGCTGCTCCTGGGTCGCGCTGAAGCTGACGTAAGCGTGGTCGCTGAGGGAGTCAGCCTCCAGGACCTGCCACCCAGTGACGTCCAGGCCGCGGTAGAAGGTGACGTCGATCACGGACGTGGCCGTGCCCCTCACGAACGTCGGAGTAGAGCCCGTGTTCGCTTGGATCAGCCCGAGGCTGCTGACGAGTTCTGACAGGAGGAGGCCCCTCGGGTTGTTGACTATGGAGCCCCACTCCGTACTCCACGCGTTGAAGTCCCCTGCCAGGATGATTTTCCCGTTGCCCCTGGCGTGAATGGCGGCATCGAGTTGCCCGAGAAAGCGATCGTATTCCTGTAGGGTTGTTCCGGGCCTCCAGTAACAGCTGAACGCGGTCAGTTCCCCAAAGGTCATCCAAAAAATATCTATTATTAAACTATTTAATAACTAAAGCTGAAATTACGACTTCAGCTGTCAGTAGGTAAGAATAATACTCCAGTTATGGTCGGTTACATATCCCACCAACATGTTGTCCATGTGTATTTTAGTATAGAAAATCATCATACACTTACCGTTAGTTAGTAACATTTATTTAACGTTCATTGCTAAAATTGGTTACCAATTTTTTTAGTATTTTTATAGTCAATTCTTTTTTAAACCTAAAATATATTAAATATTGTATGATTATAATTTATAAATGTATATAGATAATAATGGTTTAACTTTATGTACATGATGACATACAAACTCCAATGTTTTGGGAAATTTTTTTATTTGAAAAATGTAATGAACACATTTAGATATTAAAAAATAATTAAATTAACCAATATGGGACCGTGCTACACTGAAATGATAAAAAAAAAAAAAAAGAATAATGAAAGTTATTGAGCAACCCGTTTTAGTCGAATATGATAATTTATATTATTAAATTGATGTAATTAAACATCGAATAAGCTTCAACCTTTTCTAAACTGTCTATTTTTTCGACTTAAACTCGTTTTTTTATATGATTAAAATAATATAAATACTTAAAAAGCTATTCATTTTCTACTAAAATTTGTCATTGTAATATACGATATTATTAATCAAACTTTAAAATCGTTATTTATATTATAATTTCCAAAATTCATTGTTCTTTGACCAGGATTTCAATAGTAAAAATAAAACAAAAGATACTGATAACTAAGTTATTTTTAAAGCGCACGAAAAAGTATTAATTAAAAAGTATTAAAAAGTATTAATGTTAAATGTATTAAAATGCTATAATATTATAACATTAAATTGATTTAATATCATATTATTCGTATGCCAGTTTAAGTGTTAGTCACTTAATATGTATATAATATATATTGATACACCGCGATTATCAAAAACACCTGTCAACAACAATGTTAAAAAAAATAGTACTCATAATATTTGTTTCAGGACCATTATATCTGTTTTATTTTTACATTTTATTTTACATAATATTATATGACTCTTCTTCATCCAATTTTTTTGCAATCATAATCATACTCAGTATTATAATAATGTGTTACCGTTATACGTGAGTACTTGACACTGAAAACAAAATATGGAAAATCTGACTTGTCCATAACATTCATTTTCCTTCGATATTTACATCGTTTTCATTTTATTCAAATTTTTATCGAAAGGTTTAAATTGTATTGTGTCAAAATAAACTTTTCATCAGACCGTTTATATTCATAGCAGCTTTTGTTTATGGTTGATGAGTGGTGACTGTTCATTCTCTCGTAATATACCAAGACAATCGAAGCTTGTAATTCGCTGGTATACGATTTTCCGAAAGAATCGTTCATGTTTCGCATCCAGTCGACCGATTTTACAGCAGAGGAAACCAAAAGGTCACTAGAGTTTTTTTATGATTCGCAATCAAAGTCTTGAGCCATCATTTTAACTCTAGTATATTTAAATTTTTTCTTCTTTTAGTCTGTTCCATAATCTTTAGCCTTGTCTTTCCTTTTAAAACATAAAAACTGACGGAACATATTTTATTTGCGGTAGGTACCTACCAACGTTTTCGTTGTAATATTATATTTTATACAATGTAGTACAACGAAATGTAATTTCATTCTCACTTATCAAGAATACTAGTATTTACACCATTTCTTGAGTAGAATATATACAGTGGATGCGGTATTATATATAACAATATAGCCCTTAGTGTTATAATATATATAGGTACAGCTAAGTGAACGTTTTAATTTCATTAAAAAAGAACAAAAATAAGAACCCAACAAACATACTTTTAATTACACAAAATGTATACTTTGCAATGCCTTGACATGATATATCTAAGGATTTTAGAGTATTTGAAAAAGTATTTGGTTTTTCAAATTACAATGAGATTTGTTATTTTAAATTCATTTTAATTAAAACGATACATAAGTTCTGTATGTTATCATTTACGTTTATCATTATACCATTTTCGATTGTAGATTAATACTGTAGATTTTTGATTATTTATTCATACCTGTATTATACTAATAAAGTAAGTTCAAATTTAAATATTTCAAACTTATTCCTATAGAATGTTTGATCGTTGTACACATTCTACGTGAAAGCTTATTTTTTTTAGATGTACGTAGAGAAATGGAAGTAAAAAATGTCAACAAATCATAATTTAAAGAATCTAAAAAAAAAACTTTTCAACATAAAAAGTATGCATATTTTGTTGATACGCAAATATATTATGAAAAAACGTATATATTATACTACTATATGCCGTTCAAAAAACCAAACTTTAGTAACAAATTCTTATACCTAGATGTTATAAATTTGTTTTTGTTTAAAACATTCCAAAATATTTTTATAAATTGTTCATTATTTCATGTCTCATGTTTCATTTAAAATTATATTATATTAATAACAGTATACCCCGATGTGCTGTAAAAGAAGTTTTGTACTAAGGTAATTTTGTTACAAATATATTTAATATGGTTAAATTAAATAAGAGTACATATTAAGTTACGAAGGGAATATTAAAAGAATATTTTAGTGCTTTTTAAGAGAATATTAAAAAAAAAACTATTTCGGTGATCCTTTTAAGTGCACATTAACATTATAATATTTTATTTATTTAATGAGTCGCGAGCTCTTTAGTAAATAAATGGTCAAATAATTTTTGTAACGATTATCTATCTGAGTAATAATAATTTGACAAAAAAATAAAGTGAATAATACAATCAACATTTTTTACATATAATAATAAATTTAAAATATTTAGAATGATATATTACCTTTCACTGCAGGTAGTCGACTATTTAAAATTCAGTCTATAGTGTTTTATATTTGAATAACGAACACTATGGAAATATTCAAATATAATTTTATAACTAATAAATTCATTAAATAATAAATATAATAAGAAAATAAAATTAAAAGAAACTATATTTTAAATTCATGTATAATTTAATACTTTAATTAAATACATTCATTAAATAACATTTAAATATTATTCATGACCGTTTAGAAATTACTATTATTATTTTTTTTTATTTGTTAAACAAAATACACTTTAAATAAACCCTAATATGATGTCTTACTTGAAGATAATTTCAAGTTTTCAACCATAACTTAACCTAATTAATAATTATATCAATATTAGATGGAGCTATTGATTTGTTTATTAATTCAATCACCCACCGAAGTTAATTACGTTGAGCGATGTTATGGAACAGTATAATATTTTTTATTTTGCGACTTAATTTTACTTATTTTACGTATTTTATCTTTATCATAATTTCAACTTGTTGAATAATTTTGGAAACAAGAATTGTTCTGCAACTAATCAATTCCCATTTCAAACTTGATAAATCTATTTTTAAATGAAGTTGATTTAATTTTTAAAGCGGATAAGTTTATATTAATTTATGTTTATTCGTTTTATATTGTCTGCATCGTGTTTGAAGACTACAACATGATATATGCGTACATGATTTTATTAGCATTTGTGCATAAAGTATAAGTAAACATATTGTTATTTTTTTTTATCGGTTTTAAAACGTTAACGTTTATTTTTCATAGAATTTCCACACAGTGCATATCACATGTTTACATATACAGTTCAAACGGATTAAAAAAAAAAAAAAAAAACACTGTAACTGAATCGATAAAAAGGAAATTTTGTTTGAAATATTACCTTACATTCTGTTTAAACTTAAATAATTAAATATGATTAACGATTTTTGGTTTGGAAAAATAAAAATGTGTGTATTATAATAGTATCGAAGTTACAAACAGAGGCCAAAAGAAATGTTTAAATAATAAAGGTTAAATAATAAAGGTTTAAATTTCAAAATGGAAATTAATAAATAAAACAAAAAAATTTCTAATTTTTGATTTTTAAATAATTCCACAAAGCAACACGCAAGTATAACTATACTTTTATATTATGTATAATGTATATATATTATAATAATGAATAAACTCTTTATTTCGGTGGTGTCCATTATAATTCATTTTTTTTGTTGATCCGCTAGCATTTTTGTAGGTTGAGGAACTCGTGTATGTGGGGCGAGGATTCGTCACTTATAATCCGGGTGGTCACCCACCTGGGAACTATAGTGACGTCGGCCGATGCTTGAACTAAAGAACACGTGTAAGTGACCCAATTTATGAACTGAAAGTATGATTAATACTTAATACTCAAACATCTTATACATTTTAAAGTATCTATGCACAATCTACAGTTTACCGTATAAAAATCCGGATTACCTGTTCAAGTACCTAGTTGAAGTCTAGTTGGTTAGTATTATATGTTTACGAATTACGGTGATACCAATGTTATGAAAATAAACGTTGCGATGACAATGAAATTTAAAAAACTGTAACGTATAAATATATTGTATTTATATAGTATTAAAACATATTAACTATACTTTAGTAACAGTATATGATAGAATAGTGCACAAAAAATAATATTTTTAAAATCAAAACGTATTATTGTGAACACATATTTTTTGGGAAAAAAAAGTAAATACGAATACACGATACATATTATATATTCGTTATATTCCCAATTATATTTTGACATTCGATTTGTATTCGAGAAATTAATAATTTTAAACTATATCGATTAGAGTAGTTCCGAAATAATTGTGTAAAATGATGTACGTTTTTGATATTTTATTTATTGAACATTATCGTGCTTCGGTTCAATGGTGATTTCCCGAAGACATCATATAGTGATTACATTACATTTGTGGTGTAGAAATGGTTGACGAGTCCCACTCTCTCTTTCATCTTCGTCTGTATACACCCGACTTTTTATCATTGACTCGATGGCGGTGACGTTGCAATTATTTTTATTACTGCCACCGTCCTCGATACTTCTAAATAATTATAACGATAATATAATCGTAAAAATAAATCGAATGCGCTGTGTACGTGAATTGCATATACGGAACGCCGCGTAACCGATTAATTTTGTCATTCGGACAGACGGCACGCGAAACGTTCGAACGCATCGTCACACGCTTACTCCGATTGCAGACAGCAGCAACGTCATCGGCGTCTAGTTTCTATTAAAAATTAGTGCCACCGACCGTAAAAGTAAATAATATTATATTGTATTGGGTTTTTCATAAGAATAATAATAATAATAATAAGAACAATGGTGACGATAAACTCAAAAATATTTTTATTCAAATCCGACGACGGAATTGTTTTCCGGATACTATATTATTGTATGACTGATGCTGCAGTTCTGACATTGTCGGAAGTAATCGGAGGACTTAATAACGAGCAGCGTTATCCTCCGATTGATTTCTGGCCTTTACCTTATAGTATTATGATCCGTTGTCGTATTGATAGATGCTCTGCATACGAAAAACAAAGGACGGGTTTAAGCAGAGCGCAGACATCAGTAAAATCAACATTAAAAAATATTTAATTAATACTTTTCGAGACTCGTTTTACTTTGTTCAATGACGATTTTGTTTTTGTTTCATTACACATCTTAAACAGCTCCGGTTTCGTAATAATTTCAATACGAAATTTATATTACTGGAAAAATACACAGCATTTTGAGTAAAAAAAAAAGAAAAAATACAATTCGTATAAAATGTTTTACTTTTACATAATTTTGTAATATTGTAATATTGTCATTTTTAATTGGGATCTTATGACATTTGTGTATTCTGTACGATAAACACTTGAAATGAATCCATATATTTTATTCCACAGACGGTCTCGGCCAAACATTATCATACGCATATAAATATTTTATATAATAATTAATAACCGTCGGCTACTGATAGTAAAATTAACTATATTATATCGACGTCATTAAATACATATAAGCAGGGCTGGATTGGTATGTATCTGCCCATCGAGATTTTCACTTCTATAAGTGGTCCATTTATATATTCACTGGCCCAAAATTACGTCTATAATTATTACGAGCTTATAGGTGGCCAATGGTTTTTTTAAACATGAATTTATTTTCACTCACACACACGACCGGCCCAAACTTTAAGCGGCCCCGCATAATATGCCTCTGTAATAGTTTTTACATTGTCACATTTTGGGCAAAATGAAAATAAAATCACCTATGTACGTGTTGCACACATTATTCTAGATGTTTATAAATGATTGCTCACGATGGAAAGTAATTTGAATAATTTTTCGAGTAACACAACTATCATACTATAGGTCTTTTGAATAAAGTTATTACATTAAAATACTTCAATCTGCATTTCAAGTTTATCTTATCCTAATTATTATTGTTATCACTATAATATGATATACCATAGTACCTATAATTCTTTAGTCTCTATAACAACCTAGAGACCTATCGAATTTCTTCGTGTCTGAGTCCTAATAATCTGTTTCCTTTCATCTTGTTTCCTGTCAACATACCGTAACTTTGGTTCATCCATTTTTTAGTTCAATTTTTATTATGCTCCTCCTACTATCTGCTGTTCTATTGATTATTATGCCTCACGTTTTAGTTTTATCCTGTTTGGAGTTGATTTTATTAAACTAAAATAAATAAATACAAAATAATAATTAATAATACTACGTTTGAATGAGATTATTATTTATAATATAAATAGGTAATTGCGTAATACAACTATATACTAATAAAAACTTTTATCTATAGAAAATCATTGTTTTATATTGAATGCGTCGGTTTAAAAAACTAGAACTGAAAATACTATTGTTTACTTTATACTAATTAATTCATCTTCAGGATAAAACATATAATTTTAAATTTGTTTAGTTAACTCATTTAGTATAATAATATTATATAGGTACGTTGGTACATTTCATATTATTTATATTAAAATTGTATTTCAAATATGGTGAATTCATAATTGACCAGTTTGCTAAAATAATAAATCAGTTTGTGATAAATGTATTTATGTGCGCAGGTAATATAAAAAACTCTAATAAATATGTTGAGTTATTATAATCCACATTTATTGATTTATTTAGGATTTTACTTTACAATTTATAGCTATAAATTATAATTGAACCCATACATGCATACAAACAATAAAAATAATTTTAAAATATATCTCTAGTAAATTTCAGTCTCTAAAACATAACTTGAATACTAGAATGATTTTATAATTTTATTTCATTTCCGTTTTACAGAATATATGAACATTTCCATAATATTTGTACTTTGATGAACATAATATCGTTTATGTATTAGCCACTAGGTATATATTTAAATAATTCACGATATCCGTTACTGAATAGTTATTAGTTAATATTCCTTTACATCTTATGCAAAAAAAAATGTTTGGTTATAATAATTATTAATATTTTTGCATGTTCTTTATTAAATAATTTAAAAACTATTTTATTAAAAGTTAGTAAGGATTAAAATACTTATATTTTTAAGTACCTATTAATAATTATAATTGACAAAGACATATAACAATAATTACTATAATAATGGACGTATACTACCAATACGCGTGATTTTGCTGTAGCATTGTAATTGTACACTATAGCGACACAATAGCCTATCAAAAAGATTTTGAAATTATACGTATAGACTATAGGTACCTACATAAACTTTTAGAACATGTCTGTGATTGTTATGACTATCTCAAGGTTATCCATAAAATTATTTTTATTAAATCATAAACACGCTGTGATCAAGCTAATCAAGCGTTTAATATTATTGTTTTTTTGACCTTAAAGTAAGCACAGTGATTTTCGTTCAAAAGACATACACTTGGGTGACGGGATACATCGAGCAGATGAATTCTTTTTGGAACATATAATATATCACTGTATAGTAGGATAAGGGCAGGATTAGATTTGGGTTTGGAAAGTCTGAACTTTTGCGGCAATGGCTGATGGTTGGGTGGGTGAAGTGGAAAGGGTTTGACAGTGGTAAAAATTTACCTCGAGAAAAGTTGGTTCGGCTCTCCGCACAGTTCGCACAGTTCGCGTTTCTGGGTAGCTGGCAAACTGAAAACTTTTCCTGGACGGTTAGAAAACATTTTCCGTTTTACCTTCCATTCCATGTAATTCGATATTAATATTTTTCACAACTCTCTGTCTAACCTCGAGAAATGATTTGTGAACTATTTAAATTCCAGTTACACAAATCTATTCATATTCTTCTCTAAACGATGTAGAAGTATCATGCCGTTGTTCGAACGATTTCTGAAAAAAAAAGTAACCAATTCTAATATTTTTTTTTTGTTTAATTCGAATCACCATTAATATTTGCAATCACCAATGCAATTATTGTGTTCATAAAAATATTGGTTGAAACTTCAAATTCTGCCCCATAATAATCGTAGGTAATCATATTACGATTACGATTTAATAACGAACAGAAATTTCACATTTACCCGTCTCGTGGCGAAACACATCTATGGGCTTAAGAATATATCATTATAATATACATTTAGTGAAATTGTCTTAAAATTTATCATATTTGTGCCAACGCATTTGTCAGAAAGTGTATAATTGTTTTAAGTACCTACAGATTGGGTGCATACTAGTTGCCTCCTGAAGTCAAAAAGGTCAATAATGTTTACACGAATTTTCTCTTGACTATATACGAGTTGCCTCCCGACGTACCCTAAATTGTATTATAAACAAAAAGGGTCTATTCTAGTTGCCTCCCAATGGGTTGGTAATAAATGTATTAGTGGTTCCAAGCATTTTGTCTAAAAAATATAAACCTTACCAATGTTATAACAAATAATTTTTTCTTGTATTATCATATATTTTTTATAAAATTATTACATTATTATTTTATTATAATTGTCTACCTATTTATTTTATAAATGTATATATAAAATATAATTTTTTTTTAATATTTACCTTACTGAAGACTATACCTATTTTTTTTAATAATAACAAAACATATTTTTAATAATTCTAAATATCTATAGTTGAATGTACTCCTAATCTTAAATAAAACTACTATGCTTACTATGATAAAATAGAAAAATATCTATAAATCTATAATAACATAATACCTATTATATTAATTTATTAAACATAAATCATTATAATACTGTAATCTTAATTTTTGTAATTATAACACATATGTGTGTACTTACATGGTGTATTATACTAATGTTTATGAACCATTACGTAGTTCTATACGGGAGGCAACTATAGAGTGACAATTCTGAAGAAGAAACAAGAAACTCGTAGGTATATGTATAATTATGAACTATCTGATCATCGGAGGCAACTGATGTATATTAACCTTTTTATTTACGATAAGCATGGGAAGCGACTAATATGCACCGTACAGATTATATAGTACCTATACCTATCTGTGAATTAAATTCACAAAACATTTAATTTTCACGTGAAAGCAATAATGTGAATCTTTATAATATCATATTAAATAAAACAAATAAATATAAACTACCTAGAAATCATTGTAACGTGGTATGGATGATTTTTTTAACTCAGGTTTTCATTTTTTTAATCGATTCTGAACCATTCTTTTTTATACTGTTTTTAATATATTTGTTTGAAAATATATAGCTAACCTAGTTGCTTACAAACTAATATTTAAGTTAGTAGTTAGTCATTTTGATGGAAAATCTTTTTTTTTACTAAATGTTGTATATTCTACCAATGCGATAGTGAAAATTATAATCTAATACATTTTATGTTTTGACCTGTGTTTTAAAACTACAAACAAAATATTTACACGTACTATTGAATATTTCATCTATACTGTCATTTCTTAATAAGGATAGTAGGTATTGTAATAATATTTTAGTATATTTCCTGGAATAGAAATTGATAACCATTTATTGCATTCCGAAGGACAGAGTTATTCCCGAAAAATGCGAGGTGTATCGCCGGGACTTTGAGTATCGGTTATAGAAATATATTTTTTTTTTGTATACAATGTCGAAAGATGATGAAAAATGTTATCAGAACAAAGAAAAAGAAAAAATAAACCTCGCAAATCTGTTTTCCAAAGAGTTTGATTTCTGTAGTCACCCCGCGCGATCATATAATTTTATATTCTCCTCCCGAGAACTATGGCCTCACTATTTTTCCGCAGTATTATTTTCCAAACCACCCCTCCCCACCTCCACCAACCTTTTACATCCCCTCGTAACCACTCGGCACTCACCGTCTCGTGACCAAGAGCTACCCGGCTCGGTTCTCAAAAGGATTCCGTACGCTCACAGTCGTGTTTGAAATTCGCAACGTTCGTGTAATCCTCGGATAGTATATATGGTTTAACGTGCAATTGTGTGGAAACCGTGCACGCTACAACAGCCATAATTTAGTACTGGATATCGTATATAATATATATATTATTATTATTATTATTATTATTATTATTAACATGTGTGCGTACAATATGTAATGTCAAAACGCTGCGTATGTTATTGCTGCCTATATGGTATATATAGGTATATAATACATACTATAATAGATCGTATACATAAAATCACAATATTATATAATAGTTGGTCAAAATGTACACACACGTCCGATTTAACATTGATGTGAGTATTGACAATCGGAGTAGCGGCTATCCAAGGTTTATGATTTTTATATTAATCAAACTTGAAATAACGTATAATATATTAATTATCAGTACCTATATGTATCACAAGCAATTCATCCTTAATAAATGCTTATGCATATAATAGTATTACAAGTGATACATCGGAGAACTTTAACGATACTTTAACGTTATACAACGAATATATTTTTTTTAACTATATACTTTTTACCTGAATACTATATTTATAACCATTTACTTTATAATTTAAGTTAAATTGTTATTTTGTCGGCAGGAAAAACTAATTTAGTAGGTGTATCGATGCATATAATATTATGTGTATACATATAGATTGGTCAGAAAAATGCAATCGTTTTTGCAAAGTGTATACCTAGTACATAGAAATATATACAAAAGTAAAAAAAACAGTATTTTCTTTTGTGATTTTGATTTCATATTAAATTTACGTTTAAAAGGTATAATATTGCGATAAATTTTTGTTAATGTATTCATGCGATAAATGGTAAGAATCAATCTTTAGTAAAATATTAATACAATTTTATTATTATTGTTATATTTTATATAATATAAATTCCGTTATACTAAATATTAATAAAAGGAACTTTAAATATGAAATATTAATAATATTATATTTATTAAAATAAAAAAGTTTTGTAAACCAAACACTTATTTTTCTTCGTTTCATTTATCCGGGTATAAAGTATTCGCATAAATCTAACGTCATATCAAGTACAAAAAATAGTAATAACAAAACAAACTTCGGTAGTATTTTTTAATTTTATTTTTTTTAATAAGATTGAGAACACAGATTTGTATATACATTGATAAAATAGACTAAAAGTACTTTGTTATTAAATGAAAACTAACGTAATTTATAAACGAAAAAAGTAACTCCACGATATCACCATTAGTTATATACAGCATTACTTACAATTTATTTGAATTTACATGTATAATTTACATTTCGAGTGTTTTTTTTTTTTTTTTATAAGTTTACATAATTGCACAACGCACAGTGTGCATTGTTTTCGGAAAAACCCATTCGAGTAGATGAGAAATGATAATAAACGAAAATAAAACCATTGCTATATAAGTCGTACCTAACGAAAAGTTCCGTATTCAAGATAAAACTTACTACTCACGAGCCATTCAAAAAGTCTTAGATGTTAATTTTAATTTTAGTGGAATTTTCGGCTTTAGATTTCCATTGAAATATAAATTCACCACGATCATGGGACACTAAATACTGGTGTTAAATTTTACTACACCTAATTATGTATAATACAATAAAACCAACCGCGATATAGTTTGTTAAAAGTTAAAATATGTAGAACAACAGAATACATTTTCTATTGTTTTATCAGTATTAAATATGTAAATGTATCAAAATATTATACTTCTAAATCACATTGCATTGACATGGGCTGTGTAGCACATGGACAACGCGCCATAAAATATGCTGTCCTGCTTATCTTGTGAATAGCTATCGATTGGTAATAATTTGTCTACTAAAATTGTTTTTTAATTTCATATAAAAATGTAGATACTTCGTAGAAATCAAAAATAGTTTTAAATATTTTAGCTCGTCAACCAACAACAAACGCATTTTATTTGCCCGGCTGGGTGAAAAAAATTACTTACTTTGTACCTACTAAAGACATGCAAGGGCCGGCCCGGCCCTTAGTGACATTGGACCGAAATAAAATAAAGGGTTGGATCGGGCTTTTTTAGTCTTGGAATTTTATTCAGGACAGGGCCTGGGCTTTTTTTTGTATAATTTTTCGGGCCAAGCCGGGCCGGGCTAGACTTTGAATAATAAATTAAGGATTGGACCTGGCTTTTTAAGGATTTTTCTTCGACAAAATATAATCACAATTTAAAATAATAAATTACAATGATAAAACTGACGTTGGTACAGCTAGATACATATAGAGTATACTCTATGGATTGATACTAAATAGTATATACAATCACAATGAATATAATAATATATTGATTGGTTTGTATAATAAAGTACTTATTTATATTCCATAATAATATTATATTTTTTTTCACAATATTTTTTGGACCGAACCGAAAACTTACGGCCCTTGCAGGTCTATAGTACCTACTCTAATTTATACAAATTAAAAAAAAAATAACTCGTATAACTCGTCGTACAACATCTCTATAGCTGGACAGAAATATTTATCAAGAGCGTCAATACCAACTGATTAATGAATAATAATATTATATTGGTATATTATTATTATTATACAAACCAAACGTGTCGTTATTTTGCATATAAATTTAAAACGTCCGAACGTCCACTTGTACGCAAAACTGATTACATTATTATCGTGATATTATAAATATTAATATCTGTATAGTAATTATTTTATCACCCCGATGAACACTGTCTATTATATTAATATTATTATTATTATTAACGCTGAGTACGACGGCGCATTGTGTATGCAAAACACCTACATGCGTGCATTCAGCCGAACGCAAAAACGGAATAATATAAATCACGTCGGCACCATATTACACAATGATATTATTATTATTATTATTATTATTATGGCGTAGGTACTCGTTGGAGTCATTCGTTTTTTTTTATTGCGGCCCCAGCACACACAATATAGATGGTTATTATATTATTATTTCGTATAATAACGTTCGACTTAAACTCCCGTCGCGTTGATGTGTCATGTTGCGGCGAGACCACAATACATATTCTACCATCGATGATGTATGTGCTTTACCGAGTTGGTGTTGTACCCGGTACTTAGGGGCTGACGGATTTATTGCTATAACCATAACAGTGGAAGTGGTGACATTACATTGTTTTTTAGACATTGTGTTAAAGTTATTATTTTTCTGTAGGTACCCATCATACATAAACACGACATAGTGGATAGGGTACATATTATATTCAGTCGCTTAATTGTTTAATTTCTATAAGTTGTGTATCAAAAATGTACATTGTACACGTATAGATTTCATTTTAACGAAAGTTAAATTTCTGAAATTTTATATCAGCTGTAGGAAACTTAATTAATATAATACATTTCTTCGTTACATAGAAGTTATAAGCTCCATTATTTATAAAAAAAAAAAAAATGATATTTATTTCATATTTCTTTCCTCGGAAACCTCAATCGTATACATTACAAGACCTACTCTGTGAAGTTGGTTTTGCAAAGTAATATAATAATAATATGTATAGCTTATGTACATTCATCGCTCGATATATATATTATCTTCCGACTATTTTGTTTGCATAATGTTTCAATTGTTTTATTTCCCCTCATCCGTCTGGTTCGCTAATGCAATTCACTGCACATATCATGTGCAATCACTGCACGTCGATGGATACCTATAATATGTACGAGTAGAATCAAATTAAATCTGTCCGTATGTACATCAAACGCCAATACTTATCTATCCAAAACAACTCGCTCGTAATCATAATAATATTAGAGCTGATAAATGAATACACCCAAAACCGTATTAGGGCCGAGGCATATGCAATATTATAACAGTATCATCCATCTATATAATAATATTATTATTATTATAGCGTATGGACAATAGTATTCAGTATAAGAGTTTAAATGGGGAACGAAATTCCTGATTTAAATGGGGTACCTGCATCATATAATAGTAGTCTAGTTCTTGGATTTTTATGCAATATAATTTACTTTGTGTACCGTATAACATGCAGCTATATGTAGAACATTTGTTTTGGATTGTATTGATTATTTTAAAGTTACTTTTAGTAGGCATTTACTACAAATCGTATGATGCTTTTAGGGCATTTTTTGAGTTTACTTTTCACAAATTATTTTTTTAGCGAACGAAAATGTGATTTCTAATAAAAATAAATATTGGTAGAGACTAGAGGAACATATTTTAATAGTAATATATAATACACCTTGACTAACGTTTTCATACTTACAAATAATTAGTGACGTACTGACGTGATAATACTTTTATTTTAGTGTCATCAGTATTTTAAACTAAAAGAAAATAATTTTGAAATGCATTTGTATAATTCAGTTTTTGAGATGTCTATTCCACCTCTGCATTTTTAAAAGAATATTTTACGATTTAATCTGTCATTAAAATACCAGTCATTTTATAACACTCTACTATGCATTTAATTCATTAAAACAATTATTCCTTTTACATTAAAACTTAAAGTATTTAATTTATATAAAAGAGCTTAACAAGTACAAAATCTAGTGTGTGTGTAAGATAAACTATAGGTAATATAAATATTGTTATCGCATCTTTAATAATTCGTAAATATACCTATCACGAGAACGGCGGTCGATGACTGACGAGTGTTGCACAATATCTAATATTCGTTTGTACCTATTATACCAATCAGATGGTTTTTCTCATTACAATAAATATTGTATAAAAATGTATGTAAGCTACTACAATAATTACTTGTTATTAATAATTTATATTCTTGGAAAAAAATTGTAATTTGTGAATAATGCTCTAAAACTTGAAAAAACATAGAAAAAATGTCTTAAAATTGATAAAAAATATATAAAAAATATATAATTATATTTAAATAATCAGTATTCGTAGAGAAGTGCATTTTACAATACTAAATAATATTATAATAATAATAAATATAAATTTAGCAAACAAAATAAAAGTTTGAAAACAGAAAATTATAACAAGTACCTACACACACACACGATCGTCAGCTAAAATCACTGTTTATAAGTTCTACGGAACGATCCGATCGAGTGCAATTCCAAACTATACCTGTTTTTAACCGGAGTGTAGTTCGAACATTTTGGTTTAGGCGAGAAACGCATTTTGACGATCTCCCACAGCTGGTGCCCCACGCAGACATTTCAGCTATTGTAATTCGGTGGCTTAACGCGTTTACCGAGACAACGACGTCAAATACACGTAATATACCTGATACCTGTGCGGCGTCGGATGGAGTAAAATAATAAAAATGTGTTTTATACCATCGTCATTGGCTAAAAAAAAATCAAGGTACGTCATCGATAAAATTTCGATTAAGTGTTTCGATGAATAATAATCATGTCGGGTGGTTAGAAGATAATACTCATACATGCAGCTCAAATATTGGAAACGGCGCATCCGCATAGTAATAATTTTGTGTGGCAGATAAAGATTAAAAATCATAATACCAGTGAATAATTATTGCACAAGAGATTTGTTTTCGATTCCGATTTGAGTGTAGCTTTAATGATAACTAATAATAATAATAATAATGATATGATATCACGGGTTTTCCTTTATTTACTTTTTCCATGTACCTCGATGAAATAAATTATATAGTAAGAACATAATATTCTACTATCATATATTAAAAAAAAAGGATATGAATACTTCATAAGGTATATCATATAATAATGGATAAATATTATATGAGAATAACCAAATAGTACCTATGGCTTTATTGACGAATTTGTTGACAAATCAGCATAGATAGAAATTTGTTTTTAAGGAAAGGGTAATTTATAAAAATGAACTCAAGGTATCATAGTTTATACTATATAGAAGCTATTAAAAAAAATGTTAACTTAAAAATAATTATAATATATAATATATCCTCGGCTTATCGTTAATTCATTTTTTTTCGATTTTGGGATTATTTTTGATTAAAATGAAGAAAAAAACGCAGGGCTTGAAACCGATTTTCGATACCGGTTTTGAATATCGGTTTAAACCGTTAAAAACCGAAACCGAAACCGAAACCGAAACCGAAATCGGAAAAAAATAATACCGGTTTCCAAAACCGAAACCGAAATCGGAAAAAATCGATACCGGTATCTGAAACCGAAACCGAAAACGGAAAAAATCAATACCGGTTTCCGAAACCGAAACCGAAATCGGAAAAAATAAATACCGGTATCCGAAACCGAAACCGAAATCGGAAAACATAAATACCGATATCCAAAACCGAAACCGAAATCGGAAAACATAAATACCGATATTTGAAACCGAAATTGAAATCGGTAAAAATAATACCGTTTTTTGAAACTTAAGACGAAATCTTAAGAAATAACATGATATCCGAAACGGAAGTTGAAAAATTATAGCATTAATATCTAACATTTAAAAAGTTCTACGCATTTAAAATAAACCTATAGACTATAATTGAATTTCTGTTAAAAAGCTATGAATAATATAATTTATAATGCATATTATGATAGAAAATAATAAATATCGTGTATATTATGTAAATTTGTTCTATCCTTCTATCATACAATGCGATCAATATTAAATATAATATTATAACTTATGAGATATAATTATTTATTATAACATCATGTGGATGATGGCAAAGCTGGGCAAGTTAACCAATTTTTTTAACTAGTTAAAGTTAAGTTATCCTTAAATAAAAAATAACTATGCTAAGTTAAAGTTCATTAGTCTTTTATAAATTATCATATTAAATTATTAATATACTGTATTAATACGTCTGGGGTAATTGTTTACTCCGTGCGCAAAACGAAGAATTAAATTAAATTAAATTTTTTTTACATGGAGTTGACATAGGTAGTATTTTTGTTGGTATATTATTAGTTTTTATAAATTATCATATGAATATTATATATTATTATTTATTTTAATAGTTTATAATATTTATATTGCTGTTTCCATGGCGCGTTTATAATAATATTATTAAAAATTATTAATTTGGTCCATTTATTAGACCTGTAGCCTAGGTCATGTGCTATGCCTTCTTTTTTTTTACTTAGTTTTACTTAGTTTTTTACTGGATTCTAAAATATTAACTCGAAAGTACCTACCTATATAGATATTTATATATTATGTATACTTTCTGAGTTCTGCAGTAATACAATTGATATTAATAATGATTAATGGTGCCTAATATATTATATTATAATTATTATAATTAATATTTTATAATATAATAATATATTATTATGTAAGTAGGTCTAGCTGCACTGGTGCAGTAGTCTTCGTCTGCGGGCACCCGTATGTTTGCATAGGTAATTTCACAGGGTATATAAATTATTAGACGCATAATATAATATTATTACTATACGCAATATAATAATTATTATATTTATATATTATATATTATTTTGGTAAATGGATTAATCGTATTCTAAAACAGTATACGCAGAAATACGCTATAATAAAAATTGTATAACAATAATACTATTATTATTTACTATATTATAAGCTGTCGTGTTTTTCTGCCGCCACAGACGATCAGAAGACAGAAATAACTATGTGGCATAATTTTCCTACATTAAATTAACACAATAGCCAACAATAAATTATGAAATACTGAGTCAATAATTATAGTATAGTTATAAATAATTTATATTATTTATAATTTATTATAATACATTATAAGGCCTTAACATAATATTGTCTGGGTTTCCCTAAAAGCCGTCGACTGAAAAATGTGCTCCCTACCAACC
Source organism: Macrosiphum euphorbiae (assembly GCA_949089665.1). NCBI lineage: Eukaryota > Metazoa > Arthropoda > Insecta > Hemiptera > Aphididae > Macrosiphum > Macrosiphum euphorbiae. The sequence continues at coordinate 80,277,843 of CARXXK010000001.1, forward strand.
CACCATCAACCATACTCTATTGGATTAATATACCTAATCTAGATTGGTATAATATAGTCAAGCTGTGATTAAATTGATTAATGTGGTGGGTGGGACACACATGAAGTTAGCCCCTCATTGAGAAAATAGTTTCAACTTATAAACGATGAAGTTACACAAACTCTTAAAAAATTATGTCGCAAATCATTTGGAAAATGTGTTATGAAGTGGGGAGGCTATAACTAAATACGTCATAATTACGTATTCATTCCAGAGTAAATATTATCATTGATTGCAAATACTATAATAGTACTTGTCAGGCAACCAGACGCTAAATCGTACGCCACGCAATGTTTGGCGATTGGCAAGTAGGTTCCTACGCCAGTATTTTGTCATTATAAATTATTATAAATACAGGGATTAAAATCGATATTCGATACTGATTTCGAATACCGGTTAAAACCGTTAAAAACCGAAATCGAAACCGAAACCGAAATCGGAAAAAAATCGATACCGGTATCCGAAACCGAAACCGAAATCGAAAAAAGTAAATACCGGTATCCGAAAACGAAACCGAAATCGAAAAAAATCGATACCGGTATCCAAAACCGAAACCGAAATCGGAAAAAATTGATACCGGTATCCGAAACCGAAACCGAAATCGGAAAAAATTGATACCGGTATCCGAAACCGAAACCGAAATCGGAAAAAATTAAAACCGGTATCCGAAACCGAAACCGAAACCGGAAAATTTTTTTTCGGTTTCAAGCCCTGAAAAAACGCACCGTATGATAATCCAATTTTATAATTTTATACTCCATAAAATTGATAATTAAATATCGTCAAATCTCCGGTGTATGGTTTAAGTCCCAGAAAAAGTCATATCTCCATATTATTATTATGATGAACGATGGAGACACGACCTTCGTGAGTTAGCGAATTAGGCCAATAAAATGGTCGAAACGTCAGTGGTGTATTTAGGTTTTTGTCTTGGGAGGTGATATGATAATTTTATCCAGTAGCCCCGCATTTAAAGATAGAGGCCTTAAATTATTACTCTGAAAACGTTTGCATATTATATACAACTCATGGGGCGGGAGTGATCCCCCTGATCCCCCCTCCCCCAGTAAATACACTACTGACTGACGTATGTCTAGACTTAAATCTGAAAAAGACATTTCACAATATTATTATTATAACTCAGTTGCATCCTGCATAAAAAAAATTCACGCAAGCAATTTGACCAGAATTTGAATTTTGACACTCGATTCGGATGCAGCAATTTGAACATCATTTAGAAGTACAATAAAAAAACTGTCTGTCCGGATTGAATGTAGTAGTGGTTATTAGGGGGTGTATCGTGGATACAAACGTATAAGCAGGTGGAAGATGGTCCCGACGGTAAACGTCTGTCAGGTTGTCGTGTGCTATCGTTGACGGTAACCGATGTTTCGAGTTTCCAATGCCGATTGAACGCATAATACCTAATAATATTTTTTAACATACTGCTGGAAACCTGGTTTTTTTGTTACGCGTTTCGGCACAAGCGATATGCTCTTGTTGAATCCAAGTTCCTCATAGAAATTCAAATAAATACAATATATATAGGATTATAGCAAACATATTACTTTTTCAACCGTCTGGCAAAATGTATACTTGAAATCGTGTTATATAGGTGGAATATCTCATATTGTTATATTGGCACTGCAGCTCAGTCATTTCATTTGCGTTCTTTTCTTTTATCTATTCTACACGCCCGCGCCATGTCTAGTCTGCGACAACTATACCGTTTCTATCGTGATTGGTCGACATTTAAATTTTTTTATTATTTTTTAAATAAATCGTATTCAAATGAGACAACTTGAGACGTTGTTTACGCTTGAGGTATTTATTTTCGTTTATTTTATTTATATTAAACCTTATTAACCAACCCGCCATTATACCTACATTTAATATCTGAAATTGAATGTATAAATTATAATAATATTCACTAATAAGTAATAACGATCAACGATACTATTAATTACAAAAATTAATTTGTGTATCATACTCTAGAACAAATCTGTTTGTTCCCATTTATTATAGACATTTATTCAAGTGTAAATCCCGTTGTGGAATGTTATTAAATGTTTAATTTCTATTATTCTATGCTCATGCACATGTACAAATCAACTGTAGGTACAGTCATCAAGCTAAACTATTTCTATGAAAAACTAAATCTGTAACTTATTACTCATTACCTATATAGGATTTTTAATATATAATCATAATCCCTAGAATTATTCACTGAACGTTATAGTTACAAGTTCTATACGTAACAAGTAGATACAATTTACATATTGTATGCAGCTTTTGTGATTTATTTTTAAAAAAACCAATAAAATAATCGTATTTTAGGGCCTTTTAAATATCAATACAGTATTCTATTATTTCAATGTCATAATAAATTTGTCCATACTTCAATGGTATATAGGTTTTTCCGAAAGCAACAAATATGTTAATTACAATATAGTGTCAAAAATAAATATATGTCTTTGTTTGATAAACATAACTTTGAATGTGATTTAGGTCATTATTATATTTGTTTTTTTTTTTAAATAATTTAACATAAAAGTGTTGTGTTGTATGTAGAAAATATACCGTCATTTAATATGTGTGAGGTATTGTGTGTGTGTAAGTGTGTGAGTATGTTGTTTGTTTGTTTGTTTGTTTGTTAACAAACTATTTTGATTTCCCAACGGAGTTTGACAGCGTTGTTGTTGGTAGGTTAAAATAAAAACAAATTTCCTTCCTTTTTAGAATTATGTTTTGTTTTTAATACAAAAAAAAAATACCAGGTCAAAAGTGAAAATGATAAAAGGTTCTCATACAATTTTCGTATGACATCGATAGAATGATGGATTATGCATTACTATTATTACTAGGTAGGTATTAATGCAGAGTGCTGGAGGATTTGATTTCCAACCTTAATATTCAATATCGTTTCCATTAATAGATCATGTACGAGCATATCATAATGGCTAGAGAGTTTTCAAACTTTTTATATCAATATTCATCAATTTAAGCAGAGCGTCTATAAACCATTATAATGTTGTGGTAAAATTATAGCAGTAAAATTATCACGTAGGTACATAATGTCGTGGTAATTATCGCGAGTATAAAATTATATTATAATATTTTAACAACATATTCTCATTTAAAAATACAAAATATATTACCATATACAATATTATACAAAATGCTAATGGCCATAGGGGCTGAAGCTTAAGTTCAATAAATGAAAAATATTAAACAAATGACCTTGTTGTATTCAAAAAATATCGCATTATCGAAAATTTTAACATGACAAACATGATGAAAATGTTTAATTTTGCATTTATTAAATATATATTATTTATCATGTACCAGATCTACTATAACATATAGCACCTGTATCGTAAAAAAATAAAACCAAACTTTATTAAAAATGTTTTTTTATTATCCATTATATTTGGTGAAGTGGTATTTTTAATATTGATTTAGCGTTACAAGCCATAGTGAAGGTCAAAATAATCATGACATTTTGACAATCGGAATATGAATATTTTATATATCCAAAATACGGTCATTATTTAAATCCCAAAACACTATTATTAATTTCTACGTAAATATGATGCGCGATGGTAATAACTTAATACTCCATTAATACTACTCTTACCGTTTTAGGTATACCATTTATTTCGTTTTGTCATAATATTTTTTTTAGCCTTTGCTCGATTAAACTATACCAATACGGTACGCTGTTAAAACTACCAAATGGTCTTCCTTTCGGGATAATGGCGTTATTCAACTAGGTATCTCGTAAGTATATTGTGATGAGAAAATCCACCAAGCCATGTCACCCTTAGCTTATTCGCGTTACCTTATTAATATAAATACATTTGTACAGCGTCAAAGGAAAAAACAATAGGTATTTACATTCATATAATATTACAACATTAGCTGGGCTTAAAATAGTATATACCTACACTGTCACACTGATGCAATATATAATAATATTATTATCTAGATTTGTTGAAAATATAGGTTGTATAAATAATAAATTATTATTGGCCCGATCGTGTTGAAAATTTCTATAGTACTGTTTTGTGGGTAAAGTTTTCACCCTTTTTTCTCTTGGCAACATAACAAAATTGTTGTATGACGGTCAAGGTTTGGATATGTTATATTATTTATATAATTTCAATATCGTTCATGCTATATTGTTTTATTTACCTATATATCTATATAGAGCATAAATGTTTCAACATATTTAGGAAGCTGCAACCTATTATTTTTTTTAAAAAATTCTCGTGGACCATATTCGTAATAAAAACATATTATATTAAATAATAAATAGACATTATACAGTACACACTGTATATAACTTCAGTATATTTTATGTCATTATACAAACTAACATTATTGGAAAAGAATTATGATTATACAGTAAACTCTCGTCATGTCGAAACTAAAATAATACAGAATAAAGTTCGAGATATCGAGTTTTATTGTCATTTTAATTATTTCAAGGGAATTTAAATTTTATTCGAGATAACAAACAAATCGAGATATTTACGTTCGACATAATTATAATCTAGGTATACTGAATTGTGAATAAACATGAACAAAATAAAATTGTAAATAAAAATGTAATACATATGAATTAAGTGCAGGACAAATTAAACTAGTATAATTCAGCATTATCGCAGTTATGAGTATTATAAGTTTATAAATAATTACCGCGGTGTTTATAATATCAAAATATTTTTTTATTTTTTTTTTTGTTTTTTTTATTATTAGAAGAAAATAGGAAAGAAGCCACCCACTGATGACACTTTCGTCTTGGTTTAATCATATGCGATTTAGTTATATGTTAGTATTTATATTATATATTTAGTTATATCTTATACCTATGTTATTATTTAAAATAATAAATCTCTGCACTTGTTTGCTTTAACATTTATTTATAAGATGTATTTTTAAATTGTACCTTTCACATATTTGTCCATCACTATTTCAGCGCTCACCTAATATTCACTTACTTTTCCCATGAACAAGGTAAGATGAACATGAGCCTAAATGAATAAAATATTAAGTAGAATAAAACAACAATACATTAGAGCGGAATGTGCCGTCAAGAAGAAAAAAACGTCAACCATAGATTTAATTAAAGATATGTCAGATAACCTGGAAGCGTATGAAACAAAAGGGTTCGGGAAGAAAATTAGCGTGAGAGGCAGGTTCGTTTGAGTATAAGAGATGGACAATGAAAACGTACACATTTATATATAGGGACTTGTCATGACGAGTTCAGGAGTAAGAAAATAAGGTGTGATTTAGAGATAAATAAACAAATACGGACTTGCAGATATAGAGACTAGAGAGGTTCTGGGCGTGCTAAGCTCTCGTTTCTGTCCACTCTCTCTAATATATATACATTAACGATGTGTACACTGTTTAATATTAAAGTCATAAACTATGATAAATCATCACACTTAAAAAATGACTTTGAGTAAAACTTCCGTCAATGCCGCTTTTCACCGAAACAGCGTAGCTCGCGTTATTTCTTCATAATGTTTTCGACGGCTCGCGCGGCTGTTAGTACAATAGTTTTTATTTACGCTCCGAGTAACGATCAAGAAAATCAAAAAAATTACCTCTTCGGTCTCAATTTTTGTGTGGATTACGTTTTAGCAGTTTCTCAACGCGTATTAGAGCGATAACAAAACACAACACAGACACCATTGTGAAGCCAGCACACTATACTCGTTGTTTCAATAGAAATCTCACGTGTGTAGCAATCCGAAAGTCGTCCTTATTCTAAGACGAAAGTTGAAATTTATTGGATCATGTGAGATTGATGAAACAATGACGGTGTTGATCATAATATTCCGAATATAAGGTGCGTCAGAGGTGGAATGACAACGATTTCAGCTCAGTACTTCAGTCAGATAAACCTTATTTTAATCGGAAAAGTAATATAAATAATATATAATATTTATTTTCCATTGTTTCCATTGGTTAATCGAGCAGATCAGGTGCGGCATGCATCAGATCAATTTTTCGCACATGGCTTACTTGATATTCTGTCACACATTGTCCTCGTACTGATGTAGTCGGATTGCCTACTAGGGAGGGTAAGTTGCACCTAAAAGGAGTTGAACAATCACAATTTTTTTTACGAGCAACAATGTGCGTGGAATCAGCTAGTAATATTATAATATGTAGATCATATTATATAGGTTTGTGTGCATATCTCCCTACGAATGTATTATGTCTGTTGATGAAACTTTACTGTAAACTTTATGTAATAAGTTGTTTAATAGTAAAGGCCACAATCTAAATAATTACTAAACATAATATTATCTTATACTTCGATTGTATATACAAAATGTATGATGTGCAGTGGTGACAGATCCCATGGTATAATAGTATATAGGTAATAACCAACAGTATAACCTCTACTCGATTCGACCAAACTATAAAATTAAGTAGTAAATTACCTACACTATAAATGTGACATTGTGCTTCTTTCGACACAATGTTAATTTTACATAGCATTCACATAGGTGAGTAAACTGACACAATTCCATCATTTTGCGTAGGTACTGTAAACAATAATAATGCGTAGGTTACGGACGGTAGTCAATACATTTCTGTGTCAACATTGGTACGGTCACGTGTAATTAATTACTATTGGTATATTGATGTAGAACATTAATTGGTATTCGATGTATGTTCACTGCTATAAAAAATACTTGTATATATACTATTTCCTCAGTATTTGATGAGCGATTTCAGAAAACGAATTGACATATTGGGTTTTTTTTTTCTAGTACACTTTAATTGATGGTCCAAAAATAGGTAATGCTTCTTTGTCCACAGATTAAAACTGTACACTTTCATTTAAATTATTGAATTTATGATAACGTGTTTTGTACCTAATACTAATGAATTTCTAATATTCTAAGTCTTACGTAAAAATTATACTATGCAAAATAAGATTGTTATGTGTAACCTTTAATTTTAAATCAATAAATCATTATATTATGTTATTTATGACTGACATTTATGAACATGATGTACTCAACACTGTTTTAGTTATTAATCGGTGAATTACACGATTTCAATAAGCTCTACGCTCGAATTATGAATCTCGACCAAACATTTTGGAGATTTATACCAAATTACTCAACCTATCCCAAATTAACGACGACGAGCATTGATCCCGAAACCCTTATCATAAAATATCTATCAATCGAGTACCCTAACGTTGCCCTTGTTTTCAAATTAATTTTATTCATGTAAATATTCCTAGTTATTCAATCGTGGTAAGTCTAATAGAAAAGTAAATTGCGTCAATTTTGTTTTACAACCAAAACTAAAGAGTAATTCTAAATCGCGTCTAAATGTAATAATAGTTGACTCGAGAAAACTGCTAAATTAATTATGTTTTATCTAACTTAGATAATTATTTATCTTGCTTGGTATTAAATTTAAGTGTTTTTTTTTATGATCGATGAATTTAATTAAATTCTTATACTCTACTGTAAGTAAATTTAATCAAACACAACTGCAGCTTATTAAAATTAAGTATATTTCTAACTGATTATCTTAACGTTACATTTTTATAAATCATGTACTTATTTTAGTTATTGATCACGCTTTGTATTTTCTAATATAATTTGACTTTAATAATATATAATATTTAAGATAAGTATAATATTATGTTGATCAACAAATAATTATTATTAATAATTAAATGGCCTAGGTTAAATATAACAGAAAGAATTCACGAGAAAAGTTATAATTTATAGAAAAAATATTTTAAATTTCATATAAAATTATTAAAAAGGGCGATTATAAATTATTTTTTATAATCTGAATCTATAATATAGGTATTAATATATCTAATTATTATTTAAAAAAAAATGCTACGTATTCAAAATTGAGCACTTTTTCATGGAAACAAATTTTTTTCAGACTTAAGGTCGTTAAAGCTGCCATTTACACAATGACACTATTCCTTTGAAGATAAAAAGTTTACTGGTTTCCTCTTGAGCAGAGAACTTGGATGGATAAAAAAAAGCAAAAGTTTTTGATATTCTTGAGCGTCTAAGTATAGTAGTTTTTAGTGTTTCAAAAGATATTATAATTATTCTCCACCCTAAAATTGTTGGCCTAAAGACGATATTCATAAAAAAAAACCCGTTTTAAATATAAGACATATTATAACATAATAATATATCCAATTTATATCGTATAATATTAAAACGTTTAAATTTAATTTTCCACTCCAGTGAATATTTTGTTCAGCCAGCGATGTATACAAAATTAATTTGAATCAACGTTATGAGTTATTTTACTATTATAAGCGATATACGTAGAATACGATATCACGTGCTATTTCATACATGGTGTTTGTGATGAAAACAATTTATAATTTGACAAATAAATGGCATCCAATCCTAACAGTATTATATTATTCGAGTGATACAAGCATGAGACGATTATATAATCATATTTCACAGCAAGGTTAAATTATTATCATATGCGTACAAATAATATAGAATATTTAAAACAAAAAAAAAATGGATTGTATATTTTTGATAACATGTATTCTGATAAACAGTGCTTGAATTGGAAGAAAATAGAAGGGGGATGCAAAAATATAATAAAATCTGAACCCTGGAATATTTAAGTTTCTTATTGATTAAGGTATAATTAAATGGGGTATGCAAATCGTAGTTGTACCCTCTATAATACAAATAAAGCATGTTTAGGTATTTTATTAATGTTAATAATATTATCAACTTAATTATGGCATGAATGCATAAGACGTATAATATTACTTTAAAGTTTAAACATTACATTTAGTTATATATACTAATCGATATTAGTGTATTAGTATATATTTCTACTAATTAGCACAATGATATTTTCCAAGGGTACCCATAAACTATAAAGGTGTCAAAAAGGCCATTTCATCTTCTTGTGACTTTTTTTTAACTTTATAATATAGTCTAATAATAATAATAATAATCACCCATATGAAGTAGGTATGGTATAGTATATACCATATGTCCATATAGTTAGTCAAAAATATTAATTCTAGTACCTATAAAATTGTTATTATTCTTAGCAGTAATAATAATACTAAATTGATTTTATCTGACAGGGATTGTAAACTTATGGTGCACTTGTTATTTTTCCGATGACCAGTAAACGAAACGTTAAACATAATATTGTGCAAATAAAATAAAAGTTTTTATTTCATGAAATGGATGAATTTTGTGTTCATTCCATGAACCAAAAACGACTTACACGTTATGATCGAAGTTTTTGAAATGGATACCCATTTTGCGAGAAGTTCGATTACACTATGTGGATATGACATATATATTAAACACTGTAAGGTTTCATCAAAAAGATTACAATCTTTCTTTTTTTTTTTTTGAATAAAGAATGATACTATCTATATTCTTATATATATATGCGAGTATAATATTCCACATAGAATGATATGATTCATCTATAATAATATACAATATTTAACGTAATTTTATCTGACAAGTATTCTTGTCTTTTGTTTATTTATATAATACATATAATAACCGTCAAGCGTTAATTTATTAATTGGACATTTTCACATTTTATATAAATCCGTAGCTCTTTTGAACTTTTGTATTTGGGTTTGTCGTACGAAAACAATTTCAACTTTGGTGAGGGTTAATCAAGAAAAGTAAATTTAATATATCAATAATATAGGTATTAAAAATAGATAGGTATTTAATAGTTAATATTATGATAGAAGGCAGTCATTCAAAAGCACGATAAGCGTAAGTATATATTATTATATACTTTGGTGCAAATAATCGACGTATATTATTATACTGTTTGATTTATTATTTATGTCAAACGCAAACTAATAGATACATCAAGTTCATAATCAGACGCATAAATTACAGACTCGATAATAAGTCGAGAGTAATATAATATCGTTATCCGATGACGATCATTTGAAATCAAAACTTTCTGAAGATGAAATGTGTTGTAAATGTTGTAATAGTCATTGGAGTCTCGAGTGATCAGTATACGTGTTCGGCATTTTTCAACTAGGTAACCAATCAAGCGTAACCATCGTACTCCATAATTAACCTCATATCGTACATATCTACAATCGTATAATTAAATCAGTACCTAATTTTATATCGTTTTGTGTAATTACTAACTGTAAATTATATAGAACGTACCTTAACATTTAACATAACTATTTGAAGCAGTCCTGTGAGCCAAACAACAATTTTGAGTCATATTCTCCGGTCGTCTTATTTTAGCTATTATATTAACAGTGACGTTTATAAAATATAAAACGTCTATAAAATAAAATAAATTTCAAAATGTGGAACAGGTGGTGGTTAGGCGAACTACCTACTGCAAAGCGAATGTTCGTCGATAAAATCAAAAAAAAATAATTTATAATTTCATTCGAAAAAATGATTAAGACGAGTATTGGATTTAAAGAAGAATCAAAGGTTTATGAGAAATTGTTTTACTAATAACCCAAAAATATTATGTTTTTCCGGTTTTCGAAAATCTATTTAAAATCTAAAAAAAAAATTAGACATCTATATCAAGAAAAGACTCTAAATCCTCTATTTCCAACCTCCATACCTAGATGTTTTGCGCGAAACCTTTTTAGATTCTGAGTGAAACGATGAATGTATTGATTTTACAATGATGTGTGTTTTTTTTTTAATTTTTTAATTTTTTTTAATTTTTTTTTGTGTCTGTCATCAGGTTTTAGGACCGTAAAAGTGCTTGGATTTTCTTCAACAGTAGCTTTTTTGATAGGAAAGTGAATCTAGTTGGTACTTTGGGGGTCAAAAGTGAAAATTTCCTAGTAGTTTTCAAAAGCGGCGTGAAAAACAAAATAAAAATTAAGGATAAACGGGAATTTTTACACTAAAATCTGCTTTCAAAAAATCGATTTTGGTTTTTGGTGCAACTCTTTGGTTCATGAAATTTTGACTGAATGTTTATATTAGCATTTTCTATACACCATAGCATTTTCAAAATGTTTTGATTTATTTTGAACTGTTTAGGCACATTTTCATTTTCCATTTTTTTTTAGTTTTTTTTTCTAAAAATATCAATAAAATTTTATTTGTTGGTTAAAAAGGCCTGAAAATTTAATACAAGGCTTCTACTATATTGTTACAATGGCATTTGAAAAATATTAAAAATCCTTAGTCACATTTTTTTTTATTAGCATTTAAAGTTCAAAAATTGACAAAATATGGAAAAATCACGAAAATTAGCAAATTATTTTGAGTTAAGAATTCGCAAAAATTTTTCTTTTTAAATCTAAGATTTGAAAATGTAATACAAGATTATTCATAAGTTTTTCTACCTTTATCAATAAAAAAATCTCTACCGCACAGTCAAATTAAATTTTTATGAGCGTTTGAAATTCAAATTTTTACAACATTGGATATTCACTCGATTTCTCATGTAGCGATTTCCTTATTTTGTTGTACTTCAAAAAAGAATAACTGTAGATACATGAAAATTTCATTGAATGTTTAGCATTTCCTATACTCCATATAATTTTGAAAATATTTTGACTCTTTTTGAGTTGTTTACGGACATTTTCAGTTTCCAATTTTTTTAGTTTTTTATTCTATAAAATATCAATAAAGTTTTATCTGTTGGGCCAAAAAGTGTAAAAATTTAACACAAGGCTCCTGATATATTGTTACAATATCAGTTGAAAAATATTAAAAATACATAGGCACAATTTTTTTTATAAGCATTTAAAGATCGAATTTTGACAAAATTTATCAAATTTAAAATTGAATAATTATTTTGTAGTTAAAAATGTATAAAATGTTCAACTTTTATATCTAAGGATTAAAAATGTCAAACAAGAATCCACGTAAGTAGTTAATTCTGTTACCAAAAAATCTAAAAAATACATAAGCACAGTTTATTTTTACAGTAATTTTAAGTTCAAATTTGGATGAAATTACATAAAAAAAACCTAGAATAACTATTTTAGTTATTTTGTTGTGATTGTATAATATTATTCGTGGGTACTTGATACTTCTAAAGGGTTTGTTGTTGACGTATAACTCATTATAAGTACCTAATGGACATTGCGATATGATTAATTTGGAATTTATTATAGGTAATTTTTTTTTAATACGATAGATAAGTATATAATATGTCTTATACCTAGACTGACATATACCTTCTCTGCTCAGAATCGTTTTCCTTATACAATGATATTATATCATTGAATTCAAATTTAATACTATCCATTATACAGTGACCCACTTTGAACCTACTGTACAGCAGAGCGACACCCACTTGCCTACCTTTTTTTTATTATGCATCAATAAACGCTTATCGGAGAAATAAAATGTCATAAAAAAAGAACAATGCAATATTAAAGTCGTAAAACCAAACGTCTACACACTACACTCCGTAATATTGTTGTTTGGGATCTAAAACGAAGACTGACAACCATAAATAGGTACCGTAATTGCGCCCACTCCGGAGACGTCGCCGAACGATGGTAGTTGACTTAGGTATATACAAACATTTTTGAATAGGTAATTTTTGAAATTATTCTAAAAATAAAAACATATTTTATGTAAGAGGATGTCAGAGCACCATTAGTTTTCTCTCTCTGTCACGCGACTTAGGTGGAGCGTTTTTTCATTCAGCAGATCCAGTTTTTTGTTATAAATAGGTTTAAGTAAATTGACCTATATTATCAATATAATCAAACTGAAAAAATAATATCCAGGGCACAATATCCTGAACTTGTAATGATATTTTTATTTCGAAGCAAGTTGCATTTTAAAATTGTAATATTATTTTCCATAGTTATAATCCATTTTCAAATAATTTAAATATCAATAAAAGCCTGATACGGTATTTCGGTGTCTAGATAAAACTATAAAAGTATTTCTACTCTCAAGTTTGATAATAGGACTATTCGCTTTAATATTAATGCTTACAACACAAAATTGGATCTGCTGAACGCGAGTTTGGTATGTTATGCGTGGTCCAGAGGGAGATAACAAATAGTGCTCGACATGCACTTAACGAACACTGATATTATATTATAACAACACTGTTCGCAACATGCATTGTTGATATATTTGTTCGTTTTAAAATTTTAAAATTTTTCTATCTCATTTTTGTCATTGTATCATTTAGTATTTTAACGGTGACCCTTTGAAAAAAAATTACCGCCACTGCTCTGGCTCTCTATGCACCAGCTTAAAATATTTTTCTCTCGTGCACGCTTTTGACGTCGTTCGTACACAATATTACAGTTATTTCAGTCAGGCTGGCTTTTATCAGCGCACTTGTTGTTTGTATAATATATATATAATTTATTATAGCTTCTCCGGAACGTAAATCCATTAGAATATTATTTTTACGAATAAAGGCGAGAGTCGTTTTAGTGCTACGCTCTTAAAATCAAAAATAAATTATTTAATGGTTACAATGAAAAACAATTAAAAAATACCAACAGGAGCCTACGGAACTTAGGTCGGACGATTACTCTGACTCGTTTAATATTGTAAACGTTATATTTGAACCAAAAAGTTTTAAAATCGTATTATCTAACACAAAATAATTATTATTGAGTAAAATGGTAATCATTTTGACTTTTTGGGGTGATATTATATTTGAAAACACCCCCATGGAAAATTAAATACCTAATAACATTTTAAGTATTAATTTTATATTATTTCAGTGGTAAGTATAGATAGTTATGGATACAAAAAAACAACAAAATATTTTTTAACAAACCTGCAAGATTTGAGTACAATAATTTTGGATACAAAGTATAACGATCGCCAATATTAAAATAAATACCCATCAACATTTTATAAATGCAAGTAGATTTTACTTATACTGTGTTATGAAAATTACTTTCGTAAATGTAAGTAGAATTATGAAAATCTGTTCATGATAATAATAATATTATGTTTTACCTTGGTTTAATGTTTACGTACACGCTGTAATGTAGAATACTCTCGCAATCCTCGCGTTAGTATGATATATTTTCTGAATATTATACGTACCTTCCCGCATCGTGCCATTAGATGGTTACCAATTGCGACCCAATTATAAACACGGTAATACCATAAACCATACTTTTAACTATAATAATAATAATAGATGTTGTGTGCCACGTTATGACTGTTATATTGTGACATAATGGCGAAAAACCATACTGAAATATTTACATTTCTGCGTATTAAATAATATTATGTAAATTATCGTTGTGGTGGTGCTGGGGTAGCGTTTGTTTCATTATTTTGGATTCCGAAAACGTATAACAACGGCACAGACAAGACAAGAACTTTCCTGCACAAATCAAGCTCTTCTCGGGATAGTTTTTTTTTTTTGTACTCTGTGATTTATGCCGTTTTTTTCCAATTTATAATGCTTCGTAGCCCGTACCGTCGTCCAAAATCCGACTTTTGTGCTTCCAATACAGCTGCGTATAGACATTTTTTTTTAACACTCCTTTTTTTATGACCATTAAAATAAATTATGAAACACCTCTATACGACGTATTAAGTGTAAGCTGAAATATTACTGCGTGGTGGCAGCGTAGAGGTACAAATCCACTAGCAAAAACGGGTCTGTAGATAATATCTTGTTATTATTTCGCCACCCCCCCCCCCATTTCACCAACCCGCGACGTTCAAGGATGTACAATATAATACACTATCAAGTCATATTTGCGACCGCCGCCGCACTAGCAATGTCAAGTGCATAATAATTATAATGGACCGCGATGGGTTAAGATGTTTGCTTTGTATAGGTACGTCGGCCAACGGCTTAATCAATAGTATATTTATATACGTTGTGTAATATATTATGCTATAATAAGGTCATAGTGCCTACTTTTATAAAATGCAAACATGTGAAGTGAGGCACACCTTGTCTTGCCCATTTTCCCGACTTCCATTTACCTGCGTACGGTCCACCTAACGAATAGAAAAAAAAAAACGGCAAAATGCCGGCGATCCCGCACACTGTGTATGCACAGCACTCGTAGTGAACGAGATGTTTATTGTCGTCATCGTAATATTATTATTTTTGAGGTCAGTACCATGTAAAATATGTACTCTTATATTATAGTATGTGCTCGTTATTTCTTATTTATACAGAGAAACCAGATGTTTTATCGTCAGCACTGATTGTACTCTTTCTAGAGAGTTTTATATGGTTTCTCATATTTTACGAAAGACTTAGGCTTAAAGTATATATTTCCGGTGATATTAGATTATAAATATCTGTGTAGATAATAAAATTAAATTCTAAACCTTTTCCAAAAAAAAAAAAAAAAAGGAATGAAAAGATAGACAATGTCGTTTTTATTTTCTTGAATTCAAAATATACGTGAATAAGTATTTAATTGGAATATTAATATTTAATTAATCGTACAACCTTTAAAATCCACAGAACTTCTTTCAGGTTATTTTGTCTTCATTAATGGAAAATTAAAACAGTGGAATAACTGTTTATTTATAAACGTTACTGAATGGAAATGAAACCTAATAACTCGACTAGGTACTCCTAAGGGGTAACGTAAATAATTATTAGAAATTATGTCCCATAAAAAAATAAAGATTAGAAATTATAACTTAGTCCAGACTAGACTATACCTATACATAATTTGTGTAGGTATCTGAAATCTCAATAATATAGGTAATAGTTTACCTGGTATTTCGCTTCTTTAATCATTTTTAGTTCTTTTTCCAACATGTAAAACAAAAATTAAGTTTTTATCTCGTTGCGCCTCGTATAGTAAATATAATATAAATCTTCTATACCTACAACACGGATTAGTTTATTTATTTTTATAAATTGTTTCTCTAAAGTACATTTAATGGCAATTTCATGTTTAAATTCATGAATTGTTTTTTAATTTATTAAATCCATAATAATTACACATTTTATCCCGCATAAAATAACCAGAATTTAAAATAGCTTAAAAAAAAGAGAAAAAAATAAAAAGAGAGATTACCAAGTACAATAATATAAATATATATATTTTATCACATTGTTTTATGTCTGAAAAATAAGAAGATAATACTATTCAAATGCAATCAGAAACAATGAAGGCCTGACCCACACAAAAACAATTAAGTGTTAACAATTTAAATAATATATTCATTCGAAACTGAATCTTTAATTGAAAAAAAAAGTTGCTGCAGTATATAGAAACACTATGGATGTCGAGTACGAGATTCTTTTTTGTTCACCTTGGCTCAAGACAGTGTATTATATATTACAATATTGTACACTCAAAAGCAACAATGAATCATCTCATTCGAATAACCTAATCTGATCTAGGTCAATTTACTTATTGTTTCGTGTGTAAAAATTCTATATAATAAGCAAAATATGCATAAAAAAAATTTGTCGAGTAAAGATTACAGACATTTATTAAAAATTGTAATAGCGTCATATGAGTAGAAATTATCATCGACTATGACGTGGTTTGGAAAAAAAATGAAATCTTGCACTTTTTAAAATGCATATTATAATAATCAAGGTATAAGGTACTGCAATTTAAAATGAAATCGCTTAAATATAGATTACGTCGTTTTATTATAGGTACCTACTACAAAAGGGGTTTACCAAAAAAAATACAACACTACAAAAAAAAGTACATTGCAGCTCATCTGTTTCGATCAAAAATCTAATATTTACCTAATATGTGTGCGCAGATTATAAAAGCTTCAGTATGGACATTGGATATAAATCAATATTAGTATATATTATCAAATGTTCAATAACATCGCTTTTAATGATTAATAATCAACATCGTAGTATCTTGTATTGTCAGGGAACATCAATATGGGTCGTATAATATATATAACCTAAAGTAATCATTCGATTTACTGTATTAACATTTCATATTATTCTTCATGCGAAAGATTCTGCCCCGACAGCGAATTGTATTTGTATTTCGTTAGGTTTGACTAAAATATATATTTGTATACGGACCCTATTCAAACTGTCGTGTTTATGACGTAATCACGTCGAAGATTATGCATGTCACTCCGATATCATAAAAACTTGCCACGTTTTACGAGGCCAACTATATGTGTGCAGTGTGCGTGTATAATATAAAATAAAATCTATAAAATATATGACGGAAAACTATACAGAAACAACTCAATGCCGGCCGATACGAGTCGCCTTTGATGGTGACAGGGGGGGGGGGGTCGCATAATAATAAAAATAATAATAATAATAATAATATAATTTTATTACAATATTACGCTGTAGCCGCTGTAGTATTCTATAATAATTAATAACAACGTAATCGGGTGGGCACGTGATTAAATTATCGTTTAAGTTGAAACGACGTTCGGGTACCCGTTGGAAACAATTTACACTTTTCGTTTCGATTAGTAGGGTTCGACCGACTGGAGCCTCATCACGTCTATATTTCGCGTATATAATAATACTGTTGCGCTATGGTGTTGCTATATTAATCCCGGGAGGGCAGTAATGGGCCATGGGGTCGCCGGTGACATTACACTGTAATATTATCATGAGTGTGTCAAGTCAACGGAAAATGTATTATTACGGTAAAATTCCACTTAACGATTTCGACGACGCTCGGAAAACTAGAGAAGTACGAGAGTGATAGATGTATAAACATTATATACGAACGAATTATACACGTCGTATTATTATACTACGAAAACGCTCGAATACGCGAGGAGACTTATCCGATTGAATATGCGCCGGCGCGCCAGTAACCTCTTGACCAAGTTTTTTAAACGATAAAATAAAGCATAATAATAATATAGTGACTATACGTGAGACCGCAAGGACATGCTATCATGATTATTCAACGGGGTTTTAAGGCGATAAAGGGACACCGTCGCCGCCATGTCTCCATATTAATAATATCAGTATTATTCGTCTGATGCCGGTGCTGCAGCTACTTATTTTCTTTGTTTATTTTTACATAACAATGACATTATACAAATATTAAACCATATATTATAATTTATTGTATTTTCTGTTTCAGGTAAGAACGTTAAAACGAATAGTTACATTGTCAAACGTCACAACCCTGTGAGTATTGACGCTCCTGCAAAGTATAATATTATGCCATATTGGTATATTATACTTTTTAATATATTTAAAAAATAATAATTTTTATTTTATTAAATCTTGGGATTATTAAATCCCAGGGGGTGTCTACAGAGACACTACCAACTATAGTCAACAAATATTTAAATGGTGCACGCACCTTTCATTAAAATCGACAATTGGCACCTATACTCGTAAGATTATAAAATTATAAAATATTGTATTACAGAAGGCAACTCGAAATATTATTTTACTTGTTTTCCACGAAAAGCACAAATACCATTGCTAAATGTTTGAGAAATTTAAAATAATAAGTTACAGAAAATATTTTCGAATGCGAGGAAT
Organism: Macrosiphum euphorbiae; assembly: GCA_949089665.1. Lineage (NCBI taxonomy): Eukaryota > Metazoa > Arthropoda > Insecta > Hemiptera > Aphididae > Macrosiphum > Macrosiphum euphorbiae. Next base: position 80,296,344 of record CARXXK010000001.1, read on the forward strand.
CTCATTAATAAATTCTGATCGTGACCGCTTATTCATTAATCGCTTCAAACGATAAGCTTTGTGAAATTAAATTGAATTCCATTTTGCGAAACAAATATACTTTATGATGGTAGGTACTTATAAGTACCTAACGAGTTGTATGTTCTTTAATCTTGCTTAGCTTTAGTATCGTTTAAAATAGAAGATATTTTAATTTTCACAAATAACGTTAATTTAAAAGCGTTAACATATACCTAGTGTGTTTGCATTTTATTTTTTATCATTTATGTAAGAAATATCTAAAGAATAGAATTTTAATTTGACTAAATAGTGCAATAATATTAAGTGTGGGAGATAGAATATTATAATAGAATATTACAAAGACATCAAATGTTGCGTTGACATTATCTTGGTATTTGTACAGTGTACACTTTAAAACATTTCAAAGATAATTGCAATTCAATGACGTTCTGAGTCGATTTAGTTCTCTGGCGTGTAAATACAGCAGTCTCTAAAATAATGTTTGAACACTATTATAGACGTACTGTTAACCACATATTTTGATATTTGAATAACTGTAATTGGTTATTATACACATAAAAACGGTCGACTCATTTAAATGTGAAATTACCTATTATCTATGAGCAGCAGTGTTTGGAATAGATAACTAAAAAATTATCGAGATAATTGTCATTTTTTTAAATTTATTTATTGTATATTGTTTTATTTAGTATTTTTGTATTGCTAGATTTTAAATTTATATCAATATAATGGAATGACAACATAATAATATTTATGATAACAATAGATTTCGCCTTTTATATTAATCATACCTACCTTAAATTTTTGAATTTTTTTTTTATATAAATCTTGTCAAATGCTTATGTATAATATAATAAAATATAGCCACTCGTAAATCATATTAAACCAATTACCAAGAATGAAGTTACTGATATACTCTTTATCAAATATCAAAAGTATAATGGTCTCTATGAATTTAACCCTAGTTTATTTTTAAAATAGATGGGAAAAATAACTAAATAACTAAAAACTAATAACTAAACAAGTAGGTAATAACTAATATCTTTTCATTATGCCCATTATGGCTCGGGGAGTACGATGTATAATGGGTTTCCATCGACTGTCATGTAAATCATACGATATATTCGTTTCCAACAAACGACTGTAATAATAATAATTATTATAATAATACTTTATAAACTTATTCTTATAACATTTAAAACGAAATATTATATCATTTGGCGATGACGCATTGTAACATAATATACATGCGTTTATAGTGGTTTATACGCTATATATACTATATATATTATAGTAGCTTCAACTGCGATACTCCTTTAACGACGGTGGCTGCTGTTGCGGCTGCACCGACCTCATTGTGCACATCAAATGGATACTAAAATTGCCTACATATAACATAATATATGCATATTATATTATATACCAATATTAAATATAGATAGGTGTTGAAACGACGACCGATAAAACGTAATCCATACGGCTGCGCTGGACCGCCGATCGTAAATTCTGGAATAACACAAAACATAATATAATCCATATAGGTACCTCTCGTATATCCATGGCCAAACAGGAACTGTTGCGTAACGAACGATGTGCCATAAAATATCGTATGTTGTCATTAACATAGATTTCACGTATTACTCGCGTCACACTGGACCGGACGTGCCGTGAGCGGGAAAGGCGAAAGCCGTAAACATAGGGTGGCGGCGTGTCGTCGCGTCAAGTCCGATACATCCGGCGGTTTGGGTGGCGGCGATGTGGTGATGCGGGGATGATTTTTGGCATGTCCCAGTGAGGAGATTCGATATATTCTAAACCTCTTTCGCGCCGATCTCATTTAATAGCTCCAGTTTGGGGCCACTATACGATCGTAGTTTATAGACTCGAAATACGGGACGCGTGCAACGTCCAGCTCAACGGCGGTGTGCTGCAGTCCGCCACCTAGTCAGTTTAGGTCAATATACCGGCAGAGTCCGCGTATCCGACATCGCCACTTTAAATATAGTATGTACACCTATAATACTATACAATATCGTGTTACCACCGTCTTGTCCCCCTCCTTGCCATTAACCTTTAGTCTGTTTTTACTCCTTTCTATCCGCGTCGTATCGCAGTCCCCGTCGTCGTCGTCCCCAACGCGCGCGCCCTTCTCGCGGGGCTGCCGACGATGCCGAAACTTTCGCCACCACCGCCCCCATCCCGTCACCACCCGGTTCATCTTACGGCGAAACCGCCCCCTCCCACCGCACATCACCGTGCCCCATCCACCCGACCATCCCCTTCGCCCACCGGCAGCAGCGCCAGTAAAACTAGCGTGGCCTGGCCTCGATCAATAAACCCTCCGAGCCACACACACACTCGCGCGCGCACATGCACACACACATACACACGCGGACACACACGCACGGCAGCTTACAATGACATATATAATATGTACACACACATTACACACACTCAAAAATGACTATGTGTATATTATCGAACACGACAACGACGTCGCGATTTCCAAACGTCACTTTGATTTACATATTATATAAATTGTATATTATTATATTCTTATCCGTGACACCCATGTGTATATATACCGCACATAAATGTACATATGCGTGCGTAACATGAACGAAAGGTAAAATGAAATGAGAAATAATAACGACAAGATAAAATACACGTCAAACATGCCTGCACGAACGACTGTATGAAAATTGCAAAATTCGGTATAACATAATATTATATTATTATACCTACCTATGTGTAATCTCATCGTCTGCGAGTCTCCCAAGGGAGGAAGAAATTTCCGGAGCTCTCGATTCAATATAATAATATTATATAGTATTATAAACGTCATAATAATATTATTTTTTTGCCAACATATCATTAATCTAATATTATATTATTATTCCCGCACGCGTAACTCGAACCTGACCGATATAATATAAGTCGTAATATTAATATTATTATAATAACATAGTATTTTCTGTATATGACGGTTTTTCTCGGTCACCAAAGAATTTGACACGATTTCCGTCTCCGAAAGTTATTATAATGCCATTCGATAAACGCACCACCAGTGTATCTCTGGACTTCGGAGACGTCTCCCTCGACCTTCGCCACAACACCTCCACAACACCCGTCCGTCGTAATTGTGGCGCGCCCGTGCAGAGACCGACGTCGTGCTGTGTACAACAACACACCGAACTGTGTTTTCGGTCGGGCGGACATAATAACATTGCAACGGCGGCGGCACTGGAAAACGTTGCCAACAATTTGAATTTCGCTACCACCAAACCCCATTGTAATGCCGATTATTCCTCGGGAATTTCACGAAACGATTACTGTATTGTAAATTGTAATAAAATAATAATGTGCACGCGTATTCCAAACGGAGTTCGGTCACGAAGAAAAAACTCTCAAATATCTCATTTTTAATATATTTTTCTGTGGAATTTTAAAGCTCATTACCCTTTGATATATAGGTAGGTACGTACAAACTATTTGTTATAATATCCATGTACAATATTGCATTGAGTGCATAGCTTCAAAATAATAACTACTTCAACGGTTTATATCAATAATGTCTATATTACAACAAACTATACCACATTCTATTATATTTTGTATTAAATTCCATATTTATAAATAATAAATAATATTATATTACGTTTCATCGTGATCACTATCCTGAGCCGACCAATTCACAATACTATAATATTATTATCGTCGTTTCAAAGTAGATCGCTAAAAACATTATTAAATATATTGTTCATAAATATTATAAAGACGTCAAAGCCTGTATTATTAAATTATATTTGTTGAAACTGTTAACATACCTATATATTTGCAGAAATTACCTGAACAATAACGTATATAAGTTGTACATAAATCTTATTACATTTTCTGTTGCAAATATTAATACTTTTACATATTTATATGCTTTATAGCTAGCATTTAATTTATACATGAAAAAGGAATAATGTTTAAAATATTGTAATATATACATTATACACATACTTGATTTTGAATTCAAATCTAAATCATATCGGATACACTGGCAATGACAATGGATGAAATGTGACGTAAAAGAAAATCCTATTGAAATAACTACATTTTATTTTTTTTCTACTAACGATGCACTTACATGTCTTCAGCAGTCCTTTTTGAATAGTTCAACAAGCTTTATACGGTTTTTAACGATCTACCAAAATTATTTTTATATTTGTCGACATGATATATAGGTAGGTACTAGGTAGGTATTACTAAAGGTATTGTGTTCAAAAAAAGGTACCCGTAATTTTATGGAAGTTGAGCATGTTGTAGTTTTTGTGAACGTGCTTTTTAACAATTCTAAATATTTATTATTTACTACGGCATTTCATTTGAATAAATTCGTTTGTAAACATATATCCACAGTACGTCAGTAGGTACTTATGTTTAATAACTAATAGATACCGTACTGTAATAAATCTTCAAGCATTCACAAATATTTAATAACCAATTTGATTTAGTTTATAAGATTTAAATTTCAGTAGGTGATGAATATTATTAGCTCACACTATATTATTGTCCTAAAATTGTAATTAATATGATCTGCTATCTATCGTGATTAACTTATTAAAAATGGAAATCATTTTATGTATGAGTTGTTACTTAATTAATCAATAAATATGGTTTTTTCCAACTATACTAAAGCTGTGGCCAACTCTTATATGGTATAATTTTCTTTAATGGTCTCTACCGATAAAATATAATAATCATTGATTTTATGACTATCTCTTTTATTTCTCTTTTTCGCATGTTTTATATGTGTGTATTTTTAATACCTAGAAGAATAAATAAGACGTAAGTTATAACATGAATGGGGTAAATAATGGCTAAAATCAAAATTCGCATAATCTAAATTTTTTTATTTGAAAATATGGTTAATTTGTGGTTAAAGAGAATAGCGGTTAAGAAAAAAAAAACCAATAACTTGAAATTCTGGGTGGAGCTTGACTCGCGCTGGCTGCCAAACTCTTTGTAGGCTAAGGGGAAATAGTGGGAATTAATTAAAAACCATCAGGCGGGAGAAACGTAATTGAAACGATACCAAAACGAACAATTTCGTTTAAAAATACAAAAATGAAAATAAAATAATAATATAGATTGTGCCAACAAACTTTTTAGCACATGCAATGCGAAAAGTTTTCTGTATGGTTGAATTGGAACACCGTTATTTTTTTAACAAGTAAATTTACTTAGACACAGATGTTTCACTCGATTTTTAAATTTTTTAAAACCATATTTTTCTCTCTGCATTACCTTGGTCCGTACCTAGAAGAATATACTTCACTCAATATAGGAACATCGTACATTACGCCATATAATCATCATATATTTTATACATTTTAAACGATACCTAATATATTATAATTGTGATTTAAAACCAAAATATACTTTACATTCTTCGTAAATGATTTTGTTTTTTTCTCTTAAGTTTTTAGTAAATTTTATAAATTACAATTTATTACAAGTATGACTTGTAATATGTAGGACTGAAAAACGCCTAAAAATTTTAGTATCGGTATCTACTTTAATACTATTATTCATTAAAAGTATAATAGTGTATGATGTTTGTACAATTGTAGTATACAATATTATTTTAAAGTTGCTAATTGTCTATAATAATGTGTAAACGAATTATTCACTTTCAACCTAAATAAAATTGTCACAAAATATCATAAACTGTACTATTATATAAACGAAGTTAAAATAATTATTTAAAGATCTACATAATATTATAATACAATATAATTTCAACCTTCAAGATACCTTCTTAATGATGTAGGCGAGGTTAAATAATACAATAATCTTATTGGTACAAATAAAGATTTAAAACATTTAACATTCAAAATTTAAAAATATTTATTAATTGTGCATTAAATTATTTCTTATCATGTCAGATTATTTGTATTTATTTTAATCAACCTCCTTGCTTCACTCGTTGCTCAAAAAATTAGTCTTGCAACACTAACCAACGATTCTTACATACAATACTAGCTGTAAAATATGACTCAACCGCGAAGAAATTAACAAATTTAAAATACAAAGCCATACCTAATACAGATGTATCTAGGTTTTTGTGTATCTCAGTTTTAGTGTACTTACATTAGTTCACGGGCAAATTGGCGTCAGTTTATTTTGATATAATTCGATCTAGATGGGCGACCACCAACCACAAGTCACGAGTTACATTTAGCACTTTGTATATTTTTATAACGTCGCGGTCGTTGAAACTACTCTTAACACTTTTATGATATCTCTAAAAAAAAACTCTTACGTTTTCGTCGAAATCAATAGTTTTTGAGTATATATAAGCTACAAACATACATTTGGTTTTAAGATATCGTTTCTTTTATCGTAGCCAGGTGTACTCGACGATTTGATGCATGATTTTACCTCATCTCCCCGAGTAACCAATGGCAAACATTTATAAACGAAAAAAAAAATTACTAATTTTTACTATTATTATAATTATCTGCAACTAATGGCAACCATTTGTAAGCAAAAAAAATTCAATTTCCACCTCAAATCTCAAAATGCTTATTTGAAGACCTTTTTAAAATTATTTAAATATTATTTTAATTATTAAATATTTATAATATTTAACCACGAATATTCATAATATTATACCGTTATAAATACAAATATATTACAACGGGAAATTAATTGAAATATATCATTTATGGAAAATGAAAAGAAAATGAAATATATTTGAAAAGTTTATATTATTTTTAAAATTTTATTATTTTCAATTTTGAAATATAATTTCAATTTTAGAGCTTGTTGTAAATCTAAAATATTAGCTTAATAATAACCACCCCATTATTTCTGCGTGTATCTAATTTTATAAGATCATGAAATGTATTATAATCCTACTCTATTCTCCAAAATTATCTTAACCCAATATAGAATCGCATAAGTAATAATGGCGCAACCTGATTTATATTGCAAACCATATTTTTTTGTGGTAATATACATTACAATAATTTTTTTTACTCATTATTTATGTATGGGGACTGGGGAGTATGCTGGAATAAATTAAAAAAGTTGACCATTTAGAAAGGTCTTAAAAATTAAAATTTTTTTTTTAATTACTTATAAAAGGCCTAACTTTTAATAACGCCCCATGTCTCTTCTAGGTTTTAATTCTGGAACATTCGTTAAACAGATAATATTATATAAAATATTTTAATTACTCTTCAGACCATATTTCTCCTTTTCACTAGTGATTTAAAATATCTACGACCTAATAATAGAATATTCGACAACTGCACAATCTAGCTGACATTATGTAATTAATTGATATCCATCGGTTATAATATTGAATGCTATGATATTATTCTCATATTATGTTATATACTTGTTCAGTTCACATTCATTATTATTATTAATTTAAAATTTCAGTTTTCAAATGAGAATTCCCCATTTCTACTGCTTAAGTTATTTAGCGGATAATTTTTCAGGAAATGTTAACGTATCAGAATCAAAATTCATTCTAGCTGTTTTAAGCTATTTAAATTTGTGTAGGTACATAACAATACATCCATAATAATGGGATTGGAAGATATGATGGGGGCTATGGTGAAGAATAAATCTATCAACATTAATAATTTGTAAAAATGGTCTAAAAGTGTAATAAACAATAGATCCTATATTATATCAACATTAAATTATTTTAAAATGATATTATTAAAGTCTACCTATCATAATCCTTAGTATAAACGTCTTAATAACTGAGGAATAACTCGTTTGGGTTTTAAATTGGGTACATAAGAATTTAAAAAAATTATCAATTACCTAAAAAATTTAGGTATTCATTAAGTTTTAAATAATTTAATTTATCACAACAGAACACCAAGAACCTAGTACAAACAAAATTCAATAATTTGAAAATGTAGTATTTACGTATATTTAAAAATACTACAAATCAGAATTTAAATGATCTTGTGGTAAGCATTCTTGGTGCATCTACCTATACAAGAAAATAAATATGGTAATACCTACCAAAATTATTTCAATTTTGATCACACGAAAGTTTTTTTATGTCTAACTTTTTGAAAGCTAATTCCTATATTTTATTGCAGCTATATAATAAAAATGAATCCAAGTCATTTCAATATTTCAAACTAAATAGTTTAATAAATTAATTAATTGAAGCAATTAGATATTTCTTGCTCCACTCAGAATCTAATCATGAACTTTACTCTAAAGAATCAATATTAATTTTTACAACCAAAAACTAATTTTTTACTTTTAACCTACGTCTTATATACGTCCTATTTTTTTTCTTACAAATTTGAGGAGTGATGTAAAAAAAAAAACACCAGTTATTATACTTACAATTTTTTTTTTATTATTATTGAAAATAATTTACAATGTATAAAAATGTATTATTATTTAATTTATCCCATTAAGCAGAGCTTGTGGTACTGTAAATAAGTTGTTAGAATACAAATAATCTATACATAATAATTTACAATACTTAAGATACTTATATTATATTTAATACTATACAATTAATGTTCATGTAACATAAAGCTTTACAAAAAAAATTTTTTTATAGAAACTATAATTATTCTTTTTTACATTATTTAAAATATATTTTTTCAGATACAGTGGCAAGCGTTATCATTTTTTGGACCTAATTAATCTAAGACTATTTCCTATCCTCTTTCTTGTGTAACTAACATGCATGTCATATGCACAGTTTTCCCGTTTATTGGCTTGTTTAGTAGTAATTGTACCTGTATGAAATATAATGGAGAACTGACTGTATAAATATCTGACCGTTAGAACTCTAAGTTCTTTATAATTTAATGAAGTTGAGCCATATAATTCATTTTTTTTTTACATATTCTTATTGCATGATTTTGTTGAATTTCAAGTGGTTTTATAGAATTATCTGAATAGCCACCCCATACTAATAAACTCTATTGGAACATCGACTTGTAGAGTGCGTTTTTATACACTGTACATAATTTCAGTAGATAAGAATTTGTTAAGTTTGTAAAGTTAAAAGGTAATAGATCTTAATCACATAACCCACGTTTTCGAGTGTATTTTCCTCCGAAGATAAATAAAATAATAATTAGACCTAGATATTTCACTCTCGTTGCCTTAATTATTTTTTGCAATTACATAATTTAAAATTTAAATCTCGTTATCACACGAGTGAATAACAATATCATCGAACGTATTATAAATACTTTCCCTTATATTCAAAGTCAGTTTATTACTATTTAGTTCTTTAAAAATGTTATTTACTCCAACAGTCGTTTTGTGATAAACCCTTTTTCACGAGTTACTAGAGAAATTATAGATAATACATTTAGTTGTTGATCGATCTTTCTGGATGAAAAAACTAGTAAGAAAAAATAACGCTAAATAAATCCATCTCTACACTGAAAATCTAAAATTGTTGCTAACTTTATACACATCATATAATAATAATGTTTACTGCAAACAGGTAATACTGTTGATATTTATTCTACAGAGTTTAAATTGTCTTACTTAATAGTAAATACCAAAGTGCCAAGTAGTAACTTTTAAACTAAACTAATGGAATGCAAGCAAGTAAAATCATACACTATAAGCATGCTAATTTTCTGGTTTCCAAACCAGACTTATACATCATCTGAAATTAAATGTTAGCCATTAATTAATGTTAAAATGTTTTCCTATTGACACAGCTATACCGGTAAACACGTCTAAACAGCACTTGATAAATACTACGTGTGTTTGTGTGTGTGTAAAGTTACACACTTCAAAATATAATTATAGAATGTTTAATTAGTTTAATGAAAACTAAACAATGTACCAGGTACCATACCTACTATTAGAGATAATAGTAGCTGCAGCGGGAGTGAGGAATAAAAAATATATAGAAAATCAACAATGGTTTTGGTAACCCGTGTCAGCAAATGTCATGACAAATGAACACAAGAGGCGCATGCTATTATAGGTGTTCTTCACTTGGTAGATATAAAATAATGAACAATAAAAAAATGCTCTCAACTTTCATTTTGCTAAAAATCCATATTATACCTACTTGTTAGTTGTTGTATACTGTTCACTGTCCATTATGTCATACATTGTATATTAAATTTACAATCTTTAAATTGATATAATATGTTATAGGTATTTCAATGTTTGAGTATTTAAACCCAACTTAGATTTCACATAACATTTTCGTAACCACAAAATATAATCTCAGAAGCAATAATATAATATATGATATGACTGTAATTATAATTAACTTATAATGGTTTAAGCATGTATCACATATTAGTAATTATTTTTCAAACTAAGTAGTTGGTACAGATTAAAGACAATGAAAAATAATGTTTATATTTCACAAAAAATGCTACTCTATATTATAACTATCGATGCCACTACGTGAATACAATTTGTTTTTAAAGTTATTTTATACAATTGTGTTTATAATGTCCAGATTTGTATAAGATGATACGTATTTAGAGTATCTGGTTTACTGAAATGTTCAATATAGGTATTTATTTACTAAGTCAGTGATAGAAACATTAAAATATACACTATCTTATTATTTTATCAATAAAACGTACATAAAAAGATACGAAAATAATTTATTTGTTTTTTTATTCATCAAATCAAAATATCAACCAAACTGATTTAATGTCAAAATTTATGATCACGATGTACCGAAATCTGTGCCAATTATATTGAAACAACATTTGTTGCTTCTTAATTGTTTATATTCGCATCATAGGCAACATAAGTTAAGTACATATAGGTATATCTTCACAAATACTTTATTTATCAAAATAAATATACTATATATTATATTAATATTTAATGGTTATTTGCATTTAAATCAAAAATATTGTGATAGGTGATCCATTTTGCGCACATCAAACATTTTTTAAGCTTTTAACTTAAGCATATAAATTATTGTTAGTCTGAATTAAATGATTTTATAAAATATCGATGTAACATAAATTATTAATCTTATAAATAATATAAATATCTTTTGGGATTTGACCGGTGTCAACAAAAATAATCAATTCAATTGTAAATACTGATTAATAAAAACCATTCATTCAATATTTGATAAATAAAAAACATTACCATCACGTAAGTAAAAAAATCATAATGCGCCAGGTTAATAATAAATCATAAATGTATACAATCTAATATTTAAAATCAAAAGTTGTTTGTGAATTCACCAACCAACATCAGAGTGAAAAATACAAAATGTTAGAACTTAGAACTGAACGCATCTAAAACATGTCAAAAAAACCATTATATATTAAAAATATTGAGCGTTAAAAATCATCTTCTATATAATAATATATGCATAAAACTGCTGTATAAGTAAAAAGTATATGTTGCAATAAGGACATTTATCTGCATTGTATATTTGCATAGAGAAGATTTGTTAAGTAAATACTGATGGAAGTAAAGGGTGTTTTGTTATTAATCAAACGAATGGAATTAAACGACCATGTATTATATTTTGCTCTAACATTTTCTAATTTAAATTTTGCTCAACTAGATTCAAGGGCATTTTCGTATTTATAGTATCCTTGTTCAACATCAGATTATAATAAGCATGTACATTTAAACTTATCAATTACCTAATTACTATCGAATTACTCCTCCTCAATATCGCCATTCAGTTTATTCAATTATAAAAACATGCTTTGTGTCTGTGTGTCACTGGTGAGTAGGTTTATCTATGTATATTAGAATATTTCACTTAACATATGAAATATAACAGAGAACCTAGCAAAATATGAGTTTTGGGCAGAATATGCAAATACAATAAGCAGTACATTCAAAATATGCAAAAACATGTAAAAAAAATCATATCATTTATATTTATGTACGATCCAAATCGCATACATTACTAACCAAAACAGTATTCGGATGTTGCAAAAAAAAAAAAAAAAAAACACCGATTTAAATATAAATACTAGCCCTAATTATAACACACTTGAAACTGAATGCCAAGAATTTAAACTTTTAAACATTTTATTATTTCCTGTAATACAAAACTGAATTAGTCGAAAATGGGTTCGAACTTTAAATCATTTTGGATTCGTATTCAACAATTGAATATTCAAAAAATCTAATAAACATTATTATAAATATAACAGTTTTCTTACCTTGCTATACTTAAATCTTTAAAGTTTAAACAGTTTTAAGATTTTACATAGGTATATATATAATTTTTTTATTATTATTTAACATTCCCGTGGCCTTATTACGTATTTAATATCGAAACTCCCAAAACGGCCTGTCGACTAAAAATATAAAGTCCAAGAACACAACGAAATGTGTGTTGACTTCTCAAAATATTATGACATAATACAGTTGTGGAGTATAATTATGTTAGTGTTGGTCTAAAATATAAGTACTAGATTATAAGTTACATTTTAATAACTTATAATATTCCTTTCATTGTTTATAGTCCATTTCTCGAATTCGCTTATCGACGGTATATTTATATCGTTTTCCGTTTAAATTCAGTTGTTAATATGTATATATGTATATTAAATACAAACACTTTCACAGTGATGAGTGATTAGATATTTTATGATTTCCCACTTCTTAATTTTTGGCATATTACAAAATACTTAAGTTAATAACTTTTTTACAGTATAATTTTGATGTTGTGAAATATACTTCAAATTCATCAAATATCTCTAATTTTTACACGCCTTAAATAAAAAAGTAATATATTACTTATATTTATATGATAATAATAGGCTTACAGACAGTCTCCAGTAAGACAGACCATTTCAGAATAGTTTTTCGTATGCAATGAATTAACATAAAAATTCAAATTTAGCACATTCATTACAGTTACCTCCTACAGCACAACAACTCTGTTGTTTGGTTGTTGGTTTACCATCATTCCCTTTTTTTAAATATTTTATATTTCATATATTGCTGCTAATTTATTATATTAGTAAAATACTCTATAACCAATGACAACCATTTAACTATAAATATTAAAGTTTTCGATTTTTGTGAGCCAAAACTATATTCAAGTGTGAGCTACTCAATTGCAACCTAAAGCGATTAATAAAATTAAGCTATAAACACCCTCCAAGTTTTAAGAAATCTATTTATTGATTTTTTATTGAAAACGGTCCAGTAGTTTTTGAGTTGATAGAGGACAAACAATAGAATAAACAATGATTTTCATTTACACAGATGATATTATACCTAATATATATATTGTATATAATATGATTTATATTTTTCTGATTATATTTAATTTGTGAAACGTGTATATTATAATATACGAAATAGTAAGATAACATTAGTAAATTATGTAACATGTTCTTATTATCTAAATATTTTTATAGTTTTTTAATTGTTAAATTACATTCAATTATTCATTTTTATTTTTATTTTAAACTGTATCTAATTTTAAAAACGAAATTACACTCGCGATTATATTAAATTACATTTAAGTACTTACAATGTTTAATTATCCTTTTAAACATTGGAATACTCTACACACAATTGCTTGATGATTTTTTTCATATTAAACTATTCTTATTCTTTTTCGGTTTTTAAAGGGCATTGAGGCACAGTACCGCAACACACACCTACATCCATCTATCCCTTTCCTATATAGTTTTATAACAGAGGTTAAAATGTTAAAGTAACATTTACATGGGATATATTATCGGGGATATTATTACCAGGATATTTTGACATGTCACCTCTAATTTTACCTTGTATAATGTGGTTTTTTTATTTAAATATTAAATTCTATGACAATATATTCTACATTTTCACTTATTATCAGACATTATTACTTTTTGAATTCAGTTGTAAAACTAAATTATTTACTATATTATTTTTATATACTTATTATAGGTACCTACCTATTATTATATATATATAGCACAAGATATTATGAAATATTTTAAATTTCCATAGCAATGAAATTGTAAAAATAATACTGATTGTACGACATCGTATCAGTACAAAATGTTTTAAATAATAAAATTGTAATAATAATTATTGGTATTATTATAATATAGGCTTTTCTTCGGACTTACTACAGTGATCAGGAAGCGCTTACTCGGTACTACGTTCGTATCAATCGTATTTTCTTAATTAAACATAGAAGGACTTCTATAAAAACAATAAGTTATTAATCTTCCGTTTAACAGTTATATGTATTTGTCGTTTGTTCGTAATTTTATTTTTTTTCTCTAAGAGAAAAGTTGTAGTAGGATTAAAAGTTCTATCCATTAATCAGTTCGATCGGAAGCATTTTTTCCCTCACGCGTTTTGGTGTCAGAACAACAAAAACTCCACAGCTCTGCCGTAATTCGCCATACCTATATATATATACGTACCTATGTATTATACACGCGTGGTATTAACCCCTTGGTAGAAGCCTGCAGGTCACCGTCAACGATGCTGATGCACAGGGGGACGGGGTGGTTAATGCTGTGTATATAATACAATGGTAGACCTGCTTATTGTGTCGCAATCGCCCTATCACTCCCCCTCCCATCACCATGACATACCCACTCAATACCTACAACCGTGTTCGGTTTAGGTTTAACCAAACCGTTACAAATCGTCTTGGAAAATGTATGATTTAAAATAAAAATATATCGGGGGCAATAATACCACCACGTTATAGTGAGGTGGAGGAGAACAATAAATTCGAATTCCGTCTCTCTGTTTTGGCGACGAAATATAAATAATACATAGACGATTTGGCGTGATATCATTGACAGCCCTACGCCACTCTGGCATGACGTCGTATATATAATATAATATATATTTTATTATATATAATATTATATAATAATATATGAGTTATTGATTCAATGTAGGTACTGTTTGCACACGTCACGTGACAACGGTTTTTCACTTTGATTGATTTCGTAACCGTCAAATCCACCAATCATATTCCCAATTAACGTTAACACTTGAGCGGCATGGGAATATTATAGGTAGTACTGCATCGGACAAATAAACGTCATGTGTGTGTACTTGTATATTTATATTTTATAAATATAACTATAATATAGTATATAAATTATTTTATGGCGATTTTTCGACACCACATTATTTATTGTTGAGAAATAAAATCTAATTTGTTTAGTAATTTTATTTGTTTAACTACAAACCTTGATTTTCAATTTTCCAACAAGGTACACCGTTTTTCTGACATTTCGGTTTGAGATTATCTGTCATTCAATAATTTATAATTAAGGCTTACTGAAGAATAAGATGACATACAGAAAATATGTTTTTTATTATAAATATTTTGAATGCATGTATTAATAACAAAATATTGATCATCGATAATTATTAATTTTCATAAAATATAACGCATACTTAAATTAAATTAAAAACCACATTTTTAAAAAAACCCAACACTTATCGAATTATATCATTCATTGCTCCTTCCAAAATCTATAATAATATTTATTATTTTTATGGATAAAATGATAAAGTGTATAGAAAGTTGTAAAATTTTTTGACGAGGGTCATTTATAGAAAATTTTTTTGAACTCGAGACAATTTACGTACGTGGTCATGTGTAATTGTGTGTGTTTTCTTTTCAAAGTATTAATTTTTATACTAAAAAAAAGTTATATTATTAGTTAATTCGAAAGGAATGACATAATTTTTTTGTATACAGTAAAGATGAAAAAATAATATTTTATAATATATAACAAAATTAAGAAAATGAAAAAATGTATTGAACAACTGTATTATAATATGCTGACGAGTAGTCACACTTGGACGAATATATAAAAAGTGCTGGATTATAATTACTTCTACATGCATCTAATAATAGTAATACGATAGGTTAATGTACGAAATACAATATTATTCTTATTGCAGGATATTTTGAAATAAAACATGTATCAGATAATATATTTTTGTGCTAACACATATTATAATGTTGAAATAATATACCAATAATAATATATTTATATCATATGTAATTGTATGTTTAGGTTAATAACGCTTTATTAGATACTGAGTGGATCATATTATGATGATGAAGTAAATTTGTTATCACCATAAATTATGATGATGTTGATACGTTCTTTGAATGTATATGTTTTACTTGAACAATAATTTAAGTATAGCAAATGAGCTTTAAAAGTGTCTTGTAATTTATGCCATTAATCGGACAACATATTCATTGTCTGCATAATGACTAAATAGATTTAGTTTAAATCTATTTAGTCATGATCTGCATAATATTTGTATATGCCTATCTATAATGATATGTCCCGCGTGCACGAAAAGAGGCTGATCCAAATGTCTTAGTTTCGAAATATAATTTTATAATTTATAATAAGGATAAAATAATCATAGATACTCAGTTATATTCTAGACAAAAGTTATAATTAATTAATTTCAACATGGATAGAACATATATAGTTTTTAAAATACACCTGTTCAAATAATCTATATTACCACCTATAATCTATCTCAAAACCCCAATACATTTATCACGTTACAATATTATTTTAAATATTTGGACCACATTTCTTCATAGTTAAAACAAAGTGTAAAATCATTATATTTGGCATGCCTAATATAATATCATGCAACGACATAACATCTACAACTGAATCCATTCGATGATAATTTTGATTTTATGGCATATGACTCATAAGTCATAATGAAAGATCTTATATCTTACAAGTCACCAAATCGTTTTTTCTTATATTCGTCTATTGTCTCATATTTTTATAATACATAAATTCCACAAGAGATTTATGTATATATATATTTTTTTTTTTTATTTTTTTTTACGATATGACATGTTTATAATGAAATCTAATTTCTTAGTAATAATAAAATATTTTAGATTGATTACAAATAATTATTTATTTATTATTATTATAAAATTAAGTTTTGACTTCTGGCCTTTTAAGCCATTGGCTGTGAATAATATAAATAATTAAAATTTAATTATGCAAATTGAAAGGCCCCCATTTACATTTAAAAGGCTTTGAGAAATTTACTTTAAAAAAAGTTGAAAAGTTAATTTTTACGAATTATGGAAAATAATATGTATTATTGTTTAATATATAGTATTTAAGCAAATTAAGGGTAAAATATTTACACCTAATACCTTATACCTAATTAAATGTTAATTTCCAAAAGTAAATACAAATAAAATATAGTAATACACATTTCACATATTTTTTTTTTATCCAATTAGTACATAGTACATTGTTGGAAATATTTTTATTAGGTATGTATAATTTTATATTATCACAAAAATTTTTCGAATGATGATTACCGTCAATAAAGTAATAAAATATTAGAAATTAAGCTACTTCAATATTCAGCTTCTTTACTTAACAGCTATATTTTATACTTCCCGTTACACAGAAATAAGCTGGGGATAAAACATTGAACGATGGCACAAATATCACACAACATTAATATAAAAATTCGTGTGTTATGTGACATTAAATAGTAAAATTGTAGTATTGAACCAACTAACAAACCAATGAAAAATAACAACAAAATGAATAGGCTCGTCAAATAAAACTTTAAAAAATTTGTATTTTACCAATACAAGATTTATTGTCATCTAGAATCTAGGTTAATATGATAATGGGTATTGTGGTTATCGTATATTCGAATAAAATAAATCAAATTTTAAATATTAAAAGTGTATAAACAATAATGGTCCGTATAAATAATATTTTGTGAAGTTCTATTTTTTCAAGTGATGGGTCAATAAAAACTGTATTGTTTTAAAAGAAAACATGACATATTTATACACATTCAATAAAATAACAAGATGTCCATAAACACAATAGACACAATATTTTTTTGTATACAAATAGTATAAATCAGAGTATAAATAAATAGTTTGGCTACTCAAAAACATAGATCATCATCGTTTTGAAATACAGTCACATGCTGTACGTTGTGTGTCCTTAATAATACAGAGAATACGCATTTCTTTTTTGTATAATCCCGACTGTGTCTCTGGAAATATTCGTGATTTGTTTTTGTTTCTTTTTTTTTGTTGCTTTCAATTTTCTAACGGCGATGGCAGTTTTGAATTTTATTTTTTCAGTCTTAATTTCCACATACATTTATCTTTTATCGTAAAATTGATTGTAATAAATTAATGTTAAAATTGAATATGTATTAAAAATCGTGAGGAAATTTACATTTATAACTTTATATGATTTATTATGACTACTCATACAATTTAAACTTCAAACAATTATTAATAGTATAAAGGTACTATATATTAAATAGATATTATATTTATATTATAATAATTTGGTCTATTCCTCTACACCAATATTGCTTGGTATATTTTGCTGACATTGTAAAATTATGTTATGGGAGCCACGTCCTTATATAAATATATAAATAAATTACAATATAGATAAATGATAAACCTATATACCATAATATATTATATAGTATGATATTAGAATAACCTAAATCAACATTTTCTACTTTGATCGGTGGTCTAAACTTAGCTTTAACTAAACAAATTTTTAATCAATTTATTATTTTTCTTAGAATTGGAATATCATAATATAAAACGTATTTTTTTTTATTAGAACAAACAAGAATATATTATATACAATCCATAATAAAAACTATATAATAGTTAATATATTTTTGGGTGGGGGAGGGGGTAAAAGTATACATGACTTGACAGCTTGAAGGAAAGATGGGGGGGTCCATTGATTGAACTTTATAATTCTAGGCTGTTTTATCTGTTTTATATTTTGTGTTGTTTTTTTTTTTTTAATGTTGAGGAGTGAATAATATTTTTATTTTGTTTTCACTTCATCAGCTAAAATTTGATTTTTTATTAGTATTTAAACAATTGATGTTTATTAAATTTTAATATGTTTGATACCTACTTATTATTATTCTACAACTATATTGCACGCTAAGAAGACGTAAGTGAATTGGTAATTATATCTAAAATAAATTTTACACAATTTTAAACTCTCTATATAGGTACTTTCCATCATTACTGTCATAAATTACTAAACGTCACTACAGCCAAATTATCGTTAGTTGAATTTTTTTCTGGTAAGGAATTCCAAATGGTTTCTACAAAATTTAACTTCCAGCCACGAAATTTATCACTTGAGAAAAAATAAACACGCATCTATTGATCCTATGAGCATAATATAAAAATGGTTTTCGGCATTATTATTACTTTCTCCATTTTAGCTTCGTGTAATTTGATCGTTTGATATTCCACTGTAAAACTTTTCTACGGAAACTTTTCTTTCTATATCATTAAGTTTTCACTTTCTTGTATAAGCGATCCTTTCTTTTCAAAATTGACCCACACTACCCACCACTTACCTAACCTATATGGATTATTATTTTGGCAAACCTACTGCACTACCACGTCCGATAACTTTGCACCTGTGAGGCACAACGCTCATGTAGTAACTAGTAAGGCTATGATAACGGATGATAAAATACATATCACGAGTTCGCTGGTTTCCGTGGTGATCCGTGGAATACCAAAATCGTGTAAACTTAATAAGTAGTTTTTCAGTAACTTTAAAAATTGAACTATTAATATTATTTCCTCGATATTATAGTGATAATAGAGTGGTTGACTAAAAAACTGACCAAATAACCACTAAAATATTTGTACAGTAATGATAATAATATAATTTATCATAATATTATGAGGGGTATTGTTGTGCAGTAAATTTCAATGAAATGCGCTAGGCTATTTTTCTGTAAATAATATACCATAATATATTATATTATGTACTAAATATTGTCTTTATTTTAGAAAAACAGTTTGGGTTGGAAAAATATATCGTCAGACCAGTATAAACATAAATTTGACTTTCTTGGCTGTTGGTCAAGAACAAGTCATTGTTTACTGACTTGAAATAAGTAAAAAGTTTTATGTCTAATCGAATAAAGTTCACAACACATTTGTAGAAACAACAGGCGATATTTTCCATAGCATTGTGTTGGTCATATTTTGATGAATGGAAAATGTCGGACATTTTCTTGCATACTAGTTCGCTATCAACATAATTTAACATAAGTTAGTATAGTTTAAAATTGTTATCAACTTTTATTTTAAAACTTTTCCTATATATTTTCAAGTTTATGACAGCAATAATAATAACAAGTTCTGGGATAATAGTTTAATTAAAAAAATAAATGAAACACTTTATATTTAATTTCTAATCTTTCGAATATTGCAATTAATCTATTAACAGAATATACAAAAATATTATATGAAATAGTTTTAAAATTTAGAGCAAACAATACACATTATATTAAGTAGGTAAAGAGTACACCATATACTTATTACATCCAATGGTCCTAAATTTGAAATTGTTCATTAAATTTAAATATTTATCCAATATTTATCTTACAGACTTAATATTTTTTTAGTGTTCAAGTCTTGAATGTTCACAAGTTGAATAAAATTCTATCGTGATATAAATTTATATGTTATATTAATTTAATTACTTATAAAACATTAATATATTTTAAATACACATATTAAATAAAATACATTGTAGGTAATTGTTTATATTGATATTGTGTTGTGAATAATGGCTATTACTCAGTAAATAACAATGAAAAATGTACATTGGATTTTATGTCTGTCCGTTATTATTATTTTTTGGATTAAAGTATCAAAAAATCAATAGTTTCCTACAATTTTTAAATTATTGTTATATTTTTCAAGCTTTATAAATTATAAATAAAAGAAAAATACAATATAATGTTCAACAAGGGACCGTTCCATCATCTATTTCCAACACTTTTCAGCCAACTTACTAAACCATCCGACAAATCATCCATTACTTTTTTTTCCCTCCGCTATCACAGCCATTTATTTCTATTGTTTTTTTTTTTTTTTTTATGGTTATTTTTATTTGAAAACCTAAATGTATGCAATATGTATAAGATAAAAACTAATTAGCCAGAGTTTAATATGGAAATATCCCAAACAGCTCATTCTACAGATCGGAAGATTCCATTTGTGTCCCGAATATGTAAATCAATTGTAGCAGTAAGCAGACATCTAAAATATTCTTAAAATTTATTTTAATTCAAATACATGCATTAAAACGTGGGAATTGAATGAAATGTATTTTAAAACATTTTATAAGATTTATATTTAACTTAAACAGACAGTAAACGGTATGCAGTTCTGCTCTACCTATACACAACACAATTTTGGTTATATACTTATATGTCATATGACATACATCACAATGGTCAAAAACCTTTCCGTTATGGAACCTAAAACATCTAACCATGGTTCTCATTGCACATCCCTACTTCACAAATAAATCATCTACGATCGCTTCCGACGAAATATTTATGCCCTATGTATCCAAAATAATATAGCGTGAATTTAATTGAATATATAAACATATAATATATAGTATGGTAGGTACATAATATACCATCCGCAGAGATTGCAATGGTATCGTCTTCACATGCTTTTCACAATTCGATGTTTTTTTTTGTGCAAAACTTAATTAATTGAGCAATAAATGTAAAATGTATAAACTTGACTTAAACTTTAAATTAACTAAATTCCAAAAATATTTTTATTTTTGCAAGAAACAGGAATGGCTGTTTGCTTGTTACTTTCTCCCGGCCCACGTCGTTTATTAGAAGAATAAACATAACATCGGTTTGGGTACTGTAGGACCGCATACCTACACATCGCACCGGTCCCTTACAACAACTTTATCAATTAATGTAGGGCTCTGCCTCTCCCAACTTTAAACTTCGGCACACATACGTATCGAGTTAGTTAATGTTATTTCTACTTATGAGCACTCTCTTCCTTTTTTTTATCACGTGCTTATTAAAGTCCTTGACCAACCTCCATTATTTTTGTTCACTGGTGTTCTGCTTGTGAAAAATACTTGCCTAAAATTTTCCAAAGTATATTATTACTCTGATTTTGCTGTTTTTTCATCTTGCACCATCTGTATCCATACAGTAAGTACAATATATCTGGGAATTAGCCATATTGTACTGGTACAGGTCGTGTTGGAATCATTCGTGCCTGCTGATTATCTGTGATAAGTGACACCATGACTAAATAAACAGGAATTTCAGCAAAATCGACATGGAATAAACGAGTTCTTTATCAACACCCCAATGCATTTGGGATGTACCTAAACTATCGTTTATTCCAAGTCTGGGGCACACATGGATATATACAACTAATAGTTTTATATATATATATATATACGGCACACATGCGCAGTGAAAGGAAAATTAATACCCGAGTTGGCTGTCATGCATGTTTATTTAGTCATGGGTGACACGTAATTTCACCATGGTGACTCTTAGTTAATTTTTATAAACTTGTAGCTGTTAACAATTTATATATCTTCCTACATTTGTTTTTTTGTATCCAGCTTTATTACCAATTGTCTATTGCTACTCTTCTAGATTCATCGTTGAGTCTTTTTAAGCAACGTTCACTCTCTATTTTAGCCGGTAAATTTACACGTATAATTCCTGTCATGGCAAAAATATATAGTTTTAGGACCACTGTTTTTTTTTTTTTTTACAAAATGGTATACTAACCTTTCGCTCAGAGTCTTCGATACTTCTATTGAAGAATCCTGGAAATACTTTAGTAATACTAAAACCTCGTCTATCCTCTACCAAGGGGCTGTGTTCAATACATTTAATATTTTACATTTCAGAGCTACAATAGCACATAATATATATATATCTTGCCTCCGTGATGGTCCTATGTTTTCCTTCCGGTTTTCCAACTTTTTTCTTCACAAATGACTGCGTTGTTATCACGTAATTGTTGTTCTAAATCTTCTGAATTCAAATTGGTTTTCAACCATGCACCGATAAATTTCTAGTTTGCTTATTATCAACTAATAAATTACTTTACCCGTCGTGTTAAACGTGCAGAGTTGATTCAAAAAGTTAGATTGTTCGGAAGGTATGATTTTTTTTCGATCAAATTGTTGTGATATACCAGGCTGATCGGTTGGAACCATGTATCAAACATACAATAAATGTCTTTAGCATGGCAGCTTCTCTGCAAACATTTTTATCATCTAATTTGGTATTCTTTATTTGAATATTTCTATCATTCCCTGGCACATTCTGGTCGACTAGCTTTATTTTCGCTGTCTTCTGATAGTCTTTCATAAAATTATCCGTTTCTTCTTGAACACATTCTTCTTGTTTATCAAAAATGCACCACCCCGTGGGTATATGCGTCAGAAACAGTGCGTGCATCACTTCATCCATGTTTTGCTATTTCTCTGGCGTCCTTTTAGTTTTCCATTACCAACCTGTATGGTAATCCCCAGGGAGTCAGTATTGATGTTTAAGATGTCAAAATTCCACTTAAATTCCAAAGCCTAGATTAAATCAAAAGTTACAACATCTATAGTTTTAAACATCTCCATGTAATGATAAAACAACATACTACCTTGAATATGTGCAAGTTAAACTTTTCCCGAATTCAAAAAAACATACGCTATACATTTTTAATCCATTAGTTTTCGATAATTGTAATTAATTAAAAAATGTCCGTTTAATAAGCAGGTAGAATATAATAGGTATCGCATCCCATAGAACAGGGGTCGCCAACCTTTTCAACCACGCAGGCCATATTTTTTTTCAATTTTCCATCAAGGGCCACATTAAAAAAAAATTACATATTATGATATAATACTAGCTTATAATTGTGTTGCTGTTATATTTGATTATTTTACATAGAAATATGAGAGTAAAAAAACACAAATGTTACTAGAAAAATTGCATTTAAGAAAAAAATTAATTGAATAAAAAATTGTAAAGTTGTAAATGAATGCAATTTCTGGGTCTGAAGTTTATTAGTTAAATTTTCGATTAAAACACTCGAAGAGTGATTACTTTTTCTGTGCTTCACAATGGAAAGTGTCTGCTCACATATATATGTAGTTGCAAACGCCGCTATAAGTTTTTGTGCGAATTGTCTGATTCCAGGGAAGGTAGATATTGGAAGACAACTATAAAATTGAGGCAAACTAGTTGCTTCCCAAAAATATTTTTTTAGAACCTCATCATTTTGAAGTTCAATGACTTCCATTAATAAATTATTCTTGACATTATTTATGTCCACTTGAAAAGGATTCTGGAATAATTTAATTTCTTTATCGTATTTATAAAAATCATCAAATCTTGTTGAAAATTCGTATTTTAATTGTTCAATGATATTGAGAAATTTAGGATTAATTAAATCCTACTGCAATGGTATTAATATAAAACGATGTTCATCACAAATTTTTCTTTTTTTAGTAGCCATAATGTTTGTATTTACTTGTAAAATGAAACTATATTACAAACGCACTATATATTACAAACGCAAACAGTCACACGTACCGTGTAATACTTATCGCTACAAACTCAAAGTAACTATATGAATATGACTGAGTAGTATGAGCAGCCATCATTATCTTCAACTCCGATTAGATAATAATAATTTTATAGATTAAACTGACTATATAACTGTATAGAATAAACATTAACTATTAACGGTAATTTAGATTTTATTTATAAAGGAAAAAGAATTATAAAATATTGAAAATTATATAAATAATGTTATTGAACAAAAATAAAACACAAAAATTAACCACCTTTGTGCGGGCCATCAATAATTGCTTTGCCTGCCGCGGGTTGCCGACCCCTGCCATAGAATATTTACAGATTATATTTTATTTCGTTATATTCTTATTTTAAACATTTAACAAGTCATATAATTATAATCGATGTTATGCATGAACTTTATATAAAATATATTTAATTAATATTTCTTAACAATTAAAATTATAGAATTAGTTTTGTATTTTATACAAAGAAAAATAGCTCAATTTATTGGTGTATTTAGTTCAATTTACCTACTTACATTAAACGTTTACGATTTTAAATTATCAGTCTAAAGATATTTTTTACGTCATAGTTGTAGATATTTAAATATTTTCAGTTTTGAATTCCAATAATACATACCATTTCTCGTTATTTGTTTTTTATTAATACATTATCGTGGCTAATGTAATTTAACCAAACAAAATTACATTTAAGAAATAATAAACTTAAAGAATTTTTTTTGAACTAAAATATATTCAGATCTTAATTTTTATATACTTTATCACGTGGATAGTATTTATGGTGCCATCAACATCAATATATTAGAATTTTATTTTTTACGAAGAAAACTTGTAGAATTTAGTTTTAATGACTTTATTTTCAAAAAATGTGTATTGATCAATTTTCAAAGAACCTATTAGAACAATATTACGTATAAAAAAATATCATAAAATAAAGTTTGTTTGACGTATTTAATAATTTTCGCACACAATTTTTAAAGTCATATGTTTTAAATATATAGCTCTGCTAATATTTTTCATCCAAACAAATATTACACTTATTTGTAATGTACAGTAGGTAAAAAATATATTAAATATTAAATAAAGGGATTTCACCTTCTTCAAAAAATATATTAAATAATACATTGCATTGGGAAGTGTCTATAAGTACTATGACGTGCGTCGAACTACATTAGTGTTTCACCAAAAATAATAGCAAATATTGAAATAAACAACGTCGAGGAAAATGTTTTAAAATAATAAATATATACTTTATGTTATAGGTACTCGTAATTTGAAAACAAACTCTGAAAAAAGCAAAATTCTATCGAGTGAAAATATTATTTTGTTTTATTATTTCACGTATTATATAATTTAATAAGTAGGTACTTGCGTATGAAAGTTATAATTATAACGATAACTTCACCAAAGTTTGAACATAGATTTTCAGTTTAAAATTTAATGCAAACAAATATAAGGTACTCACTACTGATGGTTGGAAAATGTTCTTGGAACTTGGTTTGAATTTTAAGTTCATTTTCTGTATTTTACGATGAATCGTTGCTATTTTTAATGGTCTACTTTTTGGTCTTTAAAATGTGTAAATGCATATTTTCCATTACTTATTTGTGATCTATATGAAAATTGTATGAATTAAAACGTTGTTGAAATATATATTATTATCACTACTGTTAGGTACTATTTTATATACATATTCTTATTTATAGTTATTCCTTTAATAAAAATTACCCTTTCTCTCCTGTGGACTCTTTTCGTTGTCAAGCACTTGTTATTTTACTGTTGTCAAGCATATATAAGCAAACGTCGTCGAAATTTATTTTATTGAACCGATAATTTTAAGTCTAATTAAATGCAAATACAATTACAATTACAAATTGTACTTGATTTCAATGGCAAACGATCTTTTACTAAATAGTACACTTTCTATTCTGGTATGGATAGTACAGAAAACTGCGATAATGGAAATATTACTGAGGTTGTATTGCCTGAATATTTGAATCCGCCAAACTTTCCATCATATGAATTGAAGTTAATGAATAATTGTATTGTAATGTTACTTCGCAATCCATATTTTGCCCAAGGTTTTTGCGATGGCACGGGGCTTCAAATATTGGAATTGGCATATTATAATTTTCTAAGTGTCGAATATTAGCTAGTGACAAAGCTGGAGATATTACATTCATACATCGTATAACGTTGGCATATAACACTGTGAAGATATTTATCCATATTTTACTTTTAAGCGACGACAATTTCCTGTAATAATAGCTTTTGCAATGACCATATAAATAAAAGCCAGGGACAGACTTTCGAGAAAATAGGATTGGACTTTCGTAGAGATGTGTTCAATCATGGTCAATTATACGTTTCCTTTTCACGAATTCGATCTTATCAATCATTACGAATTTTTCTGGGAGAACAACGAGATGATAACAATATCAAGAACTACGTTTACACAGAAATTTATAAATAAAAATTTGGGCAAATGGATGTCGCTCTGATACACAGTAGGTTACAAGTGGATCACTGTAATGGATGGTGTTAAATTTGAATTCAATGATATAATATCATTATATAAGAAAAACGATTCTGAGCGAAAACGGTCAGTCGATATTACTAAATATTGATGATATTATTGTGAATGAAGTAACTTATATACAATCTATTTTTTATGTGGAACCTTGTTTTCAATTTTGTATCCTTAGCTATAAAAATTGAACATTTTATACATTTTTAACTAAAAAATAATTATTAAATTTTAAATTTGATACATTTTGTCAATATTTGAACTTTAAATGGTTATAAAAAAAATGTGATTATGGATTTTTAATTTTTTTCATCTGCCTTCGAAACAATATACTAGAAGCCTTCTATTAAGTTTTCAAGCTTTCTTATACAACAAATAAAATTCTATTGATATTTATAGAAAAAAAAAACTAAACAAAATGGAAACTGAAAATGTCCGTACAGACCTCAAAATATTCGTAAAATGTTATGGTGTATAGGAAATGCTCATTAAACATTCAGTCAAAATTGCATGTACCTATACGATCATTTGTTTAAAAATTGCACCAAAAACCAAAATCCATTTTCTCGAAAACATATTTTGCGTAAAAATTCCCGTTTTTCCTTACTTTTTCTTTTGTTTTTCACCGCACTTTTGAAAACTACTGTCAAATTTTTACTTTCGACCCCCCCCCTCCCCCCAAAGTACCAACTAGATTCACTTTCCTATCAAAAAATATACTGTTGAAGAAAATCTAACCATTTTTACTGTACCTAAAAGGTGATGTCAGACACAAAAATAAAAAATAAAAAAACACACACACCATTTTAAAATCAATACATACATCGTTTCACTCAGAATCTAAAATTAAGATATTGTATAATTTTCTCGAGATTTATATTAGAAGCATAAAAGATTTTATCAGCACGTGTTTAAAATATGCAGATGTGTTCCGTTTAAATTAACAAATACTATATTATAATTAACTATAATGTGTAGATAAAAAACAATTCAAGATTTCAAACATCATATACTAACATGATAATTGAAATAGGTAAGGTACCTATTCTAATCAATGATTATAGATACGTGATTAATAATTCAATTATACAGACCGTATTATATAGTAATATAGTAAGTAATTTTGTTCTTGTCAAATAAATTCGAACACTAAATCCTGATGATCTAAAATTCTGAACACACTTTTTTAACATTATATTATCATAGTGTTTTTTTTTTCTTTTGGATTTTTTGATGACTATTAAAAACATAAGTAATAATCCATAGTCATACAAATTTCTACCAGAAAACAGTAGCTCAACCAGAAATATCCTTTTTATTTTGTACCAAATTAGTTCAGTCAAATATCATTAATTCAATGTATGTTCATTGATCACTTTCTATGAATAGTAAATCATAAATATGTAATTATATTACAATATTTTCAGTTACTATAAATTGTTTCGCATGTATACTCAAAATCACCAGATTTGCATAAACGAGCCGTATCAAAGCTCAAAGAAGTTTCGCATCTAGATAAGATTTCGAGGTGAACTCAATCCCCAGTAGTCGCACCTAAAGCTGATGGTTAGATAGGTTCACAAAAGTTTCACCCAAAGTGACATGTTGCTTCACTTTGAAGTGAACATTAGTAAATGGTTCACTTCAGCCAGAGTAAAAAATCAGGAGTTCTTAAAATTAGAAATTGAAGTTTATAATATGATATAACTAAATGCATTTTCAGACGAAATAAACATTATTTAAGTATATAAAATGTATACATAAACTTTGAAGTTTGAAACCCTAACATAAATAATACTGCATTAAAACATATCATTCATACATATTTCACAGTTAAATTGTGTATAAAATAATTGCAAGGAAATGTTTTAATACATTGAATGTAATAATTGGTTGATAGTTCAATTGCATTGTCAATGTATACATCTAGATATATTATTTCCCTATTATGGCATATTACTCTATAAACTTTAATACGATAGTAGCTATAGGTCCTATTCATTTAATGAACTATCTATATATTTATAATAATATACTATCATAGATATTACCTACTAATAATACATGGATTTTAATATGAATAGTTGTGATTTACATGTTATACAATTTATCCTTCAAAAATTAATTCATCTTTATGTGTCTTTTACTAAACACCTCTTAACGGGTCCACCATAGTCTTAAATAATATATGTATCATTAAGTAATTATTTTTAAAATTAATTTTAAGTATTCATTTATACAGTTTTAGTGATTTGTGTGGCTTTAGGTTTAGTGTTTACCGAGGTGTTAATCAGTAAAAAACTTTGAACCCCCTCAGCGTTTGTATGCAATTATTCCTTAAAATATTTATTATTCAGATTGGAATTGAAACAGATCTAAGATTCACTCGATTGAAACTGAAACTACGTCTCGATCGGGATTCGTCTATACGTCGCAATCGTAATGTACATCCCCATGATTTTGAAAAACGCTTTGTATATTATACTTATATCTCATCAGTTATGATAATGTATACAACCCTTAGCGTTATAGTGTAATCCCAAGAAAACCAATTTGAAAGTTTAAAAAAAATTTGGAACCGTCATAGTTTCGAGGCATTTCTTCGAAATCAATAGCATGTACAGTTTTTTAAACGTTCAGTTTAAGATTTTCTAAAAAAAGTATAGTATGTAAAGTACCATTAGTACGAGTATCTAAATAATATATCAATTTTTTTTGAGACTTATATTTTTACCTATTTATATTTTTTTATGTTAAAACTTTTAATGAGCTTTTCTTGGTATCCTAGCCCAAAGATGTATAATTATTTTTATAATAGGTTCTAATCATTTTGGAAGGGAAGGAAAGTAAAAGCCTAAGAAAAAAGGGCACAAGTTGAATTTTTGTCCACAGGCCTCCAAACAGTCCAAACCACTTGTTTGTATTCGATACTACTATAATATGACTGTACACATATCACGTCATACCGCGATTGTTATTATTACTTTTTTTTCGTTACATATTTAACATACCTACTTCAGACGCGTAATATTGCGTACTTCCTTTTGTGTACAGAGCCGTCGCCGTCGGCGGTTCCATTATATGGTGTTGGCGGTGGAGGTATTATGTGCACGGCGGCCGAAAGAAAAACACAATAATTTTCCCAGGAGGCTCTCGCCGGGCTGTTGTATATTATAGTGGAGGCGGAAGTGAGTGCGTGCGTGTGTACAGATTATATAATAATACGGTTTACCTCCATATACGGTGACGGTATCTTTGTTCCGAATTAACGTAGCCCCGCAGAGTGTGTCTGTGTGTGTGTCTGTGAGTGTATGTATCTGCTGTGTGCGCTTTGTTAAAATGGTAGGTACCTATATGTAACAGGATGAATGAATAATGTTCGAAGGCGCGCGCGCAACATAACTGAAAAACCTCTCTTGCACACACTACCTATAATACATAAATGCGACCTCTTCAGCGGTCGTCACCACACCCATTTTACGAGTGTATACCTTATACATATATACGTATGCGTATGTGGGCTAGCGCGCGCGCGTGTGTACACTATTTACGGATTTTTCGACCGTCACCGCCGCGGTTTACTTCCCGGGATTTTTTGTTTAACCAACCCCCCCCCCCCCTACCAAAATTATTTTTAGGTCACTGATGTGGTAGGTATAGAGAGGTACGTGTTTCAGTCGTGTTACCTACTGGACTGAAATCAATACATTATATATATATATATATATATATATTATATTATTATAATATACGTAAAACCTCACCGTATATTTCTAAATGCTTATTTAGTATATAGATTCTTTAGGTATATATTATATAGACTGTTCGCGCGGAAAATAACTGTTTTATCTATGTCTCTGTGTCACATTGTCTCTCTCTATACCTGTCAGTCATTGTCTTTCTATCTCCTTTGATCGGGGTTAGCTTGTTTCTGAATAAACGCTCAATTAATTACTCGTCGTGCTAATTTTATTAGTACGGTCTTTTGCAATCACCTTTTTAATTTCTACCCGACACCCCCCCCCCCCCTCATCACCCGTAAAGTACGCTGCCAGTTCAAAGTATTACCACGACAAACGTTACGAAGGTACTTACGTGTATGTGTGCCAGCCTGGACTTGTCTAGCGCTCAGTGACATTTCGTCACAGTTACAATATTTCCCTAATAACGACGAAAAACACCCAACTTTTGTCCATGGTAAAATCATTAAATTTTTTTTTTTTGTTATCAGTAAATTTTTGTTTTTAAATGTTGAGTGTATGGAACGATGATGATTAATATTAATAGGATCATTAATTATTTGAATATTATTAATATTCGGTATAGGTACATAATTATTTATTCATGTAGATTATAACGTGTGGCAGTTATTAATACAAGACACCAAAATTCGTGTCTAATATAAAATACAAAAAACTCAAATATATTCCACCAAAACTCTACTACCTAATCAAACCTTTCTTGCGAATTATTGTTATTTATAACTGTCACTTTTTTTTTATTATCGATACACATATATTATATATTTCTGTCTATGTATAGAAAGATCATCTATTTTCTTTCTTGACATTTATTTATCGTCTTTGTTTCCGGTCATTTTTTAACGGCATAATCTGGGTATAACACTTGCCTTTTGGGAAAAAAACGTGACGCAATTTACTTGACTTTTCCCAATGAAAAGACCATGAATACCTTTACAAATACACCTAACCTAAACATAATATATACAACTACCTATAGACGATAAATCAAAATTCATACTTCCTTTTCAGCCATTGGATTTTATAATCTTAGTATTTTTTTTCACTTAAAAATCAAAATCTTATAAACTGCACAGTAATATTGTGTCTTGCATGTAATATATACCTGTTATTAGTATTATGAGTATAATGGCTGAGTATATATTATATATACTCATTAATCATAAATCACAAATTATTGGATTTCTATTACATTCAAATTTAAAAAAATAAATTTTCTATTTACAGAAATATGTATGGTAAAATAATATAATAAATATATTAGGAACCCAGATAGCAATAAGAAAACATTTATATTGTAGACATATGTTTTCCTTGTGTTCTTGGAAATATTTTGTTTAAAAAGATTTTGACAATATGTTTAAATGATGAACAAAAATGAATTTAAAAATAATATTTAAAACACATTGTAAAAATATGTTTTTTACATGATGAAGAAAATATTGTAGAAAACATCAATAAAATATAAGTTGACAACGTTTTTCTAAAATGATTGATAACATATATTCTTGTAAATATTGTGACAATGTGTTTGTTGAATGGATAGAAAAATATTTGAAGGAACGCTAATTAAAAATATTGAGACAACGTATTTCTATGTATTATTGACAACATATGTTCTTGTAAATATTGTAACAATGTGATTATTTAATGGACAGGGAAATATATTAAAGAACAGTAAGTAAAAATATCGAGACACTGATTTCTATAAATTATTGATAACATACGTTCTGGTAGAGATTGTGGCAATGTGTTTATTAGTTTATTTAATAGAGAGAAAAAATATTTTAAGAAACATTAAGTAAAAATATTGAGATAACATATTTTTATAACTTTTGAGAACATAATAAAATTATTATAATATATAATATAGTTAATAATATATAATATATGAAATTATGAACTGCGGTTGTTATTCAGATTTTTGGTAGACAATCTAATATTATAAATTATAATTATGTCAAATATATAATAAGTATAAATGATTTATTTACTTATAATTATTATTATTTATTATTAGGTGCCAGTTATGTAATATATATATCTATTATATATTATGATCCTAATATAGGCATAAATGCAAGGTGCAACTATGGGGAGGGGGTTTGGGGTTTCTTTAGTACCCCAATCTCTAATTTCAGCACAGCCTGGCCACTGTTATAGAACACTAAAAATAATGTGAGAAAACTGAAAAGATCCATATTTTGTTTATTTTATGTAAGACTTTTACTTGACTTTTTATTTGACGTTTTTATTTAAAAAAAACAATTCAAACAGTGTCTTTCCTAGTATGAGCAGTTATAATAAGTTCTGTAACATAATATGTGAACGCAGTTTTTCAACTGTGCAACGAATTAAAAATTGGTTGAGGCAGTGACGTAATTTGAGGGGTTAGGGTGGACATTCTCCCCCTGTCATTAGCGGGCCGGGTATGGGCTAGTTTGAGCCTTCATATAGTAGCTAATAGGTAATATATTTAGGTATATCTACATATTATGCATTCATTATTTAGCCATTGTTATGTCTCAAAAAAAATGGGTTATTTATGCCTATGATAGTAACCATTAAGTATAAAATTATGTAAGAAGGCTATTTGTATTGAGATGAAAATGCAATTGTAATGTAATGTAATTGTTAGCGAGCGGTTTTTTTTTTCAGTTTTATTATGGGCTAGTCAAAAATCTTGCCCCCCCCCTTCAAGGACTAGAATGACACCACTGGGTTGAGAACAAGTATATTATAACTTAGTACTTACTTAGCAATAGGGATTACTGACTTATCCGTTCTAAATATTAAGTGGGATGTTTTAAATAATTATAAAACAGAATCAGTGTTGGCAGTGGCAGTGGTAGGTACCTACCCTATATGCTATAAAAGACAGAGGCCCTCTTTAACACAGAAATTAAATTATAATAAAAATATTGATTATTCAATAGTGATTCTAGGGACTAATAAAAATGCTAACTTATAAGGATTTTAAGACGTAAGACGTTCAAATCACAATATTTTCATCAATAGCGATTAAAGAGCTGTAAAGCCTACTTGATAGTGGCTGCCTTAGAAATAATATTCTTAGAATAGCTGTGCTGCAATTACTGATTACAAGCTATGATAATTTATTTTTATAACTATAACCACCCTTTTAAAAAACCAAGATGATATACAAGAGAATAAACGCCACCACCATTTTTTTTCGTATTTAAAATCAAATTATTTTCAATAATTTTAAGAAAAAAATGTTCAGTATTCTTTTTAATGTAATGATAAAGGTCCTGTGCTGCCCCCCCTCCAACTTAGAACTAGCTTAAGGGGCCCCGGACTAAATACGCCACAGAGTGTTGGTTAAATATAGGCCGTATACCTAGTACCTACAGCATAAAAACAAAGAAATAAGTTTTAAATTAATACATTATATTCTTTAATACTGCATTATATATTAATCAATATCAAACGTACCTATGTTATTTGTATTAAATTAACTGTATTGGTGTAATAATATTATATTGTAATAATAAGGCAATATTATTTACTTCGTATACAATTAAATACGAAATGATAGGTACCTATTGAAATTTGAAGCTATAATATAGGTAACATTGTTATTAATGATTTTGAAATTTATATTTGGTAAAGCCCCCAATGAGTTGGTGAAATAACTAATAAGTATACATAATTATAGCACTTCCTAAAATGTAGCACTATTTGCATACCTATAAGTATTTACTATATTTCTTTGCATTTTTACTTGTTTTTTAAATCAATACATTTCTTTAAGTTATGAATTAAATCGCAAAATATACTATACTACCATAGAACAGTTACTGTATACTGTAAACTACTACAGTAGGTAATAACTACTAACCACGAACTAAGATATCTAATATACTAAGATATCTTAGTCCGTGCTACTAACTATATTTGACGATACCTAGTTAAGTACATTGACCATCGAAACGGTGACAGAAAAACTTAAGAGGATGTTAGCGTAAAAATATGTAAGCCCTTTATATTGTCTTGAGTTTTTCAAAGGGGGGGGGGGTCCAAATTTTTTTAACATGGAAAAAGTATACAATCAGTGGTTTGCACCTTAAGAATTTTAAATTCTGTCAATAAATGGGGGCCAGACCCCCCACCCTAGGGTACACCACTGATGTAGCAACATAATATAATATATATATAAATAAGGTATGTAATTATGTAAAGTGCATAGTGTTTACTGCACTTCGCGTCTCTTTGCTATCTTGGCCTCGGACGCACACGTGTCTATCAATAGATATGTATAATATTATTATAGAATAGATTAATCATTGATGATATTATTATAATTTAATATCAGACAAAATACGGAAAACCCCGGCGTCTTTATAATTATGTAATAAGTACGTATATACATTATACGAGGCAATACCAGCATATTTTGCTCATTGCCCATTGGATGTGCTGAACAAAGAACTTATTGATAAAATATTTTATATCCGCGAGTGCCGAGTCCGCGAGTAACGACAAACGACCGCTGTCACTGCGTTATGGTTATGCCAGTAATTAGTAAAATTAGTTACTGCATACGTTTTTGTTTTGTACGTCTTGTGTTTTTATGACTTAGTGTAATCGGCAGGCGACAACTTACATTATTTACTTATATTCAAAATTCAAATACCGATAGTAATCGACTTTCACTTTCATGCCACGGAAAAAGTTGAGGCATTGAGGTTTATTCCAAAATTATTCCACGTTTATATATAAATAATAGGTACCTATAATAGGTATTAAATTCACTGGAAAAGAAGTCTGTACGAGTAACGGTAATTACTTAAGGCAATAAGTATATTATATACGCAGTAAGTACCTACCTATGCTATTACTTATTTTTAATTAAGAGGACATTCGACAGGTATTTGTTTTATCCGTCTTACAAGTGCGGATAAGAGATTTTTTCAAGCTCAGCAATTGTAAATTGTTTGTACATCTTAAATACTCGCATAACTCAATTAAAATTAAAATATAATAAAAAGCCTATGAGATGCCCTAGATAATAATCTTACTTTTAAATTTTATAACAGGTCAATTTACTCTAATTTTTAAACTAATGGAGGTAAACATGATCTGCTAAGTGTAAAATTTTCTATAATATGTTACGCACTTGTAAGACGGAGACAACAAATGCCTGTATAATAATGTTCTCTTAAGTACATATAAATACACTATATATACTCATAGTATATTATAATATTATAAATAATAAAATACCTAAGAACATGTCTAAACCGAAATGTTAAAAACTGAAAATGTAGTCTATATTGGTAATGCCTAATAGGTACATAGGTAATAAGCAAAATTGGAGGAAATTATACCTAAGATGTATATTTACAGTTTTATTAATTTCAAATAATATTTATAATTTGTTGGTGAAGCTTTAATATAAAGCATTAACATAATACTGAAAAGTTATTGTAACTGTAGGCAACTATATTATTATGCGGTGTATATTATTGTCATATCATGATAGGTACCTACACAATATTGATTTGATTAATTTTCAAAAATTGTATTTAAAACATTGGTTATTTTAATGCTTATATACCTAGGTCCCTACAAAATGATCAAAAGTTACAGAACAAAACGAAGAAAAATTCAAAATGACTTGTTGTTATTAAACTGTAGTTATGATTCTGATATATCTCTTATTAATAATAATAGTCATAAAGTAATCAATCAACCTTTGGAAATAATTAATTTAATAGAACCATTGAGTTCATCAATCTGCAGTAGTGATAAAATAAGTCTACAATCACATGCACCAGTTATTAATGATATTTTGTCTGACAGTTTATTATTTGAAGACATAAACAAATTTGTAGAACCTAATAAGAATCTTGAAAATATGTCTGAAACTTTTACGGATACACAAACTTGTAATGAAGATAATAAACCATTGAATATAAAACTTAAAAATTGGGCATTAGAATGTAATGTTCCACATTCAACTCTTAACAAACTATTATATATTTTAAATAAAGAAGATAACCCATCATTGTTTCAAACATTGCCTTTAGACAGCAGAACGTTATTAAATTCAGGTTGTTCAAAAACCACAAATATTATAAATATTCATCCAGGAACATATTACCATTTTGGTTTAAGTGAAGGCATTACTAGACATTTATTAAAATTCAAACATAATGATGAGGTTAAAGTTATAATTGGTGTTGATGGTTTACCACTATCAAAAAGTAGTGGTAGTCAATTTTGGCCAATATTGGCCTACATACATCCTCATTCTAATAATGTTTTTCCTGTTGGAATATTCCATGGTTATAAAAAACCTGATGACAGTAATGCTTATTTAAAGTATTTTATTGAAGAAGCTGAATATTTAACACTGAATGGGATTGAAATAGATAGTATTTCATTTAAAGTTTCAATTATGGCATTCTGTTGTGATAGTCCAGCCAAATCTTTTGTATTAAAAATAAAATCACATACAGGTTTTTCATCTTGTACTAGATGTTTCCATGAAGGCGAGTATTCACAAAATCGTATATGTTTTCCTTATCAAGAACATGGTTTTAAAATCAGAGATCATGATGGATATGTGAATATGGTTCAGAAGAGTCATCATGTTCGTGAAGATGTAACATCGGATTTAATTAAATTACCCAATTTTGACGTAGTGCGGTCTTTTCCATTAGACTATATGCATTTGGTTCTGTTAGGTGTCATGCGTAAGCTAGTTCATTTATGGATGTCTAAAGGACCTTTAACTGTACGATTGCATAGTAAAAAATGTTTAGAGATTACCAAAACATTATTAAGTTTTAAACCTTACATACCTATAGAATTTGCCAGGAAACCTAGACCTATTGAAGAAATTTGTCGTTGGAAGGCCACAGAGTTGCGTCAGTTTTTATTATATACGGGTCCAATAGTTCTTAAAGATATATTGTCAGAAGAATGTTATAATAATTTTATGTCTCTGAATATTGCGATGATAATTTTATTAAGTGCTAATCATACAAAAAAAGTAAAGTTTGCTAGTCGTCTGTTACATTATTTTGTGAAAAATTTTGGAGATATTTATGGTTCACATTTCATTTCTCACAACATCCATGGGTTATTGCACATTGTGGATGATTATGAACGTTTCGGACCACTTGATTTTTGTAGTTGCTTCCCATTTGAAAATTATATGAAATTTTTAAAATCAGCATTACGTAAACATGATAAACCATTACAGCAAGTTGTGCGCCGATACAATGAAGAATTTTCCAATAGTGAATTTACTGCTTCTACAACACCTAAATCATCTTACACAAAGACTCATAATCAAGGACCAATGTTGGAAAATATAACTTGTAATCCTCAATTTGTATCATTAAAATTAAGAAACATAACTATAAATATTAATAAATTAGCTGACAGTTTTATTTTCACAAAGCAAAATCAAATTGTTAAAGTTATAAATATTGCTCATTCATGTGCAACTAAAGAACCTCTAATAATAGGATATACATTTCTTGAAAAAAAACCACTTTATGATAGTCCGATAAAATCTACCAAGTTGGGTATATATGTTTTTGAAGATATGTCTGATCAATTACAAAGCTGGAAAATAGACGAAATAATGCATAAGTTAATGGTTTTAATATTTAAAAACAGAAATATTGCAATACCTATAATCCATTCTGTTTAGAAATGCATAATGACAATTCACATTATGTATATATATTACATGTGTACTGTATATATAACAAATAGTATACCTATATATTTTATTTATAATATTATACTAATAATTGTAATATTTATTATATTAAACTTAAGGTAAGACACAATTTGTCTATAGAACAATATAGTGTACATATATCATTTTATTCTTTTATTTCAGAAAAATGTGGTCAATTGTATTGTTCAGTTCTGATAATAGTGTGGCTGCAGTACCTAGCCATTGGTACAAAAATGGTCAATGCGGATGGCCAAAAAAATATATAAAAAATGTAAATAAATACATTGAAAGGCGTACTGCAACTAATGCTTTAGAGTTTGATTTCTACAGTGCGAGGAAATTAAATACTGAAAAAGCAATAGGTATGATAATATACATAGAACTATATTATAGAACTTATATAACATATTATAATAATAAAATATTTGTACACAATATATTTTGTATTACACTAAACAAAATACTGCAATTTTATTATTCTATTAGTATTTAGTATAATTTTTATACATTTACTATTATATATTTCAGAATCTTTAAAAGAAGCAAAAGAAAAGGCTAAAAAAGCACAATTAACAACAGATCTAGATACTTCTGCCGATGAACAACCAAAACGAAGTTTGGGATCAGCCAAAAAAAAATATGTACCCCCACCTACATTTTCGGAAAACTCTGCAGGTAATTCTCTATTATTAAATGTGTTGCGTATGTTTTAAATTAAACATAATATTTTATATTTTAGATGCGGATAATGATGCAGATGATACAAGTGACAAGACATTTTCACCACATGGAAATCATGATTGTAATAGTATAGTATAGTTAAAAATAATAAAATAGTTTATTTTAATTAATTAGGGTATTAAAGTATATTATTATATACATATTGATGCTTTAAGTTGTATGTAATAAACTGAATTAAAAATTTATAGTATAATATGTATTTGACTGTACACATTTTTTGGTATTTATATTTAAATTTAAATTTATAGATGACATTGGTACAGAAAAAGTAATTGATACAAATATACATGATCAGAATGATTGTAAGTGTAATATAATTATTTAAAAAAATATAAAACAGATTATTTTAGTTAGATAAGTGGTTCAAGACATTTAAGCACTTGTCCTTGTTGGATTTTCATTATTATATATTATTTTAATGGTTTAATTAAAATATTGATTTTATTGCATTTAAATATATTCCTGCAGTGATTGAATTATGGATTGTAGACGAATTAGTTAATAATACCGACAATTCCTCAGTTGCAACGCCTGTAACCTCAACCAGTTTTGCTTCTACATCTGCACTTACTGGTAAATATAATATAATCATTTAAAAAAAGAACATCAACTTAGAGTAATCATTTTATTTTAATATGGCAAAAGCTAGGCCTAAAAATCATTAAAAATTATTATGATAATAATTTTTTTTCTGATACATGGTTAACACAATGTTAAATAATTTTATATTTTTTAGAAATAAAATGTCCTGATGATATTATTATTACTAGTAGTCCTAGTTTCTCAATTGCAATACCACCTGTAACACCCACTAGTCACACTGTTTCTACGCCAATTATTCCTACTTCAGGTAATTAATTAGTATATTATAGTATATTGTATTATAAATTATAATTTGTTAAACATTATTTTTGCCTGATTATATATTTACAAAACATTTATACCTATATTGCTACTAAATATTTATTAATCACTATAATTATAATTTATATTTTATAGATGATTTTCAAAATTTTGTTAAAACATCTTTAACAAATATGAGATATGAATTAAAAAGTATGGCCTACTCTATTGAAGTATTAAAAAGTCTAACAGCTCAAAGTATTGAAAATTCAGCATCAAACGTTATTGGTACTGAAATTAATACATCATGTGAAATTATTTGGCCAGTCAACAATAACGATGAACTGATTACTATTGAAACATTACTAAATGACCAAAAACTTAGGAATAATCAAGTATGATTTTAAAATCTGCATTTAATTTATTAATATAATATGATTATTGTGGGGGTATACTATATAAAATTTTTTTTAATCATTTACATCAGGCTATCGTTTTATCAAGATCAGTCGGCCTTACCATCCCTGAAACAGTCCGCCGTATCATGCAACATATGTTTTCAGATTCATTTATCCAGAAATATTCTTATGTTGGTTTCAAAGGTAAAAACAAATTTTCTGGACTGAACTGCTGCAAATTACTATTTGGTAAGAATGGCCTACAGATACTTATTTTGTCTGATATAGTGCATTAATATATATTTATGAAACAATTTTATATGGTTTTTCTCCTACACGGCATGCCAGATAGTACTATTCCAACAAAAGGATAATAATTTAAAAATCTAATTCATAAATTAATGTTTTTGCTTCCATCAAATTAATAATAATAATGTTACACATTTTTATAAAAATGTATTTTGTTTATAGATGCCATACGGAAAAATAAGAAATTTGAGTTATTGCCTGATATGGATATTTCATCAGCCGTTTCAAAATGGATGGCCCAAGCTGCTAACCGTATTAAAAAAAAAGAAGAAAAAATTAATAACTAACATCATTATTTTATTTTATTTTAATTATTACATATTGAATGTATACTTATGTAACATAGTAACATCTAACAGTTT
The DNA here is from genome assembly GCA_949089665.1 of Macrosiphum euphorbiae. NCBI lineage: Eukaryota > Metazoa > Arthropoda > Insecta > Hemiptera > Aphididae > Macrosiphum > Macrosiphum euphorbiae. Next base: position 80,337,466 of record CARXXK010000001.1, read on the forward strand.
CGTACCTATAAGTTCAATTATTATGTTTTTTTTTATTTTATTATGATGGAAATGACTATAATAAAATGTTTTTTTATGGAAATTGACCATGAATTTTCTTTTTAGTTTTGATTAATACACCCATATTGAGTATATCATTATCATATCATACTATTATAATGAAATATGGTGTCTAAATATATACAGCATGAAATCATTTTTTTGGGGGGGTTACGATGATAATATGATGTATAAACAAATCATTGTTTTTTCATAAACTGCATATTCAAACATATTATTATTTAAAATGTATATAATAAAATGTATACATATTATATTTTATAAAGCTAGCAGCTGTGTATATATAAATAACTACCAAATAGGTAGCTAAATTAAAAGATTATTTAAACATTGTGGACATGTATGGAGGAAAATATTTATGAAATATATGTAGGAATAATATTGGAGAAATATATTCATAAAATATTTAAAACAAATTGACACCAAATATTTCGGCAATATTGTAATTACATATCTTCAAAATATGTTAACTATATCATTGTAACAATGTAAATTTGAACATATTGTCTCAATGGTGGATTTTTCTGCCATTTGGTTATTGTGCAAACATGGTGAGAATATTTTAAACATCAGAAAATCGTCATAAATACATATTGTTGCAATGATAATCTGTTTTCAACAATATTTAATCAATATTACTGAAATATGATATTGCTATCTGGGAATATATTGATTATTTTATTATATTAAATTTCGCTTACTAAATTTTAATTTATATTTTCAACGAAATATACAATCTAGATTTTATCATACTTAATAAATTAATTATCAGGAAAATTATGAAAACTATAACTTAACTAAATCATGTATTATATTGGATTTTAATAATGAAAAATGTATTGTATGATGTGATACCGTAAATAATATTAAGATATAAGTAATATAATATAATATATCATATTAACTATACTATATAATACAAGTATAAACTAATACTTAGATTAAGACTAGTCTTAAAGTAATTGAAACTTTAACGATGAAAAAAATCGATTTTTATTTACTTCCGGTGAATTGTATATTGTTAACCAAACCAGGTAAGAATATTCTTCCGAAAACAATGATTTACTAGGTAATAATGATTTAATTTAAAAACAATAATGAATAGGTATCTATAGTATGTGCTGGTATATAAGTGATGTGTGTACTTTGGCCTCATCGTTGTTTAAGTACCGACTTTTTATATATTATCAAAATACGTTGTTCTTATAAATATCAACATCATATTAATAATTATTATAACGAATATAATATTTACTGAGCATTTAATTGAATAAAGTACAGTCGGGTCAGGTCCTTCTCAGTAAATTGATGTTCAAAATATTGAAATAAATTTGAATCATCGATGATTTCTAGTTATCTAGTACCTAAATCCAACAATTATTATGACGTGTCTAAATAGCGTCTGTTAAAAATTTAATTTAAAAAAAAAAAACAATATTACCCGTGCTTGGATATGGCTAACGACAACTACTAAAGGTAGGTCGACTTATGTTTTACTCACTTTCGCTCCAGGACTATTTACACAAATGTGTTCATATTAACACGTATTCGTTTCAGATACATACCATATACACACATTTAAAGTGTTTGTAGTGTATGTGACACAATGAATGCCTGCATTTACAATACCCCAGGTTGACTCTATTGTTTCAATGGCTTTTTGAACTTTCAGTGAACTAAACTCATTGTGTGACGTTGGTGGATTTGATTTTGCAACTTACAAACAGCTCTTGTAGATTTTTTAAATTTTATATTCTAAAGCTGATCTGATACACGAATCACGTATATTGAACCTTGTCTCGTTATAATATTTTAGTTTCAAGGCTGTAAGAATCTAATAACAATATAATTGTTTTGTTTTATGCGCATAAAATTATGTAACTTAATACATTTTTATTTAAATACCCCAAAAAAATGAATTTCAACTTCTAAGGAAATAACTTTTTTTGTTTTATAGTTGGTATTTTTGTAAGCTATAGACTAGGTACATGTTACAATATTATATTGTTTGCGCTCATCCATAAGGTAGGCATAAACTAATCCGCTGGAGAGGAGCATAACTGACTTGTGTTCGGCAACTGGGTTTGTTAACATTGTCTGAATTTACTACTTTCATTATTATCGTTAAAAGATAAAAAACATACTTATTCTTTATAGTTTGTTTTAAGTTATTTTAAGTACCTATTTATTATGTGCAGCTTATGTGAGCCTGTGCTTACTTCAACTTTTAAGCATGTAAACTTGATTATTATTATCGCCATAGGTATTTATTTGTACGTATATTCAAGTTCCCTATTGATTTTATTTAAAATATGAATATCTCATTAATTCAATTTTTTTTTATATTTTAATTACTGTCCAGTACACCCCAGTACAGAAACAATATTAAAGATCCTATCTGTATGAAACTGACTTTTGCTTATTCACGAAAACTTGTATTCCATGATACCAATACGGTTATACCATTATACCATTATACAATTATATTATTATACCATTATCAATAGTTTCGCTTTTATATTGTTTCATATTTTTCAAAAGTTCTTCGCTGATCTTGTACAAACACCATCATCTCCTACCCAAGCTGAAATCACATTATTCTGCGGCATTAGTGGTTATCCAAATATTAACACTAACGCTGTTTGTTCTAGATGTCCATTTGGCTTTTGTTTGGGATAGTATATATGTAATATAATCCTTGTATTCCGTACACTACGAATAGTTTAAACTAATGTTCCATTATTCGAATCCCGAAATACTCAAAACAAACGTAAATAGGTCACAAATGTATCAGTATTAATTACAGCAGTATAATACCATTTCACTGGAATCGAACAATTCGTTAAATTAACACACACAGCTTTTATAAAAAATTTGTTTTCCACAGTAATACATAATATTATTTTATACTCGTACCGCTCTATCTGGTGTTTGTTTTTGTATCTTTTATTGATATTTTTGACAATCATTGTTGAAAAAGAAATCTGTGTACAATGTGACGTATGTTACTGTTGACCTATTATTTCCAGTAAATGTATATATTATTTAAAATTATAATGCAAACGTGTATACAATATTATATACTAAGTTTCTTGTTTTTGATCGAATCCGTCTTCTCGTCGGATTATCAATCAATACGCAATGATTTGACGGTCAGCTACGAGCAATACATAATTTTTTTATTAAGAATATGGTGATTATTTTCATCTCTTATTGTTAGGCGCAAGTTATCCATACATACTTTTTGATGTACGTGCCGTTTCAATAGAAATAGATATCAGTTACCGGTTTGTGTTAGGACAATCAATCTATTTTTCATTTAATGAGCGATTAACTCTTAAAAAATATCAAAACAATTTTAGACAAAGTGTACATTGCATGTATTTTTCACCAGAAGAACTCAGTCTAACATCCCATGTGTTATTTTTGTTGTGACGATTGTATCCACGATTATTAACAATCCGTATTTCGTGTACTCTCATATAGTATCTTCCATAATTTGACAACAGTGTAATTATATTAGGTACAATTGTTTTTGACGGGTCAATATCCTATAAAAAAAGCAATCAAACTCAAATAAATTGAGAAAAAATGTAACTGCAGGAGTATAGCATAAACCACTTAGCCAAACGTACTCGTGTATTCCCACAGTAATGGCCAAAAGAGTTAAAAACTGAGAGGAAATCAATTTGTCGCTTTAATAGCTCAGCACTGTACGTGACATTTTTGGAAAAATAACTTATATGCTCAATATTATTATTAAATATATTGGTAGTTTCAAGTCGAAATTGTTAGAGTAAACCATAATAGATTGCATCGAAAAATATATATAATACATTTCTGTAGAAATATTTTATTTATTCCGAAAATGTTTAAAAAGGTTCAAGGTGCCTAATAAAATATTTCCTATTTTGTTGAATAATTCAATAGAGGTATGCTTTGATAACAAGATAAGTGTTGATGTAAGTTGTATAGGAATAACATATTTCCAAATACTATATAACTATATATTATATATAACTAGGGAAAATAAAAAGCTATTATTATTATTATATAAGTTGTAAATGGTGGGTGTATAATTATATTATGATAGTCTGATACGATATATATTTGTTGTTTACAGTTTCAAATTGAATACCACAATATTACCGGTTTTCCAATGCTCTATAAATAAGTCTATAATATGACCTATAAAGTATATAATATTATCCTCAGTTCCATCAATGTGTTTAAGTCAGGAATTACTAGCATTACAAAATGATTCATTTGAAACACATTTGATTTGTTACGTTTTGTTTTAATAACGTAAATACTTGACAACTTTTTTTTTCTGTTACGTGTTTATGCATTTCTCGTACCTATATCGTTATAAATTAATGATATACCAAAAGAATATACAGTTATACAGTTATAGTGTTATACCATTATAGATTCATAACATTTGAAAAAATATACAAAAGCTCCGTTCCGAGACAAAATACATTGTTTGGGACACAAATACAATTTTAAAAATGTGTTTCGTTTCAAATTAAGGTTATCTGTAACGTTATTTATGCATTAAATACATTTATGGAAAATAACGAATTTGTAACGTTACGAGTGTATTTATACGTTACGAGTGTTTTTTATCAATAATTTGTTTGGGAACGATTTTCATCTAAATATTATAACGTTAGGGGTGTATAGTATATACTGTGATGGAACGTATAGGTACTGTAACTGTAACGTTGTGTAGGTAGTAGGTATTATAATGTATATAAGTACTATATTATTTAGGTTATGCATTTCGATACATGACTATATTATGAATGTAACATAATTGTATACAAACTCGAGTTGAACATTGAAATCGAATTACGGAATGGAACACTATATAAAACGTTTTGAATTGCAGAATCACAGAAAAAAAAAAGGTGGGCAAGTGGGTGTCGCTCTGCTGTACAGTAGGTTACAAGTGGGTCACTGTATAATGGATGATATTAAATTTGAATTCAACGATATAATATCATTGTATAAGAAAAACGATTCTGAGCGCAGACGGTATGTCAGTCTATGTATAAGACATATTATATACATATCTATGGTATTAAACAAAAAATTGACCTATAATGGGTACCTATAATAAATTCCAAATTAATCATATCAAAATATCCATTAGGTACTTATAACGCGTTATACATCAACAAAAACCGTGATACTATCATAGATATATAAAAGTACACTTTAGAAGTTTCAAGTATCCACGAATAATATTATTCAATCACAACAAAATAACTAAAATAGTTATTCTAGGTTTTTTAATATGAAATTTCGTCCAAATTTGAATTTAAAATGTCTGTAAAAAATAACTGTGTTCATATATTTTTTAGATTTTTTGGTTACAGTATGAACTATTTACGAGAACCTTTGTGTTGAATTTGCAATCCTTAGCTATAAAAACTGAACATTTTATAATTTATTAATTACAATGATTGATAATTTTCGAGATTTTGATAAATTTTGTCAAAATTTGATCTTTAAATGCTTATAAAAAAAAACTGTGCCTATGTATTTTTAATATTTTTCAACTGATATTATAACAATATATCAGGAGCCTTGTATTAAATTTTTACACTTTTTGGCCCAACAGATAAAACTTTATTGATATTTATAGAAAAAAAAACTAAAAAAAATTGAAAGCTGTAAATGTCCATAAACAGCTCAAAAAGAGTCAAAATATTTTCAAAATTGTATGGTGTATAGAAAATGCTAATTTAAACATTCAGTGAAATTTTCATGTATCTACAGTTATTTGTTTTTGAATTACAACAAAATAAGGAAATCGCTACATGGGAAATCGAGTGAATATTCAATGTTGTAAAAATTTGAATTTCAAACGCTCATAAAAATTTAATTTGACTTTCTTATAAACATTTTTCTTTTGATAAAGGTAGACAAACTTATAAGGAATCTTGTGTTTAATTTTCAAATCTTAGATTTAAAAAGAAAAATTTTTACGAATTCTTAACTCAAAATAATTTGCTAATTTTCGTGATTTTCCCATATTTTGTCAATTTTTGAACTTTAAATGCTTATAAAAAAAAATTGTGACTAAGGATTTTTAATATTTTTCATCTGCCTTTGAAGCAATATATTAGGAGCCTTCTATTAAATTTTCAAGCTTTCGCAACCAACAAATAAAATTTTATTGATATTTTTAGAAAAAAAACTAAAAAAAAATGGAAAATGAAAATGTCCCTAAACAGTTCAAAATAAATCAAAATATTTTGAAAATGTTATCGTGTATAGAAAATGCAAATATAAACAACCAGTGAAAATTTCATGTATATACGTTCATTTGTTTCAGAGTTACACCAAAAACCAAAATCGATTTTTTGGAAAACCAATTTTGCGTAAAAATTCCCGTTTTTCCTTAATTTTTATGTTGTTTTTCCCGGCGCTTGTGAAAACTACTGGGAAATTTATACTTTTGACCCCCCAAAGTACCAACTAGATTCACTTTCCTATCAGAAAAGCTACTGATGAAGAAAATCCAAGCACTTTTACTGTCCTAAAACGTGATGACAGACACAAAAATAAAAAAATAAAAAAAAAATAAAAAAAAAAATAAAAAAAAAAATAAAAAAACACACATCATTGTAAAATCAATACATTCATCGTTTCACTCAGAATCTAAAATAGCATCCAATTCCAAAACAAAGATCACTATTATTGCAGTGTTGTATTATAAACGGTGACTAATTGGCTTCTCAAACACGAAATTGCATACTTTCAACAAAAAAATACACGTTACCGATAGCAAATAAAAACCCGGTACGAACTTCTATCAGGTTTCCACAGAGCTTCTATATACTAATACATTATATGTGCACGCCTTCTATATACGTTTTCAATATTATATATTTGCAATCGAGATCTCGTTTTTTTAACCTTATCGATGTGCTCGCGTCATTATGTTTGTTGATTGTTGAAATTATGGTATAGTCAGCGTGAACCACGGACTAAGTTGAAGGGCTCTGTATCGGCGGTTCGCGAGGCTTTGCCTGTTCTAGACGAGCAAGACAAAACGGTGGATCGTAAATAACAACAAGGCCATTGCGCCACCGCTCACCAGCCACCCCTCCCCACAATTCCTATCCATATATGGCCACCCCTCCGGCCACCGCAAAAGACCCCACCTCCGCAAACACCCCTCCACTGCCGCAATCAACCGACGCGATGTATTAGAGCAAGGAAGATTGCGGTTTTTGTCACCGTCCCGCGTGCTTCAATGCCACGCGCTCACCTTGTGCACAAACTTTGCACCGCCACCGCCGAGTTTTATATGCGGAATGCCCATGAAATTATTTCACCAAAACGCCGTTTTCCTCGGGTATTAAATCATTGTCAGAGGAGGAGGAGTGAAACAAAAAACAAAAAAAAAATATGAAAAAGCACCGCGGTGAACAAACAGTCGAGACCTGCAGACCGGTGATATATATTATACGCGGACCGATGTATAAATAAATAATAATAAAAAAAAAACAATTTATTTGGAACGTGGTGACGGACTCACGGCGTCTGGTTATTAACAACCCTCGCAGCACCACGCTCACTGCTACAGAACGGAATCCAGTAAATTGGATGAATCGGTACGGAAAAAAACCACCAGCGAGGGCTATAGACCCTTGGGTCCAAACAAACGATTGGATTTTGTCAGCCGGTCGCCAAGACCCAACTATATAGCGAGGTTGTCGGTCGAAAGCTAAGCCGGTGCCCCGGTGATGGCCCGACAGGCAAACGAAATACGCCACCGTATGTTTACTTTAATCGTGGCTAACTATATGTATATACAAAAAAAAGCTGATGCCGTTCAAGGACCGGCCAAATTCGGTCGTATAATATACTTGGACCCGTTTCCTCCGTCAAGTCACGCACAAACTATTTGGATCTTTTTGCAACGCCAACCCTATTACTATACGGTCCAAAACAGCAAACTACCTCTTCGGTGAAACAGTAGGACATCAAACAATTGGTTCACCACGATTCATCAAAATGTCGATAATATTATATCGTAAGTAAATCCAGCGTTGGCCTGAAAATGAGACAAGCTTAGTAACGTGCTTTCTGGCCGCACCCTGCAAACGAGACGACGATGCGTGACAAAAATTTAACAATGCGCATGTCACAATAATAAGTGATTCATCGCCGAGTTCCAGAGACGCTCCGTACTCGTCGAAAATACAGGTACCCAAAACCTACCTATATAGTCGACGGGTCGTCTAAAATGCAATCGTGCAAAGCTGTGAAATAGCAGCGTCAGCGCTTCGGTGATGGACGGGTTCATTTGTCGAGGTTTATAATATATTGTACATCGGCCACTGCGATGATAAATCCGTCGACGCGACAAACGCTTATTGATTCGATTGGAATTTCCTTTCTGTTTGGCAAGTACGTTCACCTGACCGTTATGCTCGTGTAGAAGACGGTTGATGCGTATATTAATTCTTCAAAGGGAAAGTGTCGTAGGTAGATGAAACTCATCAGAGTTGATTCGAAAGGGACGCTGAAGCAAAATCAAATAGACTACCACGTTTCACTAGTGGTATTTTCTTTTTTTTTTAGAGGTTCTATACAAGGGGTAAATTTCTATGAAGATTTAAGAAAAATTTAAAATAATATATTTAAATTTCGATTCAAAGTATTTTATGGGTGGTCCTATATTATGTCATCTCCGTTGTCGGTTTTATTGTATACGAATGTATGATAACGAAATTATATACATATACAGTTCATAAATACATGAAGCAGCAGCAGATATACTATTCTTATACTTCTTATTTTGCGATCGAAGAGAGTGGGAAACATAATATTTTAGATAAAATGATACATACCTATATGTTTTTGAATATATTATTTAGTATTCATGTTACAATTTATAGTTTGTTTTTTGTTTATTTATTATTCTGGATCCAGGGTTACCTATATAAGGTCATTTCAGATAAAAAACAGGAATGGACGATAAGTCACAAAATGTCTAAGCCATTTCACCCTTGACTCCCTACCGTACAGAATAAGAATATATATAACTCGTACGCGCATCCATATATCACGCATCAGCATTGGCCGGCCAACTGTCTATTTTCCGATTTTCACTCAACAATGGGAAACTGATCTCCTGCGATCTATATAATACACAATAAACGAGATGGGTACAATAATAATAAATCATTATCACCGACGGCGTAAGAAATAATATTCCGCTCGCTTTCACGGAGTCGTCGTCAAGTCCATCGAGTCCTGCAGGATATGTCAGGAACCCGAATTCCTGGAAAATGTGTATAGACGACCCCCTCCACCGCGTATACTACAGCTGACGTACTACCTTAACCGGAAAACTCCGACTCTTCTGTCCAATATTGTTGGGAACCTACATTTAACGAGATAAATTGGCAGTAATGTAACGGAGTAACACATTTTTATAGTTAAACAACCGGCCAGCAATACAACCGCTGTTGAGCGATATCGAAGTCTTAACTATAAAAAGGAAAATAATAAATTGAAACAACGGAGACTTATAATAGTAACTATTATTAGCTTAGGTATAATGGTAAAACTAATAATCGATGTGGCTAAAAATTCAAAACGTCTGTTCTAGAATGAATTTTTATTGTTCATATTGTATACGTGACTGGCACGACATATTATAGTATAATTAATCCGAACTAATAACCTATAACGATTTAGTTCCAATGATTGCTGTATTCACAAAACTAGGATAGTTGTTTCGAGTTCATTTTTAGAAATTAATAGTTTCTGTTTATTGATTTTCTTTTTTCATTATTTTACCAAGAAGTACTTAAGTTGTGTTTTAATTATTTAATGTCTACATTGGTAGATGTAGATACACTCGATAAATGTTGTTAATTATTTGTAATGAACCAATAACATTTCAAACATTATGAAAAATCCTATGATAACTTGCTGCTTTAATTAACTTTTAAAATAATGAAAAGTCTGCTAAATACATTACATAAATATATTTACACAAATATTTTAAGCACAATAGACTGTTGTGTATTGATCCTATTTTGTACCTAGGTATATTAATAATGACATAATATACCGTATAATACAGTCGATATGAGTTTTAGTTTAAAAAAGTGAGCCTGGCCTGGCAGATGTGAAACATTGAAATTATTTTGTATAGAAAATATGCATGCCAATATTGAAAGGATGGCTTATTAAGGGAAATAAACATGGCATAATCAAGAGCGAAATATTCACATTTTTTTTGAGAAAAATGTATCTTTTATTGTAAAGTCACATTATAATATGTTTCGCTCGTTTGAAGACACTATGTTGCCACACACACAGCTTGTGTCACCCACAGCATTAAATGTATCACATAAAAAAAAAAAAAAAATGTTTTTAACCATGGTATAGGAGAGTTGATAAATGTTATTTTCGATATAGGTACGACATGTTAAAGATACACAGCATAATAAAATAAAAGTGTTCGTAGATAAAGTCAAAAAACAAACCTTTCGAACGCAGTGGCGTGGCGTGGGTATTAAAAAGATGTAAGCAGTGAAATTTTTTTTTCTAAAGTGATTAGAATATAGGTACTATACCTAATTATAAATTATGTATAAAAGAATGTTATCCTTTTAAATTTTTTAATATTTTTAAAAATATACTAGTTGTACAAATCAAATTCGAGAAAATAAAGAAATTGAAGTATAAATACTTCAAAAGTCTATTAGTCGAATGACAGTGACAGTGTACGTAAAAACGACTACAGTCTATAGACTATAACGCGTCGGGCTACGTACTGGTTGCTCCTTGTTTCTCGCGTAAGCAAAATCAAATGTGCTTACAAACGCTAGTTAAATACGTGACCCCCACTATGGCATTATAGACTATTCGAAAACAACAGTTGCGCGTAAGCAATTTCAGAATGTGTTACACTGTATATCGTATTATGATTATGCAGTTAACATAATACAGAAAACAGAATGGATTAAAAATAGACCTACAATCGATGATTTTCTTAAAATAGTAGACAGCGTACGACACAAATAAACAATAACAAAAACCACTACCAGCTATAACTTAAATATTTTATAAATAAAATTAAAATTTTAAAAATCATTTATTATGTACCTATTAGTCGTGATTGATCAAATTTATTTTTTCTTTCATTTAAAGTGTAAGCAGTGCTTACAGTGCTTACATGCACGCTACGCCCCTGTTCGAACGGTATACTTGCAGAGCGAATCGGACTATAACGGTTATTCCTACTACTTGGACCCAAAATTAGATTTGGACAAAAACAATAAGTAGACATATTTTCAACGATATATTGACGTCTATTGTTAGAATTATTGAACAACATAATTAAATTGTTTGGCTTGGAAGTTGCTTAATTCCTACTCGAAATTTCAAACAAGGTGTCCCATAATTCACAAGAACAATAATGTTCAAATATAATAACCCATCTGGATGTCCATTTCAATCAAATCCTTGATTGCATGTGGAATATTTTATATACATTTTGAGGCAATAATATCAATATAAAAAGCCTTTAAAGATGTACCATTATTCATTAAGCGATAAAAACCAAAACGTATCTAAATTATAAAAATGGTTCCTACGCATTTTAATTCTTTAAATATAATATTATGTAAAGCAGCATGGATACTTATTTATTTACAAGTCTTGTTCATAAACCACAGTTAAACCGCTGACAGTTTATGTTTAAATTACAAGATACATTACTGTCATACGCTTGTAAGAAATAATTATAACAACAATACACGCAGGTGTTTGAAAAGATATATAATAATTACTATTTAATTTAATTAAGAAAATAAAATAAAATAAAGCGCAAAAATAAAAATGTTCTACACGCTGTATAGTGTAAAGTGTATATAATACGTATACAGAGTAACACATAATCTATATTATAATGGGCTACATGCAGAATTTCGTTGTACAAATAGTAACATTTTTAAGTATTAATATTAAAATTAAATGATATATAATAAAGTAAATTTATTTACTAATTTGTAATTAAAACGAGTTCATAGTTCGAAAACATTTTTTTTTTTTACTAATGATTTAATGTTGACACCGATGAAATTGAATTTTTTATGAAGAAGAAATTCGTTTAATTTTGATAGTTTTTTTAAAAAACGATTTATCGACTATGAAGTCTCATTCTATACTAAAGTACTTAAATTATCAACATATCAATCACTTCAGGCTATTTATCAACTTTAAATCCTGTATTTTTAATTTTGTTTTAACAGAAATGGAAACACAAAAAAAATTAATGAAAACGGTTCTTATCAACTCAACTTGAGTCATAAAATGCTAAATTGTTGAATTTATATATACAAATTGAAAAATAAAATTGTACGTAGGTAATAGGTAGAAAATAATAATTTTCTTTGCTAAAGTTCCTCTCCTCCTCTATCATCACACTGTAATTCGTGTCCTTCTTTTGTTTCTCTTTGTTATCACATTTACTTATTGTTCTTTTCGTGAACAGATTGTGTAATACCTTATTAGAAAAAATGTTATTTTAAATTTCTGCATGACACTTTGGTTTTTTTTTTTATATATATTTTTTTAGTTATTTGTTAGGTTGCAGATAAATTATGTACCTATAGGTGAAATTAAATTTTCTCTTGCTTATAAAATTTGAGTTTATCAGCTATCTTAAAATTTAAATACAAATGTATTTGTATTTATTATACCTACTATAGGTTAAAAATTTGGTGATAAAATTAAAATAAAAATTCTTATTTAGTATATTATAAGTTAGTATTATTGTGGCAAAAATAATAAAATATTTTATGTCCTGAGTCATGAATGGGATTGTTTAATAAAAATGTTCTTACAAAAATACCTTATGTTCATAATATTAAGAATTATGCTGGAAATTAATATACCGTATTGAACACAAAGTAAATAATATGGTACAAATACTTCACGAGTTTATGTTTATTCAAATTTTAATACGAAAGTAAAAAGAAAGCATTTAAATAATTTACGTAAATACAAACTTGGTATTTAAGTAAAATATCCATATTGAGTAGTCTTAAAACTTATATTAACTTGGAAACATTTATTTTTTGTATGAAATATAAAAAGTTATTTTATACGAATATTAAATACTTAATATAAATTTTCACTTGAAATGAGCTTATATAAGTGTGAATAAGACTAAAAGCTGCCATCTGTAATAAAAGGAACAATATTTTTAACAAACTACTTGATGTTGAATTCAAGTTTAGGTAGATACAATACTCAATTCTAAACTTTAACAAAAATTATTTAAAAACAAAAAGTTATCCTTAAATATTTTAATCATAAATATAAAATATTATATAATGTAGTAGGTATCATTATATCTATGATAAGTGATAAGTGATAATATCTTTAGTTATGATTATCTAACTATAATAAAACTATTATTATTTTTGAAGAATATATATTTTATCCGATCGCTTATTAAGTGGGTAAAAATATTATTTGTTCAGTAGAATTTTTTGTATATAAATATTATATTTTACATTGATAAGTTACTATACATAACATAATAATAAATGGCTTTTGAAAATTTAAGAATTTTACATCAAATATAAAATTTTAATATCGTGTTCTTTACAAATTATTTTTATAACAAAAAGTGTATACATAATACTATATAAAATACAATATATTTAAAATTTTCCTAACACATCTAGGTACTTGATATTTGAAAGTATGTCAAATTTATATGTGTATAAATATACACATTATGGATTACTAATATTATTTAATTTATTTAATTACAGTTTTAGATGAGATAAATTTCTTAAAATATTATCGTTTTGTCTTAATATTATTTATGTAAATAGAACTGCGAGCAATGCATGGTTTTACAATTATGCTTTTTTTATTTCATCGCATCACCTTTTAGAGCACTAAAAACATTTTAATATTCAACTATAAGGGTGGTTTCAGCAAAGAATATTGGATTTCGTTGATACTTTGATGGTTCAAAAGTAATAAATTCCCAATGCTTCTATAAATAAACTAGAACAAAATTAGGAAAAAATGGGAATATTTACGAAACATTAACTTTTGACAAATTTGATATTTGTTATCTTGTTGTTATTCAAAAACAAAAACCGATAGATACTATATTATCTTTTCTAAGACACGATATAATTTTCAAAATATCTTGTCTCTTTTTGAGGTATTTATAGATGAATATTTGAAATTGTAGAACTTTTTTAAATTCTTATTTTTATAGTTAAGAAATGTATCATACTCTGGATTGTCGACAATAATATTGTATAATAATAACTCATCGATTTTTTATGTACCCAAAACCAACCATCTTTTCTTTATCGGCCGTCGTTTATTTAAGCATTGTAATATATATAGAATCTCACAAAAAAATAAACACCGACCAAGAACATTCGGTCATACTCCGACAAAAACTCCGGATGAGATTATAAACCGTTTACGTCTGTGGTAGTAACTGTAGTAACTTTTCTCTCGGGCGGTCATTTTATCCGAACGTTCGCGGTCTAGATTATTGTATATAACTTAATAATATTATTCTATCCGTCTTATAAGTGTCAGAGTTTTCATATGACGAAAGTCATGGATAAAAAAAAGTACTCATAGCAGCCACGTGAATTGTGTATAAAAGTATATTATATTATATCTATAGAAGAGCTGGGAATTGGACAGATGATAGACAGCTTTGTTGGAGATTCACAATAACTCTTGAATCGGCTAAATTTCGTTTTTTTTTTTTTTCAAAACCACTATTGAATTTTTTTAAATATATGTACATAAAATACGGTAATATAAGCTGATATGATATTTTACTCTTAAAGTTGCTATAATCTGTAAAATATTTTCACATTTTATATTCAACAAAAGACGAAGATATAGGTATATGCTTATCGATTTACGAATATATTTCTAAAACAACTGTTGAAAAAACGCTCAAGCCATTTGACCATCATTCGTAAGTAATTTCGTTTTACCATAATAATGATTATACGTATGATATTGTCCGAGGCTGTTATTAATTATTCCTATTTTATTAATTATAAAAACTATAAAAAGAGTAGGTACATCATAAAATGCAATTGTCAGGAAACGTTCATTTTATAATAGCTCTCCGAAGACTGAGAATACAAAACTAGCACCGAATAACAGTTTCTATGGAATGATAAAATATATAGTATAAGTGATCGTTTATTTAAAAAAAATAAGCTATAAAGTATAAAGTATAAAGGATAATATATCAGAATAATTGAATACTAATATAAAAATTCAATAAACGAATATTAGTTAACAACTTTTATTCTTATTAATATTTGATTTGCTTTTGAATATTAAATTAACAATTATCAGAATAATTATAAATTACAATTTTTTTTTTCAAATGTATTGAAATAAAAGTTATTACATAGGTACCTACCTAGTTAGTTAATAATTAGTAATTACACTTATCAGTTCTTTCTATTACGACATATAAATCGTCATAGCTGTGTGTCTTCCAAATAATGGTACTGTTTAATTTAGTTAACATACTGAGTAACATACCCACTAAAGACAACAATCAAATTCGGTATCGGTTATGTACATTGTACAGTGTAGACCAGGGGTCACCCAACCAGTCGTTCGTGATTGACTGGTCGATCTTTCTAATTTTACCATTATCGGTGGATCGCGTAATAAATAATCGGATAATGTGGATTGCTATATTGTATTCTAGGAATTTACCATTATCGGTCAATCGTAATATTAAATATAGTCTGAATTTTTTTTTTTTATTTGAAAACAAATGCCTCGGCCACTATAAAATATTATTGGTTACAGTAAATAGTCAGAATTATTGTCAGTTATAACTCGAATGTCGCAATTACTCGTCACGTGCAAGTGTGCAACGCGTATATGTTCCGTATCTTTTCGTTATTACTTTCAAAATGTATTAATTATTTAGAATTTACAACAAATAAAATGACCTCTTTTTTTTTTTTTGCTCTTAAAACAAATCTCTTCCTAAAGGCCTAAATTCTCCTGGATGTCGATCACCTGGGACTAAAAATTCCAATTGTAGCTCACTTGTTTGAAAAGGTTGGCGACCCCTGGTGTAGACAGTTAACATTTTTTAACGATACATAATTTTTCACTATCGTTCGTATTGATATTACATATATTATTTAGTCACAGTTTTATAATTTATTGTATTATTCTTTATCACTATTATTTACTTTGGCTATTCGACATGTTTAGTTGATGTACTTTACACAGTTACACGTCCTCATGAAATATTACAATGAACTGCTCGCTCATCGGCGACCGATCGGTCGAAAAACAAATCAGTATAAATCTTCAATTCACGTGTAAGTAAATAAAGCTCGTGTTGACCATATCGGACTATACCGCCCGTATTGTGTTCATATCATAATAATATATAATAATATATTGTATCGGTACTCTACGAATCGGCGATTTTTCCACTCATATAATAATATATATATACTAGCAACGAGCATATAAAATATGCACTCGTGCACGTGTGCGTATATAAGAAGCCCCTTCAAAAGTTTGACCTGCGGTGTTGGTTTTGCGGACAAACACTAAGCTTGTACCTCAATGCGTTGTATATTATTATTATTGTGTGTACGCAAGGAGCAGCTGTCATCGTATTCTCGCGGTGTACAATGTGTGCTTTAATCCTTGTCGCGTCCGCACTCGAATTAACGAGAACGTATTGTTGCGATATGATTATATAGACTATATAATATAGTAATATTATTTATATAAGTTATAATTATATCAATTTGTTCTATTTAATTAAAAATATAAAACAAGAATAAGCCTAATGAGCCTTCAGTTAATAATGAATCCACTGAGTTAACTTTATTTGAGGATACTGATGGTCGTGGTCTCCCATCTCAAGTTCCAATTCATGTAAGTACTTACTTTCTCTCATTTTGATCAAAATTATTGGTTCATACTAAATATTTGCATGTATTTATGGTTTCATACTTTTATATTTTGGTTATCAACATTTCCACATAATTTATAGCACTTGAGCTTGTTGTAAGCATATGTTTTAGAGTTAAGTTATTAATTTATTATACATTTTATAATATGCTTATTGAAATAAGCCTTATGTGTATTTATATAAAAGATTTAAGAACCCTTGAACATACAGCAATATCACAAAAATGATGTAGGTTTATTTATACAAAGAAATTCAATTTCTGATGAAGATAAACATCTTGTAAGAATAATAATTTTATATCAAAAATTCAAAATTGTATAACTACATAAACAAAAATTTATTTTAGATTCTAACTAACGTGTGGGTTCCTCCATCCAACTATAAATTTCCCATAAGTGAATAAAACAAAAAACGTGGCTTGAGGTTTCAGTACAAGTGGCTTACAGAGTATAATTGGCTGTCATATTCTGAACTTTAAAATGGAGCTTTCTGCAAACAAGGCTTTGCCCCCCACTTTACATTTATCCAATTAATTAAATATCCCCCCCCCCAGAATCAAATCATAACTACGCCACTGTATATAGTACCATATCGTTATTATAATACACCGACCTTGTGCGTAGACTATTTGCCGATTTACGGGAAACGACGATATAGTGTTGTTGGCCGTGATGTACCTACATAACAATATAATATTGAATCTCCGAGGTGTGTCATACCTGTAGTACCTACCTGTTTTATAGTAATTGTATATTATATTGTGCAATGAGGAATTTTTTTTTTTTTGTATTTTTTAATATAACATAAGATGAGAGGGGGGGGGCTTAACACACTTTTCTTAATTCTAGTCATCAATTTTCATATTATTAAAAACTTAAAATATGAAATAGGTAGATAACTGAAATTGGTAGAAATCTGAATCATAATTATATATTATGTATACATATATTTTTGGCAATGGGGTGATTCAACACCCAAAATATTCCCTGGGTATGCTACTGTTTGCAATGTATAAATATTACACTGCTACATACAGCAGGCACGCGGAAACAGTATTCGGAGGTTGTTATGATCACGATATGTAGGTTTACGCAGTTATAATGATATAATATAATATACTCTTTATATACTAGAGAGTTTTTATAAACTCAGGACCCCCACAGGACACTCTAAGGCAGGATTCGGCAATAGGCGGGTCGAACCCGCGGCCCCCATCTGGATCTCTATAAAATTGAATACTGTTCTAAGGAGTGGTACAAAAAAATATAAATTATTAGAAAATATGGTCTTTATAAATAAATTTTAAAATTCTAAAAATCAGATTTTGATCACGGTTTTGATAGACTTATGGTTAGAACGTTGTAATAACCATAATATGAATTTAATAGGTACTCCAGGACCGGCTCAAGCGAAAATAGTGAACTAGGCGAAATCAAATTTTGCCGCCTCTAACAATATAATATTATCAGTATTTTGAAAATGCCACCCTCTTACTAAAGTGCTGCTTATGTGCCGCCCTAGGCGTGGGCCTATGTCGCCTACGCCTTGAGCCGGGCCTTAGGTAGGTATATATTATTATGTCGGAGTAGAAAAATAAACTGGGAAAACGGTTATTCTTAGGTCCCGAATTATTTTTTTTTCTTCTAAATGCCTTAATTTAATGTATTTCATATAAAAAAATTTCTAAGAATCCGTTTTATGTAATTTATATGTTTTTTAAATGGACAATGGTGACTAAATTACTGTAATTAATATTCAGTGGTGTATACTTAATAATTATAATACAATGGTAGAATATATATTATAGTATAATACTTATATAATATAGTAAATATTTTACATTTTGCTCGTTAACTTAACAGAATTATAATAATTCTTATGTTTAATAAAATAGCATAGATAGGTACCATAAACTACTTTCTTGTCAAATTCAACTGATATTGACACATACATATTTCAAGAAATAGCCTACTATCCCATAATATTTGGAGCATGTGTATAATATTCGACACACCTCTTCCAATATCCACCAAACTATTTTCAGTTAGATTTCAAACGAAGATATATTATGTAACATATTGTAGTAGATTTGTTTTCTATTAATACATTGATCATAGATAACACATACGTATTACATATATATCCTTAAAACTAATAGATAGGTTTTAGAAAACGTGTTATGAATATTAAAATATATGTAAGTACTAATCTCCAATTCTAGTGATTGCATAAACAATAATAATAATAATAATTTTAAAAACATAAAATTATCTTAATGTCAACATAATAATAAATTGTATTAATATTTCTGATTATTATACTATGTATTTATAGTGAGTGATGCTTCTTAAAATTGTTTATTTGGGTATGTTTTTTAAACAGTTTGTAAGTCTTAGTTTCATCTAATAGTATTACTTAGATTATAAACTGGGGAAATGCTAAAAAGTCAAATCTGAATAAGATACAAGCGTTCCAAAATATGACATTAAGGAAATTAGTTAACGCCCCTCCATACATACATATCAAACCATACCCTACATACAGATTGTAACTTAAAAACTATTCATGACGAAGCTAAACGTTTTTATAAAAAATTTCATAACTGTCTATATTCCCATTAAAATCCTCTCATCAACAACTTATCATTTCTCACATTCCCAGGTCCCCCCTCCAAGGCGACTCAAACGTAAATGGGGTAGAGATGTATTACTTTAAATATTAAAAAATAAAATAAAAAAACTTATATAATTAAATCACACAAAAATCAAACCAAGGCGAAAGTGTCATCAGTGGGTGGTTTCTTTCCTCAAATTATTAATTCATGTTATTGGTTCCTTTTTATCGCACATATACTTATTCTGTATAGGTATATGTAGATTGTATATTATCTTCTAAAAATCAAAAAAAAAAAAGTATTTAAAAGTAGATTATAAACTGCAGGGTAATGCTTTATCGCTTTCCTTTCGTGGACTGAGTAGATTCATAAGTTCATATTATTATTTTTTTTTGAAACGAAGATTTAATATACAAATTAGATTATACACCGAGTAGAGTCACTAAAATTTGTGTGACAAATCTAAAATTATTTCTATTTAGGTGGCCTATACTATGAACTAAAATTGTATTTGATAACATAACCAAGGACCTCCAGTTAGATAAAAAAAATATTTTTAAAGCTTGAACAATAAAAATATTGGGTTTAGGATCTAAATTCCGTGAGTCCAGACAAGTGTAATTTATATAAAATAATTTTAGTTTTTAAATCTAGTGATGATTTAAGGAGATACTTATTCTCCCACTTTTCTTTTTTTCTAAATATTATTCAATACTATAATTAAATACTGAAATAATTTACCAATGGCATTCACCAAACTTAATAAATCCAACTATTGTCTGCACCAAATTTTAAAAAAACATTATGTGATTAGTTATTATTGTTCTAACTTATAAGTTATGCAGAAAATATATAACAACAAGGTTATACAAAATATAATTAAATTACAGTTTATATATGATATTTAATATTTATTGTGTGGGTACTTAAAAATACTGTGCGAACTAACATACAATTTGAGTGAAACCTTTACTCTTTAAATATTATATACTATATTCTAGTTTTTTGCTACCTGGTTTCATTTATTTTTATAATATTTCCATTCATCTATTTTTGTAATAAGTATTATACTAAAGTACATTACTACTCGTATATTGTGTATTAACATTTTATTGAAAAAATAAAAAATTTAATAAGAAGAGTATTTATGTATTATACATAAATGCTATATTAAAGTTCTAAAATAAATTAATATTTTATGAAAATAAAAAAAAATTTAAAAAATACGAGTTTATGCAAATATATTTTATTTTAATGGATCCTCCAAAATTTAATTTTACGAAACAACTCGGATAAATATTTTATTTTTAGACTTTTAGTCAAAATCAATACTATTCAATTTTTAAATGTATAAAAAAAAAGCTAAAACCTCGGATTACATACCTACATATTATATTGAAATAAAAAATTAACATAATTCATATATTATAAGGTCATAAAAAGTATATACTATAGTCTTATTTGACTCAATTTTTGCAATTATTTACCGACATCATAATATATTATATTATTATTATATTATCAAAAACGTGTGACAGGCACGGGTTTATTCAGAGTCAGACCCACAGCCAAATTTCTCTGACGTTATTGTCCTGTAAACAAATTTATTGTTTGTATAAAAAAAAAATTACAAAACACCAACAAATAATAAACTCCAAGCACGTCCATGTATATTATATTATATTACCTTTAAATGTAGATAAATTATTTTGTATACATTTGTTGGTACTCGTTCTCCTAAATTCAAACCAAAAAAAAATCATACCATTTACCAGTCAAATAATTCACAAAAAAAAGTGTACATTAAAACTAATATCATACAACTTCTATATTTTTTTATTTATTCAATAAATGAAATCGTTTAATTGTTTGTACCTAATTTAAATAATAATAATGACAACTTAAACATATTTTTATAATAGATACCTATATTATTGATTGTAATAACTAATTTGTAATGTATAAAAACAATTGTTCTCAGAAACCAATTGTGTTTCTATTTCGTCGTTTATATATTTTCATTAAACATAGAATAAATTTGACAAACGAGATGTTCTAGTTTTGATTTTACAATGTTTTCTCATACCACATCATAAGTTCTGCTTAATAATTATTATAAATAATTGTCAACAATGTTAAACCATCATACATGACTCATTTGGTATAACTATTTCATCCACAAAACGATAAAAATATGGTAATACTAGAAATTCGGCTAGAATTTATATGCCTTGTTATGTTTTTTTTTGTATTGTACTTTATTTGATATGTTCACGAATCACCTCATATGGATACACATGATCTATTTTTTATTTTACATATTATGTTTCCTAATTATTTCAAGTATAATGCATATTTTACATATAAACACGAAAAATTCAAGTAGTATGATATATTTAAATGAAAGTAGTGTAAATACTATGCTAATATAATATCAATTTAAAAACCGGCAATTTTGTCCTTGACAAAAAAAAAAGTGTAAAAGTGTATTTAAAATACGTACATATCCCCAGCCCCACCCATCTAACTTTTCTCAATATTTTTTTACAAATTATTTGTTTTATTCGTATAATTAATACGCCATTCCTATGAATTCTTATGATAAGTTTCAGAATTCCTACGAAAAAATGTATTAAAAAGGTATAGGTAGAAACATATATTTAAAATTAAGTAACTAAAATTATTTAAATTATAAAATCATTTTTCATCAGATTCTTTCATTTATATTATAGTTTGGAAAATATTGATAAATTAATTGTATATTTTAACATATTTTAACGAAATGAAATGCATTTTTTACTATTTGATATTTCATATAAATCCTAGCCCTAGATAATATAATATAATATTATGTTATATTGTAACTATTGGAAATTGTAATATTTATTGTATTACAATAATTTAACTAAGGTATGAAGAACAAAAAAAGTACATCTGAGTACAATTTCGGTTACACAAAGAAAATCCATTATTATTTATTATTATCTTTTTTTCCTCTTGAATAAATTGAAGGATTTTGAAATATTTTCCGACCATCGGTTTTTTATAAAGGTTTTCTAGACGTTATCTTAGACAAAAACCTTTTTAAAAATCTACCGACATTAAAAGTTTGGCTCAAAAATAATAATTTTACAAAAAAGCATTCAATGGATTTCCATTTACTAGACATATTATTCTTACATTTAGTAAAGTTCCCTAGTATAGAATGATATTTAATGTATCGCCTGTGAACTTTATTCTTTAGTTTTTATTTCTTATCCCATAACCAAACATAAACACATTTTATAAAATGATCTTTTTATTTAAATATATAATATACTAGTATCTATCTGAATGACTTGTTTTAATAATATATGTTTTATATAACAACAAATGTAATATTGTGAGTAATGCAGGCATTCAATGATTTTCATCAATAATTGATTTTCTTATAAAAAAAAACCCATCAAATAACCAAATATACGAATTTTGTAAGTTTGACTAACCGGAGGCAAGTTCTTTAAGACTGTGTATATATAGGTAATAGGTACCCACTACCCAGAATCTTATGTTTGAGATTAAAATTAATATAAAGATCTCTTAGAAGTAGGTATCCAAGTTTTGTGGTCGGGTTTAACCAGAGTTCGGTGAAATAATAAGAGAGTGAGAGTGCGACAGGAAGAAAATGTGAGGGACAGAGTGGCGAGGATCCGTATCCGCCGGAAAAAAACCGTCAATTGAATGCGAAAAAGTGCGACCCCAAGTTATATTGCGTATTAGCAGAGATGTTTCACTTTGATGAGCGGTTTCGGGGAAGGGCTGGTGAGGTGGATATGGGTGAAAGGGAAAGGGGGGTCAGTATTTACAGTTTAGCAACTAGTCAGCCCCATTTTGAGAGGAAAAAAAGTCTGCACTTGCGGAAACGTTTCCGCAAGTGTGTCAGTGGAGTCAGTGGCGGTGGCTTTGCCCGTGCAGCGCCGGGTTGATGACGTGAATAATGCACCGCTGTTCGCGTGCTAATTAATAACTGCTTTTAAACTACCTACTTGGCGACGTTAGCGACCCGTAAGCCCCCTCTCGAAAACCACACCCTTAACGTCTCCTTTTAAACTCTCCGGTTATATGTATAGCTGTGGTTTGACGGCGGAGAAACCGCGAGTGTGGTTCATTTCATCAGGAACTGACGAACGAACGCCACAAACTACCACCGTCATTGGTCTGCCAAACTGAAATATATTACTACTTTTTTTGTCATGTACCAACTAATGTCATTAGAATTAGGTATGTAGTATGTACCTTCAACCAAACCCATACTTTAATATATACCACCATGACAGTGGATAGTGGTGCACCATGATTTTTTTCTACCGCAGTGACTATATTATAATATGCAATAGATTATACGTAGGCATACTCTATAATATATTAATAAGTACAATGTTACAGAACTAACTTAAATGCTACTGATTTATGGGGTTTATGATTTATTATAATATACTCTTGTTATTGTATACAATAATAAGGTCAGTCTAGCCTTCAATAAGTTGTTGTCATATTATTATTTTTGAAGTATGTTTTTTGATTATTGTCTGACTCTATTAGATGATCACAATTAATATAGGTAGTTACAAGTTACTCAAATTAGGTACCTAGTTTAATTTACTAAAACTTTTAATAAACAATTAAAATATATGGGATTGGGTTCGTTGGAAATCCGAGCTGGTGAGTCAATTAATTTAAACTTTATATATTATGTTAAAAATTACCACTATTTCTATTCCATGTTAAAATAGTTACCTATGGCAGTTTCAAAGTTTGGGAAATACGCAAGTATATACATAATTTTAAAGGTCAGGCATATACAAACACATAGGTACACGATATATAGACACCCTATATATAATATATATATAATACTCTAGTGGTTAAACGAAAACCCGATGGTATCTCTCACAAGTATTATTAAAATATTTTCGAAAATTACCCTGTCAAATTCAACAAGACATCTATGTGTATCCCCGTGAATTTTCTATTACCTATCATTAATATATAATATCACTACCGGTTCTTTTTTGACATAGTAAACGCAGTCGTATTATTCGACGTTGTTTCATTATTTAATACATTCGACGTTGTTTCATTATTTCCAAAGATATTTCGCGAATAACTCTACGCTCATTCAACCTTTACGATGATATTGTTATGATTGTCAAATTGTATAATAGTCAGCGGTAGACCACAAAACTCACAACCAACCATTGACAAATATGACAAATCGGTAGGAACTATAATATTATATATATTCTCTAAGTTACTCCACATCATAATATACCTATTATACCTGCAAGAGCCGTACATTTTCGGCCCGATCCGGTCTATCAATTGTATCCTCAAGCCCTGCCCGGCTCGAAAATAATGCTAAGCTCATAAAAAGCCCGGACCGATCCAAAATTTTTTTCTTAAGCCTGGCTCGGCCCGGTTCAAAACACTTTGTGAAAAAGAAGTCCAGTCCAATCTTAAGTTTTTTTTTTTTTTTTTTGGACTGGTTTAAAAATGTTGTATAAAATTCCACATGAATTCTATCATTATTATTTATTATTTTAAATTATGATTATTTATTATAGAATAAAAATCCTTAAAAAGCCCGGTCAAACCCTTGATTTATTATTTGAAATCCAGCCCCTCCCAGTTCAAAAAATTGTACAAAAAAAAGCCCATGCCCGATTCGGAATCAAATTCCAAGACTTGAAAAAGACCGGTCCAACCCTTTATTTTATTTTAAAGACCCGGCCCAGTCCAATGTCACTATGGGCCGGGATTTTTGAGGACTTGGTCGACGGGTCCATGCCGGTCTTTAATACTTATATGGCTATGTGCATATTTTTTTATTGGAAAACGGGACTAGCCCAGTCGGATAACATATTATGCTTAATACTCTTACAACTGAATTACATATCAGTATCCAGTATTAAAAACAGTGATTGGTTTAGTCCCAATAGATAGGAACGGCGGACACTACTCTCGATATTTATGGAGTTAAATAAAAAATACGCAGAACAAAAGGGATATGGAATGGGAAAACACTACTAGAATTCAAAACCTGGATGCTAAAATTAAGTTATCTCAATAAGACAAATTAGTCGACCAACCACGAGTATTTGGACAAAACAGATATATGTTGGCTTAAACTCGTCTATAGGCCAGCGTGGCCGGGTTTATATTACGAAGTACTGGATTGTAGTTATGTATAGTGAACAACCAATCAATAACCTGAATGATGCATACTTAAGAAACTTACGGAGGACTCGTTCCAGTTGTGGTAACTATCGCTAATTAATTGAATGCAAATCTGAAATCAGTATAATATTACTTGTATACAATATATTATTATAATATTATGCACAGGATTGCAAATATTTTTCAACGATATGTTATAAGATGATCTGAAATAATTTATAAAAACAGATGAACTGTACTAACACTTCGTATACCACCTATTACATAACACTGTATATGATATATACCTACTGCTATTTTTATTATATCACACAAAGTAAAAATATCTTTAAAAAAAAATATCCACTCACTTTATGTCAATAATATTTTATTAATAACTTCAGATTTTAATGGCACGCAAATAAAACTTTCGTCTGTCAGAGTTTTGTGTACATAATATATATTATATATATCCTTCGATGTACGTAAGAGATTTTTGATTGCGCCATCAAAGTTTTATGGTTTTAATATCTTTTCTGTATTCAAACGACTTTTTAAATAATATTGACATTGAAAGTTGACGACGCGATTAATGTACAAGTAATGAAACTAATTATTTCTCGTCCTATTTCCTTTGTATATAATAAATAATAATATTTAATAGGGAGTATCGGATTTCGCTATAAAAACATTAAGCTAATGGATTAAGAATGATACGAATATTTGTCGTCTCCAATCATTAAAACTTAGATGTATGTGTCGAAACTCAATTTGAGTTATACCTAAAAAAAATATGGAATTAAATATTTAGTCAATAAAGGTAAACAGAAATTTGACTTAAGCCCCGTTTATAACACGAAAATAATCGCTGTCAAATTGGAAAATGTTCATCTTTTAAAAATACATCAGTACACTTTTTTATTAATTTCAATATTTTTTATACCTAAAGATACGATATACAAATTTTAACTATATTTTAAGCAAACATAGTATTATATTATGATGGATATTAAAATCTTAAATGCAGAAGAGCTAATATTATCGAGCAAAGTATAATATTATATTGATTTAATTTTTACATTTACGCGTACCTATAATATATTTATAATATGTACAAATATGTGACCTATTTCACTATTTCATATCCTTTAGTTAGCCTTGCAATCTTGGTATACAAAAGTTACACAAAACATCCATTGTAAAAGTATAAAATCCACAAAATATAATATACATTTATTTATTAATTACAAATTTACGATGTAAGTACCTATGCAACTGATGTATAGGTAAGTTAGTCGATAGGTACCAATTTTAATTCTGAAAATGATGTTAAAACAGATTCTTAAAAGTGTCAAAACTTAATTATTTATTATAGATCTACAAGAAACCATAATACTTATACTCATTTCAGTTCGTTTTAACTTGAACATTTAATTTTATACTTATATATCTAAGTTTAATTTAAAGTTTAAACACTTTAAACTCATTAAAACTTTTCGTTAAACCATGAGCAATATTTGTATAGTCTATTGTAACTACACGTATTTTACAATATATCTATCAATCGAATAAATATTTTTGAAACCATTTTAAATAAAAAGTCTAATAACTCTATTACATATACCTAGTATTTTAATATTTACTTTTAGTTGTAGCGTGGGAAAAAGTTATTAATTCAAATACGTTTTAGTGGGGAAATTTAATATAGGTAGGTGTAAAATTATAAAAATTATTTATACTTGTTTTGCTTCTTATAATTGCATTTAAAAGTTCGTTCCGCAGCACTTGAAAATTAAACACTTTAAGTACCTACCTACTGTATAAAACAGGAAGTATCATAGTTTAATCAATAGACAATAATACTTATCATATTTAATATCATACAAGAGTATTATTCAATATGACAATATGTTTTTGTATGCTTAAGCTTTTTTACAATACATATTATATGAGATGTATTTATATAGGAAGTCATATTATGAATAAGATGAAAGACGTATCGAGCAGACAGAAACAATATTATACGATTATTAAATGAATGGAATACTACTAAACGTGTTCGATTGCGTATATTAAGCTATAATGAACCTACTCGTATTATTTCACCAACAAGACATAAAATATTATAATATTATGTTCTTATTTAATATTAATTTTAACTACATAATAATCCAATTATATTATGTGCAATGAATCACGAGTTTTGATTGTGAACCACACTTGTTTTAGACCTATTGAACTAGGAATTAAAAAAGATAGCAGTTAAACTGCACTCAGTTTCAATACCGTTAGTTATTAGATTTCAATAGTTATTGGTTTTATGAAATGTATGATGTTTGATTTAAGTTGAGCTTACAAGAATGTAATTCACCTAGAACAGTGATCGACAGTCACCGACAGTCACAACTTAATACTTGACGAGTGTCAATAAGTAGCTCACTTAAATAAACACATCACTGCAACAGTGTTTAAATAAAATTAAGCGTAGGTAGTTAACAATTACAAGTGTTTTGTAATTTGTTGGCAGGCAAAATCAGTTAAAAATCAACGTTTACACATAATACGATTGCGTTTATATTTTACATGATATAATTACATAAAGTTTGTCTTCATCTCAGTTAAATTTTAGATTTTGAACGGAGCATTGAATGCATTGACTTTACTAGGATTTGTGTTTTTTTTAATTTTTTTTTCTGTCTTTCATCACTTTTCAGTACAGTAAAAATGGTTAGATTTTCTTCAACAGTATCTTATTCGATGGGAAAGTAAATCGAATTTGCATTCAGGAGGTCAACATGTAACATTCCTAATAGTTTTTGAAAGAGCAAGGAAAGAGAAAAGATTAATTTAAAAAAAAAATGGAAAATTGTAAGTGTTTTTATGGTTTTCGACAAAATCGATTTTTTTTTATGGTAAACTCTAAAATAAATTACCGTAGATACATGCAATTGTCACTGATTGTTTATATTAGATAGCATTTTCTATACACGATAACATTTTCAAAAAATATTGATTTGTTTTGAGCTGTTTGCGGATATTTTCAGTTTCCAATTTTTTTTTAGTTTTTTTTTCTATGAATGTCCATAAAATTTTATTTGTTTGGTAAAAGCGCTTGAAAATTTAATGCAAGGCTCTTAATAAATTGTTACAATGACGTTTGAAAAATATTAAAAATCCATTGTCACAATTTTTTTTTATAAGCATTTAAATTTTGAATTTTGACAAAAGGCGTAAAGAAAACTATCGACACCAAGCTGATGCTTGACCTTAGAACACGTTAGTGACATACCAGGCTCTCAAATCGCTTTTTAATGCAATTCAGTATAGTTACTTCTTACAAACATAATAATTTAAATTCGTCAACCTAAAAATTAATTATGGTACAACATAGCTATAACATATAGTAACTTACCATAGGCTCACGTATAGGTAACTAAAGGTACATTATTACTTGCGAGTTACAGAAGAACTAAATAAGTAAATAAGTAATACATTTGTTTTATAATTGTATGTGAAATACAATATAAATTAACAATTTGGTAAAACTTGTTGTTGTTTATAAATCGTCAATTCACCCGTTTCAATGTTACATGTACGTAAAATTGTATAATCCTTATCTCGTTTTGCTTATAAGTCAAAAGTAATATAATATACATAATACATATTACATATACTTCCAGTGAACAGTAAATCATAATTGTGTAGAAGTTTATAAACAAATTTATACTTGCTGGATGTTGTATAATCCAATTCTCAAAACAATTTATCTAATATCACGAGTACACATCAAATTTTGTGTTGAATAATTTGCAAACTTTATTCTGTAGATATTTGATAAGTACCTAACCTATATATTTTGATACTCTTCATAAGAACTTACTTCGATAATGGAATTGTTAAACTTGTTCGAAATTGTATGTATTGTTGTAGCATTGTGTATGAATGTCATTGTCATTGCTGCAGTTAGTAGGTACTAAAATTATATACTCGTTGAATGACGGTTTAATGCATATCATTATTTTGATTATGAAATAAATTATATACATCAATAAAACATTCAAAAATGATTAACTAACAAATTTAATAGAAGGAATTTATTATATATCATACATAATGCTTGTGTATCAAAATATATATACGTAAGACTGTAAATCGTTGAACTCTGAGTTTAATCTAAATGATAACAATCGAAACACACAAAATAATAATAAAAAAATAATATAAAATAAACTATACATAGTTAACTACTACTACCTTTCTGGAAATATGATTTCATACATAATGTTAACAACCTTAAATTATATACTTTCATACACTCGCGTTAGAGAAAAAAAAACCATAATATAAACTTAATTAATCTGAAAATATAATATTATCAGAATATTGATGTATTATAATATAATTTTATATTCTTATCAGATATAATATTATTAATATAACTTTTAATATTATTTTTATAGAAATTATATTTTAAAAAGTTGCATTCGTTTTATAATTATATAGCATTAGGTATAGAATTATATCATATATAGCCTATAGCCTCTCTAGTGACTAGAAATTGTGCATAATAATATATAATTGGTACTCTAAAATATTCCAACAATGACAGTATGTACGATGTACCTAAATAATATTGTACTGTAGAGTGTAGCTTATTGTATAATATTTACAAGAGTAAAATATTATTAGTGTTACGTCTTACATAATATAATGAGATATTAATCTTCACTCTCTTTGTAACAAATGTTTACCAATTGTTGTATTTATTCATATTTCATATTATATAGAAGCTATCTCACAAGTATAAACTAATATATCAAATTGAACCACAGATATCATTAACACACCGCCACATTAAATTAGTAAGTTTAAAATATTATTCATGAGAGATTCCATAATATTATAATATTGCTTTCGAAATATCGCGTCATCTACCCTTTAACAATCCTAACACAGGTAAATATTAAATTTAAGCATGTAACTTGTAAGGCGTTGTTGCCAGCTAAAACTGATATCAATATTATATAAAATATACTCAATTCCGATGTATAATAATCGCTTATGGAAATTATTGTGTGAACGAAAACCTAATTAGATTATTTTTAACAAAACCCACGGTCTAGATTTTTACTGAGTGATTCTTTTAACAGTAATCACTAATTATACTGAAAAGTATTAACGTTTTTAAAAATGTTTGAAGTCTATAAGAAAGTAATATTTTTATAATTTTACTATTTTTTCTGCCGTCATTTTTAAGTATTTTACTTTTTTATTCTGGATGTTTTTTATTGAGAATTTCGATTGATAATGATCAAACGAGTAATAATTAATTAGTTTTAAGTTTTTAGATTTTGAGGTTTAGATGAATAGACTGAGCGGAGTAATAAACCAATAATTTTCAACGTATCACTGTGTCAACGTTAATACTTATCGAGTTTATCAATATTTACTGTCATAAGTATCAGCCTGCAGTAAATTGTAATCTGGTACGAATGTTTGAATCTGCCATCTCTGTAATTATTTTCCTATGAATATTGTTTTAAACACTGTTCTAATTGAATAAGGAATCATACAAAATTTGTAATAAACCAGCTATATCCCGAATGTATAACCATCTATATCAATATTTTTTTGAGGTGAGTTTCCCTGGCACCACAATGTTTAAAAATCCACATTTTTCCTTCACCATTAATTGTACCATAATTTGTACCAATTTGTACCACTAATTTCATAATTTGTACCAAAAGATTTCCCTGAGAAAAACCAATTTCCCTTACGGGTGCCAGGAAAACGTTTCCCCAGCACCCGAAAACCCACCAAATGAGTTTTCCCACATTTTTCTTGCACCGTTAATTGTACCATAATTTGTACCAATTTGTACCACTAAAATCATAATTTGTACCAAAAGATTTCCCTGAGAAAAACCAATTTCCCTTACGGGTGCCAGGAAAACGTTTCCCCAGCACCCGAAAACCCACCAAATGAGTTTTCCCACATTTTTCTTGCGCCGTTAATTGTACCATAATTTGTACCAATTTGTACCACTAATTTCATAATTTGTACCAAAAGATTTCCCTGAGAAAAACCAATTTCCCTTACGGGTGCCAGGAAAACGTTTCCCCAGCACCCGAAAACCCACCAAATGAGTTTTCCCACATTTTTCTTGCACCGTTAATTGTACCATAATTTGTACCAATTTGTACCACTAAAATCATAATTTGTACCAAAAGATTTCCCTGAGAAAAACCAATTTCCCTTACGGGTGCCAGGAAAACGTTTCCCCAGCACCCGAAAACCCACCAAATGAGTTTTCCCACATTTTTCTTGCGCCGTTAATTGTACCATAATTTGTACCAATTTGTACCACTAAAATCATAATTTGTACCAAAAGATTTCCCTGAGAAAAACCAATTTCCCTTACGGGTGCCAGGAAAACGTTTCCCCAGCACCCGAAATCCCACCAAATGAGTTTTCCCACATTTTTCCTGCACCATAAATTGTACCATAATTTGTACCAATTTGTACCACTAAAATCATAATTTGTACCAAAAGATTTCCCTGAGAAAAACCAATTTCCCTTACGGGTGCCAGGAAAACGTTTCCCCAGCACCCGAAAACCCACCAAATGAGTTTTCCCACATTTTTCTTGCGCCGTTAATTGTACCATAATTTTTACCAATTTGTACCACTAATTTCATAATTTGTACCAAAAGATTTCCCTGAGAAAAACCAATTTCCCTTACGGGTGTCATGAATTAAAATACTAATAAATAATGGTTATATCTTAAAAAATGTATAACTCCACTTTTACCTTACTGATATAAATATTAATCAAAGTTGTAACAAAAACATCAATTATTACTTAAAATCTAATACAAAATATGTTTTATTAACCTCAATATTAAATTAAAATACCAATACAAAATAATATGTATGTGCTTTGATAATATTAATTACACATTAAGAACAAATAAAAAATCTTAATAATGAGTTAAAATACTAATAAGTTGTGGCTGTATTAAAAAATAATATACAACACCACTTGTAAATTAGTGATATAAATATTAATCATAGTACAAGCAGAGAACCTGAATATTAAATTTAAATACTGATGAAAAATTGGTACATTAAAAAAAATTTATCAGACCTCTTGTACCTTTGTTATATAAATATTATTCAAAGTACAAACAGAAAAACTCAATAATCAATATTACCTATATGACTGTTTAATTTTCCTTCTGCTCTTAATTTTACTTACTCTTGTTGATTACTTAGTAGTTACCTACAACCTACTTATATCATTACTTTACTCATGAAATATGGAAGGTATGTCATTACTAATTAGGTCCTGATTGATGATTAAAATATAAAGCATTATTGCATTGATATAATATCTACTAGGTGACTGTTCTAAGTAATAGATACCTACATTCATTATACATATGTGAATCAGTTAGTACCTACTTAGTAGACAGTGTTGGGAATATTTAACTAATAATTTATCTAAATAAAGATAAAGATAAAGAAAAAAGATAATGATAAATATATCAAGTTTCATCTAATTATTATCTCATAGTAATATTATAATATTATATATATCATAGGGTATATTATTACCTTATTTTCTATTATTATACAACAATGTTATTTTGATAATCATGATAAGATTGTGTAGTTCATAATAGTAATTAGTGATACACTATTATAAATTGATTTTTGATTTTTTAAGATATAACCATTATTTATTAGTATTTTAATTCATGACACCCGTAGGGGGAAATTGGTTTATCTCACTGAAATCTTTTGTTACAAATTATGAAATTAGTGGTACAAATTGGTACAAATTATGGTACAATTAACGGTGCAAGAAAAATGTGGGAAAACTCATTTGGTGGGTTTTCGGGTACTGGGGAAACGTTTTCCTGGCACCCGTAAGGGAAATTGGTTTTTCTCAGGGAAATCTTTTGGTACAAATTATGATTTTAGTGGTACAAATTGGTACAAATTATGGTACAATTAACGGTGCAAGAAAAATGTGGGAAAACTCATTTGGTGGGTTTTCGGGTGCTGGGGAAACGTTTTCCTGGCACCCGTAAGGGAAATTGGTTTTTCTCAGGGAAATCTTTTGGTACAAATTATGAAATTAGTGGTACAAATTGGTACAAATTATGGTACAATTAATGGTGAAGGAAAAATGTGGATTTTTAAACATTGTGGTGCCAGGGAAACTCACCTATTTTTTTGCTTATTAATTATTATTATTGAACAAAATTTTGTATACTTATAGTCTGTATTTACAAGTTATACAATTGGTAAATTTGGTGAGAGTTTATTGACGGCACCCAGTGAAAATAATACTTTGTTATAATTTTTTATTATACAGGTACACTGTTAATTTGAATATCTTACATTATAATACTTTATAAGAATACTATTGTGATTGCTTAATGTCCGTGTGTAATTAAAATAAAATTAATTAATTAATACTTACATTATTATTGTTGGCGCATATTGTCTGAAACATTTTCTATTCGGACTTTTTGAATTAAATATTATACTTATACAGGTTTGTTTTCATAAATAAAAATCTCAAAGGCGTATTAAGCAGTGCGGTACATATATATTGTTTTCGTGCACAGTGCACTGGCATTCGTTAATTTATTTCATTTTATTGTTTAAAACGAACTTATTGTGCAGGTACCTATATGAATTCTTTATTATTTTTTTTCCGGATTTTTTTGTGTTGACTGTTTAACGCCCAACACTAGGTGGGCTTTGCCTATATTAGTATAGGGAGCCGAGCCGAATCGTATAAGCGTCATTAACGGTTTACAGAAAAAAGCGTTTATGGCACCGGAAGGCGTCCGGTCTACACGGTGAAGTGGGACAAAGTCCGTCGGTAAAAGTGGAATATCCGCAAAGAGGGAAAAAAAATAATGTGCTTTTTGAACCCCACGAGAGCGTATATTATACGGTGCGTTCTGAAAATGGCTCATGTAACCAGAAGAGCCTCCGAGAATATTTTACTTCACATCGATTTCCAGTGTTGTATTTGAATATTACACCCCTATTATTTATAAGTACCAAACCCAAACTCTTCACTATTTAAAAATAAAAAAATAATAAACGTACCCAATATGAGTATTAATTGAGCGAATGTGTGTGTGTGTGTGTATTTCATTTCACCGATTGACCCAGCGAGACTTAGAGAGAAACCCGTCAACTATATATTTTAAGGGTAGGTACCTACATAATATGGCACAGTTTAAAAACGGCTCGAGTGTCCATACCATCAATACAGTTATGAACATATAATTTCGGTAGTTGTACGCCCATAATAAAAAAGCCATTATCCATACCAAACAAAATGCATTGTTGCCTATTGGAAAATACGTATAATAATATTATAATAAAATCAAATTTAAACGTACGTATAAAATATTACAATATTGCAATAGTTGTAGAATATATATTATATTATGTAACAGGAAATGTATAATATAATATAATATACTATGGTACATTGTATACAGTACTTAAACAAACACTGCTTATCAAACAATTATAACTAAATTGAATGGTTCAAAAATAATTTTAAAAATGTAATAGAATTGTGGAATAAAATGTAGCTCTTTGGCCTTTGCCACACACACGATACGTTACATCTGATAATGCAGTTGTAAGGGAAAATATTAAAAAATACATTTTCAAACCTTGTATACTTTATAGATTATGTTCTTTTGTACACTATTACGTATGCAGATTTATTTATTGTTGAATTATTCATTTTTTTTTCTAATTTCCTATAACACAATATAACGTTTTAAACTAAAATGGCAACCTCAAATGTAATCATGAATTATTATTATTCATAATATACTTATGTAGTAACTTGGTGGCTGAACCATCCATCCCTGTAAATAAACATTTTACTGAGAATACATAGTTATCTAAAATATTAATACATATAAAATAATGCAAACAATATTTTAAATGATAAATGGTTTATTATTGGTAAATTCCCTGTTCAAAATATAAAATGTTTTAGGTTAAGGTCAATGCATTTTCTGAGCTAATATTTGTATAAGCTAACTGGCGATTCTAAGATCTCAACTGTGCTATATTAATTTGAGCAGTGTACATCAAACCACTGAAGTATGCAGATGGTAATTATCTGGCCTTTGAAAAATCGTTGTTTTTCTGAAATATATTCAGACTTAACAATTATATATTTAATGTTGAGGACTCTTATATTGATAAATTTAGGTTTTTTGGAGTCTTATCAAAAAACTTATTCAATGACATATGAATAAACAATCTAAATAATAACTTTTCATTTTTCATTATTTGCCATTTTAACATTATTTTCTTGTACTTATAGGTAATTTTTAATTATTTTTCACTAATCCATAGAAATCTTGGTTTTAATATTATTTGACTTTTCATTTTTTTTCATTTTTCTTCGACTATAATATAAATTTGACACCCATACATACATTTTAGTTTAAATAATATATATATGATACGCTATTACGCTGTAAACCGTTTGAGAAAAGATTAATATTAATATTAATAGGTACTATTAATCAATATTATAATATTTTTTTTCAAAATATTATATCTTGACATTTGTTCTTTTGGCATTCTATTATTTATGTTTTTACTATGTTTACTTTTTATTGTATTTTCTTTGTATTATCCATCTCATGTTTTGCATGTAGATTTTTTTTTTTATATTTATATTTTAGAAAGTTGTCTTTTCTTAATTAAAGTTAATTTTAAGCAAAAAGGTGTATCCTATTTATTTTATTTTTAAATTAGGCATTTATATATACAATTGTCAACTCTCTACTCCTTCACAAGCCCTGACTTAAAGGAGTAGACATATTCTTAATCTATATGATGCTATCTATATTTAAAGGAAAAATAAATAAATAAATAAATAAAATTATAAAATTATATAAAATACAATTTAATCGTAATTATCAATAAAAAAAAAAAAATTTACATACCTATAGGTAATAGGTATAATATAAACAATTTTAAGGGTATTTGTTATGTTTTTGGGTTTCTAAATTTAATATCTGGGGCTCTATAAATTATTAGTGTTAATGAATATTCGTGATATTATTACAATGTATGTTAGTATTTTGCAACAAGATGATCACACCAAAAATTTGGTTTTCACTTTACATTATTTTACTATACTTTAACATAATGTACAATAATATTTCCTTTGGTAACTGATATATTTAAATTTTAATAAATATATCTAATTTTATTACACTTACATATTTCGGTATGTACTCGATTTGCATAAAATACCCACTGTATTGAATTATGATAACAATCTGATAGTATTTCACTTGTTTAGATAATAGAGAGCATCAATAAAAAATAATTGATATAGACTATAAAATATTATGTTTATAGCGATATCACTATCTATAGTTGACTAAATTACCAACTTTATCTTAACCAGTCATTGTCGTACATTTCAAGAGCAATAGAGATGACCGATAATTACCTATACAGTATTCAATTGATGTAATCGTAATAATTTTGACAGCAATAAAATATTATTGCGTATTATTAAGTCAAAAATGTTGAACTGCTTGTAAAGAGGAACCGTTAAAATTAATGAATTGAATTAACTTTACAAAATAAAATGTGCATATTACGATTTACGACCAATAATTATTCAACACCTACTATTCATTGTTCGGGTTAAAATGTAAAATTACATACTTAACACATGCGTAGTACAATATAGTACCTGCCTACACTTCAAATTCCCATTAGTACGTATTTTCTTTAAGTTTTTAATAAAGACCCACATAAATAGATAATACATACCAGTGTTTAATAAAATAATTAATAAACAAAAGCTACGAGTTGATGTATAATAATATAATAGTTAGTTGGCGAATTTCGAAACAAAAGAATAAAATTGTTCATCTGAATAGGTTTCTGGAACTGGAAGAGTGTTCTGATTGTTATACTATAATCGTCCTAAATTCTGATTGTGTGTTAAAGCTCTATTCAAAACTTTCGACTTTACAACTTAAGCCCTCAAAATATAAATATAGCTACATAAATATTCCGTATATTATATACCAACATGCACACTCGAAGAAAAACTACGTCTGCGCCCCTTGTGGTCGTTTTTCCATGATAGTTATTATTATTAGCTTAGCGAATTTGCGAATGTGCATTTAGTTCTCCTTCCATATATAATTTACCCATAAGTCCGAAGTAATTTTAAACCCATTTCACTTCATCTGAAACCAACTTGTTAGCCATAACTTTAAATTAACTATAAGATATTATATAATAACACGTGCGTGGGACAATTTGTATCCATTTATATACTGTGTACAGTGAACACATCCCCACTCGAAGGTTTTTGTTTTGATAATTGGTGATTGAAATAATTACCACAACGTCATTCATGGCTGTTTAGTATTTAACAGTGAAATCAAACAAATAACCCCACGATAAACAACATAGGACACAATTTTTTTTGTAAACCGCTAAGTACAACTGTCACAGTGTTACTTTTATACACCAATAAAAACATCGTCCGATATTTATTTTAAAAAAGTACTTTAGTTTATGCTCAAATTGTTCAGCTATACCTACGTAGAAAATTGCCTAAACTTTTACTCTTGAGATTATTTGTATCTCAAAAGCATAGATCCCATTTACCCACCGTAATAAATTGACAGTATAGTTCTCTCGTCGACCGGTGAATATAATATATATATATATAAGAACGAGGATAATGAGTTTGCTCGCCTTAGCTGAACTCATTTACCAGAATATAAGAATGAAAATTGGATTGCAAACTCGTTCGACCCAAAGGCAGTTAGCCTTTACAAGATGATAAAAATGTGATTCGCCAATTAAACACCGGACTTCTATAACGGACACAGTTACAAAGGTCAAAGGAAGTTGTTAAAATAAAATGAAAATAAGTATTATCGATTACAGGAAAATTACAGTTTACATCATCATTATTTTACTTAAATGTCTTTGAATGTATAGTGCTAAGCGGAATTGTCACAGAGAAAAATATCATGTTATTAATTATATTATTCAAACAGAAGAATTTAAAATTATATAATTTCATAAAACCCACTTCAAAAATTACTTAACCCGTTGAAAACCATTTCTTGCTTTCATATATTAAAATTTAACCAAATAATTATTTTGTTATGTGGTATACAATGGTAATTCATGATGCCGTATTCAAAAAAATGTCATTAAAATTAAAACTGAATTCAAAAAAATACAAAATGTTTAAAATGTTTGTAATACCTATGACTATATGTTGACCATATACAACTGTATAACTATCTGTAATAACTTTTGGTTGAAAACTAATAAAAAAAAACTATTACTTGTAGGTTATTAATATTACCTATAAGTTTAAAGTAAATGTAGATAAGTAAAACTTACCGTCTATAATTTATTATGGTTGTTTGGTTTATGTTATTCGTAGATATATATGCTGATGCATGATATTATAGTATAATAAATAATATGTTTGTAAACAAAATTAATTTTAAAAAAATGTTCCTACCTACTGAATATAATGTAATATTAATTAAATTGATTTCGTAAATTTCGTATTTATTGTATACCAATAAATATATATATTTTACTTATTAACGGATGAGAATAATAACTTTGATTTAAACTTTGAAATAATAAAATAAAATAAAAATATTTTAAATATTTTAACAGTACCTATCTATAATAAATTGAACTCGTAGGAATATTTTTATTTTATTTGTATTTTTCAAGAAGATATATTTTGTTATTAACAAATAGCTACGGGGTTTGTCCGTTGGGTGTGTCAGCCGGTAATAAGTGCTATTTTCTGTTCGTGTCACTTCCAACGAGTCTAAATAATATCGCCGGGAAAAACTTAAATCAAACTCTGCCGTATACTCGTTGGATACCTATGTCGTTGCATATAGTGGTATTGTCGGGAGGTCGTGTCAACGTTACAGGATGAGAATATTGTACTGCGCACTGTTTATTGAAAAAAAAAATGTCTTCTCCGCAGTGGATGAAAACCGATACGGACTCGGAACTTATAGTTATATATTATATTTATGATCTCGGAAAGGAATCCGTGCGACGAAAGAGTAGCGGCTGCTCCGTAAGTCGATAAAATATAATCTGGACCTGCAGACGTGCGCGGAAAGTTGCTGCAGCGGATGGCGGCCGATATATGATTGTACGAACGTGACGTCGGAAACAGGACATGGGGGGGGGTGGATACGGCGTAGATAATAAATAATATGATAATGAAAATTATTTAAATTACTATCTATCAGGATTCGGGATACCTGTGCAAATGGGTAGTGTGGAGGGCGACGATACCTCGGTTAGATACGGTGGCGTGGTTATGACCGGGACAGGGACCATGCTGGTCATGGTTAAGGGTGGTATAGTGTATTGGGTTTTGGGCAGTATGTACAAATAGGTATATAGTGACTTGGAAACCACTTGGTTCGGCATATTACGGCGATGGTTAGACGAGAGGGGCGTTTTACGATTAACGATAGAATAGCGTCGATTGGCCCGACTCAACTGGCTCTCGGAATAATACGGGAGACAACGACATATTATATAAAGTATAAAATAAGTGAAGGTATACGCCTCTACTTACCTGTATATTGTAATTGGTTTTTTTTTTTATCTTTTTCAATATACGAGTACAATACCTGTCGCACACACTATATTACATACAATATATTATGTATAGGTATATATAATATAATGTTATTTTATCGACTCTATTAGACTCTATATAAGACTCTATTCTATAGCTTATAATTTTCTGCACGGCGGTGGCTATATAAAATTGGTCGGGTTGGTGTCCCACTTAAATATACAATAGCGTCTATTGTGTTTAGGTATTTCATTTATACTCTACAAAATACTGACCTGAAATTGAGTATTAAGTTACTTGCATATATTTTGTTATTCTTATATTATTATGATCAAACTATTAAAACTATAGTTAGTCGTCCGCTTGGTTTCTACGACAAAGTGGAATGTGATGGATATTATAACTATTATTAATAATTAGTAATTACCTTAAAGAATTATAAAAATGCATTAAGGGGGGTCTAGTAGATAAAAAAAATTATATTTAGACTAAACGGCTATACAAAACTGTAGGAATTTAGTGTGACGGATTTCAATTTTGAAAACGGATTATGATAGATTAACATGTTTACTAGGTTTAACAGAAGCGATTTACGAAAACCCACCACACCTTAGAATGGTAAAAAATAAAATTAAAATGCATATAGTATTATGCTACGAGACCTTTCATATTTTTATTATTGCATTTTATCAACTAAATATTTTCCAATATGGCTATATCATTGAACACATTTTTAATAGTAACTTAATTATTAAATAATATTTAGGGCTGTATTCATAGTTGGTGCTTAAAAATAAGTATTGCTTAACATATACTCATGAGTTATGACTCAAATGAGATTCATAAACGAGAAATAGTATTACTTAAATTAAGGTTGGTCGAGCATTGATTTTAGTTTTTACACACTTTTTTTTTTAATTATCAAAATTAGCTTAAGCATTGACCATGAATACGGAACTTAGTATCCAACTAATTAAATATTTAAATAATTATATACCTCTGTCCTCGAAAAGGGTACACAGAAAAAATGAACTTTCACTTGCTCGAAATACAAGAGTTAAACAATTTCAAGTTCTAGGAAATTTATGATCCAATAGTTTAGTCTTGTGTCCCGCAAACATAATTCAAAAACATGTATAGGTTACCGAGTAATATAAGTAATGGAGTTATATAGAGTGTACCCTTTTTTTGTACATACGATATATTTATACTTATTGCGTAATATATACTGTTAACGTTCGAAGATAACACT
Source organism: Macrosiphum euphorbiae (assembly GCA_949089665.1). Classification (NCBI taxonomy): domain Eukaryota; kingdom Metazoa; phylum Arthropoda; class Insecta; order Hemiptera; family Aphididae; genus Macrosiphum; species Macrosiphum euphorbiae. The sequence goes on from CARXXK010000001.1 coordinate 80,379,284, forward strand.
GGACCTTCATTAATCAATGAGGTCAATGAAAAAATAATAAGCGTTCGAAAATCCCCACAATAAAAAATTCGTACTTGATGTATAGGTCACTAATATGGGGATCTAAGCATTCTAAGCCATTTAGGTGAGTGTTTTAGATTCGTGCTGTATTTTTAAAATCGTGAACTACCATGACGCATTTCATTAAATAATTGTATAGTAAAGCCAAAAAACATACAAATATCACACGTGCCAAGCACTCGTTATTTAGCAGAACTGCAGAAGTGAGCAAATTCACCTCTGAACCATATATTATAATTTTCTGGATTTAAAAGTATTGATAAATCATAACATTTGAATACAAATTATTTGATTGACACCGAGCTTAGTCATAAACATTGAAGTATCGATTTCTTTTTTATCGCATATCCTCTCAAAATTACCGAGGAAATCGAAAAATTGGTTAAAGAAAGATAAAGAACAGCCTACGTGCTAAATTTCCAATTTTTTACTAGAAAAGTTTATCCTTACTACATTAACTTAATATTTAAATAATACTCATGAGTCATCATGTGTGCGTAATTACTATACAATATTGTGAAAAAAATTTCAAGTACGGCTCGTGTACTTATCTCAAAGGTCTAAGGAAATAAAAAAAAATTGGACATGTCAAAAAATTCAATATATTATATCAACTTTTAAAATAAGAACATTTTTCAAGTGGAAAATATTTTTATTCAAGATAACGATAGTTTATATCGTTTGATATTATACTTTTGTTCGTTTCAGGTTGATAATTATAATACAATAGACATTAATAATATAATATGATAACGTATACACATAGGTAGGTAGTTAAATAGTTTATTATCAAATGTACCTAATTATAATAAATAGGATATCGTGAAGTATCATATTTAAAATAATTTTTATATACAAGCAGTGGCGGATCTATGGGGGGGGCGACGTGGCGATCACCCCCCCCCTTGGGCTTTTTTTTTTATTACAGATTTATTTAATATTTTCGATTTATAGATTTACACATTACACAATACATTTTTATAAATTAATAATTATTAATTATTATTTTTTTTTCTCTTTATGTTTCATGATAACAATGATAACAACTTTATCAGACAATGACATATTTATTTAAAGTATTTATACCATAGATTTATATTATTAATAATATAATATATCTATGATTTATACATAGAAATTATCTGTGATAGTGTGATTATTTATTTATAATGAATGCAAAATGTTGATGGATGAATTGGACATTCATTTGAAAATGCCTAGGGTGTCAGCTCATCAAAAAAATAGATCAAATCCGAATAACATAAATAATTGTGAAGACTATTTCAGAATTACAATTTTCATTCCGCTTTAGGTGATATATTACCAAAAAATGTTTTTGATACTTTGGATGCATGTTGTAGGATAATCTTCCCAACAATTAAATCCTTGATTTCTATACTTGCTAGTTTGCCAATTAGTACTGCTTCCGCTGAACGCAGTTTTTCCACTTTGCGCAGGTCAGATAACTAATGATAAAAATAAAATTTTGCTTTTTAATTTAAGATGAAAATATCTGCATCTAAATTCCGAAATGCTTTGCATGTTTGCTTATTTCTTATTGTTTTTAATTTGTAGATCAAAAACATGGTTGAGATCGCGAATGAGCGAACATAGGCTGAATGGCTTGGCTTTATTGCACACGCATAAAGATATTATTGTAAACATAGAAGAAGTAATTAATAGATTTGCAAATGAAAAAAAAAAGAAACGTACAATTATTATTATAATTATACCTATTTTTGAACAATATATTGTTATAGCTATTTAAAACAAATAAATGTACCTACAATTAATTTTAAGTGTTGTACTTCTTTTTCCATAAATTACTTGAACTACGGTCAAGTCTTCATTGCCGGGGCAACAGCAGGAAATGCTTTTTCTTGGTGGGGGGAGGGGTTGAAAAAATGTATACTGATAATTTTATAGTATACGGATTATACAATTTGATCCGGATTGATATACGGATTTCTGGGGGTGGTGACCCCCTCCACCCACCAGGTTTGACCATACTCATCGTACTTGTATACTACTCATGGATATTCCTATTCAAAATTCGCCCCCCCTTTAACCAAGCTTCAGATCCGCCCCTGTATACAAGACATTAATAATGTAATGTATTTGTTAGAAATGCCAATAACCGTAGCAGCTAGGGACCTATAGTGCTTATAAATAAGTAAAAAATATAATATATAATATTAATTGATTAGACTGCAAAAGCTGAGTATAAAATACATTTTCTGTCCTTAAAAGTTAAAAATTATAATAATTTTAGTTGATGAATAAAATATTTTTACCAAAAACAAGTCATGTTGTCTTAAAAATACCAAAAACCAACAACTGCCGGAATGCAATATAATATAATTTTAAATGTACAAAAACCCTTGTTAATCCATTAGTCTAAGCTAACGCAATAATTTTAAAATATTATCTCAATTTCGTAATTCTGTAGATAGAGTCTATTCCGCAGCAATATAAAATACGTGCGATCACTATTAATCCAAGGCGGATGAGATTATATTTTCGAAAATAACAATTTAGAAACGGACGGTGATAAGAGCCACGTAGGTAAATGGGAAAACGCAAGCATAAAATTCCTTCGAGTAATAAATGCCGAGGAAGCAGCAGTCAAAAAATTAGTAACACAAAGTAATATTTTACGTTTTTTATATTTATCTACATCACGTGAACATATATTATTTTAAATAAGTATCGGGAAAAATTACACTCAGCCCTGAGCATGCTAAGTTCCCGGTTTCTGCACGTGATTTATATGTGTCCATTAATAATGAAATATCTCCAGTAATTAACGTTAAGTTTTCTAATCGAGTACGATACGCTTTCAAATTTGGCATTACGAAAACGGTAAACACATCTAAACAACAAGTGCGATAAATAAAATCTCTGATCTATATTGTGAAATGGCAAGATATTAAGAATATAGTATAGCTGATGTACCTACGAAATAATAATAGTCGAACATTTAATTGATTTAACTATAATATTATTTATTAATATATGTCATTATTGCAATGGTCAATTATATTATACTATTATCACTATAATGACAAAAATAATATGAGAAAGTGTGTTCAAAAACGTATTGTGCAAATATCTATACTATAGACCAGGGGGGAATTAGGAGGGGGATTAGGGGGATAGATCGCCCCCCAACCAAATTCCTAATTACGCCACTGCTATAGAGTATAATATGTTTTTATATAAGATATTAACTGTGGAATTTTACAAACTGTATAGGTATATGCTATTGCACTGAAATTATAGTGACAGATGGTCACAATGAGAATACAAGATAATTCGTTACGTTTAATAAAAGAAAGAGTACAAACCGGCAATTTAACGATTTCCGAGATATACAGCTCTATTTTAATATAGGTAGGAAGTCGGTACAAATCTGCTGCACGCTGGACGGGATTATAAGGTGTTTACAAGAGAACTTTGGTGATAACCGAGGTGAGTTTCAGCCAAAACTACTGCACGTAAGCGGTACCTACACTAGATTTATAACCTACGAATACACATTTTACGACAGGTGATGCAGAAAATGAGGAACGTACGACGACGGGAGATGTCCATCTATTTTTCATAAGCTTAAAAGAAAAAAAAAGAATGATTCCATTTAAGAATTGGCACTATAAGGTATATATACGGCATGTGTTCATGCCAAGAGGTACCACTAAATATTTCAATTCGATGACCTTGTAGTGAAATGGGGTTTTCGCTGAATGACTGATATAGTACTTAAATACACATTTTCAGATAAATTTCAAATATTTAACACTTTCGATACGCACTTGCCGGATACAACTTACTTTTTTTTAAATGGTAACATCACTTTTTTTTACATACTCGGATTGAGTATTTTTTTCTAAACAATTTATGTAAAAAAGTTTTTTTCTAATTACAAAATTGGCATATGAAATTTAACGATGAAATTTAATATTTATACGAGTACCTAATAAATGTACAACGAACAGGAATTATACTATATTAATTACTGAAAAATGTTGCTAAAGTTATTTTTATTATCTTACCTGTGTGCAAACAATATTTTATATTAATAAGTAACAATAAGTTGAATTTAATAAATTTTGTCAAAAAAAAATAGTTACTCGTAAATACCTATTGAATTTCATATGTCAATTTTGTAATTAGAAAAAAAACTTTACATAAAAATACATAAATACATAAATTGTTTAGAAAAAAATACTCAATCCAAATATGTAAAAAAAATTGATGTTACCATTTAAAAAAAATTAAGTTGTATCCGGCAAGTGCGTATCGAAAGTGTTAAATATTTGAAATTTATCTGAAAATGTGTATTTAAGTACTATATCAGTCATTCAGCGAAAACCCCATTTCACTACATGGTCATCGAATTGAAATATTTAGTGGTACCTCTTTGCGTGAACACACTGTATATGATATAGCACAGGTAACTGAAGAATAAGTAAATAGTCCAACTGCACCAGAGAAAAAAATGTAAGAAGCAATATAGCAATGCAATGAAACGGTTGAAATGGATTGATGACGATAACGAACCAAGGTGGTATATATAATATTAAATATATATACCTCGAACTCGGGGGAGAACATCGCTGGCCACTATATAAGGTGTCAAAGATTAAAAGGCAGGGAGGTAGAATCAGAAAAAAATATTGTGAGAAAATAAAATTGGGAATTACTGATGACTGGAGATTGGCAGAAAATGTGTAGGTACGACGGAATAATATGGTTTTAATGGCCAATTTACCGCCGATAATAAATGGATATTATATAAACGGTGGTACCTATATATACCTATACAGAAACTTACTTAAATCGGACCGATTACTGCTTTTAACGACTCGGGGGAAACTGTGTCAATCGAAAGTTTCTATTTTAGTTCGGCGATATATCTATAGAGTATAGATAACTATTAATTATTATAAATCGCCGTCGATCCGTGTCTGTAGACACTTGTCATGACAATCGAGCGGCGTGACGTTGATACCCAGCGTCGCCGGACAAGGAAATCATTTCCGGGAAAAGCCCTCACATGGCTGTCACGGAACTCGCGACAAATCACGAAATGGTGGTAGGGGTGGAGATAGACGAGTCATCGGCAAACATTGTCGTTTACTATACACCTAGTATAATATTTTTTAATTCATCCTCGGCGGACTGGATAAAGATTTCGGTGGTTGCACGTGGTATATAATTATTTTAATAATAACAATAATATTATATTATAAAACTATAAAAGTTACTAAAAACCGGCACCAGGTGTAGGTATAGAAGTGTGTCTCACGCGAGGAGGGCAAAAGTAAATAAAAATGATTCCTTGCCGGTCGTTGTCTTTTAGTCAGTGGCGGCAGCGCTCGCGAGAAGAACAACACGCATCGGGGTCAGTCGGCGGCGCCCTCCCACCCCCTCTAACAACACCGCCATCGCTGACACTGTATACCGAAATCACCACACACACACACACACACGAGCGCGCGCGCATACCACGGTAGTGGTAGTGGTAGTGGTAGCGGCGGCGAGCACGCGACTGACGGTTGTATGCACTATTATACGTCTACGTGCGTGTGTGTACCGCGGTTTGTGTGGGGGGGAGGTGAGGAGGCGGATGCTGTATGCTAGAGCGGGCGTGGTGCGTTCTGGTACCTCCACCGCTACCGCCACCACCACCGCCGCAGTCGACACCACCTCCGGTGCAAAAGGTCTCCCCTCCACCCCGACGACCATTTCCTCACACCCCAGACCATATTCTGGTCGACGGCGTCCGGGGACCGACGATGATGACGACGACGACGACGACGACGACTACGACGACGACGACTACTACGACGACTACGACTACGACGACGACAACGACTACGACAACGGTGGTAGTGATGGTGCCGGTGGCGGGAGCAGCGGCAGGGCGGTGGACTGGATGGGCCAGCGGGTGGGCGGGCGGTGGCTGAGGAGTGCTCGGAATTATCGAACAGCGGCCCCGAAACCTTTATGACGGGGGCGAAGCGCGCGCTTTCCGCAGCCTCGCTACGGCGCGCCTGGGCCGCGAGAGAGCGAACGCGGCGAGCGTCGACCGGCGGCGTAGTGCGGGTCGGGGACAGTGGTGGAGAGCGACCGCCGGGCGATGGTGAAGGGACCACCGTGATCGGGGGAGCGGGGCGGGACGCGCGAGGCAAAGCGTGTGCTGCGCGCTTCCCCAGCGTCCGCCGCCGCCGACGCCGCCGCCGCGCGTGGTGTTGATGATAAACGAATACGCAGTCTGGCCGTGCGGTGCGCGACACTCAGACGCCCGCGACCCATCGCCGCTGTCGTCGTCGTCGTCTCGTCGACGAGACACCGCCGCGCTCGCTGAAACGCCGATTGATACCAAACACCCGCCGTTGAAGCGATCAATTTGAAATATTGATAATATTATTACAATCGATCAGGCGTGTTCCTATAACATAATAGGTAAACTACGTCAGCGTGTGTGCGTAAAAAATATATATATATATATTATATTAATAAAATAATACTGGAATCGAACACGTTTCTATCCGTCCCGTACCGATTTACGATCTAATCGCTGGCGTTTTCTGCCGTCGCGTTTACTCACCGTCGTCGTGGTGTGTAGGGTGCGCGAGTGACATGTCCGACAATCCGGGCGCCACCAACGCGGCCGCCACTGCCGACGAACCGGTCTGCACCGAAACCACGCCGCAGCCGCCACTGCCGGTACAGCACCAGCAGCAGCTCGACGAAGGTTCCCGATCTTCACCGGCCAGACAGCACCAGAACGGTGGTTCGCCTGCTACCATGGCCGCGGTCGTCCCGTCGCCGGACACGCCGCGCAAGAGAGGTACGAATCACCCGACGGGCGAGTTATTATAATGGCGATGACACAAAAACAGATCTATTATAGGAACACCGCAGTTTTTAGGCATAAGGCAGCCCTATCCTAGGGTGATCGTACCATTTTTGGCACCATAACATCCCCTCGTCCCGCCATTTCGGGAAACCATAGTCAATAGTTATACGATTTTCGTACATAACGTGTATGCCCACGAACAACTTACTACAGTTAGCAATAAACATGAGACATGTCACATGTGTAATGAATACACAGTGTGACACAGTCTTTTCAACATCTTGACACACTCTTTTCGATATCTTGACCAACTGGCAAACTTTTTAACCAAAATGTCTTTAAAAACATAATAATTATTACATAGGTTTTGGAATCATTTTTCTTTTTAGTTAATCCAAAATTATGTGTTGTCACGTAATTTAATTCTTAAATACGGTCACTTTATGACTGCCGAGTTCAACCGGTTCGCAAAGGTGTAACTGTCGTGGTCTGTGAAACGGACCTTTTAATCTCGATCGGTCGTCTGTAAACGAGATGAGTGAGATGATTTATTTACGTTTTTTAAGTTTATGCGAATTTCTAGAGGAAACGCGTACAGCGTCGCTATTATTAAAGTTATTATTATAAAATTGTGCAAAACGGGGACGGACTACTCGGCCAATAATAATAACAATCGTCGAGACGGCGGTGGTATAATATTGTATATAATATTATACACAGCTGCTATACGGCGGCTTTACCATAATATAATATAATATTAATATATCGTTTTCCGACGAAACATGTCGTCGGGAAAATGACACGGCGTGTGCACGTATTATTATCACATAGTATACGCCGAAATGTTAAATAATTTGTACCGGCTAATCTGTACTACACAACTGATGAAATAATAATAATAATAACATATTATATTACAAGCGATCGTGTGGCGGTCATCATCGTCTCCGCACAGGACCCGTACACATATATATAACACTTATGCGTATATTGTATCGATTGATTCCGTATCCGACCGACGTCATTGCCACGGCCGTCGTCATGCTGGCACATTATTTAAAATTTAAATCAAAAAAATGTCCTATTATTACCGGTATAATATTATGTTGATATCGTCATATAGTACTAGCTGTTACACGAATTCATATCGATATACGTTCTATACTCCGTCGCGTAGATTGGCACGCTGTCATATATAATATTATGTAATTTATTATTATTTCGCATAGTGTGAATGTCATCATATTATAAGACTTCCGAGAACGGTCGGTAACGGATCTTGAGATGCACGTCAAGACGAAAAATCGCCTCGTGATATTATAATTATATTGCAAAAGATTACATTTACTTAATATGATGTACCTATACTCTGTTCCAAAAGAGAACGGTCACTTTTCGAACATACAACTTACGGCTATGGCAGTGCAAAGGCCCAACATCCACCACCTTGCTAGCAGACGTTTCTCGAAGATGTTGACGATTGCCGGCTAGAAAAGGGGAGGGGAATTTTGGCCTTTGCACTGCCGCAGCCGTCAGTTGTTTACGCGAAAAGTGACCGTTCTCTTTTGGAACAGAGTATAGTCCGTATAGGTCAACCTATACGCATTAAAATAATTGTATTACATATACCATTAGTGCTATAAGAACATAACATATAAGCAATCGTGTTGTTATGGATTGCCAACGACGTTATATTTCAATTTTAACCAACTAAAATAATATAACAAAAAGTTGCATTTTTTTAAGGAACCGAATTTGCTATAGGTACCAAATGGTTTAGGTATATTAATAATATATTATATGATGGAAAAAAATTCGACCCTATGATTTTTAAAACTGATATTCTAGGTCCTCATAATAAACGATCCAACTTTAAAAACATATAGCCAAGTATTTCGTTAATATTCCGTTGAGGTTAGGAAAAAACAATGAAAGATGAAAAACAAAACTTTTGTGAAGAGTATGGTAATAAATTTGTCCTGGGAGACATTCCGCTTTACCCATCACCTATTCCCACAAAATAATACTCACGGTAGATAAATATAGTACCGATGTATACAGTTATCGTTGAAAATTTGTGACCGGAAACCGTGACTAAAACCGATCGCTTATAATATATATTATATAAGTTATTTTAATATAATAATTATGCGAATGACCTTGAACAATATTATGTACGCACCTATATAATGTATATACCTACACATGACATTTCAGACGCGTTTATTATACATATACTTAGTGATAAAGACGAATGCGTAGTCCTTAAATCGTTCAATTACACCCTCGCCATTGACGTTTGCAAACAAGTGTGAAAATAATAATTTACAATATCGATACAACTATTATACTTATATGAACACATTATACGTACAAGGTATACTCTACGATACTTCCTATAATACACAGACGCAATCGTGTTTAATTGAAAATTACATGTTGTATGCTTTACCCATGTACATCTATAATTATGAAAGTATGCCATGTGTAGCACTTGTCTGTGTGCGCCTTCAAACTTATATAAATTCGTATCATTCGTGGTCTAAAACGAGTAATGATGCCAATTCGTCGTCTAAATATTTGTATTAAATATTTATTTCATATTTGTCTTAAATATTTTGTATAATTTTCAGGAAACTTTCTTTGTTGCTTTACATTATTATTGTACCTATATATATAATATATATATTATACATATTATGTAATGTAATCTAATTATGGTGAAAAACATTAACCCATTTGAATTCAATTAATAATTAATTGCCGAATGTAATGTAACATCAATACACCAGTGCCCGCAGCATTATAACTGCAGGAAACATATTATTTTAACAAAATTCAAATTTTGTAGCCAAGGAAATTGTTTCGGTCTTCAAAGAATAATAAGACCAAAGGACGCGTTCAATAATAATTCAATTTGCTCAAACCTAACTCGGTTACAATACAATCAAAATATGTTCTCATAAAATAATTTTAAATTTAAAAACATTTCTCTAATAACTTTTATTATTTTTAAATTCGCAAAAGTCAGTCAAAACTTACTAATAGCGATCAATGGAAAAACAAATGAGAATTTTTCTTTGATTGCATATTCACAAGAAATTATTGAATATCCTTATTATAGTAAATTAATGTTTAAATATGTTTAAACTTTATAAAAAGTACGGTTACAGTTAACAAATGTTATGTTTAATGGTTTATTCAATTTAGAAACGTAAAAATATATCATAATATTTAAAAAAATAATATCATCATTTATAATAAAAGTAAAAACATTTCGTTTCTAATTGCACATAAAACAAAATTATACTATGACAGGTTATATTGTAACTATATAATATAATATATTAATATAAGTATTTTGAAGTACAAAACATATTTAGAAAATTTTTTTTCCCGTAACTAAAATACTGAAATAATTTATTAACATTTAATTGGTATGTCAGCTGGTAGCGTTAATATAAATTATAACAATAGCTGCAACACAAAGTTACAATTATATCTAATTAGGAAAGATTCAAAAATTTCAATTACAGTTTTAATGAAAAAATGTGAAAATGTTCATACTTTTTTGTGGATAAAATTGTACGACACACATATTCGTTTAAAATTCAACTGACAATCGTCACATCATTGTTAAGTCATACGCTTTGCTTCGCCCGATCAGTTAATATATTTCAATTAAACAGAAACTATTTTAGTATTTTACATTCGTTGTCAAATGTCTAAACAGATGATTTATAATTTAAAAAAAAAATTATCAATACTATTCGTATGGTATATTCTATATTATGTAGTAACACTATACATCAATAATAATTATAGTTACAAATTCATGGAAACTAAATTACCATTAAAAATAATAAGTTAGAATATTCAATATATAAATTTTCGTATACAAATCAATGGGTTAAACTATATAGTTAAAGTCTTACTTTAGTTAAAGGGACAACTAATATTATTATTCAAATATAACCTTCTGAGTTCTGATAGAAAACGAACTCGGGGCTTGGGACCAAAATAAAAAAATACTTGTCCTTGAACTGGAACTCTTTCAACCTTTTAAAAACAATGGTACGGGAACCTTACCAGAACTGATTCTCGATTTTCCTAGGAACTGGCACCGATATTTTTTGGTAGAGAAATTTTCGGTTTAATTCCATTCAAATATTATTGGTTAATTTAATTTGGACATAAATGCTTACGTGGATATATTATAATGTTCTATATCTATCAAGAGTTCTAGAAAATTCTAAATTATGTTTAGTAACCAACATTTTAATAAATTAAGGGGAATGGAAAGGGTAAAATTCTGTCTTTGTCTAACACACGTTTAACATAAGAATTTAGACCTATTTTCATTCCAACGTACCGATTGATATAAATTAGCGATAAGAATTCTAAAGACAGATTTGAATTTGTCGTCAAGTCTACTTCATATCGATCTCCCCAACTTTATTTTATTTTATTTTCTCCAAAAATGTAATTGTTTTATTTAATTTTTTAGTACAATTTTTTTTATGATTTGGGGGGAGATAAAATTAAAAATATGGGAAAGTCGATCTGAAGTAGACATGACGTCAAATTTAAAAGTGTTTTTAGGATTCTTATCGCTTCACTAGATCAATCGGTACGTCGGAATGAAAACTCTTCTAAAAACTAAATGCTTATGGTCCACGTGTGTTAGACAAAAACAGAAAATCACAGCTTCTAATCCCCTTAATCATTATTCACCCGTCCGTTAGTTATTGATCCATCGTTATGAATGTTATGATTATTTCCCTAATTACCTATAGCTAATTAATAGTTTCAGACGATGACGTCTAGTGACGTCGTTGACTATATAGCAAAGTGATTATTAGAATCGTCATAAATACGCAACCCTATAAGTATGTATCATATTGTGACATGAACTAATAAACATATATACCTATTTATTTCGAAATACATATTACATAATATAATATTATGCTCAATAACTTATGTACCTATAGTTTCTTATAAAATTAAAATAGCATTTTATACTTAAACATTTAGTACTCGCTATTTTATTATTTAAAAAATATAAAATTATAATTTATTTAATAATTTATAAAATTTTAAAAATAAATTTAAGCAGGAAAATACAATGCTCATCCCTAACCATACGATAAAACACACAACTACCTACATACGTTAATATCAAAACATTCATTCCAAAAACTTTGCGCCTTCAATATGCAAAGGAAAAACAGTATTTTTCGTAAAAAACATTTCGAAAAAAATTATTTCTATAATAATTTATAATTATATTAGAGATTCAATAATTGTATTTTAAATAAAATATTCGCTATTGAGATCGAATTTATATACCTAATTAAATAAAGTATTATTATACTGTAATAAAATAAAGCCATGCCGTCAAGCGAGAAATGTCTGTATTTAAAAACTCAACAATAAAAGTCATTACAAAATATATACATTTCAAAAAGCTATACTGTACAAATTGTATTAAAACCCTTTGCTGTTATTACCAAATGTGGAAATGGACTTTTGGGGATTCAATTATCTACATTTCGACGTACCTATGTTATATTTTCGCTCAGTATTTTACTATTGTTACAAATCAACTAAGCAACCCCCAGAATGAACTATTGGATAACTAAACAGTGTTCGCGAATGCTATAGTAACACAATTAATAAGCACACAACGATACTAATTAAATTCATTCCGAAATTGTTGAAATTATGGAATCGTCAAATTTACTACGCAAGTTCAGCAGTTGGTACAGTAATTTTAAGTTTACACATTGCACTATATTATACAATGGTCGCGGATTTCACATCAATAAATATATATATGACCACTTTGACATTTATCTGAGGCTCGTTAATAGACGAGATAAACAAAAATGTCACCAAATACTATTGATATGCATTAAAATAATACATCTTATCTTGCGTTTCATACACACATGAGCAAACCTTGCGTGCAGAATAATATCGACGAGTCACATATATGTAACATTATTCTATACAACAATATATAATATAAACGTCGAGCAATGCTTGTAGCAGGAAATCATGAAATTGATTTTGATCTTTTTCTTTCCGTCGTGGTTGTTGGAGAAAATCGGTCTAGATGAAATCCCTATGCCACCAATACAATCCCTCTTTCGGTCATACACCTACTACTACAGCAGACAAGTGTCGGTGGACCGGTACCGGATACCGCCGTTGGGCGGGGGTGGGTGGTTTTAGGTGTGGGTGGTGTCGGGGACTGAAGGATTTTACTGGGCCCCAGCCAACGGATAGGCCGGTGGCGGCCGGGAAAACAACAGCGTGCTTAACGGCCAGAAAAAGGCCAGTAAGGTACTACCGCGGTTTCTCGTTGTACGTATTATGAGCGTTTTGGAAGCAAATTGAAAGCGAAATCTGCAGTAAACTGACAAATGCGGGCACTAGTCCAAAAAAACCTTTCCTGCAATCCCTCCTCAAAAAATAAAGAAAAAAAGGTGTAACCAGGGAATTTATCTCGTTTTTGCCTCGCAAAATGTAAATTGCATTTTAACCGTACTCGGTTACCCGGCCACCTACCTACAGTCACACGAGGGATTACCTAAGTGCCAGCGATTAACATAACCACAGGATCATAAAAAAAAAAAAATAGTGTACCAAGTATACGTTTAATGTGTTTTTTCATTTATCGGACATTCGCTAAACGTCTAGGTTCAACAAACCGGAATTGGGCGATAATAACTTATTGACTATAATAGGTACTATATGATAATAAGTAATTACAATAATTACTAAGCTTACACGACGTTATGGTTTTTGAATGTTTAATATTTTGGAAGCATAAAACGTACAGTTTCTATCGTGTCGTTTTATACCTATATTGAACTTTATACTCCATTTTGAAACGGATTCACTCTAATGACTTACGAGTTTTTTTTAATCGAGCTTATTAGATTAATGTTAATCAGCCCGTACGTCCATCTTTGGGAATACCATTGGCCTATTACCAAACTTTTAGGTAAGAACATTATCTGTGCTTGAGCGTCGTTGAAATATTACAAATTAAAAATGCCCATATCTAGCTTGAAAATTAAAATATTGTAAAATCAACGACGCTAAAGCACAGGTAATGTTATTATGCCTAAAAGTTTGATAACTATTAAGGTAAATTCACACTAATATTAAAAATAACAGCACACTATTGAAACTATAGCGAATGAAAATTGTCCATGTCGTACGTGTGTAAGACGGAGACAAAAAATGCCTGGGTAGCGTCTTCTTTAACTATTATTACAATGTAGTATACCTATTACTTTCCATTATTTCGTTATTTTCTTGTATATCAGCTGTCACCTGTCAACAATCAACATGATATCGATATAGGTTTGAAAAATTTAAAATCTTTATCTTTTAACGTTTAAAAACGATAAAGGTCGCCCACATTATTATTACCTACTTATGTTATGGATATGAAAAAAAAAATCGAATGTAATTACTTCGTGACGTCCTTCTAACTGGGAATCAATTAAAATAGGAAATGTTTCAACGTCACTATAAATTGTATAAGTCGGTTGTACTAATTAATTGGCACCGTAACGGTTTCAGAAAAATACATAGGGACAGGACGAACACGACTGTATAATACTATTATTAAAAAGCATAATGATTTTAAAACAATAGTGGTGTTATATGTGACACTGAAACGGTAATTTAATTATTAAATAACAACATTTCGTTTTAGATCTTTTTACTCGGATCATACATAATATTTTGTACCTTGCAATATAGTAATGATTATTATACCGGCGTTTTGTCCGACGCCACGACATTCATTGCCGTGCTCGTCAATATAATTTGAGTTGATTTACATAAAACAAATAAACTTATTCGACGCGTTCATATCACCTCGATTATGTTAGCCCCACACTCTTGTTGTAATAGTTGAGAATGCTAGAGGTTATCAATTTCATAGTTTCTTTATCGTACTATTATTATTATTATCATATTGTGCATGTCTTATACTGTCATTAAATTAATTAAATCGTCTACTGTAATTCGTACGGCAACCACTTTATCAAGCGTTGTTTGCATGCGTTTATAATATATGCCTACTGTTTTATTAATGTAAATTTGAACATAATGGTATGTATTATAATATTAACATTATAATATTATTACTAAAACATTATCAGCTATTGGTTAATAGTATATTTCGTTTTAAATTAAATTACGTATGGAAACCAAGGAGTCAGAATCCTCATACAGTGTACGGCACACTGTTCGTTTGTAAATTATTTCCCTAACTATTATATTATAATCGAATAACGATCGGATATTGTGCAGAAAATGATCCAACCGAATTCCAAAACTGGTTCAAATTCGATGAATTATAATGTATAGGTAGCATAATATATTAGGTACATATCATTATTCATGAACATTTTTTCCTGCTCTACGTTCAATCCGACCAATTAGGTACTACACGCGTCCTGAAATTTTCTCATTATTTTATTCTTTATAATTTATAATAATAATAGTGATTTATGATAATAATACTATTATTATGGGTACACGTAAATAGGAATTACCGTACAACCGGAAATGTATCCAATGTCGAGTGACGAATACCCAAAAATACTCATTACATATTATACGAAAATAATAATATATAATATTATAGACGTTTATTACATATTATATAGGCATTAGGCGCGTTTGTTTATTAAACTTCGAGGGTTAAAACATTCGAAATACGATTAGTTTTGTTCCGTTAACGGTCCGCAGAACACTGCCTAAAACTTTCACGTCGGTGTTTTTCTTGTGCCGTATTTTTCCCCTTTGCTTATTTTATTCTTTTTTAATTCGATTTAATATGAAAAGTTCGTAGATATAGTACGGCGCAGAAAGCAAAATTAACGGTAGTGTGCACTGCACACACAGATCGCCGAATTCGCATTCAAAAAATACTTTAAAAAAATAAGAAGGTAAAGAAAAGAAGACGAATAAAGAAAAATTAGGGCGCCGTCTCAATAAGAATGCGTGCGGATTTACAAAATTATAAAAATAACCATGGTCGGTCTGCGTCCACGGGTAACTGTGCAAAATTTTTTCTCTAATTGTATCGCTCAAACGGGGACTCTTTATTATTATATTATGAAAATAATAATAATAATCATCGACTGTATGGCGGCGTTCGATTACGAAGAGAAGCCAAAACGGTTAACCGCCCAAATCAAAACGTTAAATTTATTGCCGTTTAGTCGCGATAACAATACGTGAACTGGACGGAAGCCAATCGATCCGGATAATTATAATACTACATATATTCAATTATACATGGAAATTAAATCGAACAATCGTTCATTTCAGAACTGTCGCATAAACTGTGTATAATAATAATGATATAACGTACATAGAATATAGGAAACGCACTAAAACCTGAAATTAATATATTACCGCTCATCTGTATTTATGTACCACCATGCACGCATATATAGAATCGTTTAAACAGATGATTCATTTTAATTTGTAATTTTAATCCTCGGAAGTCAAAGCAGTGGAAGTCGGCTATACCAATGCGGTGTGACCTATATGTAAATAGTAGGTAGGTATCTACCTGACTACATGTGCATGCATTACATTCGCCGTTCGTGCATTGAATATAATATAAAATAATTTATGTTATAACACTTATAAATTCTATCGATTCTGTATACGACTGTGCAACTTTACTGTGGTCAATATCCACACCTTCGTCGACCAACTTTAGGGCACTAACCGTATTTATGACGTATATGCCTACATTTTATTATTTTAGTTTATATAAAAACATAAAATGTAAAGCGCATAGGTATATTATATTAGTAAGCGTAATAATATTAAATCGCTCAACCAGTCGACGTATAGACGTATGTTAAGAGATATTCGTTCGTTTATTTGTTTGTTTGTTTGTGGGTATTTTTTGTGCATTCGTAATACAAATATACAATTGACTATAAACCGTTTTATTAGCTTTAAAAATTCCAAATTCCGTGAAACTCATTTTATTTATTCACTCATATCTGTACCTGTAGAATATTTTATGAATTACTTATCGATTTTTCGATTTAGGTTACATCTTGCTGAAAAGTAAATTGTTCTATTGTTAAAATATATTAAAATCTCTGAAATTACTCAAATTAAATACAAAATGTGTGCAGGACGTTTATTTAAGTGCTATATTATGTTAAAATCGTTCAACGGTATTTCTTGTGAATAAATAAAATAATGTTTTAATCCAGCTGTTTTGGACTACCTATATAAAATGTTTGAATCCAATGAAATTTTAACTCAAGACTTAATTATAGAAAGAGTAGAAATTAACCAAAAAAAATAAATTATTATTTCAATATTATGATATTTGAACCACACGTGAAATGTATTTATAGATAAACAAATCTATAATTACATCAAAAGTTATTAATTAATTTAAACACGGAGTTCTATAGGCATACCTTATACATTCAAAAATTAATTAAAACATAAAAATAAAATAATAATTTTTAGGTCGTTATGCAGTCTTGAAAACATTGACGTGGAGTTAAGTCTAATATGAATAACGTTTTTCTTTTTTTCAATTAAAATTATAGATTAAAAAATAAAAGTTAATTATTAATGTTAAGTAATTCAAGTTGCGTTATTAACCGTACCTTATTACCGAAACAATTGTCATTATCTCTTCATCGTAATGAACATTAAACACTATTAAATTTGTTCGCATTTACATTATAAAGAGTGTACACTGCACACCCTTGGGTCAATTAATTTTTAAACACTAAAAACATGATGTACAATTAACATTGATCCGCGAATGTAAATTAAAAATACTCGTTCAACTTATGCACGTTTTAATACCGACCTTCGTTTATATCGAGTGCCCGGTTTGATAACAGAAATGATTTAACAACTGTCCTACTGAACAATCAGTTTTAAATTTTTCATTAGGTAATTATTTAAAAAGTCTTCATGATAATATCATAACGACTAACGAGGAACACTATAGTCTATACATGATCTAAATGGTCTGCTTCAAGTTTCAACATAATATTATTATAGGTACTGTCTGAAAAAATACCGTAGGTACTTAGAATCTGCATAGTAGGTACATATTTTATAATATTTTGTAATTTTTTTATTTTTTGCTTACAATAATCACATTATAAAATATATCTATTATTAATGTACAAAATATAGTGCGAGTGTCCCGTGAGGATATACTCATTAGCCGTAGAGAAGGACTAAAACCGGTTTTTTTCCCTTTTTACCTATAAACTAAATTATTAAAAATCATGAGATTAATGAAAATAAAATGTTGAAAAGTCAAAATGTTCACAATGATGAACTCTATAAAATGGCTATCTTCAATTGATTCAAAAAATTAAAAAATACTTAATTAAATGAAGAAATAAAATTTGTGAGTCTCATAAAAAAAACAGATTTATGATATATTTATTATCTCAGGAGATATCGTAATGTGTAAATCCTCGCGGGACACCCTGTATAGGTGGGTATTACAATTTATTATTACGAATTCATATAATATATAATATTATAATGATGTTCAACCCACAAAATAGGACCCCGAGGACTTACACATCAAACGATTTAAACACGATCACGTTACATTAATTCTTCAGAAATTATTTGTAAATAAATACATTAGAAGATACTTACTATAATTTTTAACGCACTTTATATACATTTATTATTACGCAACTTATTTTTTGTTAATTAATTAATTATTTTCCAATATTATATAATCCTTATAATATATATAATATACATACTCCACTGATGTACTTATAGGTACTTTATTAAAAAAATATGACTATTAAAAAAAAAAATGTTGGTAAATATATTTCTATAAATATTATGTTCTAATATAAGAAATTACATTCAGATTAAAAAATTATACAGACGAACAATTTTAATCGCAACCGTTATTAATGTTATTTGGATCGTTTTACGTTTTATTCGATGTGTACCTTTTCAATCATTATTATATGAGATTGTCTTTTTAACATTATCTGGTTGTCCTTGTATGATTTACATTCTACAATGTACATAGAACCAAACGCAAACCTTGTTTAATCAACACAGCTGATAAAATTAGTAATTTTATTGAATTTGTTTATTTGATATTTATAAATTCTGTGTGACCGGAACAATGAATAACACATTATTGCTCTTCATTTAATGAAACTTCCTACTAATTGTAACCACATTCATATTATTTACCTGTAGAATATTAATATTCGTATACCTATATACAAGATTTAAGACCGCTGTTATATAGTTTATTTCTTATCGTATTAGTCAAACATACATTTAATTTATTTAATTTAAATACGTGGTGTTTGCATATGATAATAGTGTAAGGTCGTTTTGAACCATTTTTCGCTATTTCCGAAATAAACCATAAATAGCCGTGTTGGTTATAGAAACGCAATAATTATCACGGTCACTCGTATAGAAATTTAATAGCCTCAAAATAATATATTTTTGACTTTTGTATCACACAGAATGGTTGCACACTAAGACTTTTATAGCGATGTACGCTATTGCGGAATAATACGTTATTTTGCGAATGACATAAGACATTTAAGTCATGACCAGTTTGGCGCCAGATGAAGAGCGGTCAGAAGCTCTCAAATATAATTACTTGTCGACTATATTTACAGTCAAGCGCAGGACGGGGTTCTTAAAAATAACAATTTCTCCAACCAGCGGGGGAGGTTGGTTAAAACCTCGCAAAAAGAAACCTTCCTTTAATTATTCACTGACCCAGTTTCGCCCAACTGGCGCCGGGGTTTGATTTTCTTCTAACCCCGTTTTTTATGTCCTAAAACTTCGAAAATTAATATTATACACGTCGCGCGTCGTGAATTTTTTTTCCATTTTTGAAACTTCAATATTTAGAGGGGAAAAAGAAGTTTCATACACTTAAAGTGTGTATAATACTCTATGAAAATACTATATTCAATGCATAATTTATATTTTATACCATAAATATTCCCAAGAGTTATTAAAATCTGTCAACCATAATATTAACATCGTAACTAAATTGTATATCAATTTATTACGTCATGATAACTATCATAAATATTGAAAATATAAAAGAAAAATGTCTATCTGAAAATTAAAGTAGGAAGTAATTTCAAAAATGTTGAGTGATTAAATAATGTTTGTCATAATTTATTGGCTCATCAATAAATAAACAATTTTTTATTCTTATTATTAAATTATTTTCAATTATCTATTATTTTGTTTTTTCAAGTGAAATTTACGTCGTAATATACCTAATTAATATTTTAACAATTCAGAAAATCGTAAACGAAAAAGTGTAAACCTGAAAGTAAGCAATTTCATCAGCGTTTCTCAAAAAGCAATAATAATAGTCAATACGTACACATTACATTGTATTATAATATACATATTATTATTGTATCGTGGTCATACTTGCAGTCATGGTTTCCGTATAACCACGGCGGTATATGTAAAAACAAAACTAAATCAAAATGAATCATGTTATCGGGTCGATAACGGACCGCATGCAGTATATACACACAAAATAAGCAATTATTAACGGGCAGGGATTATACGATAAACGGTTATATTCTCGTAAGCCGTATGAGACGTATTATTATTATGTAATAGGTAGTGCAGCGCAGCAGCGGTGCGTGTTTTCCGGCGGGTGGTCTTGTACGGGCTCTGAACGGATTGAAAATAATATAATGTTGTATATATATACCCTTGTGCTTTCGTATTTTCGTCCGTCGACTCCTTTGAAGGCGCACTCAATGGCGAACCAAAATGATAACATTTAATCATCCAAAGGACACGCACGTATATGCGGCTAACGTCGTTCACACCTTTGCAGACGCACAAAGTTATACCTATCTGAGATCTCCGCTTGCACACGTATTATATACATTTCTGCGGCGACCGTGTGTACACTCGAACGGAGATAATAATAATAAGTTGACACCTCGTGTGCAGTTTATGTGGCGCGACTGCGTCTATAATGACGGAAATCCGCCCATCGTACCTATTTAATATTATACTGAATATTATATAACTATAACTTACATGTATAATCACTACCTTATCTTCCCGATTTCCCGAGTAACCAATGACAATCAATAATAAATCAATAGTAATTTCTACTAATTATTTCTCATAGGATAACCAATGATAACCATTTATATAAAAAAAAAGTATGTCGTAAATCTCAAAATCCCTGTTTGAGCACCTCCCCGGGTTGGGTCTACTAGGTCCAATTGTGAATCCTAACCATTCAAGGACCCACTCATGCATACACAAAAAATTCCATTAAAATCGGTGCAGCTGTTTAGGAGGAGTTAGAAATATATAAAAGTACCATTGGAGGAGTGCCTGCATGTGGCGATACAAACTACCTTATCTTTTCCAAACGAGAATCAAACTTTTCACAAAATCTTTATAGATCTAAATCGAATTTAGAATGAGTAGTTTTTCAATTATTTATAGTTGTGTACTAATAGCCAATAGGATAATAGATCCGTGAAAATTATAGGTTTGAATGATACATTTTTTGTAAACCAATATTTTTACCATTTTTTATCGTTAGAATTTTTTGAGTTTCGAATGGCTTAGCGACAACATAATGTACAAGAATTTAATGTTCTTAATATGAGTTTTTGTGTGGATTTCGAAAAAACGAAATCATCGCATCAGCGTCCTAGAACCCGGCGTAATCCCCACCCACCATATTGTTTTCTCACACAACGATCGAAAAATCCTTTGACAATTTATTACGTATATAGGCAACGTACGTACATGCGTGAGTCGGAGGTGTCGGTGAAAAATATTGCAGTTTTCGGAGATAGGAAAATACACGTGCGTGTAAGTTTGACTTGGGAAAAACGCTTTGCGATTGACAACTGACGCAGAATAAGGGTCTGATGTAACGATAATAGCAATAATAATAATAATACCTATAATACCGTTTGGCCAACTGCAGAGCTCGTAAACTTTGCCTTAAAGAATCCCTGGAATACGCGTATCGTATATACATATACCTTCAACGCTATACTATTAAGTATATTGTATGGCTATAGCCAGTTGAAGTAAGCCTCCTTTTAGTCCGATTATCGTCTCCGTTTGATTTCGCGAAACGACGAAAAGACGCGGTGGTCGTCAGCCACAGAGTCTTTTTTCGGTCCACTAAGTTGCGCTCGTATATATACGATACATATAACACGCATTTCTGTCAAGACCCCACTCATCTCCTCCCTACAACGGTCACTCGCGTTCGTTATGTATCTGCGGGCAGTTTAAAAACTATGCAGTAATCTCCGAAGTCAAACAATATAATATATAATAATAATATGTATTACATACTGCTGAATATCGAGTGTATATGTGAAGCGCGATTTTAGCGAATTATGTGTATTTATTTATCAATTAATTTTAAGTTGTTTTAATTAATATAATACCAAAATTTCTTATGATAATATGTCATATAGGTATAATGGTATATCTTATTAAAATATATGGTGACCGAATTATATATTTTTTATTAAGAGGGCGTCACATCCCCATCATGTGTTGTCTCCGTCTTACACATGTACAGCATAACAAAACCTGTTTTACGCTGAATAATTTTACTCCCTCTGTATTTATAGTAGAATTTATTACTAAAATTTCACAACTCATAGGGAAGAACTTTATCTGTGTCGCATTGTTTTCATTTTTTTTGACAACACTATAAGCAATTAATTTTAATAATTAAATGAAAAAAAAACATAATGTTCTCGAACTGATAACTTTAAACGTATTTATATTATATGCAAATAATAAAAACACTAATGCCTGCATGCATAGTCAATGTATGTGTCATTGTGTCACATAAGACATGTTACACCATGTCTTACGGGACACACAAATTGACTATGCATACGGGCACATAAGACACAGATAAAGTTATCCCTATGCGTTGTGGAATTTCAGTATTTCTATTTTCTACTATACATACAGAGGGAGAAAAATTGTCCCACGCAAACAGTTTTTTCTATGTCTTACATTTATAAGATGGAGACATTGAGACAACACGTCACGCAGTTGTGACGTCCTCTTAAGTTCTGTTGCACAAAATATTATCGATTATCGAACAAAAAATG
Organism: Macrosiphum euphorbiae; assembly: GCA_949089665.1. Taxonomy (NCBI): domain Eukaryota; kingdom Metazoa; phylum Arthropoda; class Insecta; order Hemiptera; family Aphididae; genus Macrosiphum; species Macrosiphum euphorbiae. The sequence continues at coordinate 80,402,405 of CARXXK010000001.1, forward strand.
GCCTTTTGTAGTTATTTTTAAACGTTTAAAAATATGTACCTAATTATACGTATAATAGTATTAGCGGTGTGGTGGCTAATTATTATACCTAGTGAACTTTTGAATGGAAACAATATTATTTTCTTTGAAAGGGCACCCATTTAAAACAGCTATATATACAACTTTGGTATGATAAAATACGTTGGTTATGTATATTTGCAAAAAGGTAGTGAGATTGCCCACGTCGTGATAAAATCGTATTTACTGCATATAGGGATAGGTATTAGGACAATGCGAGTATGCGACAACCTTCCGTAAAAGCAAATGTGTCGGGTTAAACATTATAATTGTGCCCCTATACCTACACGTTGTATATATACGTGCCGTGCAGTGGCCTATACATAAGTTTGTATCAATGTGAAAAAATCTAACCTGTGTAAAAAACAGGCGTTTTAAGAACCGTATATAGTTAATGCACTAAACAAACAAAAAAAAGGTCATTAGTGTACGGAAAAATAATTTTAGGTGAAACTCGAGTCCCCCAAAGTCAAAGGCTTGGTAACGCAATATGTTATGAAGTTATATAAATGACCTATGTATTGTATTAAAGGGTATATATTTACAACACGTTATTTAAACATTTATTGCTAAAATTAATAAACAGTAAAATTTAATTATTTATTTTACCGATTCGTCAATTTCTTTGGAATATCGTGGTTTACTAACATCGTTTGTATACATTTCTGTTACGTATTTTAATAGTATATTATATAGTATAATATACGTGAAACACTGTAGGTATATTATAACACAACTACATTTTTTTATACGAACAATATTTTTTATACTTCTAAGTTATTTCATACTAAAATACATTATGTTTTCACAAAATTGCACATGAAAGAAAATGGCCATTGGATGCACGTCCGACCCTCACACCCGCCCATGTATACGCCCCAGCGAGTGCGATTTTGGACGGAATCATCTATGTGCTTGGCGTATGTAATTTAATCATAATCATGACAGTCGTGTGGTGTACTCGTATACCGCAAAGCTTCGGAATGACAAAGCCTTTCATGAAGGAGAGGACCATAGATTTCCATCCAAATAACCGCGGGCCATCCGTTTGTCATGACCGAGTTTTTCGAGTGGAACAGGTGTTGGGCCCGTGGCCAAATAGGAAATCGGCCACGGTGACGCGTTCATAATATGTATATAATATTGTCTACTCGACGAATCTACATAGTCTATATGCGCCCATAGTTTTATTATCGTTTGATTAAAATTTCTTGGTACCTATCTATATTCCACATTATACAGTATGTCTATTAAATTTTTTTTTACTTATAAAAATTTCATTATAAATATTTATTTTGTGTGTGTGTCTGTGTGTGTTGTCGAATATCTCAAATTTGATAATCGTACCAAATAAAACGTGTAGTTTCAGTGGGATTTTTTTTTGTACAAATATATACAAAACAATGAAACAACTTAAAAAAGTAATAAGTTTTTTTTATTTATCTATCCCTTTTTTTTTAAGTAAAGAGAGAGTTATACATCATCATACATATTTGTATGAATTGCTTACATAATACAACGAGGATAAGGCAAAAATATAAAATATTTTTTTCAGTATATATAGCTACCGACAAATATTGCCACTTAAATATCACGAAATCAATATAATATCGCAAAGAAATTATATCGTCAGTAAAAAAAATATCGCAAGGAAAAAATGTCGTCAGTATAAGATATAGCAGCAATATAATTAGTATAGTATTTAATGTATAATATAATATATATTAACTCAAATTCAAATATAGTTTATAATTTATAGAACCTTCAAAAATATTATTAAATTACGAAAGTTTTATTTGTAGAATTAAAAATAAAAAATAACTAATGTTAGTAACTATATTAATTATTAATTATTATTTATATTTGAATTCGAGTTATTAATATTATATTTTAAAGTATAATAAAATTGTACTTATACTTTATTCTCGACAATTTATAAATTGTAAATATTAACACAATTTAAAACAAATTTAAAAGTATCTTATAATTATAATTATTTTTTAAGTTTTACAGATTTATATATAATTTTTTTTTAGCTTACTTACATGCGATGTTCCTAAATGTTGTAACATGTAAGAGTAAGACCAAAATTATCTAAGAATTTTTGTCCAAAACATTTATCTGTATAATTTACTGTTTCCTTATATTCTTTTTTAAAAACTCCAAAATTATTATGTTAAGCCAACTAAATATAGGTACCTACTATTAACTTAGTTCATGTAGTGGAATATAACGGTTGGCCAATTCAGATATGTCCGATCGAGCCCTCACTATTATAACAAACAAAATGGAAACATTTTAATTAAGTGATCAAACATTTTCAAATTATGTGGGCCTTGGAAACTAAAATTCCGACAGGGCTTCTTTCCTAGTTAATTTAATTACCCTTCAAATGGAAATGTATTACCGTCCGATACAATTTACATTATGTCAATCATGAAATGTTTGAGAGAGAAAATAATCAAAAAGTAATTCTCCGAGGACTTAGGACACGGTACAAAATATTTGTTACGCCTGTGTCGTTCATTTGGAATAGGTAGTTAAAATGTACACTATCACAACCCTGTCATTGCCATTTAAGTGTGTACGTAACATATACCTATTATATGATGTGCGTTTAAAATAACCGGCATTAAAATTTAATGTCTGTACTTTATGAAAAAAAAAACCCATCTTGATATAAAGTGAAACGCCGATTCTTTTGAAGAAGTGGATTTAGGTATAATTTTTCACTTAAACGTCTCATATCAATCTTGTTATTAATATTGGTTTTTTTTACGAGTTTTCTTACTAATGGACAGACGATCAAGAGCGTAGGGGCAAAAGAGTATTATTTAAATATAGTTCTGGGCGTTTTGTTACACCTGCTGGGTCATTTCGGCGTCCATATTATACACCTTTATTACGCTCGTGTTACTATTTTGTGCATATTACATGTATAATATTATGTATATATTTATATAATATTTGTTTTTTTTCCTTGTTTCTTGGCAAACCAACGTCGGCAGGTTGCTTAGCCGAACTCCCGCACCCGTGCCGAAATTTCGATCTAAAAATAAAATATTATGTCCGACGGGCGTGCAAAATATTTCACGTCTGCCCGCTACCCCCACTCGTCTAAAATTAACTGTCATTGAAAAACATGAAAGCGGAAAATTACTGTCATCGCCGCACAGCCTCGCCGCGTAAATCGCAATACCCGCGAGCGACCGTGTTAAAATGTGTCCGAGCCACGCCACTTGCACTATAGGACGACCGCAGTAGTGGCGGCAATCGGGTTTTCGATCAAATTCCGGTGTGGTCGATGTATTATAAATTATAATATCCATGCAAAGGAACGGGGGGGGGGGATATCCGTTCACAAAGAGATGCGTTTATGACGATGCCCGGCCATTTATATAATATCGTATTATTAATAATAATATAATATCGGTCTTGGCATAGACCGGATATATTATTACAATACACACATAATAATATATAATAGGTATTATACCACAACACACACACACATACAAAATGATCAATCAAAAATGTCGAGAGACGCCGTGTGCGTTTTAGTGTGTGTGTAAGTTTATACGCTTGTGTGTGCCATAAAATACGAAATTTTAATAGTTACTGTTTTCAATTATCAAATGCATTTCGCGTTAAACGATAACGCGCTGTTCGAAGTAAAGTTTATTATACAATATATAATAGTTTATTATTATATACATGTATTATGTGTCTCTGATCGTTAGTATTTTAATGATATATTATAAATGTACATTCTCTAAATCTATATTTTTACGACAAATCAATGTTACTGACAATAAAAATAATATTTCAGTTCTCAAAACTAAAAATTATTTATGACTATAATTGATCGCTACATGTAGGTACTTTTTATAATTTTGACAATGTTCACCGACTCATTTATTTAAAATATGTATATTTTCATGATTCAATATAATGTTGGAAAAAACAAATAACATTTAGAGCACCGTGTTTCACAATATTGGAGTTTATTTGTTGTTTTGAATTTCAAGCATTGCTGTAAATATGATTTTACTAGTGGATTTCGAAATAAAATTATCAAGAAGATTTGGGATGCTGAAATCTATTTTTTCATGATTCTATTTTTGATGCAGGTACCTATATACAAAATAAATAAACGATAAAAATATACATTAGATTTTATATGTTATATTATTATCAAAAAAATAAAAACTGTATTGTACAAATGATATCCTTGTGTTGGCCTTTAAACTTAGTTTCCACCGTATAATGTTGTTACATGATATTTTGAAATTTTAGAATTTAAACCCTTAACAATAATAACAATACTATCAGCTTTTTAATATAAAATAATATGATTAAATTATCTTAATCGTCAATAAAATATTAAGATGTCTGAACTGACGCACTATACAAATCATATTAATCGAAATTGAAGCTGTTAAGTTTATTTAAAAGAATATAACAATAACAATCACCTTTAGTGAGTATCCCATTAAAAATGTTTCTCTAATAATTAATAGTTTAATCATTACAATATATTTGTATACAACATTTTATTGTCTTTTGAGACATAATTACTATAAATACATAAAATGAACATAAACTTTCATCATAAACCTTATACGGTTTTACACTCACTGTAGCATATTGTAGCTGGCATACCAAAACATTGACTAAAGTCCCAAATAGCACTTGTTAGTGGGTGTTGCACGTTTTAAGATACCGAAAACTTGGACCGTTCATTTAAGATCAACGAAACTTTGTGGAAGTTAGTTTCCGCTTTCGGTGCACTATTATACTCGGATTTCGTCTGCTAAAAACACGTTAAAATCATTAAAGAGAGGTAGATGTAGTAAGTGAAACAGCCAATGAAAAGTATTGGGTTCCGAAAACAGAGACCCGTAATGTCTGCTGTCAGAAAATAAAATATACTCTAACATATTGTATAGTGCAATATTGTGATCTAAAACTATATCTTGGAATAAAGTTAAGTGTTGCAACTCTTGCCATGGCAGTCCATTAATATTAATGTATCGACAGCTTAATTGACTTTTAAGCTGTATATACAGCATAATAACTATCTCGTCATAAACGTCAATATGTTTGTATTATTAATTATAGCCATTAGAAAAATAATAATTAATAACATAATACGAATTTCGTTAATTTACTACCCCAAGGCTCAAAGGCCCTAAGTACCTAACATCAAACGAAGAACGTGATATTTTTACCTATGTATAAATGTATATTAATTTTGATAAGTATAACTTATTTTCATTTTCAATTCGTATAATTTGTGTAGCTAACAATAGGTACCAATACGTAATTAGATAAATAGTAATTGAATATAAATAATATAATAATTGTACGGCATAATCAAAATAAAATATTTTTTTTTTTATTTTACACAATAATATATATACAATCTGTACATTTATGCACAACTAGCATATTTTATAAGAGTTACAATATTACATGAAATATGTGATAAGAAGCCACCCACTAGTGGCACTTGACTGGATGTTGTATGATCTAACTATATATTATATATACTGATTTTTTTTTCTTTCATATAGTTCCCTACCAAGTCACGACACCAGCTCATTTTTAAACGACGCCTGGGGTTGCTAGGTAATGTTTGGGTGGATAGGTTTTTAATGAGTGGGTTTTGGTGTGTTTGTAGACGGGCATGAAAAATTTTGTAGAAGCGTGTAGCTTCTTCTGTCACTATTTTCGTTGACAGGTCATTATGTATAGGTATAGTGTAATTCGAAACAAAGGGTGGAGCATTAGTAATTTTCCTAAGAGCAATATTCTGAAATTGTTGAATTTTGTCGGTATTGGACACTTTTGCTGTACCCCATAGTTGGAGACCATATGTCCATAGAGGTTTGAGTAATGTTTTATACATAAGAACTTTAATTTGTAAACTGGAGTGTTTATTATTTGTGAGTAGAGTTCGTAGCCTTAGAAGACGGGCGTTTAAGGCAAGTTTCTTTATACGGATATGGCTATTCCAAGTGAGGCGCTTATCCGAGTTAAGTCCTAAATATCTAACTGTGTCAGATGTGGGAATAAGTATGTTATGTAAGTAGACATTAGAACAAATGGAGTAGCATAGAGTGAATATTGTATGTACTGACTTATTGGGATTGGGTTTAATACGCCAATCGGTGTACCATTCAGACATTAGGTTAAGATGAGTTTGAATATTTGCTGAGGCAGTAATAGGGTTTTTGTTAAATGATATGATGGCTTTGTCATCCTCAAAAATAAAATATACGTTCACATTTCTTGATGAATTTTTATTGCTATTCTACGCTTTACACACAAATCTTGAATACAAACATATAACTCAAATAACTATAGAAGTATATCATACATCGTATACAAACGTTCAAATAATTTTATTTGTGTAAATATTTTAGGTTGTTTTGCAGACTCTAGAGTGATTATAGAATTTTAAAATAAATATATTAAGTAGGTATAGGTACCAATAAGTAATATGAACAATGGAAACTTATTAAAGCACTCACAACTTCACATAAAGCAGAAGGTTCATCATATAGGTTCGTATATTATATATTTATATATAATTATATAATATATTTTATGTGTGTCTATTGTTGTAACATAATATTTTATGATTATGTTAGCTGTCCGATGAAATTGTCTTCTTGATTTTAGCACATTTAAAATAAGTACCTACCTAATATAGTAACATGATATCATATTATAATTTTAATTATAATTTTACAATTTCAAATATATTAGACCGCTAATGGTTTTGACATATGTTCTTAGCTTGAATGACTGTCCATCTCCGACGCTTTTACGGCTGTCGAGAGCACAGACTGATCTTGCACTCACAATGGACACTATTCAGACATCTCACAAAACGAGCACGTCTGTCCTGTGATACAAAGTATTAAAATACATATTTTGTGTACTCAATTATCCGAAATATTACTCCGGGGATTGAGCTTGAATTTCTACAGACGAATAATATCTTCTTTTATAAATATATATTTCTTATAAAAGTTAAAATGAATATTAGTTATATATGTTATATTATTTTAATGTATACTGCATATATGTATATAATAAATACAATTTTTAAATAGAAGAAACCAATTAATTTTTATAAAAACCAACGTTTAACTAAATGTAAAATACAAACAAATGCAATGAATAAAAATAATAGCCTATTAAGTTATAAATTTTAAATAAATAACTAAATATAAAATATCCAATGTAGTAAAAATGTATTTCTAATGTATAAGCTTGGACCATAGCAGTGTTAAATAATGATAATTATTATTTTAGTAAACTTCTACATTTTAAATGAAAGTATTTATGCTATTAACTTGAAATTATATAGTTCTTATTTATTACACATTAGGATACCCGCCTAGTCAAAAATATTAATATTTGCAAGTCTGATGTTATAGTATTTTCATGTTATCAGCTATCAATGAAGTCTCAAAAGTCATAAAAAATTATTAATTCTATTCTAAATTATTGTAATATTCAACTTAAATAATTGTCTGTATACCGTGGAATATCGTATAACAAATCAACGTTTTATATAATATTTCCTATTTCAAATGATATTATTAAGAATTTTCTTCTTTTATATTTCAGAAGTTTAGAAACTTATAAAATTATACTAATTATCAAACAGATTTATAAATATTATGATTATGAAATACTCTAAAATTTTGAGAAGTATATTTTTTTTTATCAAAAAAATAATATTTACTATATTACCTATAGGAAGGTACATAAATATTATAACGAAGACAACAGAAAATTCATTGTTTTTGAATTAATAATCTAACAATATACACCTATTAGTTACACAAGTTGAGTTCTATTTGATTTGATTCTTCTATTTTTCTGAAAGTAATATTAATGTTTTTAGTAATCACAGTGCTACTGATAGATTGCCTGCGATTAATTGTAATATTTTGACAAAAGCCAATGAAATACGTAGTGTGAAAAATGACTGCAGAAGACTCTGATGAATCGTCGGTGGATTTCAACACTTTACTGCAGAAGAAACGAAAGATTAATAAATTAGAAAATATTTCACTGCCAATAAAAAGACGGGTGAGTACTTTAAAAAAACTTATTGTAGCTCAAATTGAAACTGAAGCAAAATTTGATGCTGAAGTTCATCTTCTTAAATGAAAATTTCAAAAAGAGTACGACCCATTTTTTAATAAACGAAGGGAATTAATTCAAGGCAATTATGAGCCTATCAAAGAAGAATACGGTTCATCTTTAGAGGAAGATTAGTTCGTGGATATGACAAACGATGGAAAATGGTACACGTAGCCAAAAAAGAAACAGTAGCGGGGATTCCGAACTTTTGGCTTATTTTCACGAAGAATTCATTAGTTCATACGCAGAAGGGTGAAATACAACCTCACGATGTACCAATACTCAGACATTTGACAGATATCAGAGTTAATCGGTCGGAAAAATATATCGGGTATACCATGGAATTCTATTTCACACCCAAAGAGTGGTTCACCAATAACGTATTGGTCGTTAAGCATGTACAAACATATTTGCACAAAATATTTTATAATAATGTTTATATTCTATCACCTCATAAAATAAAAATCATATTCGTTAGAACAGGCTGTGAAATTCATTGGAATGGAGGAAAGAATGTGATAGAAACTGTTGAGGGTCCATAATTTTTCAATTTATTCGACACCTATGAATACATAACAAAATCAAATATTTTTGGATATTTTAACCATGAGTACTATGAAATGATGATTGCTAAGGCTATACAATATTATTTAGACCCAACAATCAATGATTATTTTCTGAAAATAACGAAGAGTTCGATTGTTTTGAAGAGACGGATTGATAAATGCGTTATAATTTGACTATGTTAAGGAAATAAGTAATATCCAAAACAAAGGTCCCACTCTGATAAATGTATATAGTATTATAATTTATAAATAACTTTAAATTGCGTGTAAGATATACATAGTGTAAAATTTATATGTGTTAACTAAAAGATTAAAAAAATAATTAAATATGAATTATTAATTAAACGTTCATACTTCTGCAATAACACGCACTTGTACTTAACCATCGTGCCGATGACTGTCTGTCACGTTGTTTGTACACACCTGAGTATCTGACATACCTGCTTTCATCATAATTCATAGTTATTATGTGAAAGACCTGCAGCAGCACCACGTGACCGGACAACCGCTGATTGGTCCCGTGGGTGTGAGTTATAACCACGTTTTGAAACACAACTCAGCCGTGAACGGACGGAAACTCTTTTGTTCATACATCGGAACAACAGATAGGGTACCTGTCCACTTTTTTCCGATTTCGTTTTTCCTTTTTTTTGTTTCAACTTTCCTACGAACAGAGTAGTCACTTAACGACGTAAAAACTGTGATGGTTTACGTAAAAGGTACCTATAGTTTTATTGACGATATCGAAAAATCGAAGCCCGTAGGTATAAATATTAGTTCATCGATTCCACCAGTACAGATACTAGTTCTTGAAACTACTAATAGAATCCGTAAATTGTGAATTGTAAGTTTAATGAAACCAGGACACTAGGAAAGTACCTTTATGCAAATAAAAATATATACTTTCTAAACAAAAATTATAAATTTTAATTTCATCAATAATTTTGTAATTAACATTATATAGTATTATGTATTTTGTATATCTATAGTTTTATTGTTTAAGTGTACCAATTACTTAAATCAGAGAATTATTCAATTTTTTTAAAAATAATTTATAAAACAATGTATATATTATTATTTATATTGTATTATTGTACCTATAATAATATATTGATTATTACATTTTAATTTTAAATGTGTTAGAGTCTAAATAGAATTTAATTTTAGATTCTGAGCGGAGCGATGAATGTATTGGTTTTACAATGATGTATGTTTTTATTTTTTTATATTTTTTTTTTATATTTTTTTTTTTATATTTTTGTGTCTGTCATCACGTTTTAGGACAGTAAAAGTGCTTGGATTTTCTTCATCAGTAGCTTTTCTGATAGGAAAGTGAATCTAGTTGGTACTTTGGGGGGTCAAAAGTATAAATTTGGAATTAAAAAATTATAAAATGTTCAGTTTTTATAACTAAGAGTTGAAAATTTAAAACAAAGATTCTCTTAAATAATTCATACTGTAACCAAAAAATCTAAAAAATATATAAACACACTTATTTTTTACAGACATTTTAATTTCAAATTTAGACAAAATTTCATATTTAAACCAAGAATTACGATTTTAGTTATTTTGTTGTGATTGAATAATATTATTCGTGGGTACTTGAAACTTCTAAAGTGTACCATTATATATCTATGATAGTATCACGGTTTTTGTTGATGTATAACGCGTTATAAGTATCTAATGGATATTGTGATATGATTAGTTTGGAATTTATTATAGGTACCTATTATAGGTCAATTTTTTGTTTAATACCATAGATATGTATATACCGATGTATATAGACTGACATACCGTCACCGATCAGAATCGTTTTTCTTATACAATGATATTATATCATTGAATTCAAATTTAATACCATCCATTATACAGTGACCCACTTGTAACCTACTGTACAGCAGAGCGACACCCACTTGCCCACCTTTTTTTTTTATTTTAAATTCCTACCTGTCAATTGAATTAACAAGTGATTTGTAAATAAGCATTTTTTATTAACAATATACAATAACAATAGGTAACAATATACAATTGTATGATAACAATAAACAATTTTATCATAACAATATGTCAATATACAATATACATGGAACATAATGAATGCAGTTAATAACAAAATATTTAACGCATCTTTTAAATACTAATTATAACATGTCATAATCTTGATAAATAGTACAATATATAAAAAACAAAGGATAATACATAGGATATACAAGGATACACAGGATATAATATATACATGATAAATATAATAATTATGATAAACGAACATTTTCCTTCAGTTTAAAACTTTACCAATATCTCGTCGTCTTGAAGAGGCAGGCTAGCTCATAGCTATTCCGTATCCTCAGACGGTACTGTGCTGCACCAGCAACATAACATTCTACCGACTTTAAGGAGTCTTCTCCCTAAAGCCGATAGGATCCGTCTACGTCGTCGAACAGCTGTTGCTGCTTCTGGCCGGTCAACATTTTCATCTTCCAGAATATCGTCATCGGTTTGCCGAGGACATATCAGTGTAGGCAGGACTGCAGGTCGGATTTCCGCCGTTACAATATCTGCCGTCTGAACACGATCCGTGGACTGCAGCTGTTGTGAATCCAGTACGATATCTGCAGAGTTCGACTGTCGGAAACCTGGCGCTCTACCATCCGTTATCTCAACGTTTCCAACAGCAGGCCTTTGTCCGATTAAATCGATAGTGAAATGTCGAGGAAAACGCACAAGTATGACGTAGTTCAGTGACCTGCTCACGGCCACCGCACGTAGGGCTTTTGACAGTGCTTCTGACAACTCAAGTGTTGCAGCAAACTTCACTCTATGATAACGTCTCTTTGATACTTGCAGCTGCAGAACTGGTTGGATTTCCACCGTTACACTATCTGCAGTCTGAACACGGTCCGTGGACTGCAGCTGTTGTGAATCCAGTACGATTTCTGCAGAGTTCGACTGTCGGAAACCTGGAGATCTACCATCTGTTATCTCAACGTTTCCAAAAGCAGGCCTTTGTCCGATTAAATCAATGGTGAAACGTCGAGGAAACCGCATAGGTATGACGTAGTTCAGTGATCTACTCACTGCCGCCTCACGTAGGGCTTTTGACAGTTCTTCTGACAACCCGAGTGTTGCAGCAAACTTCGCTCTATGATAACGACTCTTTGATACTTGCAGCTGCAGAAGTGGTTGGATTTCCAAAGTTACACTATGTGCAGTCTGCACACTGTCCACGGATAGCTTCAGCGTGGAAAGTCCCTCAGCGTCTCCAACACTCAGCTTCCCGTTTGTCTTATTACATTCCGTCAAGTTCATTTGCATTGGTACCAAGTTTGAATTTCTGCGCATAGCTGCAGACTGTACAATATTAGCCACCCTTCTTAGAAACTCCAACTGGTCTGTCGTTAACTTAAAGACATTTAGTGATTCTTTTTGTTGACGATCCATAATTAAGTGGAAAATATTCAACCTTACACAATAACACGAAAATGTCAATTGGCGATTTATTTGAAATTAAACTGCTTAGACGGTCATACGATAAATAACATGCGAAATTTGCATGGCAACAAAATATAATAATAAACGGCCAAAACATTAATTTCACAATGACATTAATTTATTTTTATCTATATATATATAAATGTACGTTAACTCATTAATCGAAAACAGCTGGTCCGATTTGGCTCAAATTTTTTTTAAGATGTTCATAATTGCCAGGAGAAGGTTTTGACGAAAGAAAATCAACCGGAAAAGTAGGAAATCTGGATGTAAAAAATACAACAGTGGCGCAACAGTGTATTATAATATTTAGGTTGGCATGTTTGTTGATTTGTATTATTATTTTTTGTCAATATATATAATAAAAATAAATGTTTGTGTGTAAACCTCTGGGAAGAAAACAGGCTAATTTAAAAATTGTTAAATTAGTTTTTTTTTTATTTATCTGATATTAGGTTAGGATTTTGTATTAATTGATTATATTAACCAACCATAGGTGGAATACGACCAACTTGGTATAACTTTGATACTTTAGAGTTAAATCATACGCTTACGTACAGACAGAGCACGGGGTCCGCGATCTACCGCAGGTAGATTGCCTACTTGATAGTATACTGCTGCGAAACATAATTTTTATTTCGGGCAACGGAAAAATTAAGATAAATTTTAAACACCATACACCGAATACTATAGAGTTGGTACATTTAACGGGCAACGAAGGGATCAGCTATAGTTTTATATAAAGACTAATTTTATTTTCAACATAATAATATAATACCTCTAATAATAAAAAATAAATGAAAACAAACCTTTATTGGGTATAGATAGGTATAATAATAATTATATTTAAATTTAAATACCGAAATGTTAAGTTCCAGCATGGAACCTTATTCTATTAAATTTTTAATTCTTAGGTGCCTACATGCAGTGTTGTAAAGTATTTGAGTAAAAGTACTCAAATACTTTTTTCCGTATTGAATACTTTTTTAAATACTTTTTATTTTGAAGTACTTGAATGGTATTTGAAATACTTTTTTTTACTATTGAATACTATTTTATTGAATACCTATTTTTTATTCTTTTAATTCTTAATTTGTTTCTACTTATAATTATTCTTGTTAAATAAAAACACACACAGACAATTTGATATAGGTTTTAGTCGATTAAATGTTTATTTTCTCCAGGAGACAGTTTATTGTGGATGAAGATCGAAAAGATACATCTATAGTCGGTATCGCTATAATTAGCTTAAGTCAATAACAAAATATATAATATGTAAAAAGCTTCTGCTTATCGTCTATTATACTTCATAGTTTATACTTTATATATTTAACTATACGAAAATATTATAACTAGGTAATTATTAGTACCTACTACCTATTTACCAAGACAATTTTTATTAATAATTATCATCTACGTTTATCGTCGATGGCGGTATGAGATATTCAAATACATATTATAGTTTGAAATAATTATATAACTTTGTAGAGAAAAGTTCATTGTTGTGGTGCAACTGACATGACTGATCAGAATTTTGATTATTGAACAAATAATGTTTTAAAAATGCAATAAACAAATGTTTGATTACAAATTATTTCAGCACTAAAAATTAAAAAGAATTTTTTTTGTATTTGAAGATTATTTCGAATACTTCTGAAAAGTATTTGAAGATTATTTCAAATACTTCTGAAAAGTATTTGAGTATAAACTAAAATACTTTACTATTTAATATTTATAGTATTTGGGTGGTATTTTAAATACTTTATTTTAACTTTTAAGAGTATTTGAGTATTGAGTAATTACTTAAATACTTTTGAAAAGTATTTTTTACAACACTGCCTACATGAATATTAAAAATTGTACGGGTTCTTAACTACATAACAATTTGCAAATTTCTGACTTAAACTGCTTATAAAAAAAATATTGTGACTATGTATGTTTGTTAAATTATATAAATTAGTATATGAACAACACATGAAGAACCTTGTATTACATTTTCAAGGACTTTGACCTTGCATCACTGTGTTAATCGATATTTATAGCAAAAAAAAACTAAAAAAATGTCAAATGTTGCTCAAAATGCGTCAAATATATTAGAACATTTTTATTTTAATTTATTTTAGCTAGGTAAATTAGTTATTAGCTATTATTATTGCTATGTACTCTGTCAAATTAAAATTTAAAAATTTAAATAATATTCTTTAAAATTGAAATATCAAAAAATAATCTTTTGAGATGCACTATATAATATTCCTACCTTTAAATTTTATAATAGATAGTTCATTTTAATATCAAAAATAACTGAGTAAACCGGATTCTGCTTGACACACAAAATAAATGGCCATGTTATGTGTTAGTGCGTTACCTAGTAAGATATAGAGATATGCGGGTGAAACATCCTATATTCCATTCCTCTTAAAAAATGTCTTCTAAAAAAGATTTTTAGTTTTCAATCTTCATAATTGACAATATTAGAATTATTTACATTGCACTAGCTCAATAGATAATTAATTTTTTGGGGCGTAGGTATAAATTTCAAAACCACACCTTTCCTTATTAAATAATATTAGAAGTAACTAACTTTAATCTGTTAAGAATAATTTTAAATAAACCTAGACTTTATTCAATCAATTTATTCTATTCTGAACTGTATGTTGAACATTTAAATTCTATTTTACATGACTACTTAAGTGCTCTATTTACTTTAAAGACATTATGTCTGATCATAAGTATAAGAGTACTAAGAGTAAGGAAAAATCTAATATTAAATCTGTTATACGTCAATATACAGCTATAGCTGTATACAACCATAATAAGATATAACCGGTATAATAAGATACTAAGTTTTAAGTACTAATAATAATTAAGACCATCTTTTATTATTAGGAGGGACCATTTATATTTATTTTTATAATTCACTACCCAGTTTATTCAATTTGCATTTTGTTAATTTTTAAAAATTACTTAAATATAATAATTTATAACGAACTGTCTCTTTTAGCACATTATGTGCTTGAAACGAGATCCAAAGCTTCATTTATTTTTTATATTATGATCAGTACCTGATACATTATTTTGTAGATATACTTAATATATTATTATTTTTAATATTATGCATGTACATTTTGGATAAACTTTATCTATTAATTATGTATATATTATGTACGATGTACCTATACGGCTATACCTTTATAAGTGTGAGAATAATTCACAAAAAATTAAGCTTTAGTTAATTACTATTAATTACTTTAAAATTACTTACTTGAAACGTGTAAAAAAATTAACAATTGTATTATCTTTCATTAGCACATCTAAAAATGTATTGATTTAATGTAATTATTAATTAGTAATAAGGAGCAACCAGGATGGCCACAAGTAAAAATTGGTAGGTGGTGCAGTCAATGGGTTGTTTTAAATCTACCAAACCTATATTAATGTAGGTACTGGTAGAATTGATGCTATATTGGCGGAACTGACGGGCCCCCGTATAAACCATAAATTATATTTTTATCAATAAACGAGTGTCCTGAAGCCCCCAGCTACACACACTGCATGCGTCTGTTACATGCAGAAACACAATTTTAATTGGAATATTTGAGATTTTTAGTCCAATTTTGAATACGTCGTTTCCCAATTGAGAATCTGTTAGTACGTTTGGCATAAAATCCGTGTTTTCTGTTCGAAAACAAATCTATGAGAATTATTATGGTATTTGCATTGATTGGTGACGATAAGTGGTGTATTTATGGGGGTGGGAGGGGGTCCAGTATTGTATTATGATTTATGATTATGCGTTACAATGACATTGTCTCTGAAGTTTTTAAACTTCATACCACTAAAACTATATAAACAGTACGATAATCGACATATATTCGTAGATATATATTTTTACATCATGAACTTATCAAAGGGCTAGTTTTGAAAACTCCAAGTCACAGAGACTAGATGTTATATTCAAATGACCTCTTTTGATAATTTCCTTATAAAAGTACTAAAAACATACATTTTAAATCATAACGCAGGCGCGGGTAAGTTGCTTGCATTAGATAATCGTCCCCTTGACCGATGGACGTTGACAGGGATTGGCATTCGCTTCCTCCTGCAACCGTGGAAACGATTTAACGATATCATCGCGCAATGTCACATAATGTTATATATTATACTTGCTATGGTATAATTTATTTAAAATATTTTAATATACCCATATATATATATATATATATATGTGATAAAAACGTATATATCAAATCGTAAACGAATATAATATATTACTAGGATGAGTGCATTTCTGGGTTAAGATTTATTACATTATAATAATAATACATAAGTACCTTCTCGTACACATCGAACCGGAAACGTGACGATAGTAGTCATAATCATTGTTGTGTGTATAATCATATACCATATCATACATTGTATTACTATGGTTGGGACAAGGGTCGCTGTGATTTCCCACTGAGAGAACACAGAACAACTAGAAAATATGATGACTGCAGATTCACTCGCTGTGTATTATAATAATATTATCGTCATTTTCGTATTGACCGTCACACGCGGACATAAAGTCGCCGCGTGAGCCTATAAAATATATTCTTAATATTAATCGATAAACTGCAGTATAGGTGTGGTGATAATTCGCGAACCACAAGCTCGACAGACGGACGGGTGGACAACAACAGGTGTGGATTGTTATTACAATATTACTATTTATTATTATTATTATAAATGATAGTATTATTGTCGCTACGTCTGTCGTCGACCGGTAACCCCGCTTCGGAATTTTGACGAATTTTCACCGCAGACCACTTTCGGCGTCGTTCTTAGTGCATAGAGGAGGAGTGACCTTTATTTTATATTTTATATGTACCTACGTCTAAACCGACACGATTCGTTTGGTCTCCGGCTGACGTGACGACCGTTCAACCCGCGGGGCTTACGCTTCCCAGTTTTCGCACGTTTCGCGGACCACACCGCACAAACCTGGCGAATAGGTATATATTTTAACGTCGGTTCGTCTAGCTGTACATATTATTTTATAGGCAAACATTTATATTATATACTTTTTATCGGTTAAATGGACTTTGCTGCTCCGATAAATTGCACTGGCCGCCATGTAATATAATACATTATATACCTATCTCAAGTGGCCGATTTATCAACCGCATTGAACACAAAAGTTGAGTACCAAAATAAAGAAATAAAAATAAAGTTTATGGGTAGATACTTAGATGTAGATGAACTATGATCTGGGTGATTCCGAAGTTTATGAAATTCTTTATTTGTTTGAGACTATTGTCTAATAATATATCAAATCGATAAAGAGTAGAAAAAGGTTAAATAGTAATCGCTTATAAAGTAAATTATTGTTAAAAAAAATCATAATTACTCATTATAAATATCATGTTTATGTATCGATATATTATTATCTAGATACTATCCAGTATCCATATTATATCGTAATATATATTATTTCATTAAAATACCTAGTTTAAAAGTCACTTGTTATAATCTTAATTACAACCATAGGTACTATTGTATTATTCGGTGGAGTCGCTTAGGCCACGTGCGGGGGTATTATATGCGTTCGTGTCTTTGGTAAATCCGTGTTATGGAAATTTGCATGGCGACTGTATTAGCTCCATAGTTATTAAACTTTATGCAATTATTATTATTTTCATTAAAATCAGAAAATTGAATATATTATAATCTAATGCCCCTGTATCACATCGTTTAACATAGGTCAAGTGGTTAATCTTTTGTTTTGTTTCATGAATATCTTGTAATATTACAGTTGCCACATTCAAAATGTCCTGCATTTGCGTGTAGAAAAAGCACCACTGACATTATGAGTATACTATTTATTTCATAATATACAAAATACTTAAGCAAATATTCAATACTATATGCAATATTAAACTAATTTATCTTTTATTAATATTAATATATAATTTATTAATATTTTAAATGTTTTAAACTCTGATATTTCATACTTATGCCGGATTGCATAAACAATCACTAAACATTTAAAGAATCAATAGTGAGCTAATGGTCCTTTAACATAATTTAGTGGTCCATAATAATTGGTCCATTAAGTTGTATTGAACCATTAAATTAATTTTTAAATTTTTCACTCTAGCCGATAACTGTTTGTTTAACAATTATTAATGAGAGTTCCAATTCAATTTTAAAAATAGGGAAAAATAGTAATCACTCTCCTGTAGGTACAGACGTACAGTAGTCAGTAGGTGCAGAGTGTATCTCATTAGTCATTATCGAGAAAGTCACTATAATGTGTTAGATTAAATTCAATGATAAATCATTCCATACGAAAAACGATTCTGAGCAATGATGTGTCAGGCTATATTACTAAGTATATTTCATGTTTTTGATATCGTTAAAGTAATTTATTTTATTATATAAGAGACAAGTCTTACGGTAGGTTAATTTAATATTTGCCAAAAATATTGCATTTATTATAACAGTATAGTATATTAAATTATAGGTACATACAATTTATTATTGTTATTCACTTTTGAGTAAAAGAAAATAAGACACCATTGTAAAATCAATACATTCATCACTCCGTTCAGAATCTAAAACATTTCTATAAACTCACTAAATTAAGTCTAACATTATTTTTTTACAATGCTTAAGGTTATATCATTATTATTAATTAATACATAGTACATACAAAATATTCTTTTTTTATGTTTGCGTGCATCAAACAAAATGTATAAAAGCATTAAACGTTTTATAATTTATTATGTCTGTGTACTTAGATTTAAAAAGTGTTTCATTACTGTAAAATAACCAGCCACTAACTAACTAATGGGGTTATTTTTGTCGTGCCAAAAAACATATGTTTACTTTTAAGTTTGTAGTACATACTACACTACTATTATCTAATAAATATGCGTGAGTGCCATTGCAGATAGGTATCTAACAGAATTAAATTAACTTGAGAACGAGAAGTTATATCTGTTATAAAGTATATAAAAATCGTATAAATGTATTAATAATTTATTAAAAGTAGTTTTGATATTTATAGGTAATGTTGTTCTCCAGTTATTTTTATTTTTATGATCTAAAATTTATGTTTAGGTATGAACATTTTAGATAATATATTACTGTTCATGATAAGGACTGAATCTTAAAGTAAAATCTGTGTCATTCTACATTTGTTTTTGATTCTAACCTCGGAACATTGCCAACGTGTGTTGAGTTTTAAGATGCTGACAATGAATAATATATAAGGCTATCTCTATATATAACATGCTTGAACGTCAATTGTTGTTTAAACTCTATAATATCATGTTAAATAGTAATTTCATAATTCATACTTTCGTAGTACATTGAACTATCATCATAAATAATTAATATTTGATTTTTTTTTTTAACATCCCAATGTCCTTATTATGATAGCATTATGTACATATAGTAAGCGCATACTCAAATGGTATATTGAAACACAAATCTTATGTCAAGATTAGTAGACATCTTATGTCTAATGGCAAAAAAAAATTCTTTATTTTTAGATATATATTTGATATAGGTAAATTCACTATTTCAATAATATTTCTTTGTTTTATCATAAACTTATAATTGCTCAGTAAGTTATACTGTTATAATATTGCGTATATTTTAATAGGTACCTACATATATTATCGCCGTCAAACACAATTAGCTCTTTCCTTTTACTCGCCTAACAATTTGATTTTGGTCTTATTAAAATAATTGCTCGATATTTATGCTTACATACTAACCTTAATGAATTGTTTCCGTTGCTTTTTGATTGGATTGTTTAAACATTCTATTAATAATAAGATATTATGATACTATTAATGTGTGGTTGGCTAAACAAAATTTAATGTGACTAGTGACTACCTATTGGAATATTGTATAAACTCATTATTGGGTCGCTTATCATTATAAAACAATTTGAGAATTGAGATACATTAGCAAAATAACATTACAATAAAAAACCATAAGATAATATATATTTTAGAAATGAATTCAATTATGTGTGAAAATAACAAATAACAGTTGTCAGTTACACAGTGGTTCCTAATTTTATTTATTTGTACTACATTTTAAGTTATTTTACTTAATCTATTATATCCTTATTTTTTTTCAAATAAGGTATTTAATTGGAAATTAAATGGAAAACAGTTTTACTTTATTACTTAGAACTAAAACTTGTAATAAAATTTTTTTTTAGATTTATAATACATAATATTGGGATATTCAATTTTTTTTTTATTTGTTTATAGTCATAATTAATAATATAATATTTTAAAAATCTATTTTCACAATAAAAATATGTTCCTACCTTAATAAAAAATCTTGTCAGCTAGTATATAATAATAACTACTTCCCAGCTGTTTTCATTTCCAACATCACAGTTGTATGTGATTAGTGAGACATTTCAGTGGATGCGATATACCGGTTTAAGGGTAACACATATATATGATAAGAAAAACGTAGGAGACAATGGAAAATAATTAATTTTTTGCTAACAAAGTTATAACTTTGATGAAGAAGGGAGACCAAACTCGCTTTGAACAAACAGTCGTCCCTATATAACAATCGTTGAATAATTCATTCAACGCGGGAAGGCTGGTGAATTAAGGATTAATTAAGGGACTTTTTTGAATATCTCTTTTCCATAGTTGTTTCATTTATACAAAAAAATTTCATAAAGAACTTGAAACAGGTAAAAGGATAAGTAGAGGAAGACAGAAAACGTTATAGGGACTGGTGTCATAATGGCGATCTCTTAAAATATTCAAGCCGCCAGCGGTTATGTTATTATTTGTCTTTCATCACGAACACAAAATAATAACACTGAGCTAACTTTTTAGAATAACCAAGCCTAGTTAACTACCATTGTATATTTTTGGTTTTATTTTAAATGAAAATACCGTATGCATTACATAGTATGTTTTAAAGTTTCCCTTGAGGACTTATATGTAATTTGCATCACATAAAGTGGGGAAATGCCATTTGCCTCTTTATAGAATAAACGAATTTTATGGTGAGGTACCTACCTACGTTCTTAGCCAGAGCCTCAATAACAATCAGTGTGAACAAGACCGCCTCTCGGTCAAGAGGTCCCTATTTTATTATACATTTTATACATTCCCGGATGAATTAAAGTTTAAGCATAGAAACATTAATCTGATATAGGTATCTACCTACTTTATTTAAGATAAGAGTGTACTGTATATTCCATCCTTATAGACACTGCAGTAAACGTCTTGAAACAAAAATCCCTAATCATCATATTATTATATACTATTCTAGAAATATGTTGAATATTTATATAAATTCACAATTGGTTCTTTCGGATAACAAAAGTCGACCAAATCGTTTAATGTATCGGTTGCCATTGAAATATATTTTTAAAATATATTAACAACATAATTGTGTTGACTGTTTAATTATGTAAAGTAATAAATGTAACTGTTTTGTAGAAGTTAACAGAAATTGACGGTGCCGAGATGTTCGGGTACTATCGTAATACCTATATTAAAATATTATGTTATTCAAACAAGTTAAAAAATCAAATCTTAGCGCAATAAGTACACAGATGTATTTATATTTTATTTGTTTTGTAATTTGTCTAGGTAGTCTTCCATATTCTTCTAAACGAGCCAATGCTGATTTTTGGGATCAGCCCACCAAACACACATGATCTGCATACAAGCAGTACTTACATCCCCGAGGAACGATCTATGTTTTTTCTCGATAAACCGTTTCAAATGATTGCTTACGTCTAGAAGTCCCGTTCCCGATGCCGAGTTTCACGCATTCGTCGGTGATTCGTTCCCGAGATTTTTAAACAAGTACACAACGCGTTCATCCAGCACACCGATGGTTACCCGGGTTTCTGCAAGACCTTTTTGTTTAATGGAACAAAAAAATAAATAAATAACAAAAAAAAAGTAATAAATCTATTGAAGGGAAGCCCTTGATGTTTAAACACAACGAAAGAGGATTGGAGAAGGGCGTTCATATGAGCTACTGTTATTTACGATCCTGGAACCCCGTAGATTTTCCGGCGTGTCCCAAAAAAAACGTTTTATTTCATGGTCGCTTAGGAAAAAAAAATACTCAAAAAACTTTCTTTATAGAAAAATATACAACTCATATTGTATATACCTACCATATACAAACATACATAATCAGTGAACACGCAGTTGAAAAATTGTTTATAGTATAGACCATATACGGTATAAAAAAAATGTCAACTGCAGTTAAATTAGATATTTAAACCATAATAAATTAGTATACATTTTAAGGGGATGCAAACGAAATTAATTATACCTACCTACACTTTATATTCTGACTGAACGCTAAAGAATGCATGACTATTGTTTTGATGTGAATTGTTTTTTTATTATAACTATTGTTTTCTTGTTCTATGAAAAATTTCTAGTAGAATGGGTATTCAAAACATTTCATAAAAAAACCTTTCAGATCGAAAAATATTTATAGATTTTGTAATTATTTTCTAAGCCCAATAAAAACTACCGACAGCCGTAACATCGAAGGTATGTCAGCAAGCATCATTTTAAACGAGTTTTATTCATAATTAATTTTTTGATATTTGTGGCATCATTACAATCAAAGTATTTACTTAAATATCACATCATTATATAATTATATATCCAGTGTCGAAGTGATTGAAGTGGTCTACATCTAGTTTGTTTTAATTCGTAACTAACAAAATAATTTTAATAAGATGCTGTACCTATACTTACAATACCTGCAAATAATTACATTATGAAACAGATTTTCTAAACATAAATTACCTAATTAAAACATAATTTAATAATATAGGTAAAGGTTTACTTTTTTTGTATAATTTATGGAAGTATATAAGATTGTATAATTATACTAATTTAAAACTAAGAAAAAGTAAAACATTGCAAACATTTTCTTTATTACAGAGAGTCTTTATACATAGTAGTTGTCCTTCCATATGTAATAAGCACATTAAAAATATTGATTTTTCCGTTGAGATGCGTATAACCACAAATTGGATATATCTAGGTTTACTTTAAAGGTCAGCTTCATTAACTATGTATTGAAACTAACACATTCAAATGTTTTAATGGAAATGCAATAAAAGAATGAACAGAAATGATTTTTTAATCAACATATTGATTTGTTAATACAATGAAATGGCATATTGTGTATAATATGATATAATTTTAGAAAAAGTTTTTTTTTTTTTAATATTGAAAGTATTATAATTTGTATTAAGCTTTAGCTATGACAAGAGTGAAGAATTAAATCAAGACATTTAACATTAAAATAAGTACAACATTTATCGAAAAAAATAAACTTCCTATTAAAATGGATTTTAATGTAATATACTATTATGAAATCTAAAAACTTTCAAACACATTTTACTAGAACACAAAACTTTAAAAGTTTAATAAGTATAACGTATAATGATCTGAAGAGGAAATACGATATCGTCGATATATGACGTAAAACTTACTTGGTAATTATCGAGAACCGAACTTAAATTAAAAATTTAGAACATGGCAGCTAACTTAACAGTTAACGGACCTGTATAATATACGCATAGGTTAACAATAATATAATGTGGAGGGTTCGGACTGACGGTGGTAAAAATTTTGCATTTATAACATAGCTATAGATTAATAATTAATTTAAACCTTCGGTAAGGCATTTATAATCTAATTGACCACGCTTTCTATAATCCATCCTTGGCGAGTATAAAATGCCAAGGTACCAATGATAATAATAATAATAATATATAATATTTTGTATATGCCTATACGGTGTAGGCGGTTGTAAACAAATAGTTTTAGTACACCATATATTATATAGTACTATACAGTATACAATTTGTGTAATCTGACACAATACATTACAATGACACAATACCGAATTCCTAGACCGTAGAGAATCCCAACAATAAAACGTCAAATTTTTCAAATATAATTTCATGGAAATATAAGGAGAAATACGGGAAACTTGAACAGCATTTTAAATATTTATTACATTCCTTGTATATACGTATATATAAATAATAGAGTATATTATTATTCCGTTTGAAAAGCATTGTTTTTACTCTGTGTAAATCACCACTATAGTACCTACGCTCATTATTACCTTCCAAATGATTGTACACGAGAAAAAAAGTCGAACGAATATGTTATTTCATTTTGTTTATATACATATATTACATATATTGTACGTTCGTGTATTACCGAAAGTCGAAGACACGACAAACATTGGGCTCTCTAAGACTCAAATTACCATCGAGGGACGTTTCATAATTTATTTGTACGTCGTTTACCTGTACGCCTATAGTAATATAATATCAAACTCGCACCATCGAGTTTTCGTGCAAACGATTTCGGTCGTGCCACAGCCACACTCGATAATAATTAACCCACCCCGCACAGACTTCGATTTCTGGCTCAGTATGCGGTAAATAATAATAATAATAATAACAACAACAATAATAATTATAATAATAATAATAATAATGACGATAATAATAAGTGTGCATATATATAAGCAATACGCATGTACTATATATATTATGTATATTGTATCTTGTATAATTTATATTATGAACTGCTATAAAATATGAATGCACCGTCGTCGTCATTAACGGCGATAATAAATTTCAAAAGCGCGTGAACGTCAGTGCACCGGTAAATATAATATATTGGGGGCGACTGAGGGAGTAAAGGGGATCCCTGAAGCTTTTTATTTTTAAATAATATATTTTTGTATTCCATTCGCCTCTACATCCCCATCCGACGGCTGGTTGTTTGGAGTCGTGCTGAACTCCCCCAAGCATTGGATATTATGTTTTCTCACATTTTCGGGTAGTTTTTATTTATTTTTTTTTTTTGGGTGGATATTTTATCACTTCCCGCGTGTCTACCCCCTGTCGATTGAACATAATTATAATAAGTGGACCGAGGGAATTATACTCATTTCGCGCGTTATTTCGTAATATTTATTTATAAGTCAATAATATTAATATTTATGTATTTTTTGTGTCTGTTGCCGACACAAACGAATGGAATTGCACGTCGTAGATCCCACCCATCCACCGATGTTTCCCACCAAGCGCAGCTCGTTACGACAAGAATTATACTAATCTGATGGAAATCGGTGATCCGTGATTGTATGGTAGAGGAGGGGGGGGAGGCGTGAAACACGTATACCACGAACCTGACCACGATTTCGTCGATATGCGGTAGCGACAACATTTGTGACGCCCACTCCAGACTGCCAGTCATCGAGAGACGAGTCGTCCGATCCTAGCTGAGAATTGTTTATTATTATTATTATTTATAACCGAAGTATGACACTACCAAGTTCTATAGTCTCATTTTACAAGCGAAAGAAAACCAAGCTGTTGAAGATGTGCATGATTTATACAAACGTCCATGTGTGGCGAAAGGTATGGTTTTTAAAAATGTGAACAGTTTGTACGATGTACAAATATTCATATATCCTGGTATTTTTTCGAATACTTCTGTTATAAGATACAATCACGATTACGTTGGCGGAAGAGGCGCTGCATATATCAGTGTCGACCACGCCTCAAGTCATCCATAAATTAGGAATACACATACACGTCATCTATACTTTTTATGAGTGTCACATTGAATCACGTATTATCATAGTTCTAAATGTGACAAATGATTAGTGTGTAATAATAATTTGACCAGACGCGTAGACGGCGAGACTGAAACGCTTGAATCTAACCGTTTTTTTTTTAAAGTTCGTCAATTGGAGTGTAGATAAGTTGGTATAGGTACGACGAAACCTCGTCCATGTACTCCATTGACGAAACAATATGAATACTGATAGCATTTCACGTTTACGACGACGTGTAAACAAAATCTCAACGATTCGGTTTAATTAGTATAATTTCAAAATTAATATCATCGCGCTAACGAAAGAAAATTAATTAAATCATTGCCAATAATGCTTAGCGATTGATCAACATACTTCGACGAAATACTGAACAAGGGCAATTAAAATATATTAACACACACTCTGTACCATAAAATCGTTACAGTTCCTGCTGTTGACATCGCATTTGTACCGACTATAATAACCGTCAAAAATATTATTTCGTAAACTTATGATGTAATTATTTATTGTTATACTTTAGTGTATTAATAATAAAGCTATACATGTAATAAAATGTTAATACTTAAGTGCGTATGTACCAATACACAATTGTGAATTTTAGAAAATGTTAATATACCTACATAAAAATGTGTGTTTGTGGGAAACATGTATGTACTTGGATATTTTCATTAAAAATATTACATAGTCTCATTGGTAGGTTATTACTTATGCCCAAATCATCGTTTTCAGATGTACCTAATTGAATGCTACAATATCAAAATACAACATTATGTAGTAAAATAAACGAAAATTTTGATAATTCATCAAAAAATAAACATACAGTAACGGAAATACTTGATATATTACCAAGGGCATGCAATTGGAACTATACCATATTATTTCTTTAATTAAAGAATCGTTTATACTTTACTTTCATATGAGTCTATTGTTTCAATTATTGTATTAAACTCTATCATCATAAATATAAATGTATTAACATTATTCTGAACTCCAGACAAATTATCATTTAATGAATTATTTTGATATAATAATTTTAGTTGAAAAGTTTATATTAATAGTAAATATTTAAATTAATTAGAATTTATGATTAATTATTGACGCATTTGTCGTAATGACAAAACTTTTGAAACAATTTATTTTGTTTGTAAGTTTTTAAACAGATATTTTTATTGCTTGGAAACTAAATGATTTTACATAATTTATAGTGTATTTTAATTTACTGTAATGAGTATTTAATGTGTTTATTTTTCACATTTAACTCTTTATTTAACTACATTTTACTACTACTTGTTTTATTATTTTAATAATTTTAAGTCGCAGGGCTTGAAATAGTATTAATTAAAACAAATAATTGTATTAACATGCAATATTTTCTTAAAAATACATACAATAATATATTGTTTTTCTTCTACGCATCAAAAATCAATCAATGGCTATAAAACAAAACACTTTTTTAAATTCAAGTACTTAACACAATATTATATATGTGATTAAATATTTTACTCATTTGATATTTGATTGTGTACTGTATACATACCATACTCCATAGGGTTATTGCTTGGATATTTTTAAATCTTTTTCTCATTGTTTTGTTTTATTGTTTATTATTATTTTTTATTTATCCATTTGGTAATCAGCCGACATTAATCGGCGTTTTTATGTGAATTGTGGTAGGGAAAAGCTACAATAAAAATAAATACAAATAAAAAATGTAAAAAGCCTTTGTTGTCTCTAGTTTAAAAAAAAACTGTTTGTTACATTTTTATTGAAGTGCAAATCAATAGAACCGCTTCCACTGTCCTTCACTCCCTAACCACAATAACGGGCATTACAAAAATGGGTCAGGGCGCAAATGAAGATTTCCCAGCTCTCACTTGAATGGCTTAAATCGATGGACCGTGGGTGTAGTATTTTGTTTACTAGTTGAAAAATAAATTGTGGTTCGTACAATGTACATTTTTTTAAAACATATTTCCAGCACTTATCATATAATTTTGTAAATCCGAACTTTATACCACTCCTATACAAATCATGTAGTCTTCTAATATTGATATTTTTAAGGTTTTTTTTTATTATTTATTTATAAATATATCTTACAATCTGTTAAATAAAGCAATAGGTAAATTTGGTACATTGGTAAAAATAAAAGCTTCACATGAATGATTTGTGGAGAAAGCTGCAGTTTATTAACGGCACTTCAGAATTTTGTAAAATAGTTCAACATTTTTTTTTGATTTCTCGTAATGTTCAGCATAGAATATTATATTATAGTAGCTGTTTTATTATTTCATTTAAATATTCAACATTGTTTTATTACTAAAATAACATTTTAACTGTTTACATCATAAAAAGTTGTTATAAATTATTTGTACATAATATTACTATGTTATTCTTATACGAATAGTAGCTATTATTATAATATTGTATTTGTTAAAACTTGTATTTAAATATTTTAATGTTCTAAATACATTTCGAAACCATAAAATAAATTCCTTGATACAATATAAACCATATTTTACATCAATTTGTATAGAAAAATTGTTTGTTATTTTACTTTTCTAAATACATATTCCATAAAAATAATAACAAAAATAATTTTATTTACAGGTGATGTTAAAGATGAAACGTACTCGTCCGAAAATAACAGAAACTCTGGATATGAAACGAATTTATACCTCTATTCTGTAAGTATTACTTTGAGATATACAATATTCAATTAAAAAACATAAATTTAAATTAAACCTCTTTTTTTAAACAATCTGAAGTAAAAAAAATTCTAGTAGTTTACCAGTACCAAAACTGATAATATTATTGTTGGAAAACTTCCAAAAGGAATTAATTAGCTTTTAAATGGGACATTGTTTGAAACTAGGCTAAAACGCCAAATTGTATGCGTTCCAATAAATATAAAAAAATACAATCAAACCAGTGAATTGAATAAACATAACTTTTTCTTGTGGAAATCGATGAAGTTATTAAAACTTCTTTAAATTTATTTAGAAATAGAAGAAAAAACATAATATTGATTTAAACAAGTCTTTTTAAGTTCTATCTTATTTTATTTATCATTAACTACCTATATTATTTTAAAAAATGAATTAAGTATTTAAGTGCCATATTAAGACTTATATTTTGTAATACACGTAGTGATATTATGTTATACCTTATACATTACAAAATATATTATAGAGACGTGATTGACAAGTAAATAATAATTACATATAAACATTGTAAACACACAAAATAGATATAATCTCATATACTTGTGGTACATACAAATTATATAGTAGTTATACATATGTGTGGCTTGGCGAGGCGCATTGACTGCCACCAGTCGCACAATGTGACTGAGAGTAAGTAATGCCCGCAGCTACTAGTTCTTGGATGGGTGACGGTGACCACCCGGGTTCGTAGTAGTAAAAACCTTTCCATACATCCACGTGTTTTGCTCACCTAACCGTAACAATGCCTTACCATACCAACAGTTCCAACCACAGTTCATGATTCCCTACAACAGCTAATGGCCATAGTTTCCGGGCTTAAGTTCAATAAAAAAAAAAAAACAAAAAAAAACGTATGTACATATATCCAAATAGCCAGTTAATGTTAACCAAATAAGTTAAATGCCTTCAAAATAAATCGTATAATTGTAGTTATTTATCATACTTAGAAGAACTAATGTTTAGTCCTTTTTGCAAATATTGAACAGTTAGTGTACCTACATGATTACATCAATAGTCAGGAGTTGTTACTTTATTTTATTTCAAGAAAAATGTTGTTTCTATTGCCAAAAACCGTAATAACCCAACACTTACAAGTCATATTTCAAGGTCTGGACACGCTCTACTCCTTTTATATTGTCTTTATTTTGTATTTTTAAATTCTAATTTTAGAATTTATATGACACCTCGAATATTATAACTAAATCACCCTTTAAAACGGTTTGTTGAATTTTCGTGAATATTTTGTACAAGATCACCAACCCACTTAAAATAAAATAGGTTGAAACTCCTTTTAGTACATAATATCTACTCATAGGTATTGAAAAATATGTTACACCTATAACTATAATGGATTCTGTTTTATAGAACAAAATTAACTAAGTAATAGTAGTTTTAAATTATACCAAGATAAGTGTGATACAATTTGCTTCTTTAAAAAGAAGGTTACTTTAGTATTTTTAAATAAATTCGCCTATCCAGTTTTTTGTTATAAATAAATTATTAAACTGAATGTTAAACATTTATATTAATATTTGAAAGTTAATAGTTGAATTCCACACTTATTTTATAAGATTTCTGTTTTCATTTACATTTAACTACATAGTATATATATATATATATATATACATCAAAATATTAAACACATAGTGGCCGCACATATTAATAGAATTTGGGAATTTTAAATATCCATACTTTCTTTTGTTTATATGATTACCAGTTACTAATCAACATTTCAAAATAATATTTAAGTAAAAAGTTTCATATAATCGTAGTAATACAACATTTGATGATACCTAATATATTTCATGATTGCTAGGATATCAGAAATATGAAGTTCTGCACAGCGTCTCAACTTTACGTACTTCACATTAGTTTTCATATGAGATTGAATTGATAAGTTAATCTTAACCCTTTAAAGAGCATAATTAATAATGAATAATCAACAACTAACTGTACTAACTTTTTAAATTGAGGTGTTAAGTACATATAAAAATAAATTTACTTCTTCGGGACCTCCTCCTTGCTATATAGGGGAATTTATTTTTAAGTGGTTGCTATAATGACTACCATTCAGTAATAAAATTGGATAGATAGTCTATATTTTAGCTATATCTAAAATATAATTTTTTCTTGATACCTTTTCAAAAATTAACTAGGTACTAAATACTACACAGACAATATTTGTGAAAAAAAAAAACAATTTTATCTTAAGGGTAACAAAATATTTTGTGTTCGTAATTCGGTTTTGAACGATATTCCAACTTTTAAGTAAGTGATGAAAATGTTAGATATTGCAGTTTAATAATGCTAATAACTTGCTTAAAAATTAAAACTGTTTTCATAAGAAACTGACGAATGACGTACAAACACAGAACACTTTTAGTCTTTAAGTTTGAAAATAGCTAAATTAACACTTATATTAAGACTATTGATGCTAAACGTGAACTGCTGAACATAAATTTGCTAGGTTAGCACGCGTCTTGTAAGACGGAAACACAAAATCGGATCTGACATCCTCTTAATAATTGTTTGAAATCGTTGAAATATAAATAAAATCATTGAGGACAGATACGAAATTGGTATATTATATAATGTGTATACATTTATACAACAATTATTTTTAAAAAGCTCAATCGACTTACGGCAACGATCAGACAGACCACGACAATATAAATAATAATAATGATAACGACATTATGATTACCTACGACCTAACGAGCTCTTATCATTGTGTGCCGGACTGATTGCAGGATGAAATGGATGACCGGCCGCGGGTGCCCACTTTCCTCAACTCGATCGCCGACTACTCGAACACCATCCCGAATCTGGCAGAGTCCGACACCAAGTCGACCACTGCCAAACAGGGATCGTCCAGGATGGGCACGCTGGTCGGCGTCTACCTGCCTTGCGTGCAGAACATCTTTGGAGTAATTTTGTTCATTCGGCTGTCATGGGTGGTCGGCACGGCGGGCGTCGTCTACGGGTTCGGAATCGTGTTCACCTGTTGCTGCGTGGTAAGTCTGATATAATAAATAAAATATAAAATACAACACCAACTATAATAATTACTTGACAATAGATTAACGGCCTTTAATCATTGAATATTAATGCTAATCGTCAGTCGCTCTCAAATCTCATAACATTATCCAGCTTCAGTTAACTTCGTCAATCCCACGCACATTTTACTAAAATTGCTCTCTTTCGAAAATCACTCTATCTTCTTTTCAACATCAGGCTAACTACCCTCATATTTGTCCCATACGACTTGACTATAATAATACTTTCTAGTTCACTTCCTAATATTATTATATGGCCATCTTATTCATCGTTTTTTTTTTTTATTAAATGAGTATATAATGTTGGTATTTACCTCTAATATACTCAATATCA
Organism: Macrosiphum euphorbiae; assembly: GCA_949089665.1. Taxonomy (NCBI): domain Eukaryota; kingdom Metazoa; phylum Arthropoda; class Insecta; order Hemiptera; family Aphididae; genus Macrosiphum; species Macrosiphum euphorbiae. The sequence goes on from CARXXK010000001.1 coordinate 80,434,458, forward strand.
CTAAATAATAATACTTCATACCACCTTATACCTAATGAACAAATAGTAGGTATATACCAACTGCAGAGGTGGCCAACAGTTATAGATCATTGCAAAAATATTACTTAAAAAACGTCTTATGATATTGACATTGTTATTAATGGGTTGGATTAGGGTTCTGTAACCCAAAAAATTAGGAGGTTGGTACTTGGTTGTAACTTTAAACATTTTGAATATATAGTTGAATACCGGTCTGTTTAAATTTTAAAACCTTTGTAATCGTATATAACAACATAATCCATCAATTTTAACTTAAACAATATTTTTTGTATGTGAAATAAATAATTAATATTACATACCAATAGCATAAATTATTAACGCACATAAAGTTATGTATTATTAAAGTAATGCATTTTCATAAACTTGGGGAAAACAAGAATATTTTAAAATTGTTCATAATTTGCATAACTTTATTCATTTTTTATTTTCATTTGCCTCCATTCCCCCATTTTACTACGTCTGCGATTCATTTTAGTTTTCAGGCGAACGGTTTGTTAAATGTTACATTATTATAGTCAAACAAAACAGCTGGTACGCTGCTTATTCGAATACGCAGGCTGGTCCGACCACTGCTTTGTGTTGTTAACGATCAATTAACGAGCTTTTTTTTAGCCGTTACAATCCCCCGCCCCTTCAGTCATTTTACGAAAAGTATACTTACCGCCAACGCGTGCTCGTTATACGTATATTATACCCTTGTAAGAGAGACGTTATCGCGCGTTTTGGCTGGAATTTTATTTTTACCCGTGAGCATTATTATTATCGCTAAAAAATTATAAAGGTTGCTCATAAACGACCGTGTGGAGGATTCTTTTAACTTGTTTGTTATAATGTACGCAGTAGGTGTGCAGAATTCGAATTAAGTTCATGCAAGCGTGATGTCTCTATGTGCGTCATGGCATGCTGTTATAAACTCTATACGCTTCAGAATTCCGTATTTTAATCAAAAGTTATTCTTTATGAATAATTATAGGTTTGAACATCGTTAAGACGGCATGGCGTCTTTCGAATATTTCAAATATTAATTTATCCTCTGACGTATATTTTCCATACGTTATACATTATGATGCGCTGCTACTATTAATTACTTACGAGTTTCTGCTATTAGTTTTTCGTCGCTTATTTATATGATATGCAGGGCAGATCGCTATACATTTGAATAAATTCCATCGAGAAAATGAGTAGCTCCGAGGCCAAAAGTCTATACTTGTGATCAAATACATTTGGCGACGTGCAGACCAACCGCTTAATATCATCGAAATAATGATTGTTTCAAATTTATTGGAGTTCATATTAGTAAAAGTGTAAAACAAAATTGTACTGTAGTACTGTACGGTGGGACACAAATTATTTCCCTATTTATAGATTATAAATTTATAATACAACCAGTAGTTCCTACTACTTGCCCTCCAAAATGTTTTGTTAAATTCAAATTATCAATTTTTGAGATATACAATACAATGTTAATAATATGTTATCTGACGAATGAACATTTTACACCTATGTTATATAAAAACCGTCATTAAGTCATTTTAATTTGTATAAACTACTGGTGGAATAACTTAGCTTTACTCGTGAGTTGTGGAAAAAAATAAAGCGTGAAATTAATCAATAGTATCGTTGGAAAAGTGGAAAACGAAATATAATGTTTCTTTCCTTCCACTGGCTAATAATGAGTAAAAAAAGAGTGTAGGAATATTCAGAAGAATTTTGCGTAAAAAAGTTCAATAGTGACGTCAGAAACGTGGTACATAAAAAGCCCTGTTCTTTTATATATTATATTATATAAGGATAAGGATATGGATGACCATGGCTGTTGATGGTATTATACTTCAACATCATATTACAATATACAGAGTGTCCCGTGAGGATTTACTCATTGCGATATCTCCTGAAATAATAGAGATATCGTAATTCTGTTTTCTTATTAAGACTCACAGAGGTAAGTACTACAAATAACTAATTTTTTTTTTTTTTTTTATGTTTTGGTAAAAAAGTTAAAAAAATTATTTTTTTAATTAATTATTTAAAAAAATATTGAAGATTGCCATTTTGTAGAGTTCATTTTTCTGAAAATATTGACGTTTCAACTTTTTAATTTCATTAATTTCCTGATTTTTAATAATTTTTTTAATTAATAAGTAAAACGGCAAAAAACCGGTTTTTGTCTGGGCGGCGAGTCCCCCTCTACGGCTAATAGGTAAATCCTCACGGGACACTCTGTATAATATCAAGAACGTCCTCGTGGTATGTTCTATTTGAATATTTAAAAATGTCCAAAGAACAGTATTTCCTCACGAATATAATTTGTACTCAATATACCACTCCCTCCAAAAATAAATCCTAGTTACGCCACTGAATAAACCACCTCATAAAACACTGCACCAGGATATTGCCCGTTTTCGATGTCTATATTATTATTATTATTATTATACAAGGCCTATAAATATTTTTCGAAATTTCCTGTTTAAATGCGCTTGGTGTTTAGAAAAAAGAAATATAAAGGTTAGGTATAAAAACGGATTCCTTGAATTAGACGCAGCGTATCGAAGTCCATAAAAACCGTGATTAAAACGACGTTTATGCTTTTTTCAGATTTCGTTACATAAACCATTACATTTATAGGTTAAACGGAAAATCCAACAACCGTGATACGCACGAAGGGATCATTTTACAACCATTATTCATAACGCTCATATCACTCCCTATTACATTTATGGTTTAATTATCTTAATGCAACCCATTATGCACTATACCGTATGTATGTATGTATGTAAGTATGTAAGCATGTATGTACCTATGTATGTATGTACGTATGTATGTATGTATGTATGTATTTATGTATGAATGTATGTATGTATGTAAGCATGTATGTAATATTTATATAATATAAATATAATAGGTAGGTATATATGCATACGTTTTCTAAGCCATTCGCCCTCGCGAGTATACATTATAATATATTATTATTGTATTCTGTATATGCGTGCGCATCACATTATTTATACGCTCGTCCAATTACTTAAATGTACATAACGAAACCATGATTTTAACGATTATTTTCTTCTCTCTCGTAGAGATTGAACTCCGATGTCAACTCAACGTAGTTGTAATATATTAGGCGGTGCGAAAACTGCCCCCACCACCAACCGGCCATGTACCCTTTTAGATAAAATTCATCGCCAGTCCATTTTAATGAAGGGATTTATTTTTTCAGACAATGTTGACTGCTATTTCGATGAGTGCCATAGCCACGAACGGCGTTGTGCCTGCTGGTGGACCGTACTTCTTGATATCCAGGTCGTTGGGTCCCGAGTGCGGGGGAGCTGTCGGTATGCTCTTCTACACCGGTATCACACTGGCCGCATCTATGTACATCATAGGCGCCGTTGAAATCATACTCGTAAGTAACTCGTCGATATTTCGAAGTGGTTAAAATATGGAAATACATCTCGAGGGACTATGTGCATGGGTACTAGTAATAATTTATTGGCTCATAATATTTTTGCATGAGCTTTATTTTCATTACAAGATACCAAATACCTATAATCAATATTTATTATCACATTATTTTCACCGTAAACGTTTTAATGAGCTTATGCTATGAATACTTGATTATGACATTAATAACTAAACAAATTGAAAACCTACCTAATTTTTTTAATATACAATAGTAGGTAATTGGTAATATTACTAATTTAAAATATTAAATTACATTTTTAATAAGTATATTTTTAATACAATACATTTTCTAATTGTCCTTGATATAATTTTAGTAATTACTTATTGATTATAAAATCAGTTTATTGAACATATTTTGGAAACATAACATTGTAATAAAAAAAACAACATTCTAAACATTTTTGAAAAAGTTTAATACTGTCTAATTAGAATAACTTACATATTTAAAAAAAAATTGAATTAAGGTATAAACTTTAAAGCTACCAACATTTTTTTATAATATGTATGATACTTAATATTTTAAGTGGGTTAACAACAGCTAAACGACTCGTCGTTAGATTAAAATTAATAGTTCACAAAAGGGATGTAAAATGTAAGTTTTAAGTAGGAGCTAGATTTCGTTCCCTTCCTGTGTCCTCCACTTTAACCACTGATTACCTAATCACATATAGTTTACTAAATATAATAAGCAAACCATATATTATAATGGTATAATATAATATAATATGGTAAAACCAAACTATGCTTGTACGATAGGATATTTATAATTTATATTTATTGTTTCAATTCGAAATCGATGTTGGCGCGTAGCATAAAAGAAACGGCGAAACAATAACACTTTATCGAAAAAATAAATATCAATAATAATATTATCGTATGTTGTAAGTCACACGTGTGGAAAAATTACGACAGCTTCTATTTCAAACGTCGAACTTTATTATGTTTCGACAGACGTACATGGCGCCAAGCTTATCGATTTTCGGCGACTTCTCCAAAGACAACAGCATAATGTACAACAATTTCCGCGTGTACGGGACAATATTGCTGATGGTCATGAGCTCGATCGTGTACGTCGGCGTGAAGTTCGTCAACAAATTCGCGTCCGTGGCCCTAGCCTGCGTGCTGCTGTCCATTTTGTCTGTATACGTGGGCATTTTTTATAACTTCCATGGCAGCGATAAACTCTAGTAAGCACATAAGTATACCAAACCGGTCGCCCTGGGCCCGTCTTCCGGTTTTCTTTTATCGTTATATTATCAACATATAACCATAATATTGTGATTGTCCTAACGTTGTACACGCGCTCGTTTCACTTTTCAGCATGTGTTCGCTGGGAAATCGGCTACTCAAGGACATGGACTTGAAACACTGTAACAAAGCGATAGGCGGTTACTTGCACAATATGTACTGCGCCAATGGAACCGGAGCGTGCGAGGACTACTTCACCAAGCATAATACATCGATCGTGAAAGGCATTCGGGGCATTAGCAGCGGCGTTTTCTTTGGTTCGTGTTTCGTATAGGAAAATTAATAATAATAGCGTATACTATTACATACAACTTGCATCAAAGAATATTATGTACCACCCAAGTTATTATAGGTTAGGTATCTATATTTGTTTAACGCTACCTAGGTACCTACTAACTTACTACCAGTATAGATTTCCTGAAATAACAAAGTAAATAATAAAACGTTTTGACTCCAACTGGTCCAACTAGGTAGAGGCAAAAATACTGAATGTATACATTGTTTTCCTTACTTACTTGAATAGTTAAATCAATTCAAATTCGATTATTTCGATTATTATTTTCATGATATACCTCAGTAAAACATTAGGTATACCTACGCTAAAAGTTAATTTTAAAAACCTAAGATTTTTCATGTATGGTTATCGTGCCTTAGAGGTATGCAATTATTTAAAACAATTTTAAAAAAAACATCTATTTGATATGATAATTATGAACTAAATTATATTATAACGCTATATAATGTTTTCAAATTAAATTCGTTGGACTTTTTATAACTATTTTGTTTGGATCAAATAAAAAGAATATCATCATTATTCATGTAAACTATAAACTGTGCTTTATATGTTACAGAAAATATCTTTGGTAACTTTTTGGAAAAAGGACAGTACATAGCCAGAGGTCATCTCCAAGAAGATATCCTGGCATCGAGTAAGAATACGTATAATATGGTAATGGTAGATATCACTACAACATTCACCATACTTATTGGCATATTCTTTCCGTCCGTAACTGGTCAGTATTTTTTTTTGCATTATTATTACCTATTACTATTATTTTTGTTTATTTTTCATTAGGAATCATGGCCGGTTCTAACAGATCCGGAGATCTAGCAGATGCACAAAAATCAATTCCCATTGGTACAATATTGGCTATTTTGAGTACATCATCGGTTTACCTGTCTGCCGTCTTACTATTCGGAGCTACGGTTGATAATTTACTACTAAGAGACAAGTAAGCATAAAAAAGCACCCACTTAAGAAATTGCATTTTTTGTTCTCACACAATCATTTACCACTTCCTTTATTTGAAAGAAACATATTGAATACCTACACTTTAATCTGGTGCCGATATCATTCGATTTAAATACATTTCCTATAGTCATTATTTTCATGTGTACTTATTCAAAATCAATCAAATAACTGAGTGCACAAAATCAATTTTACCAATCAATAGAACGGACAATGAGGTTAATATGTTCAATAGAACATAATTTTAGCTGAATGTCCTAAAAAAGACTACCTATATACTGTACCATATCTGGATTGTTGTTATCCCTTTTTTATTTATATGCTGTTTTTTTGCATAAGTTATCTGAAAAAGGACTATACTATATTATTTGTATCTTATACTTTGTAAATGAAAAAATAATATTTTCGAGCATCGACTTGCATAGCATACTCTACGTATTTTATTAGAATCTTATAGGTAGTAAGACATAACGGCGGAAGCGACTAGTCCACTTTGTAGTTTTCACCATATATATATACACAACTTCGATTCAATAATGCATCAGACATTATCTTATCGTATATATAGATTCAAAATTCAAATCATCAACTTTGAAGAACATTTTGCCAAACTAAATCCGCTACATCGTCGACGTTAAATATTAATATATTATCTACAGCCGTGTATTATATGGGTTGTCAGTTTTATTCAATTGTCGACGGGTAGTGCCTGAATATGATTAATACGTATATATAGTATATTATACATAATACATAACACAATATAATATGAGAAAAGTCAAGATTTTTTTTAAAAGATTTAATATTATTTTTTTCCACGTTTAATAAGACTATATTTCAATAAAATATGTTAGGCTTGACTATATCTTAATCTGCTTATGTTGCAGACAGCAAATGTTTTATGCACTTCAGACCACATTTAGGTTATGTACATCAACCATATGATAACTAGGTACATTCTATTAAACCATAATAGTTTTAATCGTTTAACTGTACTTTCTCGGTGTTTCCACGATATTAGATTTAGAACCTATACGCGTTTATTGTTTTGTTATTTTAATTTACTTTGACTTAAATTAATCGAATTGACTAAATTCTAAAAAAAAAATATATTTTCTGAAAAATTAAATTAAAATGCTGCACTTTATACATGTTACAATTAAATGTTTTCTCGTTTAAGTAAACCTTTAAAAGAGATTAAAGAACGACCCTTTATTATAAGTGAAATAGCCATCGAGGCAGTCATCGTGTACCTATAGTTGTTTGTAATATATAAAATTTTCAAGATTCCGTTATTTCAATACAATTAACAGGGGTCTCCAAACTTTTTTATTCAAGGGCCACAAAAAAAATCAAATGCTCTTAGCGGGCCAAAAGTTTATTAACACATATAACTGATAATTTTATGATAATATAGGTACCTATATGAATAATATATTTACTTTATATTTTTGTATAAAATATTGTTTACTTTACATTATACTTAAATAAAAATGAATAGGTATAAATATAATATAATATAAATACATTTTTGAAATAATTTTAGATTCTGAGCGGAGCGATGAATGTATTGGTTTTACAATGATGTATGTTTTTATATTTTTATATTTTTATATTTTTATATTTTTATATTTTTATTTATATTTTTGTGTCTGTCATCACGTTTTAGGACAGTAAAAGTGCTTGGATTTCTTCATCAGTAGCTTTTCTGATAGGAAAGTGAATCTAGTTGGTACTTTGGGGGGTCAAAAGTATAAATTTCCCAGTAGTTTTCACAAGCGCCGGGAAAAACAACATAAAAATTAAGGAAAAACGGGAATTTTTACGCAAAATTGGTTTTCCAAAAAATCGATTTTGGTTATTGGTGTAACTCCAAAACAAATGAACGTATATACATGAAATTTTCACTGGTTGTTTATATTTGCATTTTCTATACACGATAACATTTTCAAAATATTTTGATTATATTGAACTGTTTAGGGACATTTTCATTTTCCATTTTTTTTTAGTTTTTTTTCTAAAAATATCAATAAAATTTTATTTATTGGTTGCGAAAGCTTGAAAATTTAATAGAAGGCTCCTAATATGTTGTTTCAAAGGCAGATGAAAAATATTAAAAATCCTTAGTCACGATTTTTTTTTATAAGCATTTAAAGTTCAAAAATTGACAAAATATGGAAAAATCATGAAAATTAGCAAATTATTTTGAGTTAAGAATTCGTAAAAATTTTTCTTTTTAAATCTAAGATTTGAAAATGAAACACAAGATTCCTTATAAGATTATCTACCTTTATCAATAAAAATATCTCTACCGGACAGTCAAATTAAATTTTTATGAGCGTTTGAAATTCAAATTTTTACAACATTGGATTTTCACTCGATTTCTCATGTAGCGATTTCCTTATTTTGTGGTAATTCAAAAACGAATAACTGTAGATACATGAAAATTTCATTGAATGTTTATATTAGCATTTCCTATACACCATACAATTTTTAAAATATTTTGACTCTTTTTGAGCTGTTTATGGACATTTACAGCTTTCAATTTTTTTAGTTTTTTTTCTATAAATATCAATAAAGTTTTATCTGTTGGGCCAAAAAGTGTAAAAATTTAATACAAGGCTCCTGATATATTGTTACAATATCAGTTGAAAAATATTAAAAATACATAGGCACGATTTTTTTTTATAAGCATTTAAAGTTGGAATTTTGACAAAATTTATCAAAATCTCGAAAATTATCAATCGTTGGAATTAAAAAATTATAAAATGTTCAGTTTTTATAACTAAGAGTTGAAAATTTAAAACAAAGATTCTCTTAAATAATTCATACTGTAACCAAAAAATCTAAAAAATATATAAACACACTTATTTTTTACAGACATTTTAATTTCAAATTTAGACAAAATTTCATATTTAAACCAAGAATTACGATTTTAGTTATTTTGTTGTGATTGAATAATACTATTCGTGGGTACTTGACACTTCTAAAGTGTACTATTATATATCTATGCTTAGTATCATCGGTTTTTGTTGCTGTATAACGCGTTTAAGTATCTAATGGATATTGTGCTATGATTAATTGGCATTAGTATAGGTTAATTTTTGTTAATACCATAGATTATGTATATAATATGCTTCTACATAGACTGACATACCATCACCGCTCAGAATCGTTTTTCTTATACAATGCTATTACTCATTGAATTCAAATTTAATACCATCCATAAACAGTGACCCACCTTAAACCTACTGTACAGCAGAGCGACACAACTTGCCCACTTTTTTTTTATCTATATTTACCTAGTGCGTTCCTATGCGGGCCACGGCCCGGAGTTTTGGAGACCCATGCAATTAACCTATTACTAGTCTTAGTATTTCCTAAAGATTTTCCGGCACGAAATTTAATCAAATGGGTTATGGTAACAATAAGCTTAATCAAACAATTATTATATTTTCTTCGTATGTAAAAATGCATCTTTCATTTTCTGCAATAATTTCGATCAACCTTTTTCGAGTTTGAGATTTGAAATCATAACCCCAAAACTAAGAGTTTATTATTATATTTTATAGATTCCTATAATATAATTAATTATCTATTTCGTTATATCGTCAAATATTTCTTATGTAGTTATGTCTCATGAGGAGACGATTATTGTTAAACATCGTAATGCAATTCAAAACATGTACACTCATACTTCGAATGTCTTTCGATAAGAGTTGTCGATCAGTTGTAACAACTTGTACCTATATGTGTTTCTAATGTACATAGGTTTGGTCAGAGCATTGGAGGACGTCTGGTGGTGGCCAACATAGCATGGCCCAACGAATGGGTTATTTTGGTCGGCGCGACATTATCAACATTGGGAGCCGGACTTCAGAGTCTCACCGGGGCGCCGAGGCTGTTGCAGGTAATATGATAATGAAAACTAGTATAGCATATTATATTATGATCTCCTCGTATAATATAATATGATAGATCGTTTTTAGCCCCTCAATTATTTTAATGTATATATTAGTTGTACCCAAACGGCGTTAATAATATAATGTGCAATAACAATCATTCGAAATGTGTTGTCCCGCACAGGCCATAGCCAAGGACGACATCATACCGTTCCTGCGACCGTTTGCCAAATCTTCGGCATCTGGTGAACCCACTAGGGCTCTACTGATAACTGTAGCCGTGTGTCAGTGCGGCATACTGATCGGAAACATCGACAATCTCGCTCCGCTCTTGGCCATGTTCCTGTTGATGTGTTACGCGTTCGTCAACTTGGCGTGCGTCTTGCAGACGCTGTTGCGCACGCCGAACTGGAGACCTAGGTTTAAGTACTATCACTGGTACGTACAACAAGTAACCTTAAACCACGTGCAACGTGCAACGTACAATTAATCAATGTTGTAAACAAGCCCGTTACCATGCCAGATTTTCGGAAGGAGAGAATAGATAGGTATTTAGGAGTGGGTTATGTATTATAAAAAATAAGTACCTCGCTATAGCCTAATTTTTAATTTAGTTTTTTACATCAAATACAATATTTTAAACTTATATTTGACTATTTGAGCTTTAATTAAGTATTTAAAAAATTCCCACATTGTATCAGATGCTGTACATTTGTATAATTAAATACCTACTCGGCTATACACATTATAATTTATACTATAGAAAAGCGATTAAAAATGATGTAATTTCCTTCATCAATAAAAACTTATAACGATAAATCCTTTTAAGTTTTAGTACATAATATTATAATGTAATTTTAATTTTGAAATTTTATAATACATTCGGCCATAGAACATCTCTTGCTCGTTTTTTTAAATATTATTATAAACATTTTTAATTAAAAAACTTGCTAGGGTGCCAACGGATGGGTTTATGGATGGACAGGGCGATCCCCCCCACCCTCTCCCCAATGGCTACGGGTTTGATTATGTAGCGCCAAGCGTAGGCCACAGTATCTATATTTTGGTGTAATTCGATTTCGTATGAATTGTTCCATAGGACACTATCGTTCACCGGACTCGTGTTGTGCATTGCTGTCATGTTCATGTCAAGTTGGTATTTCGCGCTGTTAGCTCTGGGCATGGCGGGAATAATTTACAAATACATCGAGTATCGAGGGTGAGTTTTAAATAATAATTATTGTGGTGTATATATATATTATGGTATTATACCTACGCTCGGGGGAAAAAACAAAATACGGCGATAATTAATTTCGTCGATTATAATATTTGGTAGGTACCTACATATAATCAATATATAGATACCACAGTGCTATTATTTTATTTATTAATCGGTTTTAAACCGTGTTTAATCGAACGTATTAAATATTAAAATATTATTTCCCCGTGGGTTTTGAGAATTATTTATTCGGGACACAGACCAAAATATAATATATAGTTATACATAGTGCACGATAAATCATAATTATTATTATTCGTTTTGATAATCACGTTTTATCGCAGAGCGGAAAAGGAATGGGGTGACGGTATGCGCGGTTTAGCTTTATCCGCTGCGAGATACAGTTTGCTCAGACTGGAAGACGCGCCACCACATACCAAGAATTGGCGTCCACAGATTCTCATGTTGGTCAACTTCAACGCGGACCTTCCAAAATACCGTAAGATATTCTCACTGGTCTCCCAACTTAAGGCAGGCAAAGGTCTCACAGTGAGCGCGACCGTCATCGAGGGTGACTTTGTCAAGAAAACCGGTCACGATGTGCAATCTACCAAGAAAGAACTTGTGAGGTTGATGGACGAGGAAAAGGTCAAAGGATTTGCGGATGTTTTAGTCTCCAATAACACATCAGAGGGACTCAGTCATTTGTGAGTTTCCATATTTAATTTCGGAGTTTCGGACTGACACTCCAACGACGTCATTGACTATATTATGTATCATATTCTCATACCTATATAGGATACAAATCGCTGGACTTGGAGGATTAAAACCCAACACCGTGATTCTAGGCTGGCCAAACAGCTGGCAACAATCTGAGAACGACCGATCGTGGCAAGTTTTTCTACACACCATTCGTATCGTAACAGCGGCTAAGATGGCTCTAATTGTACCCAAAGGCATAAGATCGTTCCCAGACTCTGCGACAAAGGTAAAATCTAAGATTAGACATTTTCTTCAACAATGGTTTTGAACGACTGACAGTCGATAAATCAGTAATTCTATACACGCATGTAATTGTATAATAGCTGTCGGGCACAATCGATATTTGGTGGATCGTACACGACGGAGGCATTCTGATGCTCATACCTTTCTTGTTGAAACAACACAGGACCTGGAAAAACTGCAAGTTGAGAATATTCACAGTGGCACAGACCGACGATAATTCGATCCAGATGAAAAAAGATCTAAAAACTTTCTTATACCAACTCAGAATACCAGCAGAAGTTGAAGTGGTTGAAATGGTAACTACTAATTTTCACCACTATTGCTTTTCGAAAATATATATTCAAACAGACATGCGTATTAAAATTATTTTTATATTTTAGACAAATAACGATATATCAGCTTATACATATGAAAGAACACTCATGATGGAACAACGAAATCAAATGTTAAGAGAACTCAGGCTTAACAAGAAAGAAAGCTTTGGAATGGTAAGTTAAAACGTTACATTTTGTTGTGTTGAACTTTACAATAAATTAATAAAACTTCAACTTCGATTATTCCTTCATTTTTACTATCTTTAAACACGGCTTGTGGTTTGTTGTTTTATCTTTTTGGCTTACAAAAGATGCGTAATATCATAGATTTCAATCGAGAAACACCGACTGGAGAGAATACACCATTGGTTTGTTTCAGTTTATTTAACTTCTATAGGAACGCTTTAGAGTGTTTATGTACTTAGTTGATGATTGAAAATTCGTAGATAAATATTAATTGTGTGCCCGAGTAGTGTAGAAAGTAAGCAAATTCCAAGTATTAACATATATGATTGCATAAACTTAAATGCTTCAATATGTAGAAAATATTATTTTAGTATTAGAAATTTTATTTATCGATTCCGCATTGTTACTTTTTAATTTTTATACTTATGAATATTGCTTTTGAATAAAATGTTCGTTAATATTAATTGAAGAATAAAAATTTCGCATTAAAATGTTATAATAATATTAATTATTTTCATGAATAAATTATTATATTTTAGGTTTAACTGTTTAGGTACGATTTTCAATACTAGATACTTAAAATATTTTACTAGTCCTATGTTACATAAAAGCTCGTGATAATTATAACACAAATTTTTCATTAGCAACCGCAATGCATTACGCTATTTTCGTTTGTCTTAATCAATATATTATTATACTAATAACATTACAACGTATTAGCTGTTGTAATTTCTTATTAAAACAGTTTACCTGTATCGTGTATATATTGTTATTAATTATTATTAATGCAAGAATAATTGATTAAGGCTTGATATTATAATTGTTTTAAACCGTGCTGTGTACTTGACATAGTTTTATCTAATCCAGTTTGTCAGTATAGCTGTGCATTTTAGACGGGTATTCAAAATGTTTCAAAAAACCATGAAACGTTTTGTTATCTTGAATGATACACAATAATTTTTACAAATCAGTTTAACCGTCTTGTTTTGGTCATATAGGTACAATCTATAATAGACCAGCACCATAGAAAAGACGCGTCGGAAGGGAGATCGGCTACTAAAGTGCGTTTCCAGGAAGAAACCAGCATGGACGACGAAGCGAAAAAATCGAAACCTGTAAGCATAACAAACGTGGCATCGTATGACGTGAGTTGTACTATACATAACGCTAACTCTTTAACGTACAGGGTGATAGTGCATTCGATGCCGACGAGAAACGAACAACTAGTAATGGCGAAAAACCGGGAGTTTTAAAAGACTCACTGCCAAAGGAGACAACAGATTCGTCTACATCGACAATGCGACCGTAAGTATAAAAATATTATAATACCTATTACCTAGCTATATTCTTGGTGACCGGTAGCGTATTACTACATTTTGGTACAAAACACATTTTTTTTCAGAGACGAAGATAATGTGAGGAGAATGCACACAGCTGTTAAACTAAACGAAGTCATTGTCAGTAGATCGAGAGACGCTCAATTGGTTATATTCAACTTACCAGGACCGCCTAAAGACACAAAATTAGAGAGAGAATCAAACTGTATCCTTTTTTTATAAAACTAATTTAATACTATATTATTATAATCAGCCACTAGCAAACGTTATATATTTCAGTTTCAACACATTTTTACAGTTGTAGCTTAACCTACTTACACGTATAGAATATACTTGAAACCAAATTCAAATACTACAGTCTTACTTTAGATAGGACAACCATTTTTTTAAAGTTGACGGAGTTTCAAATATATGCGAGGTTATTATGACTTGAAAGTACAAGGTATTATAATGTTGAAATTATGTATTTCACGCACCATAAAAACAGCTATTTATTAGATTATTTAAAGAAACTTGATTGAAGTTTTACCGTACATTTTAACAATATTAACAAAATGATAAAAATCACATTAATTAATCTAAAAATAAACAGCAACAATAAATGTAAGAAAATCTATCCACTCGATTTTAAATGAGATAAAAATTATCCTGAAGCCCATAAGTGGCCCAACTGATTTGTCAAATATATTACTGTGTTTTTTTCTCTTGTGGTTTATTCAGGATAATTGAAATATAATATTTTGAGTGTAAATAAATCATATACAAATTGCAATTTGTAGATAAGTTATTAATTAACATAAATGTATCCTTGACTCATCACTTTATAGACATGGAATTCTTAGAAGTGATGACCGAAGGCCTCGACAAAGTGTTGATGGTGAGAGGCGGTGGTCGCGAAGTGATCACAATTTATTCATAAGTAACCTGAAGCTCACGTCTCGTCCGTCAGGTACGAATTTTTATACTTGCTTACACTAATTTTATGTTGGCCGGCAACTTTCTCAACACGCCAGGCGTCTATCGAATGGTTTTGTTTTTTATTTCAAATATTTTGTTTGTTTTTTAGTATTATTACGTTAAACAAATTGTTGCACATAATATAAAATTGTTCATTGTATTTGATAAAAATCATTATCACTGTTTTCTAAAATTATGGTTATTGTTATAATTTACTCGTATGCCCTCATATAGGCACTTAAGCTTAACATTATATAATGTATATTAAATATTATTACATGTATTTAAATAGGTTTATATTTATTGTGACCTTTAAAAAACAATGCGACACCAACAACGTTTGTCGAACTTTTTTACATTCAATTTATCAAAATCGGCTTTAATACTTAGTTTAATTTAGGCAGACGAATAAAAAAAAAATGAAAAAAAAACGCGTAGGAATTTATTCGGCCTATTTGTGATTCGTCTTCTCGATAGTATTAACTTAAATAAATAGTGAGTTGGGCGTAGCATTGTTTTATAAGGCTGTGTTTTTTTTTTTTTTTGTTCGCTGTACATATTTAAGTCAAATCGATCATTATTTAGTATATTTACGAACATAACATTTTGTCAGCTGTTCAACATTTTAAAACCATAAAATCGCATTAACACCACAATGTTGAGTTGCGATCGTATATTTCTACTTAAATTTTAAGGTTTATTAAAACCCAACGGGGCCGTTCTACTTAAACTCGTCGACCCAAAATATCATAACATGTCTAACACTACCATAATACTACTACCTACATTATTACGATTAACATTACGATATAATTAAAACATAATAATTCACTGCCAATTTCAACTGTAACACCTGTGAATTGTGAATGAAAAGAGACTATCTGAATACTTTGTTTCTTTGATATTATTAGTTGTTGTCGTTTTTCATGCGTAACAAACAATTAATTACCATCCTGTTAAATACGCCAAACGAACACATTGTAACCATTACCGTTAAGACCGACCAAACAACCAGTATTGTTGTTTGCCTTGTCGTCTGTGTCTTGTGTTATTAGCCTATTTGAATAGAGTCGTTGTATACATTTTAACTTTTATTTGCCGACATTCCTTAACACAAACATTTTTCTTGTAATCCACAATAATTTACTGTTGTTCCAATGAAATATTATTTTACAACATATTGTTGTTATGGTTGTCAATATACTATTTAAAGTTTAAACAAATATTTACTGATATTAAAATGTTTACGTTATAATATTAATTCATCTATAACTTTATTTTGACGTTTTTTTTATTTTTTTTTTTATCTCGTAAGTAATACCATTATTATTTATATTTTTTGTGATTATTTACTATTATTTTCTTTAGAATATTTTAACAAAAAATTGTATCTATATAATTATTGTTTTTTGTTTTGTTATTATTATATAAACAATAGTTTAAAAATAATGTTAATGAACAAAATATTACTAATTGGTTAAAAAAAACATAACTTGTTAAGTAATCGATTTCCTTATGTTGTTAAATAAATAACCGAGTTATGGCATTGGAAATGTGTCTTGTATGTTGTTTTTTTTATAATTAATTAGTTGGTGTAAACTAACGAAATATTTGTTTGAAACGAAATGTGTTGTGTTTGTTTAATTTATGCAGTGTAACTTTTATGATTTATTAATTGCAATAACTTATAGATCGTTATTTAATTTATTTTGTTCACTGGATGGTAGGAAAACGTAGGTTATTATTATTATTTTTTTGTATATCATACAACAATCACATATCTAATAAATATTCACATAATGCCAAATCAATCAAATTGAACGAATCAAAATGTGTACTCATTCGATCTGAAAATCAATCGACAAAAACTCCAATAACAAAACGTGAACGAAATTATTGCAATCTATAAATCATGAAGGTTCGCTGTGTACGTATTGCTAATTTTATTATAAATTATAATTATTATATTTTACTTAATATTTATTATGATGAAAGATTTTAGTGAAATCGTATGATATACAACTATACTGGCTCAGCCATCCCTGGCTTGCGTCTGTTTATGTATATCTATATGTACATACATTTGTTGCTTAGGCTTAAATTTCGTTTTCATTTTTCAGTTGAACAGATTAGTGAGTTGAAAAAATAATAATTAGGTAGCGTTGTTTAAATCTCATTCAAACAGCCTTATTAATTGTTATACTAATTATTATGGATACTAACAACAAATTATACTCTGCATAAAATGTGTACCTATATGTACTCATGCATTTAATGAATATTATATATTTCTATACATTCGTTTTGCTCTTAAACAAAAAAAAAACACAATTTGAATAATCATAAGTTTATTAAACAAATTCGCTACGTAGACGTAGTCTTCGAAATAGTTCATTACTGAAGAGTCTAGATTTGATTTTTAAATATTTTTTGTAAGTCAATTATTAATTTATCATAATAACTTTATTTATAATGTTCATATACATATTGGGCGATCATATTATTAACTTATATTTATTATTATTATGTTTCTCGATCATATTGTTTGAAATCTAATTACATATTTCTTATCAAATTGAAAATTATCGAGGTGAGATCCTTCTTTTTGTACATTCATATAGTTGGAATAATATGAAAACTAATAACACTAGGTTTCGACGTGATGTTCATAAGGACAAATTTGTTAACGTTTGTACATAATAAGTATTTAACCAATATTAAAATGTACATTGGTATTTAGTTCCCAATTTTTTTTTAATTTTTTTTTTTTAGGCCATAGTTATAACTATATTTATTACTAAAAAATTGTTGACATTTTTTTAATAAATAAAAAGAGTAATTACTAATTATTAGTTACAATTTATAAAAAGTAATCGATCTGATTTAGATTTATGACTTTCGGTAAAAAAATATGTATTGGACTATGAATTTTACATTAAAATTCCACGAGTACATTGGTAGCCTATTATATTCTAAGACATTTATTACGTTTCAGTTAAAATAAATATTTTAATTCATTAAATAATTGGCATGCCTACCCAATGTGTGTTTCACCAATTCGTGACAAAGGTATGCTTTTAATTTGAAATTCCTTTATCTGTTATACCTCTTCCAAATTGAAACATAGTACAAATTTTACCCAGAATAAACAAATTTCATTCATCTAATTTGATATGTGATATAGTTTTTATGCTTGAACCCACGCAAATTAAAATGCTATGCAACATAATTCTTGTGGCATTAAAATATGACATTGTATTCCAAACGAAACCAATAATTTGTTAAAAATAAAATCATTGAACTATAAAATAAATTATGTAATGTTTTTATTATATTTTTATTTCTATTATTTATTTTTTTTTTTTACTCATATCTAAATAAACGTCCAATCTCCCTAGTCTGTTATAAATATATGAGTTGGATAAAAATAAAATTAAAATACCAAACGATTGTGTTTGGGATATTTCACTATACATTAATTAAAAACCAGCTCAACAATTAGATTATACTTGAAATATTATTTTAAATATCGTAATTTTCTGTCAAAAAAAACTGGCGGAGGCTGAAGCAAATCTTTTTTTTTTTGTATTTTATAATAAACGAATGGAATGTTACTGGAATTGTTGTACATGCCTGAATCAACTGGAAGCAAATTTAAATATAGTACACTTATATACTTTTAAAACAATATTTATGTGCCAATATGCTTAGTCATTTTAGTACTTATCCAGTTTACACATACAAAATACATACATATTTCCCAAGTTGAAATTCTGTAATCAATAATAGTACTATATATACACAATATACTATAATACAATAATAATTGTATATCATACATAATAATAACATACCTAATATATTCAAAGTTACGAATAATAAAATAATATATTATATTATACAAATAAATTATACGTGTCAATGCACTTATGTTAGTAGTTGACGCACTGTTGTAAGTTGTTAAAAATTTAATATTCTGTTCCTATGTATGAATTTTTGAAAATGTAAAAAGAAAAATCAAAAAAAAAAAATGTAAAATTAGTGATTATGACTATTCGTTTGTTATTTTCAAAAAAAAATTGTTTTTATTATCCTCTCGTTGCGTTCCTGTCAAATATTATAGAATAGTTAGATTATAGTAATGAAAATAACGATGATTTTAATATTGATATACTTACTGCAATAACTATTTACCTGAATATTCATTTTAAAAAAACATGATACCTATTAAAGTGTGCGACGGGGGTACAAAGTCCAAGTGGAGTATGCTTATCTATTATAGATAATATAATATTCGATGTCACATTTTGGTACCTATTGCAGGTAAGTACCTACGTAAAAAACAGGTCTGTGAAGTTAGCGGAAAAATGTGAGCACTAATTTCCGCTATACCACCACTATTTAGTGCTCAATTAGTGCTATACAACCGTTGCGTTTTAAAAATTAGTGCCTAACCCAGTAAAAAGTTACAGGGGGGCTTACCTTTCTCCGCTGACTTCATGTAGCGGATTCAACGGCAGCACCAAAATCTGCTATAGCGCCCAAATTTAGTGCTGAATTAGTGCTATTCAATGCTACCGTTTTCAAAATTACTATGTTTAGTATTAGTTTATAATGATTAACTAGCTCATTAAAGAATGATAATACAGAGGGCACCTGCAGCTGGTTATCAATATGCAAGTCTGTAAAAGAAACTCAACTACAGTTAAATTACTAAAAAAAAATTTTGAAGGGGAGTATTGGTGCCCGCAGGCATATGCATTTTAGAAAACAAAAAAACATTTAGAAAAAATCATACAATCAGAACATATTTATTATATTGAAGGGTTCAACTAAAACGTCCAGAATCTTAAACAGAAAAACAACTGATGGTGATTAGCTCATTAAAGAATGACAGGGGGCACCTGCTTTTTAACAATATTCAAGTCTATACAAAAAATTCAACTAGAGTCAAATTCCTAAAAAAAAAAATTGAAGGGGAGCGTTGGCGCCCGCAGGCAAATGCATTTTAGAAAACAAAAAAAAAAATTAGAAAAAATTATACAGTTGGCAAACACATTAAAGAGTTCAAAATAAAATGTCCAGAATCTTAAACAGAAATAACAATTGACAATGATAACCTCATTAAAGAATAATTATATAGAAATAAATAAAAAACAAATATATTGAATGGTGCTCGTGAGAGAACCTAACAATCTTCTTCTATATAGTAAGTATACAGGTACTCAGTGTATTTCCTGGTATAGCCTGTTAGTGTTTAAAAACTTTTGTACAAAAAATCTACTAATCGAAAAAAAAATGTTATGAGAAACCTGGGTGAATGAACACTAACCAAAAGAATACGCTGGAAGCTACATTTTGACTACAACCCAAAAACTAGGTATTGCTTACATTATAATAAACGAAAAGTTATTATGTTCAGAGGTGTATCACTCTAATATATGTATAAAAATGTGGTAAAAAAATCATTAATTATTTTAGGCTGTATTTAAGTTTTTAATTATACTGGTACAACACTAGCTGGCAGTCTTTAAGACCGTGTAAAAACTATGATAATTAGTTAACGTCTAATTTCCTCGCCTATCCTAACCTAACCTAAAATAACCATTATTTAAATATTTTCTTTCATTGTTATGTTTACAATATCGAATACCTTGATAGTTAGTAGGAAAAGATCATTGCAAAGCTCACGACCAGTGATGATAGTCGTCTATCATCACCATTGGATCCACTAACCATAATAGGTTTACCTAATTAACCCTCTTATGACTTATAAGGACACTTTGAATAAAAAGATTTTGAGTTGGTTGCCGAACTTAAGTGTTTGATTATCAAGTTTTTCCTTTGATTTTTGACACCTTAAGCTTATACCAAATATTATGGATGTAGCCATACCTAGCTCACTAGCTCGTGTAAACAATTTGAAGCACATACCTATATGCCACGAGTCTTTGACATTTTTATGGATACATATCAAATTATCTTTGTATAATATTATTTAAATCTATCATTATTATTACCTACTAGGTACCTAGTATTATTATTTTATAATATTTTTTTATTTTTTTTAACACTATAATATTTATAGGTATTATTATAATTCTTTTTTTTAAATTATGTATCCCTAAATACTCTGATATGAATATTTCAGCCCACCTTTAAGCTCTCTATATAAAAAGTAAATTTAAGACAGAACTGTAACACAAGTCACGACAGTCTCTCTTTTGTAATAATATTTCTGTTTTCAATGATTTTCTGTAATTTGTATAATTAGATACAGAAAATAGAAGCCGATATCATTTGCACAAAATTGTGACTAACACAATTATATACCTACCTACTTTTAACGACAAAAATGATGTAAATATTATTTTTGATCTAGCCTAATCAGACAACCGGGCACGTCTATCTAATATAACTTATTAGTATTGTACATCTCGTAATTAGTTTTTGTGAATGAATGATTTTGTTTTTTTTTTAGCTTGACCTTGAGCCCATCAACTTTGACCATTAGCTGGTTTGTTTGCTTGTAGGTTGTTTGTAGTGAGTAGTAATGGTTGGTTAAAACACGTTAGTATGTGTGACAACTATTTGTTGCTAAAAATGCCGGGTGGTCACCCATCCAGGATCTAGTAACAGCGGCCGATACGTACACTTAAAACCTTTCCGCAGTTATAATGTCCAAAGAATATGATCATCCGTTACTTCAAACATTAGTTTTGTCTTTCTCATATCGCACCCCTGAAAGAATAGTGACATAAATCAAAAATTCAAAATGTTGGGAAATCGACTTTTAGTGTTTTATTATGCCACTATAAATAGAATTTTCGATGAATTTTTCTTTTTTCAATCTTATATTATTCTTAATATTGTATAGTTTACTTTTATATTCTTAAATTGATAATTTATGTACCATTTCACTATCGTTTTATTGGAAATCTGATTTCAATTTGACTTGTGTCGTTATTTCTGCTTGGAAAAATAATATTTTTTGATTTACGCCACAAAAAATAAAATTTGTAATAACAATCTTATTTAAAACATTAAAAACCTATAACCTGTTTTATCACATTTAAGATCAATAACACTTAATACAAAATAATAATTAATAGGTATGTAAATATTTGTTATTATTGCATTTTGTATAACTACATGATACATTTTGGGTAATCTACTTAAGTATCTATGTACTTTACCTTTGCCAAGTGTAGGTTTACTAATTTGGTTATGTTCAAAACTTAAATTTAAAAAAAATAATAGATAATACTTTTGAGATAATATTTATTAAAACAGACATAATATTGTAATATTTATTAATACAAGTATAATATGAGAAGAATATAAGAAGATACTTACAAATTTTTATAAAATGAATGATATACTTTAGGAATATGGTTACTATCACAGAGGGATAAAAGATCTCTTTTTTTGTTTTCTGTTATTTTTGGTTTCTCTGCATATGCCAACTTTATGTTGTAAGGTATACCTGATGATCTTCTTCCTTTTTTCTTCATGTTTACATTAATTTTCATAAATTCATCATTTTCATATGTGTTTTTATAAAATATTATACCGGGATGACATTTTTCAACTTTTACAATTCTAATATTGTTCCAATAAACCTTTTCTCCATTAGTGTTTAATGTATAGTTATCTCCAATATTTTTAGAAATATCCTTAATATCATAAATATCGTCTGAGCTTAGTTGTTCAACAGTGAATGGTGTACCAGTTTATTTGGCAATCTGGATAAGTGTGACATACTGAGATGGAATATATATAGGACCTGATTTTAATGATTTTTTTATTTGTTTTTCAATTACAGAATGGGCACTATCCCCCTCATTTTGTGTATGCCCTACAACTAAGAACTTATGAGTTATTGAAATTATATTAAGTTTTGCAATGGCATATAAATATAAGCTTATCATAAATTTATTTTTGTTTTGGTCAGCACAATTATCAGAATAAAATATAACATTTTGATCATCACATGCTGTTGACAGATATCTTAATACACAAGAGCCTATTTCATTTACACCACGGTGAGCCTCACCTTCATGCCATACATAACAATATGTTGATGACTTTACAATATTGGAAATTGTAAAATTAAATGTTGACAATTTAGATTTATAATAAAAGACTGATACTTCTCCTCTTGGAGTTGGTAATACAGCTTGAAAGACTACTGGTAAAACAGTTGTTTTATTTGAAAAGTGCAAGACGATAGTAGAATGTAGAATCGATAACAAAAATAACATTTAATAACATTTACATCCATATATTTATCTACGATAATATAATAATAACACCACGATACAAGTCGGTTATTGGTACTAATTTTATCATAGCATTCTATAAATAATTAACGATTATAATACTGATAACACTACTAGATATTCTTATAATAGCCACTGGTAATATTATTATATTAATTAAAGTAAAATAATCTTTCTCGTGTGAAACTATTACTTTTGAGATATGACATTATTCTTGCTAGAAAAATAGTGTGTAACAACATAAGCCAGGCCAGAATAAAGTTATATCTGAGAAGTGTCGATATTCCAGCTGGAAACTATATTTTATTTTAAGCAGAAATAAAGACATTTGAGCTCATACGGTCTTTAATATTATATACATCAAAAATGTCAACCACACCAAAATATAAAGGATGAAATTCTGCAAATTTTGATGGTAATATCTCGAAAAACGTATTTTTCGAGTTGTGTCACTATTCTTTCAGGGGTGCGATATAATATTTTTGGTCGATACTAAGTATTGACGTTATTAAAAATCTTGTACCAAAGTCTCTCGACCTAGTGAGCACGTCTCTTTCCGAACCATTATCAATTAGGTACTCAATTAAGTCTTTAGATTTACAAATGATTTATATTTTGTAGACGGGATAATTTTAAAGAGAGACTGTGAAGTAGGTACAGAATATTGTGCAGCAAATAAATATGTGGTTTGATGTGTACATTTAAACATTTGTTATAATATTCTATGCATTTGAACATTTATTGCAATATACGACTAACTATTATACTCGGTAGGTAGGTACCTATACGGTCATAGAACCCAGGGCCCCATATACATTGACTGTGTCAGGGCCCCGAGAATCCTAATTGCGGAACTGGTCATGGATAGTGAGACATTGTCCTGCTATGATCCATTTGTGATCAAGGTACGATTTAAGATATATCTAAATTCTAAGGTGTACCTATCTTAATTCGTGGTTCAAAGCCACAGTCACCAGATTTGGCCGAATCACACAGTGTCTAATGTCCAAGGCATGGTTTAATCAAGCACAACAGGAATATTGTATCCAAGAATAATATTATAATATATTCTATTCTATACCTACCTACTTAATTAGATAGTACTAGAGAATTACTGTTATAATATATACTGTCATACCCAATCTTAAGAAGTTACTGCATTAAACCTTGAATATTCCAAGATTTTGTCATCAGCTAAATCTCAAAAACCCAATTCGTTAATGAAATGAACAATATTTACTTATTTATATGTGTACAGTGTACGTAATGATTGAGACACTTACACTCATCAACTATTGCAATAATGTATGAAGCCATGTGTTATATTACACTGACCATATTTAGGTGAATATAGGTAGTAGGTTGGGTTAAGTACATATTTCTGCAAAGGTAATATATTAGATATTAGATCCACAATTTTGTTACAGGTGTCACATTAACAGAACTACAAAAAAAAAAGTGATTTATATTTTCTTATAATTATAATTATTACTAAAAAAGGTGGGTAAGTGGATGTCGCTCTGCTGTACAGTAGGTTACAAGTGGGTCACTGTATAATTGATGCTATTAAATTTGAATTCAATGATACAATATCATTGTATAAGAAAAACGATTCTGAGCGAAGACGGTATGTCAGTCTAGGTTAAGACAAATTATATACATATCTATGGTATTAAAAAAAAATTGACCTATAATAAATTCCAAATTAATCATATCACATTATCACAATATCCATTAGGTACCAATAACACGTTATACACCAACAACAAACCCTGATACTATCATATATATATAATAGTACACTTTAGAAGTTTCAAGTAGGTACCCACGAATAATATTATATAATCACAACAAAATAACTAGGTTTTTTAATATGTAATTTCGTCAAAATTTGAACATAAAATGACTATAAAAATAAACTGTGATTGTATATTTTTTAGATTTTTCGGTAAGAGAATTAACTACTTACGTGGAATCTTGTTTTAAATTTTCAATCCTTAGCTATAAAAACTGAACATTTTATAATTTATTAATTACGATGATTAATAATTTTCGAGATTTTGAAAAATTCTGTCAAAATTCGATGTTAAAATGCTTATAAAAAAAAATTGTGCCTATGTATTTTTAATATTTTTCAACTGATATTGTAACAATATATCAGGAGCCTTGTATTAAATTTTTACACTTTTTGGCCCAACAGATAAAACTTAATTAATATTTATAGAAAAAAAAAATAAAAAAATTGAAAACTGAAAATGTCCGTAAACGGCTCAAAAAGAGTCAAAATATTTTCAAAATTGTATGGTGTATAGGAAATGCTAATATAAACATTCAGTGAAATTTTCATGTATCTACAGTAATTCGTTTTTTAATTACAACAAAAAAAGGAAATTGCCACATGAGAAATCGAGTGAATATCCAATGTTGTAAAAATTTGAATTTCAAACGCTCATAAAAATTTAATTTGACTTTCCGGTAGAGATTTTTTTATTGATAAAGGTAGACAATCTTATGAGTAATCTTGTATTAGATTTTCAAATCTTAGATTTAAAAAGAAAAATTTTTACGAATTCTTAACTCAAAATAATTTGCTAATTTTCGTGATTTTTCCATATTTTGTCAATTTTTGAACTTTAAATGCTTATAAAAAAAATTATGACTAAGGATTTTTAATATTTTTCATCTGCCCTTGAAACAATATATTAGGAGCCTTCTATTAAATTTTCAAGCTTTCGCAACCAACAAATAAAATTTTATTGATATTTCTAGAAAAAAAACTAAAAAAAAACTAAAAATGAAAATGTCCCTAAACTGTTCAAAATAAATCAAAATATTTTGAAAATGTTATCGTGTATAGAAGATGCAAATATAAACAACCAGTAAAAATTGCATGTACCTACGGTCATTTGTTTTAAAGTTACACCAAAAACCAAATTCAATTTTCTGAAAAATCGATTTTGCGTAAAAATTCCCGTTTTTCCTTAATTTTTCTTTTGTTTTTCCCGGCGCTCTTGAAAACTACTGGGAAATTTAAATTTTGACCTCCCCAATGCACCAACGATATTCACTTTCCAATCGAACAAGATACTGAAGTCGAAAATCGAAGCATTATTTCGACTACTTATCGTGTACACAGACACAAAAAAAATAAATATAAAAATAAAAAAAAAAATAAAAAAAAAAACACACATCATTGTAAAATCAATACATTCATCGTTTCACTCAGAATCTAAAAACAAATTGGGAAAAATAATAGACATTGATATATTTATTCTACTTTATGAGTTATTTTGTGATATCTTACAAAGTTACAAATTCAATTAAAAATACACTATGTCATTATAAAAAAAAAAAAATAATAAGAATGATTCACAATAATATTGTATTAAATATATTTATACATGTTCAAATTTATAATAATGATATATAATACAAAAATTAAAACATTTACAAAAATGTATAGATTAATAATGATCCATAATTGTTGAATTTTCTAAATTCTTTTTGTAGTTTTGATTTTTTCTTGGATACTAGTAGGAAAATTTGAAATATATTTTCTTGCACATATAGAGCAGAAAAACTTGGAATAAAATATACTGCATTCAGGTTTAATGCAAACGTCTTTATCACACTTAGAAAATACCGATCCTAAAATTAAAAATTGTCTTTTGCTGAGTGGAGAAAATGGATCTCTCGCTAAATAGTAATCAACTTTTGTTCCCACCTTGCGATTAAATGATACATGGTCGTTAAAACAATCATATCGTTCCGTCAGTTTTTGCACACACAAATTGGCCTCTCTTCAACAACTTGTTCTGTTCTATAAAAAAAAATAGGTAAAAAAATATTTAAAATGAGTTCACTTATTTATACACAATACAAAAATATTAGCAATGTAATCTAAAACTATGCGCTAAAAATATGCAGATTAACCAAAGAAAAAATAATAAGTAATTTTCATTCATATTTTTTAAAGTTATGTTTTATTGTCTAAATATTAAAATGTTAAATTTGTTTAACTAAACAAACGCACGCACACGTCACAACAACGACTGAAATAGAAGATCAAGAAGTTAAGACTATTTCATATAACATGTTTTCCACTAATTGCTTAATGCGGGCACAAAACACTGACAACTTCACATACTTAACCATGGTACCTTGAAATGGATTTCTATGTCATCTAGCATTAAATACGACTCAGCAAGATTGATATACAAATGCATGATTGTTTGTTGCACTGTTGATTAATAATAAAATATTATACAATTTATAGAAATTTACTCAAGTATACCATGGCTTAGTTAAAAAATCAACTAAGTTGAAAAAAGTATTTTTAATATATAATTTTTACTCAGTGTTAACTGTCTTTGTTTCTTCAGCTTTATTATCTGGAGTTTTAGTCCTTTCAGAATGTTTATTTCTGTTTCTGGTTTTACAACTAAAGGATGCTCTTGTTTGACAGACATATTTAAATTTCTAGAAATAAATATAAATTATAACTAATTATATTATTCGCTCATCAACAATAATACAGCTTTTCTTTAGTTATTGTTATCATAGACGTAATTTGAGGGCTTGGGCGTGCCCTATTACAATGTAAATTTTAATAGTAATTTTGCCAGTGTCCATAACCATAAGATAATATGAAAAATAACTAGAGGTGCTTCAGCAGTCAGCACCTCCAGTTTTTTCAATGAAACTGCACCCCTGATTGTAATTCAACAATGCAATTACCTACTTATGTAAATAATTCTATGTCAGGGATAACTTAGGGACACAGGTAATGTTCTTAGGTTAAAGTTTTATGATGGGTGAATTCACTCTAATATTATAAGTAACAACACAGAGTTGGTTCTACTAAATATAAATTTGGTATGTTGCGCATGTATCAGAAAGAGTAAACAAATGGTGCGCCGACATCCTAATAACGAAAAATCAAGACATATGAACTTACAAAGTGGGTATTGTTATTAATTGTTCTGTGCCTATGTAGTGCGTAGTCAGTAGTGATTCAACAGGAACCGTAGTACCGGTATTCTGTAATCTATACTTGTGTGATTTTTTTTGATGTTGCGTCTTGATGTTGACTTTCTGTGATATTGAGATAATTATTAATTTTTATATTCATAGAAATCATAGACATCATTAATTATACGCCTATATATTATGATAGAAACGTTTAAATATACATAATATCACAAAGTCCAAAGATCAGTCAATCTGTGTTGAATGAATTGGAAGACGGCTCCTCTGCAGCAGTCCGTTCGAAAGTCACTTCGAAATTCAAATCTCAATGGCTCAATGATCGATTAATCGATGGCTTTGAATGAACATTGAATCATGCATTCAATATCTATAAGACGAAATTCTGTCGCAGAACAAATACTGAGTATATAATAAAATAAAAGATTTTAGTAACATGGAGGGTCGTAAAAGTTCAGTAGATCCTCTAAATACATAATCATCATTAGCACTGTAAACTATACAATTTAGTTATTACCAATAGTGTATGTATATTGTATACATATTGAACCAAATAAATGTATGTAAATTAACATGACATTACAAAAAAATAAATAAAACTATTACATAATTTTCTTGTTAAATAGGCAACACTTACTTTATTAAGATTGATATACTTTTGAAATCAAAATTATTTTCATTTCCAATAAATAAAACATCACTATTACAATTTGATATCTCAACAGGATATGTAGAAATACATTCAACGGATGACTTAGTGATATCTTCATTTTCAAATAAATATTTATCGTCATAATTTCTAAAAAAATTATAATTAGTTTATTAAAAAAACATGGAAACTAATCAATTACCAATAAAAAGTTGTATACAATTATGTTACATTAAAACTATTTAATACAAAATTAAAAATTAATTATCAAAAAAATAAACTTAAATTAGTTCAAGTTATTTTTTGATTAAAGGGATGGGAAGAAATACAAAGCCAGAAAGAGTACTGTAAAGTAGTGGTATATGAAATTTTATTACCTTGACGTGGGCCAAACTTTTGAAATATACTTAACTAGCATAGTATTGATTGAAATTTGATGTTTAACCTTAAATCAATTTTATAATTTATTTACCTACAATCAAAGCAATAATTCTATATTACAGACAAATTGTATGTATAAAAAAATAACTATCACAAGAAATGGTCCCAATACTTGAAAAAATAAAGAGACAATGGGTGGAGATATATCTGCATCGTTCACCCAAGTGAATATATGACAACATTGTACTATATAAGATAATATGCAAAAAAAAAACTGTTTACTTACTCCATAAAATCTGTCGTACATAATATATTATCAGAATTATTCTGAACACCTTTATTTTGTATAATAACATTTTCATCATTTATACCACTGCTAGAAATCTCATTATTTTGCTCTTCATCATATTCCACCTAAAAAAAATTACAAAAAAATAAAATTATATTAATAAAATACTATAATACGTAAACAATTATAAACATATTATGAAATATTGCTTATGGTACCCACCTTTGCGAACAAGAAAGTGTGTCTGGATGGTATACTAACTTGTGTTTATTTACATGATGCAACCATTGTCTTACTTTAGAGTTTGACTTTATTCAGTCAGGCTGCATGCCATTGGGACGTAATGGCAAATAATACGAATCCTTTGGTAAATTATTTGTACTGCTTTTAACGGTACCTAATGTACTATATTTTTTAGATAAATTGATCAATTTCGCTGACTGGTTTCTTCTATGCCGGGCCTCCATAGCAATTAACCAAAACAATAAACCTTGAACAACAATAAAACAAACGACGTAACATTAAGCAATGATATATTGACTTGGATATATCAGATTAATAGAAATATGTTTCAATATGAAATATAATCATTACATACTTGACTAAGACTGTGGAAGGTGGAAGTATTCTTGTAAATATATTCTAAATAACTGAAGTAATAACCAGTAGGCAGTAACCCCGATAATAAGTGATAACTAAAGTAATAAGACAATAAGTAGGTAATGTCCACGATTTAAGATATATCTTAAATCGTGGTTATTACTATCTTAGTGATAAGCACGGTATTTATAGACTTAATCACGGACTAAGATATAATGGACTGGAAACGAGATGAATATTGTGGTTACGAAATGTTTTACAACAGGCGGAGTTCGGGGGGTTTTTTTTCTTTTTCGCATTACTAGCGCCGTTTTAGTGGATACTTATGGAACTAGAAATTTGTATGATGTGTTCTAGTTCCATAAGTATCCACTAGGACGGCGCTAGTAATGCTAAAAGGAAAATATCCCCCCGAACACTGCCTGTTGTAAAACATTTCGTAGTCAACCCCCCACACCCTCCAACCTTGTCGTGTCCAGTCCTGTATATCTTAGTCCGTGATTATCCATATGACATAGCCCGATAGCCGTGTGCCCAGCACGATAAAGATAAATCATTGCTATCTTAATTCTTAAATTCTTAAAACTTTGTCACGGCTCTTGGCCCTTGGGCATTGGGTGACACACTGACACCTATTATGATCATACATGGCGTATATTATAATCTAATAGCGGCACCCAGACCCCTAGGGCCTAGACATATAATAGAAGATTTCAAAATTCTATTATATATCTATTTGCCCAGTTCTCCGAGAGTGATAAGATAAAAACCAGATTTTCAAATTCGTAATTTCGTAAATTTCATGTTATAGTTTCCTATATCAAATTCACTTTTTGACTTTTGTGCTTTGGGCTTGGATTGTAAATAATCTGAAAAAAATGTACCGAACTGATTTTTAACTAATCCTTGTTTCTATTTTTCTTTTATACTTGTAACGTGTATTATACCTACCTATAATCTATATTTCCAATACCTATGTTGATTGTTTATTGTAATATTACATTATTAGTTATTACCAATATAATAACCAATGATAATGGATAAAAAAATTAAATGAGTTTTATAATAATATAATATGCTGAGTGCGAAGTAATTAGTAAACTCAGAAGTACCATAACAATATTTTAGATCAATGAATTCTCAAGGTGAGTGTCTAGACACCCGACGGCCCAAAACAGCCAGCCACGCCCGCATAATTGTGTTACCTATCATTGACGAAATGTGAATAATGACATTAATGTACCATTATTAATTAGGTAATAATGTGTTAATGAATAATTAAAATATATTTATAATTTGTGTATGGCGTGATACTCGTAATACACTAATACGTAGGTATATTATAAGGACAAAATTTAAAATATACCAAAGAACAAACACTGAGTATTGGACCACCCTTGCAGGACTGCAGAACTGCAGAAGTCGTCTCCTCAGTTGTTACACGAGCTGTAACGTACGTAGTTATAACTTATAAGAAATACAATTATTATTTTTGGTGTGGGGACCCTCCAACCTTGTCGTGTCCAGTCCTGTACATCTTAGTCCGTGGTCCGTGGACTTAATAAATTTGAATACAGAATATTAAATAGAAATATTTTATATCTGTGGAATATTATTTTGTTTTAATGTTTTGTTGATGTGAAAATGTGATATTACCTACTTATTACTTTATAGCGTTTTCCACCTGACCGCACTGTCGCACCAAAGTGGCACTGGTACAGTTCACTGATAATCGTTCTAGTGCAGGTTGGTGCAAGTGCAGATGAAACATACAATTTGTTTATCATTTTAAACTAGTGACAGCAGCTGCTGCTGATTATGATAATGTTATGGAAAACCGAAAAACCCGCGCTTCAATTTTTATTATAAACTTATAATTGTTATTTGTTATATTTTCCATGACAATGAAAATCTATTTTGTCATGATATTTTCAATTTTGTGTCTTCAATCGTGGTGTTTGTAAGTATCGACTCTACTCTGTCTGCTACTGCCTTCTCCATTATATTCATTAATTACAAAATGGCAACTTATAATTTAAAAATTGATATTGGAGGTTGTTTGTTGGGCCGTCAAACATTTTTGTTCGATCTGGATGAAGGTGCTTTGGATTAATTTCCCATATAAAAGATAGAATGTGATTTTCTGATGTGACAGATACGTCTAAAGTTTGTGTAGGGAAAAAACTAGATGCCTTAAATTTATTGACCACAAGGTATACTGTAGATCTCTCAATCCTAAAATGTCTTTTAAACTGAACATATAATAAATATAATAGATATTAATATAGTTAATAGTTAACGATAAGCAGTTCAAATGTATATAATTCTGATATAGTATATTAGGAAGGTGCCAGTGCCACAACAAGCAGTAGCTGGGGATGCTCAGCAGTCAGCACCGACAAGGGACCTCAGTTTAGAGAGATATGGGTCTAGTAATTTATAGAATTGTCGTGAATACATTTGAGAGTAGGCAGTAAATAACAAAAGTCAAGACATAAGGTAAAATAAAAAAAATTGAAAACTCTCATTGGCTGTTCTTATTTACAGGGACTATAGACGTCAGAGATTATATTATATTGACTACCATAATGAGTTACATCTCGAGTATATTTTTATTTATTTCAAACTGAATTTCAATGTTTTTGAAACATAATGTGGTTTATCAATTTTTGAAAACCAAAAATCTTAAATTTTAATATTTTGGAACTTTTACAAAGTATTCAAGTACAGATACAGATACTTTTTTTTCAAAAGTAAAACTGACGTAAAATTTGTATAATTTTTTTTAAATGAACGTCCCTTTAGGTGCGTAAAGATAGAAGAAAAATGTATATTTGATTTTAAATACATATACTTTCAAAAAGTACATATTGAAATACTCAGCCCCAGTACTATTTCCAAATGTATTTAGAATACGTATTTGAGTACTTGCTTAAAAATTATTTAATACTTTTTCTTAAATATTTTTACTCAAGTACCTACCTTACAAGACTGGTAAGGTATACATAATATGTTGATATGTATCTAGGTAGTATTTATAATATTTAATAATACCTGTATATCTGTATAGGCATGAACAACGTCAACTATATAATTTTTAATTTTAGGTATATAGATGCTTTTTTGGATAGTAAATACTTAATGGTTTCTTCATCACCAGAACTTTCACTAGACGACAAGCAATCCATAATAGCCAATATGGTAGGTTTATCCATTATAATTTATATAATAAATAGTTATAATATATTATTATAGCGTAAGCGTATTATTATTTATTTTGTATTCGTTATATCGGCATATCGCTAGTTCAACAATACAAACATTTTGGATAAAATTTGAATAGACAGCCATATCACAATAATGATAACGCAGGAGCTCGTGCGATTATCTTTGCACTCGGTGCAAAAAACTGGCGTAGTGCATCGAGGTGAAACATAAAAAAATCCACTCAGTGCATATTAATCAAAGTCAGTGCGGAGTGGTGGAAAACGCTATTAGTTATTACTAGCTCTAAGTATAACTCGGGGCCCGTTGGAATCGCTGAGAGTGGGTACCGATTTTGGAGACAATGAATTATAAAAGTCGCAAAGGTTGTAAGACGAAAGTTTAGGATTTGTGATAAGGATTAGTGATATGGATTGGAGATAAGGCTAGACGCTTTGGCGGGAATGTTAAAAGTTTGAGTGTCTAGCAATCCGTCACAAACGTTGTAAATGGATAGGCTGGATACGATCTCCAGGATCAAATATATAGAGTATACCTGCACATAGAGTGGTATGTGCCGTAGCATGCCCGGTGCTTTATCTTATGTAAAAAGTGTAAAGTCGAAAACCGTGTTGGAGTTTCTAGCAAGTCAGTCATCTCAAGTCAAAATCTATTAACTTTCAAGTTAGCCACTTAGGTAGGCAATCCGACTTCGTCGGATCGCGGACTATGTGCTACAGCAAATCAGGTATCAGCAAATCAGCAAAGCAGACCCGACATCAAGCGGCTATAAGTGAAAACCCTATCACACAACTTACGAAATAATTTACGAAAAATTCAAACTATATACATACAAACAAATATGATATGTATTTATTGTGTGATATAATATAACAATGAACATTTTGAGAAATGTGCAATTATAATTCCTAAAAAATATTAACATATAGGTAGATAGTTAGATACATACTATTATATTAACCAATACATATAAACATATACCTATAGTGTATATACATATATTAATTTAAAAAAAAATTGCAAAAACCTGCATGTTATTTGTTAAAGTGTCTATCAAGTCAATCATCACCGTTTAAGACGAAACTAAAATGAGCAATCCGTCTATCACCTATTTATAGTAGGTATATCACATAGAGTGGTATGTGCCTTCGCATGTCCGGTGCCTTTTCTTATGTAAAAAGTGTAAAATCAAAAACCGTGTTGGAGTGTCTAGCAAGTCAGTCATCTCAACTCTCAAGTCAAAATCAAGATTAACTTTCAAGTTAGCCACCTAGGTAGGCAAACCGAAATAAAATACAAACTATATTTATATAACAATCATGGAAATTTTAAAAAATATGCAATTATAATAATTCCTAATAAAACAAATATAATATGCTTATGAATAATTCAATAATATAATATACTTTTGAAATTATATATACTAATAAATTACGCACGCCAACATTTTTTGAAAAATTAAATAGTACGTAAGTAGTCACATGTAAGTCATGGTTGTGTTCGCATAAATGGAATGGACAGACAAAGAAATATTATTATGTCGATCTTCAATGACTATGTAATGATTTTACAGCTAACAACGACTTAGCTCTCACCAACTTAGCCACACTGCGATAATTGGTCGCTCATCTGTAGTGGATAAGCCGAAATCTACTCCACCTCCCTGTCTGCATATCAAGTCTAATACACTTGTCAATTCGAAAGCGATCGTTATTATATATTATTGGCTGTATCCAATTACAAGGTCTACATTTTATACCGGCAACTATTTATAGTTGCCTGTAGCCTAAATGGAAACTTTTTCCCATTTGAACTGACGACAAGACGCCGTGAGATCTGCTTTTGCATTACCTACACGGTTTTAGATATAACTATAACGGATTCCTAGAGTTGTATATAAACACTGAACCACGTATATTGTTTAATAATGGTGCACAAAAACAATGAACTGTGTTGTAGCTGAATTGCCTATCCAAAGCGCCGTGTTATTATAAATCTGTATTTAAAAAAATGTAAAACTATTAATATAATATTATGATTTATGATTTCCCGGAAAAATGACACTAATGGAAAAACTAAATAACAGTAACGTCTTAACCGTGCTGCGTGTGCTAAGTGATTTTGCTATTTTAGAAAACTAAAAAAAGTTTTAAAAAAAATTATACAATTGGAACACATTAAAGAGCTCAAACTAAAATTTCCAGAATATTAAACAGAAAAAACTATTCATAGGGCACCTGCGGGATATCAATGATCAAGTCTATATAAAAAATTCAACAAGAGTTAAATTCCTAAGAAAAAATTGAAGGGGGGTGTTGGCGCCCGCAGGCGAATGCATTTTAGAATAAACAAAAAAAAAAAATTTAGAAATAATCATACAGTATTAACACATATCAATGAGTTCAAACTACAATCTTCAGATTCATAAATAGAAAAACCAGACAGTAAATAAAAACGGTTTATATCACTAGAAAAAAAACGGTTTATAATTTATATCACTTTCATGGATGAAAATATCATATCAGTTTTAAAAATTGTATTTATTATTTATATTTAAAATATCAGTTAATACTTCATTATAATAATGATGGATATTTTAGTATCCATAATGGCCATTGCGGAAGCGGCCACTTCTCGGCCGGATGCGGTTGGTGGAGAGTCCGTGGCTGGTGGCGGCGGCGGCGAGTCGGTGGCCGGCGGAGGGTCGGTGGTGAGTCGGTGGTCGGTGGCGGGTCGGGGGGTGGCAACTAAATTATTAAAAGTTGTCAAATAAACTCTTAAAAAAAAATGTTCTATTGTTTTTATTTATTTTCGTACAAAACCCATTTCCTTAGTTATTAGAGCTTACCTAAAAACAAAAAAGCAGTAAAATGTTTAAATAGAGTATAAGTTATTAGTTATAATAAAGAGTTATTATGCACCCAATACCCATAATGGTACAATGGTAGGTACCTACTGTACATTGCAAAATACTAACACTGAATAAAAAAAAAAACAATGTAAATAAACACAGTAGTTGGTAATTATAAGGTGTATGATTTAGAATTTATGAACCTTAAATAAACTAATATAATATTATGATACAAAAAGATCAATTAATAAAGTGTGTAAAAAACTAAAAAACTTAGCAACAAATCGTCAACATTCAACAATCGGAAATCATTTTTCCGTATATACCAGGTATAATATGCTAAACAGATGTATAATGTATCATTCAATTCAATTCAAACCTAATATACAGCAACTTTATAATTTATAATATTGTTTTATTTTTTAAAATAACCATTTAATGTAATATTCACACTGTAGTTGACTGTACCTTATGAGTTATGACATATTATGGTGATTTTACATGACATGTCTTATAATATTTACGTATAGTAATACCTACTATACAATAATTAAATAATAACATCAAAGAAAAATTAGGTTCATTTATGACAAAGTTTTACATTAGTAAGTATAAAATGTATAGGTTGTTTAAAGATTACAGAATAATGAATGATTTATATATCTAATAACATACATTTTAGTCCTTATGTTTTCTCGTTTTTATGAAGATAATTTAGAAATTTAGGTCCATAATATAATATGATATACCTAAATAATAAATGTTGAGCCTAATGATTTTTTTTAATAATTTATTTATAAATTATAAATTATTTATACTCCATGATAGGTATATATTTTACATTTGAATCTAAAATGTTTCCTTATTTTAAACACAACCACATCATCATTGTCTCAGTCACTTTACTATATATACATGTATTATTATTGAACTGTCAAGTATTATTGTATTAATATATATAGGTTTTCACTTTTCTGATGGATACCTACATTTAGTTTTTTAATACATCAAAGTTGACACAATATTCCAATAAGCATTTCCCTTGACTTTTCTATAACTTCAGTGGTGTATTAGGGTGTATACGGCCACGGCGTATACTTACTTCTCTACATTTTTTTTAGCTTATACTCTCTTAATTAACGAAGATACGCGGGTATACTGCCATATAGCCCCCTTTAACTATTAAAATTATTAATATATGTATTATTATTATATTTATTTGATGAATAATTTTATTGTTATTAATAAAGAAAACTTTTTATAAATTTATAATTATTTGGTTTTAGTTAAATATTTTATATTATAAGGAATTATATTATAAGGAATTTTATGCATTTACATATTTTATCTGGTTAACGTTGTCATAATGTGAGTAACAAAATACAATTCACAATATTTGGAATCAAATACCTACTCACTATTTTTTTTTAGTGTTTATTTTGAATATTTTGGTTTTAAAGGCCATAATATATTTTATTTTAAGACTATATTTAAAATAAAAAGTCATTGTGTGGTTTCATTGTTTTAATGTTTTTCATTGAGTTACTTGTTAAAAAATAATTGAATAGTTGTAATGTGATAGTTATAACAAGGGTTGTAAGTGTACTTGAGCGATTTTTTGATTTTTTTTAAGCTTATATTATTGACACCTAAGATCTAACCACGTAACTACACATAATGCAGTACAATAGAATAAATAGAATAAATTAAATAATAGCGATTACAATAAGAGGGTATAACAATTATGTATGGATATTAGACCTTATCAGTGGCTCAAATAGGGGGGGGGCTTGAGGAGGCTTATCCCTAACTTATCGTGCATGCAACGTTAAAAAAATATCGGAGCACGCCGAGCACGGTACGATATTTTTTACCGTACCGGCGATTTATCACAGCAATGTGTGCATCTACATTCGTCATTCGTTTAGTTTTAAACTTTACCGCACAAAGATTATCGGCGCGCCTACCGTTCACCGATCCGATAATATCGTACCAATGTGGTTTGCCTCTTATAAAACTTTGAGGCTTGAGCTCAATTTTATTGTTACCGTTACCGTACCGTCTACCGCAGCAGTGTGTGCGGACCTCAATAATTTTCTGGTCGGACTTTTTTTCCGAAAAAAATTAAATCAGACTTTTTATCACTGTGCTTTTTTTCCGACTCCCAGTTCCGTCCGGCGACCGTCCCAAATAAAAATGTAACTATAGAAACTAGAAAGGTATAATACTAATTGCGTCCCAGGCATAATATTGGTTAGAAACTTATAAATTTAATATTTAAATTAAACAACGAAGTTTATTTGAATAATTGAATAAAAAAAATTTTGTATCAGGTAGTAGCAGATTTCCTTTTTTCAATCAACACAACGTTAAACTGAATATGCTCGTAAAGATAACATTTATGAAGTATTAAATATTAATTAATTACATGGTGATTTATCAAGACGTTTTTGAGTAAAAATGAAAATGAAAAATCAATAATTACAACAGATTAGAACAGTGGCGGAATTAGGGGGAGGGGGGGTTAGCGGGATAGACCCCCCCAAAAAGTTTTTTTTACTGCTAACTTTTTGTTTAAAGCATTGATAATGACCATTCATGTTTGCTAAAAACGTATATCCCCCCCCCCCCCAAACCAAATTCCTAAGTACGCCACTGGATTAGAATGTTCGTACGAATATTGTTCTATAAAACGAACATGACGTTCATTAGTCATTACTTAGTAACACAAGTCACAAACACAATATTGAGTATTTAGCAATAATTACTATTTCGGTCTATTGCCGATTTGCCCACCCACCAGTACCGACCAAAGTGTCAAATAGAATAAAAATAAAAACCCTGACGGCTGAGGGGTAATTCCGTCAAATTATGTGCTATGTAACTATTAACTACCAACGGTTCAGTTTATCAGTGAATTCGTCGCGACCGCAGTCCTCACTCCTCACTCCTCGCGCCCCAACCCATTCCCATAGAGAAAGTGACAAATGACAATACAGAAAACAACTAACACAGGGCGCAGACCGCGGTACCGGCGCGCGTAGCGTATGCACTATGCAGAAATTCAGTTATGGCAGTTAGTATTCTTGTCTAATGTCTATGGTTATGCACTATGCAGTATGCACTGCTGCAAGTTGCAACACACTAATATTGTCACATGAATATTTAATATTAATACACCATTAAACAAGATATTCGGATCAAATACTGCACTTGAGACCTACACGGCTACACACCATATGGCTATATAGTATATACCTACATCAGGGCCGGTTTTAAGGGGGGGGGGCACCGGTGGGCAATTGCCCGGGGGCGGCACACTTTGGGGGCGGCAAAATTATCTCAGATAAAATAAACAAAAAATTAATTTTTTTTGTAAAGACAAAGATTTCTAAAAAATGATACATTTTATTACTATTTATTTTTTAAATTCACATATGCATACATTTTTTTTTTACCTATATTTTATCATTTTAAATAAAGAAAAATAAACGTTATTAACTAAGTAGGTAGGTACCTACTAGGTATCATGGAAGATTCTAAGTAGATAGTACCTAAGATCTAAGTTATAAATTAGTTACTTATGTTTTTTTGTATAGTTTACCTACTATTAAAAATCTAATATTGGAATGCATAGGTACCTCGTTAAAATTGCTAAAAATTAACTGCAAATTAAATTTCAATGAGAAAGGGAAACATAAAAAAGGTGGGCAAGTGGGTGTCGATCTGCTGTACAGTAGGTTACAAGTGGGTCACTGTATAATGAATGATATTAAATTTGAATTCAACGATATAATATCATTGTATAAGAAAAACGATTCTGAGCGGAGACGGTATGTCAGTCTATGTAAAAGACATATTATATACATATCTATGGTATAAAACAAAAAATTGACCTATAATAGGTACCTACCTATAATAAATTCCAAATTAATCATATCACAATATCCATTAGGTACTTATAACGCGTTATACATCAACAAAAACCGTGATACTATCATAGATATATAATAGTAAACTTTAGAAGTTTCAAGTACCCACGAATAATATTTGTTCGCGCCAATATGGCGATTCAAATTAATTGTGTTTGTTTTGTACCTATTATGTTCCTGTGCTCCGTGGTGGTTTTTATCACGCGTCACTGCCGCGCGGTCGACAGTGGCGTCAGCTGTTGTGTGCTGACCGCCCAGTGCCTGTGTAAGACCACCACGTTATCAATGTTTTGTTGTTTTCCAGTGATTTGAAAAAAGCCGTTCTAAAAACTCATTTTTAAAAGTTGTGTGTCACCTAAAGTTTTTGTTTCTTTTATACTTTGTTTTGTTGTACAGGTGACACTGTTATTCCGTGTTGTAATGTAAATGTAATGTGTTACCGTTAAAATCGGCCACCTTTTCTGTCTCGTTTTGTTGGTTGATGTGAAAACATCTATGTGCCCTTTTTGTTTTTTGTTTTAGCTGCAGCTGTCGAACCACGTTTTCGTTATGTGTGTTTTGTGATTTCTTCTGTCTGGTAAATATCGTTAGCGGATTTATTTGACAATCATTAAATTGTTTTTCCCCTAGTATAGGGCGGTCATTGATTACCAGCAGAAGACTTTAGTTTCGTGGTTTGTCAAGTTGTGTGTCCGCGGTAGCAGCTGTATTGTGAATTGTGATTGTTCGTCGTGTTGAGGTTAGCGGCGTTCTTGGGCGTGTGCGGGATCAACCCTGTATTGTATTATTGTATGTAAGTTGATTTATACGGATCCCGGCACCTCAAGGCGACATAACCTCAAGGGTATGTGTGTACCATTATAGTATTATAATAGACCGACGGGTCTTGTTCTACCTAGTTAATTATTATAATTGTATTGGACCAAGTGGTCAAACTTGTACTGTAAATTTTATGATATGTCTACCAATATTTTAATATACCTAACTAAAACAATTGTATTATATTATTTTGCATTTGGGACGGCTGCAACATAAGTTGCAGATCCTCCCGGCCGTTAAGGCTTCCTAATTTATTACTCATTAAAGCCGAAGACGAGCCAACAATATTATTCAATCACAACAAAATAACTAAAATAGTTATTCTAAGTTTTTTAATATGTAATTTTGTCCAAATTTGAATTTAAAATGTCTGTAAAAAATAACTGTGTTCATATATTTTTTAGATTTTTTGGTTACAGTAGGTATGAATTTTTTATGTTTATCTATCCTTTGTTTTAAATTTGCAATCCTTAGCTATAAAAACTGAACATTTTATAATTTATTAATTACAATGATTTTCGAGATTTTGATAAATTTTGTCAAAGTTCGATCTTTAAATGCTTATAAAAAAAAAACTGTGCCTATGTATTTTTAATATTTTTCAACTGCTCTTTTAACAATATATCAGGAGACTTGTATTAATTTTTTACACTTTTTGGCCCAACAGATAAAACTTTATTGATATTTATAGCAAAAAAACTAAAAACAATTGAAAGATGTAAATGTCCATAAACAGCTCAAAAAGAATCAAAATATTTTCAAAATTGTATGGTGTATAGGAAATGCTAATATAAATATTCAGTGAAATTTTCATGTATCTTAAGTTATTCGTTTTTGAATTACAACAAAATAAAGAAATCGCTACATGAGAAATCGAGTGAATATTCAATGTGGTAAAAATTTGAATTTCAAACGCTCTTAAAAATTTAATTTGACTTTCTTATAGACATTTTTTTTTTTTGATAAAGGTAGATAATCTTATAAGGAATCTTGTAATACATTTTCAAATCTTAGATTTAAAAAGAAAAATTTTTACGAATTCTTAACTCAAAATAATTTGCTAATTTTCGTGATTTTTCCATATTTTGTCAATTTTTGAACTTTAAATGCTTATAAAAAAAAATTGTGAACAAGGATTTTTAATATTTTTCATCTGCCTTTGAAACAATATGTTAGGAGCCTTCTATTAAATTTTCGAGCTTTCGCAACCAACAAATAAAATTTTATTGATATTTTTAGAAAAAAAACTAATAAAAAATGGAAAATGAAAATGTCCCTAAACAGTTCAAAATAAATCAAAATATTTTGAAAATGTTTTCGTTTGTGAAAACTACTGGGAAATTTTTACTTTTGACCCCCCAAAGTACCAAATAGATTCACTTTCCCATCAGAAAAGCTACTGATGAAGAAAATTCAAGCACTTTCACTGTCTTAAAACGTGATGACAGACACAAAAAAAATTTAAAAAAACACACATCATTGTAAAATCAATACATTCATCGTTTCACTCAGAATCTAAAATTAATTAACTTTATGCCCCTCCCCCCCCAAAAAAATAAAATTTAGCCACCACTTCTATGGTATTAAAAAAAAATGTGTTGGAAAGGGGTGCCATAAATATTGTGCCCGGGGGCGAAAAATCCCTAAATACGGCCCTGACCTACATGTTTATTATAATTTTAAGTTTTAAAAGTTAATAATTACACGACTGTTATACGTAATCACGTGCCTAAGTTAATAGTTTGGAGAGCTGCATAACAAAACGTGTAAGTAGTAAGTACATAATATTGTATACTATAATAATGATCCTAATATATAATATGGTTTTAAGTAAATATTGTACATGTGTACATGCCTATAAAATGCCTACCAATTATTACCTAGATGGGTGTTTTTGATAAAAATAATTAAATTAATTTGTTGACAGTGATAAAATAACTAATCATAAGTGTGACTTTTCGCTAGTCGCTCTACGCTTATAAAAAATATATTACATATTATATTATGACAATGACTCACACCAGTCACACCTGCAAATTGCAATCACACCTAACTAATTACTAAATAAATATATTCAGTAGGTACCTATCTAATTTATTAGTTTTATTTAATTTATTTTGTTACAGTTTGTTTGATGGATAGAATGCTGTAATAATCATCAATATTAGAGAAGTAATGAATAATATTTTTAAACGCTATATTGATGCAATGAAGTTCCTTAATCCTTACTAAATGAAAATAAACACTACCAGGGTAAGTAATTTAAATTAAATATTTATAATTGTTGTTTAGATTAATCACATTTTAATTTAGATTTGTTTGAATATGAGTTTGTTGGTCAAAACACTTAAATACCGAAAATAATTGTGCAGCATCTGATAGTTGCTTTTGGTGAAGTGGATTGGATTAATGCTCACAATATTTATGTTGGATACATAATGACAATACAAAATAGTATAGTAAGTTTATATATAGACTATATTATATTTATGTTTAAGAGTTAAGCATTATAAATTAGCCATAACTACAATTTAACCTGTTACAGTGTGTAGTGTCCTAAGCTTGTACCTAATAATAACTAGATAAATACATTCAATATTATCTTCACAATTTGGAGGCAACAAAAGAAATTAATGTTCTATTAACAATTTCTATTTTTGAGTAGAAGGTTTTTAGTATTTTGTATTTTAAAATTACTTTACTACTACCAAAATATATTGTAAAAATAAATAAATATCTATAAGTTTAGTTATTTAGATTCAAATCGTGCAAACTGCACTATGGATTGAAATTATAAGTATTAATCTGAATGTTGTTGTTATTGTTCATTAACTGTATGGTGTAGTCACCACCCATGGCCACCTTAAGATTTTTTTCTGTTGATTTATTTAATTTATTCTATATATTCTTTAGATTAATACCAAAATAACTGTGATAAATAATACAAATAGATTAATGAAATTATTAAATGCAAACAAATATGACAGAAACTTTTATTAAAAAAACAAATTACGTAATCTGAAAAAATATATAAATAAAATCAACAACTTTTTAACAATATTATAAAATTAATAATCAACACTTGGTAATATTTAAGAGATAGATCTATAGGTTTTAAAATAAATAGAGTTTCATCAATACCACCTATATAAATTTAGAAGTACACATTTTTAATTCTTAAAGATTTTGTTAAGCGATGAATGAAAAAGTGACAAACAAGATATTGAAAAATATTATAACAATGTTCTCAACTGTTTTTTTTAATACTTTTTATCACCCATTTAATACATTGGTGTTGATGAATACAACAATAACCATAGTATCAAAAAAACTAAAAAATTACACTATTTTCAAATAAAATATAAATGACTGACCATAGAAGGGGTAGTGGCTATAGGTGGCGACTCCACCATACAAAAATAATATTATACTTTCTAACTTCTGAAACAAACATTAATTATTAATTAGTATAAGTTATAAGTATTAGCTATAAGTGTGTGACTCTGTATGGTGAAGATTTTCGTAAATTGCAAAACAACACCTGTTTAAATGGAACTGTGATTGACGCACTGCTATTGACTTATGTGAATAATGAAATTGGTTATATTCCTGCGGAAATAAGCAATACAATTTGGTCAAGTAGGTACCAAAGTTAAAATAGCCAAATTTGATTGGACTAAATACTGTGTGTTATTTCTACCTATCAATCCTGAAGGTAATCAT
The DNA here is from genome assembly GCA_949089665.1 of Macrosiphum euphorbiae. NCBI lineage: Eukaryota > Metazoa > Arthropoda > Insecta > Hemiptera > Aphididae > Macrosiphum > Macrosiphum euphorbiae. The sequence continues at coordinate 80,479,113 of CARXXK010000001.1, forward strand.
TGGACTTTATTTATTATGGACTTCATTTTGGGTTGTGTATTTTACTTGGATCCTCTGCGTCCAGAATCAGGTGACTTGTACTTACCTCAAATTAAAAAAAAATGATGTTTTCAATGTGTGGTAATGAAAAAGCAAAATATTTGCTGCATAAAATGGTTCTTAAAAATATTGAATATCCTTTACAGAATGATAGTAACAGTTGTTGAGTGTTTGTGTTGTATTATTGTAGTACATACAATCCAATGTTTACTCAGAGATTTTCAAAGAAAGTTAATGTGAGTGATTTAAGAAATACATTGCAGCATCGATGTTTAATGTACTCTGATAATATCAGTGAAAGATGCCTTATGTGTACACAAAATATTAAAGTAAGTTTTACTTGGATTAAGTGCAATACATGTGAGCGAAGAGTTCTTAATGTGTGTGTAGGTGGTGTATGCTACAAATTTATGACTAAAGAATTGAAAAATGAAAACTTCACTTGTATCTTATGCAATAAGTATATTAATTAAGTACATATTTTATAATTACAAAATAATAAAGTAAAAAATAAAAACTAATATGAAATAAAGATAAACAAACTAATACAATACCTATTGTAAGTAATGAAAGGTTGGTTATATAAGTTGGGTGTAATTTATAAATTACACGTAGAGTAAAATGGAATCTATTACCTAACATAAAATTGGGTACCTATGTAACTAAGTCATATCTTTAAAAGTGGGAATTAACTAGGTAGGTAGTAAAAATTTTTAAATTAAAAAAAAAAGTTAATTGTTTTAAAATTAACTTAAATTCAGAATGTAACCAGTTAAATTTATTATTTATTAACTATCAACTTTTGACTTAGAACAATCTTGTGTTCACTTAACTTAGGTTATCTTGAATTAATTATATTCATTAACATGCCCACAATTGCAAATCTTAGTGTTAACTCCACCATTGACGGTCCTCAGTCCGTATGAAAAAGGAGGAAGGGCGCTTTAAAGACATTTTTCTTTTTAATTGAAGTATTAAAAATTAATCATGCCTCTCTTGGTTTTAAAGTAATGTATTATTCTTTTAAATGGTTTTTAAATCTTAATATTATTTTCTATATTGTGTTTTTTTTTATTTTGTAGGATATACCATACTGCCATTGTCCAACTGTGAAGAAGTAGGTAGCCAATTTTAATAGTGCAGATCTTCGAAGACCAGGATGTGTAGATGTGCATTTGAAAATGGCAAAATATACATAGTTCAGACTTCAGAAATTTAGTTAGAGATGATTTATGGAAATTGGATTCATTAATCTTTGGACATTCAAAGTAACTTTATGATAAACATTAGTAAAACCCTATTAAACACATTTTTTTTAATTTTGTAGACTATACCATACTACCATTGTCCGACTGTAAAGAAGTAAGGTAGCCTATTTTAGTAGTGCAGATCTTCGAAAACCAGGATGTGTAGATGTGAATTGGAAAGTGGCAACATATACCTAGTTCAGACTTCAGAAATTTAGTTAGACATGACTTATGAAAATTGTATTCATTAATTTTTAGTCATTCAAAGTAGCTTTATGATAAACATTAGTGAAACCCTAATAAATGTAGATAAGATTTTATATTTAACTTATGATTAATACAGCAAATAACTAAATTACTAATTGGTACAATTTGAATATTCCAATTCAAAATTGTTCAAAGAACTTTGTATTTACATTTTTCTAAAACAAATAATAATTTGATAATAATAATAATAATAATGACACAGTTTAACACTTAAACCATAATAAGGATCAGTGGTGTTCCACAGATTCTGATTTTTTTTTAAACTTATTCATTACTTTTATAATTTTTAATGACAAATATAAATACTGTTTTATTTTACGGCTGTGTTACGCAAAAATTTTATAAAATATTAAGTGTTCAGACATTCAAAAAGGTTATGAATATATTATACATAAAATGTTATAAACATTATTATTTATATTAATTATTATTATTTATTTATAGTACTAGAATGTTATTACTTTTTTGAGATGTTAATCAAGGTTAGTGTAAAAATATAAATTACACTTAAGTAAACGGGGGCTGTGAAGAAAATTAACCGATAGTGTTATACAGTTCATTAGTACATAATATAGTCAGAGTTGTCAATCATAAAGTACTATTAATTTTATGTGTATATTAAATATGCATTTATTATATTGGTATGATTGGTAGTAATTTGTTTTGAATTTAGCAATATAACTTCAGTAATATTTATACGAGATAAATATTTCAATTTTAATGACATTGAACATAAACAATAACGTATAATGATTTATTTCCATATTTAATTATTCAAATAATGAATCGTTATATGTAAGATTGTTTATTTAAGTTCAATAAGTTGACATGTATGGCGTAGAGTCTAGGAGAATAATAATGAATAATAAATTAACAATCTTATATAATGCTAAAGGCTTACCTGAAACTACCTAAACACATAAATAATACATAAGTATATAGTTTAATATGTTATTACTTTTTGTCTTACCAGTTATTATGTTAAGACTCATAAATCATAATCGACATAATCTAAATACCACATTACCACTGCCTAATAAATATACTAAGTAAAGTTGTACACAATATGATTGGAAATTTATGTCATTATATTATATTCAGTTGCAAGGCCATATCCAGAAATTTTTTTCGGAGGTGGGTCCAAAACATGTATATTGTAATTTTATTGAATTTATATGTTTTGATATTTGGTTAAAAATAAGATATGTTGAAAACATTTCGGGGTAGGTATAACTACACCCCCCCCCCCTCACCACAGGTACGGCAATGGTCAGTTGTGAAATTGTATTTGTATAGATTATAATAATAATATGATGTTAAAAATTTTAATATTTTTAAATTCAGCGGCCTGCGATAATGTTAATTGTTGTTTATTCCAAGCCAAACTAATATGATATTTTCATCTATGAAAGTGATATAAACCGTTTTTTTTCTAGTGATATAAACCGTTTTTATTTACTGTCTGGTACAGAAAAAACAATTGACAATGAATAGCTCATTAAAGATTAAAGAATGATAATACAGAGGGTATCTGCAGGTTATCAATAATCAAGTCTGTGTAAAAATTTCAACTAGAGTCAAATTGCTAAAAAAAAATATGAAGCGGAGTGTTGGCGCCAGCAGGCAAATACATTTTAGAAAACCAAAAATTTGGATTAATATAACCAATTTATATAAAATCCTATCCTAACATCATAACCGTACTAAAATCTGGCGAATAAAAAAAAAAAATGTAACCCTTTGTAAATTAACCTATATTCTTCCCAGAGGTCTAATCTACCCGCAAACATTAATTTATATACTAACTATCTAACTACATAAATACACAGACTATAACTATACAGACTAAACTCTGAAACTACTTATCAGATATTATTGTATTATATATATGTATAAAAAATAATAATACAAATCAACAATCATGCCCGATTATCCGATAGTAACCAATATAATATTATACACAGGTAGATTTTCCTAAAATGTTCATTAATATAAAACTTCTCTATGAAATACTCTTTCGTTTAAAAAAAAAATCAACAAGATCTAATAAGTAGTTCCAGAGTTAAGCCAGTACAGAGATTTTCATTTAAATCTAAAAATCTTAAATCTTAAATAGGTATTCATTTTAATCTACAAATACATTAAGATCATTAGATCTATATACCGACGAAATGTATGACCTGGATAAAGTCGACTAATGCATTCAAGTTCGACGTGACCAGCATAGTACTCGCCATCTATGCTCATCAAATGTTTAAAATAAGTGTAACATAGGTGAGTATATAATGTATTTAAAATATAAATGTTAATAATTGTTTTAAATACCTACAGCCTAAGGTGTTCCAAGGTGTATAGTGCATTGTATAATAATTATGCAAAAAAGGATACGTATTAAACTTAGAGCGGTGTACTGTTCGGGCTCACGTATTTTATACATTGCGCTTTAAAAGTGATAATTTGAAGACAATTTCTTAAAACCCCTAAAATATTTTTTTCAATTATGTGTTATAATTCATATAGTGTAGCGCCCACGCAAATTTTTCAATTTTTATTTTCGGAAACCTAGTTAAATTAACGTTTTAGAATGATTGAGCAAAAATAATTCTGACACCCTCCCATGGTGGTTTTACATAACAAGTCGATGGATGTTTTTGATTATAATTGACTGAGCGATCGCAGCCAGGTACGTCGGGTATATATGAAAATACCCAAAATTTGAATACCTTTAACTTTCAAATAAGTCTGACCACCAAATTCAGACTTCAATGTCATTTTCAATTAAAAACTAATGATTTCCGGCAATTAATTTTTGCAATATCGTTCTTAATTCGTTGTAACTTGTACTATCGCGATGGAGTGTTGTCCGACGATTTAATTTAATGGTTAAAACCGGTTTCTTTTTAGGCGTAAATGACGTTATCACTGGAAGTAAAAAGAGTGTTTCAATTTGCCGTTCTTCGTGGTAATTCACTTTAATCGGGAACAAGAAAATAATGTTAAGATCCATAGACGCGCCAGAAAAATCTGACCTTGTTAGTATTTAGGTTTTAAAATTAAAATTTAATTTTGAAATTAAATATACTAATAAATTGTGCACGACAACATTTTTAGAAAAATTAAATAGTAAGTATGAAGTATGAAATAATATTTTATCGATCTTTAAGGGGATTCGATTCAGCGTATTTATTTCATGATTTAGACCTAAAAGCCTGACAAAAATACGCCTACTTAGAATTATCAAATTTCAATTCTGTAAAAAGATTCGAGTTCATTGACAATTTTCCTAGGTTATTGTGGGAATCAATTTTCGATATTTTTTTTAGAATTCACGTTAAATCATACTTCGATTTCTCAATTTTTTGAAAATTGTTTGTGTCTTTCTTTAAAAAGTTAAACAGTTATTCAAAAATCGACTCCCACAATAACCTAGAAAAAAGAACGATGAATTCAAATATGTTTACAGAACTAAAATCCGATCATTCTAAGTTATCGTATTTTTGTCAGGCTTTTAGGTCTCAATTGATTGAATTTAGTTTCTCGTTGGAACAAATATTTTATTATGTGACATGTGCATGCGGGTGCGAACCACTGATTCCTAACGTATCTACGCACACTAATGATCATTTACTTCGCACACAAACACACTGCGAAACGATTATAATACATCGAATTGCCTATACACGACTCCTTATTAAATCACCGGATCGAATCCCCTTAATGACTATATTGTAATGATTTTACAGCTAACAACAACTTCTTAGCTCTCGCCTACTTAGCCTCACTGCGATAATTGGTCGCTCATCTGTAGTGGATAAGCCGAAATCTACCCCACCTCGCTGTCTGCAGAATAAGACATATACATTTGTCAATTCGAAAGAGGTGTTTACTATATATTATTTGCTGTATAAAATAACACCGTCTACATTTTATACTGGCAACTATAGATGCCTGTAAACAAAATGAAGACTTTTTTTCCATTTTAAACCGACGACACGACTCCGTGGGATCTCCTATGCATTAATTCCGCGGTTTTAGCTATAACTAAAACGGATTCCTAGAATTTCACACACACACTAAACCACGTATAGGGTTTAATAATATTACACATTAATAAAGAAATGTGTATCGAATGTCAAGTCGTTGCAAGTATTCGACAACCTCACTAACAACAATGAACACTGTTGTAGCTGAATTGCCTATACAATGCGCCGTGTTAACAACATTTTGTATTTCATTTTTTTTTTCAAATATACTAAAACAATATTATTATATTATTATAATTTATGATTTACAGGAGAAATGATCAGAATGGCAAAAATAAAAAACAGTTACGTCTTAACCGTGCTGAGTCTAAATCAGGTAAACACATTTTAGATAACAAAAAAAAATAATTTAAAAAAATGTATACCGTAGGAACACACATTAAAGAGTTCCAACTAAAATGTCCAGAACCTTAAACAGAAAAAACATATTCGAAATAATTAGTTCATTACAGAGAGTATATTCATAGGGCAACTGCAGGTCCTAAAAAAAAAATTGAAGGGGAGTGTTGGCGCCCTCGGGCAAATGCATTTTAGAAAAAAAAAAAAAAATTTGGAAAAAAATATACAATCAGAACACATATCAATGAGGTCAAACTACAATATTCAGATTCATAAACCGAAAAAACAATCCACAATGTTTACCTAGCTCGTTTATGAATGTCAATAGAGAGGGCACCTGCAGGTTATCAAAATTCAACTAGTCAAATTCTAAAAAAAAAAAGGTGGGCAAGTGGGTGTCGCTCTGCTGTACAGTAGGTTACAAGTGGGTCACTGTATAATGGATGATATTAAATTTGAATTCAAAGATATAATATCATTGTATAAGAAAAACGATTCTGAGCGGAGACGGTATGTCAGTCTATGTATAAGACATATATTATATACATATATATGGTATTAAACAAAAAATTGACCTATAATAGGTACCTTTCATAAATTCCAAATTAATCATATCACAATATCCATTAGGTACTGGTAACGCGTTATACATCAACAAAAACCGTGATACTATCATAGATATATAAAAGTACACTTTAGAAGTTTCAAGTACCCACAAATAATATTATTCAATCACAACAAAATAACTAAAATAGTTATTCTAGGTTTTTTAATATGTAATTTCGTCCAAATTTGAATTTAAAATGTCTGTAAAAAATAACTGTGTTCATATGTTTTTTAGATTTTTTGGTTACAGTATGAACTATTTACGAGAACCTTTGTGTTGAATTTGCAATCCTTAGCTATAAAAACTGAACATTTTATAATTTATTAATTACATGGTGATACAGAGAGCACCTGCTTGTTAACAATATTCAAGTCTATACAAAAAATTCAACAAGTGTCAAATTCCTAAAAAAAAAATTGAAGGGGAGTGTTGGCACCCGAAGGCAAATGCGTTTTAGAAAACAAAAAAAAAAATATAAGAAATTAAACAATAGGACCACACATTAAAGAATTCAATCTAAAATGTCCAGATTCTTAAATAGATAACACTATTTAAAATAATTAGTGCAGGTTATCAATGTTCACATTTTAACAAAAAATTTAACTAGAGTTAAATAACTAAAAAAAAAAATTGAAGGGGGATGTTGGCGCCCGCAGGCAATTGCGTTTTAGAAAACAAAAAAAAAAATTAGAAGAAATTAAACAATAAGACCACACATGAAAGAGTTCAAACTAAAATGTCCAGAAACTTAACAGAAAAAACTATCCAAAATGATAAGATCATTAAAGAAAGATGATTCATAGAGCCAATGCAGGTTATCAACGTTCAAGTGTAAACAAATAAATTTAACTAGAGTTAAATAACTAAAAAAAAAAATTGAAGGGGGGTGTTGGCGCCCGCAGGCAATTGCGTTTTAGAAAACAAAAAAAAAAATTAGAAGAAATTAAACAATAGGACCACACATGAAAGAGTTCAAACTAAAATGTCCAGAAACTTAACAGAAAAAACTATTCAAAATGATAAGATCATTAAAGAAAGATGATTCATAGGGCCAATGCAGGTTATCAACGTTCAAGTGTAAACAAAATATTTAACTAGAGTTAAATAACTAAAAAAAAAAATTGAAGGGGGGTGTTGGCGCCCGCAGGCAATTGCGTTTTAGCAAACAAAATAAAAAAAAAATTAGAAATTAAACAATAGGACCACACATTTAAGAATTCAAACGAAAATGTCCAGATTCTTAAATAGATAACACTATTTAAAATAATTAGTGCAGGTTATCAATGTTCACATTTTAACAAAAAATTTAACTAGAGTTAAATAACTAAAAAAAAAAAATTGAAAGGGGATGTTGGCGCCCGCAGGCAATTGCGTTTTAGAAAACAAAAAAAAAAATTAGAAGAAATTAAACAATAAGACCACACATGAAAGAGTTCAAACTAAAATGTCCAGAAACTTAACAGAAAAAACTATCCAAAATGATAAGATCATTAAAGAAAGATGATTCATAGGGCCAATGCAGGTTATCAACGTTCAAGTGTAAACAAATAAATTTAACTAGAGTTAAATAACTAAAAAAAAAAATTGAAGGGGGGTGTTGGCGCCCGCAGGCAATTGCGTTTTAGAAAACAAAAAAAAAAATTAGAAGAAATTAAACAATAGGACCACACATGAAAGAGTTCAAACTAAAATGTCCAGAAACTTAACAGAAAAAACTATTCAAAATGATAAGATCATTAAAGAAAGATGATTCATAGGGCCAATGCAGGTTATCAACGTTCAAGTGTAAACAAAATATTTAACTAGAGTTAAATAACTAAAAAAAAAAATTGAAGGGGGGTGTTGGCGCCCGCAGGCAATTGCGTTTTAGCAAACAAAATAAAAAAAAAATTAGAAATTAAACAATAGGACCACACATTTAAGAATTCAAACGAAAATGTCCAGATTCTTAAACAAATAACACTATTTAAAATAATTAGTGCAGGTTATCAATGTTCACATTTTAACAAAAAATTTAACTAGTTAAATAACTAAAAAAAAAATTGAAGGGGGATGTTGGCGCCCGCAGGCAATTGCGTTTTAGAAAACAAAAAAAAAATTAGAAGAAATTAAACAATAGGACCACACATGAAAGAGTTCAAACTAAAATGTCCAGAAACTTAACAGAAAAAACTATTCAAAATGATAAGATCATTAAATAAAGATGATTCATAGGGCCAATGCAGGTTATCAACGTTCAAGTGTAAACAAAATATTTAACTAGAGTTAAATAACTAAAAAAAAAAAATTGAAGGGGGGTGTTGGCGCCCGCAGGCAATTGCGTTTTAGCAAACAAAATAAAAAAAAAATTAGAAATTAAACAATAGGACCACACATTTAAGAATTCAAACGAAAATGTCCAGATTCTTAAATAGATAACACTATTTAAAATAATTAGTGCAGGTTATCAATGTTCACATTTTAACAAAAAATTTAACTAGAGTTAAATAACTAAAAAAAAAAAAATTGAAAGGGGATGTTGGCGCCCGCAGGCAATTGCGTTTTAGAAAACTAAAAGAAAAATTAGAAGAAATTAAACAATAGGACCACACATGAAAGAGTTCAAACTAAAATGTCCAGAATTGTAAACAGATAACACAAAACAAAAAAAAAATAGAAGAAATTTAACAATAGGACCACACATGAAAGAGTTCAAACTAAAGTGTCCTGTGTCCAGAAACTTAACAGAAACAACTAGATTCTTAAACAGATAACACAAAACAAAAAAACAAAATTAGAAGAAATTAAACAATAGGACCACACATTAAAGAATTCAAACGAAAATGTCCAGAAACTTAACAGAAAAAACTATTCAAAATGATAAGATCATTAAAGAAAGATGATTCATAGGGCCAATGCAGGTTATCAACGTTCAAGTGTAAACAAAATATTTAACTAGAGTTAAATAACTAAAAAAAAAATTGAAGGGGGGTGTTGGCGCCCGCAGGCAATTGCGTTTTAGCAAACAAAATAAAAAAAAAATTAGAAATTAAACAATAGGACCACACATTTAAGAATTCAAACGAAAATGTCCAGATTCTTAAATAGATAACACTATTTAAAATAATTAGTGCAGGTTATCAATGTTCACATTTTAACAAAAAATTTAACTAGAGTTAAATAACTAAAAAAAAAAAATTGAAAGGGGATGTTGGCGCCCGCAGGCAATTGCGTTTTAGAAAACAAAAAAAAAAATTAGAAGAAATTAAACAATAAGACCACACATGAAAGAGTTCAAACTAAAATGTCCAGAAACTTAACAGAAAAAACTATCCAAAATGATAAGATCATTAAAGAAAGATGATTCATAGGGCCAATGCAGGTTATCAACGTTCAAGTGTAAACAAATAAATTTAACTAGAGTTAAATAACTAAAAAAAAAAATTGAAGGGGGGTGTTGGCGCCCGCAGGCAATTGCGTTTTAGAAAACAAAAAAAAAAATTAGAAGAAATTAAACAATAGGACCACACATGAAAGAGTTCAAACTAAAATGTCCAGAAACTTAACAGAAAAAACTATTCAAAATGATAAGATCATTAAAGAAAGATGATTCATAGGGCCAATGCAGGTTATCAACGTTCAAGTGTAAACAAAATATTTAACTAGAGTTAAATAACTAAAAAAAAAAATTGAAGGGGGGTGTTGGCGCCCGCAGGCAATTGCGTTTTAGCAAACAAAATAAAAAAAAAATTAGAAATTAAACAATAGGACCACACATTTAAGAATTCAAATGAAAATGTCCAGATTCTTAAACAAATAACACTATTTAAAATAATTAGTGCAGGTTATCAATGTTCACATTTTAACAAAAAATTTAACTAGTTAAATAACTAAAAAAAAAAATTGAAGGGGGATGTTGGCGCCCGCAGGCAATTGCGTTTTAGAAAACAAAAAAAAAATTAGAAGAAATTAAACAATAGGACCACACATGAAAGAGTTCAAACTAAAATGTCCAGAAACTTAACAGAAAAAACTATTCAAAATGATAAGATCATTAAATAAAGATGATTCATAGGGCCAATGCAGGTTATCAACGTTCAAGTGTAAACAAAATATTTAACTAGAGTTAAATAACTAAAAAAAAAAATTGAAGGGGGGTGTTGGCGCCCGCAGGCAATTGCGTTTTAGCAAACAAAATAAAAAAAAAATTAGAAATTAAACAATAGGACCACACATTTAAGAATTCAAACGAAAATGTCCAGATTCTTAAATAGATAACACTATTTAAAATAATTAGTGCAGGTTATCAATGTTCACATTTTAACAAAAAATTTAACTAGAGTTAAATAACTAAAAAAAAAAATTGAAGGGGGATGTTGGCGCCCGCAGGCAATTGCGTTTTAGAAAACTAAAAGAAAAATTAGAAGAAATTAAACAATAGGACCACACATGAAAGAGTTCAAACTAAAATGTCCAGAATTGTAAACAGATAACACAAAACAAAAAAAAAATAGAAGAAATTTAACAATAGGACCACACATGAAAGAGTTCAAACTAAAGTGTCCTGTGTCCAGAAACTTAACAGAAACAACTAGATTCTTAAACAGATAACACAAAACAAAAAAACAAAATTAGAAGAAATTAAACAATAGGACCACACATTAAAGAATTCAAACGAAAATGTCCAGAAACTTAACAGAAAAAACTATTCAAAATGATAAGATCATTAAAGAAAGATGATTCATAGGGCCAATGCAGGTTATCAACGTTCAAGTGTAAACAAATAAATTTAACTAGAGTTAAATAACTAAAAAAAAAATTGAAGGGGGGTGTTGGCGCCCGCAGGCAATTGCGTTTTAGCAAACAAAATAAAAAAAAAATTAGAAATTAAACAATAGGACCACACATTTAAGAATTCAAACGAAAATGTCCAGATTCTTAAATAGATAACACTATTTAAAATAATTAGTGCAGGTTATCAATGTTCACATTTTAACAAAAAATTTAACTAGAGTTAAATAACTAAAAAAAAAAATTGAAGGGGGATGTTGGCGCCCGCAGGCAATTGCGTTTTAGAAAACAAAAAAAAAATTAGAAGAAATTAAACAATAAGACCACACATGAAAGAGTTCAAACTAAAATGTCCAGAAACTTAACAGAAAAAACTATCCAAAATGATAAGATCATTAAAGAAAGATGATTCATAGGGCCAATGCAGGTTATCAACGTTCAAGTGTAAACAAATAAATTTAACTAGAGTTAAATAACTAAAAAAAAAAATTGAAGGGGGGTGTTGGCGCCCGCAGGCAATTGCGTTTTAGAAAACAAAAAAAAAATTAGAAGAAATTAAACAATAGGACCACACATGAAAGAGTTCAAACTAAAATGTCCAGAAACTTAACAGAAAAAACTATTCAAAATGATAAGATCATTAAAGAAAGATGATTCATAGGGCCAATGCAGGTTATCAACGTTCAAGTGTAAACAAAATATTTAACTAGAGTTAAATAACTAAAAAAAAAATTGAAGGGGGGTGTTGGCGCCCGCAGGCAATTGCGTTTTAGCAAACAAAATAAAAAAAAAATTAGAAATTAAACAATAGGACCACACATTTAAGAATTCAAACGAAAATGTCCAGATTCTTAAACAAATAACACTATTTAAAATAATTAGTGCAGGTTATCAATGTTCACATTTTAACAAAAAATTTAACTAGTTAAATAACTAAAAAAAAAAATTGAAGGGGGATGTTGGCGCCCGCAGGCAATTGCGTTTTAGAAAACAAAAAAAAAATTAGAAGAAATTAAACAATAGGACCACACATGAAAGAGTTCAAACTAAAATGTCCAGAAACTTAACAGAAAAAACTATTCAAAATGATAAGATCATTAAATAAAGATGATTCATAGGGCCAATGCAGGTTATCAACGTTCAAGTGTAAACAAAATATTTAACTAGAGTTAAATAACTAAAAAAAAAAATTGAAGGGGGGTGTTGGCGCCCGCAGGCAATTGCGTTTTAGCAAACAAAATAAAAAAAAAATTAGAAATTAAACAATAGGACCACACATTTAAGAATTCAAACGAAAATGTCCAGATTCTTAAATAGATAACACTATTTAAAATAATTAGTGCAGGTTATCAATGTTCACATTTTAACAAAAAATTTAACTAGAGTTAAATAACTAAAAAAAAAAATTGAAGGGGGATGTTGGCGCCCGCAGGCAATTGCGTTTTAGAAAACTAAAAGAAAAATTAGAAGAAATTAAACAATAGGACCACACATGAAAGAGTTCAAACTAAAATGTCCAGAATTGTAAACAGATAACACAAAACAAAAAAAAAATAGAAGAAATTTAACAATAGGACCACACATGAAAGAGTTCAAACTAAAGTGTCCTGTGTCCAGAAACTTAACAGAAACAACTAGATTCTTAAACAGATAACACAAAACAAAAAACAAAATTAGAAGAAATTAAACAATAGGACCACACATTAAAGAATTCAAACGAAAATGTCCAGAAACTTAACAGAAAAAACTATTCAAAATGATAAGATCATTAAAGAAAGATGATTCATAGGGCCAATGCAGGTTATCAACGTTCAAGTGTAAACAAAATATTTAACTAGAGTTAAATAACTAAAAAAAAAAATTGAAGGGGGTGTTGGCGCCCGAAGGCAAATCCGTTTTAGAAAACAAAAAAAAAATTAGAAGAAATTAAACAATAGGACCACACATTAAAGAATTCAATCGAAAATGTCCAGATTCTTAAACAAATAACACAAAACAAAAAAAAAAATAGAAGAAATTTGATATGTAGGTACTTCTTTTGAGTAGATAATTCGTTCAATGATATTTAAATATTTTCACCGATGATCAAGTTCGATGACTTGTAGGTAACTAGAGACTGAGTGAATAGGAATTAGGAAGTGTATGGTGTGGCGAAGATAAGGAAAGAGGTGGAGGTCAACAGGATTTCAGAATGTTTAGCTTATATGAAAGGGAAATGCGAAAAGAAATGTAATTTTAGGTTAGGTTAGCGAAGTGCGTGTAGCAGATATGAGAATATTAAGTTAGGTGTTGAGGTACAAAGAGGATAGAATAGGAAATTTATTGATTAAAGGTTGTGTAATGTTGTGTTGTGGCATACATTGTAGTGAAAACAAGAGAGAATAGGTTTAGGTGGCTCCGTGATTGTATGATAAAATATAGCGCGAGTGGCTATAGAAGTTAGAGACTGAAGAAAAGATGGATAGACAGAATACCGATCATATGGAGGTATGGGATGATAGTGGTTGAACCTGAATAGTTGTGAGAGAAGGGTTAAGAAAAAGTGTGAAGGTAGAATAGTTATGTTAACAATGCCGAATACGTAGTAAAGGATCTTGAATTGCAAAGGTCACTTGACTCTTTGGCTGAAACTACCGTTATGAGTTGATATAGGTTTACAATCTTGACTTATGGGATAGAATAATAAAGATCGGTTGCCGGTTAGGATGTCAGCGCCATAGATATATACAATAACTAGATAGCTGTCTCCTTTTTGTCATCGAAGTCGACCCCCCATTTACAAAGCAGGCAATGTTTACAAAATAGTATTATCATAGTATATATGTATATAAATAAAATGTAAACATTGCCTGCTTTATAAATGGCGGCTGATTTCAACATTGGTCACAACTGTAATATAAAGACGGCTATCTAGTTGTTGTATATATCTATGGCGATGACATCCTAACCGGGAATTCGGGGGAGGGGGGTTAAAGGAGCAGTTGCCCCAGGTGGCAGGGACGGCCAAATAATTAAGAGTGGCAAAAAAAGGTCGTTTGTAATATAATAAAAATAAAATATTTTGTAAAATAAATATTAATTTTTTTTTTTTATGAATTTGGGATGTCAATTTTCGGAATATCTAAAATCGTAATGGAATCTAATATTAGAACTATTAGGTCTACTTATTGTAAGAGAACTCTGTTTGTGGACCTTGTTTTCGTAAAAACCTAGTACTTACGTAATAATTGAATTATTTTTAATATTATTACTATTTATCACTACAATATAATATATTGACATGAGATAGCCGCCGGGGCACCGAACTGCCAGAATTATAAGATATTGCCACCTACCATTATATTGCAGTACTGACTACTGAGACTATGTAGCTTGTTATTCGATTATAATATCTATTATATTTCCTATCTATTTGTATCTTTACTATTTATTTATACAAGAAATAACGAAAGTTTTGAATTTGGTCAATTTTTAGGATAATGTTAGTGTTATATAATATTTAAAATTTTAGACATAGTACCTATACCTATACATAATTCCTTAGTCGTTTATCATTACAATAATTCATAGGTATAGGTATAGATTATACCATATAAGAGACATGAGTTTGAAATTAATAATGAAACGTAGACATATTGTGTATGTAATAATTTATTAATTTGTATAAATTGTATCTGGTTCATGTGTTTAAATATATTGTAAAATACAATACCTGCCTAAGTGTAGCATGAGTAGATAAGCATATAGTTTTTTGTAAGTATATTGTATAATGTTTTTTAGAGCGTAGCGATAAATTTTTTTTTGGTTATTTAGTTGTAAAAAAAAGGCGTATACTGAATTATTGGCGTCATATTTATGTTTGCTTCCCCATAAATTGTCCTTTGATACAGCCCTGTGACACTAACTCGTGTAAACAATTTGAAGCACATATAAGCGATCAACGAGTCTCTGACGTTTTTATTGATACATACCAATTCGCATAGATAAATATGAGACATTTCTCTTCTCACATCTATCAGAATCAGAGACTTGTCATTAATATGTGCTCAAAATTATAGGGATGTGGACCCATTCATAGTATATGATTCAAAGTTGACACAATAAGACTGTGATCACAACTTGGAAGTATGATTGGATGTAGATTGTAAAAGTAATAAGTAGCTATTAATAATTTAATACATATTTAATTATTGATTTATCAGCATGTATTCTCCCATCTTGCAAGTAGGTATCAATTTCAGCGGATCTTAATTAAATTTTTAAATGTAATCTTTAATCTTTGTTAGTTTTAATATTAGAGTGATTAATATTTTTTAAAACTATTGATGCCTATAATGATAACTACTGAACGGGCTACTGAATGAAAAAGTGATATCTTTCACACTTGTAAGACACACTTGTAGGCAACACATGCAGTCATGCAGATGAAAGGTTTTTTTTTAAAAAACAATTTTAATGATTTTTTTTAGCTTCATGTTTTTTAAAAATACTCGGATAATGTCGAGCTTTGGAGCAACTTTAGAACGTATGCAATTTATTTTATTTTGTACTTATTAGTTATTGAAACATGATATGGAGAGTAGTCCTTTTGGTCATCCAGTGTCCACAAATATTTCAATTCATAATATGAAATCCCAGCCCTGTCCCCTATACTCTGATTTTAAAAGCCCAGGCCACCTTCATATTCTCTATGCAAAAAGTAAATTTAAGAAATATTTGTAAATCAAGGCACAGTCTCTCTTTTGTATAAATATTTGTGATTTCATTAATGTTCAGTATTGTGTATAGTTAGATTGGGAAAACATAAGACAATACCATTTAGACAAGACTGTGACTAACACAATCATGCTTTTATAAAAGTTTATGATGTAGGTACCTTCTATTTTTTGATTTAATCTTCTTTTTTTTCTGGTACTTTGGTGGACAGCACTTTAACTACGGTTCCTCGACCTACAGAGGCAACCTTGAGGCATTTTCTTTTAATTAAACCCTCAATCGTACTCTTAATTTAAGAGTTTGTAACTAATACAATCATAATATAATATGAGTATAGTACATTTCGTAATATTTTTTTATAATTTACTGTTATATTAATTTTGTATTTCTAATGTAATATGTGTTGATATTTATGGACAGCACTTGCACCATGGCCCCTCGATATAGTAATGAGGCGACCAGGCCCATCTCTTTTAGATAAATTATTAAATAGGTACCTACTCAATCAAGTCTTCCAATTTACATTTTACATTTATATTTTGTAGATAATTTGAAGAAAAATTTGAAATTAAAGAGAGACTGTGTGAAGTAACAAAATATGTGGTGTGACTTGTACATTTCAACACTTGTTATAATGTATTATATTAAACTTTAGTTAATTTTTAATAATGTATTATAATAAACATTTGAACAATTATTACAATAAAAGTATTTTATAGAGAAACCTGGGTAAGACGAGGAATAGAGATAGGATGGGACATCGTTGTATCTCAAAAACTATTGATTGTTGGGAAAATTTATTTTTACAAAAAATGTGCTATGTTGGTCACACTTTAATAATATTATTTGATATCAACAAATAATTAAAGTGATACGGTGCACGTGCGTATTCAATATAACGGCCATAGGCGATGTAAAATTTTGCAGAATAATGGACATCACATAATCTGGGACATCACTATTATTACAACACCGTTGCCAATATGCTTAAAATGTTTTTATATTTTAGGTTCATTCGTTAGAAAACTAAATAGGTACCTACCTACCAAGTGTATAATAAAGAATTTTTTTTTTGGTATACCAATTTTAATTATTATTTATTAATTTAAACAGTTTTTAATAAACGCGTTTTCATTCAGTATTTTTTCGAATTTTAAGTGCATATTTTTGAATACTTCAGTGCATATTTTAAATCATATTTTGCTTGTTTTTAGTGCATACATGTGTAATATATAACACTTTTTTTAATGAATTAAATTCACAGCCCTGCTAATTACTTTTACTTCCAATCATACCTACCACAGTTAATGTTAAATGTTAAATTGTCAACAATCAACTGCTTCTTCAACTTGATAACACTTATAAGGGATGTCAGATTTTTAGCGCACCATTTATTTCTCTATCTGACCCACGCACAATCATATTTACGTTTAACAGAATCAACCAGAGCCGGTTCAAGGATTTAATTTCGTACAGACATAAATATATATTTATAAGTAATTTATAGTTAATAGGCCAACCTAAACTATCAAACACAAATATTTTTTTTGCTTTACTGTTCAAAATTGAATACCAAAAAAATTTAGATTTTCTTTACTTTTTAAGTGTTCTAGTGACTATATAACGAAAACTGATAAGTTTAAAAAATGTTAATGAACTATTTTATTTTTCGGCTAATAATGATCGCCTTACCCATAGGCTAGAAATCACTGGGTTAGTGTTGTTACTTTTAATATTAGATTGAATTAACCTATATCAAACTTGAATATTTTAACCCTTTCACTGTTGAATTAATATTTTCCTGGGATAACATTTTAGTTTTCATTTTTTTTTTTCGTATTGCATATATTGTTATACTTTAAGTATTAATAATGAATATATAGATATTTTTATTTTTTAGTAGATTAATTATAATTTTTTTTTTCTTTAGATTTGTCTAATCGTTTATAATCATTTTTAAATTGTAATTATTTAGACGATCATTAGTCATAACTTATATAATAATTAAAATATCATCAAGTAACCAACGTAACGACGTATGTAATTTTCTTAACTTAATATTTTTAATCTAACATTAAAAGTAACAACTTCGTTTTGGTTCTGTTATTCGTACATTAGGTATGCTACGTGTGGATCAAAGATGGAAAGCAAATAATGAGCTGACCATAGATATACACTGCTTATGATATATTTTATTCCCAGATAACAAATCTTCACTGACGAATTAAATACCATTTCTGAAATAACACGCAGCTTGCAGTAAAATGTTCAACAATATTCTTATGACCTAAGCGTCACGTATATTATATTTTATATGTATAATATTTAATTTTTATTACACCTACCTAACTATTATGTGTTAGCAAGCCCAGATTAAGGATCAATTGGAGATCAAGTGGAGACACCATACATTAAGTGGGCCCCCTTTGAACTTTAACTTCAAAATAATTGTATTATTACATATTAACGACTTTATATTATTGTATAATTTTTTACTAAAAAAAAATATACAGAGTGAATCTTACGTCATAGTACCAGTGGCGTATTTACGATTTTGGCGCCCCTTATTTTCTCAGTTTCCTTTTATTCATTATCACAAAACACTTTTAAGCCACCTTTAATTTAAAATTTACTTTAACCGGTATTAAATTCAATACCGACTTGAAAAAAATTGGATACCTGTATAATAATTAAAAACCGAAAATATATAACGGTATTTTTTTTTTGAAAATCTTTGTATCTTGACATTTTTGAAAGTTTACTTTACACAAGCGATCGGACGCTAATAAAAAGTCAACCATTATAATAAAATAAGCAAATTTAGATTTAGATTTCAGCTATTTAGCCTTTTTTTACAACAATTTAATAAAATACATATATATATATAATATAGAAATATGAAATATATTACTTATTAACTATGATCCTCGAAAGTTTAGTATAATATGCATTATGCGTTAATACTTTTAACTGAAATACCTAATTTACAAGAGCTAAATATTTATAACTACCTAGGTACCTATATACTTAAACTTAATAGTTAAATCAGTAATCGAAAATACTCAGAAAAAAAAACTTAATGAAAATTGTGTTTACCAATAAAGTTCATTATTTATAGTAATTTTTCATGATATCAAATTGAAAACAATTTTATTTTATAATTATTATTTATTAAGTAATAATAATTTATCTACTACCTATACCTATCTACTTCAATAAATATATTTTTTTAAATGTATTGGAAGCGTTAAAAAAATATATTTTGGGGATAAAGATGGTCCCCCAAAATCAATGACACCCTTGCCCCCCTTAATCCGGGCTCGTGTGTTAGTTTGTATTTTAGAGTGGACTACGGGATCAATGAATATTTTGATTTTACAATGATTTGTATATGATTCTCGTATAACGATTTTCTTATTTTGTTGTTATTCAAATTACTATTAACTGTCGGTATTTAAAATGTCCATCAAATGTTCAAAGTTCAAACTATCATAATATATATATTATATAATGTTCAAAATATTTCGACTCGTTTTCAGTGATTTATAGACATTTGAATTATGAAATGTTTTTAGTTCTGTATTCTATGAATTTTATTCGTTGGGTCAAAAAGCTTAAAGATAATACAAAGTTAATCGTAAGTTGATATAATAGCAGTTAAAAAATATTAGAAATATACAGTCACGTTTTTATTTACGGGCATTTAAAATTCAAATTTCTACAAAATTCATCATAATCTTGACAATTTTCAAAATATTTTGTAGTCAGATATTCATACAAAAATTTCTTATTTGTTTATCTATAATATGAAAATGTAATAAGAGTTTATTCATGAGTAGTTATAATAGCAATTGAGAAACAATTAAGATCCATATAAGAACCATTTTTTTAAGAAATTAAAGTTCAATTTTTAACAAAATTCATCAAATTGATAGTTTACAAATTACTATTTAGTAGTAAAATTTATAAAATGTTCAACTTTTATTGGTAACGATTGAAAATGTAAAACAAGAATTCTCAAAAATAGTTCATAGTGAGTGTTCATACTATAACAAAAAAAAACTAAATAATTTATTAAAAACACAGTTAATTTTCACAGACATTATAAGTTCAAATTTGGACGAAATTACTTATTACAACAAAAAATAACGATTTTAGTTATTTTGTTGTAATTTAAAAAAAGTAGGTGTTCGTGGATTTATAAAACTTTTAAGGCCGTTCTTACAATGTCCGGTTAAATTTAACCTACACATAACCCGTATAATCCTGCAGGTAATAAAATCTGTTATTAGTCGGTTAGCGTTAACCGACACTTTACCGGACATTGTAAGAACGGCCCTCAGAGTATATTATTATAATTTATATACACGAATACACGATGACACTTTTAAATGTAATTTTTTGGGCAAAAATGACTATAAACTACTGCTGTACTAATGCTTAATAATCTGTAGTCAATGTGGTTATGATCATAAAAAATTATTCCACTTAAATTTAAAATACCTACTTTATGTTTTATTATTTTTTTATAGCGAAATATGATTTATTTTTTACCATATATTTTAGAAAAAATGAAAGTAAAATTAAGCCCCAAAAGAATATGAAAAAAAAACTTACTTTAATAAGTTTAATTATCGACTCTTTCGGCGGAATCCGTGACGTGTGTGAACTGTGACGCCGATGACGAAACGCTCCAGAGAATACAAAACTTAAAATATTGTGATTTTTGAAAATTAAAATTATAAGGAACGCAGTAAGATTTTTGCTCATATCTGCTTTGCTTGTTGAAATTTTGGAATTTTTAATGACGATTGTGTCTGCTGCAATGACCGAGATTTGCCATGGAATATAAATGAATAATGATAGATATTATACTAGGTACGTCAATATGATGAATCCACGGATATCATATAATGCAACTTTTTATATCAAAGAGTTCCATGTTAGGACTCACTTTGGACTGTTCGGTCTCGCGTATTTTATACATGGCGCTTTTAGGATTAAACTTATAAATGCTTCTACGTCACCCAGTTAACAGATTGTACGGGGCAATAAATATTTAATTTAAGTCTTAAAGTAAATGTAAAATACTAAAATAGCAATAATATGAAAACAAACTTACGCGTAAACATCGACTCTTCCGGTGAAATCTAGCTAGAGTGCCGCCGTCGCCGAAAAAACGGCTATCTTCATCCATCATCATCTTGCTCAGAACTGAAACTTGAAAGTATCGAAATATTTAATGAAAATAATCTGACCATAACGAAATGTGTGAATTTGTGCTAACAAACTGTCCGTATATATTGATCGCTTATTATTTTTTTGTTCACTGAAATTATTAGAATTGTTAATCGTCGCCGACGAATGTCGACAATAATTGACGATAGCAATATAGATATTATAAAATATATAATTTACTAAGATAAATCCATAGAATTTATATACTATACTCAGTACCTAATCGGTCTTTGTTAAATCGTACGTACTTTTACAGAAATTTTTGTGATCAGCAATGTACTTATTCTGGTTTTCTATTTCATTCATAGTTCGCATGCCAAATTTAACTATCCGAAACTGGTCCGCAAATATATAGACATTCTATTAAATTACAATGTGAATTATTATAAGTCTCCTTTGTGGTACTTGCCAAAAACTCGACTATACCGGGATTTAAATTTAAAAAAAATGTGATTTAGGTAACCTATTGGCTATTGATCTATTATAAAATAGAAACTGAACCTACCAATAATATCACTAATCACTATATAAAATAATTAAATGTGATCATTTGAAGACAATTTCTTAAAACCTCTAAAATATTCTTTAATTTAGTGTTATAAATTTATAATCTAGTTAAGCGCTCAAGCAAATTTTTCAATTTTTTTTTCTTCGGTAACCCATGTGTTGTGACCAGTTAAGATGTATCTATGATGCAAAAATTAACTGCCGGAAATTATTAGTTTTAGGGTAAAGGTTTACGAAGTTCACGATTTTCGGTGTTTTAAGTGCTTGTAAAAATTTTGTTTTTTTAAAAAGAAAATCACCGTCATTATTTATTTTTGTATAGGTAAAAAATATTATATTATACATAGACTTCAGGGCCCCGCATATATTGAATGTGTCCGTGGTCCCAAGAATTGAAGAATCCTAATTGCGGCACTGGTAGGTACCATCTATTAACTATTAAGTAGATATTACATGTATTTTTACTGCTATTAATTATTATTATATTTTGTAATATTTGAAAGTAGAAAGTTATTAGTTATGAAAAATCGATTTTCTTTTATAAATAGTATGTTTATTATTATTTATATTTGTTTCTTAATAATTAATAAAAGAACTCTTTTATAGTGAAAATTGATCATCATATTACTTGACCAAGGAGAAACAAAGTACATTTATACGTATCTATATATATAATCGCACTCTATTGCGTGTTTAAATGTCACGTTTTTTATAAAATATAATAGGTACTGTTTCATCTGGTATCCACTGTATGTACCTATATTGTTTGATCGACGTGTGATATGTGTCGCCGGTGTAACGACTCAAGCAATAATAATAGTAATTTTTATTTTTACTATGTACAATCTCCTAAAACCTAACCTCGTTTGGAACTGTTAAACCGAAGACGACGTTTGTGTGTCCACAACTCCGCCGCTACAAAATAAAACACAAAGTAATGTAATATCAGTATTTAATAGTTTAGGTACCTAGGTACCTATATATTTATTCGACCAGTGCATGAAGATTATACCTAACCAGTAACCACCAAAACATTCGAGACCCGGTTTATTAGAAAATTCATCGTAACTTTGTCAAACGCTGAAAATGTATTTTTTTATTCTGAAAAATCAAACACGGTGGTATCTTGTATAAAATATAGTTAAGTACCTACCTATTATTTTATATCGTTCAAATTTCCTTATGCTTATGGTCACATATTTTTCAGTGTTTAACCAAAGCGTACATCAATAATATTCACATACCTACCTAAATTATGAACGTCGGAGACTCCGAGATGATTATTATTTCAATATATCAATATATTATATAATTTAGTACGGACCTATTGACTATTACCTATCTAGTAGGTACATAGTAACTACATACCAACGTAAGGACTTGTTGCTTGATGGTGTTAAATATTTTCGGAAGTGGCTCGCCTTAAATTTGGCACACTTAAAATAAATTGAAATGGTGTCCGTTAGTAAATAACATAATATAAGATTATCTTTGGACGAATAATTTATAAATATCATCCATAATATAATTAGGTAGGTATACAAATATATAGTACCATTAGTACCTGTTATATACAGATGTACTATGTACTATATAGGTACCTACTTATTCTATTAATTACTAATTATTACTATACAGACATATACCTGAATATTACTTTTGGCATTACTAATTCATATTCTAATACCATGGATGATTGTGCACTGTGCAGGAGGCAACACGATTTTTTTCCTACTAAGTTTAGTATGATTTTTTTTATGCGATTGATAACTCATTATTAAACTATTTGATGGTCATTCCCACACAGCAATCGTACATTTTAAAAATATTTTGGAAACATTTCATGAGCCACAAAAACATTGTTACAAAATGCAGATACATGTTCAAAAAGTGTATACATATTGTCAAATCATGATTTGATAGAGAAAAACACATGTTCACAACATTTTACTCTTAGGTTGTCAACACATTTTTAAATATTTTGTAGCAATATTTCTGCTAAACATTGTCAACATATTATCTTAAACAACATTTTGTTACAATATTATTAGCTTTATGTTTTCAAAAGACGTTAAAGACCATTTTTTAACAATATGGGGTTTTAATTTTGTCAACATATTTTGATAATGGTTTGTAACAATGTTTCACTGTTATCATTGTGAATATATTTTAAGTAACATATAGTTGCAATGTTCAGTGCTATATTTTCAAAACATTTTTGAGAACATTATTAACAATTTTGTATATATATATATATATATATATAAACCGAATATTTGGTATACTTGTTTAACCATTTAATTCAGTGACATGTTTAACAATATGTTAATATTCATGAATTCACAATTGTTAAAATGAGAGTCAATCAAAAAGACAAAAATTACTATCAATCTTAGAAAAAAAATGTTTTACATAATACATATTCCTAGTAAATATATTCAGAAACAAAATAAATCATATTTAAATTATATTATAAGTCATATAATAGAATAATAATTAATTAAAATATAAAAATGTTATATTTAATAATGCCTGTATTATGTATATGTAATGCAGTAACTGAAAACATTTCTTTTTATTAATAAATAAACACGGATAGACAAAAGTTTTATTATAAAAAGTTATATTATCAAAAGAACATAATATTATACATAAAGTAATATAATAAAACAGAAAACTATTAAAAGTAGCTGTGTACAAAAATAAAAAAAAATTATAATACTGTTTTTCATTGATATTTTAAAATAATTATAACATTATAATTATTAATAATATATAATAATATAAATTATATAAAGTAGTATTATATAATAAAATTATACTGATGTTTCTTTCTTAAACATAATATAATATTTTATTATATAATACTGAAGAATATAATAGAATAATAACATAATTTACACGACATATTATATATTAATAATAATAATCATTTAGTAATAATAACATAAAATAATACTTAGTTAAATAAACCATGGATAAATTTTATTGTGAATCTTGTTGAGGATTTTTAGCTCATAATTTTTTGATTCTATTAGAAGTTTGTGCCAACCAATTTTTTAATGGTTTTTCTATTTCAATGTTAGGGAGATTTTGTGAAGAAAATGGTTTCCTTTGGCGAATAGTTTCTAAACAAACAAAAAACAAATCATTTGTTATTTTTCATTGACCATATATCTATATTTATTAATCCATTTACAGGCTTAAATACCTATACTATCTATCAATAAGTATTTGAGACGTTTAAATACTAGGTACCTATATGGCTATATATTAATGTATATTGAATACATTTTTTCTACTTTTAAACATATTATATACTTTACATAACATATATTATATATTTACTAAACATATTTCGTATTTTTGTTAAATTTAACGACAACTACTAAAATCTTATCTTTATAATAATATATTATATGCTGCTGATAATATGAGTGATAGGTACTAATCTTGAAGAAACATTTATATAATTGAATTGATACATAATAATTTTAATTAATGTTAAATAATAAAACTTTAATTTCTGAAATGTGATCATTTTGGTAATTGTTTTAAATTTAAATATACTTGTAATTATAGTTAATAATTATAAATATTAAATATTGTTAGTTAAGAAATAATAAGGTATAAAAACAATTTATTATTGTTTAAACAACCTATATGTACATATATTTACCTTCTATATTATACTAAATATTAATTTTATCTCAACTTTGCAAATAATTTGAATTTAGTTGCCAATACCCTCAAAGCTTAACTAATATTTATAAATAGCAAAAGTTTTATAAAAAATATATGTATTATTAATAATTTTGTACCTAATTGACAACTAAAAATTTTAAAATTTGACAAAATATAGTTTTTAAGTTATTTTTACAATACTGGTGATAATAGTATTTATATAATGATGTTTATAAGTTATAACATTTAATATGAATCGGTTTGCTAATCATTTTAATAAGTAATTGGAAATTTTTACTATTGATTCCCCAAAGTAAAAACTTCAAATTTGTTAACAAAAACCTCCATCAAAATCAAAGATTCGAGCCTTTTTTTTTCTACTTAAAACTTGTGTTATGAAGTTTTATATAAATTTCAATGATTTTAATCATTGCACTGAAAAAAATCTAAAAAGTGATAATAATGAGTATTAAGTAATTTGCTTAAATAGTGAGCTACAATAAAAATAGTGAGAAAGGCAAGTGAGTGAAAAGTTTGTATATCTATTAAGTCATGAGCGGAAAAGTTCATTACCAAAATTGTATAAATAAAAAATTGGTTAACTTTTATAAATTACTAATAATAACTATGTAGATAGTTATTATGTATGGAGTATTAAATTGATTAAAATTGCATTAAAAATATTTACCAAATATCACGGAGCAAGTTTGGAGTGTAGAAAAATTTTCTTTTCCTTTGAATCCTATGTAGGAGTAGTTAGTTAGAAAATTATCAGTGAATAATGTTTGCATAATTTTTCTTATAGTTTCAGATAAATTCTGTCCTCTGTAACGAGCTAGTTCTTTAATCTACTTACAAAATAAAATTCAGTAATTATAATCTTATATAATTTGAAAGTAATGTAATTTGCTATTAATACCAATTTTTTTTTATATGTTGTATCGTTTAATAATTTGTCCTCAAGATCATTTAAATCAGTCGCAGTATCCACACGAGTTATAGTGTTATCAAATGAATCTTCGGTAATATCGGCAGATACACATCCTTGTAATCTTTCATTAATTTTTTCTTGCATACACATAATAATATCAAGACGATCTTGTATATTTTTTACTTCATGTTTGAGAACAATATGTTGTCTGTTAACCAATTTTTGAAAGTCTGGAAAAAATAAATACATTAAAATGTAATTAAAAATTTCTGATATATTTGTATTTTTTAAAACTTTGAATGTACCTATATATAATATACATTTATACATTCAAAGTAGGTACAGTAAAACCTCTCTATAAAGGAATCGCTTGGGCTGACAAATTTTTCCGTTATAGGGAGACTAAAATATACGCGATAAGTTATTCAAGGACGTTGTTATTTTCCTTTAGGGAGATTTATCCGTCTTATGGGGTGTCCGCTTTAAGGAAGTTTTACTGTACCTACTAAGATACAATTAAAACCATCTTGAATTGACATGTAAAATTAAATCATTTATACAAAAATCTATAAAATACATTTTGTAAATTTTTTTTTTATGTTTTATAAAGATAATAAATTATGGAATTTGTTAATACCTTTAAATTGATTTTCGTAATCAAGTTTTTTCCCTGACAATGTTTTAGATGTTGATGGGAGTTCATCATTAAGTCTTTTATTATTTGTATCAGACAATTGAGAACTAATTGGAGTTGAATAACCATCTGATTTACTTTCATAATTATTTGGTGGCGATAACGACACTTCAAATAATTTATTTTACATTTTTGGGTTATATGATTTGTCCACATCTGAATCATCTCCATCAAATTCTGTAATTTAATTATTTAATTTATTATATAATTTATAATTAACAAATAATAAATATAATATTTCTACAGTTATATAGCATTATAATAATACCTACTTTATTTATTAATTTAGAACTTTTTTAAATTGTACACTCCAGATAGTGATCAGCCATAACATTTTTACTATTAATATAAATTATAAGATGGATAAGGTTAAGGCTTGGGTAATGAAAAAAATGCACTTAGATTAAATATTTTATTTTTTTTTTTTGTCATAGTCATTGGTCATGGTTGGCTTGATGAAGAAGCTATTCATTTAGCACTTCATGATGGGATGGATATTATAAATATAAAATTTAAAATACTAGGTATATTGTTTCACTTTCAATATCTGTATAAGATTATATATATTGAAACAATATAATATTTAATAATTATATATTACTAGCTGATCCCGTACACTTCGTTGCCCGTTAAAAATACCAACGCTTTTTTATAAATAATATGTTTTTCTTATAATATAACGGTTACCATAACAACAATTTTAAACCAATAATTATTATTATTATAGCTTTGAAACCCACGGCAACTATTTATAAACAAACATTTCCATCGGAAATCTCAAAATCCCTGTTTGAGCACGTCCCGGTAGTTGGTCTTCTCCCCTTTTAAATTAGCCTATCTTTTGCCCAGAGAGCTAACCTATCTCTGTTACAGATGATCCCATGTACTTCGTTACCCGGCAACCAATAAATATTATTATAATAGCTTCAAAACCCATGGTAACCATTTATAAACAAAAATGTCCATAATAGGAAATATCAAAATCCCTGTTTGAGCACCTACCGTGGTTGGTCCTTTCAATTTTTATATTAGCCTATCTTCTACCCAGAGGTATAATCTATCTATATATATGTATAGAAATATCTGATCCCGTGCACTTCGTTGCCCATTAAAATTGCCAACTCTATTTGTATTTATATACAAAACATTCCATCGAAAATTACAAAATAATATATAACTGGTTACCATGGAAATATGGACACACACACCGACGGAAATCTCAAAATAATATAGGTATATATGGTTGCCATGATAATATGAAGACACACACACACACACACACATACATTCATTTTTATATATATATAGATGAAATCTTTATAATGGATTTTTTTTCTTACCATCACAACTCAAACTAAATAAAGGTGGACTTGGTGGCTTAGAATTGTTTAAATAACGTTTTTGCTGTGTGGATGTGTGATTTTTCTTTACAATTATATTTTTATGGTCTGTCGATAAGTCTGATGTTACTTGTGCTTTTCTAGCTTTTAATCGAGCTACTTCAATTTCAGCTAAAATGAAATTATAAAAAAATATTAATTAAAGTAAATCCATAGAATTATTAAATTATACATAATTATATTACCTATGGGGGACGAGGTGGCCGAGCGGTCAACGCGTCGCGCGTCGGCTACGGCGCTGCCGGTTCGGGTTCGATCCTCGACCACTGGGCGGAATTTTTCTCCGGGCAAGTCACGGTGTCCGGAGAACAAGTGCCGCCATCCCCCACTCCGGGGCATGGCAGAAACCTACGGGTGCCCCAAGAGAAATTCTGCCAAACATTCACGTGTTCCAACCCTACTGTACCAACCTTACCAACCGTCAGGCTAATGACCTCAGTTGTCGAAAACTTAAAAAATAATAATAAAAAAAAAATATATATATTACCTATACTGGCTATATACTTACCAATATCTTGACTCATTATACATGCATTATAATAAATAAATGCATCTGGGTTTTCAGCCGGGTCTACTCTTTTTTCAATGTAGCTACGCACGTTAGCTCTTTTTTTTGGCCAAGCACAAACTCCTTTGTCCATCCAAAAGTTTGGAATGAAATCTACCGAGTCGTCAATTTCAAAGCAAACAACAACACTCCACATATTACTGAAATGAATTGCTTTATTACAACATAATATATAATCATACAAAAAACATAGGTATGTTTGTATAGAAAGAGAGAGACAGGAAAACATATTCATACATAAATGTAGATATTTAAAATGTTATATTTTAGTGAAAGTACTAATTGCAAATATTATATAGGTACTAGGTAGACCCATCATAACTCAATTTGTTTTATCTAGGTACAAACTACCTATAAAAATTAAAAAATTTGATGAACTAACAGATTTTTTAAAACAGTATCATATTAATTATATTATTATATAAAAATTATACCTATACAGACTATAGATAAAGGTTGATATACCTAGGTACCTGCATACATAATTAATTATATTAAATAATAATAAATATTAAAATTAAAATAATAAGTTATAGATAGGTAGATACTATATTATATGTATACTAAATAATTAAATTAAAAACTTTTAAAAAAAAGGTAGGTAATAGGTCCTACTTGTAATAATAATAATAATTATTATTATGTAGATACATCAATACATGTATCAACACATACATCAATGCATCATAATTAAATCAACGTATTGACTTAATAATTATGATGAAGTATAGGCACCGCAGTAAGTTTGTCATTCAAATCAAATACAAGCATTTTATTTTTAATATCTGAAATATTCCACTGTTTTAAATGTTCTGATAATTTGTTTATAACAAATATATTTAATATAGATGACTTTAGAGGTTTAATAAAAAGATCTTCTTTTTCTTCAAATATTTTACCAATAAAAACTGTAGTTTTATCAGAAGATTTTTTTAATTCAGTTATTTGTACAATTTTATTAGAGTTGATGAGAACAAAACAATCGGGTTTTTGATTTGAATACTTTAATTCACTATGGGTGATTGGTTGAATTGATTCATTTTTGCATAGTTCATTATATCGCCTAATCACTTGCTGTAAAGGTTTTTCATTTTTATGCAACATTTTATTTAAGACTTTCATGTAGTTCTCAAAAGGAAAAGTGCTACACGTGTCGAGAGGTCCATGCCTTTCATAATCATCACACAAATGAAGAATTCCATGTACCCATTATAGGATATAAAATGAGCGCCATAGATATACTGGAATGATTTGACAAAATATTTTAATAAATTACGAGGAATAATGTAGAAGTTGATGGTTATTATCACGTAAAAGAATTCTCATTGAAATATGTAATGCTAAAAAATTGTTATAACATTCTTCATTTAATATATCTATAATAATTATCTATATAATATAATTTAGGTAAGTAGGTTATTAGTTATAAGATGCTTTTTTATTATTATTGATGTTTAAAATTGATTGATTCCTATTTAGTTGACACTTATTGAAACTTTAGATTACGAGACTTATCCGCCCACGAGAAACACCAAACACAAAACTTACAAAGAGAAATCGAAGAAATGACCAAACAATGTAATGATTTACAAAAGTCTAATGAAGAACTAGCATCTCAAGTTAATAATTTGCATGAATAGGTTTTATATTAATTTTTAAATAGATAGTTTCCAAGTATTAATATATTATTATATTTTTTAGGTTGATGCAGCTTTAGGAGTAGAGGAATTAGTTGAGCTTCTGGGTTAGCAAAAATTGTATTTGGAAGATAAAGTGGTAGAATTAGAGAAAGCAGTGACTGATCTAGAAGCAATACAAGATATTAATGATCAACTCCAAGAAGATAGTACAGAGTTGGAAATGCAATTACGTAAAGAATTAGATATGGCAAATGCTAATATTAGAGAGGTTTTAAATAGTATTAATAGCAAACATTTTATTTTTATTTATACCTAAGTCATATTTATTTTAAAAATTTCTCAAAAAAAATTCTTATTGAGGGTATAAACAGGTGAGTTACCTATACTTTTAAGCTGTAATTAAAATATAGTTCTTAAATTTGAGTTGCTAATAATTCTATATTTTTTCTTTTCAGTGACCGGTACTGGAAATGATAGTAATAAACCATGCCAAGAATCTCCATTCTTACTTAACAAATTAAAGTTAACCAAAATGACACTAAAACATGAAATAGATCAAAGAGCCAAGCTTGAAAATAATTATTGTGAACAAATATTTTCTCAATTAAAACCTTTGCCTGTACGTTAATACACTTATTTTTATTTATGACATAACAATATTATAGTAATGACTGATGAAATATTTGTTGCAATATAATAATCAAAATATTTTACAAATTAAAACCTTTTTCAATTTTAATTTCTAGTTCAATTTAATAACTGCCTTGAAAGTTGGGTGGGTAGGTGGGTGAAATAATAGTGTATACTTCTGAGTCCTTCTGCTATAATTTTACTAAACACAGGAATGTCATTAAATTATGTACATTTAATTAGTAAGTTAGTTTAATTAGTTTCACAGTCATTTGAAAGGGTGTTCATTTGGAAGGAGTGGGATGTGTGTTTTAATCAAATTATTTGAACTGCCAGTTTTAATAATTAAGAGGATGTAACACGGGCATTTGTTGTCTCCGTCTTACAATTACGTAACAGCACATTTAAGCTCAGCAGATCACGTTTGACTTTGTTAGTTTAAATTTAGAGTGAACGAAACTTGATGGTAAGAAAATTATCTTTGTTTTTATAGGAGTTTTTACTGTAGTTAAATTTTTTAGCAAGTCTTACGTATATAATATAGCGTTAATTAAAAAAGCTCATGACTAAAAATCATGTTTCATAATAGGTCGATTCATTCTAATTTTTAAACTAGAAAAGCTTAATGTTTTATGCTGAGCTTAAATTTTCTATGTTACTCTCTTGTAAGACAGAGAAAACAAATGCTCGTGTTACGTTCTCTTAATATTTTCATTTATTTGAAGATCATGTATCTGTTTTCAACTTTGCTCTAAAAAATTTTGAAAATGTACATGTCCAATTATTTCCATTATTTTCTTGTTGACAAGTCATTTTACACACAATTGTTTACTTGCCTCATATTATTTATAATAAGTCTCATCAAAATTGGTATATTTTGTCATCATTTTAACGGCAATATACATTTCAATACTTCTATTACAAAAATCAATTTTAGATTCTGAGTGGAACGATGAATGTATTGATTTTACATTGATGTGTGTTTTTTTATTTTTTATTATTTATTCAATTTTGTGTCTGTCATCACGGTTTTGGACCATAAAACTGCTTCGATTTTCTTCAACAGTATCTTGTTCGATGGAAAACTGAATCTAGTTGGTGCATTCGGGAGGTCAAATTTTAAAATGCTCAATAGTTTTGTGCCGGAAAAAACAACATAAAAATTAAGGTAAAACGGGATTTTTTACTCAAAATTTTGGTTTTTGGTGTAACTATAAAACAAATGAACGTATATACATGAAATGTTCACTGCTTGTTTATATTTGCATTTTCTATACATGATACAATTTTCAAAATATTATGATCTGTTTTTAACTGTTTAGTTACATTTGCAGTTGACCATTTTATTAGTTTTTTTTCTATGAATATCAATAAAACTTTATTTGTTGAGTAAAAATACTTGAAAATTTAGTACAATGCTCCTTCTATATTGTTACAATGACATTTGAAAAATATTAAAAATCTTTAGTCACAGATTTTTTTCATAAGCATTTAAAGTTCAAAAAGGTGGGCAAGTGGGTGTCGCTCTGCTGTACAGTAGGTTACAAGTGGGTCACTGTATAATGGATGATATTAAATTTTAATTCAACGATATAATATCATTGTATAAAAAAAAGGATTCTGAGCGGAGACGGTATGTCAGTCTAGGTTTAAGACAAATTATATACATATCTATGGTATTAAAAAAAAACTGACCTATAATAAATTCCAAATTAATCATATCACATTATCCCAATATCCATTAGGTACCTACTAATAACACGTTATACATCAACTTCAATAACAAACCCTGATACTATCCTAGATATACAGGGTGTATCTTATGTCATTGTACGCGGGGTTTTTTGACGATTACGGAACGATGATATGGAATTTCGTTAAAACGAAAAAAGACGTGTTTTCTTTATTTTCAACAAGCAATTTTTTTATAACAATTTCAAAATTTTTAAACACGCAGGTGTACCAATAGCAAAATCAACTTTTTTTTTTCAAATGGTAACCACTATATTTTTTAATGGATTCTGGTAAAGCTTTTTTTTCTGAACATTTTGGTAGTCGAATCGTCAATTTTGGTTGGCTAGTTTATTAACTATGGCCCTCCAAAGATTAGTAAAATATGCATTAATACTTTTAATTAAAATAATGGGTATAGGTTAAATTTACAAGCGCTAAACAATTTTTTCTTATAACTATCATTTGATACACTACAATTGTTGAATCGGTAATCTAATGACACCCTCAAAAAAAAAAAAAAAAATAACAAACATAATTTTATTGTTTGTAAACATACCTCATTTATTTTATTTTAATATACGATCATAAAAATCAATATTATTATTTTAATTTATTATTATAATCGTAATTAATTACTTTAAATTTTTTTCATCACAGTTACTTTTCTTACAATATCATAAATTTTAATTCTTAATTAGGTAGGTAGCTAAGGTAATAATGGTAAATTGGTAAATGGTATTCGATTGTTGACATTAATATGTGCAACGAAAAAAGTGCAATGTTTGTGGTGCTCTTTTCGTAGTGGTATAAAGTATAAACGTGATGTTTTAACCATAGATTCCCTAAAATGGTATCGCATCCAAAGTATGAACTTAGGAGTTGTAATTCATCCCTTTCCATCCTTTTTAGTTTTGGATATTAAAATAATAATATTGATTTTTATGATCGTATGTTAAAATAAAAATAATCAAGTATGTTTACAAACAATTATGTTTGTTATTTTTTTTTTTTTTTTTTTTTTTGAGGGTGTCATTAGATTACCGATTCAACAATTGTAGTGTATCAAATGGTAGTTATAAGAAAAAATTGTTTAGCGCTTGTAAATTTAACCTATACCCATTATTTTAATTAAAAGTATTAATGCATATTTTACTAATCTTTGGAGGGCCATAGTTAATAAACTAGCCAACCAAAATTGACGATTCGACTACCAAAATGTTCAGAAAAAAAAGCTTTACCAGAATCCATTAAATAATATAGTGGTTACCATTTGAAAAAAAAAAGTTGATTTTGCTATTGGTACACCTGCGTGCTTAAAAATTTTGAAATTGTTATAATAAAATTGCTTGTTAAAAATAAAGAAACACGTCTTTTTTCGTTTTAACGAAATTCCATATCATCGTTCAGTAATCGTCAAAAAACCCCGCGTACAACGACATAAGATACACCCTGTATAATAGTACACTTTAGAAGTTTCAAGTAGGTACCCACGAATAATATTATATAATCACAACAAAATAACTAGGTTTTTTAATATGTAATTTCGTCCAAATTTGAACATAAAATGACTATAAAAATAAACTGTGATCGTATATTTTTTAGATTTTTCGGTACGAGAATTAACTACTTACGTGGAATCTTGTTTTCAATTTTCAATCCTTAGCTATAAAAACTGAACATTTTATAATTTATTAATTACGATGATTAATAATTTTCGAGATTTTGAAAAATTCTGTCAAAATTCGATGTTTAAATGCTTATAAAAAAAAATTGTATTTTTAATATTTTTCAATTGCTATTCTAACAATATATCAGGAGCCTTGTATTAAATTTTTACACTTTTTGGCCCAACAGA
The DNA here is from genome assembly GCA_949089665.1 of Macrosiphum euphorbiae. Lineage (NCBI taxonomy): Eukaryota > Metazoa > Arthropoda > Insecta > Hemiptera > Aphididae > Macrosiphum > Macrosiphum euphorbiae. The sequence goes on from CARXXK010000001.1 coordinate 80,514,022, forward strand.
TCTCAACAGATAAAACTTTATTGATATTCATAGAAAAAAAACTAAAAAAATTGAAAAATGAAAATATCCGTAAACAGCTCAAAAAGAGTCAAAATATTTTCAAAATTGTATGGTGTATAGGAAATGCTAATATAAACATTCAGTGAAATTATCATGTATCTATAGTTATGTATAGTTATTCGTTTATCTAATAAATTTCAATAATATACTAGGAGCCTTCTATTAAATTTTCAAGCTTTTTTAACCAACAAATATTATTTTATTGATATTTATAGAAAAAAAACTAAAAAAAAATGGAAAATGAAAATGTCCCTAAACAGTTCAAAACAAATCATAATATTTTGAAAATGTTATCGTGTATAGAAAATGCAAATATAAACAACCAGTGAAAATTGCATGTATCTACGGTCATTTGTTTTAAAGTTACACGAAAAACCAAATTCAATTTTGTGAAAAATCGATTTTGCGTAAAAATTCCAGTTATTTCCTTAATTTTTTTTTTGTTTTTCTTGGCGCTTTTGAAAATTACTGGGAATTTTAAATTTTGACCTCCCCAATGCACCAACGATATTCACTTTCGAATCGAACAAGATATTAAAGTTGATAATCGAAGCATTATTTCGACTACTTATCGTGTACACAGACACAAAAATAAAAAAAATAAAAAAATAAATATAAAAACACGCACATCATTGTAAAATCAATACATTCATCGTTCCACTCAGAATCTAAAATATTAAATGTAATGAATACCATGTTATTTGTAAGTTTATTTTACTCATTTGCCTGTAATGATATGTTTATTACAATTTAAAAATATTTTAGTTTAAGTGCAATTAAGTTATCAGAAAATCAAATTAAAGTTGAAACTTTGAAAGTAATAAAGTAAAATAGTTAGTAGGGTACTAGAGACCCGAAAACAAACTAAATTCTTAGATAGATATAAAATAATTACGAATGAGTTGATAACATTATTGAATTATTGTTTCATCAGACATACAGTTGTTATATAAGTAAAGCATATTATTTTAATTAGAAAATGGTTATTAAAGTAAGTAAGAAAATGTATCAAAAGGTTAAACCACAGAAATTTCAAATAAATTAAATAAATGTATATTTTATTTTGTCTAGGTATTGATTAGGACGTTGACTAAACTCAGGGCCGTAACTTGAACTCTGAGAGCTCTGGTGCAAAAGAAAATTTAGGGGCTCCCTTGAAAAACAATTCACAGTATTAAACCATTATATTTTTACTACAAATCGAATTGCATTATAAATTTATAACCATATTTTAACATATAGGTATTAGGTATTATGATATTTAAGACTTTAAGAGTAATCTTAAATAAATAATAATTTATTTAACATCATAATTACATAAATATCTAAATAGATATTCTATTATAAGAAATATTTATAAAGCAAAATTTTCAATCATTTCCTCAATATTTAGATTTTTAGTTCGTTCTTTTTATATATTTGAAATTGCTATACTAGATGAACGCACTCGTCCACATGCTTTTCTTAAGTAATTTTTTATTAGTTTTAGTTAGGAAAATGATTTTTCTGCTCCAGTGATTGCTGTCATTATATAAGAAAATAATGCAAGCTCTTGAAACGTCACTTCGGTATATATCATTCGAAAATCATTTCGACGGGTCGAAGTACCTACCTAGTTTACGAAAACACAATGTGGTGTTCATACAACAACAATAAAAAAAAAAAACTATAGTTATTATTATTATTATCATTATTTTAAATTCTGAGCCGAGCGATGAATGGATTGATTTTATAATAATATGTGTGCGTGTTTTCTTAAATTCATTTTTCTTCTTTTATCTGCACATTTTGGGGCAGAAATAAATTGTTCTAAAACATGGTATGGAGGAAAACATTACCGACAAATAATGACGAGTGATGACAATATAGAATAATGTTATTGTGGCCATGTCTGAGAATTTATGTTATATACCTAGCAAATGCATTACACTTTCCACTAGGTACTCGATAAAGGTCGAACCACTTACTGTGCGGTTATGCCTATAATTATATTATTGTACAACTGTCAAAACACTCATACCGCCGAAAAGTGATTTAAAAGTACAGTAATAGATACCTGTTACAAGATTTGTTCAGGTTAGAATATTACAACTCAAGTCAATATTTTATTATATTGTAAAAATTGACTTACACACTCGACAATACGAAAAAAGCAACAATAGTTTTTTGTGTTCACAATTTTTTTTTTAATTATCGAACAAAAACAATATAACATTTTTTAATTTTGAATATAATTTCAAAAACGGAAACAATTTTGGAAACGGTTGCCGTTATATTATACAATTTTGTATGTTCAAAAAAAAGTTAAAACAAAAAAGAAAAAGCCGAAATTTGTAAAGTGAATATTATTCGAGATAAGTAAAGAAAATTTAAATACAAAAAAAAAAGGCATCGGACAAGACGACGCGATGTGGGGGGGTACGTGATGGCCAGTTGGTGGTGCTGATGATGTATTGGTAACTGGTATATGGCCACTGGTCACCTCTACAACGTTCTCACGGGCTGTCCTGCGGGGCGGACGAGAGTCGCGGGCGAGTTTGCTCGAGACCGCTAAGACGACCATGGCAGCGGACGAAGCCCGGCCACGACGGCTGCGAGAGCGACGATGGTTGGCGACGAGAGGCTAGTGCGCGATGTTGTGCGCTGCTTGACGGTACTGCGGGTGCTGAAGACGACTGCTTGTGCCGGCAACGACGGTGACCTGCAAAGCTCGGAAAGGCGAGCTGGCGACTACGATCTCGGTGCAGCTGCGGAATCGGCGGCGTTGCGACTCTGGATCGTACCACTGGGCGAAAAGGGGAGAGAATCTGCAGATAGCTTCGCGACGCGCCGCTGTCCTAATAGTCTCCGTGATTTTCGCCCTGGCGTCTCCGTCTGCCGCAGCCGATGGCCACGGAGCCGCGCACCGCCGAACCCGACGAAACGTTTCGTTTCCTCGAGCCCAGCGCTGCTGACGTCCGTGGCGTTCCTAGCTACCCTGTAATCATAGTCATCCGTCACCCACCCGCCGTGAGCTCTGAGGTGTCCGTCGCCGCCGTCACGCGAGTCGCGCAGCACTGCAGCGTTCGTCACTGAGCAGGTACCGTCGGGGACGGCGTCGTTGTCCACGCCGGTACCGCTAACCTCCGTCGTCGTGTCGTCGTCGCTTCCGGACCGAAGCAGCCGGGCGTCCGCCGCGCCGCCAGAGGGTCTCGCGTGTCTCGGCGACCTCGAGCTCGCAACGTCCGCGATCCCGTCGCGCTACCGCAGGATGGCCGGAGAACGCGTATCGGCGACTTACCGCCGGTCACCACCTGAATGTGCACTGCCGCGTACCTATTACCTCGAAACCCCACACGTCGCCTCGCCTTGTCCGCTGCCCTCGGCCAGGGGGGAAACTTTTGGACGGTTTCACTTCGGGGGACAACAACATCGCAACACGCGTGCGGCTCTCGTCAGGCCTCTCCACGCAGAGGACACCAATCTCGCCGTTGCACTGCGCGCCGCAGGGGCGTCATTTGGGGGGGTGCAGGGTGTACATTTGCACCAACTTTTTTTAAAACTCCTTCTTTGGCCTGCCATTAATAAATATAAGCGCTGATATACCTATGTGTTTTAATTTTATATTTTTTTTCAGTATTAAAAAAAATTTATTGCACTAATAATTTCCAAGAATGTTTGATGTGGTTTTGTGGTCTCACAAAATTATAATTGATAAAATTATGACACAAATATCGTGAAGAAAGGTAAGTACCCATAAAATAAATTTCTGGTTTTATTAAGCTAACTAGCTACTACTATATATTTTGAGTATGCAGAGTGAAAAAATGTGTAGGTTAGATTCAGTTAGGTATTTTACTATAAAGTGTTATATACCAATACATTTATTTACCAAATGCAAATACCACTGTACACTGATATTCACAATATAAAATAAATACAATAAAAGTATACTTACACATAGTTCGTCAAAAATAGAAACAATATTGAGATATTTTCATACTAATATAAGTGACATATTAAATAAAGTATACAAATATTCGGGAGATGGTATTTTGCGCCAATTTAATAACCTGTAATTTGCGCCATCAAAAGGTACATTTAAGGGCGTATGTAATTTGCACCAAAATATAAAAATATAATATGTATTTTGCGCCACATATACAAATTAATTTTGGTAATTTGCACCACGACAGAAAACGAAATGGAATATGTAACTTGCACCACACTTTCAACTTCAATATTGTTGGAATTTACCAGCAGATATATTTACTAATATCGCATAGGATATACAATAATACGTAACGACGTGTGTCCAATATAATATTGTTGTGTTCTACTGATAATAGAGACGTAATTAGACGTAATTGATCTCCGATTACTTTTTGGACATACTGAAATGATTTCAAACCTAAACTTTGATTAAAATTAAAAGTAGCTATACATCTTAAAAAACGAAATTCTACTAAAAATAAAATTCGTTTGGAAACTTTTCAACAAATATATGAAGACTACAGACAAAATAAAATTGACAGAAAATGCTTTGTTTCATCATCAAGCTATAAATATAAAAAACGTGAGTAAGTTAGGTATTATAAGTACCTAGCTAGGTATTTTATTTCAACAATTATGTGTTATATTACAAAAATTGTATTACTAAACGAAAATTTACTTATTTAATATACATGGAATTCGTTTTACTTGTGGCGCTAATTACAATTTCAATAAGGTGAACTATGGCGCAAATTACAACTTTTGTAGGTAAACGATGGCGCAGATTACATATTGCCTTTTTATTTAGTTTCATTTGGCGCAAATTACAAACTTAAAAAGTAGCGCAAATTACCAAAATACAATTTTAGATGTGGCGCAAATTGCATATTTGTTTTTTTTTTTTGTTGTTGTTTTTGGAGCAAATTACATACGCCCAAATATTCTACAGTTTTTGTCCCTACTTGACCCCTTTCCCTTTCAAAAATAAAAATAAAATATGTGGCCTGGTAATGATTTGAATGGCCTGCAAACTTTTTGGCACCAACAAAAAAAAAGTTGAAATGACGCCCCTGCTGCGCGGAGCTGCGCGTGTTTCTGTCTTGATCCCCGGGTCCAGCCAACCAATCAAGATCCCAATACTGTTTCTGACTTCCAGTCCTCTGGCCGGTGTGGCGCCCACCGCCTCGCCACCCAGCTCCTTTTCCGCGGCTTCCTGCACCGGAGGCGCGACCACTACGACGTCGTCAACGATCGGTTCAACCGGTTTTGCCGTTTCGCCAGATTTGTCGACCGGTTGAAAGACGCGGTTGAACGGCACGTAGTCGTCCCCCGCGAAGCGCGTCGCATACGATAAAAGTCCTTCCAGGTCACCGATGGTAGGTTCCTGGTCGATGTCGTCGATTCGTTTAAGTTCTTCTTCCATAATCTCGTACTCGACGTTGCTTATTATCTTTCCCAGGATTTGCATGATGGTTGTTTCCATTTCCTTTTCTTCGTTATGCGATGCAGCCATTTTTTTTCGTTCAGGTTTTTTTTTTGTCCGCGTAAGGTGTCAGATTATACTCAGATGAGTTGCAAATGTGCCGATTTCGGTATTTATTCCTGGGCCGTCGACGATGATTTAAAACAAACATCGTTTATTAGTAGCCAGCACATTATTATATTAATCGACCGGCATCAGCTGGATTTCGGGCACGTTAATTTTTCCAAATGCCATTATTACGACTATTATTGGTATACCGACTCTAACTGTATATACTTACGCAGAGGTACACTATAATAATTGTATTATAATATTTTAACGAGGATTTATAATATGTCGATCTGCATTATATTATTATACTGTCGTATATATACTCGTTTTATACTTTTCTAGCCGATTAGGTACTATAACTATTAGGTATTTTACGTATCACTATTCACTAGGCAAGGCTGATAAAAAATATTTTGCACTGTACTAATTAATTATTTAGGTACGTTATTATTTATTTTAATTATATTTTTAAAATCGAATTACTCATAAGAGCCTAAAAGAAGAACTGACCCCTTGATGTCCTTAATATTACCAATTTATCAATCAACTATTGTTGTCATTCGTTTATTGTGTAATTTACTGTAATGTTTAAGACAGACTTTTTGCCCATTGTTGGACTATTTTCCCATCACTGTCGGTAACTAATAAGTATAATGAACCTATATCAGTATATCACATAATGACATAACTATAATACATCTGTTTGAAATGTAAAAAATAACTGTGTTCATATATTTTTTAGATTTTTTGGTTACAGTATGAACTATTTATGAGAACTTTTGTTTTAAATTTGCAATCCTTAGCTATAAAAACTGAACATATTATAATTTATTAATTACAATGATTAATAATTTTCGAGATTTTAATACATTTTGTCAAAATTCGATCTTTAAATGCTTATAAAAAGAAATTGTGCCTATGTATTTTTAATATTTTTCAACTGATATTATAACAATATATCATTTTATTATTGAAGAGGAAATAGATCCTGATATGATACGGATGATGGAAACTGACCATAGAATAAGAATGTTGGAAATAGAAAATTTACCATTTGTTCAGCCGTTCAGGTTCCGTCTGGTCTTCCTCCAATTACCAACTCTGATCGAATGTGTGTAGTTTGCTCTATTTCAGAGAAAACGCATGCGTTCATACCATGTGGACACATAGCTGTGTGTGGTGATTGCCTAATATTATTAGACCCGCAACTCTGTCCATTATGTAACCAGCAATTTACAGCATTTTTAAGAATTTGGTCATAATAAATTTATATTATATAGATAATAATAATAATTTATTTAAATAAAAAGAGTATGCCTTATTAAAACAATAAAGGGATTTAATTATTTAAGGGTCTAATAAGTGTTTGATCAATTTAAATCTGTTTTTAGATATTACTACTATGGGATTCTTTAAGAATATGCTGTCACACATTGCTCCAATAATGGTACTGTACAGTCTGTGTACACATATTATAAATAAAATATAATGATATTATAATATTTGATATAAAATACAATTTATATCAAATTATTTTATAATTTATACAACAATATTATATTATTAGAATATTGTAATATAACTTTAATTGATATACTATAAAATATAAAATATATTCATTATTTCATTAAATTAGTATGGACCTTTAAAAAAAAAAAAACAGATTGCGGATTTTAAATAAAAAAATAATTGAGTGTACTTACATAAGAAAGTAATACAATTAATGAGATTTACATTTTTTATTTTATTACGGCTATGTTATTATTGTGTAGAATTGAAAAAAAACATTACCTACCTACCTACTATAAAGTTAATTTATATATCCATTTCCAAAACAAATTCAGTATATAATATTGTGTAATTTATTTATACATGAATGCATCAATGTTAGTTCAGATAAATTTAATGGTTTTAATTTATTAATTGTTGGATTTTAATATTAAAATATTACAAATTATATTACATTAATAAGAAATGTTTAAGTAGATAAGGAAGATCAAATGGTTGATATTTGATAACTACCGTCGACCCGTTTCAATTCGTCATTTAGGTACAAGTAAATACGAAGTAATACAATAATAATTAATATAACGTATTAAAATATCGTGCTTAGAAATTTGTGAATAATTATCAATAATGTACAATAACATACAAACATTTTAAAGTGCGAAATTGGTAACAACTATTTTGTGGCAATATTTACCTGTACATTATTTTAATAAGGCAATAAAACTACAATAATTGGTAATAACATTATTCATGAAATTATAAACAAAACACTCTATGTTATGTTTATAAGTGAACTATTCACACTGTTTTAGATTCTGAGTGAAACGATGAATGTATTGATTTTACAATGATGTGTGTTTTTTTTTTAATTATTATTTTTATTTTTGTGTCTGTCATCACGTTTTAGAACAGTAAAAGTGCTTGGATTTTCTTCAACAGTAGCTTTTCTGATAGAAAAGTGAATCTAGTTGGTACTTTGGGGGGGGGTCAAAAGTAAAAATTTTCCAGTAGTTTTCACAAGCGCCCGAGAAAAACAACATAAAAATTAAGGAAAAACGGGAATTCTTACGCAAAATCGGTTTTGGTTTTTGGTGTAACTCTAAGAGAAATGAACGTATATACATGAAATTTTCACTGGTTGTTTATATTTGCATTTTATATACACGATAACATTTTCAAAATATTTTGATTTATTTTGAACTGTTTAGGGACATTTTCCTTTTCCATTTTTTTTTAGTTTTTTTTCTAAAAATATCAATAAAATTTTATTTGTTGGTTGCAAAAGCTTGAAAATTTAATAGAAGGCTCCTAATGTATTGTTTCAAAGGCAGATGAAAAATATTAAAAATCCTTAGTCACAATTTTTTTTATAAGCATTTAAAGTTCAAAAATTGACAAAATATGGAAAAATCACGAAAATTAGCAAATTCTTTTGAGTTAAGAATTGATAAAAAATTTTCTTTTTAAATCTAAGATTTTAAAATGTAATACAAGATTCCTTATAAGATTATATACCTTTATCAAAAAAAAAATGTCTATAAGAAAGTCAAATTAAATTTTTATGAGCGTTTGAAATTCAAATTTTTACAACATTGGATATTCACTCGATTTCTCATGTAGCGATTTCCTTATTTTGTTGTTATTCAAAAACGAATAACTGTAGATACATACAATTTCACTGAATGTTTAAATTAGCATTTCCTATACACCATACAATTTTGAAAATATTTTGACTCTTTTTGAGCTATTTACGGACATTTACCGCTTTTAAATTTTTTTAGTTTTTTTTCTATAAATATCAATAAAGTTTTATCTGTTGGGCCAAAGAGTGTAAAAATGTAATAAAAGGCTCCTGATATATTGTTACAATATCAGTTGAAAAATATTAAAAATACATAGGCACAGTTTTTTTTTATAAGAATTTAAAGTTGAAATTTTGACAAAATGTATCAAAATCTCGAAAATTATCAATCATTGTAATTAATAAATTTTAAAATTATCAGTTTTTATAGCTAAGTATTGCAAATTTAAAACAAAGGGTCTCATAAATAGTTCATACTATAACCAAAAAATCTAAAAAATATATGAACACAGTTATGTTTTACAGACATTTTAAATTCAAATTTGGACGAAATTACATAGGTAATAAAAAACCTAGAATAACTATTTTAGTTATTTTGTTGTGATTGTATAATATTATTCGTGGGTACTTGAAACTTCTAAAGTGTACTATTATATATCTATGATAGTATCAGGGTTTGTTGTTGGTGTATAACGCGTCATAAGTACCTAATGGATATTGTGATACTTATGATTAATTTGGAATTCATTATATAGGTCATTTTTTTTAATACCATAGATAAGTATATAATATGTCTTAAACCTAGACTGACATACCGTCTCCGCTCAGAATCGTTTTTCTTATACAATGATATTATATCGTTGAATTCAAATTTAATATCATCCATTATACAGTGACCCACTTGTAACCTACTATACAGCAGAGCGACACCCACTTGCCCACCTTTTTTTTTTTTTTTACATGAAATTTACAATCTGTTCTTAACTAGAACAATAAGCAAATGTGCATAGGGTATTTGCGTACCTATGATTTTTTTGAGGGAAGAAACCATCCATTGGTGATACTACCTATTTTGTGTTCTTAAGTTTTAAGTTAAGCTAATTTTAATTTTTAGACAGAAGGTCTCGACACCATCTTCGCTTAAGCCATCTAGGTGGAGTACCTGGAATGGACAAGGTAGATAGTTTTTTTATTAGAGGATTAGGATGAAGAGGTAGTTTGGTGGGTATTCACACTGTAGTAGGTACAGCAGAGTGCAGACACTGACTGGCTATATATTTTTGATAGTGGGTAACCTATACATTGGTACATTAAAATAAGAGCTCATAGGTACCACTTACCTATATTGGCTATATTCAATATTCATACATAGTAGTGAATCTAGGATTTTTTTATGGGGATGCTAATTTTAAGGTTTGTATTCTGTATACTCCATAGTAGTCCATACTGATGGCAAGACTTTTTTTAGTCCTCAAAATGAATGTTCTTAATTTTAATTTTTTTTTAAACATATACAAATGGGTACGTATTTAAACGAGTTAAGAACGTGGGTAAAATCAGTGATAGGTATATTTATTTTTACCTGACACACTTTTTTCAATTTGTTTGGTTTAACGTATTTAGTTAAGTAGGTATGTTGGAAACGATGGTGAAGTAAAAATTTGGCCGTCGGACTTAGTTCTGAAAATTTAGTTATTTGAGGTCCGAGGTGTTCAAGGCCCTTCCAAAGTGGTTTTACATAACAAGTCGAGGGATGTTTATGATTTAAATTATCCGAGAGAGCGCAACAAGCAAGTGATTATCATTTTTTTTTTAAAGTGTCGAATTTTAATGAACCATATTTTTTTGGGGGGATGGAGTGGCCGAGCGGACTAAGGCGTCGGCTGCGACGCAGCCGACCCGAGTTCGATTCTTTGGCCACGGGTGGCATTTTTCTTCGGACGTCACGGAGTCCGGAGAAAAATTTCCGCCATCCCACACCCGGGCATGTCAGATACCTACCGGTGCCCAATCAAAAATTCTGTCAAACACAACACACACGTGTAAAAACCCTACCATTACAAACCCTACTACCTACAATCAGCTAATGGCCATAGTCGCCGGGCTTTAAAGATCAATTAAAAAAATATATATATATTTGTTACGTACCTACCTATAATACAATTATTAAAAGTTGGTTTTAAAATGATCCTAAGTTCTAAACATTTTTAATATTTTATTGAATACGCTTATTATGACTGATGACAGATGACACAATACCCAAGGTAACCTAACCTAACCATATCTACTTTTCTGAAGTTGTTATAACTTATATTAATAACATAAAAGTTATAACATCAACAGTATGACATCTAAAATTATGAAATTGTTGAACCAATTATTAAAGAATGTATTTATTGATTATTTCATTTACATATTTATTAATAATTTTGAGTATACATTTGTGCGTTTTAATCTAGGTAGGTAGGTACTAAAAAATAGTAGGCACTTGTAAAGTATTTTGAATACTTTTAAAATGTATTTGTATATTTTATATTTAAATACAAATGAAACCAAGTATTTAAATTTTAAATAATAAATACGTATTCTGAATACATTTGAAAAATATTCTTAACAAGACTGTATATAATTAAAATGAGATGCTATTTATTGACATTATATTAGGCCTTATACTAGGCTAATTTTAGCTGTTGAATGGTTTCCCACTATAGGTACCCACTATTCACTAACAACCATAAAGCTATTAGGATATCTGTATCATTATTCATTAACTATCTATAGGTACTATATTTACTACTTATTAAGTTCTTGGCATATTATAAGGTATTAAGGTCAAAGTATACCTAAGTATAAGTATTAAGGTCTATGGTTCTTATTAAATTGTAAAAAAATGCTAAATTTAATATGAAAAAAAAATTGGGTGGTACATTTTTAATGTTCAAGGTTTTGACGGAAATAATTTTTGTGTTCAAGATTTTGACATTCAAGGTTTTGACGGAAATAATTTTTGTGTTCAAGATTTTGAAATGCAAGGTTTTGACGGAAACAATTTTTGTGTTCAATATTTTGACGTTCAAGGTTTTGACGGAAACAATTTTTGTGTTCAATATTTTGAAATTCAAGGTTGTAACGTTCAAGGTTTTGAATGTTCAAGATATTGACATAAATTTATGTTCAAGATTATACAGTTCAATATATTAACGTTCAAGATTTTGACGTTCAACTATTTGACATTCAACGGTATAAATGGCGTCCTAAATATAATATAAGTATCTATCTTTATGCTATGCAATACTTTTTTTAGAACCATATATTTTTACAAAAGCCCTAATTAATATTTATAATAAAAAAATAACCTTCACATAAAAATTTTGTTTTTTTAAAAAGAAAATCACCATCATTTTATTTTTGTATAGGTAACCTATAAAAAATATTATATTATTAAACATAGACCTCAGGGCCCCATAGATTGACTGTGTCCAGGACCCCAAGAATCCTAATTGCGGCACTGACGTTGGCGCGTTAGATTTTATAGCTAAGACAGAAAAAAAACACGTAAAATTAATACATTCATCTCAGAATCTAAAATGTTAAATAAGTATAATATTTCAATACAATAATTACACACAACAATACAAATAATGCATTTATTTTGCAATATATATAAATCATAATACATAGATACAAATACAATGTTATATGCAATTTTAGATTAAATTAAATACCCAGTTTTAAATTAATAATTGTTTTTAAAAAAATGTTTGTTATTCTAAAACAAATAACGAATATGAATAATAACAATAATATCGACATACCTACTATTAATTAAAATGTAATCACAAATAATAAATAAAATGCTAATAACAAATATTGATCTTTGTTTAAAAGGTTAAAATGGCAAAATAACATGTATTATAATAATTGAAATAATAAAATATGTAATAAATTGAACAGTAATAATGTAATAATAACTATTGTATATCAATTTTGGAGATAGCTTTATCAATCTGCTGAATAGAATTGGTATTTATTCGGTAATTCCTATGCTTTTCTTGTAGTGTTGTAAAATGATTTAACATTGTACTAGTGTCAAACATTCCTTTGAAATTTTTTTCAACGCTGGCTGGCCTATAATAATAAAAACAGAATATAAACTAATGGTGAAACTGACAATTGAAAAATGTGAAAAGACAATTTCATACAGGTTCAATAATAACTTTGAATAATTTTATAAAATGTTATAAATATGCAGTACATACATTTCAGATCCCTTTCTTGAATGAGGAACACACTTCAACCTGTGTCGCAGTAAATGAAAAGCATCTGATTGAGGCATTATCATAAGAAGTCCATACAGTGCTTTTATTAAATACTGATTTACTGGTTCTTCCAAGAGCTCCATTCTCAAGTCTAAAAATATTATATATTAATACTGATAAGTCTTTTTCGTTTTATAAAAACATACATATAAATATTGGTGATTCCAATAGCTGAATTAATTTATCTACTTCAATAAGCAAGTCAATAGTAACATCCATTGATGCGCTGACATAATACTAGCTGAGGAAAACTTTTGAGATTTATAATACAATGAAAATAATATTGGACACCATGTGGTGCTTTTAAATATAATAAATGTGCAATTGAGTTTTAATGAAAAAGGATACAATGTCTGTAACAGCTTGCAAACAAGAAAATAATTTTGAGTAAGCAAACACAGTGCTACTGCAGCCACTGGATTATGACACCACGTTCGAAATAAACACAAAAACATTTCTCGATTTTCCTAAAAAAAAAAAATTTAAGAACTACCACAATTTTTTAATTTTTTTAAGTAATATATTTAATTCATTAGCTATATATATTATAAAATACAGATTTTTTTTTAAATGTACAACAATTAAAGTAATAAGAGAATATATAGCTAAATAAATAAATAAATAAATATTGTGTCAATGTTACTCTTAAAGGAACTTAGAGCATAGTTTACATAATTTAAACTGTACCATTGATTATGGACAATTATTATAATTTGTGCCAATTAGTTCAAGTTACAATTTATAAAAATAAAATAATGTTATTAATTACTTGTTTTTCAACATCTCGCAACTGAGTTCGCAGATCATAAAGTTCAGGAGATGTCAACAATATTGTATTCAATGTTCCTATCATCACAGACGCAAATTTCATATTAGTCTCCTCCAAGAGAAATGTAGATAATGTTTGGTAAATATCATTTGAATTTAATAAACCACATATTTGCCTAGATAAAAAAAAATATGAATTTAGGATAGTTAAACATAATATTAAACAAAACATTTTACTAAAAATACTAGTTTTTATGATCAATGGTTTTACTTTTATATTTATAACCAATAAATATCATAATATTATCAAATGCACAAACCTTATAATAAACTGTCCACGGTCTTTTAATAATGTTCGATCACAGCTGAATTGTTTCAATAAACTTAAAATAAATTGGTCAAAATACTGTTTATTGTTTGTTTGAGCAGCTGAAGGAGAAATTATTTTTGCAATAACTTTTAAATCGTTTTGCACAACTTCTTCATTAGGATATGATAATGTAGTTAACAATAAAGGAAATATTGATTCCATATACATAAGTATCTATTTGAATAAATAAATCAGTGTACTACAAACTAATGTACTTGAATAATTTATTATTAACCTAGTAGCTTACCTACTTACTCTATTTGGTAAATGAATAAATAAATGGTAAATCCATTTTAATACTGTAATTTTAGTTTCAATTGTAGATCCACCCAATTCTTTAGTAAGCACAGTAATAACTGATGCAAGATCTAGATTTTTCCCCTAAATTTCAATAACAGATTAATAAGTTTTTTTCACTGTTTTCTAAATTGTATAGTTAATTACTTCCTCGTCTTTTTCTATAACATCAGTATTGTCTTCTACACCATTAATTAGCTCCATTAATGTTGAATTGACTAATTTAGCTGTTTGTTTGATACCTATAGTAATTAAAAAAACACAAAATTAGGAAATCATTTATAAACAACTTCACAAAAAATAGTAAATGAAAAATTTGAATTATTATTTATAGGACCCCATTCTTCATCTTACAAATGCATGACATATCAAATTCTTTGTTCAGAGTAATTTGTTTAACTCTATTATTTTTAATATTAGAGTGATTGGTGAAATTATCAAATTTAAAGCTAAAAATAGACTTAGGTTTAGGCTTTCTTTTTAAAACTTAAAATTATTTATGATGAAGTTTTTATTAATATATTTATTATATTTTTTGTTTTTGTTTTTGTTTTTTTTTTGATATAATAATGGTAATAAACTAATAACTAATAAATAACAATATTTACGTATTTGAGATTCGATATCTTGATTCGAATTTGATGCCATTGAAGCTTTTAAAATATTAGATGCAAATGGTAAAATGTTTGAACCGTACATGTCAATAAATTCTTTTATCCAACACATTGCTGTAAACTAAAAAAGAAATAATCAATATTAAATTATATTATAGTTAGAAATAATTGAGAAGAAGTATATGTTTATTTACCTGAACGAATTCATCAGTGGAATATGAATAAATAACAATAGTATTTATCATATCTGTATAGTTCACTTTTTCAGGATTATGGCGTAAGTCATCTAAAAATTTTTTTAACACAGCATCACACCTGTAATAATTATATTTAATTTTATTTGAGAACATGATATGAATAACTGCTGTCATTAACATGTAAAAATATAGTATCCAACTATTATAAAAATGGTTTATGCTAAATTATAATTTTAAAATGGACAGACATAAATACATAATATATGTATAGGCTTTGTTACATTGTATTAGATAAGATTCAAGTAGGTATATTATAAACATAATTTTTCTTACATTTTTTTAATTTCAAATGTAGGATCAGACAACATTTTAAACAATCCATCCAAAATTTCTGGTAAATATATAACTAAATCAATTGAGGGGACATCATCTAAGACAGTAATCCATGAAATTATGAATTGCTTAGCAAAAGTATTTTCTGTATAAATGCGTTCTCGAAGCAAAGGTATGAATCCAACAAGATCAAAAATGTTTGAATTATCCGTAACAATATCCTTTAAAAAAAATGAAAAAAATATTGTATTGAATAAATTAATAGCATTTTCACATGTATATATTATGTGTTATATAAATACACGTACCTTCATTAAACGATCTAAAAGCTCAGAAGCATTTTTAACATTTTGATCAGGATCAGTGGCCAGTTTACTTAAAGATTTGAAAATGTCAGGAAAATGTTTTAAAACAGCACTGCGGGCCACTTTAGAAACATTATATAGCGATTCGCTGGCATAGTATCGAACTTTTAAATCAGCATCATTCAAATTTACCAATATTGGTATGATTAAATCATCAATATAATTTACAGAATCCTAAGAATTAAGTAATTTTACAAACTATTAAATTGCACATATAATGAAAAAAACTATGTATACTTTTCCCAGTCCAACAGCCATAGCAGCAAGTCCTATAAGTCCTCCTTTTTTAGTGTTAGCATTTTTTGACATTGAAAAATCTTGTCCCAACACTTTTAACAACCGTCGTATTTGCATAGAATTGTTGACAGCCGCAAATTCTTTAACCATCCTAAGCCAAATAAAATGATTCAATAAGAAAATTAAATAATTCAAAAAAACTGTCAAACACTTACTTTTCAATTTCCAGCGCTGCCGCTTTTCTCTTATCATACATTTTATCGTTCAATGCCCGAACACACGCAGCACTAAGCGGTGCATAATCACGGTCCATACTCATAATTAAAATCTATTAATTAATGTAGAAATAGAAATTCACTCTTAATAGAAGTTACAGTCGAAGAATACTTATTAGTCTTGATAATAAGATTAAAACTATCTAGAGAGTAGAGAACATTTTAAAGGTAACTTATTACAATACCAATCAATTTAATTTAATTTTAACTAAACTGATATTTGTACAGTAATAACTTAAGTCAGTGAGTGATCGGTATAAATTACATAACATGTATGTATGTAAGTGTGTATAGTCGTATAGATAAAATAGAAAACAATTCCTATATAAATAATTGTATAATATT
This sequence comes from Macrosiphum euphorbiae, assembly GCA_949089665.1. NCBI lineage: Eukaryota > Metazoa > Arthropoda > Insecta > Hemiptera > Aphididae > Macrosiphum > Macrosiphum euphorbiae. The sequence goes on from CARXXK010000001.1 coordinate 80,530,799, forward strand.
ACGAAAATTCGGAAATAATAAGTTTAAAATTAAAAACAATGAATTAAATCATTATTGTTGTAAATACAACACATTACACATTACACATTAAAAATTATTAATTAATAGTTAATAGTTATCAAAAACGAATTGATAAGAATTATCAGTACAAACAAAACATTCAAAAATGACACCACGACCACAGAATAGATGAAATTTCATCTATTCTGTGCCACGACAGTAAGTTGTATATTATTGATATTATGGTTGTATAGAATATAGATAATAATATTATCCACACGGACTAAGATAATATACAGGACTGGACACGAGATGAATATTGTGGTTACGAAATGTTTTACAACAGGCGGAGTTCGGGGGGATATTTTCCTTTTAGCATAACTAGCGCCGTCCTAGTGGATACTTATGGAACTAGAACACATCATACAAATTTCTAGTTCCATAAGTATCCACTAGGACGGCGCTAGTAATGCTAAAAGGAAAATATCCCCCCGAACACTGCCTGTTGTAAAACATTTCGTAGTCAACCCCCCACACCCTCCAACCTTGTCGTGTCCAGTCCTGTATATCTTAGTCCGTGATTATCCATATGACATAGCCCGATAGCCGTGTGCCCAGCACGATAAAGATAAATCATTGCTATCTTAATTCTTAAATTCTTAAAACTTTGTCACGGCTCTTGGCCCTTGGGCATTGGGTGACACACTGACACCTATTATGATCATACATGGCGTATATTATAATCTAATAGCGGCACCCAGACCCCTAGGGCCTAGACATATAATAGAAGATTTCAAAATTCTATTATATATCTATTTGCCCAGTTCTCCGAGAGTGATAAGATAAAAACCAGATTTTCAAATTCGTAATTTCGTAAATTTCATGTTATAGTTTCCTATATCAAATTCACTTTTTGACTTTTGTGCTTTGGGCTTGGATTGTAAATAATCTGAAAAAAATGTACCGAACTGATTTTTAACTAATCCTTGTTTCTATTTTTCTTTTATACTTGTAACGTGTATTATACCTACCTATAATCTATATTTCCAATACCTATGTTGATTGTTTATTGTAATATTACATTATTAGTTATTACCAATATAATAACCAATGATAATGGAAAAAAAAATTAAATGAGTTTTATAATAATATAATATGCTGAGTGCGAAGTAATTAGTAAACTCAGAAGTACCATAACAATATTTTAGATCAATGAATTCTCAAGGTGAGTGTCTAGACACCCGACGGCCCAAAACAGCCAGCCACGCCCGCATAATTGTGTTACCTATCATTGACGAAATGTGAATAATGACATTAATGTACCATTATTAATTAGGTAATAATGTGTTAATGAATAATTAAAATATATTTATAATTTCTGTATGGCGTGATACTCGTAATACACTAATACGTAGGTATATTATAAGGACAAAAATACAAAATTTAAAATATAAAAAATAACACACACTGAGTATTGGACCACCCTTGCAGGACTGCAGAACTGCAGAAGTCGTCTCCTCAGTTGTTACACGAGCTGTAACGTACGTAGTTATAACTTATAAGAAATACAATTATTAATTTTGATTTGAAAATAATAATAATTCATTTTGCATCATTCGAAAAACGATTTAGCCATTTAGGGTGCAACTTCAAGTACCTACCTATAATAAACTGTTTGTATATACCATGTTATTATAATTTATAACTTATAAGACGTCAATGTATTAAATTAAAATGTAATGAAAGTTTATAAAACATATAGCCTATATTATAGGTAAATATTTTTCTTACCCTATTTGATGTAAATCTTTATTGGCAGACGACTTTTGATCATGGTTTGAAGTTTTAAATAATTATTTATAAATAATATTAGTTATTAAATTAAACTTGTATTAATTTTCAAAGCTTTTAATTTAAAATCACAAAATTAATAGCTATTGCCTAGGTACTCACCTAAAAAAAACAACACATTTCTCATGTATTACCATTCTATTTTTAATTTTTAAATAATTGTTATTGTATACTTGTATCTCAAATCGCAAATAACAATAGATACATATTCAACGATGTCGCCGTAGATTCTTCTTACTGTGTACGGACATATTATTACCATTGCAAGTAAACCATGATAGGCGTGAGAGCGGGTACAACAAAAAGTTCATGATGTACTGTGTCTGCGCCAGTTTTTGTGCCTATTGATTGGCTTTTGGGCAGCGGTGGTGCGAGACGCGAGTTATTGACGCTTGGTTACATCGGCAGCCGGCCGGCCAGGGTAATTAATTATTTAATATATTAAGTAGATAAAATGGATCTGAACTAATTTTTCTATTAGATATACTTTATACAATTGTACCTACTTTACAACAAATATGAAATAGACATCTAGACAAAATTACTATTTACTGAATAGTACTGAGTAGGTACCTACTGATTACTTGAGTACCTACCTACCTACTGGATTTAGTGAAAAATTGAACAACAACACTAACTTCATCTGAATATGATATTTAACCCTAGAGCACACGCTTCACGGTCAAAAAGACCGGGCTTTTAGAATTTTGGTTCATTGTTTCAAAAATACGAAATATTAACCTAATCCAACCTAGGTACCTATCTTCTAATTACCTAGGTGATAAACTAAAATTAGATACAACTCCCAACTGTATACGATCTGATGTCAGCAATATAGAAGTGTTCTAAGTTCATTACCAGACATTACGTATTAATATACCGTCAAAAATATCGTGTGGGCAGTGGCGTATTTACGGGGGGGGGTCCATGATGTCCGGACCCCCCCCCCCATTGACTCGTGTCTCGTACATGTTAAATGTTGTGCAGTTTTTACATGATTAAAAAACAAATTTTATCATACGATTTTACGGATTTTTTAAAAAATTTTCGAAGCTGTAGTTATATCAACAATCAACATTTTCAATAAATATCGTGATTATTTTTATCAGTTGGGTACCGAAAATGGTTGAAAAATACCAAATTCATTTTTTAATTCAAATATTTTGTAGTTTTGTACATTGCCAGTATCTACAACCACTCCAGAGAGATCTTTTTCAACCTTTTTAAGGTTGAAAAGCTATCTAAGATCAACTATAAATTAAGTAGGTAGGTACCTAATGTAATTAAGGAAATATTTGTATAAAAGTTATAACATATAACTATATATCGTCGCCTAAGAACCATCATGGCCAATCTCAGTTTTCCCAACTTTTCAGGGTGGACAAAAAACTGTTTTTTTGTTAGGAATTTTGAATGTTGGTAGACCTTTTGACAGACGATTTATAGCAAACCTATTGGACAAACATCGAAACTAATCACTTGGTCAGTGGTCTTATGCGTCTCGAAAATACGAATCTATAGATATATAAAACATATATTTGAATTTTTTGAGATTGGCCATGATGGTTCTTAGGCGACGATATTCGATTCTGAGGGATCTATTGGTTCTACAATGGTGTTTATTTTTTTTCCTGTATACAAAATTTCTTCCAGAAGGAGTGCTTCGATTTCAACATGTATATAGATTATAGACATATAGTAACAGTTACTATATGTATATACTAAGTAACTTATCTTTTAGAAAATTGGATCAAGATAGTACTTTAGAGAGGTCATTTTTCGATTTTCTCAATAGTTATTTAATGCCACTGTAAAAACCACCAAAAAATTACGAAAAAACCGCTAAAAATGGGATTTTAATTTCTAACACTTTGTCTATCACCATAGAAAAAAATAAAAGTATTTCATTATTAATTCAACTTACAGGCTATAATAAATAATAACAATATAAAATATCCAGACTGACAAACCGTCTTCGCTCAGAATCGTTTTTCTTATACAATGATATTATGATATTATATCATTGAGTTCAAGTTTAATACAATCCATTATACATTGACCCACTTGTAACCTACTGTACAGCAGCACTGCAGCAGAGTGCTGAGTGACATCCACTTATCCGCTTTTTTTTAAATTTGTTTTGTACATATTATTATTTAACAATTAAAAACTCGACAATTTTATATCGTCTTATAATATGGTATTATTTAATAAAGAGTAAATGGGTGGTGTGGGGGGCGGCTTCGTCCCCCGTGGCTCTGTGTTCTGAAAATTATCCGGACTCTCCCCATGACAAATTCCTAAATACGCCACTGCGTGTGCGTGATCGTAAAAAATCAATTATGGGTTAGGTATTTTTAAACTGTGTTTCTAATAATTGCTGCTCACATCAATAATGAGGATATTATATTAAGTATTCAATAAAAGGCCATTGATAATATTATGTATGAAATGTTTAAATATTATATAATATAATGTATCAACTATCAAGCAATATTGCATTCAGATTTCACTATTTTTTATTCATATATTTATTACAAGACTTAGTATTTAAACATCCCGGTAATGGTATGTGCAGTATTTTTTCCAATTTACTGACAATATAGCTTTCGTTTTGAATAGGTTTCAGCTCGTTTCGTATTTTTTCCAACTCTTTGAACAAACGATCGAACCGTTGGTCCTATAAGTATAACGTAAAAATTAAAAAATGTAATATAAAATGCAGTACACTAATACAGTAATACGAGCATATTATTATATTTTGATAGATACTCGGACTCGAGTCTAGACAATAATATTATACAATATGCATAACCAATATTCAACATCCAAAAGTTTGAATAATCATTTACCAAATCATTTTTGCCAGGAAACTCAACCTTCCCATTGTTTACAGCATACGGCCACTATATTATATACAAAAACACAATAATTTATAGTTAGGTAGTTATGTATTTATAAATTATATTAAAAATATAGGTACCTACTAGGTAGATACTAATATATTATAACATAAACATATTATAGTACCCAATCGTGCACTCGTTTGGTCGTATATAGGAACATAATTTGTTTAAGAGGACGCCACACCCGCATGTGTTGTCTCCGTCTTACAAATGTACAACATAGCAAAAACTCTTTTGCGAGGGACAACTTTTCTCGCACCATATTTGTGGTAGAACTACCAAATTTTCACAGCACTTAAAGAAGAACTTCATCTGTGCAACAGCGTGCTCTTTTTTTCAATAACATATATACAATACAAGTTATTTGCTTCTAAACATTTGGTTTTTTAATTTGCTTATAAAAAATGATTGGATGGTGCTATTGAAAAAAAGAGCACACTGTTGCACAGATAAAGTTCTTCTTTAAGTGCTGTGAAAATTTGGTAGTTCTACAACAAATATGGTGCGAGAAAAGTTGTCCCTCGCAAAAGAGTTTTTGTTATGTTGTACATTTGTAAGACGGAGAGAACACATGCGGGTGTGGCGTCCTCTTAATTATTAATTATAATAGGTAAGGTAGGTACCTACATGGACATTTAACAGTAAATTTAAACATCACATATTTTTGCTAAAGTTAATTGTGTTATCGACATGAGATACAAAATTATAAATTCAATTATATTCCTATAGTAGTATCTATATATACTACCCACCTAAACTTTATACGACTGCATTAATGAATTATTATAGTACATTATACATTTAAACTATGACTTAATAATTTGTTAAAATTTAATTATAAATTCTAAATATTGTATACTAATGATATAAGGCACACAGAACAATGGACTTCAAAAAGATTCTACTTGTCTTTCTACTGATTTTAGTACACATTAAATATTTAGTATTTATTTATAATTTAGATAATAACATTAATATGAAACATTTTTATAAGTTATATTTGTTATAAATATCTAAATAAATCATAAATGCAATCCTTACAATATATAACATTATAAATAACTTACTGTAATATATTGTTCCATTAATAAATTTTTTCGAATCTGCAATAGGTAATACATTAATATAAAATATAAATTCAATTGTGTGAGATAAAATATTATGATAAAATTGGATACACAATATTCGTATTTTAAGTCAAAACATACAGTTTTCTTAAGTTCGGATTGCAGTTGATAATTCATTTTTAACAAGCACTCTAATCGGTTTCTATAAATCTCCACTTGTTGTTTTATGTTTTCAGTTTCATTTTTTTTTATTTTTTCTGAGATAGATTCTCTACTACTCGGATTGTTGGTTCTAAAAATGATGTGATATATTAGACTAACTTAAAATATATTATGAATATAAAGTAAAAACTAAATATATGAAAATCAATTGGTTTGAGAATAATTATTTCGAATTGGTATAAATGTATAATTAGTTACGAATAAGAAACGACAATGAAAAATATTTTAGATAATTATATTCATCAATTTAACTAAAATGTACCCCAAGTATAATTGTGTTTTATTGATTAGTATTTAATTTTATACGTACAGACAACTTAGAGAATATTGAGGTTTCATACCGCATCTGCAACACCTGTTGTTTCCATCGAGAAATCCATCGGTAGAGCAATCATACAACAGCGACGTGCACGCCTAAGTACAGTGAGGGCAGTATGTAGGTATATACGTTTTAAAAATATGAATTTATTGTTATCTGCATTACGATTATAATATTATGTATAGCTTTTACTGTACCTATATAGTATAATTAGTATATAGGTACCGACATACCGTATACATATAGGTACATATTATATACCTATATAGTATATATACAAGCCAAAAGGTGCCTTATGAGACTAGACTATAGTGTCTACGGCGTAGACTCTATACTCAGTAGTATAGTCTCCAGATCTCACTTCTTAACGTATTTAATAATCCATCAATAACCTATTTTATTTTTAATTAATATTTTGGAAACTATGATTTTGAGTTATAATATAGTATAATAAAATTATTATGATTAATACTTAATAGTATTCATTAGTTTTACATAAAAATTATAACTCAGGTCTCAGAATAATATAACATTAACACTCTCGTTGTCGTTTTCCGAATACGAATAGGTAGGTATGTCTAATTAATTTATAATATTATTTATATATGTTAACTAATTATTACGTAAGTTGTAAGTTAAATAAAATTGGTAGAGGCTGTCAGGCTGATAAAGGATTAATTATACTGTAAGAATTATATGAGGAAGATTGATAATTTTTCAACGTATATTTTGTAAAAAAATCTATATAGGACACACGCCATATCATACATTATAATACCTATGTATATTGTTAAGTATAAAGTATAATATCTGCGCATTGCGGAAAAAATAATATATTCTGTCGTGCCGTTTCTCGGGGCCAAATCTTCTCCTCTTAAATTATTACTTATTAATTATTATACTTATACATGCCGGTGATTTTTATACTTATAAGTTCTAAAGACCACATATGTACGTTCAAATATTTTGATTTTTATCTGATCTAATTAGTAATATGGTCTTGTTCCAACTATATTTTATCTATACTGTACCTAAATTTTTAAGTAGATGATATTAATTTGAAAACTATGCATCTAACCCCAACTTTGAATGAGCAGTTTTTGAGCTATTAAATATTATGTATTATAAAGGATAATAATAGACCATAATATAGGTTTGGATTTTTAACCTTAGAAGATATAATTATGGGGTCATGGTTATTTAAACATTTTGAACATTATCTTAATTAATATTAGGTAACCAATAGTGACATTTAAGATTTAACCTAACATTATATAATTTGTAAAAATCTTCTGAGTGACTGAGTATAATTAATAGTTAATACTATAGACCAGGGGTCTCCAAACTTTTTTATTCAAGGGCCACAAAAAAAAATCAAATGCTCTTAGCGGGCCAAAAGTTTATTAACACATATAATTTTTAATTTTATGATAATATATTAGGTAGGTACCTACCTAAATAAATAATATGTTTACTTTATATTTTTGTATAAAATATTGTATACTTAAATAAAAATAAATAGGTATAAATATAATGTAATATAAATACATTTTTGCAATAATTTTTTTATCGATATTTACCTACATATGCGTCCTATGCGGGCCACGGCCCACGGGCCGGTTAAAACTTGTTCGCGGGCCATATCCGGCCCGCGGGCCGTAGTTTTGAGACCCCTGCTATAGACTATATATTGTATTTTAACCATTATTAAGGAATATTATCCCGAGTAGATGTATAAAGTTAAATAACTCAGAAATTACTAGTTTGAATTTAGATGCATATACATTTTCAAAAAAATAATTCGCCTAACATAAAAATAATAAAGTCATATTATCACCTTATAAATCTTCGTATTTATTAGAATCTGTGGTTAAAAAAAAAAACTTAAAAAAAGGTGCTATAACTTATGTGCTATATAACTTTTGAAATAATAGCTTTTGAAAAAAAAATTGTATAAAATAGTTTTAAGCATAAAAAGGTGGGCAAGTGGGTGTCGCTCTGCTGTACAGTAGGTTACAAGTGGGTCACTGTATAATGGATAGTATTAAATTTTAATTCAATGATATAATATCATTGTATAAGAAAAACGATTCTGAGCGGAGACGGTATGTCTAGGTATAAGACATATTATATACTTATCTATCGTATTAAAAAAAATTTACCTAAAATAGGTACCTATAATAAATTTCAAATTAATCATATCACAATATCCATTAGGTACTTATAATGGGATATACGTCTACAACAAACCCTGATACTATCATAGTCCATACTCCATAGATATATAATAGTGTACTTTAGAAGTATCAAGTACCCACGAATATATAATTACACAATCTCAACAAAATAACTAAAATAGGTCTTCTAGGTTTTTTTTATGTAATTTTGTCCAAAATTGAACTTAAAATGATTATAAAAATAAACTGTGTTTATGTATTTTTTAGATTTTTTGGTAACAGAATTGACTATATACGTGGAGTCTTGTTTTAAATGTTCAATCCTTAGATATACCTAGAAGTTGAACATTTTATACATTTTTAACTACAAAATAATTATTCAATTTTAAATTTGATAAATTTTGTCAAAATTCGATTTTTAAATGCTTATAAAAAAAAATTGTGCTTATGTATTTTTATTATTTTTCAACTGATATTGTAACAATATATCAGGAGCCTTGTATTAAATTTTTACACTTTTTGGCAAAACAGATAAAACTTAATTGATATTTATAGAAAAAAAAACTAAAAAAAATTGAAAGCTGTAAATGTGCGTAAACAGCTGAAAAAGAGTCAAAATATTTTCAAAATTGTATGGTGTATAGGAAATGCTAATATAAACATTCAGTGAAATTTTCATGTATCTACATTTATTCGTTATTGTATTAAAATAAGGAAATCGCTACATGAGAAATCGAGTGAATATCCAATGTTGTAAAAATTTGAATTTCAAACGCTCATAAAAATTTAATTTGACTTTCTTATAGAATTTTTTTTTTTTGATAAAGGTAGAAAAACTTATGAGGAATCTTGTATTACATTTTAAAACCTTAGATTTAAAAAGAAAAATTTTTACGAATTTTTAACTCGAAATAATTTTCAAATTTTCGTCATTTTGACGTATTTGGTCAATATTTGAACTTTAAATGCTTATAAAAAAAAATTGTGACTAAGGATTTTTAATTTTTTTCATCTGCCTTTGAAACAATATACTAGGGACCTTCTATTAAATTTTCAAGCTTTTTCAGCCAACAAATAAAATTTTATTGATATCTTTAGAAAAAAAATTTTAAAAAAATGGAAAATTAAAATGTCCCTAAACAGTTCAAAATAAATCAAAATATTTTGAAAATATTATAGTGTATAAAAATGCAAATATAAACAACCAGTGAAAATTTCAAGTGTCTACGGTCATTTGTTTTAAAGTTACACCAAAACCAAATTCAATTTTGTGAAAAATCGATTTTGCGTAAAAATTCCTGTTTTTCCTTAATTTTTCTTTTGTTAACCTTGTCGCTTCGCTTGTGAAAACTATTGACAATTTTAAATTTTGACCTCCCAAAAGTACCAACTAGATTCACTTTCCCATCGAACAAGTTACTTAAGTTGAAAATCGAAGCATTATTTCGACTACTAATCGTGTACAAAGACACAAAAAAAAACAACACACAAATCATTGTAAAATCAATACATTCATCGTTTCACTCAGAATCTAAAAATTGAATATGAATATTTATTGCATTATTGAATGATAAAAAGGGGGTGAGTAATGAATATGCTTGGTGAATCACTCGCTATAGTCACTATTTCCAGGGGTGCGAGCAAGGGTGTTATATCACGTCGTTCTACATCGTATATTCGTATTAACGATACTAAAATATACGGTTTTTTGTAGGGAAAAAAATGTGTTATGCAACTATTTATATTAATATCATAATGTTTAGATTTAAATATAAATATTTTATACGATTGAGTCTTGGTCGGTAGTCGTGTGCACGAGACCGGTATCGTCGTCATGGCACGCTGAATCAAAATATGGCATCCTAGACGATTCCCCCCCGACGATGGTGCACTGCTGTGGACGTCCATCACAGTCGGTTTTGGTATTTTGTGTCATTCGCCCCGTCGTGTGTGGTAATTCATCGTCCCAGTTGCCGAACGACGCTTCCAATCGATCCAGTATGATCGTGGACATTAGATCCTGCCATTTCACACCATCTACAGCGCTGTTCGACGACATGCCTTGGTCTCGATTTTTCTGCTCAAAAGTAAAAACATTTGGATATACGTCAGATGTTAGTGTATAGCTCTGAACATGTCATATTATACCTATTATAATAATATTGGTATATAAATGTATTAAATACCACGGATAAAATAGGTGTATTTATACATCATAACTCCTCGACTACACAATAATAATAAATTTGTTGATTAATATTAATTTAGTTGCAACTTTGTAAGCTGAAAATATGGACAGTGATAATAAACATAATTATTTTATAAACACCGATCAAACGAATTGCACACGAAACGCCCTCCCTTCCACTCATTACAATATAGTATTAATTTCAAAAGGATCTTACCGGATTTTCATCGGCCATAATATTAATGATATTATATAGATCTGAACTTGTCGTTTCGTCTTAGAGTAATGTTATATAATATAATTTAGGTATTTATATTTTATTCCGTCTTGTATGCCTAACTATTATTATTTGTTTTAGTGTAACGTTATTCAAAGGTTCAAAATAAAAGAAAAATCAAAAATATTGTTTAATAGTCGCATTGCAACATAATAATAGTTGTTATGTTTATACTTTATAGTTTATTATATCTATGAAAAATAAAATACGCTATTTCGTTGTCACAATAATATTGTTTATATGTATTATATTCTCGTTCGAATAGCCCGCCACCGAAGGTTGGTCACACTGCATGACGACGTAGCCACGGCGTCCGCCACGGACGGCTCACTGTGTTTACATTCGATTTTTTTTTTTCATCTAATATTTTAATCTGCATTCTGCACTTCTGCAGCAGCCGCCTGCCAGCGGATCGAGGGACGTGAATCTCTACCGTCTGCTGTTCTTCCTTTTAGATATTAATATTTATTATTTAATATTAAATTTCGGTCGTTGACTCATACACCGTAGTCTGCCGCCGAACTACAGAACTTTGTCATATCATAATTTATATCGATTATTAGGTACAGTTTTCCTGTGTCGTTGAACACTTTCTTACCGGAAATCTAAAGTTTGCAAGCCGAACCGTTCACCATCCATTGAGATTGATGTCTCGTTCGTTCCACGTATCTTTATAAATGTAAGTAACAATATTCAATAATAAAAATATTATATTATAGTGTACCAAACGTGTAGCTTGTAGGTAGTATTCCTGATTTTTTTTTTTTTTATAGTTAGCAAGAATTAATTTTTATTTTGATTATTCCACCGACTAAGATTTATATATTTTGGTCCATGGTTTATTCCTATGTTAGCTGGCTTGATTTTCTTTTGTAGCTGTATTGTGTTGAAATTTAAACTTTTGGGGTATACAATGACCAATTAGTGGGTTGACTGTGTTATGTACCAAGATGAGGGTCCTCTTTACAGTTAGGGCATATATATCCATTTTTAATTAAAGTAGGAATAGGGTTTTTGTAAGTTACAAAAAGAAACCAGTTATGTTTTTGTTTTTGTGCTAGCTTGTTGTGTAGAAAACATGCAGAACCAAGAACATTTGCTACAAGAGATTGAAGGCATCGATGATTACTGGGGCCCGACTTTCCGAGCCATATACGACCAAGATGACGACAGCCGCAAATTCATTGACACTTTGGACAACCGCATCAAGCAGTACGACAAAGAAATCGAACGTATGTGCAATTTCTATTATCAAGGTTTCATAGATTCTATCAGAGAATTGCAGCAAGTGGAAAACCAAGCATCTAAATTAAAAAAACAAGTTGTTCAACTGAATTCAAATGTACAAACTATTGTTGCTGAGGTCACCAATGCTGGCGAAGAATTGGTTAAAGCCAGACAGGTGGAGAATAATATTCAATTGGCTATTAATAGCTTATCTTTATGTTTGCCTGCACTTTCTTCATACAGTAAATTACAAAAGCAAATGGCTGACAAACGCTATTATCCTGCGCTGAAAACATTAGAACAACTTGAACAATTATATTTGCCTCAAGTATCACATTATAAATTTTTTAGACAAATGATAGAAAAAATTCCTAAGCTTCGAGAAAATATCAAAGAATCATCCATGTCAGATTTAAATTGTTTTTTAGAAACCATAAGAAAATTTTCATCAAAAGTTGGTGAAGCTGCAATGAAGCATAGTGTTGAACAACAAAACTTTGATTTTGGCTTAACTAAATTAAAGAAGAAAAAAGATTCACCAGAAGATAACTCTGACGATGAAGATTCATTGAGTGCGCAAGATCTTATTGATTTTTCACCTGTATACCGTTGTCTTCATATTTGTACTGTATTGTCTTCACGAGACACTTTCGACGCTTATTATAGGCAACAAAGAAGAGAACAAGCACTTTTAACTCTACACCCTCCTAACAACATGCACGAATCTATTTCAAGCTACTGCTATTATTTACAGTGCATTGTAGGATTTTTCGTTGTAGAAGATCATGTATTAAACACCGGTAATGGATTGTTGACAAGACCTTATTTGGAAGATTTGTGGAAAATGGCTTCTGATAAGGTTGTTAGCATAATGAGAACAAATACTGCGTACTGTACAGATGCAAATTTACTCTTAAGAATTAAAGATTTAATTATGGTATTTTGCATAACTCTTAGAAGTTATGGATATCCTGTTAAAAACTATATGGAATTATTACATGAAATACAAGAACATTACAACGAAATACTTATGCAAAAATGGGTTCAAGTGTTTAGGGATATTTTATATAGAGAAACTTTTTGTCATCTTGAGGTTGATAATCAAGATCAATATGATAATGTTGTACGAACTTTTCCTTATCAAGATGATCAATTAGAATCCTCAAAATTTCCTAGGAAATTTCCATTTTCTTCAATGGTGCCTAGTGTTTATGATCAAGTAAAACAGTTTATATTTGCTTGTCTAAAGTTTTCCAATGACCTAAATTTTAGTGAAGGCGAAGTAGATGAAATGGTTCAAAAATCTACCAAATTGCTACTATCTCGAACTTTTAGTGGATGCTTATCATCTGCATTTCATCAACCACGACTTGGTCTTTTACAAGTAATACAGATTATTGTTGACACTGGATATTTGGAAAAATCATCAAAATCAATTCAACAATTTGTATCGGAAGCTACTGGATCTACTGGTGGTACTGTTGGTGATGATGCAGGCATAACATTGGGTGTGGCCAGAAATGATGCTGAACATCACATGTATGATAAAATGAAATTAAAATTAAATGAATTTTTAGATTTAGAAGACTATGATTGGATGTTAGTCGAACCAACTGGTCAAGCTTCCTCATTTGTTACTGACTTAATAAACTTTCTACGAGTTGTTTTTAATGCATTAAGAAATCTTACTGAAGAAGTGTCTGTGCATGTGTGTCAAGTAGCATTTGAACACATATCAAAATCTATATTAAATTTATTACTCAGTGATGATATTAAACAATTATCGATGGGTGCCTTAAATCAATTGAATCTAGATGTTATACAATGTGAACTATTTGCTGCATCAGAGCCTGTTGGAAAAACTGATGAACCAGATTTTTCTCAACATTTTGCACCATTGAGACAACTTTTGGACTTACTTCTGAGTTGGGATTGGTCAACCTACTTTCATGATTATGGTCAAGAAACGTCAAAATATTCTCATGTTAAACCAACTACAGCCATTATTGTTTTAGAAAAATTAAAAGAAGCTGATAAAAAAAGTGTATTTTCAGTATTAAAGAAAAGTGAAAGAGATAAAAAGAAATTATTAGAAACTGTTTTAAAACAGTTGAAGCAATTAGCAATAACTGTTCAGCAATAATAATTTATGTATTTTAATACTTTTTTATAAATTATAGCTATTTAACCAAATACTTATTAAACCCACCACCTAACAAGGGTTTCTATGTATAGTTACCTATAGTATATTTTAATCTACTAAATTATAAAGACATTTATAATGTAAACCTACTTGGTTAATATTGCCTAATAATTAATATGCCAATAAACATCTGAATAAACATATTATTATCACATATTAAATTTAAGGTCCCCACATTTTTTTATTTGTTTGTATTTATATTTATTTAATTATAAATAAGTAGGTAGTTATTTTTTACATTGTTATCCAAAATTTAGAAAGTTTATTTTTATTTTATTTATGAAAATCTAAAGTCAGTTAGTTTTTTTATTATAATATACTTAGTAAATGTAATTTTTGAAGTATGTAGTAATTTTGAACTGAAATAATAGACATTTATCGTTTATTCTTTTTACAAAATTTGGTGAATATCTGTAAGTCTTATTCAAAAACCTGGTTTTTTCATCATTTATCACCAAAGTGACTTTTGTAATAATGGATAAAAGTATAAACAGCAATTGAGTAAAAATTAATACCTTTTAATGTCTTATTAATTTATATTTTAATATTCAAATAAGTATAGGGTAACCTACCTAAAATATTATAGAACAATCAAATTATACCACATTTTATCATTTCTATTTAGTATAATAGTATGATACTACGTACATATAAACTAAGAATCTAAACAGATGATAAAAAAATTAGGTTTATCATTTGGCAGCCAATAAAAAAACGTAATTAGGTTATAAAATGGAAAGTATAATTGTACATTGTAAAAACTTAAAATAGTTTAGTTTTTTCCACATTATAATTTTGTTAAAGGTTATGATGTCAAGTAACGAAGACTATATTACACTGGATGAAATAAACAATGCACTGGAGTTGCTGGACAGAGATGAAATTGCTTCAAGGAAACGTCTGGCAACGTTTACCAATCAATGGCCTACCGTTATTAAGGAGGTTGACTCTGTTACTAAAAAATTTAGTACTTTAACGTCAATTAAAGAAAACTTATCTCAAATTCAAACTAGAATTCACGATTCTTCCAAACTCGCCGAGGACATATCGTCCAAAGTCCGGCAGTTGGACAAAATACGCGGACGTGTATCAGAATGCCAAAAACGAGTTCAAGACTTATTAGACCTACAGTTGTGTAGCGAAGGTGTTCAGATTGCAATGAAAAACGACGAATTAGAACAAGCCGCCGGACATATACATCGCTATCTGTCTATTGACCAAACGAAACTGCAACGCACAGCTGACGATATGGCTCAAGATTGTTCAATGATCACAAGTGCTCTTAAACACTTGCAGGAAGCTTCAGAGCTCCTTCAGGACACAGTGTCTAAAAGGTTTGAGCACGCGTCTTTGGTCCAAGACTCGAAGTCTATAGAAAGGTATTTTAAAATATTCCCATTACTCGGAATGCACGAAGTGGGTTTGGAAAAGTTTGTCGATTACTTGGGGCGGTTATTAAAAGTGTCGGCGGACAAAAATTTAAAAAATGTCATGGAAACGCCATTATCGAGCAACCGTGCCAGTGTAATTTTCGCCGACGGGTTGACTTTTATATTCGAGGAAGTGGCCAAGACGATCGAGGTTCAACAGCCGTTGATCGAGACACATTACGGTCCTGAGTATGTGTTGAAGTTCTTATCCCATTTGCAAATTCACTGCGATACGTTCGGTGACATCCTGCTGCGGACGTTCCTCAAAACGCGCAAGATCGGAGAACTCTTGAAGACCGTGTGGGAAGAACAGGATGCGAACGCCGCGGCGAGGCCTGACTCCAAAGACATTGATTTGCTGGTGGAGGAGATCGTGATGATCCTGGCGCGGTACGATCTGTACGGACAGTTTGTGTGCAAGCGGACAGTGAACGCAGACGGCGTTGAACCGAAAACACGGACGGCCAAAACGGTTCTGGACAACAGCCGGTTGTGCTGTTGCATACAGGAGATGATGGGCAAGTACCTGGAGCTGGAGAAGTACTACATGGAGGAGAGCATCAGGAAGGCGGTGTTGATGGACACGATCGAGGGTGACGGGGACACCGCGCTCACATCGAGCATGGTGGACGACGTGTTCTTCATCGTTCGCAAGTGCGTGATGCGCTCACTGCGGTCTGGCAGCCTGGACGTGCTGTGCGCGGTCATCAACAACGCAGTTAACGCCCTGGAAGCGGACATGTGCTCGGTGTTTACGCAGGTGCTAGTCGCCGGTTACCGCGGTCCGGTTACTTCAACCGGTTCACGCCCGACCTGGACAAGGTGCGGCGGACGTTCCTAGCGGCATTGAACAGCACTGAGGTGGCGGTCGAGTACTCCAGTTCGCTGTCGCAAGCGTTTCGGGACGAGGTGCCGGCCAGGCTGCGCGGCTGTCACGCGGAGAAGCTTGACAGCTGCTTGCACGACTTCAGCCGGGTGAACGCGTCGCTGGTGGCCGCCAACCGGTCCGGGTTCAGGCAGCTGCAGAGTTCGCTAGTCGAGCCCAAGGCTCTGGCGTGGACGGAACCGTTCTACGAGCAGCATTTCACGCTTGACGAAACGGAATTCGCGCAGACTGTGGCTGACAACCCGTTCGTGGTAGCCCTGGTACGGAACATCGACGGTACGCTGGCCGAGTTCCGCGCCCGGCTGACGCCCAACAACTACAATGCTAGTGGTGGTCGTCGCCGCGGAGACGGCCGCGCAACTGGAGCGGGCTGTGATGAAGACTGAATTCAACCGGCTGGGTGGCATGGCACTGGACAAGGTGGTCCGGACGCTCATCAACTACTTCAGCGGGGCTAGCGCGTGGCCTGTCCGAGAGAAGTTCGCCCGGCTAGTGCAGGTCACCACAGTGCTCAACCTGGAACGGGCGTCCGACCTCAATGAGTTTTCCAACCCGGACAGTGGCATGCGGTTCTCGTGGAAGCTGACGCCCGACTGCATACGGCAGATACTCAGGCTCCGGGTCGACTTCCGGGAAGACGACATACGCAAAGTCCAGCTGTAAGACCGCACAGCCCGCCGGGCCGATGTGACTCGTGGGCAAATCCATCAATGCTGTACGATTTCCGCTGTGGTTTCATAATAATGTGAAGTTTGGGCCGACTCGGGTTTTTTTTTATGCCAGTGAGTTATTAAAATAAAAAAATCATATACTTACCTACGTTATATTATCCGACCACCCGAATATTATATTCTGCAGTTATGTTTGTATTGGTTAGATATACTCAATTATTAATTATTATTAAATTGTCGGTCGGTCCTGTAACGACGATTGGGATTTGTTTTTTATCTCTAATTTGTATAATTGGTTAATACCTAGGTGGATAGGTACGTATATAAAAAACACCATCGTATTATTATTGTAAATACTTAAATAACCATGTTTTATTTCAAGAGTACTTTTACTGCTATTGGACTTAAAATAAGCACAATTATTATACCTACTTATTTATGTTGCATATTTGTATTTAAAATTTACATTAACTACCTATATAATTACCTAGTAAAGATTTTATTTTATTTTTTGTTATCACATGCTTTGTTATGTTATGTTATATTTATTATTATGTGATTTATTTTTATTGATTTAAAAATAAATTGTCGATACTTGTAATGTTACACGATGGTATTTTTTTTGTTAATACAATCAATACTTTCCATTTCATATTTGTTTAAATAAATAACCGTTATAAGTGCTAAACTCAATTAACAACTTGGGTAGGTAATGGAACTAAAGAGGTTTCTCAAAGGAAATTATTTATTAGTATAATTAATAATTATTGGTTATGAAATTAATACTTCTAAAAAAATACAATGTCGTCACGATTAATATTTTCAAAACGACAGAGTAAAAGATGGTAAATATTATTTTGTACACAACTGACAAGTGTATAGAGGTATAAAAGGTTTTTATGTAGTCGAAAAAAAACTGTATTAATATATAATTCGAAAGTAGTATTTTAATTTAAAAAAAAAAAATATTATTTATTAATTAAAATATTTTAACTTTAGGTTTTGATTAACATATCGTTTGATCAATTATTGAGTGTTGTATAATAGATTGAATAACTTTAATGTATCAATAGAATTAATTCGATCAAACTGATCGGCTGAGAAAAACTCGGTGGTTTGAATAAAAAAAAAAAAAATACTTTTGTTATCATTTTTGTTTTTTATATATATAGACTACATCTCTCTCTTTGTCAGTCGCGTGGGTTTTATCTATTCGCATTCTCCCCAGAGAAATTTATAATTCAAAAGGTTCGGTCGTTGAACTAACAACCCCTTTCGTTATTACTTTATACGAAATGCTTTTGAGTGATGTACAGTTTTCCATTAGTCAGTTTATGCGTGCATCGTCATGTGCAACCCTTTTTGAATAAATGACACTATCGCCGTGTTTGTGTTCAGCTCATTTGACCGACAGTGGCAGAAAGCTGCAGCCGTCGTGTTTACTTACCTATTAACCTACCCATAAAATATATTTTACGTATTACACCGCACGCTTGGTCGTCTCTGGAGACAATGTATACGGTGTTTGCCACGGAACAAATCGTTGTTCTAAGACAGTAAGACATATTATACGCCTTTGAGCGTTCTCCTTTTCGCTGTAAGCATCATTTTATTGTACCTATAAATAATATTATATTAATTATATTTTGTGTGCATGGAACGAACACATAACGGATTAACAAGACAACGAGTCGTATATCCGTCTCACTATTATATTATATATTATATAAATACTTAGCTGTTATCATAATATATGTATTTGAGTTTATTTATTTTTATTATTACCTATGTTTATTGTTTTCGATTTTTATTTAGCTTTTTTTTCTCGCATGACGCGTGTTTTTTTGGAAGAATGTTTCATTTTGATTTGTATCGTCTTGTCGAAATTTTGAAACCCGAGTATATTATATTATGTTGTAATAATATAATATATATGATGAGAATATTATACTGGACGATGGACGGTGTGATGTATGACAGGTGGTATACCAGGTGTCTGCAGAACAGTGATGCAGCGGGGCCCAGCCCAATTGAGTTCCGTGTCAGACCTGTACGTTAGCGACGAAATATCGGTGCTGCTCGAAGAGATCCACGACTTGGAACCAAAGGGCAACATCGCTCCCATTGACGACGAACAAGAATTCGAGATCAACGGCAGCCAGACCGGAGGATCGTGGCTGGAAGTCACCAACAGCATGGCAGGCACGCCGGGATCATGGGATTCCCACGCTAACTACAAACATCAGGAGGCGTCTAGGGCCAGGTACAACGGGGTGGTGTTGCACTACGACAAAAGGCCAATGAAGACACCGTCGGGCGTCATTAGAGTTCTACTGTTGGTGAGTTTTGCCTTGTACTGCCTCGGTGACATATGGAAAATGGGTCAAAAAGTCGCACTCATTTTTTTACTGTCTCACAAAATCAAAATTATAAAAATTTGTATTTATTTAATTTTCTTATACATTATTATATTTGATTAATAATCATTTATTCCTTTCCTTCAATTTACAATTAATATTATTGTTCCATATAAAAATAGGTACGAGTCTGGGCTTTTTGTCCTGTAATCGCAATGGCAATACATACCGACTGATCTAATTGTTACGTGTCTTTTTCCAGGTCACCTGTGTCTTGTGCATGTTATGCCTGTGCTTTGCCGGCACTTCCAGGTTGGCATTGTTCATGTTGCCAATGCTTAATCGGATACGATTTATACTGTTCGTTACATTGTTCAATTTTCTAGTAACTGGAGCTATTCTTTTTTTGGATGTCACGCACACTGTATACTTATTTCCATTCAACTGGGGAAAATTGGTAAGCATGTTAGCTTAGTGAAAGAGCATATGCCAACTATTACAATTTACAATATTGTGTTTATGACTTCAACTGAACTTTTGTTTAATTTCTTCCACTAGAATGTACTGTTCTATGTCATGATGACCATATTGTGTCTCACAAGCTCATCGCTAGTCCTTCATCAAGTATATTCATTTCATGAGTTTTATACGTGGGTACCGCGTGCCACGCGCCATCAATTGCTCGTTGCTGCAGTAAGTATTTACAATTAAACTATTTATACCTTGTATTATATTTTGTGTATCTTTCACCTCTAACCAGGCTTTAGGTTATTTGTGTGCACTGGAAACATTGTTGCTGGCCTTGCTGAGTCGTTGTGATGGTTTAGGCGGCCTACATTACCGCCAAGTTAAAGATGATATGACAAGTCCCCCAAATACATTGGCTCTGCGTCAAAGAATTCCGCCACCGCCCACTGTTGTATATTCACCATCACCGTCTCCTTCATTTTGCTTACGATCCATCAACCCCAAATCATAAACACTAGTATATTTACCTATGAAACGAATATTTCACTCAGAAACTTACAAAAGATGCAACTATAAACTACTTTCTATAAGTCTTAATACATAATATGTATTGTGGTTTTGTGTGTGGAATTAAATTATGACCAATTTAAAAAGTATTATTAAATTATAAGACTTCCCAAAAATACTTCATATATTTTTGTACTAAAAAATGTCTTCTACTAGGTTTTTATTTATTAACATTGATGTATTTTCAGATTTTTACCTTTTTTAATTCACACATTTGTTATTAATTATTATTTATTATAAACAAAGTTCTTGGGATTAACATTCAGTATATTATACTATTTGACCAAATTAATAATTTTTAGAGATTTGATTTTCATTAAACGTGTGTATTTTTACTTTCTATTTACTTTCCATGTATTCTCATCTTGAATATATTTATTTATATTGTTAAAGTATAAGTTTTTTATTTATTATTGGCCGTCCACTTAAAATAGATAATTGTGCGCTTTACACAGCTACTGAATAAAAAGCTGTGGTGCTTTTCAAAATCTAGGTTATTTCTGTGTCTAAACCATTAAAACTAAAAAGCTTTCAATGTTATTTTTTATTATAATATATTCTCTAAAATAACTTTGCATAGATGCTAGTTATGTAATCAATCAATTTAATATTTTAACTAAAAAAAGTATTAACAATCTAATTCCTTTCTTTCTTAATTATTTTAAAAAGGGCTTAAGTATACTGACTAGCTTGTATATGAATACTCATCATCCATTTTATCAAGTACTTTAATTGAACCATAACGATCAAACTACCAAGTTAAATTTAAAGTCATCTAATAACTATGAGAAAATTAATGTAATCAAACAAAATGCAATGTACTCTTGTTATTTATTAGAAACCAAAGTTCCCAAAATTTTGTCATATCATTGTATAGCTAAAATATTATGTGGTCTGAAATATACTAGTCAAAACAAATATAGGTTTTACTGTTCACATTTTAAGTTAAATTACACTTTTATTTTTTTTTTATCACTTAATTATATAACTATTGACATAGCTGATATCTCATTGTTTTTAAATGTTTAACTATATACTAATAGTGTGGTTTAATGATGTATAGGGACAAATTTTAGTTGGTGCTTTCACAATCTTATACATTATCAGTTCACTATTGTCACTACACTTTTGCTCAACAATTTGTGGCAAGAGCATAGTATGTTTACTACAAATGTATCCCTGTATTACCATAATCGTTAATCTACAGTATTAGGTTGTAAAGTACAAAATTATATTAACACATTAGTTTAATCACTAATATAATAGCCTTGTTTACAATGTATGTGACGCAAATTGAAAAAATAAAGTGTAATTTTAATAATAATAATTATTATAAACTATTATATTTAATACAACATTTTTACTTAAAATGTATTTGGCTGGTGTGCAATTTGTGCATGATATTTATTGTAAGCAATCCTTGTTACATATATACTTAATACTTATATATGAAATATTCAAAATTAACCCATCTGTTTATTATTTTTTGTCAAAATGTTTTATTTAATAGTTTTTATAAGTTACTCATCTTTATTTTATTTTTTGCAACGAATAATACTAAACAATTTGTAATCAATAAAATTTTAATAACTGAATGTGATTAATTGTCATATTATTTTAAATGAAAATTTAGTTTTTTTTTTTGGTATACACTAGTATTACCGTCCTTAATATTAATTGTCTAATAATTAAAATATATTTATCAAAATATTTTTATATGATGGTTACTATAATATATTATTGAAGGTACAATATAATTGTTTGTCGTACATATAAGTGATGGTTGGTTGTGAAGGAAACTGTATGTTGAATGGGTATTAATAATAGTTAAATAAATAATGCAGTTTGTAAAAATATAACTTTCATTTGATTGTGAATTATATTTAAGTTAAATAGTTACATTCTTTACTTAAAACATGTCATGTTTCATAATAGTACACTTGATTGTATAGTAGTACTCTTAATGTTGAAACTACGATTAGTTTTAAGTTAAATTTTACTGTGTTTAGTGTTTACCATTCCTTTTCATACCTTGTTAATTTTGCACATTATTTTATTTTCACATAATTAATCCTAATAACTTATATTCTGTGGAAAATTTTACTTGAACCGATAAAATTCTGGCTATGCATTTTTATAGACGGTGGAACCTTGATAAGTCGAAATTCAAGGAATATTCAATTTTTTTGACTTGTCGAGGTTTTCGACTTACTACAATTGGGTTAGGTAAGGAAACAGCATTTATTTTGACTTATTGAGGTTCCACTATATGTTTATTATACTATCAACACTAAATATTCAAATAAGAACTCTGAAAATGATAATATTTATGAGTTTATTTCATATATTTAAAAAAAAAACATCACAATTTTTAATGATTATTATTTATTATACAAAATTGGTTTTTAATTAATTTATACACTTCTAATAATATTGTTTATATACAAATATATTATGATGTATACAATAGCTTTATTAGCTGCTTAAATTAACCAAATAAAAATATATATATATATACATATCTGCTATAATGTTATTGATCCTACCTATTTCCGGTTAGATTTAAACCTACTTATGGGTCTTGCATTTTCTTCTGTATCATCAGTTTCATTTTGCGGACATAAATCAGATACTCTTTCCACAATGTCATCAATTTCCGTGACAAGTATCTAAAATTTACAAAAATTAAAATTGTTTAAATTCATCAAAAAGTTTTGTTTTAAGTTTCATAGATGAAATAATGTATATATACGCAGGGAATGCTAGAGTAGCAACTGAACAAATTGAAATCACAACAAAATGTTCAAGAACATGTTACGCGTCTTATATTATCCATGTCTACATACGGACAACATACCAAATGTCTTTTCAGTAGAAACCAATTTGTGTTTTTAATTGAAACAAAGGGTCAATAGACCAATTAAAAAATTTAAGGATGAGAACATTATCTAAGGTATTACGTACTAAGTAGGCAGATATATTGGTTTTATTAAAATTTCAAAGCGAGGTTTTGATCATTTTAAAATTGAAATATTTTGCATAGGTATGCTTTACTAAGCCGAGTTGTTGGTATGCCTAAGATATTATTCTTATCTCTAAATTAGATTATATGCTAATTTATTATAATACATATTATTTAAACTAACTACATAAAATTAAAAAAAACGACAGATGCAGATGTGTTATCTTAAGCAGTTATGTAAGAAACCACACAAGTATATTTTCTTATTTGTCATGTAGAACTATTAGGTGTGAGCCTTATGAATGCATTTTAATATTTAAAATAATGTAAAATATTATTATACATACTTCAGGTCTCATAGATCCTGTTGCTGTTTCTTCTCTTCGACGAATGAAATGTTCTCCTGGCCTTGGTACAAATTCTTTTATTTGAACATCATTATTAAATGATACTTGCTTTTTATTCTTTTTTTTTATGGCTCCAGTGGTTTCAGGTATATCATTGGTGAAAACAATTTCTAATTTACTATCTTCATCATCATCGTCATCATCATCATCATCATCCTCATCCTCCTCCTCCTCCTCACCATAATCGTCATCGTCATCGTCATCATCATCATCATCATCCTCCATATCAATAAAATTCTCATTTGAAAGACTACTATCAATATCTTCCCTGTAACAAGTATTAATTAAATATTCAAAAATATAAAAATAATTGTATTATTATTTTAAAAATTAATTAAGACAAACCCGTTCATAATTGTATAGTGTACTGTAGAGGCAGTAAACAGTGTTGGTCTATTCAATCCACTAAGTTTATCATCAAACCCTACTGATTTAAATTCATTAATATTTTTGACGTTGCTCTAATTCCTGTTTGTGTTTTTCTTCTGCTAAACGTTTCTTATATTCTTTTACCTTCTGCCTATGTATCTCTGTTGTATAAATATATATATATATATATTATGCCAGCATATAATAATTTTATTTTTTATCAGGCAATACTTTACCATTCCAGGCGGCCTCTTCTACTTCATCATATGGTTCATTTATTTCTACTAATTTTTCTGAAACATCAACAACTTCTTGTCGAACACACATATTTTTTGTGAACAATTCTTTTTCTTTTCTCAAATCTTCAATCATATTGTCACACCCTAATAACATTATCAACTTGAATAAAAATGTTTTTTTGATTTTATATACAATACATACTTTTAATTTGTCTTTCGCAGGCAGCTTTAGCTTCATAAGCACTCTGTTTAGTAAAAATTTCATTGTATCTAATGAACACTTCATTAGTATTACATAATTGTGCACGTACAAACACTTTTGGTCCAAGTGGCATCAATATTGGAACAGATAACTGTTTAGGAAATTCTTCCAAGCATGTATATAACTCTTCATATTCTTTTTTGAAATTTTTCCACTTTAGCTCCAATGAAGTATTAAATTCTAATGCCTAAACAAATAATTAATAAATTCAGTGGTATGATTATTTTTTTTTCTTAAATGTTTCATTAATTATTTCAAACATTAAAATATTATTATATATACATATTTAAATATTTATGTCAGCTATAGTATTATTATTTATGCACATAAATAGAATTAGGTACTAATATTATTTAGTCATTGAACTTTGTTTATAAGATATAAAAAGATAAGTTTTGCTCCAAATGAACCTTTGTAAACAAGTTCATATCCCTAATGACTTTTTTTTTATGAGATGGCTACATAACAATATTGATATTAAAAGTGGCATAGTGCAAAGAATCTATTTAGAATACAAACTTATATTTTATAGAGCTAGATAACATATTAATTTAAATGAAGTATAGACATAAATACAAAATACCTATAATTATTATTTATTATAGTATAATATAAAGACATCAATACATACATTATATTTAAATTGTAAGTATCAATTTGTAATTTGTATATTAGTAAAATATAATTAAAAACAATTATTAATAAGTGTATGTAAAATTATTGATGCAATTATCAGAAATGTCAATAACTTTACAAAGTAAAAACTATTTCACAAAAATTAATTAAAACATTTTAGCAGTGTTGGGAAGGAACGCATTCCTTTTATAGGAACGAAGCTCGGAACGCGTTCCATTTAAAATATAGGAACGAGGAACGGGAACGAGTTCCTATTGTGAAGGAACTTGAACAAAAATTTCCGTTCCTCAAATAATGAAAAAAAAAATCTAAAAAAGTCTACGCTATACAACTTTTGAATTATAACAAAAAAATCTAAGACAAATCATTTTTGTTAAAAATCGGTGCTCCTAGAAAGGAGTGAGTTAACCGATTTCAGTGGTGGTCAATGGTGTTTTTTGCGAAAAATTTTTAAGTCAGAAATAATCGGTTAACTCTCTCGGTTCGATTATTTCTGACTTAAAAATTGTTCGCAAAATACACCATTGACCACCACTCAAATTGCAAAAAAAGGAACATGAAGGAACGGGAACGGGTTCCTGTTTAAAAAGGAACGGGAACGCGTTCTTTTTTCGGGACAGGAAAGAGGAACGGGAACGAGTTCCTTTTTAAAAGGAACTTTCCCAACACTGCATTTTAGTAAAATTGTAAAATTAAACAAATTCATAATTATCCTTAAAAATATGTAGGAGTGTTTCCAAGTACAAAAACTTAATTTATATTTATTTTGGCTAAAATGTACAATTTTCAATTTTATTTTTTTTAAAACAACTTGTTTTTTGTGGTTAAAATGAGAGTATAAAAATCGGTTAGTGATGTGGTACACGATCTAACCAAACTCGTTTTTTAGTAGTACGCGATCTACCCAAAAATTTGTTATACATTAATTACACAAAATGTTCAATGTTCATTATATGGTATGATAATATATTGTTATTATCATTAGTATAATATATATATAACGTATACAACACTTTAATAATAATAATAATAATAATAGTAATAATATATAATACTATGTCACTATGTCACTTATAAAATTATTCAATTTTTTTTTATGTTCATAACCGCAATAGCCAATAAGTGATTATAGAAAAACAAAGATTGGTTACCTAAAAAACTATATTTTAAAAATTATACCTACATCAATATAATATAATATATTTATTTTGTACTTTGGTATCATTGAATAATTTTAATAATTTAAGTATACCTATATGGTTATATTTTGACTTTTGAGGGCCTATTTAACTAAAATTCACGGTAGGCTTTTTGGAGCCGGTCCGATATTATTACTTCGATAAAAATGGACAATGTTCGAGTTCATTATTAAATATTAATAAATAAAACCACGTGCATAAGTAGGTAACTCGTAAGACATTGAGATACGGACTACGGAGTACCTATAGGCTATAATTATACGTTACGGTGGCACATAGAAATGGTAAATAAATAAAGTTCTCCCGTGTATTCCTAGTTCTCTATATAAGTAATTATTAACGTATGAATTTCCGAATGGATTGTAAAAGTGTATATACTATAGTCTTAAATAGTTAAATGTATTAAACATAATATTTATCGATCGGTATATAGGTAGGTATATAATAATACAATTATAAGTTTTTTTTTTTTAATTTCTGGTAGATCACCCACGAAATGACTACCAAAAATCGTTTCATGGAGCGACTACCTGTTATACTTAAATTACCCCACCTTTAAGTTAGGTCACAAAGTAAAAATTTCAAGTATACCTATCAATATCTATCAAGTAGTAATGTTATGCGTTGAGTGCGCTGCGTACGTAAAACTGTATAAGGTAATAGTCATTACGTAGTACGTACTATTTACCATACAAGTTACAACGACGAATTTGAAAAGTCTATAACTTTGAAAATAATAGCTTTTGAAAAATAAATTGTATACCATAGTTTTAAGCATAAAAAATAAGTTATTTAAAACAATTTGAAAATTGTGTGGGGCAGGTAAAGTGCATTTGTTCCATAGTCAATGGAAGAGCTAACATTTTCATCTTAAGTCATATATCTCTTCCTACTAATGACCCAATGGTATACAATTTAAATCTGACGTTTACGCAAAACAAAATCCAAAAGTACTAATACAAACTCAAGTGAGTACAACTCGGATTGTCGTACACGATCATAACATAAAGATAAGTCCCAGTGGCTTAGCCAGGATTTTTTTTGGTAGTTAAGCATACTGATGTTAAGTTTTATTTTTGGTCTCGGTTCTTGTACATACAAATTTGTATTTGTTGTTACTTCCATAGATCATAGAAATAATATTTTAGTTTTCTTAAAATGTCGGGGGGGGGGCGGTTCTACAGCCTCCCAACACCACCTGGCTAGGAAACTATAAGTCGATTATCATTTATCATATCATCGAACCATATTGTTATTAAGATTGAGCTCATTCGGGATAGCCGATGTATAATATAATATAATACCTCATAACAATTCTACAATACGAACTGGATTGCCAAGACGTACGGAAATAGATTGTTACTACATGCAAAGACTATTATTACAGAAACAATAATTACTATCAAAAGGAGGTTTGCAGATATAAATATTGTATTAATTTTGCTCCGTAAAGATATATAATCAGTGGATTTTGCTAAGATGGCAGAATTTTGCTTTTTTTTTGGGACAGGGAGTAATTTATTATGGAGGAGAGATGCTTAAGGGATTCGATACGTGATTTTCTGTTTTTGTCTGCCACACGCGAGACATAGTATTTTAGATGTGTTTTTTTGCCAAACATACCAATTGATCTAATGAAGCGATAAGAATTTTGAAAACAGATTTGAATTTGAAATCGACTTTCCCACATTTTGATATTATCCCCAAATTTTTTAAAATGTCATATTCAAAAAGAGTATTTAAAAATTCTGTTGTTTCAATTTTTGGAGAAGTTAAAATCAAAAAATCAAAAATGTGGGAAAGTCGATTTCAAGTAGACTTGACGAGAAATTCAAATCTGTTTTCAGAAATCTTATCGCTTCAATAGATCAACTGGAATGTTTGGCAAAAAACACGCCTAAAATACTATGTCACGCATGTGTTAGACAAAAACAGAAAATCACGGTATCGAATCCCCTTAACAAATAACGATGTTTGGTATGCCACGGCCGCCCATAAGAAAATATCATTTAAACTTGAATTTGCTGAAACCTTCATACAAATAACAATGTTAATACACGGCTTACGTTCACAGAACACCAAATAATTTTCTAATTTTTTCTTAAAAGTTCTGGGAGTGCTATACTACGGCAGGTACGCCACTGAATTATTTATAATACCAGTTGCCGGATAATGGAAGGCAGTTTACTAATTGCACTTAAAATGACCTTTTCATACCTATACCGATGCGCTCTAAAATTTTAGGGGTGATATACCAATGCGCTTTATACATTTCAGGGTCAATAGACCAATTTATTGCGCTCAAAACATGTTACACTACCTAAGGAAAAGTTATTAGTTAGTTATAAATTATATTTATATAATAAATGATTACACTAACCGATTTTTTGCCAGTATTAATGCATAATACATAATATAATTATAATATATAATTTTTTTCTTCACATTTCACAAGTTACTTTTTGATCGTCAATTATATAAAATGTATGATAATGATAATTTATTTTCGTCTATCACTCAAATGCATACTTCCGTGATCAAAATATGTCCGTGATAATAATAACGTTTCATAAAATTCCCGATACTCTTATAAAATGTATTATAATTTATAACCAATCATTCTAACCAGTAATCAATTGATCAATAAATACGTTTTTAATTTTCAAGCATTTTATGTTGATGGAATTAGATCGAGATCGAATAACAATATCTATAAATCTGAAGGTAGCCGCCAGGCAAATTTGAATACAAGCGCAATTGGTATATTGACCGTAAAATATAAAGGGCGCAATTGGTACACTAACAATAAAATAAATGAAGCACAATTGGTACACTGATCTTAAAATATATAAGCTGCGCAATTGGTATTATTGACCCTGAAATACAAATTTTGTTTTGGCGGAATTAACCCATACCCTAATGGAGTACTACTCACCTTCGCATTGAATTTCTGAACCAGTGGGACGTCGTGCAGCTGTTGATCGGATGACGATGTCATGGCACACGAATATTGGTGTGGACGGTCTAAAGTTCTAAATATCGTTATTAATTATTTGTGTGATCGACGTACGGACAGCCACAAACCGTGGTAGGAACAGACGGTGACTACCCTAATCGTTGGGCAAGAACGACCGCAGTTTACACTTGAACTGTTGTAGTGCAGCTGCAGCACTGAAGCCAGATTGCCAGAAGCAAACGGTGTGCAGCTGCTCGGAAGTCGGAACTCGGAAGTCGAGACGGACAGTCGTGTGCCAGTGCCTACTCTTATCCATTATGTATTATCAATAGTGTTATCTATGCACACACGTGAGTACGTAGTCGATAAGGCCATTAGTCCTATAAACACTGATACTATTTGATAAGTGATAAATGATAATAGTAAACGGCTGTCGGGCTGTGCGCCATGCGCGGCGGCGCCGACCGCGTCTGTCTGCCGTCTGTGCATGGGTGATCCGAGGGAAGCGTATGTTTGCATATCGATATCGTATTTCCTATTTCGCAGTCCGCTCTCCCACGTTGTATTCGCAACTCGGCGATTTCGTCTTGCCGACCGGCTGAGTTCTGTCTGCCAAGTGCCAACTGCATAGGTAACGTCTTCTTTTTTTCTCTATCTTTCAGTCTAATCGCGACACTCGAGTGACGAGTATTCGACCAACTTACCCAAGTACCCAACATAACAACAACGGCTTTTATACTGCTGGCGCTACAGTGTTCACTTGTTGACCGTTTCTGCGATAGTAAATAATAAAATATAATAGTAAAATTATGTTTTGGCGGACCTCGCTCACTATTATAAGAGGTGAGGATGGCCGATGGTGACAGACGGCGTGGGACACCCCACCTTGCGCTTTCACTGGTCAGTCGCACGGTGTGGAGGCGTATACCGTATAGGTATTTGTAGCCTGTAATCTGTTGGTACACCGAAACGCTGTGTACCTATTGGTCGGTATACGTTGTTTACCGGCGCCGCTCCGTTTGTGACGTTTTTCACTTCTCGTTTCCAAAATCCAAAGCGTGGCCCACTAATCTTGTCTAACCTGTACTCTTTTCCAATCGGTGGTCAATTAGTTATTACGCAAATACTTGGCGACTGGCGTCTTCGTGTGTCTCGATCGCATCGCCGCTCTCGCTTATTGCCGCGAAATTCAACCGTGGTACCTTATACCTTGGTGGCTTGATAGTAGCGACGTCGATTTGTCGATATTCGGTATTGCTGTAGATAGTACACGTCTGTATGAAATGTTTTCATAATTATACAATATACATACCTATTACTAATTTCATAGTTTTGTACAACCGCGTGGTTTTCGAGACCTTTGTTTTTAGTCCGGTATTTTTGTTTAATTTTTAATTCGATTTTGTGGGGGTAGGTACCTATAGTACTTACGATTGAAAAGCATCCGACATAATAGTATCGATTATCGTTTATCAATAATATAAATATTCCCGCTCGTTCCTAACCTTATCCTACTGTTCAAAGCCTTTATTTGTGTTTGCAGTAACCATTTCACACGGTTTTTTTTAACCTTTTCAGTTTTCTGTGTGATTGTACTATAATAATAGGTGTCACGACGAAAATGGTGCGACAGAACTCGAGGCTATTGGTGGTCTGCGGCCCGTCGGGCTCCGGCAAGTCGACGCTGCTGCGCAAGCTGTTCGACGAATATCCCGACAAGTTTGGTTTCTCTGTGTCGCACACCACCCGATCGCCGAGGCGTTTCGAGGTGGATGGCCAACACTATCACTTCACCACAAAGGACCAAATGCAAGCGGCCATCGATCGAGGAGAATTCCTCGAGCACGCCATCTTCTCCAATAACATGTATGGTACCAGGTAAGATTGGCTTCTCTCTGCGTCTTTCAGCACATCTTCATCATAAGCGGTAACCGTGTTTTTTTAATTTTTTATTTATGATTGCAGCCTTAAAGCTGTACAAAATGTTCAAAAGTCTGGCAAGATTTGTGTTCTTGATATCGACATGCAAGGAGTCATTCAAATCAAAAAAGTGGCTAATCTGAAACCGGTCGGTGTGTTTGTTAAACCTCCCAGTATTGGTGAACTTGAAATACGATTGCGCAGACGGAATTCTGAGTCTGAGGATAATCTACGCGCTAGATTGAATGTCGCACAACAGGAAATTAACTATGGTCAGTAAATTTAAAGCTTTGATAAATAACTGTAAATATTTAACATAACATAATATCTATCATACATATTTCTAGGAGAAACGCCTGGAAACTTTGATTGTATTATAATAAACGAGTCCTTAGATAAAGCATACAATGTGTTCAAAGAATTTGTTTTAAAGTCCTTTGAAATTGTTGAAAATTAAGTATACAATTAAATACTACCTAAAGTATTCAGTATTCGCAACTCAGTCAGTAGGCTTTAGTTATTATAATTGTAAAATGTTTTTGTTTACTTTATAAAATAGGTATTGCTAAAAAAAACATTCTAGAATAATGTCATACCTCGTGTTATACTTAGTTTTTAATTGATATTGAGCTGTATAAAATAATTCAAATTAGTTTATGATTAGAAAACATAACTACATTATACATAGTTTATTAGCTATCTAGAAAATTTAAAACAACATTAATTAATAACTTCTATATTTTACTATTAATAATACTATATTTTGTTCTGAATGTTAAACCAATCATGTCAATACTTATAACTTTAGCGATATAAATAGACTAAGGTGAATTTTCATTGCCTTTACTATTTTCTAAGAAGAATACATCATAATACTTCAGATGTTCTATCTATATTTTTATTTAATTTTTTATTTAAAGGAAATTTGACTGATATACTATTCTGAGAAACTAAATTATTAGTGGAGGCCATATAAGGTCTGAAATCCATAATCATTCTTAAACAACTTATGGTCTGAATTTTGTTCAGTCGATAATTATTAATTACTGTCTCTAGTATCATATCCACATTTTATTTATTCCGATATAATGTAATAACAAAATGAACCAGTTATTTCTTCACTTACATATCGTGATTTACACATTACACAACATCTATTTTCTATCTTGACTATCTTACGTATGTTATATGTTGTGCCAAATGTAGTTTTATTTATTAATTAAATCGAAATTAAATATAAAATTGTTATCTAATATTGAAATACTAAAAAAAGGAAAATATATTTAAACAATTGTAAATGTTGGTAGTATAACTCGAATTAAGTATAATATAGTCTATGTAGTCATAATGTTAAAATAACTCAAATCATATAATGTTACATAAAATATAAACATAAAACTACTTGTTCCAAATAGAAAAAAAAACATTTAACTGTGTTGGTTGTATCTGATATAAGAACGAGACTGGTATAATTTAATATTTTTTTATACAATGTGTGTTAATGATAAATATATTGATGTGAATGATACCTCTTTTGAAATCCAATTTATTTATAGTAATGGCATTTAAACTTATGGTTTCTTATTGTGTGGTTTCAGAAATTAAAATGCTTGTCTAAAATTTATATTCTTATATTTATACATACTGTTGGCTTCATTTTTGTTGAATATATATTAGTATATACTATATACATGTTAATGAATAAAATAGATATGTAGTTGTTTACAACAGTATAATATTAAGATTTTAAATTATGAAAAGAACTAGGTGATAAATATATTATTCTATTAAAAAAAGATTATATTACTTTTTTTTTTGTATTTATATTTATTTAATCAATGTGAAGTTAAAAAGATATTGTGTTATTTTGAAAATATTATTTTGGATAATGTTTTACAGAATAAAATTAAAATGTCAATAAAATAAATAATGTCATCTAGTTCCATTTAATGGTACTATTTTAACTCTCATTATTATTTTTAAATTAAGAAATACCCTAATGCAAATGTTACACATAGTTTATACTCCAAAAATTGTGTATACCTGTGTTTAATTTTAAACCATTAGTATACTATAGATAGTGTTTAATACCATTATATTACGTATTTAAGTTAAACTAATATTAATTATTATTGTCAACATACTTATATTTAATTTATTTTTTTACCTCAATTATAATTTTGCTCTAAGTTGGTCTAAAATATATATTTTATTGTTTTTTATTATTAAAAATACAATTTTTGTTGTATATTTTAGTTGTTAAAAATGTATATATTTCCTCATGCTTATCATGTTTTGTTGTTTTTAACAATATAATAATTAGTAATTTTAATCAAATTGTTGAAAGTGGTAACCATTAAGCCAGGTTTCACTATATAAAATTAAACTAATTATTTTCAACTATAGAAACTGGGGAAGATGCTCTGCTGTTAAGTTTATTTTGAATCCAACTCATTCTGATGTGTACAATTTTAATTTGTTGATGAATCATTGCTTATAAAAACAATTTTGAGCAGTGACAACATGTCAGCTTCTATTTCTACACTTGGTTCAAGTTAAGATTGAACCATGTCGCTCATGCAGACTGAGCCGCCAAACAGTGCCTAACCCTCCATGCGTTCTGTGATTGGCCGCCGTGCATACGCTCCCACCGGTGTCCGGAATGCGTGAAAAAAATGTATTTGGTCGAGCGAGCTGTTCAATCTTTATCTGAACAGAGTACAGGATATTTCATCATTTTTCTTTTTTTATGACTATTAGTCATGGTAGATTGAACTAATTTTTATCTAAAACATGAGTACATCAACTTCTAGGAATTAATACTTGACCTTTCAAAACTTCTAAATGTTGAAGTGCAACTCTTGAATGATACAAAATATTCAGCATATTTTTATATTTACAGAGTTATACTATGAGTCTATGACTATGTACCATATACATTATACGTGTAAGAAGAATAAGAACTATAATTATCTTTAAATGTCATGATTTCAATAGTGATACAGCCTTATTTTCTATACTCAAGTGTTAAGTAATATATCAGCACTATTCGTTTCGACTTCTTGGCCCATATGCCATATTGCAAATTTATGTTCAGTGGAACTGCAGAAGTGCAGAACCAACCTTGAGTTAGCTTTAGTATAAGAGTAAATTTATCTATTATTAAAGTTAATAAAACATCCATATATATTATGTTGGGTTTTATACTGTTTTTAATTTTAATGCTAGTTACGAGCTTGTAATTATTACATAAATGCTCAAATCTCACTTTAGTTTAATTTGTAAGTAATATTTATTATAGGGTATACAAATATAATTGATTATTCTTTAAAATATTTAGTATTTTCTATGAAAAAAAATTAAACTAAGAATGTTATGAATATATCAAACTGTGTACTATATAGGTGTGAGCTGACCTCTGAGTCAGGTAAGGTTAAATTCAATCTGATCACTCAACCTCTTGTCATGGTCACACAAGAAAAAAATTATAGACATTTTCACTACAAACTTTTAAGTGACCCTTTTGTTGGTGACTGGAAAATGTAAACAATCAGTTGTCATTACTTCAAACAAAACATACAAAATTCATCAATATTGATTTAAAATTTTAACCAAATATGATCTAATAAAACAGTTTATTCAATAATTTTCAAAATATAATATAATATTAAAAAGGTGGGTAAGTGGATGTCGCTTTGCTGTACAGTAGGTTACAAGTGAGATGGTGTTAAATTTGAATTCAATAATAAAATATCATTGATAAATGTCAAAATTCGAACTTTAAATGCTTATAAAAAAAAATTGTGCCTATGTATTTTTAATATTTGTCAACTACTATTGTAACAATACCTATATCAGGAGCCTTGTATTAAATTTTTACACTTTTTGGCCCAACAGATAAAACTTTATTGATATTTATAATAAAAAACTAAAAAACTTGGAAACTGAAAATGGCAGTAAACAGCTCAAAAAGAGTCAAAATATTTTCAAAATTGTATGGTGTATAGGAAATGCTAATATAAATATTCAGTGAAGTTTTCATGTATCTATAGTTATTTGTTTTTGAATTACAACAAAATAAGGAAATCGCTACATGAGAAATCGAGTGAATACTGAATATCCAATGTTGTAAAAATTTTAATTTCAAACGCTCATAAAAATTTAATTTTACTTTCTTATAGACATTTTTTTTTTGATACATTTAGATAATCTCATAAGGAATCTTGTATTACATTTTAAAACCTTAGATTTAAAAAGAAAAATTTTTACGAATTATTAACTCAAAATAATTTACTAATTTTCGTGATTTTTCCATATTTTGTCAATTTTTGAACTTTAAATGCTTATAAAAAAAAATTGTGACTA
Organism: Macrosiphum euphorbiae; assembly: GCA_949089665.1. NCBI lineage: Eukaryota > Metazoa > Arthropoda > Insecta > Hemiptera > Aphididae > Macrosiphum > Macrosiphum euphorbiae. The sequence goes on from CARXXK010000001.1 coordinate 80,566,930, forward strand.
AGGATTTTTAATATTTTTCAAATGCCATTGTAACAATATAGTAGGAGCCTTGTATTACATTTTCAAGCTTTTTTAACCAACAAATAACATTCTATTGATATTTTTAGAAAAAGAAAGTGTAACTGAAAATGTCCGTAAAGAGCTCAAAATAAATATTTGAATTTAAATTTAAATATTGGAATTTTAAAATTTGATATACCGAATGCACCATTTAGATTCACTTTCCCATCGAACAAGATACTGTTGAAGAAAATTGAAGCAGTTTTACTGCCCCCAAACCGTGATGACAGACAAAAATAAATAAAAAAACATCATTGTAAAACCAATACTTTCATCGTTCCACTCAGAATCTAAAACTTAGAATAATTGTTTTTGTTATTTTGTTGTGATTGTATAATAATAATATTATTCGTGAATCGTGGGTACTTGCAACTTCTACATTATATACCTATTTATGATAGTATCAGGGTTTTATATTGTTTTATGATTAATTTTTAATTTATCATAGGTATCTTTATAGGTCAATTTTTTTTAATACCATATTAGACAGGTATATAATATCTCTTATACGTTATAACCAAACTGACATACCGTCTACGTTCAGAATCGTTTTACTTATACAAATATACAATTGATATTATATCATTGAATTCAATTTTAATACCATCCATTATACAGTGACCCACTTGTAACCTACAGTACTATACAGCATAGCACTTTTTTTTATTTTGATAAAGGTAGGCAAACTTATGAAGAATCTTGTATTACATTTTCAAATCTTAGATTTAAAATGAAAATTTTTCATGAATTTCTAACTCAAAATAATTTCCAATTTTTCGTCATTTATACGTATTTTGTCAATATATAAACTGTAGATGCTTATAAAAAAAATTTTGTCTATGTAATTTTTATTTTTTTCATCTGCCTTTAAAACAATTTACTATATGAGCCTTCTATTAAATTTTCTAGGTTTTTAATCAACAATTAAAATTTTATTGATATTTATTATTTATAGACCAATAAACTAAAAAAAAATGGAAACTGAAAATGTCAGTAAACAGCTCAAAATATTTGGAAAATGTTATGGTGTAAGTATAGAAAATGCTAATATAAACATTCAGTTAAAATTTCATGTACCTACGGTTATTTTATTTGTTTTAGAGTTGCACCAAAATCCAAAATCGATTTTCTCGAAAACTGCAGATTTTGCCTACAAATTCCCGTTTTGCCTTAATTTTTCTTTTGTTTTTCAAGTCACTTTTGAAAACTACTGGGAAAATTTTACTTTTGACCCCCTAAAGTATCAACTTTCCTATCAGAAAAGATACTGTGTGTTGAAGAAAATCTAAGCATTTTTACTGTCCTAAAATTTGGTGAGAGACAAAAAAAAAACACATTGTAAAATCAATACATTCATCGCTCAGCTCAGAATGTAAAATTATCAATCAACATTAATATTTATTTATTATTATAAATTATTCATTGGAAATCGACTTTAGGGTTATTAGTTTATGAGATATAAATATTTAAAGTTTTGATGAGTGGAGTAGTGGACATAAATTTCGAGGGGTAACCCCTTACCACTCAACTCCGCTCATCAAAACTTTAAATACTTATAAGTTATAACGTATAAACTACACGCACTAAATTCGATTTTTTTGTATCGAAATACTTTCTGAAAAATATTTTGCTTTGGAATATGATATTGGAAAAGGGGTGCCGTGTTAAGGTGTAATATACTGTAATGCCGCCGGGGATACGTACACATATTTTGCCACCTCATAACCATCCCTCACCACCACCACAACAGCAAAACCAATCATTAAATCAGGCATTTTGTCAAACTTAGAATTTGATTGATCATCATTCATCAATAATGAACTATAGGTATAACAAAATTGTCAAAATTATTAACTTTTAAAATAGGTTAATCAGTAGGTATATTGTGCATGAGTATACATTGTATACTATACAATATATTATTACATGGATAAATGGATAATGGATTATATTATATTTATATACTCAGAAGTTGAATGCTCAAATTTCAAAACATAACTTGTGTAAAATATCAATCCAAATAAATATAACAAAATTTCATCAAAAATAATTATAATAATTTTAACGAACAAAAATTGTTTATGAAAAAAAAATAATACCATATACGAATTTAACTAAGAATATTCATGAACTGTATACTTATTATATAATAATATTATGTATGAGTGAAATAGTGCATTTAATATACTTACATACAACATACTACATTTACTATTTAATGTATTTATTTATTTACTATTGTCTGTTGTCTATTGACCATTTCTAATCCATTAATTAGTGTTAGACCAGATTTAGTGTTCATTTACATGAAATCTCCGATATATTAAATTAATCGAAAATAAATTGGTATTTAAAGTATGATAGGTAATTAATAGTAAGAGGTGAATTTTGGCCTTATAGTTGTATGTATTGTGTCTAAATAGTATAACTAAATAACAATAATTATTCGTTATAACTTATAAGGATATAGACCAGGCGCGCACCCAGAATTTTTGCTTGGGGGGGGCTTAATAATTTTTCTTTTTTAACACTTTTCTTAAGTTTGGTTTCACGTCCGTCTGTGATCAAATCTTGCGCGCTCGATTTGAGGCACTTTTTGAAGATGAAAAATTCTGAAAATTGGTTTAGACCTTGGTCTTGGATGACAATACAATAATCCGTAAAAAAAATTTTTAACTAAAAAGTAGAAAATAAAAAATAAAAAATTTTTTTTTAAAAAACACTTTTCTAAAAAAACAAAAAAATAATGAAAAATTTAAAAGTGTGTGGCGCTCTTACACTTGACATATTATACCACACACTTTTACATTTTTCATTATTTTTTTGTTTTTTTAGAAAAGTGTTTTTTAAAAAAAAATTTTTTTCCCTTACACACAAGTAAACAATTAAAACTAATTTTTAAATAACCAATTTTGTAAAAAATCGAACAGACTGAATTATCTAAAGGAGATTTTCATGCCACAGACAGTCGAAAGTCATAATAATTATCATTGTTATCGTAGTTAACAATCAAAGTCGATCGTACGTAATCGTTATTGTATCTATAAATCTAAAAATAATTTTGAACGAAATAAAAATCGACGATAGCCACCGTAGAGTAGGTATATTGATTGCACAGACTTCTATACTAATATATAGAAATCTGTGATTGATTGTCACAAACCTTATCGCGTAGTATTGAACTATTATGTATATTGTATATATTATATGTGTATCTAACATAATAACAAAATATTAAAATAAAACATTATCATTTATCATTGTTATACTATATTTTCTATAATAATGTGTAGTTTAATGAAAAAATATTTTTTGGGGGGGGCTTAAGCCCCAAAGCCCTCCCCTTGGGTGCGCCACTGATATAGACATATAGTATAATAATATTGTGAACATTCTGTTATATAGGTACTTATATGTAAACAATTTTTAAAAATACCTTAATTAATAACTAACCATGACTGGAGATACCCGTTTGCGTCGTTTCTAAGTATTTTTATGAATTCACCATAATGCGGTTACGCCAATACCTAGCATAGATATGAATGTATGATATTAAGGATAACTATTTATAGTTAATAGTGTTGATACATATTACATATTATTATTTATATTTAGTATTTACTAAAACCACAGAACCTACAACTGTACGCAGTGGTGTATTGGTAAATAAATTTATGGGTATACGCACCTAAAAGTAGTTGAATATAGTATATACCTATATATACGATATACCTACCTTAAAAATTTTCTCGCTCCGCTCAAAAAATGATTACACTTTGTATTTAATAATCTTTTATAACTTTATTACAAACACTTACTCTTCATGTGTATATGTATATGCAGTGGCGTATATACCCCCCTATATACGCCCCCCAGTTCGCCCTATATTCACCCACAACCATAAAATTAATTCATATATACTCCACTGTGTGTAATATGTACCAAGTATCAATGTATTATTTTTTTTTTAATTAATTCAATTTCATGGTATAAGTCTAGTTTACCGGGCACCTTTTTTTTTTTGAAATTTTTTTTTAAAAGGGTTGCCAAACGGTCGCCAAACTCTAGGTCCTCCGCGCGGCATTATAGTAGTGTTGCGCGCACGCGTATAAACGTAAAATCGTTAACTTTGGGAAGCTATAACGAGTATAACTTCCAAAATAATCATTTCCGCAATTTTATTTTTGCACCATCGTTCTTAACTCGTCAAAACAACCCTTTTCAAAAAAAAAATTTCAAAAAAAATATGTGCCCGGTAAACTAGACTTGTTCCCAATTCATATATGATATATATCATAAATAATAAAACTTTTTATTATCAAATTTTAAAACAATTGTACAGTAAAATACTTATATAGTAGAAGTAGCGGTACGTTTATTATCCATTATCGATCATATAATATTATAATATATTTGTATACAAATATTTATATATATTTTATTTGTATAAAATATTTTACAAATTTAAAAGAATTTCAAAATTAATAGAATTAATATAATGAGAAACTAATAGTTCGATTTTATAATTTGGTTATTGGATGACAAGTAATAACACAATACATCAACAATAATTATTTTATTATTATTCTAATTTGTCATTATCATTTAGTTTGAAATGAAATTACGTATGTTTATTCACAGTTTGGGAACCGCTGTACATTGATTGTTCATTGATTGATTGTATTGCTCGGCAGTTTCCGATCGTCTTCACAAGAAAACGTCGGGTAAAATTTAATCGAACTTCATGCGGGTACGGGGATATTTTTAGTATTTTTGGACAGTGCACTTTATGTTATAATAAATTATTATAACTAAATATAATTTAGGTTATTATTATTATTATTTTTAAGTTTTTACTTTTGTTTGGTGATAATATGCCTAAATTGTCTGATGATAAATTAGAAGCGTGCGTATACCCATAAAAGACTAATTTTCTTAAAGGTATACACATAAATCCAAAAATAGGGATCCGGGTATACGACGTATACCCGCGTATACCCTCCAATACACCACTGACTGTACGTCTGTACAGCCAGTGGCGCCGAACCTATAACCCAAGAGGGGCGACCGCCCCCCCTTTTTTTCGGTGGGTGGGGTTACTTGCCCCCCCTTTTAAAATATAGTTCGGCGCCACTGTGTACAGCAATATCCTCGTCCGTCGAGTCTCAACTGTGTTCAAGGATTAATGCGTGTTAATATTGTAATCTTTCGAATGAGATCTATGTATAGCCGTATAGGTATATGTACCTAAATAAGATTTATTATAATTAAAATTATTATTCATATAATACTTAAATCTTTTAACATTAAATTGTATAATATATTTAATAACTGATGGAAAAATTGATTTATTGCAAAAAACCAAAAAAAAGTATGAAAAAAATAGTATACAAATGCGCTATGAAATATTTTCAAATTTTGCCGCCGGGGGAAAATTCCCCCTTTGCCCCTCGTTAAACACGCCTCTGCAAGTGGGTGTCGCTCTGCTGTGGCTGTATAGTAGGTGGCAAATGGGTCACTATAATGGATGGTGTTTGAATTCGAATTCAATGATAAAATTTTCTTGTACTGCAGTCCTTGCTAGATAAATTGAGACGGCGGCGGCGCGATAATTGAAAATCAGTGGTTCTCCGTATTTGAATATTATTACCGAAAATACATCAATAAACTAACAATTTTCACAAAAACTATTTTACGATATTAATTTAAAATCAAATATTCTGATAATAATCCTTTAATTTAAGAACAAAAAGTAGAAATTGTAAAATAATATAAATAATATAATAATAATAATAATAATAATAATAAATAACATTTTTTGCACTGAGCCGGGCTCGAACTGGTGACTGCGCGCATCATCATCAACTTTGTGACCTTTGCGCCACTCAGCCAGCGACTAGTTTGAGCCACACTAACTGAAAAGCGCCGCCGCCGCCGTCTCAATTTATCTGGCAACGGATGTATAAAAAACGATTCTGAGCGAATACGGGTATAGACAGCATAATATGATATTACTAATTATATTAAATATTTGATGATATTAATATATTATTGTGAATAAAGTACTTTGTATATTATAACCTATTTACGTGGAACCTTGTTTTAAATTTTCAATCCTTAGGTATAAAAGTTGTACATTTTACACATTTTTAACTAAAAAATTATTATTACATTTTAAATTTGATATTTTTTTAAAAAATCGAACTTTAATGCTTATAAAAAAATTTTTACCTATGTATTTTTAATATTTTTCAACTGCTATAGTAAAAATATATCAGGAGCCTTGTATTAAACTTTCACGCATTTTTAACCAACAAATTAAATTGTATTGACAATTATAGAAAAAAACCTAAAAAATTGAAATTTGAAATTGTCCGTAAACAGCTCAAAACAAGTCAAAATATTTTCAAAATGTTATGGTGTATAGAAAATGCAAATATAAACAACCAGTGAAATTTCATGTATATACAGTCATTTGTTTTAGAGTTACACCAAAAACCAAAATTGGATTTTATCGAAAACCAATTTTGCCTGAAAATTCCAGTTTTTCCTTTATTTTTCTCGGCGCTTTTAAAAATTACTGGAAATTTCAAATTTTGACCTTCCTAATGCACCAACAAGATTCACTTTCCCATCGAACAAGATACTGAAGTTGAAAATCAAGCATTATTTCGACTACTTATCTTGTATACACACAAATAAAAAATAAAAATAAACATACATCATTGTAAAATATTGATTTTACCCATGAGTAGTGATGGGCACTGGGTAAATACCCAGTAATACAGTAATAAATACCTTGGTAATACCCATGATATAAATACCTTTCCAAAATCGGGTATTTTATTTTTTACTATCTCTGTATAATTAAATAATAAGGTTACCCTAGCAACCTCATTATACTATTTTAGATCTTTACTTTGGCACATTAAATTTAAAAAACAGTTGCCATGACAACCAAACAATAACAAATTTGAAATTAATGTTATAAAATTCATCACGTGCTCCTAGCAACAGATAATTAATATAATAAGGGTACCCTAGCAATTTTTTTTATCAATTACCCTATAAATATTACCTAGGTATGTTCTACATATGACAGCAAGGACAACAAAGATAAAATGTGGTACTTCATTGCAGACTCGTATGCAATATGGTTTTTATAAAATTTTTCCTAAAATAATAAATAAGAATTGTTACAAGTTACAAGTTACAACTTAAGAAAAATAAGATTAGGTATTTACCTATATATTTTAATATTATAATCAAAGCATTTCATTTTTTATTTTTACTTAAAGAATTTTGTTATGTTTTATTCTTTTATAGCATGATAATGTATGTTATAAAAATTATATTTTTTTTTTATTTTATAATTTAAACTCTACATACGTTTTTAGTCTGATTTTATCTTAATGTTTAATTACAAATTTATTACAAGTAACATTTTTTTAGTTACATTATATTGGTAAAAAAGGTTTTACAATTTATTTAACATAGAAGAAATAAAAAAAAAAAGGGAATTAAAAATAAATACCCAAAATACCGGGTATTTTTTTTAAATACCGGGTAAATACCTTGGTTATTTACCCAACATTTATTTATCGGGTATTTACCCATCACTACCCATGAGTTTACCCATAGTGCCTTAATAAAAAATGTCGGGTCGGGACTGGGCTTTTTATTCACAAAGTGTTTAGGACCGGGCCGGGCTTAAGTAAAAAATGTTTGGACCGGACCGAGATTTTTTGAACTTGGCATTATTTTTGGTCTGGGCCTGGGTTTTTTGTTTTACAAAATATTTTGGACCTAGCCGGGTTTGAGGATAAAATTGATGGACCGGACCGGGTTGAAAATGTACGGCCCTTGCAGGTCTATAGTTGGTAATGAAAATTGGCAACACTGTGTCCACCATTATTATGACGTGACACGGCGTTCGGCGTCCTCACTCAACCACTCCCACTCAACTCTGCTGTTTTGTAATTTGGCAGGCGCCGGGTGCCGTGTAACTTAATAGTGGATTGTGAATACTAAGTAGCAATGGCGGTTATGTAGTTTTTGTGTTATTGTTACAAGCTACGCCACTTGACATTAGTACATTACACGTTTTCAATTCCGACGTTTTATCCATTCGAATCGGTGCTAGAGAAATCACTACATCGATGTTGTTTCTGAATTCAAATTCGGTGAGTACTTGGTGACCTAATCATTGTTCGTATTTTATCGTATTATTTTCCACAGTCGAGATCAACGACAAACCAGTATTGATATTGATGGTCCACTCGCCGGTGATGCACGGAGAAGAGGAGTCTCAATGATATTAGTCTATGTAGACTATATATAGGTATATATATAGTCTGGATAGATTTGGTGAGTTTTTCTTTGAAACGCCCTAATTGCTACTACTGGTACTACCTATTTTATCTATTCTGTGGTACTACTCCATGTGTTTATATTGGCATTAACTTTTGAAAATATTAACAATCATTGATATTCCCTTGCTATAACCTAGACCCATGATGGCCAGCTTTAATGTACTTGACCTTTTTCTGGATTTTTTCTCAGGTTTCTCTACTGACATCAACGACTTGCCCTAATAATTAAATCACCAATAAAGGTAATTCATAATTAATGACAAAAACATTTAATTAACATATACTTTGTTATGAAATATATTTAATAACTTACTATTGTTAACAAAAAATATTTTAAACATTGAGGTTTAGATGAAACTCCAATCTCTGAATAAATGGAAATTCTGAATGTTATTGTAGACATTCTATGATTTTAAATGTTACAAAACATTCAGAATTTTGTTTTACAGAGGTATCACACAAGATGTCTTCAAACAAATCAATACTATGTCTACTATAGGGAAATTTGTTAAAAAGCAAAGTGTGCCTATTATATACCTTGCTTTTTAACAAGTTTCACTATAATGGATGTACTTACTGTCGGTACTACATTTGATGAGAAGAAAATCAAACCTATGGGTATTGGGGAGTTTTGAATGTTGTTGTACAATATTTAAACAGTACAAAACATTCAAAACTTCCCATTATCCTTAGGTACATACTACAATCAAACAAGAAGAATTTATTTTTATACTTAAATTTATTTTTTTTCCTAATTCCAGTGTCCTTCAAGCAATACTTAATGGTTTAACATTTTCAATTAAAAATCTTATAATTTATGTTATTGTATTGTATTAGAAATTAGGTTTAGTGCAATTTGGAAATTCTTATAGAAAGTGCAATATGGAAAATAGTACCAACCTTCAGATTTTAACTTTTAAATAATTGTGTTTTATGTAAGATATGAAATTTAAATACTACTCGAACATTCAGAATTTATTGAGTCTAACCTACTAAAAAAATATGTATTGTAATTATTATTGAGCGATTAATCTTTTTTTTGTTCAAAGAAAGCATCAAAATTAAAATATCAAAACAATTCACACTAGATAATACTCTTAATTTATTGTAATCTTAAAAGAGGGTCTTTCTTAACTGAAAATTGTTTTACGTTGATATTTATAACTAGGAAAAACAAAATGCTCAAATTAATTCATAACTTGGTACACACTTTTATTTTCTGTACATTTTTAATATTTTTTTTGCAGTTTAGTACTCAAATATTTTATACTATATTATGAAATATTTTTGATTTCTTACTATTATTAACATTAAGGTTTAGATGAACAACCATTAAAAGTAACACCCATTTCTGAATAAATGGAAATACTGAATGTTATTGTAAGCATTCTGTCTTTTAAATGTTACATAACATACAGAGGAATCACAAAATGTCATCAATCAAATCAATACTATGTCTACAATAGGGAAATTTATTAAAAAGCAAAGTGTTAAATATTCCTTGCTTTTTAACAAGTTTCACTATGGTGGATGTATTAATTTTACTGCCGGAACTAACAATTGAGAAGAAAATCCAATCTATGGGTATTGGGGAGTTTTGAATGTTGTTGTAAAATATTTAAACAATACAAAACATTCAAAACTCCCTACTATACTTAGGTTCGTACTACAATCAAACAAGAATTTGTTTGTGTCAACCAATCTATGGGTATTGGGGAGTTTTGACTGTTGTGTACAATATCTAAATAAATACCAAACAGTCAAAAATCCTTACTATCCTTAGGTACATTCTACAAATCATAAATTATTTATCTTACAAGAATATATTAGGTGTGTTTTGGCTGTGTAACCGGCGCTAACCGCTAGTAAACTGTTTACTGGTATCGTTTTCGCGATTACGGTCACTGTAACCAGGTAACTAATTTCGTGAATGAGTTTAGTGAGTTTTGTAACCGTCGATTTCGACTTGGTAAGAAGGTTTACTGAGGATCGGTAATCGGTTACTAAAAAGTATATGATATCAAATGTTATCAAATATTTCAGTAAACAAAATGTTCAAGCAATTGTTTTGGCGTTCCAGTAAACGTTTTCTAACCGTATTCTATAACCATAAACTTATTTACTAAACAGTTTACTCCGCCAAAACACGCCTATTGTTATACACAATCTTAGATTCTGAGTGAAATGATGTGTTTTTTTTTTATTTTTTTTTTTTTTTTGTGTCTGTACACGATAAGTAGTCGAATTAATGCTTCGATTTTCAACTTCATTATCTTGTTCGAACGTGAATGTTGTTGGTGCAATGGGGAGGTCAAAATTTAAAATTGCCAATAGTTTTCAAAAGCGCCGGGAAAAACAACATAATAAAATGTTATTTGTAAGGTAAAAAAGCGTGAACATTTAATGCAAGGCTCTTGATATATTGTTACAATAGTAGTTGACAATTTTTAAAAATACATAGGCCCATTTTTTTTTTTTATAAACATTTTAAAATCGAATTTTGACAAAATTTATCAATTTTTAAATTTTATAATTATTTTGTAGCTAAAAATGTATAAAATGTTCAACTTTTATAGCTAAGGATTGTAAATTTAAAACAAGGTTCTACTTAAATAGGTTATATATATTAAATTACTTTATTCACAATAATATCATCAAATATATACTTGGTTATACCATAGGCTGACTGACCGTTTTCGCTCAAAATCGTTTTTCTTATACAATGATATTATGTCATTAAATTCAAATTTAACACCATCCATTACATTGACCCAGTTGTAACTTCTGTACAGCAGAATGACATCCACTTACACACCTTTTTTTTGTGTGTCTTTTATCAACTTTTAGGACAATAAAAGTGCTTAGATTTTCTTCAACAGTATCTTTTCTGATAGGAAAGTGAATCTATTTGTTGTTCAGTCATTTAACGATTTGTTGAGGAATAAATCGGAAAGTTTTGAAACTTTGCAAATATTTTTGTTAGAGGCACCTGATTAACCAAAAAAAAGTCGCCATTCCTCCGAGGTTAGGATTTTAAGTGCGATTTTTCAGTTTTTTCAAATTATTTGTGAAAATACTAACTTTATATCAAAAATACCTCTATACGAGTACAAAAATGTAGCTGATTAAATTTTAAACAAATTTGGTTTTATTATTTTTTTTTTATAGCTTGAATAGGTTAAGAGCAAAATTTAACCACGTCTTATAATATTAAACGCTGCGCGCTATAATACTATATATAGGCTGCACATAGGCGGAGCGCCGCACTTGTGTCCACTAAGAAACGCAATATTTACCTTTTTTATATACATTAACATATTACAAATAAACATTATTATTGATATACGCTATTTTATAAATAATTTAAATATTATATAATCATACAATATATATACACCGCGTATTATATTTTACTAAAATATAAATATTAAGTATTTTATAACAGTATTATATAGGAAGGAACATTGAATAATTATTTACAGAACTAATACAACATTTTAATTTAAGTTGCTTTATTTACATTTTTTTTTTTACAATTAATTATTTATTATAATTCATTATACATATTATTCAAAATTAATTTTTTGCGTTTGGATGATGGACCATATACTATTTCATCTTCGTCCTCATTAGAATTATCGTCGGACTCGTCTTCAATAATTTGCTGTTCACAATTTAAGCATGAAAGGCCAGAACATGTTTAGCACGCAGTAGAACACAATCCTTGTTTTCTGCGGCCGCATGCTGCTCCACAATTTTTTGTACACGCACATGTAATTTTTTCTTAAATACATTTTGGCGCTGGTTCATTCCATGAAAATATTGGTTGCAGTCCATTCCTGGTTGTTTGCCATCCCCAAACTTTTGCATTTTTTTCTTCTCCATGCCACATTTGAACCTGGTGATATGTTCGATATATATGCTGTTTTAAAGCCTCTTTTGATGGGGGTAAGCTTGCCAATTTGAATTTATATCCAGCCATTTTTCGGGTGAATAATAAATATCGATATTCGTCTATATTTGTTTGACTTTGTGGTTACCAAATAATTTAAATGTTTTTCCCGGCTTTAAAAATGTTTTTAGGTGTGGAGTTTGGCAGTTAAATACATTTACTATTTCTTGAAGTTCTGGATATTGGTTGAGAAGTTTGAAATGTTTTAATTTTCCAATATTATAGAAGCATGAAACAGTATCGCATCCACTTATAGCATGTAAAAATAAAATTAACATTTTTATGCCATTAACCTTTTGGATATCTTGAATTGAATATTTATTTTTTTAATTTCCTCCATTTCCAGGTTTTAAAAATACGATCTGATTTTCTACCGGTGTATGAGCTATTAATAAAACCAGTAAATCGATATCTTGATCAACTACAACAACGTATTGACCTTGTGCCCTCTTTATAGCTTCATTTACAATTACAGTGTCGGCATCGTCATTGGCTTGTTTAATAATGTAACCTTTACTTATCAAATATGAAGACAACATTTGTATCAATCTACTTTTGTTTCTTATATTTGATAAGAATGATGTTTGTGCAACAGTTAGAACCATATTTTCATCAAATAAAATAAAAAGTATAACTATACTATAAGTATACTATAATAAAGTATTTTTTACACGCCGATTACGTTCCATATTTTTTGTACTTGTCGAGCTTTCATTGTAACCGTCAAAAACTATAACTGCATTGGTCCCAAAATGTTTTGTTATATAGGATAAGTACAGTTGAAAAATTTGATTGAAAGTTAAATTTAATTGCCACATAACTCTATGTAAAAGAAAACCACCATCTACTACATATAACGCATTACCAAGTGTAAAACTTTCAAGATTCAAAGACTGTATAAAATCGTACAATATCGATTTTTTTGTTTTCCTCATGCCCATTTCGTTAAGTAATGAAAGTGGATATGGAGACAACTCGACATATTCAAAATAACTTTTGAGTTCTTCATTGGATGTTTTCATTATAGAAATTCTTTGAAAAATTAATAGTGGGTCTATAGATATTATTTCTTCTCTTATTCTAATTGAAGAATATACAATAGCTATAGGTAACACTGTTGATTCTCTTAATTAACCCGATTTCATAAGCTTTATGACAGTTAATAGTTGTATCTCCTACTACACCAGTTGATATTGAAATTATTTCATTTAGTGTCCACTAGCATGGAAATATGGGATCATTTTTTCAACTCATTGAAGACGTAATTTCCAATTGCTCATTCTTTCAGCCGTTATATACTCTGTCATTAAAGATATCATATCAAAATATTGCAACCAAAGTTTAGATGTAGCGCCATTCTCTTTTAATACATCTAATTGATTTTTAAATTATTTACTTAATTGTATTATTACATTTTCACTATAGATTTGGTCAAATTCAATTGGATTATAATTCAAATTTAAAAATAAATCGTTTAACTGTTTTTTCTCTTCATCACTGATTGTAAATTACTGTAAAATAATATTTGATAACGCCAAATGGACCAACGTATGTCCTCTTACAGCTCTGGAGTATGCATGACCAGTGAGCATTTTATCTGCAGTTATCGGCGCATAAATTGTACTAAAAATTTTCCAAACTATTTTACCAAACTCGTCCTCTCTATTTAACGCCATTTGTAGTATACTGCCACGTAAAGTAAGGCTTTGAACATTAAATACTTTACGACGTTTATTTAGGGTGGCCAGATATAAAATTCGAAAAAAGATAAGATAAGAATTTTTCTATTAAGAATAGACAACTATTTTTGATGAAATGCTTAAATATTTAAAGTCTTAAATCTTAATTGATAACTAACATATACATATTTAACTTACTAAAATAATTTATTTTGGATATTTTATCACAATTGTGAATTTTAAAGTTATAAATATTTTTTTGTACTTATAAGTATAAACTATAATAACTATAATATAGTGTAATATGAATATATGATTTAACTGGTGTTCGAAGTTGATGCTTGGGTATTTGTAAGTATTACAGTTTTTGATTCCTTCGGCAAATATTTTTCGGACGACTGTATATGTTTTAAAAGTTTTTTATTTCAAAATAGAAAATCCTGAAACTCAGAACAGTTCTCGGTGAAAAAATGTTTTACGACTAACATGGCTCTAACAGTTTTAAGTTTTACCATCAAATCGGCTTTTATCATCAGTCCACAATTTATTCATGTCGGAGAAAATTCCTTCAACATTTGCATTAGAACCTAAAAAACACATTAAAAATTCCACAACGATTTTTAAATTCGGAAGGTCTTCATCGATATCCGCTATTTGAAAAACGTAGGTCCATTTTTCATCCAACGTGTTAAAAGATTTAATCTTTTCGTTTTTCTGTAAATTGGTTTTAATAATAGTAAACTCGTCAAATAATTCTGCCTCATTAAATGTAAGATTAGGGATTACATTTTTCATTAATTGTATTGCATTTGAAATGTTTTTCCAGGAGAAATCGTCTTCTATATTTTTTAAAGTAATCCATGAAACTCCATTGAACTTGCATAGTGTTGGATTTGTCCACTCGGTAATAAAGTCTGAACATGTGTCAAAAAAAATTGTCCGGAAGTTATTATATATCAATTTTGTGTTAAAATTGATTCATCTCTTAAATTGTTTAGTAATTCAGTTTCCTTAATCGTCATAAAATTGTTAATATTTCACGACTTTATTTTTAGTAGCAAAGTGTCTATATGACTTTTTACTTCAACGATAGACAAATTGGCTGTTTCGACACTTTTAATTGTATTAAAAAAGAGTTCACATTGAGTTTGAAGAAATATTGTAAGAAGAAATGACAATGGATTTTCAAAAAAATTTTAGCATGGTTGGACATTTTACAATAGATAAAAAATAAGACTTTAATCCCTCAAACATTTCGATAAGTCTTGTCAACGCCGGATAGTGATAACCAACGAGCTTTTGAATGTCCTAATATTGATTTGTATTCTATATTAACAAAATCACAAAACTCTTTTAGTGAGTGGACTCTAACAGTATATATGTTACGGGCAAAGTGGAAAATTCGGACAATGTATACAATGCCCGGGCATTATATACAGTGACCGGGCATTGTATACAATGTCCGAGGTATATTGGGCAATGCAAATTGTGAAGTATTTATACAAAATAATCTGCATAATATATTATGTTTTTATTGCAAATTATTAATATTACATTATTATACATAATTAATAATCATCAAATGATAAATTAGCTTAAATTATACATTTAAAATATTGTGAAGTACATTTATTCTAACAATTACATAATTAATAATTAATTAATTTTTATATTATTATTATTTTTATTTATACTAATTTATTTCAAATAATTTAATTTTTTTTTTACTAATTATACTTTTTATTATTCTATTATACTATTTATACTAATTAATTAAAATTAAAATTAAATTAAAAATTAAAAAAGTTCATATTCGTTTATCAGGATCATCTAACAAAATATATTTTATTTTTAAAATTATTCCGTTTAAATTTATTCCGTTAAAACACAAACGTGCCGAAGAGGTGGCTTACATATTATTGGACATTTTTACAACTTTCGGCGCTCCTGCAATTTTACAGTGATAATGGTAGGTAATTCGCGAATCAATTTGTAACCGAAATTTGTAAAATGTGGCCAGAACTTAAAATAGTCCATGGTAAACCTCGTCACTCGCAGAGTCAAGGTTCAGTGGAACGAGCTAACCAAGACATCGAAAATATCCTTGCTACTAGGTTGCAGGATAAAAATACCAACAAATGGAGTGAACAGGCCCGTATTTAGGGGGGGCAGGGTGGGCCATTGCCCCTCCTGGTGGAACTTGTGGGACGGTAATTTTTTCATGAACTTTTTTTATTATTAAGCCAACATAGTTATAACTTTAAAATTATGTAAAATATTTTTTTCCTTATGTATTGTGATTAGGTGGAGATTTCTCCAAAGCTTATTTTAGGATGATATTCTCTCAAATCTGTTTTTATACTTCTTCTTCTTCTTCTTCAGCTTATCGGCCCATTAAGTGCCATCGCTGTTTTTATACTAACAATAATAATTCCTTGGATAACTTAGGTATAATGGCATGATAGCAGCCCGCAGCAAGTGTTATTGTAAATAAGTAAAACACAACATAATTATAATAATGTCTATTTTACGTTTAAGTTATACCTACGTCCTGATTATCCAAAAAAAAATTTCAAAGTCTAACCACATAGGCAAAGTGTCAGCAGCAGTTATTGTAATGAGTTATTTAAAATATGTGCAGCGCAACCAATACCAATCAAATTTGTGTTAATTGATTCTTTTAACTTGTAAAAAACATTGTTTTTTCTTCTTCTATTAACACCTCCAAAATTTGTATTAGTGTTATCGGCTGAAAAAGCTATTACTTTTTTTAAGACGTCCCAGTGGGATAAAACTTTTGAAATATAATCAGTTAGTAATAAAGATGTTTCCCCTGACAACTCGTCAAACTCAAGTATTTTAGTTTTAACTCCTTCATTTGGAATAAAATAACGATTCATTACAGGTACCATTTTTTGAGAATGGTGATTTGACGCGTCCGTTAAGACACTAATAAAATTACATTTAGACAGTTCAATTTTTAGCATTTTATTAGCATAATATGGATAAAAAACATTTTTTATTATTTATGCTGTTTTTGTTTTGCCATAAGAAAACTTTTTGTTGAATAATTTCCTAACAAGCTGAGATGTACAATCCATTGATCTTATACTATGATTATGTTTACATATATGATAATATGCAAAAACACCTTCATCGGCGGATAGATTATTTTGATTTTCGTTAAAAGATTTTGTATTGAAAAAGTCGCTTACTTTTTGGGATTTCTCTGCATCACTGGTTAATTTATGTCGATTTGTTTTGATGTGTTGGTTGATATTTGACTTGCCGCCGTGATCGATACTAAAAATACCACCACATACAGTACATTCCACCTTATCTTCCTGGCCCATCTTTTGACATTTTGTAATAAATTCGAATTCGTTTGGTAAACTTTCGTTAAAAACACATTTTCTTTAAGGCATAGTTATTATTTTAATCATTATTTATTAGTTCAACTGATATGGTAGATTTTAAGATATACACAATAAATGTTCACACACGAAACGCTGAACGCCAACGCCACCTGGCTAACTGACTAACTGAGAAACTGGGAATATATAAAAATACCGACACTACGAGAGATATTATCATAATCTATATTCTATTTCCAAATAATATACACATATTGTGCTATATTATTATGTCTTATCGTCGGTCGCGACGTCGTGATCGTAATCGTCTGTATGCGGGCTGTGATCCATTACGACGAAGACCAAAAATAACTTTATATTCGAATAATCGAATTCGATACTTACAAATCGGTTATCGTAATAATATAGCAAAAACACCATTATTCTATAAATGCATAATAATATACGATATACATTTACTCCGTAAACCGTAATTGATATTTAATACAGATAGATGAAGATTACCTATATTTTTAATATTTAATTTTTTTATTTACATATTTTCTATTAGGCTTATTAAAAAAACGGGACAATAAAGCGTCCCGGAAGCACATGTCGGGCAACGGGACAGACTTCTGAAATACGGTACTTTCCCGTATAATAGTGGACGTCTGGCCACCTTCGGTTTTTTATAGGTTTTTTATTTACAATTTTTAAAAAATTGTCATCAATTCAAAAAAAAACACGTTAATTTGAAATTAAATAAAGGACGAGCGGAGCCGCAACTGTCCCTTTATAGGCGATTTAATCAGGACATCACTATTATTACTTATTAGTAATCTCATCCGGTTTTATACGATCAATTCTCGCGTATTGTTTACGACAATTAATGTGTACTTTAATAGAATCGAGTCCTCGCAAAACACTATCTTTTTCTGTTAATGAGAGATATTATACCTTTTATTTTTACTACAACAAAATCATTGACAGTTAATTCGTTGTCACAAATAAAATAAACGGTATCAGCCATCACGATTACTTAATATTATTAATATTTAATACTCTGTCGAAAATAGTCAGCAAAGAGCACACGAGCGATATTCAGTATTACGCACTGTAAATGTAAAAGTAAAACAACGAACATATACAAAATATCTCCGTTAGAATGCGACCCTGCCGACTGCGTCGTTCAACAATAAATTGGTTATTAATAACTAATAAGTAATAACAATTAGCAGTGTTATCAGGAAAGGACGCAACGGTTGGGTCAACCGAACAGCCACATACACAACTACAATAATATAATTATATAAAATAAAATTCAATGTAGGTACCAACATGCTATAAAAAAATATTTATATTTTAGTACAATATAATACGCGGTGTATATTATATTTTGGAGCTTGAATGACTGGACTATTGGTACTTTGGGGCGGTCATAAGTAAAAATGTTCCAGTTGTTGAAAAACAAAAGAAAAATAAAGGAAAAACGGGAATTTTGACGCAAAATCTGTTTTCGAGAAAATTGATTTTGGTTTTTGGTGCAACTCTTAAACAAAAGACCGTATAGATACATGAAATGTTGATATTAGCATTTTCTAATTTTCTATACACAAATAACATTTTAAAAATATTTTGACTTATTTTGAGCTGTTTACGGACATTTTCAGTTTCCAATTTTTTTAGTTTTTTATTCTATAAATATCAATAAAATTTTATTTGTTGGGTAAAAAAGCTTGACAATTTAATATGAGGCTCCTAATATATTTGTTTCATAGACATGAAATACCTAGTATATTATTGTGTGGAAACACTGGAAGGGCGGGAAGTGAGCCATTTCAGTTGCGATCGACGTGTGCAGCACGAGCCGCAGGCGAGGGCCGCATTTTGCTCAAGACTGAAATTGCCTTCCCGCAAGAGCCACACATACTATTTTTTGTCGCGCCCCTGCATTCATCGACCACGGCAAGGGTAATGCAGGGATCTATGCAACAACTAGTCTATAATTATACAACAATATAATATTACATAAAGAAACGATTTGATTTTATTTATTTTTAGCGTCACGCATGGAGGTTACAGGGCCGTAATTAGGTGGGGGATTAGGGGTATAGATCCCCCCAAAACTTTTTTTCACTTTTAAAATTTTGATCAAAGTATTGATAATGACCATTCATGTTTGCTAAAATCGTATATCCCCCCAAATCAAATGCCTAATAACGCCACTGGGAAGGTTATAAATTATAATATGATTATAAGATGTAACCAAAAGTCTATGTTTTGTAAGGACCGACGATCGTGCATGGTATATATTTCTGTGTCTGTTTGTGCAGGGTATACGCGCTTGAAATGTGCGAGCAGAACTTTTAGGGATTCCCACTTTACCACCAGCTGGACGAAAAAAGGACCCTTTCCAACGCTTCAACCGCTTTAACCAACATTTCAGTGCAGGCGTGACAAAAAATATTAAAAATCCTTAGTCACAGTTTTTTTTATAAGCATTTAAAGATTAAATCTTGACAAAATACGGAAAAATCACAAATTACAAGTATAACATATTATATTCAAATTTTATGTAAAGAAAATCCATTTTACTCTGTTATTACTTATTTTATAAGTGAATTGACACAATATAATTTTAAAATTGTTTTGGTGACGCCTTAAAATTTAAAAAATATTAATTTCCAAAGTAGTTCAACACCACAGGTCTTCGACGGTCAGGTAAACGGCACGCTTGTGACAGTCTTTCTGTCCAAACGTTTTGGCTGGACCATTAGTGGCGGATAGGTAGTACCTGTTGGGCGGAGGCGCTCGACTTTCAATCTTCTCTAGCAGCCTATTTTGTATGGTTGAGTGCACAGTCTGTCCATACTTATAGGTGCCGGTCGCGGGTAACGAATAGGTATTCGGCGCCGGTACTGCCTCAGATACAACTTTGAAACGCCTAAATAGTGCATTTATGTCAGTTGAGCACAAATTTATAATACCTTCATAATAATATCCCGTACCTCGTATTGAATTTATTGATTTTATTGCGTCGTTACGGTCACACTAATAATAATAATACATCCTATCTGAATTTTTAGGAACGCCAATATTAAACTACTTGGGATACAAATATACAATTACCTAGATGACAAATATCTGTGATTCATCATTGCCTAGCCGAAACCACTGGACGGATCTTGCTGAAATTTGGCATATCCGCTAAGAAAGGATTTTTGGAAATTCAATCCCTAAGGCCTAAAGAGGAAAATAAGGGGTTGTAAGAATCTAATAGTTGCGCCATCTATCAAGCAATATCTTAATTGAATATACAATATTTGTTTTAAAATACAAAACGTACGAACTTGATATTTGGAAGATTTAGTGGTTCCTCTAATGATCTAGATATGCAAAAAGAAAGTATGTATACATTAGGCGTAGCCGCCTAGGTACATTATATGTATGTTTTTAATTTTTTATATTATTATTTGTATTTAGTGGTACATTTTTCTTATACATAATAAGATAGGTATAGGTATTGACATATTTTTCTTTGACTAAAAGCCAAATATTACCTAATTAATAAATAGTCCAAAATAAATGTTAAAATTAATATGGTTATTATTCATATAGGTATTATAGGTCATAGCCCATAGGTGTACATAAATTATAAGTGTAGGTACCTATATTCATTATAACTATGTATACACGATAAATTTATAAACTCTTTTTAGGTAGTAAGTAGGTACCTATCATTATGTCCAATATATTTGCTAATTTACAATTAACTATTGCCATAGTCCATAGGAATACAACATAATATTAGATACTGTACCTAAATAATATTACCTTAGTTCATGAACTCGTTGCTATATGAATATAATATGATCATTGAAGTTTTGATGTTACCACAATAATCAATACCATAATGTCTATATTATACCTACATTAATCATTCATAACAAAATCCATTCATCATATATCATATTATAATATTATAAGTTAAAAATTATAATTATTATAATTATTATTATTATTATTATAAGTTAAAAATGATAATATTGATAATATTGATAATTATGATAATTATGATACCATTCATAAAAAGACGGCAAATGTATATCATAATAATAAAAGATAGTAAATGTATATCATATATTATATGTTAAAAATGATAGTTTTTATAATTATGAACTATATTATGCGGCAAATTTAAATAGACCAATCAGAAGCATGAAATCGATACCGGGTCCATAACAGAGTGCAGTATTGAAACTATGTTAAAATACAAACGAGATCATTCAGGGTGGAAATCGAAACTTTTTTTTTGTTCATTAATGGTTGCTTTTGGTAGTTTGGTTGCAGGGTATATATGCAAATTATTTCACAAAGCTAGGTACAATTATTTTGGTTTGTCCGTAAAAATAAAATAAAATAACCCCCCAAAATATATTAATATATAAATACAAGCTGAACCGGGGTGCACGGGTAAATGTACCAACTCTATATGACTCAAACTTTGTTCAATTCGTTATTTAATATTCGGTGTATATTGTTTAAAATTAATCTTAACTTTTCCGTTGCCAGGAATAAAAATTCTGATTCGCGGCAGTATATTAACAGGTAGGCAATCTACCTGTGGTAGATTGCGGACTCCTAGTTTGTACGTAAGTGTACGATTTAACTCTAAAGTATCAAAATTCAAAGTTATATCAAGTTTGTCGTATTCTACCTAAGGTGGTTTAATAAAATAAATTAATACAAAATCCTAATCTAACCTGTTGCTCCACTGTTGTACTTTTACATCCGGATTTCCTACTTTTCCGGTGGATTAACCTAAAATGTTGTTTCATAAGAACCTTCTCTGTGATATACTCTTTCGTTTAAAAAAAATCAAGAAGATCTGATAAGTAGTTCCAGAGTTGACCCTGTACAAAGATTTTCATTTCACATTTATTGAGTTAGAATATATAATATATTACATAATATTATATTGACAAAAAATTATAATACATATCAACAAAGGTGCCGTAACCAATAGCATGCAATATACAATACACTATTATTATTTCAATCCGCAACTTAAGGGGATTGGAAGCGGCGATTTTCTGTCTTTATCTAACACACGTGGAACATAGGATTATTGACGTGTTCTATGTCCAACGTACCGATTAATCTAATGAAGCGATAAGAATTCTGAAAACAGATTTGAATTTGTCGTCAAGTCTACTTGAGATCGACTTTCCCACATTTTTGATTTTTTGATTTAAACTTCTCCAAAAGTTGAAATTTGTAAATTTTTTAAGTACTTTTTATAATATATCATTTTTATGATTTTGGTGGGACAATATCAAAAATGTGGGAAAGTCGATCTCAAGTAGACTTGACGACAAATTCAAATCTGTTTTCAGAATTCTTATCGCTTCATTAGATTAATCGGTACGTTGGACATAGAACACGTCTATAATCCTATGTTCCACGTGTGTTAGATAAAGACAGAAAATCGCCGCTTCCAATCCTCTTAATACTTTGTATTATTATTTATTATTTAGTGTGCACTTAAGAGGCCATAACTCCGGAACCACTTACCGCACAGCGTACAAACTTCACAGAAACCATCTACATATCAATTTTAATATGCCCTGAAATTATCTAAATCGGTTTGGTTGATCTCGAGTTATAAAATTTATTCAAAATGTAGGTAAACTTATATTTATCTATATAATATATAGATTAAATAGGTACTTCTAAAAATCCGGGATGATCAACTATGACTTCAATACTATTTTAGGTACACTCTATACACATTTTTTTCAACTACAAAGCTGTACTAATATAGCCTATGGATTATATTTTATCTAACACCGCGCTGTATCCTGATTATAATATACTGTTCGCATAACCATGAGTGAAACTCACGGGCAACGCCAAGCGGGATGGCTAAAAATTAAAATATAATATAATTTTGCTTCCATACCTATGTACAGCGAATTACACCCAAAAGGAATTAATTAATCACAATTTTTTAGATTCTGAGCGGAGCGATGAATGTATTGGTTTTACAATGATGTGTGTTTTTATATTTTTTTATTTTTTTTGTGTCTGTCACACGTTTTGGGACAGTAAAAGTGCTTGGATTTTCTTCATCAGTAGCTTTTCTGATAGGAAAGTGAATCTAGTTGGTACTTTGGGGGGTCGAAAGTATAAATTGCCAGTAGTTTTCACAAGCGCCGGGAAAAACAACATAAAAATTAAGGAAAAACGGGAATTTTTACGTAAAATTGGTTTTCCAAAAAATCGATATTGATTATTGGTGTAACTCTAAAACAAATGAACGTATATACATGAAATTTTCACTGGTTGTTTATATTTGCATTTTCTATACACGATAAAATTTTCAAAATATTTTGATTTATTTTGAACTGTTTAGGGACATTTTCATTTTCCATTTTTTTTTAGTTTTTTTTCTAAAAATATCAATAAAATTTTATTTGTTGGTTACAAAAGCTTGAAAATTTAATAGAAGGCTCCTAATATATTGTTTCAAAGGCAGATGATCCTAAATCCTTAGTCACAACTTTTTTTTATAAGCATTTAAAGTTCAAAAATTGACAAAATATGGAAAAATCACGAAAATTAGCAAATTATTTTGAGTTAAGAATTCGTAAAAATTTTTCTTTTTAAATCTAAGATTTGAAAATGAAACACAAGATTCCTTATAAGATTATCTACCTTTATCAATAAAAAAATCTCTACCGGACGGTCAAATTAAATTTTTATGAGCGTTTGAAATTCAATCATTGTGATTAATAAATTATAAAATGTTCAGTTTTTATAGCTAAGGATTACAAATTCAACACAAAGGTTCTCATAAATAGTTCATACTATAACCAAAAAATCTAAAAAATATATGAACACGCTTATTTTTTACAGACATTTTAAATTCAAATTTGGACGAAATTACATACCTAGAATAACTATTTTAGTTATTTTGTTGTGATTGAATAATATTATTCGTGGGTACTTGAAACTTCTAAAGTGTACTATTATATATCTATGATAGTATCACGGTTTTTGTTGATGTATAACGCGTTACCAGTACCTAATGGATATTGTGATATGATTAATTTGGAATTTATTATAGGTACCTATTATAGGTCAATTTTTTGTTTAATACCATAGATATGTATATAATGTGTCTTATACATAGACTGACATACCGTCTCCGCTCAGAATCGTTTTTCTTATACAATGATATTATATCGTTGAATTCAAATTTAATATCATCCATTATACAGTGACCCACTTGTAACCTACTGTACAGCAGAGCGACACCCACTTGCCCACCTTTTTTTTATTTTTATTCAGCTAGTCACTTATAAAATGCATCTTCTTTTTTCACCCTTGGCCTCTAACAATCTGGGGTCTGCGGCCGGCCAAACCCAGCCTTTTTCTACAACGCATACCATAGGTTTAATTGACCTATATACCTTATTTTCCGGAAGTTCCTTTACACCTCTTTAAACTCGTTCTTCTCCATATAAAACAATCTATTTGAGATCTATAGCTGACTATAGAATTTAAATATGGCTTTACAATTATTCTGCCTATATGTAACTATAATATTATGCTACAGCTAAAAGTTATTATTGGTATAATTTAGTATAAACGCTTAATATATAAGTTTAAAACATATATGCGAGATGGACAATTATTATAGTTTGGAAGTTTGCAATTTACAAAACTTCCAAAATGTTATAAAAATTAATTGTTTGAAAAATTTTTACCAATCAGCACCGAAATTAAACATTGGATCATAATTGTATTATGATAGAAACGTATATAAGTGAGCCTATTGCCTACGTAATTACTAATTACCAATTATTATATCTATAGGTTCTTCTGATGTCGGTTAAGGACTTACGATGCGTTTTTATTGACGAATGCTGATTTTTTTGACCGCCGATATACGTCCGGCAATGGCAGCGTGTACGTGTTCGGACTAGGGTAACTACTGTCGATACGTCCAAATTGCATCGTGCGACTTTTGAATGATGCTTTCGGTGCTTTGGGTCGTACTGAGTCCATTTTTGGATAGTAAGTGTTCGGTGCTGGCAAGTGTTCTTCGATATCAAAACAAAATAAAATGAGTTCATGTAATATATATAGGAATAGGTACTATAGCTGAATAACCCAGCTTAGCCTGTGTGCAGTTTTTTTATGTTATAACATTTTGGTTCATACCCACTTTGCCGAATTCCAATTCGCCGACAACTCAATTTACCGACAAATATACCAGTTTTCAAATATTTTTAAAATATTCCCTTTTCGCCGACAGTCTAGTTTGCCGACGTCTCGGTTCGCCGACAAATTATTAATAAAGTTTTAATTTTCCCGATTCGCCGACAGTTGACAATGATCTTATCGAAAACGGATAAGAGGTTCATTTGGATATAACATAGAAATAAAAGGATGCCTTTTTCATTTTGGGCAATCTATATGGCGACAAGTACAAAAATATGGAATCATTTCAACACCGATAGGACACGTACAGCTAACCACCTAGAAGGTTGGCATGCAGCTTTAAACCGGAGTATAAGTCGACCAAAGCCGAACATATTTGTGTTGATAACTGAAATAAAAAATCAACAACAAAATTTTGAACTTGATCTACAAGCCCAGAAAAACGGTAATCTAAAACCACTAAATAAAATGAAATTTCGAAAGCTTGAAGAAAGATTAAAAAATGCAAAGGATAGGTAAATATTATAAAACAATTAATTTTTACATATATAATAGTTATTATATAATTAGTTTTTATTTTTTTCAGATTGAAATCAGAAGAAATTTCTTTAATAGAGTATGTCGATATAATAAAATATCATATAATCATACAATAATTTTATAACTTTTTTTATTTATATTTACTTTTTTATATATATAATATTATATTTATAACATATCTACTGACCATATTTTATACATGAATAATATTTATAATTACTTTTATTTTTATATAATATATATCTACTGATCATTTATATATGAACAATAATTTATACTTACTTTTATCTACTGACCGTTTATACATGAACAATTTATATTTACTTTTATTTTATATATAATAATTAAATAATGTATCTACTGACTTAATGTATTAATAATCATTTATACATGATACATTTGTATTTACTTTTATTTTTTAATAAGTCGGCGAATTGGGAGTCGGCAAATTGGGAACATGTAAATAAATAGTCGGCGAACTGGGGTGTCGGCGAATTGAAAGTCGGCAAACTGGGATGTCAGCGAATTGGGATTCGGCAAATTGGGTTTCGGCGACGTGGGAAGACACCAACATTTTTGTATCAATTTATTTTATAGGTAGGGATATCCTTTAAATCAGGTCATTACCAATATTAGTAATTACATAGTATGATCATCATTGATATTATTATTTATTAGACAACTTTGTTTTATTTAAAGTAAGTTGTTTCTGGCGGGTGCCTATACCTGCCTACTCTTCTAAAAAGTAATAAGGTCTTATGACATCGTTGTAACGTTATTACATTATTGTGATAAACTCACCAACATTTAAATTTATATATGTTACGCCGAGTTTATGAAATTGCCGATTACATGAAATCGGCAGAAAAAATGTTCCTGGATGTGCATTTTTTTGATGTGCTATTCGTACGGCAGGTACTACTATTTGTAATTATTTCATAATAACGTGTTAACGAATTCATGTATTCGGCAGAAAAAAGTCTGCTTAATTAATGTAATTAGCAATCAAAATTTGCCGATTTCGTGAATTTGGTATCCAAGTTGCCAATTTCATGTTGTCGGCTGATTTCATTATGTAATAGGAAATTTCATAAATTCGGCGTAACATATATTTTATTCATACAAAAGCAGTTGAACCCATTTAAGATGCTCTAGCTCAAGACAATTTCCCACCAATAACCTCATTTTTACGAATCCCTTGATTTTGACAACGTAATAATACTATACGACATACGCATAATGCGATTTTCCGCTTAACTGCTTAAGACGCTATTATCTGTTTGGAATTTAATCTGTTTGTCACAACATTTTGTAGGTTCCTCCCGTGTTTTAATGCTGCAGTCATTGGTCAAGTGATTTATTCTGCATAATAATATCTTAAATACTATTCTACCGCCGCGCCGCTGAGAGCGCTACTCGTTGGCGCATCCAAATAACCGAGCTCCGCGTTTTCGTCATAATAGATATTACCTATGGTTTTCGTACCCTAGTTGTTGCAACGATGGTGGCGGTGGCCAGCGTACTGTCAGGTTTAGTGGTGGGAATGCGCGAAATCAGACAAGTTTTGGTCGCCTCCCAAGTAGCGGCTCTCTCAGCGGCCGCAGTATACTTGGTAATATAGTAGATAGACCCGTTTTTCGTTAACGGTGGTTTTATAAAATAAAATTAAACTTTCAAACACATAAATTATAGCGACCTTCTATCTCACAAAGACACCTAGCTACTATACAGCATAGCAGTACCCACTTGCCCATCGTTTTTTTTCCTCCGATTATTTTGAAAAGAACAAATCATTTTCAGTTATGACCACCCAAATGTACCAACTATAGATTCTATTTTAGTAGACAATTTGTTTCCAGTCACAGAAATAACACATAGTTGTAAAATCAATACATTTATCACTGAGTTTAGAATTGAATATACATACCTATAGGAAATTATCTAAAATATAATATTATCTCTCATAATAAATTTACATTATTATATTTTGAATTACCTTGCGGCAACGGTCTCCTTCTGCCTAACCCGAAGTCTGGCCGGTAGAGTTTTCCGAAACGAGTCTGGTCTCTAAGGTCGTACAACAGACCGTGTCCGTGGCCAGGGCTATTAGCACGTTTTCGTCCGATTGTCACAGATGGAAGACGGCGTTTGGTCAGAGTGTGCTTGACAAAGCCTATGGTTGCGGGTATGGTATAATAATTGGGCGCCGGTCCTGTGGTGCGAAAATTGTCATTTTATATAAAAAAATATAGTAAATAAAATGGTACCTTGGTGGCTTGGTATATAAAATATATCTTATTGAAGTACATTTATTTATTAATTTATTAGTTATTACCTTTATAACATGGGCCATTACGTGATATTATACTCATAATTATTTTAGTAAACACTGAAGTGATAGGTAATTGGTAGAAATACTTGCGGTAGAAATTTAGTAGACATTTGTATAATCCAATAACAAAATGTAAGGGGGTTTAAAATGTTGACCCCCTTTCCTACATGGCCTTGAGTCAACGCCCTTGCAGACTGCAGTAAATACGATGGTATATAAAACAATATTTATTATTTAATATTTTAATAATAAATTATGATAATAGGGGACGGCCAACAAAAGGTTCCTCTGTTATCATCGACATTCATAATCGTGGGTCTAAGGTATATAGTGGACTGGAAACAAGCAGCTTATCAGTGGCCTCGAAAGTATGTACAAGAGGCAAATGAGGGGGTCGCCATCATAATCGAGAGTTTACAGCGCCATCTGTATAAAACACGGACTGAGATACAAAATGTGACGCTAAATAAAAACTACTGGAACTACAGACTTTAAACATGTATTTGAAATAGTTGGATGTATAGAAGGAAATTATTAAGATAAAATTAAAAGATAATTTCGTTCTTATAGCTTGTGCAACAAGAAAAATTCCATTTTTATTGGAAGAACCACTGAGAAAAAAGTTAAATAAACTGTGTGAGTTACAAATAATAGAAAAAGTAGAGGAATTCACAGAATGGGTACATCCTATCGTTATAGCTAAGAAACCAAATGGAGCTATAGGTACTACAGATATGCCTAGATCCATAAAATCTAAATAAAGAAATAAAACGAGAATATTTTCAAATCCCAATTGTGGAGGAGATTTTAAAACAATTGGCGGGGGTAAAAGTTTTTAGTACTCTAGATGCAAATCAGGGTTTTTTACCAAATTAAATTGACAAATGAAAGTTCTAAAATGTGTACATTTTCCACGCCAATGGGTCGATATAAGTTCTTAAGAATGCCTTTTGGTATTTCTTAAGCCCTAGAAATATTTCAAAAAAATTTAAACAAACATTTGAAGGGCTAGAAAGTGTTGATACATATATAGACACATAATAGTCAATGGTAAAAATAAAGAGGAACCGGAACATTATGAGAGGTTGAAAAAGGTACTTCAAGGAACAAGTGAGATAAATGTAAAATTTAATAAATCAAAATGCAAATTTAATAAAAGTAAAGTCAATTTCCTAGGACATGAAATAACAAATTTAGGAGTTATGCGACGTCCTCTAAAAGTCTAAAGTAATAGTTTTGAATGAAGGTATTACAAAAAAAAGCATCCCAGAAAAATTAAAAATCAAATAGGTATATTTATTTTCGATTCCGATAACAATATTATTAAACATTCCGGGAATAAATGTTATCACATTATTAGCAGAAAGAAAGAGTTCGGTTTAAAAATTAAGTTTAATTAAAATTAATTATGACTTGTGACTATATACAGCCATATATAGGTGAAACGATAGTAAATTTGTACATAATAGAACTATTATCACTTCATATAGAAAAACTGAAGGAGTTTGCATCGCCACTGGACCAGGCGCGGATCCCGCCTACATTAACGGGAGGGGCGGATTATAAATATCTAAATATATTTTCTATTTACCTACTGGTAAATACGAGAATATATTTATATATATATATATTATAAATATGCAATAATTGCTCATTAATTATAATGAATATTATTTTTCTTAAGCTGAATTGAATGCCTTTATTGAATTATTTACAATTTAAAATTTTTAGGACAAAACCCTATGAGCCGCTCAGCCGCCACCAGTCAGCTGCTAGTCGACGGTCGTCGTCCCCACAGATATATATAATAACTATATAATATATCTGTGGTCGTCCACTCGTCCCTCAATCGGTCATAATAATGTTATCAACAATTTATAAATGTGTGTTATTAAAATAAAATTGATTTGTGACTGAATAATATTACAATACATATTTACATAGGATAACACAAAATATTAAATTTAAATATAACTGCCAACGGGGGGGGGGGGCAGTCGCCCCTACCGCACCCGACTGGATCCGCGCCTGCACTGGACACTCCTTAAGTAGAAAAAAAAATTTGAAAAAATTGTCTTTAAGTTATATAGTTTATTTAAAAATTTCAAAAATCGGAATTTGGATAAATTTATTATTAAAGGAAAAATGGGGGTGAGCATGCATGCTTGGTGAATCACGCTGTACAGTATTTAATTAATATTAATAATATTATATAAGTCAATCATAATTACGAAGTTTCAAAAGACACCTACAACCTATAACCAGATACTATACTGTATACTATAGTAGGTACTAGGTAGGGCCGTAGTGGTGTAGCCGTGTAGTTAATTGCCAATTGGTTATCTCTTGTATTTTCCACTGTAAAAAATTTAAGTTTTGAAAGGTTCTATTTAATTTATAAAATAAATATGGGATGTAGTTCTGCAATACGACCATAACCATTTTGTTTTTTGAAGTATAGGTACATCCAGGCACGCCCGGAGTAAGGGGCCAAATAAAAATTAATTTTCAAATAAAAAAAAATATAAAAATTCCTTCTCTATTAATTTATAATTTTTATCTATGATTATTCCCAATATATATATATATATATACCTATGCTAAGAAACAGTTGTCTGTCGAACTTAAGTATAGGGTACAGTGATGTAATAACTGTAATATCACGAGTCTATTAATATATTTATTTTGGGCACTAAATGATATTAAGTATAATATAATATTATTAATTTCGTTAAGGGGCCTCGCTACGGGTATTATTTAAGGGGCAACGTTTAGGCAAATTTTAATCAATTACAGTTTACAATAATATAAGATTTAATGTTTACAAAGTGGTCCGTACGATCTATAGACAATTTTCTGGCAAGTTCGGGTTTTTCAGAATAAAAATCGAAACAACATAAACTAACTTTAATTTTGTTAAAACTTAGGGTCTTTTGAGATAAAATTGACGGCAGTGGCGAGACCTCTTATAACTGTGGTACATTATTATGGGTAGGTATGTTTGATCCACTCATTATAATATTATATTGGTGTATCCTGTATAAAACAATTTTAATTAGGTATATTGTAAAACAATTACAGTTAATACTGAAAATTGCAATTCAAATTTTTACTTGGATATAATATAAAACTTGAAACTAACGTAGGTATCAATAAAATTAAGGCTGATTCATACCAATTACCAATTAATATTAACCATAATTATGTATAGGTAAGTATCCAACTATTAGGTACCTAATCAATATAAAGGCATAAAGCGTGCCTGGTACATCTATATTCGTCTACTAGCCATAGGCGCAATTCGAGGGTGCATTGTCAACTAATGTCTACTACACGTCTACACTACTATACTACACTTCTAAAATAATATAGGTATCTACATAATAATATTAGGTACCTCCTTCCATGATTGATAATTATATATATTATGTAGGTATCTGAAATTCTGAAATGTTGCGATGACACGTAGGTATAGGTCCTTTATCACGAAATACTATTCTTTATTTAGGTATTTATACTAAAAAACTCTGATTTAATATTGTATTTATATATGTACTTATTATATTTCTATAGAGTATGCATAGTTTATATAGTATATCCAATATCCATAGTAACCTCCATGTTGGCTGTAGCAAGATGGATAGCCAAATAGGTATAGATATAAATAATTTTTAGATATTTATTTAGGCATAGGAATACAGATATTAATGTAAATTAACAAATTATTTTAAATACCTATACATATTTACAATCTAGTACATATTATTTATCTACAAAAAGAAAAATAGGTAATAACGGAAGACACGCAGTGGCGTATGGGCGTATCCTATAATTGTTGGTTAGAGACAACAACATTTAAATCAAATTTTGACGAAATTGGTCAAAACCACGAATTATTATTAATTTATAGATACAATAAATGCATACAATTTTAAATTTTAATATATCTACCTAAGATATGAAAATGTAAATGTGTAATACAATCAACATTTTAACATGAATTTGATTTTTATTTGGTGGGAGGGTAATAGGTAAAATGTATTTCATCCATCCTCCACCTACGTCGTACACGTCATACATGACCAAATTACGTTGTTACTTGTTGTCTTACAAACGTACAACATGCAAAATTTGTGTTGAACAACAATTTGTGTTTTTAGCTTTAAATTTTAATATTAGAGAATTAAAAAAGCCCACGCTTAAAAATTAAAATTTTGAAAATACAATGTTATACACATACGAGTCATACGACTCATACGAGTATACTACATACATATTTAAATATTTTAATGTGGCATTGTGGCTACATACTTTAATGTTATCTACACGCTAAGCATTCGTCAAACGCAATCCTAAAATTTTGAAGTAAATAATACTCAAAAAGTATACTTCTTGGCTCCCCTAAATCGCGGGCATTTCCCTCCCCCCCAAACATTTTCCCACTGGCTTTTTTCGGTATATAGGAGTGTAGGACATCCCTCCCTTCGATATATTTTTGATGCGGACATTTCCCCCCATTTTTTTAATCAGAATTCATATATTTTTTTTAAAAATGTATCATTTTTATGTCAGAATTTTTAACCATTTTTATTAATTATTAATTATATTTTGCTTTAAACCTAAGTAATAAGTATTTATTTTTTTAAATTTTTATTATTTCAATTAAGTAGGTAGTTCGGTTGATCAAAAATAAATAAACCATTACATCTATGAAAAGTAGAATTGCGCATTCGCAATGATCATGGTGAGGCTAGATTTTCATCGCCTATGTTTACTTAAATATATGCGGGCAGGGCCTGAATGCCTGATTTACCACTTTATGGGCCCAGTACAATACTACAATTTACAATTTTGGGCCCCAAATTGTCCTCTCTATTTTCTTCAATGCTAAAATAAAATGTAGGCTTAATATATTTTTTTAAATTAATTTCGTATGTAATTAGTTGGGTATATATGAGTGCCTATAGGCATCTATAGTTGGACCATAAAATAAAATTGTATTGCTCAAGTTTGATTATTAATATACAAGAACTACACTACACTATTTCAATGCGTCTAATTAATGTTTAATATTTATTCCAGTAAATATACAAATTAAAAAGCAATTTTTGATTATTACACTCATATACCTATCAAATTAAATGTTGTTAAGTTTAATGTTTTAAGTCAAATTTGATTTCAACAGTAGATAAAATAGTTCTAAACCTTATTTTATCTTAACTACCGTATATTTTTTTTTGTTTCTTCATTAAGTTTATTCTTTAATTTTCTCTTTATTGAACCACTTAATAATTTTTTTTGACATTTTAAATTATTCAAAAAAAATAAACAATTAATGACAGTTTATAGATACACAATAAATACAACTGACGTATATCACGTAACTACGCGTACAATAACGTCAATATTATAGTAATATTACAACGGTAATAGTTAGATTTTGTAATCGGCAAAGTTGGTTAAGGTCGTAGTTTTCAGGGAAAACTCATACTTTTTTTTTTTTTTAATTGATCTTTTTAAAGCCCGGCGACTATGGCCATTAGCTTGATTGTAGGGTTTATGATTGACGATTGTAGGTAGTAGGGTTTGAAATTGTAGGGTTATTACACGTGTGTGTTGTGTTTGGCAGAATTTCTATTGGGGCACCCGTAGGTTTCTGCCATGCCCCGGAGTGGGGGATGGCGGCACTTGTTCTCCGGACACCGTGACTTGCCCGGAGAAAAATGCCACCCAGTGGTCGAGAGAATCGAACCCGCGACTGCCAGCTCCGCAGACGACGTGTTCGACCGCTCAGCCACCTCGTCCCCCAAAACTCATACTTTATAACCCATCAAAATATCCAACTAAAATTCAAATCTATTTGGTTTTCCCAAAGCATGATAAAAAGGTATATAATTAATTTTGTATGCTGGAAGTCGGTGGGCTCCTCTTATGAGTGGGCCCAGTGCAAATGTTCCATTTATCCTTCCACAAATATGGCACTGGATGCGGGTATACTGGCATATACTGGTCAGCCCGCATTTCAACATCAAAACACATAATCAATATTGTTTGTTATTTACAGCCGGGGGAAGAAGAAGGGGGGGAGTTAATACATTTTTTTATTTTATAGCAGTTTATATTAGCATTTCCTATACATCATACAATTTTGAAAATATTTTGATTCTTTTTAAGCTGTTTACGGACATTTTCAGTTTTCAATTATTTTAGTTTTTTTTCTATAAATATCAATAAAGTTTTATCTATTATTTGTGGGTACTTGAAATTTCTAAAGTACACTATTCAGGGGCGCATTAAGGGTTCACATATGGGGGGGCAAAATTATTTTGCGCCCCTGGTGTATTTTATGAGTATTAATAAAAGTATAAAAAACTTAAAAAAAATTTCCTCGCTGCGCTCGCAAAATTAAGTTAGTAACTTACATTACATACAGTTATTATACCTACATAGAAATCTTATTAAATTAATTAATAAATATCTATTTAGAACTTGGAATAATAATCCTTTCTTTTAAAATATTACTGGTAATTGGAATATTTATTATGTAAAATGTTTATATTTCATTAACTAATAAATACCTCCTAGTAAGCAACTCCTATATATTTTTAGTTATTTATGGAGTACCTATGTATTAAGCATTGACTTATAATAATAAATATATCTTTATTCTTTATTAACAATAAAATATTATTACATATTATAAAACTATTTAAATGACAAATATGGAACAATACTAATTAAAATATTTTTTTTCTTATTTTTTTGTTCACAAACTCTTTTACAATACTTGACCAATCAATACTTCTAAGCATCTCATTTTCTATTGACAACAATGAAAGGGAAGATGTTTTATCTTGAGATAAGGTGGATCTTAAATAATTTTTAACTCGTCGAAGCACTGAAAATGATCGTTCACTACTCGCATTGGTACAAGGCATACAAGCAAAGATTCTTAAAATTATAAGAACATTAGGAAAG
The DNA here is from genome assembly GCA_949089665.1 of Macrosiphum euphorbiae. Classification (NCBI taxonomy): domain Eukaryota; kingdom Metazoa; phylum Arthropoda; class Insecta; order Hemiptera; family Aphididae; genus Macrosiphum; species Macrosiphum euphorbiae. The sequence continues at coordinate 80,602,425 of CARXXK010000001.1, forward strand.
GTAGCTTTTAATGGAGAACTAGATAATTTTTTTAACAGTCCGTTCATAGATAAATCATTATTGTGATATGATTCAGTAATTTTTTTGAATTGAATAACTTCTTCAACAAATGATGTATTCAAATCTTCAGTATATATACTTACAATGTTCAATGCACTTTGATGAACACTTAAAGTGTCCGAACGATTCAAATCAAACAAAAAACTAAAGTTTTTATTAATAACTAGATAGGCTGCCTTTCGTTCATTTAAATTTGAACATAATATATCAATGATCACATAAAAAATATCATTCTTCATTTTATTTTTTCCAATGTGAACAGTACTATTAAAATTAGAATCATTGTAAAATGCTGTTCTTTTTAGATTCTGAGCGGAGCGATGAATGTATTGGTTTTACAATGATGTATGTTTTTATATTTTTATATTTTTATATTTTTATATTTTTGTGTCTGTCATCACGTTTTGGGACAGTAAAAGTGCTTCGATTTTCTTCAATAGTACCTTTTCTGATAGGAAAGTGAATCTAGTTGGTACTTTGGGGGGTCAAAAGTATAAATTTTCCAGTAGTTTTCACAAGCGCCGGGAAAAAACAACATAAAAATTAAGGAAAAACGGGAATTTTTACGCAAAATCGATTTTCCAAAAAATCGAATTTGGTTTTTGGTGTAACTTTAAAACAAATGACCGTAGATACATGAAATTTTCACTGGTTGTTTATATTTGCATTTTCTATACACGATAACATTTTCAAAATATTTTGATTTATTTTGAACTGTTTAGGGACATTTTCATTTTTCATTTTTTTTTAGTTTTTTTTCTAGAAATATCAATAAAATTTTATTTGTTGGTTGCGAAAGCTTGAAAATTTAATAGAAGGCTCCTAATATATTGTTTCAAAGGCAGATGAAAAATATTAAAAATCCTTAGTCACAATTTTTTTTATAAGCATTTAAAGTTCAAAAATTGACAAAATATGGAAAAATCACGAAAATTAGCAAATTATTTTGAGTTAAGAATTCGTAAAAATTTTTCTTTTTAAATCTAAGATTTGAAAATGAAACACAAGATTCCTTATAAGATTATCTACCTTTATCAATAAAAAAATCTCTACCGGACAGTCAAATTAAATTTTTATGAGCGTTTGAAATTCAAATTTTTACAACATTGGATTTTCACTCGATTTCTCATGTAGCGATTTCCTTATTTTGTTGTAATTCAAAAACGAATAACTGTAGATACATGAAAATTTCACTGAATGTTTATATTAGCATTTCCTATACACCATACAATTTTGAAAAGATTTTGACTCTTTTTGAGCTGTTTACGGACATTTTCAGTTTTCAATTTTTTTAGTTTTTTTTTTTATAATTGTCAATAAAATTTTATTTGGTGGGCCAAAAAGTCTGAAAATTTAATACAAGGCTCCTGGTATATTGTTACAATAGCAGTTGAAAAATATTAAAAATACATAGGCACAGTTTTTTTTTATAACCATTTAAAGATCAAATTTTGACAAAATTTATCAAAATCTCGAAAATTATCAAACATTGTAATTAATAAATTATAAAATGTTCAGTTTTTATAACTAAGAGTTGAAAATTTAAAACAAAGATTCTCTTAAATAATTCATACTGTAACCAAAAAATCTAAGCAATATATGAACACAGTTATTTTTTACAGACATTTTAAATTCAAATTTGGACGAAATTACATATTAAAATCAATATTAACGATCTTGGTTTTTGTTGTAATTTAAAAATATTATTCGGGGATATATGAAACTGAAAAATCAACACATTATGGCCTATCCATACAATCTACCATAGTATAAGGAATAAGAAGTATGCTCAATGATAAGACTGTGCATATTTTAAGGGGCAATGAATAATTTATTTATAAATTCCATATAATTTAATACCATAAATAAGTATATAATATGTCTTATACCTAGACTGACATACCGCCTCCGCTCAGAATCGTTTTTCTTATACAATGATATTATATCATTGAATTCAAATTTAATACCATCCATCATACAGTGACCCACTTGTAACCTACAGTACAGCAGAGCGACATCCACTTACCCACCTTTTTTTTCTTGTTTCTTCCCAAGAAAAATAAGTACAAAAGAATAGTACATCAGTATGATAATACTAATTATTATTAGTTGTTTCTTAAACAAGCGAGTTTTCCATTATGTCATACAATGATTTTTCTGAGATACAAAAAAAAAAAAATTACAAAAAATGTACCGCCCCCAAAAAACTTCCGCCCGGGGCAAATGCCCCTTTTGCCCCCCCCCCTTAATGCGCCCCTGACACTATTATATCTCTATGATAGTATCAGGGTTAGTTGTTGATGTATAACTCGTTATAAGTACCTAATGGATATTGTGATAAGATTAATTTGGAATTTATTATAGGTACCTATATTATAGTACCTTTTTTTTTAATACCATAGATAAGTACCTGTATAATATTATGTCTTATATCTAGATTGACATACAGTCTCCGCTCAGAATCGTTTTTCTTACACAATGATATTATATCATTGAATTCAAATTTGATACCATCCATTAAACAGTGACCCACTTGTAACCTACTGTACAGCAGTGCACCTTTTTTAGATTCTGAGCGGAGCGATGAATGTATTGGTTTTACAATGATGTATGTTTTTTTTTATTTTTTTATTTATATTTTTATATTTTTGTGTCTGTCATCACGTTTTAGGATAGTAAAAGTGCTTGGATTTTCTTCATCAGTAGCTTTTCTGGTAGGAAAGTGAATCTAGTTGGTACTTTGGGGGGTCAAAAGTATAAATTTCCCAGTAGTTTTCACAAGCGCCGGGAAAAAACAACATAAAAATTAAGGAAAAACGGGAATTTTTACGCAAAATTGGTTTTCCAAAAAATCGATTTTGGTTATTGGTGTAACTCTAAAACAAATGACCGTAGATACATGAAATTTTCGGTGGAGACTCATTTGCACACATATTAATATATTTTTTTAAATTTACGACAACTCATTTGCGCACAAAATAGTAAACAATGGAAACCAGCTTTTAGGTACAGTTTTGGGTGTACAGGGTGTCTTAAGCTGTCCAACACGTTACACGTTCAATATTATTGATATCAATGATCACCCGTTATTGGAGTATCTTCAATATAGCCTTATATAGTCTTAAAGCATAACGTGATTTCACATCAGTTCTTATCTATCAAAAATGGCATTAATACTCGCCAAGTACACTAGTCGTGTGGGACAAGCTTTAATCTTTATTATTGATATTATTGCTATATCTTACCCTATTTTTGTTAAACGTTAAACCTAATTTATTGTAATTTGACAAAATTTTAATGACTTGTAAAAATTATTGTACCTAATTCATTGTAATTTGACAAAAATTTGAATAATGTGTAATAGCTAAAACAACATTTTTAACCCGCCAGTCTATAACATCAGAATATGATGAGACAGAAAGTCCTAAGCCTTTTAAAGGGTGAAGGAAAATGTTGTTTGAGTATAATAATTGTCCACTATCAGTATTGACCAAATCGAAAATATGGTGGCACGGTGATTATGTACACCCTATACGTGGATAAAATTTTTGGAAAAAAGGTTTCTATTGTTCGTAAATTGTGCGCAAATGAGTTATGTTTTTGTGCGCAAATGAGTAGTAAAAAAGGTAAATGTGCGCAAATGAGTTGCAGCCGAAATTTTCACTGGTTGTTTATATTTGAATTTTCTATACACGATAACATTTTCAAAATATTTTGATTTATTTTGAACTGTTTAGGGACATTTTCATTTTCCATTTTTTTTTAGTTTTTTTTCTAAAAATATCAATAAAATTTTATTTATTGGTTGCGAAAGCTTGAAAATTTAATAGAAGGCTCCTAATATGTTGTTTCAAAGGCAGATGAAAAATATTAAAAATCCTTAGTCACAATTTTTTTTATAAGCATTTTAAGTTCAAAATTTGACAAAATATGGAAAAATCACGAAAATTAGCAAATTATTTTGAGTTAAGAATTCGTAAAAATTTTTCTTTTTAAATCTAAGATTTGAAAATGAAACACAAGATTCCTTATAAGATTATCTACCTTTATCAATAAAAAAATCTCTACCGGACAGTCAAATTAAATTTTTATGAGCGTTTGAAATTCAAATTTTTACATCATTGGATTTTCACTCGATTACTCATGTAGCGATTTCCTTATTTTGTTGCAATTCAAAAACGAACAACTGTAGATACATGAAAATTTCACTGAATATTTAAATTAGCATTTTCTATACACCATACAATTTTGAAAATATTTTGACTCTTTTTGAGCTGTTTATGGACATTTACAGCTTTCAATTTTTTTTAGTTTTTTTTTCTATAAATATCAATAAAGTTTTACAATAACATTGTAATATATTATAATATTGTTACAATATCAGTTGAAAAATATTAAAAATACATAGGCACAGTTTTTTTTTATAACCATTTAAAGATCAAATTTTGACAAAATTTATCAAAATCTCGAAAATTATCAATCATTGTAATTAATAAATTATAAAATGTTCAGTTTTTATAGCTAAGGATTACAAATTCAACACAAAGGTTCTCATAAACAGTTCATACTATAACCAAAAAATCTAAAAAATATATGAACACACTTATTTTTTACAGACATTTTAAATTCAAATTTGGACGAAATTACATATTAAAAAACCTAGAATAACTATTTTAGTTATTTTGTTGTGATTGAATAATATTATTCGTGGGTACTTGAAACTTCTAAAGTGTACTATTATATATCTATGATAGTATCACGGTTTTTGTTGATGTATAACGCGTTATAAGTATCTAATGGATATTGTGATGTGATTAATTTGGAATTTATTATAGGTACCTATTATAGGTCAATTTTTTGTTTAATACCATAAATATGTATATAATATGTCTGATACATAGACTGACATACCGTCACCGCTCAGAATCGTTTTTCTTATACAATGATATTATATCATTGAATTCAAATTTGATACCATCCATTAAACAGTGACCCACTTGTAACCTACTGTACAGCAGAGCGACACCCACTTGCCCACCTTTTTTTGTTTTGTTTTTTGAAGTTGTTTTATAATACACCCTGTCAACTCTCTAAATAGGTATCTGGCAGTAGATTAGTGGAAAAATATTATAATTAAGGTGGTGACCAAAATCTAAAATTTAATTTTCAAATTTTATAGAATTGTTGAAAATTTGAAAAACTGTCACCGGGCCCCTTACATAAAATCGAATTATTTTTGCTTGCCGATGAGGAATGACAACGCCTTATTAAAAAAAACTCTATTTAGTAATCTCCTCGCCGACTACGGAATGAGCATGCCTTTATAGTACCAAAAATATTACACAAAAAGACGATGATACCTATGTCTTACACATTTATAATAATATATTCGCTATTTGTACCATATTATTGTGAATATTTAATCACGATTCATCGAACGGATGTGGCGAGCCAATTAGCTTAAGTCGCAGACTGCAGTTACACTACTGTTACTTTAGTTGGTACATATTATATACCTATATGCGTACTACTATTGACTATAAATACTAGCTTTTATAATCAATGGTACTACGTATAAGTATTATCACAGTATAAGGAATACTATATAGTACCTATATGTTATACTATGACTAATGAGTATTATATTATTATAATAAATTATGCAATATGCACTTTATTATAATTTCTAATGTTTGTATTTTCACCCAATTTTAAATACTGTGACATAAAATATAAATATAATATACATATTGGTATATTTGGGGCTTTGACTTGCAGGGGTGAGAAAGAATATATTGTATTTATCAAGTATTTTTAATTTTTTTTTTTCAAATAACATATTATTGAATATTCATCTTACGAAGAAGTAATAATGAGTTACTTTTCTATTTGAAAGGTAAAGTAATTTCATTACAATTTTATTTGAGTAACGAGTAAAGTAACCTAATTACTTTTTAAAAGTAACTTACCCAACACTATAATAAGTGGTATAACCTCTTCCATGCTATACAGTCAATATAAAGTATCCACTGACCACTATGTATATAATATAATGTACTAATGTATAGTTTCCGTAAATAGCTATTAGCTACTGAACACAGAACATTATATTATAGTATTTTTAGGCACATTTGTAAGCGACCTACCTCTATGTTAATGGCTAAAATGTAAAATATAATATCATCAAGCGATTGCAAGGTCTCGGAACTCGGAAGTCCTGCGGCAATGAAGCAGAATTCGAACGTATAAGGGAAATAATACAATTAAAATAATAATTTAATATGGAAAATTGCGTCATCTAAATGATACTATATGGCATTCCGTGCGTGTACTATCATTTATATTTCTCTAATGACGTTCTCCGTATACAGGTAGGTAAGTATACTTGGCGTAAGTATATGCAGTGTATTATCTTTTTAGACGTCTTTCCCGGGGACGCGCCAAACATGGATAGATCTAGTAAATATAATATGGTAGTAGGTATATTCGAAAATCCCATTTAGGTAACATCAATGTAAATAATAAATGCACCCTTGAATATTGTAGATACACCCATGGGGCATAGGTTTAGACGTTTAGTCATAAGTATTTAAATATACCTTTTATAATAATAAGATAAAATATTATATATTATTATTATTATTAAAATAATAAATAATAAAAATACCTACCTATACCGCATATACTTACGGATACTAAGCTCATAGCTGTAGACTTAAATAATAAACCTACATACAGGGTGTTTCTGAAATGGATGAGGTAACAAGTATAGGCGTGTGATGGCCCAATGAAGATTTTTAGATTCTGAGTGGAACGATGAATGTATTGATTTTACAATGATGTGTGTTTTTTTTTTTTATTTTTTATATATTTTTGTGTCTGTGTACACGATAAGTAGTCGAAATAATGCTTCGATTTTCAACTTCAGTATCTTGTTCGATTGGAAAGTGAATCTAGTTGGTGCATTGAGGAGGTCAAATTTTAAAATTCCCAATAGTTTTGACAAGCACCGGGATTAAAAACATAAAAATTAAGGAATAACGGGAATTTTTACGCAAAATCTGTTTTCCAAAAAATCGATTTTGGTTTTTGGTGTAACTCTAAAACAAATGAACGTATATACATGAAATTTTCACTGGTTGTTTATATTTGCATTTTCTATACACGATACAATTTTTAAAATATTATGATTTGTTTTGAACTGTTCAGGGACATTTTCATTTTCCATTCTTTTTTAGTTTTTATTCTAAAAATATCAATACAATTTTATTTGTTGTTTCGAAAGCTTAAACATTTAATATAAGGCTCCTAGTATATTGTTTCAAAGGCAGATGAAAAATATTCAAAATCCTTAGTCACAATTTTTTTTTATAAGCCTTTAAAGTTCAAAAATTGACAAAATATGGAAAAATCACGAAAATTAGCAAATTATTTTGAGTTAAGAATTCGTAAAAACTTTTCTTTTTAGATCTAAGATTTGAAAATGTAATACACGATTAGGTACTCATAAGTTTGTAAACCTTTATCAATAAAAAAATCTTTACCGGAAAGTCAAATTAAAATTTTATGAGTGTTTGAAATTCAAATTTTTACAGCATTGGATATTCACTCGATTTCTCATGTAGTGATTTCCTTATTTTGTTGTAATTCAAAAACAAATAACTGTAGATACATGAAAATTTCACTGAATGTTTATGTTAGCAATGTTAGCATTTCCTATACTCTGCTCAAAATGAGATGATGACTCGGCTGTAAAGTTGTGCGCATGGGCGTGGCTTTGTTCCATTGCAGCGACCGACGCGTCGCCGTACTGGGGACATCGTCTGACCGCCGCCCGACGAAAACTGGTCGCCGCCGAGTCATCATCTCATTTTGAACAGAGTATATAGTATATACACTGTACAATTTTGAAAATATTTTGACTCTTTTTGAGCTGTTTACTGACATTTTCAGTTTCCAATTTTTTTAGTTTTTTATTATAAATATCCATAAAGTTTTATCTGTTGGGCCAAAAAGTGTAAAAATTTAATACAAGGCTCCTGATATATTGTTACAATAGTAGTTGACAAATATTAAAAATACATAGGCACAATCTCGAAAATTATCAATCATTGTAATTAATAAATTATAAAATGTTCAGTTTTTATAGCTAAGGATTGCAAATTTAAAACAATGGTTCTCATAAATAGTTCATACTGTAACCAAAAAATCTAAGAGATATATGAACACAGTTATTTTTTACAGACATTTTAAATTCAAATTTGGACGAAATTACATATTAAAATCAATATTAACGATCTTGGTTTTTTGTTGTAATTTAAAAATATTATTCGGGGATATATGAAACTGAAAAATCAAAATATTATGACCTATCCATACAATCTACCATTGTGTAAGGAATAAGAAGTATGCTCAATGATAAGACTGTGCATATTTTAAGGGGCAATGAATAATTTATTCAGAAATTCCATATAATTTAATACCATAGATAAGTATATAATATGTCTTATACCTAGACTGACACACCGTCTCCGCTCAGAATCGTTTTTCTTATACAATGATATTATATCATTGAATTCAAATTTAATACCATCCATTATACAGTGACCCACTTGTAACCTACAGTACAGCAGAGTGACATCCACTTACCCACCTTTTTGAATTTTTTTTTCTATCTTCAAAATCTGGGTTTATACAAATTATTATTAGAACATTATCTTAAATGTAAAAATAAATGGCCAAGCTGTATTTTTTGCAAAATTTTCACACGAATCGAGGTGTCACATCATTTTCGCGCTTGTCGCGAGTTTTTCACGCTCTAATGCTAATCGCAGACTAAAAAAAAATGGCGTGGCACATCGATTTGTATGAGAACACTACAAGATAAACAGTGGTGATAGTTTTTACTTATTTGTTGTTATTTAAAATACATGATTAATTAACACATTATTTAACTTTGTCAACTAATAAAAATATAATAACAAAATTAAGATTAACAAAGTTTTAAATGATCAAATTTACTGACATACATTGATTTGTGTGATTTAGATGTACAGGTAATAAAATATAGTAACTTTTATCCGTGCTGTCTATTATAAAATACCTAATTGACCATAATTTTTACATAAAGAACATGAGTTGATTTGATTCAGGGACTGGAACCTCGGCGAAAAGAACCGGAAACCTTTGAATATTGTGAACTGAAACCTCGCCGGAACCCTTATTTAAAGTAATTTAAAAACCGGAACCGATACTTTTACTTAACAAATTTTTTTACATAAGTAAAAAACCAAGTCTGGTAACAATTTTTTTATTTTTTAAGAACCAAAAAGTAACCGAAACCTAAATGTTGGTTTTTCTAGGAACCGAATAGGAACCGAAACCGTAAAAATCATCAAGGTTCCAGTCCCCGATTTGATTATAGCTGAGTTCAATACTGGAGTTTCAATATCCATTGAACAACACTTTAAATTTATTTTTAAGATTTAAGTTTTTAATTTACATTTTGAACAATGTAGTACACTAACATTGAATATTCAGAAAGAACATATTTATGCCAAAGAATTACCTAAATAATAGAGATGAACTTTTTATGAGAATTAATAATATAGCTGATATCATTCGTCAAACACCAAATTTGTTGGAAAAACTTGGAATTCATTACATCGTTAGATCGAAAGTGCATCGAAGTTTACGAGAGTCACCAGTCACATATACTCACATTGAACAACTGTAGATAAAAATAGGTTTTCAAAATAAAGAGTATTTAATTATGATTATTTTACAATTGTAACACAACTTAAATGTAGGTATGTCAGTAAATTTTATAATTTAAAACGTTGTTAACCCTAATTTTGTTATTATTGTATCACTTTTATTGGTTTACAATGTAAAATAATACGTTAATTAATTGTATATGTTAAATGACAACAAATAAATAGCACTACTGTTAATGTTCTATAAATAATTTGTATAGACCCAGGTTTTGAAGATAGAAAAAAAATTTCAAAAAAAATCTTAATTTGGCCATCACACGTACGCCTATACTAGTTACCTCATCCATTTCAGAAACACCCTGTATATCAATAATCATCGTCGGTATTTGATGGCTATTTCATATTTGTCGGTTTTCCAGCAATCGCAAATATGACCTATACCTATAGGTAATACTGCACACAATTTAGATTGAAAGAATACTTTAATGTACCTAGGTACTGATTTTAAAATGAAGCGTTTTTTTTATTTATTGAGACTGTCATAAGTCATAACACAGTATACTGTATAAATAATAGTAATAATACTCTTTATACTGTGGTCATAATTTCTTAAAGCAGTGAAAATTCTTCCATCTTTAACTATTAGAGTGTTATTTTGGGGTTGGTAGCAACGGATCTAGTTATTAGCAGTGTTCGGCAAAACAATTTTACGAATTTACGATTACAGTTTATATGGATTTCATCTATAACCATTGATTATACATAGTATTATACTATGTATAATCAATGATACTACCTAGTATTTACACAGAATAAATAATTTATTCTGCGGTATTTATAAGTTATAACTAATGCTATAACTAAATATTTATGCATATAGATAAAATCCATATAAATTGTAATCATGTGGTAATCGTAGAATTGTTCAGCTTAACACTGGTTATTAGTGTACTTTATTGGGCAATGATGGCGTAGCGAAGATTTTGTTTTTGGATCCTAAGATAATTTGTTATATAGCTGACTAGCGTCTAGCTGAGACAACTATAGGATAACCATAACTTATTCCCTATTCCCTAATAAGTTATTAGTAGGTATGCCGTGGGTTTATAAATATGTTATACTTTTGCAGCAACCTTTACAAAAATTACAATTTATTAATACATTATGGTCAGATATGTCCTTCGTTATAAGTACCTACGTCCGAAGAACACTGAGAGAAATTTTTAATTTTCCTAAAAATTAAGGGAGGTCTGAAGCCCGCCATCAGCTTGATGAAGAGAAGGATAAGTTATATTATTGCATTAATTATTAAAAGATGAATTATTGGTACTACGATTACATATAAACAGCTAGTGATTTGTAGTTTCTGATTATAATATAGCTGACACTGATCAAGTGATCAGGAGACATATAATACTTGAATGGTCATGTAATTTTATCCATTCTGAATTACAAATTAGTAATTACAATATGCTGATATTGAAACTTTGAAATATCTCAAACGTAAAATGAATTAAAAGGACATTTACACAATCCACGAGTTTCTATCCTACCAAAATATTTACTACTTTTTTGAATGAACACGACGTTTATTACCACTATGGAACATGGGCGTAACTAAGATTGAATAGGTACAGGGGCTAGAGTCCTACAAAACCAAAGTGTAAAATAACACGTTTTAACGGGTTCTAACTATGAGCCTAAGGAGGGGCTAAATATAAGTACGGGGACTAAGCCCCCCTAGTTACGCCGATGCAATGGCACTATATGTCTATATGGAATTTAAAACAAATAAAAATCACACATTTGGACAATTACTAAAAATATATACATGCTTATACCTAGGTATTTATTACAGATACAATATTGAGAAGAATATATTTTTTTTTATCGATCGAGGATGGCTAGCACCCTCACAAAATTTCCTCAAGGTCTACATAAAAAATCACATTTTTTATAATAAATATAAGTTTTTCAACGCAGAGCCGCAGAGGCTAAAATACCTATAATTTTGTTCTTAATACATACTTTATATAAAACTTAGTGTCTGTGGAGGGCTTCCCCCCCAAAGAAAAAATGTATTTGTCTCATACACATAAGCATGGAGTAGGTAGTAGAATTTCTATTTTTCCTTATATAGGTACAGAGTACTGTAGACTACTTTACAATAAAACGATTTATCATTTATGTCGGTACCTACCTATATTGATAAGATTCTTATACATAGTTATAGGTACAATACATATGTCATACCTATATGCACTGAACTATAATATATACAGTGAATTTCGGAATAAAAATTCCCGACCCTAGGAAAAATGATCCCCAGACTACCTACAATAATACTCACAATCACATGAAATTGATTGTTCAAATATTTTATAAAAGCTAATTATTGTAATTACCACATTATTAATATTTAATTACAAATATACACTAGGTTAAAGGTTTTATTAATAATTATTATTATTAATATTTAAAATTCTTATCCTGATCCATCTCCCCCCAATGTAACACAAAATAATTGTTTAAGAGGACGTCACGCCTGCATGTGTTGTCTCCGTCTTACAAATGTACAACATAACAAAAATTGTTTTGAGCGGGACAACTTTTTTCGCACCATATATTTTATTGTAGTCTGTAGAACTACCAAATTTTCACAACACTCAAAGAAAAACTTTATCTGTGCAACAGCGTATTTATGTTTATTTATTGTATTTATGTTATCTAAAATACAGGCACGCTGTTGCATAGATAATTTTCTACCCAATAAGCTTAGAAATGTTGGACAGTTTTTGATACATTGTACATTTGTAAGACGGAGACAATACACGCGGGTGTGACGTCCTCTTAATTAATGAATAAAAAACTGTAAAAAAAGTTACTAGTTATTACAGCCTTACAGGTCGTTACACACGTTTTTATTTCGCACTACACACAATTTTAGTTCCTGCTTAGAGGTACCTACTGGCTACCGAAGTACTAAGTACTATTATTGAATTATTTAAATTTAATATAAAATTTCATTGTGGTCAAGGACTCATATTAAATAATCGTTCACTGTATTATTGGACTTGAAACTAATGCACACATCAGTCATCATAACTGGGGGGGCAACAATATTTTTAGAAATAATTAAGCAATGACCTGACAGATAACTAGTACTACAAAATTTAGTTAAAAAAAATAAATTAAAATCATTATGAAAACTTATCTATTTTATTTTAGATGTTCATATTATCCACACAGACTAAACACTTTTGAAGTAGATCCATAATTCATAAATAATAATTCACCTATAGATATTTACATAATATAATATGCAAGTACCTATACTACAGTACCACTCATAGTTACAATATATAAACACACTTTATACTTTTTATCTTCTCTTAGATGAATGTTCAATATAAATATTGAATACAATTATGAAGATAAAAGTTCATATCCTCACCAATAGTATTAGGTTCACGTATTTTAAAATATAAAATATTTTGTTAATTAATTGTAATTGCTCGGGAACATATTATAATGCATGCACATGCAATAACAAAAACAAGATATTATTACAAAAGATACATATTACTATATTATACAATACATTCACACATTAGATTTCAGAAGTCGTGTTTACATGGTATTAACAGTTTTTTTTTTTTAAGCGTTGGCGTTTATCTTACGTACAAAAAAGTAGGATAATTTTCTACTTATAAATAATGTTATATTGTTGATCCGTACACAGTTATAATAACAACAATCATACAAATAATGTATAATCAAACATAAAAAATATTTATATGTTTATATGTATATATATATATATGTATTTGAATATCCATTGTTGTATATCACGGGTCCTGTAAAGGTATATATTTTATGTATAGATTCTACCAATACATAATTTACTATTAAAGATAATAATATTGTTATATAATAGTATTTCTTGGACAGACAAAATTGAAATTATCTTTTGAATAATGTTCCTATAGTTTTAAAAAGTACCTCACAATTTCGAACAAATTATATTTATCTGACAGTTATATAAAACAATTAGGGTTGATTAAAGTTATTTTTCTCTTTTGAAATCTGTATATCAAATACAGCAATCGCAGGTTTTATTTTTAGTAATATTGTGAAATTTAATATGTGTATTGTGTTAGACAAAATTACACAAGAAACATTGGTGTGTTAATTACACAACATAAATAAAACCACCAACTAAATAGTATAGTCTAATAGAATACAATTTTAAAATTAATCTCTTAATCAATGTGAACTTGTAAAACTCATAATATTTGTTTAATTTTTAAGTAGGTATTCGCACCAAAACATGTATACACATATATTCTTAATACATTTTACACGTTAATAAAATATAACATAAAATGATCTGACCAATTTAAAAAAATGTGCAATCATTCTTAGCCGTGTCTTTATATATATAATACCCTAATAACAAATACGAAAGTATGTAGATCAATAGTGAACAAATTAAAGACATCATTAAAGTTTATAAATACATAAATTGTTAGGTAAACTATTTTTGTTTTTTTTTGTTTTATAATTCTAAACAAAAAATTTTATAGTACCAAAATAGACAAATTAAAAAAAAAATGAATTTTAAATGAAATGTTTATTTCATGTTATGAGCTCATTTTTTTCTTTTTGTTATCACATATATAAGACATAAGTATTAAAAACAATAATAAACGTTGAATTCAATTTACTATCTACAAGAGTGTAGCAATAACACAGTATTTAAATTTGACAAATAACATTCTCAGTCATTTTAACTGCCTACAAAAGATTAAAACAAATAATTAAAGAAACAAAACACTTTAAGAAGGATTAAGTTTATAGAAGATGGGATGATCAAGAAGAAGCTATAAACTAAGTCAATATATATTATATTATTATTAATTTTTTTTTTTAGTAGTAATTGATTAAAAAATTATACAGCTAAGTTAAAATTTGGAGGAAGCAAAAAAATAATATGTTTATAAATATATACTTATGTATGTATGTATATATAAATGTAAGTATTTATGTATACAGGGATATATGAAAGCCTACCGTGTATAAGTGACTGTAGGATATCAGAACAATGTCACATATTGTTATCTTAATGTTTAAGATCACATGCAAAGAGACCATTGACCCCAAAACAGAACATAAATCAATGGCTTAAATTATTTTGTCCTACACAGACAAATTTTCAATAGCAATTATTATGTCTGTTTATTAAATATTGTTTAATGTTTTGTAAATGCCTAATAGTTGTTTGGTTTCACGATTCACCATTGCCACTATCAGTAGCATCATCTTGATACTCTTCTTCAGAGTTTGCATCAGACTCAACATCTAAGTCGTAGTCTTCTACATAAAAATCACTATCCATAGCAGCAGCAGCAGCTGAAGAACGAGCAACATGGCTCACTTTACAATAATCTTCAAGTGTAAGTGGAACCACAACTCCATCTCTATCAGCCTCTAATCGGCCACTTACAACTTGTTTTCTGAAATAATTAGTAAAAATTAACATGGCAACTAATAACCTATTTTTAATAAAATGTTTCAAGTAAAAAAAACCTTACTTTATTATGTTTTCATATTCTTTATCTTTTCCTTTGGAATCTTTCCACCGTCTGTACATGATGGAAGCATCCACATTAGCAGGACTGAATGTATTTGGTTCATTTAGTAAAGAAATTACAGATAGTAATACTGTCCTATAGATGTAAAATAAAATAGTGTAAATAATTATGTTGATACATACTTTAAAATTACAATTGTCGGCTTTTTTTAACAAAGAAATTGTGAAAGCGTGACATCAAATGAATTGCATATTGAATTTGGTAGAGTTGTTACCTGACACTCTGGGTAGGATTCCATCTTTCGCATGGTAACTCTCCAGACTGAGGATCATCTATTGGTGGGTGAAGAATTGAAATACATAAATCACCATTCTGGAAAAAATGTATCATATTATGTAATGTAATATAATGAAATATATTATTATTTAAAAACCCATTAACCTTGACCTAAATATACACGAAACATGAAATATAGTAATAAGTAACCAAATAACTATGTATGTAATAATAATTTTTTTGAAGGGAGTAACAAAAATTGTTAGGTATATTTTAAAAAAATAATTATATATCAATTGAAATATGGGTGATTTACTGAGTTGTTAAACTATAGATGAAATAACTACAGTGGCTAATTTTCTAGTTAATGGTTTGTTCGAAAATCTTATTTTTTTGTTGAGAAAGTGTAGAATTTCACGCTTTCTTTGTTAATTTCTGTGTACATATATGTTTTTTAAACCACTTTTAGTAAAACTCTAATACACTAGTTTTATGAAAATAAATATTTACCAGACAATTAAAATGCTATATAATTTATCTCAGCCTTTAAATTAAATGTATTCATCTATATTGCCGATGTAGTTTTTGTTGTTGATAAATACCTATTATTTCATGATTATCATTCAATATTGGTCAATAGATAACAAAATAAAAATTATGAAAAAATAATCATCACAATTATGTTGGAATATTTATATTACCTAATATAAATTAATAACATATTAATTATTATTTTATTAAATTTTAACCTTCTATTTCATTCAGTATTTCAATGTAATCAATATTGATTATTGGTCAATACTCAGTAGATAGCAAAAAAAAAAAAAAAAAATGTTAAAGTGATCAATACAATTATGTTGGAACTTGGAATACTCATATTAATATAAAGTAATAATGTATTAAGTTATTTTATTAAATTTTAACCTTCTATCTCTATAATAACAATAATGATCAAAACCTATAGAACCATACACAATTTATATTGATATTACTATTGCTCAGTACTCAATGTGACCTTCTTTACAAACGAATAAATACTGAACTCACTTGGGGCCATAAACAAAATCCTACTTATCATTTTAATATGATTACCTTGATGTTACAACTAAACAGGTATTTTCATAACACATAGTGGTAATCTCAAGTAGTAATAGGCTCAATAGAACCAATTTGTTCTTTAAAAGGACAAGAACTTGGCAGTGACCTCCTAGGTTAGTTGACTTTCCTTACATTTGTCCCTGATATACAGAGAATTACAGCAAATTAATTATTTATAACATCTAATATTTTTCTCTCAACAATTATTTACCACTTTGGTTAAAATTAATATTTACCATTTAAAAAAAAACAATTAATATTACATATTTGATATTATGGATTACTTTTACTACCATAATAATATATTAAATTATTACTTAATTAAAATAGAAAATTATTATAATTGTAGTACATTTACAATACCAATACACAGTGGCGGCTCGTGGTATGGTGCACAGAAGCACGTGAACCACCCAAAAAAATTATATTAAAAAATTATTATATGCCATAATAACATAATATAATTGATGATTATGCAAATGGTGTGTAATTAAAAAAAATATAAATATTTATATTAATAAAAACAAGTTTTTGCAGCTTTTATGTTAAGAAATATATTTATAAACGATTAAATAATATCGCGGAGCACAAGTTGTTTGTGCTCCGGGCGGCCGTATAAAAATTAGCTACATGCCTCGACACGCCGACCGGTAATACATGGCAATTTGGAGCACATTTAATGTGTGCACCGATCCTATTTTATTGTCGCGCTATCGCGATATCGTGTCATTCGTCGAAACGATAACGCATCATTGTACAGTATCCATAAACTGCCGCCAGTGTGCAGCACTGCAGCAGTCAAATCAACTAATAACTACTATAATATCCATAGACTTATTATAAATAAAATAAATAAATGAAATGTCTAATTTTAACGAAGAAGTTATTGAAGTGTTTATACAAAAAAAAGACAGACGTATAGATTTAGTTTTTAAAAATGTAACTGATTAATTTCATATAATAATAATTGTAATTTGTTGTAATTGTATAGCTCTAGCCTCTAATAATAAATTATAATTACAACGATATTGTGTATTTGTGTTTATATTCATACATAATAAGTAGTTGATAATTTTTTATAATTTAATTTATATTTTAATGGGGTAAAATGCTTAAAAAAATTTAATTTAGATAAGATAAGTAGGTACATTATTTTGGTATTATTCGTGGTATGTACCTATACCAAAATAAATTTTTTTACCATCTAACATAGATATCTTATACATTTTTTGTGCACCACTTTACGTGAACCTCACGAGCCGCCACTGCCAATACATTACATTTTTTTGAGATGTTAAGTATTATTATAAGGATACCCAGTTTAATTCAATAAATTAATATTTTTTTCAATTTATTTAGGTATAGGTACTAAAATACTTTTTAAAAGATTGTTTATTGATTTATATAATGATTTATTATTTTGTATGTACATTTTGGTACAAAATAATACAAGTCAGCACAATTTCTAAATTATAATTATCATATTTTATTATTTAACTGTTATGTTGTCATTGTATGAAGTAATTTATCTGATACCTCTGATATACATACAAATTATTTCCAGTCTGGTAAACATGCAAATGAATATTCATTCTACATGTTGTATTTTATGCTTTGAAAATCAGATTTTTTCAGATAGGTACCTATGTAAGTATTTATGTTTAAAAAAAGTAAAATCAAAAGATCAACGAGATTTTAAAGTCATTCTTATTATAGTTAAATTAAATAAATAACATTCTTTAAACATTTAGGTTTTTAGTAAACTCGGCAATTCATAATAAATTTCTAAAATTGAAATAGGTACAAAATTATACAACTATATACACTTTTATTTTTGATAACATCACATTAGTTTTAATCTTTAATTGCAATATATAACATAAGACACACAATTAAAACACTACACATTGTGGTATTTATCTTTATAATAATAATATTTATTTTTAATATTCAACTAAAAGTCGATCTAGTATTATAGTTGAGCAAGCTTTGTATTATAATGAATAATAAGTAATAACTGATATGACTAATATTATAAAAGGCAAGATTATTGAAATTATTTTTCTCAAATAATCTATTGGTAAGAATTAATAAAAATATACCTATTCACATTTAAATTACATAATTCAAAAAATTTAAATGTATCTATGTACTTAAAAAAAATTGTTTGGAAAAATAATAAAATATTTAGGTAACATACTTTTAGTGTTAAAATAAAATAACGTGGTACCTAGATTTATTTTTATAAAATTAAAACCTAAAACTATTACTTACTTAAGTTGATAAGTTTGAATTATTATTTTAATATTCTTAACCTCATATAGGTATATAAGTATATAACTCAAAATGAAGTATCAGCAATTGGTTATTTGTTGTTTCCGTTTAGTGTTTACCATCCGTGTAACTTAAGAAATTTACATGTTGCATAATCAATACAGTTTTGAACTAGTTAATAATTAGTTCAAATTGACCTTTAATTAAATGGTAATAGGTACCTATTCAAAATATTATATCTGATCTCTGCTGTTAAATTTGTATTTTAAATAAATACCAGCCATCCACTACCAACTTATTTAATATCTAATTTTATTTGTTGGTTATCATTATACATATTTTAAAAATATAAATATTAAGTTCAAATATAAGTAACATACCTCATACACATTAGGATGCCATACTTTTGTCAGAAATCTTATAGTTGGTGGCGAATATGGATAGTCAGCTGGAAACTTCATATGAGCCTATAAAACAATACATTTAATTGATTATTTATGATCAAAATAGAATAACGTTTCAATATAAATTATAAAAATATTTCCTAGATTGGTAGGATCACTAGGATCTACCTATACCTATTGAATAAAACGATGACTTAAAATATTTGACTACCTAGGTAAGTAAATTCAAAAATTAGATTTTAGGTAAAGGTTAGCCTACCTAGAATTTATATTTTGAATATTGATAATACTTACCTAAATTTAATAGAAAAGAGAAGTATTCTACACACAAAACTGTGTGTGCAATTTGGTTACTTTCTTTTTTAACTATTATAAAAGTGGTAAAAAATAATGTAAATTTAATACTTTACCCATTAATTTAAACCACAGTAGAATGGGGTAACTTTGATTTCGTGGGGCAACCTTGATACACTTATATTTTTATTCACCAGAGTACCATGATGATTTAATTTTTTTTTCTTGATAAAAAGGAGGTTACTTTGATATTACATTAAGAAATATAGATATGAAAGTTGCCCACTATTTTGTGTAACTTTGAGAGCATATTATAAAGATTGATATCTCAAAAGATAACATTAGAAATTTAAAACGTTAAAGAATTGATCACAACTAGCTGTAACTAAGATTTAATTTTTAGAATTTTATCGTTAATACTACAGAAGTTATCCATGTAATAAAAAATAAAATTATCATAAAACGGTAAATAAATTATCAAAGCAACCATATTTTACGACCTGTCTTTAAATTGTATCCATGATGAGCAGGGCCGAATTAAAGGGGGGGCAGAGTGGTCATCTACCCCTGGACGCAAGATTTGTATATTATGTTTTGAAATAAAAACTGGTTTTTTTACACTTTTTATTTTAATATTAGTTTATATCGGGGTTTATATAGTAATACGTCATACTATTTTACTATTTAATTATTATTCATATGACTCATAATAATGTGTATGAGAATTTAGATATTAGCCCCCTATGAGTTATTTTAAATAAATAGTTTTGTAAGGTGGGCTGTAGCCCCCCCAGAATTGTTACTATAGGTAGTTGTGTCTATAGATATGAGGTATATGGTGAAAATATCAAACTATTGGGGTAGGTATAGGGCGAAAAATAGGAGAGAGGTGCAATTATTGACCAGAGGCGCATAATGTCTTAATACGGCCCTGATGATAAGCCCACTCACTGATAAAAAAGAAATTGGAATTATGACTTCTTACTCTGACAAAATAAATACTTAATTTTATTCTTTTCTTTACACCTAAATGTCAATTGATATAACTTATGCCCGGGGTATTACCAATGGATGAGGCCATGAGGGTAACTTTCCCTATCAAGCCATTCTTGTTACAAATGTATATATTTTGATATCATAATACAAAATTTTATATGTTTAGGTATATAGTTTGTTTTTCTGCTTTCCAATAAAACAAAAAAAATAAAGTTGATATTTTATAAATACTAAATATGTAGGTATATTCAAGGTATATAGGTACCTATAAAACATTTTTTACTAAACCCGAAATGTTTGTAAAATTATTTATGTTTGGCTTTTAATTTTAATTTTGCACTTACTTAAACTAATTAGTAATTTCTAATATATTTCTAACTATAGGTAATAATTTACAAATAAAACAGATAGGTAAACATATTGTGTAAGATGATAATATCATTTAAAATTTTAGGTAGGTATATTAAAGTCACCTATACCTAAGATATACGAGTATACAACAGATATAATCACAAATTAATGTTTGTTCTAAGTTTGGTCTCTAAGAAAAGGCTAAGGAAAAGGCAAACAATAGTGATTGAAATGTTTCAGTCCTAATGGCTAATTCTTATTTTAATCAAGAATTGCATTGCAAATAAACATACCACAATATAGGTAATTAGTTTCAAATAACATGTTGAGGTAGGTAAGTAAGTTAAGTAGATTGGTAGGTATGTATTATGGGTAGGTTCCTATTATGGAAATGTAAATAACAATTTTGTTATCTGTGTGTGGTGCACTGTAACTTATTTGAATTTGACAAAGTACAATGAAAATAAACCATTATTGGTGACCTACATAAATGCAAATATCATTAGATACATTCAAAACAAACCGATCAGGAAATATCTGTAAGTATATCTCCCTATAACTACAAACAAAAAAGGTAGAAAAGACAAAAATAAGGCACCTTGAAATATCCTCCTTGGTAAAGGGTTTCCGGTGGTCCGAATATGGCCACTTCCCACTCTCGTAGGTTGTCCTCGATCAGCTTCACTCTGAATCCCTCGACGGGTTCATCCTGAAGACTCTTGTACTCGTGCGCTAGAGCTCTGTGGGCACTCGACGATAGTATCTGATTGATAGCCATAAATAATGTGTCGTCACTACGATCAGTGCGTTTATAGTATATTATTGTGGTAAATTTTATATCAATATGGTATGGATTTCGGAAAAAGTCGAAAAATTGTCGTTCACAAAAGGCGCATAACTGCGACGTTCTTCTTCAAACGACTGAGGCGAGCACACTGCGCATTATTTTCTTTATTGTTACGACCGTTGTTACTAAGTTAAACGAAACAACGAGCAGGCACACGGAATGACGATGACGATGATGAACCGCAACAATATAATGTATTATTATTGCACGGCCGTGTGCGTGCGCGTACGATGTTTGTGCGTCGCGTATTATACGGTTGTGTCGGATATTATATTTTTTTTATTCATTCGACGAAATAAATCGACGCGGCGGCGGCGGTCCGAAAGTTGCTGCTTGTGCGTAATAATAATAGTAATAACAACAACAAAAATGATAATAATGTTTTTTTTAAAAATAATATGTAATATTATAATTACTATTGCATGTATATAACAACAATAATGTGTATATTATATATTTGTATGTGACTTGTGAATCGCGAGTGCGATCGTGTCTCCGTACGGCAGGCTGTAGTGGTGCCGTGGTGGTGGCGAACAGAGAGAGCGGCGGGAGTGCGTAAAAAAATAGCAAAAAAGAACGAAAAAAAAAACAATAACAAAGATAACGGGACGACGACGACTTAGAACGAAGAGGAAACGCGGCGCAGATCGTCGACGGCGGCTGCAGGTCGTCGCGCGTGTTGTGCCTTGTGCGTGTTACGGGTCGCGACAGTGTCGGAACGGCCGAGACGGCATCGGATACCGGAGTGGTGATGGGAGTATGGGGAAGGTGAGAGATTGAAATCGGGGAAAAAAACGTTTTACTCGACGGAACGATCTGCAGTTGTACGACAGTCGACAGCACGATACTATATTGTATTTGTATACATATATTATAATATTATGTTATATTGTTATTATCATATTTTATCAGAGCACTACGGCGGAGGAGACGTGAGGTCTGAAGACTAAGATCGCCACGCGGCGGGTCGGGGGCGAGAGGAACACAATGGAACAAGGCTGCCAGCCAGTCGAGAACAGCTGAGCGGTGTTGGCCGACTTGTCGTGTGCGCCTTGCGGAGTGTTTGCAACCACGGCCATAATATCTATAATTATAGCCGTGTGCCCGTGTATGCAGCTGCTCGTATCTTCCGATTCAGACCGTCCGCGGTCCGGAATTCACTATTCTGGACTCTCAACTCTGCCACTCTGGTATCTAGTTTTGGTTCAGTAATCTTTTATCTATGGTTGATCTGCCTGACCACGCGCAAGTCGTCTACAGCTGACGTGTTCCATCGTCTATTTTGTCAAATAGTATTATTATGGTGTACCGACGGGAAAGTATTTTACAATATTTTTTATCTACAGTGCGGATTCCATAAGCCTGCTCACCCCCGTTTTTCCTTCAATAATGAAATTATTCAAGTTTTGATTTTCATCACAAATTAACTATATTAATTCGTGATTTTATTGTTTAAATCTATACTTAAGCACCATATATTGCCCTTTTTTAATTTAAAAATAAAATTGTTAATTAGATTACCTTTTTTTAAATTAGTATGTATAATATGTATCTAATTCGAAAGAGTAGTTTTCGTATGATTTTGTAAACTAAGGATACTAGTCCATATTCCATATTATGATAAACAGGTTGGAAGATTATGAAGATTGCGTCGTATTTTTGCTTTGAAAATTTTAGTAATTTATATTAATCCATTAGCATTCTAAACATTGTAAAAATTGTCCAAGTATAATAAATACTTGTTCCAATTTTAGATCTATTTTATATTTTTGTAAAACCATTTTTAAGAACTATTAAAAATCAAGGCCTCTGAGGGACAAACAAATTGGCGCCCGGGGCAATTGCACCCCGTCGCCCCCCTAAATGCGCCACTGGTAATGAGGTAAATACATTTCAATAACTCGGAAACTACTCGTTTGAATTTTTATTTAAATGAATCTGCATTTTTGAGAAAATAATCTGCTTAACAATTTACAGTGAAATAAGGTTTGTTCTAATTTGAAACAAAGATGTTTGTATCCCCTCAGAACTCTTTAAATGGTATAAACATCCAAATAATTTAAAATATACTCCTTAAGTGTTAATAAGTAGCCAAGTAAGTATAATTAAAAATTAAAATTCAGAATTTGAATAAATGTATTATTAAGGTAAATATGGGGCCATGGGGGTAACGTTACTCACTAGGTGAGACTCAGTGGCTACTATCACGTATTTGAAAAGGTGCTCAAGCACCCCTTTCATAATTGGGGTGGGTGGGTTGTAACTATTGGGTCTTTAAAATAAACTTTAAATGTTAGTAGCCAGTAGGTTAAAAAGTTTTTTTGTGAAATGAGTAATTTTTTAGGTTACCCGAAATACTGGTAGGGGGTAGGTACTAGTTCATTTTAAGTGAGCACCTGTTATATTTGTCGAGATAGCCGCCACTGAGGTGAGTACGTTTAGTGAATCACCTTGTATATTGTAATAATATTATACTATGATTGATGATAATGTTATAATATAATATTATGATTTATGGTTGATAAACGTTTGACGCAATCTCCTAGCTGGGAAACGACGTCATAGTAGTGCTGAAATAATGTATGATCTTGCTAAAACCCATAAAGTAAACCAGTAGGTGTAGGAAATCCCGCCCTCCATTATATAATATACTTCATAGTTGATGTTTATTTAATTAAAGAAAATACATTATATTGAATTAATAAAATAGATAGATAATTTTATTTTACATCAATAAGAAATGTTAACAAAATATAGATAGTAACTATTTAATACATTACTATAATAATTTATACAAAGTTTTCAATTTGATAAAGGAAATAATTCGCTGTATTATCAAATATATTATATTCAATATAATATATTGTGTTCGGAGTAAGTAAATATATCTACATACCTATTAAAATAAATGTTAAAATAAAATGCGATTAGTTAGGTAAATTACTCAGAGTAACTGGGAATACTTATTTAAAACTTGAAGGGGGTGCAAAGATTTGTCTAGCAGGTATGTACCCAGCATTTATGAAGGGGGGCTCTAAAATAAATGAGGTCTATCACATTTTATAGATTAATATAAAATATTAATAATACAATAATTTATATTTTATATTTTCATAAGACTTGTTTGATATTTTTGTTGATTTTTGTATATATAACTGTATAATATATCTATATGTCTATTTGTCATAGATGTTAAATAAAACATTTATTAAACACAAGTCACGTTAGCAAAACTATAAATTATATTTAAAATTAAGCGGCAAATTAAATAGTGAGTGAGGAGTAAAATATAGGCAACCAAATCAACGTAAACCGAATCTTCTGGTGCTTCTGATCGAGTTTCACTTCTATTTTTTTCATATATTGTTCTATGATACTACACTTGATAAGGAACTCCTATACAATCACAGAACAATACAATTATTTACATTGTTACAAGTGAAGCTCAGCTGTGAACGGCCGCCATTTTGTCGGTTGGCAAAACATTTCATTTATTATACAAAATGTATTATTAATTTATTAATAATAATTTTCTAATGGTCAAATAAAATTGTAAATGTAAAATGACTTGTATAAAATATTTTTTTTTTTTAAACTACATGTTTAGAAATAATTAAATTCGGTACAAAATAAATCATAATATCATCTTATTTGTCATATGAAATACCATACA